>CM035163.1:29851093-31208593 GCA_020205615.1 Panax quinquefolius
AAATCAATTAAACATAAAAACATAAATAATAGAAGTGATAGAAAAATATTATCATGAATAATTATTTAATTTCATTTTAATACTAGATTAAAGAAATTAACTAGACATGAAAATAAATAAACTAACTAAAATAAAAAAGAGAAAAAGGTTAAAAATAAATAAGAAAACTCCCTTTTATTAACGATTCTACAACAAACTTACAATGAAGAAGTAATTTAATCTACTCCTACTTCTAACCTAAACTAATACAATACATCACCTCCCGCTAAAATAAGATACCTATTTATAGGCACCAATGAATTGTAACCTAATACTAATACATTGGACTTGATCTCTTTTGTTCCCTTGTTATCCTATTATTTCCTTCTTAACAACAATCTCTACATAGTAATCTGCCGAGAGTCATTTTATATCTTTAAAAGCTGGAACAATTATCTTTTCCTTATTCACCACGATAAATAAGGTAAATCTAACCAAATAAAATGTATTGGTTAAATAAAATAAACATATAAAATAATAAATATGGGAATATTATATTAAAATGTATGAATTATGTGTCTATCAGGTTCCATCCCTTGAAAATTGGATTTAAAGTCCTGTGATAGTGGATTTCATTATTGCAAGATGCTTGAATCTATTTAGATGGCTTACATGCCTACGGATAGCTCCAACTCTATATGTGATGCTTGATTTTATATTTCGACAATGCAAAATGATTTTCGAGCGAGATGACAAAGATTTTGTAAAATTGAATCAACCTAGGTTTTAGATTAATTCTAGGCTAAAACTGAAAGTAGTAGAGAACCTTGATTCCTATTTGACGAAGGGTTTGAAAACAATGTGTTCTCTAAAAACGTCATCAACAAGTTTTTATCAAATGAAAGCCAAAATTAAGTTTTGACAAATAAAACGAATATTTTTCTTCAAATTAAACCCTTCGTGCATAGGTTCAAAGAGTTTCAAAGTTACTTTCAAAATAATGCACACACCACGACTTGACCTTAGGAGATCGATATATGATCCTTAGATTATTTGCGACTCGGATTAAATCTAGAAGACGACACCCTAGATTCCACAATCTGACCTTAGGAAACGATCCCTAAGTTACTTACGATTCGACTTGATTCTAATAGGCGATATCGTAGATTTTCTCCAAATCACACAATTCACATAGGCAAATCACACACACACACACACACACACACACACACACACACACACTTCACAAGGCATTTCATTTTAAGGAAAGCATTAGGAAAGCTGTAATCGTGTCTTCACGAAAGTCGAAGGGTGTCTAATACCTTTCCTATCTTAAACAAATCCCCGAACTCTAAAAATCTCGGTTGCAGACTAATTCTTCAAAGTCACATAATGGGTCATTTCAATTATGAAAAAAAATCTAAAATTCGGATGAGTTAGTACATCTATTTGAACATTTATTAATTGGTGACTCTGTCTAATTGACCCTTCATTAAAATCAACCATTCAAAACCCCGCTTACGTTTATGTCAGTTATTTTTCCAAAATCACCCCCTTAAAAATAATAGATTAAAATGGATAAAAAAGATTTAAAATAAAAGGAGAAGAACGTAGGAAAAATATTTAAATACCAGCGTCAACAGAAATCAACATGAATCTTTCATTAAATCTAACTAAATATTTAATAATCATCATGTATTCAACACATTTTATTTTCAACCAATTCAAATGTCAAAAGATGTTAGTGTGGCTCTATGGAAAGTTTTTAACCCGAATTGTTTTAGGAAATTTAGTTTCATGATGCGAATGTAAATAAAGAATATATCAAGTTCAGTAGGAAAAACGTAATTTATCCCTTTTTCAAAGTAGATTTTTTCGATAGAATAGAGAAAATATATTAGAAACGTTGTTCAATATCAGGTCAAAATTAAACGACTACTCATTCAAAATTTAACAAAGCTTGACAAATGGTACTTGACATGCAGCACACAACATAGAAAAACGAATCCGATTAGGTTGAAATTAGCACAATACATACTACTATGAACTTCTATAACTTTTTATTGCATTTGTTATAGAAAATGTTGCATTTTAACCTAATGTCCTGTTTGTGGGCTAGCCCAAATGCATTATTTGCTACAACCAATATAACAAAAAGTTATAGATTTTTATGGTAGTATGTGGTGTGAACGCTTCACCCATCAGATCTTAGGAAAACAAATAATCAGAATTATGAAAAATCTTGGATAGGGACAAGCTTATAAGTTATAACTTCAATCCGAACCCAGAGAACTTTTCTTCAGTGATTTTGTCCATTCGGTCTACCATCTCATTAGAAAGATAATTCTTCCAGTCTCCAACCTCACCGCGTCGAAAAAATGCATTATTTTCTTCACCAGTTGGCAATTTCCCAACTTTGTTCACCTCCAAATTGCTCAACTTATCAAAGCTACACAAGCCCAATATATATTCCATAACCCCTTCACTTTCTTCCTCTTGGCTAAATGGGAAACCTATAAATTCAGCTAATTTTCTTATATGAAGTCTAGGTTCTTCTTTCATTTCCTCGTACTTCAGAAAGAACACCTTTTGTGGCTGCCTCAAGCTTTCTTTATAGTACCCAAAAACATGATCCCAAAATGGCCCACAAATGCTCACTCCCTTACAAAACATATCAAATGCCTCTTCAAGTGAATTATTTCTAACATTTTGAGGTACTAACTTGTTTAAAAACTTCCAAAATGAAATGAAAGTGTCTTTAGGGTTCCTACATAGATAAACAAGTTTGCAAGGCGTATTTTGCATGGAATTTGGCAAGGAAGAAAATGGCATGTGTGTCGAAAAAAGCCTTGGATTTGGGAAAGAAGTAAAATCGGGAAGTTGGTTTTCCATGTAGAGCTGAAATTCCAAAACTGGCAGTAGAATATGAGGATTGTTGCTGAGTAAAGGGTGATCTTGGGTATTTTTGGGATAGAGCTTTCGGTTTATTACGGCGAAAATGAGCGCTTTGAGCCAGGTTGTGCCTGATTTAGGGTTGGTGGCAAGGATGATATCAGAATTTTGAGCTTGAAAATTTTGTTGGCAAGAAAGGACTCCTTGCAACTGCTTGGGGGTGTGCCAAAATCCTTGGTATTGGTATAAATAAGTTGAAACCAATCCTTTCTCTTTGGGTACGGAGGACATTAAGTCCCTGCATTCTTGGGAGAGTGCATCATCGTGTAAAAAATTGGGGAGAGGCTTAGAAGTTGACATGGAGGGAAGATATGAGGAGTTTTGATTAGGGTATTAGCTACTTGTTTTATGATGTTCAACCAAATATTGATGCCTATAAATAGTTTCAAAGTTGAAAGCACAACAACAAATCAAATTCAAATAAATAAAATAAAATAAAATCAATATGCTCCCTTCATTCCACAAAAAAAGTCTTAATTATCATTTTCTTTTTTTCAACAATGAGTCATTTTTTAAACTATAGTATTAAATGACACAACATTTTCAAATTTACTGTTACAATTTAATTATCATATATACCATCACTACTAAACCAAACACTATATCTAAGGTTAATTATATATATATATATATATATGGAATAAAAACATAATCTTAAAATTTGAAAATCTTACAAATGAGACTCCTTTTGCAATATAGAAAGAATATCTAGTACTTGACACTTGATCACACCTCAAAATTTTCCTCCATTAAGGAATTAATTAAGGAAAATATTAAATGTAACGTAACTACACGCTTTTTCATAGCTTACAACTTTCATCCACTATTAGTAACTTTTTGGAGATACTACATATGTTTCTTACTTTTCTCCTTACTTTCCCCTTTCCCCTTTCCCCTTTCCCCTTTCTCCTTTCTTATCTCATTTCTCTTTATTAAATACATTCTCTCTCTTTATGCCTCGAACTCTTTTATGCAGGCATAAAAATTGAACATGTACATAAGTGTATTTAAATTTCACTCACTCAAATACACTCACATTCAATTTTTATGTCTACATAGATTTTGTTCATTCACTTGTGTTACACACTCTCATCTCTCCTTATCAAACACATTATCTCTCTTATGTCTTCATTTCAGATTCATTCACTTGTCTTACACACTCTTTTCTCTCTCCTTTCTTATTTCTCTCTCCAATTTTCCACAAAACATTCTTTCTTTTCTTTCTCATCAATTAGGTAAAATAATTTTGATAATTTTATGGTGCTACTGTTGAGCTCCTTTTTTTCTAAAGAAAAAAGGAAACAAAATATTAAACATAAGCTTCTTACAATTATTTCGACAGATTTTCGTTGTAAAATACAACTCATCACTTCTATTTTACACGTGTTTTACATATCGCTACTCATGATAAAGAGTTGTCAATTAACAACTTGTAGAAAGAAGAAAAAAAAGTTGCACATTCACGTCTGGGATCTGATCATGTGGCTTAACATATTTAATGTCGCACGATAATTAGCACTAGTTTGATGAGCACACACTTACGTGTGTGTTAATTATTTTTAAACATTAATAGGTAATTGGAATTTATATTAAAAATAAGTAATAAGAGAAACGATAATGAAGAGATCGAGATAAAGATATGGAGCAGGGTAAGTAGAAATAAAAATGTCGGAGTAGTGGAGAGAATAGTGTATAGATAAAGATTTATTATATTTTTCCTATAAAAAATTAACAATAGTATTTTGGCGACAAAAGATTGATGCAAAAAGAGAATACAAAATGATGTGCATAATATAATCATTGGATCCACCATTACTTATGTATGGTAGAATATTAACTAATTATAATTCGTCAATTCCTTTTTGTATTCAAATTTTTATAACTATATTTTGTCACCTTATCATTATTCAAATTAATCGCATCTTCTCCCCAGGCTTTATAAAGTAGCTATTTAGTGTTTACTCTGTATGTTACCAACGATTAAAGCCAAGAGAAAGCTAAGATTTTGTATATTATTTTCTTGTATTGTTTACAAACAAAGTTATTGTTATAAAATTATGTATGTCTAGATTTATAATATTATGGATATACAGATACGTATAACTCTACTCACGTCCATTTGAGTTTTGAAACTCATGACTCTTGAGTTTTAGAACTTTCTCTAATAGTATTGATGTTTTATTTCATAAATAAGACATTTGTAAAGTGATTGAGTTAGATACAAAATATTATGCAAATACTCTTTTTTCTCTAATCATCTTTGTACTTGATTTTAGTTATATTTTATAACACGTTATCAGCACGATTGCTTCTCAATTTCATCTTGAAGATCATCATATTTGATTTAAAGGAGAATATATATATATATATATATATATATATATATATATATATATTATCTATGTGCAGTACTTATATGTTCATTTTTTAAGTGTACATGTACATCACTATCAATGATTCTGGTCTCTGGTATTTCAATAAGCCATAGACATTCCACCAGAATAACAGCCCCATGCCCTTGGAATATATATGTCACCATATAGCCACAACATACTACACAAAACCTTACAACACTTCCATGGAAGCAAAGTCCAACATGACAACTAACTAACCAAGAAAAACCTATACATACACAAGTTATATGCATACAAGCTTTTCTAAATGGCCATAATGACCCTCCTTTCTCTACATCATAATCGGTCCCCACTTGGTTAGCTCATAGTTAAGTTCCTCAAACCCTAGTTACTCCAATTTAGTTTACTTTCTTAACTAAATTCCAAAGTAACTTGGTGTGATTTCCTAGTTTACTTCCAATTAAACTAGTTAGTCTTCTAGTTCGTTTCCAACTAGGTTAGTTAGGTGAAAATGTTGACTTTGATTTTTCGTACTTTTAAATTGTAATTGCATATTTATACCCTGTATAAATATTACGAAATGTCATAAAAACAAAAATCATTTTTTGGGTTATTTTTTAGAAATTTTTTATTTTCTTCTTCAAAACAACAACACATATATTCCATCACATAACACATTGGTCACTAAATCAACCTTTATTAATCACATATGATCATATTTATAAGTCTCATAAATATTCAAGATATCAAATTCGAGGCAGATGTTATTTTGCCATTTTTTATATTACGTCAGGTGGAGTCCCTTTGACACCCAGCCTTTTCAAGCTCAGGGGAGAGAGTGATTGAACTATTGACTTATAATTTAATAGTTTTCTAGCGCAATTTGCAGGTTGATGACTATTACTTTTAACTCAACTTGAGAAATTTTAATATTTAAAATAAATATTAATTTATTAAATATGGCATTAGTAGTATTTTTTTAAACTAATTTAACAATATAATTTAGTAAATTATATAGATTTTTTAGTAATATGATATGATAATAGAAATTCTGAAAATATTTTTTTTCCCTTGTGGAGAAAGCCTTAGATCCTAATTTTTATGTGTAAATAATTTTTCTCACTTATTTCCTAATAATTTTCTAATTATTATTAATATTATTACTATCAAAATAATTAAATAAATAAAAGTTGTCTTCAATTGAGTAACACTACTAATTAAATAAAGCTAAGCAACTGGATATTTAGTTATTTATTAAGTGGGGGTAATTTGGACATAAGAACTAAATCCTATAGTTAGTTTACTGCACAAAATGGTTGATTTAGTTAAAAATGGGACCTACTTGTAGAAATATCAAATTTACTTGTGGAAATATCAATTTCCTAAAAAAAACTTTTTTATGATTTGGTATTTATGTGCTTGTATACTATGGTATGAAGCTTGTCATACAATTTATATATATATTTTAATTATTCAATTTATAAAATTCTAAAATTTAATACAAATATTAAAATGTTCGGTGTTGATACAAACAATTGTAAATAATTATGGAGTTCTGTTATGTATTATGAAAGTTTTCTATCGAATTTTGATTGTGACCTATATCAATACGTTGGACTGAAAATGATAATAAGATTGACCAATTATATCAAATATATCATTAAAATATTACTAACTGTATTTACCCATGTATCTCGAAATAAATAAATAAAATTAACATATAAAATAGCAAGATATATTATTTTGTGTAACTAAGCTTAAGTTTGTTTGTTTTGGTGTGTTGAAAATGTGTGTTAATTTAGACAACACTGCTTCAAAAATAGTGCAATGAATTTGGAGCTTAAAAATTAGAGTAAAATACAAAAGTGATCACTGTACTATTTGTATATTTGGATATATTGTGTCCATTTTTGTTGGTCAATGCAAAACAAGTCATCTATTATAGAAAAATTTGAATAATAAACTTTTATGTGACAACTGGACATTGACTATCCTCTATGATAATGATGACTAAAAAATTTGCTTCTGTTAAGAAGCGAACTTAAAACCTCAACCACATAACTTTAAAGAAAGTCTAACCAAACTACATGTTGTAGTTGTAAATGAAATTATATTTATACATAATTCTCCATTTAAACTAAAAAAAAGTGATAAATACGTGGGTAAATCCTTTTTGTGCTTGATAAATATTTTGGATAAAGGAGACAGTGTTGTATGATTAGATTCCTAGCACCAAATTTATTTATTATTTTGAGTAAACTTTATTTATTATTTTTCCTCTAAATACATAAAAAAAAAGTACGAGGTTTAAACGTAATTGTGCAATGCAACCTCCAAAATCATAAAATCGCACCTCTGCAAAAGCTAATAACGCAACATACATGCTTAACATCAAAATTACATATATATGTTGCATTATCACTTTTAAAATTAACTAAAAATATCCAACAAATATTTATCATCTAAAGGGTCACTAGATTATTTAGAAAAAAATCATACCCACTTTATTAAAGCGCTAAAAATCACATGCACACCCACTTTTTCTCTCTATTCCTAAAAGAGTAATAATTCTTTCAAGTTTCAACCATGTACTTGCACAAACCATGATTAAAGTCCTAGCACGAAATTTGTGTATTTAGAGAAAAAATAATAAATAAATTTGGTGCTATGACTTTAATCATACAACATTATGCCTTCTTTATCCAAAATATTTATCAAGCACAGAAGCAGTTTACCCATTTATTTATCTTTTTATTTCTTTTATTTAGGTTTAATTGTAGAAGTTTGTATAAATTTAATTTATGTTATCTCATTTACAACTAAGTAATGTAGCTTTAATTTGTTGGACGGTTTGTTAAGGTTATGTGGTTGGGGTTTTAAGTTTGAATTTTGACGGAAGCAAATTTTTTAGTTTTAGTTTGGCTTACTTACATGTCATCATTGTTACGGATGGTAGTCAATGCCATGTTACATAAAAGTTTATTATCCAAATTTTTCTATAATATAGAGTTTGTTTTGCATTGACCAATAAAAAGAGGCATAATATTCAAATATAGTAAGAGTACAGTGGTAACTTTTGCATTTTACTCATAAAAATTACATGTGAGTTAAAAGTTTCATTTAGATTAAATTTATGTAAAAAAATAAGACGTTAATATCCTGCATCAGCATATCCAACTAATTTATCATTATCATTATTTGAATAAAATAAGTCCATATCCATAGTTCCTCGTAGGTAACGAAAAATAAGTTTAACCCCATTCCAATGTCTCCGGGTAGGAGAAGAACTATTTCTTGTTAATAAATTCACAGAGAATGCTATATCAGGTCGTGTATTATTAGCAAGATACATTAACGCACCAATTGCACTGAGGTATGGTACTTCAGGACCAAGTAATTCTTCATTATCCTCACGAGGTCTAAAAGGGTCCTTTTTCACATCAAGTGATCTAACAACCATTGGGGTACTGTGTAAGTTGACTGATGAATGAAAATTTCATCTGCTAAATGCCCGATCTGCAGGCTGAGACGATTTTTTTTTCCTAAATCTTCCATCTCAAATTCTTTCTTGAAATAATTCATTGTCTTTGGAATCTCTCAATGAGTTCCAATAATATTTAAATCATCAACATACACAAAAATGATAGCAAAACCGGATTCCGACTTCTTTATAAAAATACATAGGCATATAGGGTTATTATTATACCCTTATTTCAAAAGATATTCACTAAGACGATTGTACCACATCCGTCCTGATTGCTTTAACCCATATAGGGACCTTTGCAACTTGATTGAATAAACTTCCCGGGGATTTAAACTATATGCTTCAGGCATTTTAAATCCTTCAGGGATTTTCATATAAACATCATTATCAATTGACCCATATAAATAGGCTGTAACAACATCCATTAGACACATATCTAGTTTTTCATGGGTTGCCAGGCTAATAAGATATCGCAATGTAATTGCAATTACCACAAGAGAATATGTTTCATCATAATCAATGCCAGGTCTTTGTGAAAACCCTTGTGCCACAAGTCGTGCCTTATATCTTATGATTTCATTTTTCTCATTTCTTTTTCATACAAATACCCATTTGTATCCAACTGGCTTTACTTCTTCGAGTGTATGGACTACAGGTCCAAAAACTTCACGTTTTGCAAGTGAATTTAATTCTGCCTGGATTGCTTCTTTCCATTTTGGCCAATAATTTCTACGTCAACATTCTTCGACAGACTTAGGCTCAAAATCCTCGTTTTCATTAATTATATCAAACGATATATTATATGAAAAAATGTTGTCAACAACTATCTCACTTCGGTTCCATATTTTCTTTGTAGAGACATAACTTGTCGAGATCTCATCATTTTTATTGTTTTCAGGTACCTGAACCTCTTCTGGGGTTTTAGCTATGTCTATATCCTCATGAATATTTTCCTCCTTATGAATATTTTCCTCCTCAATAATTCCCACTTGTTTATTTACTTCTTTTCTTTTCTGAGGATTTTTATCTTTCGAATTACCGATTGGTCTACCACGCTTCTGGCGTGCATTAGACTCATTTGCTACAATTTTTGAAGATTGTTCTATTGGGACTTCAATCCGAGCTAGAGTATTTACAGCTGGTATATGAGATTTGGTTACTCCTTTTAAGCCAGTGAATGCATTCGGTAGCTTATTTGCTATATTTTGCAAACGAAGTATATCACTACTAGAATAATGGGCAACTGAAACAAATTTTTAGAGACGAACTAAGTTCCGTCTCTAATTCTAGTAATTTGAGACGGACTTAGAAGCCAAAATTTTCCAATGTCTCGACATGATTTGGAAGTAAAAAAACCGAGACGGATTCTGAAACCACATGCATCGTCTCAAATTTTAGAAACGGAATTAGAGACGGATTTCACCGTCTCAAAAAGTAAGTATTTTTTAGAAAATTATAAACTCGTTTTTAAAATAGATTTGAGACCAACTGTGCTCGTCTCAGATTAATAATTAAAAAAAGAAATAAATATTTATGTTTGAAACGGATTAGAGACCAAAATGTCCGTCTCTGACTTTTATTTTCCCTCCAAATACTAGTCTCCAATTTCATCCTTATTGTTAGAGACGGATTCGAGATGGATATAGTCCGTCTCAGTATTTTAGTTTCCCACCAAAAATTCCCTCCAACTATATCAACAAAAGAGAAGAAGAAAAGAATTGAAACTAAATTGAGGTAAAAACAAATAAAATCCCCAAAATCGTTCCATCCCCAGAATACGGATTGTGTTCGTTCTTTCTATCAGATTGAAAATCCCCAAAATCCATCTTATCAATTGCAACCATAGATCCCGATTTTGCTTCTCAATTTCCATCCCAAAGCCTATCTCTTCTCAAATGCAACCATGAATTCCCGATTTTGCTTCTCAATCAACTGTGCGTCTTGTGGATCCTAGTTTAGGGCTAAAGGAAAACTCGGGCGACTGGCCGAAGACGAAAACAATCACGCCCCTCTCTAGCAGCGTGATCATCCCTCCCGACAGTAATCTTTCTTTTCTTGTTCTTCTTTATTTTTCAAACCTAATATCCTTAAACCCCTAATCTTGTCTTTTACTTTAAAACAAGAATTAAGAGTATTTTATGTGAAGTTAATTATATTGAATTGAGGAACACAAGCTTCAATTGGTTGATCTGCAATATATTCTACAGTGAAGTTGATTAGTCTAACATGGCCGATAAGAATTCATTTTGATCTAGTCATAAAAAGGGAAGAGCATGTTCTATTTTCTCATGATTTTGGCGTAAGATCTGCTTTGTTCACCCCTTTGGGTTCAGTGTGTGCATGTCATTCATGAGTTCTCAAATTTTGGCTGATGATAATAAGACAAGGCATATGTACGATGTAAAATTAAGATAAGACCGTTCCATTAGGTTATCAATGACTTTGTATCTTTCTTTGAATATTCTAATTTCTGGCTTATCTTGTGAAAGAGTTGGATTGCAGAGTGTTTTTATTAAGCTTAATCTTACCTGTTAGTCAATTAGTTCATCTTGTGGAAAGATAGATTGCTAGAAGGTTTATTTAAGGGTATTATTAGTACTAGATTGGAAAGCTAAAGTATTGGTTTCTTCAAAGCTCTGTGGTAAACTATAGGAATGAGGTTTACATAACTAATTTATAGGTGAAGTTGACTTTTCTAATTAATGATCTAAGGTTAATAGATAATAATAATAATAATAATAATAATAATAATAATAATAATAATAATAATAATAATAATAATAATAATAATAATAATAATAATTTGACAAATTTTAATGATGTTCTGTTCAAAAAGGATGCCTCTTGATCGAAGTTAGATTGATAGGTGAGTTACTGAAAATGGAAGAACAATTAGTGAAGAATTTAGAGAGGGAGTAAAGAATTGAGCGTGTGCCCCAAAGCAGGTATACATCACCCATCTTGGGTCGCCAAATGGTGGTACAAAATTCAAATACAAATTAATTATACAACGATTCGTGTAAAATACGACAAAATATAATCTAAGAGTTTTTAATAAGAATATTGTCATCTAGACAATATCAAACTCAATGGAGTCCTCATTACATTTATTGTCACACTATTTAACGAGAATAGTGAGGACTACTAATGCTATCATCTGGACCAAATCACTCCGGTTCCTCGATTAGTCCCGCTACGTTCTCATTTCTAAAAGAACGGTGAAAGAAAGGGTGAGCTCAACTAGCCCAGTAAGAAATATTATGACTAAGATAATGCGAGAATAATTTATCGTTAGCCTTGAACGATGTTAAAGCGATAAAATATAACAAACATCAAGTTTAAGCTGCGGTGGAACAAGCAATCCATTAGAAGAGTCAAGTAGAGAATAAAATCTACTATCTTTTATGATTTAAAAGGTTTTTCATCACTTTTATCGTTGAGACTCGACAATAAATAAACCACATCATCATCCACTTTTCTGACGAGGATATTCATTAGTATCACGACCACAAATTATCCATTACACTACGGGGCGAGGATATTCGTGTATTCATCAATGGTCATGATCATGCCAACAACGTCCATCAATGCACTACGAGCTAATGAGGACTTTTACCACATCATTTGTAACATTACGGTCGTGATTATCTTAAGAATAATCCACTTTCATAATCATACCAAGTCCATCTATGCACTACTACTGAATACAGATGACTTTCAACATAATATAAACATGAGGATGATGACAATGATATAAGAATTCAATAAAACAAGTTCAAAATTAATTTATCCGAGAACCAATAATGTCCAAATTGTCGACATGATCTTTGCTTTGTGGAGTAAAATTCAAGAATGCTCGGAAGAATATTTCCATGAAAAGATCTTTGGATGAAGCGCTTGAATATCGAGGATATTCCACTAATTTCATGGAGTATAAAAGCCAAAACTTTAACCAACTAAGTATAATAAAGAATGGAATAACAAAAAATTTCACGGGGCATGCGATAGATCCGCAGACATGTAATAGGTTATTCCAACAGAATAATAAATAATGGAACCGGTCGTATGTAAATACTTGCGAGATAGGATATTCCAACTGAATAATAAAGAATGGAATAACGAAGAAATTCACCATGCATGCGATAGACCATACATGACAGACGAGTTATTCCAACGAGAATAATAAATAATGGAACCGGTCAAATGCGTATATATGCACAGACGAGGATGTTCAAATAGAATAATAAAGAATGGAATAACGAAGAATTTCACCATGTATGCGGTACTTTATATACGAGGTTATTCCAACGAATAATAAATAATGGAACCGGTGTCACCGCGTAATTACATGCAGACGGGATGTTCAACAGAATAATAAGGGATGGAATAACAATAGCTCTCTTGAAGAACACGAAAAGAAATAATACCCTTACCTTAGAAAAAAGCTGATCTTTGAAATAGTGAGGTAGCAGACTTCTCTTCTTCTTTCTCTCTATAATTTCTCTCTATAATAATTGCTCTAAAGCTTTTGTGAATTGGTGAGAAATGAAGGAAGAATGAGCTTCTATTTATAGGAAAATATAGTTTCGATAATTGCACGTTTTGGGGCTCGAAATATTACAGTATAATACCTTCCTCTTTTTCTTCATTTTTATTTAGTCCTGCAAGTATTATCAAACTTGCACCACCTCCCCTAATAGTAAATAATGTGAATTAATAGTTCATTCATGTGACTCGAATAGTATAATCATGTGAAAAAACTAATTACGATATAGTACCTTCAACTATACCTCCATTTTTAACTTAGTCATGCAAGTATTATCAATCTTGCACCACTCCCCTAATAGTACAAGAATGTGATTCAATAGTACACACATGTGAACAAATAGTTATATAAGCATGTGAATTAATAGCAATTAATTGCTCATTTATCCAGATAAATTACCCGATTTATCAATATAACCCCCAGACATCAATTATCATCGAAATAAATGTCGATTTCCATTAACACTAATAATCCCAACCTGATGGAACTATCAAATTCATCTTTAATCAACACAACTTATTCATCATTAATATTATAACTCACAATATTTAACAACCGAGTCGTTCCCGGAAGAGGGGGCTTTCAGATAAAGGATTTCTCCTTATTGGCGCGATGATTAGGTGACCAAACCTCTCCTTGATAGAACTTCTAGACATTGTCGATATTGCAAATAATAATATGAATAACTTTGTCGTCTCTCAATTATTGATTTAATAATAATAAATATAATGCGAGATGATCTTTGTGACAATAATTGAATCAATAATATGAGAGATATGATGATCGACAATTCTTTGTAGCAATAATTGAGTATAAGCGAGTGACTTCTCACGTAAGCATCAATAATCAATACTGGTGTGCTACTATGCAACCACGCAGCGTATTCTTGTACTTTTACTACGGGTAGTTCAGCGGTTTTAATGGTAACACTTTTCGTAGTTATTTTTATAAAAGATAATTACATCATTTTCTAACTACGATAATACTTGGTTGTGGGGTCCACTGATGATTGTGTGATCGTCGTCTGAATATTCCTGTTAAAAGCGAATATTCCCCAGACCAATCGAATATTATATAACCACTTGCTTACTTTGCAAAATTTGTAAATATTACCCACAACTATAACATTATATCAAATCCACACCATAATATTCAAAAAATATATTTTTGAGAAAATTATTCTTTATTCATAAAAGTTGGGGTCTTACAACCTCCCCTTCTTATGAAATTTCATCCTCGAAATAAGAGTGCATACACAGTATATCGAAGAGGTGAGGATATCTTGATTTCATTTGATTCTAACTCCCGGTCATTTCCTCGACATCGTGGTTTCTCCACAAAACTTTGACTTGAGGTATAACTTTGGGCGTAGAATATGATCCTTCTTATCCAAGATTTTAACGGGTAACTCTTCATACGTTAAATCTTCCTCTATCTCGTCTGGTTCTAATTCAATAATGTGGTTCGGGTCTTTCACATATTTTACGTAACATAGATATGTGAAAAATGTTATGAACACGAGACATACTTGGCGGTAAAGGAGAGTCTATAGGCCCGCGATTCCTACTCGATCGAGGATTAAAAATGGGCCAATGAATCGAGGGTTGAGCTTTCCTCTCTTTCCAAATCTAAGTAACTCCCTTCCATGGAGCAACACGTAACAACACATGATCTCGATATCGAATTCCACGTCCTTTCGATGAAGATCGGCATAACTCTTTTATCGATCTTGTGAGGTTTTTATCGTTGTCGGATCGTTTGAATCTTTTCCGTAGTCATACGTACCAACTCCGGTCCCAACAACGTTGCTTCACCCACCTCATCCCAACATCTTTGGAGAACGACACTTTCTTCCATCTGGCGCCTCAAATGGAGCCATGCGATACTTGCTTGATAATTGTTGTTGTGGGAAAACTCCACCAATGGTAAGAACTTGTCCCAACTTCCTTTGAAGTCAAGGACCACGAGTCTTAATAAATCTTCAAGAGTTTGAATAGTCCTCTCCATTGCCCGTCCAGATCGAGGATGATATCTAAGAAATAAATCGTAAAATCCGTGCCCATAGCTTTTTGCAAACTAACCCAAAATCTTGAAGTGAATCTTGGGTCTCGATCGAAACTATGGATCTTGGCATACCATGCGATCTTACAATCTCGTTTATGTACATCTGAGCAAGATGTTCAAGTGTATAAGTTTCTCGTATAGGTAAAAATGAGCGAGACTTGGTCGATCTATCAACAATGACCCAAATTGCATCTATGCCTTGAGAAACCTTGGGAAGACCGATAACAAAATCCATGGTAATGTGCTCCCACTTCCATTCGGAATTTCAAGTGGTTCTGATGGACCTTTTGGTACTTGATGCTCCGCCTTGACTTCGTTGACAAGTTAAACACCTTGAGATAAACTCCGTATATCTCTCTCTTCATATTGCTCCACCAAAATGTATGTCGAAGATCACGATACATTTGGTACTCCCGAGATGGATTGCAAATGGTGTGTTGTGCGCCTCCATCATGATTTTATACTTTAAATCGGGGTTGTTAGGAACACAAAAGTCTGGAGTTGACTCAAGTATTCCTTCTTCATCGATTCTTGCTTAGGCGTAGCACCTTCTTGCACTTTCTTCTTCATACGCATCGACTCGGTGTCTACGTAGCTTGAGCGACTTTAACTTTATCGATTAAAGTCGGTTCTACTCGTATATTCGCCATCATCATCATGGGTCCACAGAGTCTTTAACTCTATCTCCATCCTTTGTAAGTCATATAAAATGGGCCTTTGCGTTGACAATAATGCACTTTCGTGCCGCGTATGATCTTCTACTTTCGATGCATCGGCTCTACTACGTTAAGCTTTTCGGGATGGTATTGAATGGTATGATCATAATCTTTCAATAACTCAAGCCATCGTCGTTGTTGCGCATGTTGAGTTCCTTTTGAGTGAAGAAATATTTGAGGCTTTTATGATCCGTATAAATCTCCACCTTCTCTCCATACGGTAATGCCTCCAAATCTTAAGCGCAAAATGATAGCTGCTTGACTCTAGATCATGAGTAGGATAATTCCTCTCATATTCTTTGAGTTATCGTGAGGCATAAACTATGACTTTCCCATGTTGCATGAGAACACATCCTAACCCCTTTGCACGAAGCATCATTTGTAGATGACAAATCCTCAAGAGCGGATGGTATTGTCGAGCAGTCTTTGAAATGAGTCTCCTCTTGAGTTCTTGAAAACTCTTCTCACATTCCTCGCTCCAACCGAATTTTTTGTATCTTTTGAGTCGGTTGAGTTAATGGAGTAGCGATTAGAAAAAACCTTCTACGAATCTCGATAATAACCATCTAAGCCGAAGAAAGCTACGTGCTTGATCATTGATTTAGGTTGCTCCCGACTTTGAATTGCTTGAATCTTTTCCGGGTCAACAGATATCCCATGATTTGATATCACGTGCCCAAGGAATGCAACTTCCTCGAGCGAACTCGCATTTCTTCAACTTGGCATATAGGCTTGTTTTCACGAAGCTTTTGGAGTATCAGCCTCAAGTGTTGCTCATGGTCTTCACGGGTTTTGGAGTATATGAGGATGTCATCAATAAAGACGACCACAAAGTGATCCAAATATTCCTTGAATACTCGGTTCATCATATCCATGAAGGCGGCGGGAGCATTAGTCGATCAAAAGACATGACTAAGAATTCATAATGCCGTCTTGGGAGTTACGAAAGCGATCTTTGGAATGTCATCGGTTTTAATCTTCAACTGATGATATCCGGAACGAAGATCGATCTTTGAAAAGAATTTGGCGCCTTGCAACTGGTCAAACAGGTCATCAATGCGAGGAAATGGGTACTATTTTTGATGGTGACATGATTCAACTCCAGATAATCAATACAAAAATCGCATACTTCCATCTTTCTTCTTCACGAATAGAATAGGAGCACCCCGAGGAGACGTCTTAGGGCCAGAATGAAATCGATGTCTAACAATTCCTGCAATTGGGTCTTTAACTCTGAAGTTCAATAGGAGCCATTCGATATGGGGCTTTGGAAATGGGTTTTATCTTAGGGTTCAAGGTCGATAAAAATTCAATTTCAAGCTCTGGGGGTAGGCCAGGAAGTTCTTCAGGGAATATATCAGGAAATTTATTAACAATAGAAATATCTTTCAAATCTGACGTATTTTTGTTTAAATCTGTGACATGAGCTAAGAAAGCTTGACATCCATTTTTCAATAAACGAATAGCTTTATGGCTTGAGATGACCATGATTGATTTTAATGGTTTGGTCGCTTGAATTCGCATAATAGGTTGATTAGGAATATGAAAGCTAACAACCTTACGAAAATAATCAATTTTAGCATGATGAGTAGTTAACCAATCAATCCCTAGAATCACGTCAAATGCAAGTATTTTTAAAGAAATAAGATCGACGAATAACGTGCGGTTACTGATTTGAATCAAACAAGACTTATAAGCGATGGATGTAATGAAGGTTTCTCCCAACGGAGTTTCAACGAGATAAGTCAAAGTCTAATTTCTCGAGTCAAATTTAAAGCGTTGAGCGCAAGTAGGAGAAATAAAAGAATGGGTAGAACCGGGTATCAAATAAGGTATAGACTTATTTAGAGTTTATGATAAGCTTACCCGTGATGACCTCGTTCGGGTTCCTTGCTTTACGGGAGGTTCGACAAAGCGCTCTCCTTTGAACTACTACTTTTGACTTTTAGGGATGACCTTTGGTGCCTCCATCCAATTTGGACTAGTCTTCGGTGCACAAAAAAATCGGGCTAGATGACCTTCTCTTCCACAATTATAACACGCTTTGGACTGCATCCAGTTTGGACTGTGATATGTCCCTCCCTCGCATTTGAAGCATATGATAGGTGGTCGTTCTCCTTCCTTAACAACGGGTCTTTGGTCTTGGCGTCTTTCCATCATTGTTGAATCTCCTTTTCTTGAAATGTCCATTTTCTTGTCTTGGCCATGATTACCACCGAAGTGGTTACCATTTCGGCATGTTGATTCCCTCCACGTTTGTTGTCACCGCTTGATGGCTACTACCACTTGGTATTATCATTTTTAAATTTTTTTTTCTCTTGGTTGAGTTGACTCGTTATCGCGCTCCAATAATTGAGCCTATTTAACAACATCCGAATACAAACACGGTTTATGAGAAATTAGATATTGATGTATCTCGGGTTTCAAACCTCTTAGAAACATCCGCGTCATTCTCTCCTCATTATCATCAACCAAGTGAGGCCTTGGCCAGGACAACTCGGCAAACTTAGCCCGTCTTCTTGACACGGTCGTATTGTTACTGCTCGAACTTGATGAACTCTACCTCTTTCATGTGACGAATACTTTCGGGAAAGTACTTGTCGTTGAATAGTTCTTGGAACTTCTCCCAAGACATCTTCGGTCTGGCGAGGTTGAGTATGCTTCTGGAATTCCCACCGATGTCTGCCTCTCTCGCACATGACATAAAGGTGGCAAATGGAACCTTTTGCTCCTCGGAGCATCCCAAAACATCAAATATCTTGGTGATCTGCTTTATCCACGCTTCCGCCTTAAGTGGTTTTGGCTCTCAATAAACTCCGGTGGTCCCAGCTCCTTGAACTATTTAGCGGTGACCCTCAAGAGTTTCCGGTGTTTCCACCTACATTTTGGGCGAGGAGCCTCTCTCGCTTTGATGTTGCATGAATTGCATAAAGCCTCTGAACATTCCATCGTTCATCATTTAGTCGGTGTTGTTGTTTGCATGAGGATTATCGCCTTCTGATGCACATTATCCACGATTATTGATCTGTGGAGACTCAGCGGTCTCACATGCTCCATTGCTATTCTCAACAACATTCTCGGATGTCATTTTCAAATCTTGCCACAAAACAAGGGTTAATTGACATATCACATATTATCCCTATACTCGTACGACCGACCAAATAAATACCAAATAAACTTAGGTAGGTTATACTAGCGAAGAATTCCCCATCTCTCCCCTCCTAGTTCTTGTCTCACATCTTAGCCGGGATCATATCCTAAGCTTTGATACCAAGCTGTGGCGCCCCCAAAATAGGTATACATCACCCATCTTGGGTTGCCAATACATGGTACAAAATTCAAATACAACTTAATTATACAACGATGCGTGTAAAATACGACAAAATATAATCTAGAGTTTTAATAAGAATATTGTCATCTAGACAGTATACAAACTCAATGAAGTCCTCATTACATTTATTTTCACACTATTTAACAGAATAGTGAGGACTATTAATGCTATCATCTGGACCGTCACTCCGTTCCCCCAGACTAGTCCGGCTACGTTCTCATTTCTGAAGAAACATTGAAAGAAAAAGGTGAGCTCAACTAGCCCGAAAAAATATTATGACTAAGATAATGCGAGAATAATTTATCGTTAGCCTTGAACGATGTTAAAGCGATAAAATATAACAAACATCAAGTTTAAGCTGCGGTGAAACAAGCAATCCATTAGAAGAGTCAAGTAGAGAATAAAATCTACTATCTTCTATGATTTAAAAGGTTTTTCATCACTTTTATCATTTGAGACTCGACAATAAATAAACCACATCATCCACACTTTTACTGACCAAGGATATTCATTAGTATCACGACCACAAATTATCCATGCACTACGGGCGAGGATATTCGTGTATTCATCGATGGTCATGATCATGCCAACAAGCGTCCATCGATGCACTACGGGCGATGAGGACTTTTACCACATCATTTGTAACATTATTGTCATGATTATACCAAATAATCCACTGAGTCATAATCATACCAAGTCCATCTATGCACTTCTGGCCACGATGACTTTCAACGTAATATAAACATGAGGATGATGACAATGATATAAGAATTCAATAAAATAAAGTTCAAGAATTAATTTATCCGAGGAACCAATAACGTCCAAATTGTCGACATGATCTTTGCTTTGTGGAGTAAAATTCAAGAATGCTCGGAAGAATATTTCCATGAAAAGATCTTTGGATGAAGCGCAAATATCGAGGATATTCCACTAATTTCATGGAGTATAAAAGCCAAAACTTTAACCAATTTGAGTATAATAAAGAATGAAATAACAAAAAGAATTCACCGGGCATGTGATAGACCGCGCATAGACCGGTTATTCCAACGAGAATAATAAATAATGGAACAAGGTCATTCATAATAAATGCACGAGACGATATTCAAACTGAATAATAAAGAATGGAATAACAAAGAAATTCACCATGCATGCGATAGACCGCATTCACAGACGGAGTTATTCAATGAATAATAAATAATGGAACCGGTTATGCGTAATCACATGCAGACGCGATGTTCTAACGAATAATAATAAAGAATGGAATAACGAAAGAATTTCACCATGTATGCGGTACTTACTACGCATGAGCGAGTTATTCAACAATAATAATAATAAATAACGGAACCAGAATTTCACGTGTATGCGTACATTGCACAGACGGGATGTTCAAACAGAATAATAAGGGATGGAATAATAATAGCTCTCTTTTCATGAACACGAAAGAAATAATACCCTTTACCTTAGAAAAACTGGATACTTTGGAATAGTGAGGTAGCAGACTTCTCTTCTTCTTTCTCTCTATAATTTCTCTCTATAATAATTGCTCTAAAGCTTTTGTGAATTGGTGAGAAATGAAGGAAGAATGAGCTTCTATTTATAGAAAAATATAGTTTCGATAATTACACGTTTTGGGGCTCGAAATATTACAGTATAATACCTTCCTCTTTTTCTTCATTTTTAATTTAGTCCTGCAAGTATTATCAAACTTGCACCACCTCCCCTAATAGTAAATAATGTGAATTAATAGTTCATTCATGTGACTCAATAGTATAATCATGTGAAAAAACTAATTACAGTATAGTACCTTCAACTATATCTCCATTTTTAACTTAGTCGTGCAAGTATTATCAATCTTGCACCAACTCCCCTAATAGTACAAGAATGTGATTCAATAGTACACACATGTGAACAAATAGTTATATAAGCATGTGAATTAGTAGCAATTAATTGCTCATTTATCCGATAAATTACCCGATTTATCAATATAACCCCCAGACATCAATTATCATCGGAATAAATGTCGATTTCCACTAACACTAATAATCCCAACACAATGGAACTATCAAATTCATCTTTAATCAACACAACTTATTCATCATTAATATTATAACTCACAATATTTAACAACCAGGTCGTTCCCAGGAAAGAGGGGCTTTCCGATAAGAATTTCTCCTTATTGGCGCTCAATTAGGTGACCAAACCTCTCATTGACAGAACTTCTAGACATTGTCAATATTGCAAATAATAATATGAATAACTTTGTCGTCTCAATTATTGATTTAATAATAATAAATATAATGCGAGATAATCTTGTGTGACAATAATTGAATCGATAATATGAGAGATATGATCAAGTGATTCTCTTTGTAATAATAATTGAGTATAAGCGAGTGACTTCTCACGTAAGCATCAATAATCAATACTGTGTGCTCTTATGCAACCACCACGCAGCGTATTATTCTTTGTACTTTTACTACCGGGTAGTTCAACGGTTTTAACGGTAACACTTTCATTTATTATTTTATAAAAGATAATTACATCATTTTCTAACTACGACAATACTTGGTTATTGGGGTCCATCAATGATTGTGTCATCGTCATACGATATTCCTTGTTAAAAGCGAATATTCCCCAACCAATCGAATATTATATAACCACTTGCTTACTTTGCAAAATTTATAAATATTACCCACAACTATAACATTATATCAAATCCACACCATAATATTCAAAAATATATTTTGAGAAAATTATTCTTTATTCATAAAAGTTGGGTTCTTTGGGACTGGAATAAGGAAAGTTGGCAAAAATTTCAAATTACGGTTCTACAAACCGAAAAAAAGGTGGAACACTTAACCATGTTGGAGGGTCAATACCTTTTATAAGTCACGCGAAAAAGTTTGTAAGTATTTTTTTGTTATGGTTGCTTTAATATAATTAAAAATGTTTGATTATTGTGCTTGTGCTTCCGTGATGGTAGGAAAATGAGAAAAAAACTAAACCTACTCACATCGAGGTTTTTGATCTAACACACACCAAGGACGGTGTGTAATGTAATGACAAGGCAAGAAACGTAGGAGTAAGTGTGTACCTATAAGCTTTGTGTATTGTCAATTATACATGTTTGACATATTATGTTCTAAACTTGGCTCATTCAATACCTTTTATCAGGAAAAATATAAAAGTGATATTAGTCAAAAGTACGGAAGTAATGAACCTATTTTTGGACAGAGGCTTCAGGCGGTATTAAAAAGGGACGAGTGTTTGGTCTCATTTCGAGTGAGGATCCAAAAGCATGTGGGTTCAGTTAATCGATTTCTACAAATGCCTCTACATCTTGCTTCACTCCCTCACCTACATCACCTGATATGCAATCTCTCATCCTTGCTGCGATGGAGACCCCCCCAATTTCAAGCTATGATGGATGCAAGACAAAAACAATTGGAAGAGGCTATGCAAAAGCAATTTCAAGAAGGGATGAGGAAACTGAGAGAAAAGTCGTTGAATCTTCCAAATAGCGATGTAAGTGTTTTTTTTTGCCCAGTATTCTAGTATTTTCTTCATTCTTCAATAATTTAGAATTCAGTGCAAGTCTAGGCATATATATGGTTTCTTATTTCGTTGAATGCTATTAATAGGAGTGATATGGTTTCTAATGAATATGCTACTTATAAATCTGATTAGTTGACACTATTAATGTTTATCACTTTCTAGAATCTCAAAAGTATTTGTAATGGATCTTGTTAGTTCCCTGTTAAATTCTGTCTTCTTCAGATAGGCATCCCCAATGGATATTAAAATCTGAAATAGAACATAAAACCTTGTCAGTTAACTATGTTTTTATAATCACGATATATAAGCCTTCTTACCAGGGACATTGCTCATGCATTTGGCATTGCTTATAATGCTTATGAAAATACAAGAACACTTGTAACTAAGTGATCATCAGCTGCCAAGTAAATGCGCATTTGAAAACATTTAATGCAGTGTAAAAGTAACTGACATCATATTGTCATAATATATGATTGTATTTATAAAAACTATATGTTCAGCTCAGTTATTTGCATATAGGGGAACCACACAATACCCTTTTTTATACATATTTTTTTTCTCTCACTAGCACGACGTGCAAGCTTTTCCTAACTTTGGGGTAATACGGATGCACAAGAACATATAGGAAGGGTAAACTTAGATATCAGGGAGCTAAGTAGATTATTTAACAGAAAACTATTGGTCTGTCCAAATCAGACACTAATACGTGAACCAAGAGATTTCAGTTCTCTGGAATGTCTTCATTGACAATTTCATGGGCTAACTACACGTTCATGGTTTTATAATTTTTTGAGCATTAAATCTCAGACTACATATATTCATATTACAATTACTGGGTTGGTAGCAACGAATATTGATATATATATATATATATATATTTATAGTTATCCTATCAAGTTATCTTATATTTATTATCTTATTTTTCTGACCCCAAATGTGATTGCAGATTTACATGTTACATGCTTTAGGTTTTATTACCTACATATATATGGTTTCTCATTTCGTTGGTGTAGTACTATTTGTTGCACCTTATGTATAAACTTGTGCTGAGATTATTGCTTAAAATAAATGCAATCTGCAAGTTGCTCATATTTGTTCATAGACCATAGTATGTAATTAGTTTTCTTAGTCTTATGTTTAGAATGCATGCATTCATTTCATATATTTGACATGCATTCCATGTACTACTACTTGTAGGATGTTGATGTCGAGGATGAGCATAATGAAGATTCAGGCGATACTAACGAGGATGGAGACTCGTGATTATATATGCATGTTGATCTTTTAGGTAGCATTTTTTAGAAGTTACTTTTGTTTACTATCGAGCTAGGATGGGATATGATGGTGTGATTATGCATATTTTTGAGCTTTAAAGCAGTAGTTTTTAGAAGTTACTTTTGTTGTATTTGGTGAGACTTGTAGTACGTTGATATTTGTAAAGTACTCATCGATAGATGTCTTATCTAGTATTGTCTATAAATAACAGTTTAGTAGTTATCATTATTATTTTGAACATATTTATTTTTAGATTTTGAAATTAAATTATGAAAATATTTATAATTTGTTGTTAATAAATATATTGAGACGGAATTGAGACGACTTCTTTTTGTCTCAAAGAATTTGCGATGTTGGCGTCAAAGTTGACACGAATTTTGAGACTGCTGCAGCCTGTCTCAAAATATGCACGCTAAAAAGATATTGGCGTTAAAGTTGAAACGGGATTGAGACGGATGGTATCCATCTCAAAATATGTGTAAAATAAATAGTTGCTCCCCATTTTGAGACGGATTTGAAACGGCTTTTTCCGTATCAACTTATGTGGACTAAAATAAAGCGCTAAATCTGCCCGCCAAATCTGAAACCAGCAAAATTGGTTTCAAAATTCAGCTTCCCATGGGTTAGCTCTGAGACGGATTTGAGACGGACTATGTTCGTCTCAGATGGTCTGAGACAGATTTGAGGTGGTAATTTTCTGTATCTAATTTCCTGTTTTGAGACGGATTTTGAGACGAGCATAATTAGCGACGCGACCAACTGACACTGTGACGCCCCCAAAATAGGCCCATTCCATCCAACCCATTCTGAGTCGTCAAATATATGGTACGGAAAACAACTACAACTTTATTACAACAATTGTCGTGCAAAATACAACAACACATATGTTGTGAGTTTGGATACAAATATATACTAACTGTAGCACGTCACAATGACACCTTACATAAAGGTATAGTCAAAAACTGTTTTAGAAATTAGAATCTTTGGGAAGTGCTCAAGGAAACCTTCGTACATGGGAGGCCATGCTTTTAGGTTATGGTAGATATCATATGGCCACAGAATTATCCTTGGTTGACCCAATAGACCCCAAAGAAAAACGAGAAGATTATTATCATATTCTTCCCAATGGTGAGTCTTCTCTTGACATATCATTATCTCCACTGTCTCTAATTGGGTATTATACTCCAAACAAACACCAAGATTATATAGGTAGTGCTTGTAAATATACTCAGCAAGTGGATGAGCACAACCATGTCTTATGATGATACGAGGTTTTATGTCATTAGACATCTTGTATGATAGTGGCAAAACACCCTTCCAAGTTAAATTTACCTCACCCTCAACATCTATAGACCACCATTCTATTCCCTCGCTATCCCTCGCTCGACCCAGCTACACTTTTATTACCTGAAAGGAATTGTGAAACAAAAGGGTGAGCACAACTAGCTCAGTAAAGAATATTATGACTAAAGATAAATAAATTATCAATAGTCTTCATCGATGTAAATCGTAGATTTAGAACATATGGTAGATGATAAAACTTTTCAACCATAGTTGCAATTGAATGAGCAATCCATTAGAAGAGTCAAATAGACTATAAAGTCTATTGTCTTCTCCACGTTAAAAGTCCACCAACAATGTTTTATCCTCAGTAACATCAATCAACAGCCCTTTCCACAATCATATGAATAACTCATAATCATAATTGTGATTCTAAATTCTCTTCTCATCCGGACGAAGATAATTTTCATCACTTGTCTTTACCGAAACATCAAATATCATGGTTATACCAAATCACGAGTTCTGCTCATAATCATACTAATAAATTCATCTTTGCACCACGGGCCAAAGATATTCATCAACAGCTTCATCTTTACACTATAAAGCAAGATATTCAACAACAGTCATCTTTGCATTACGAGCCAAAGATATTCATCAATAATTCATCTTTGCACTACAAAGCAAAAGATATTCAACAACAGTCATCTTTACATTACTGAGCAAAAGATATTCATCAATAATTCATCTTTGCACTACAAAGCTAAGATATTCATCAACAAGTCATCTTTGCACTACGAGCCAAAGATATTCATATATCAAAGAAATACATAATCATTTCAGAAGTTATATAACAATAATTATAACCATGTTCATCAATTCACATTTGCACTTAAGCTAAAAATATTTAATTGTAAATTCAATGGTCATGATCATACCAACCAACAATTCAACTTTTGCACCATCGCCAAAGAAAAACCTATAGTCACGATCATACCAATAATCTACCCATCTTTACACTCAAGTCAAAGAGAAATATCATCATTAGGGTTATAAGAATGTTATATAAAACAATATAATCAAAACATGGTTTTAATTTCAAGAGTAAGATTCATAAATCAACGATAATTTGGTCGAGAAAAAACCAATTTGTCGTGAATAGTACCCAAATATTCGTACATAAGACCGTGATATACGCATCGTGCATAAGAACCTCGACACGAAAAGATAAAGTTTCATAATAAAATCCATATCAATATTTATAACACCTTAATCCAAATGTTATAAAATCACTTAATAATATCAAAATCTTAATATTCTTAATATTACAACAATATTTAATAATTTCTAAAACTTATAAATAATTTAATTAAATTGTTTACACTTTACTAATTAATGCATTTAATCATCATAAAATGCCAAACTCATAAGATTTCATCATCATTAACCAAAACCCTCATTAAAAAATCTGCATATACCTCATATATGATTCTCAAGCCAATAAATCATATTTTTCAATTTTCTTACTTCACATAACATATTTAATTCATTTACTCATAACTAGAACATTTTCATGAAAAATACCAAATCAGTTCCAAAAATATTTCTTTTCTGGGATTTAGCATAACATAGTCCCATATTGAACATATATTTTTCTTGAAATTTTAAAAATTCATTTACTATTTTTCATATGGCCAAAACAACCGAATATTTAAACATTTATCATAAATTGTACTTTTATCCAAAAATTCTGAAATTTACACGGTATACTGATATTATATAGATGTACTCCCAATAAAAATTTCATCAATTTTGGAGTTAATCACAAGGAGTTATAAGCGGTTACTTTTAAAATAGTCTTTTCTCATAAAAATTCATAACTCCTAATCTATACATCCAAAAATCGCCATTTTTGGACACAATCTACAAAACTCATCAAATTATCATTTCAAATTTTTCCAAAATTTTTGAAGGTCCGAAAAAATACAAAACTGAAAAACATAATCACCCTTAAAAATCTCTTACTATCCCTTACCTCAAAAGAGCAGTAGTTCTAACTAAAATATTGAACGAACTTGCAACCAGATAATAACAACACTCAAAGTATACTCAAAATACTCACAAGAATACGCTCGATAATATAGAGAGAGAAAACTTCAGTTTCTGGTGTGATTTTCAATTATAACCTAAGCACCCTATTTATAGGAAAATGCTTAGAACACCAAAGCAGAAAATTTAATAAAATATTATTATTAATAACCAAAGTCACACGCCTCCTTTGAATTCAGATTCCAAAGAATTCTCACATGCAAAAGTACACTTATGGGGCCAACTAACATGAGAAACATGTTTTTAACATTTTTTGTAATAAAATTAATTCGCACCCAATATTAGGAACTTCAATAATTCATAATAAATATCCCTTTTGTCGAAAAATTCAATCTCGAGATTTTTTTATAGGAAATTCAATTCTCTACAACTTTGCGGAAGAAAGTTTTTTCAAATTCCAAATGAAATTGGCCAAAAATCCATAAACAGACGATTTTACAGTTATAATCAAATTTCTATTGATAATTGTGTCCACCAACACACAAAATATGTGTTAAACATTTATTGCCACAAAATACTCTTCCTCCTCGTATACTCATATATCCCACATTCATTATAAAAATATCACCAAGTTAATATATTATTAAAATAATATATTTAAATGAATTATTTTATTAGAAAAGATAAAATATTAATTTTCAACAATTGTCACTTTAAAAAATTTCTCCATCTATATCCACATAAAATGAATATTTTCCTTATCATATTAATAAATAATTAATTATTCACAAATAATATTACGAATCACAATAATGACAACCAGTAGTTCCTGGAAAGAGAGGCTTTCCAATAAAGATTTCTCCTTCTTGGCGCCGCAATTAGGTGACCAAACCTCTCTTTAAATGTAACTTTCTAGACATTGCCAATAATGTTTTCTAATAATATTATTCGAGATAATATGAATTATTGCTTCGATAATGGAAAATACCGTGTAGTGACAATTATTAAAACAACGATAATATAAAATATCAACGCAGCAATTATTGAATCAATAAAATAAAATATTGAATAAGAATTCTCGTAACAATTATTGAGTAGTTCCTTCTTACGTAAGAATCAATAATTGGTGCCGATCTGCTGTCTTCTTGTGTTTTAACCACCGAGTATTTTAACAAGATAATTGCATGAATAACTACGCCTGCCATTTATAAACAACTTATATTTGTCGTTATCTTCATCCAATCGCTTTTCGTTATGGGGCCCACACAAGGCTGCGTCGTTGTACTAATATTCCCGACAAAAAGAATATTCCACGACCAAACGAATATTTTCCGACAACAATGAATATTTTATAGCCACTTGCATATTTTGTAAAATTTGAATATTTCACCCATAACTTTAAACTTTTATCAATTTAACCATTTACTAAATAATAATTATAAAAAAAATTGAATACTTTTATTTCATAAAATCCGGGGTCTTACAGACACGGCCAACATCCGTCTCAAAATTGCTTTTGAGACGGATTTTGCTGTATTTGAGACGGATTTTGTCCGTCTCAGATGCCCAGATTTTTGGTAATTTGAACTTCTTGTTCACATTATTTTGTACGAGGATCAAAATTCAATAATGATAATGCATTCCAAGTTATATCTTTATCCAGCTGTTTAATTTATCCCCCTAATACTGGGAACATAGTCTCATCAAAATGACAGTCGGCAAATCGTGCCATAAATGAATCACCTGTTAAGGGTTCAAGATATTTAATTATTGATGGGGACTCAAACCCAATATATATTCCCAGCCTCCTTTGAGAACCCATCTTTGTACGTTGTGGAGGATAAATTGGAACATATACCGCACAACCAAAAATTCTTAGATGGGAAATATTTGGCTCATGACCAAAAACCAATTGTAATGGGGAGAATTTATGATATGATGTTGGCCTAATGCGGATAAGTGTTGCTGCATATAAAATAGCATGCCCCCAAACAGAGACAGGAAGTTTTGTTCTCATGAACAATGGTCTTGCAATTAATTGGAGGCATTTAATAAATGATTCAGCAAGACCATTCTGAGTATGAACATGGGCAACATGATGTTCATTATTTATCCCAAGTGACATGAAATAATCATTAATGTTTGGGATGTGAATTCACTAGCATTGTCAAGACGAATAGTCTTGATTGTATGATCCAAAAATTGTGCTCGTATTCTAATAATTAAAGCAAGTAATCTCGCAAACGCCAGGTTACGAGTTGATAATAAGCACACATGTGACTATCTTGTAGATGCATCTATTAAAACCATAAAATATCGAAATGGTCCACTTGGTGGGTGAATAGGCCCACAAATATCTCCTTGATTCCGTTCTAGAAACCTTGGGGATTCAATCCCAATTTTAGCTGGTGATGGTCTAATAACCAATTTGCCTTGAGAACAAGAAGCACACGAGAATTCCTTAAATTGAAGAATCTTCTGGTTCTTTAATGAATGGCCATGCCAAATAATAAAATTATTTGGTTCATTGAACTTCTGGTTCATTATTGCATTAACTTCAATTGTACTAATACTTGTTGTGACGCCCCCAAAATAGGTATACATCACCCATTCTAAGTCGCCAAATACATGGTATATATAGAATACAAATACAAACTTAAATATACAACATGAGCTGTGAGTTTTAATACAAATATTATCTTCTAGACAATATTCAAACTCAAAATAAGTCCTTAATACATTTATTATCACACTATTTCATAGAATACTGAGGACTACTAATGCTATCATCTGGACCGGCCACCCTCTCTTCCCGACTAGTCCCGTCCATTTCTCTCTCATTTCTCAAGAGAACAATGAAAGATAAAGGGTGAGCTCAACTAACCTAGTAAGAAATATTATGACTAAGATTATGCAAAATAATTTATCGTTAGCCTTCAACAGTGTTAAACTGATAAAATATAACAACCATAAAGTTTAACTGCAGCGGAACAAACAATCCATTAGAAGAGTCAAGTAGAGCATAAAATTTAATATCTTCTATGATTTAAAAGGTTTTTCATCACTTTTATCGCTGAGACTCAGCTTAATAAATAATCCACATCATTGAATCACCCCTGCACTACGGCCAAGGATATTCCTTAGTATCACGACCACAAATTTACCCTACACTTCGGGCTAAAGATATTCGTGTATTCATCAATGGTCGTGATCATGCCAACAACTGTCAATCAATGCACTACGGGCAAATGAGGACTTTTACCACATCATTTGTAACATTATTGTAAGACCCCAAATTATTAATAAATGAAATTTATTTTCCTCTATTTATTATTTTGAAATAAGAAGGGTTGATTTGATTAATGTGGATAGTTATGGGTAAAATACGCAAATATTTCGAATAAGCAAGTGGTTATAAAATATTCATTCTTTGTTGGGGAATATTCGCATGCAACGTGGCAGCCTTTTGTGGGCCCCCATAACTGAAAAGCGATTGGATGAAGAAAATGACAAATATAAGTTGTTTATAAATAACGACGTAGTTATTACTGCTATTATCTTGTTGGAATACCCGGTGGTTAAAACACACTAATACGCGTTGTTGAATAGTAGCGCGCCATTATTGCACCAATTATTGATTCTTACGTAAGAAGGCACTACTCAATAATTGTTACGATAATTAATTCAATATTTTATTTTATTGATTCAATAATTGTCATTGCGTTGATTTTTTTTTATATTACCGTTATTTCAATAATTGTCACTACACGGTATTTTTCATTATCGAGCAATAATTCATATTATCTCGAATAATATTATTAGAAAACATTATTGGCAATGTCTAGAAAGTTCTGCCTCAGGAGAGGTTTGGTCACCTAATTGCTTGCCAAGAAGGAGAAATCTTTATTGAAAGCCCCTCTTTCTCGAGGAACTACCGGTTGCAAAGATCTTGTGATTCTAATAATATTATTTGTGAATAATTAATTATTGATCTATATGATGAGGAAAATATTGATTTTATATGGATATAGATGGAGAAAATTTTTTAATGTGACAATTGTTGAAAATTAATAATTTATCTTTTTCCGATAAAATAATTCAATAAATATATTATTTTAATAATATATTAACGGTGATATTTTTATAATGAATGTGGGATATATGAGTATATGAGGAGGAAGAGTATTTTTGTGGCATTAAATGTTTAAAACATATTTTGTGTGTTGGTGGACACAATTATTGACCGAAATTTGATTATACCAATAAAAAATCGTCTGCTTTGGATTTTTTCGGTTAATTTTTGTTTGAATTTGGAAAAACTTCCTTCTGCAAAGTTGTAGATAATGGAATTTCCTATGGAAAGTCGCAAGTTTCGAATTTTTCTGATAAAAGAGTTATTTATTATGAATTATTGAAGTTCCAAAGTTCTGAAATAATTGATTTTTGGAAGTTTTAATTGTTTTAATTAACAAAAATGTTTTTTAGATGTATGAGCCTCATTTTACATGTGTTAAGTTGCTGATTTCAGATTCTCAAAGGTTGGCGTAGACAAATTTTTATAAATATATTATTATATTAAATTTTCTGCTTTGGTGTTCTAAGCATTTTCCTATAAATAGGGTCTTAGGTTAGAATTGAAAATCACACCGTAAATCAAGTTTTCTCTCTCATATTATCGAGCGTATTCTTGTGAGTATTTTGAGTATACTTTGAGTATTGCTATATCTGTGCAAGTTCAAGTCATAGCCTATATCCTGTTTTAACTAAAGTCTTGTCTTTTCGAGGTAAGGGATGTTATTTTCTTCTCAAATGATATTATTTCTTCAATATCATTATCTTTGAAATATTGGTTGGAACTTTTATCAAATTTGGAACTTTTTCATGTCGGGGTTACTATTCACGAGTTACTATTCACGAGTTACTATTCATGAGTTACTATTCACGAGTTACTATTCACGAGTTACTATTCACGCAGTACTATTCATAAAGCGTGAAGATGTTTTTTTTGTGAAATTTCTATCTTTTAGTGTTTGAGTTACTTATTCACGTGATACTGCACTATTCACGAATCTGACTAAGACTATTCATTCATAAAAATGAATTTTTCTTTTTGTCTAAAATATCTATTATGGATACTAGCTTTGATTGTATCCATGTTTTGATCATTCTTGAATTTTACTCCACTCGATTACTTATGAAGTATTTTTGAACTTGGATTGTTTAAAATACTGAATCCTTAATAATTGTTCTTTTGTTTCATTTGGATTCGCTTTTCTTTGAAATATTTTTCATCATCCTCACCCTAAATGATGATATTCTTGAATATCTTTGGCCAGAGTAGTGCAAAGATGAATGATTTCTTGATGAATATCTTTGGCCCAGTAGTGCAAAGATGAACAGTGTTGAGATGAACATGACCAATCGATTAATATCTTTGGCCGTAGTGCAAAGATGAACAGTGTTTAGATGAACATGACTAATGATGAATATCTTTGGCACCTGTAGTGCAAAGATGAATATTTGATTCCGGATATATATTGATTGATGTTACAGGATAAAATATCGACGATGAACTTTTAAATTCATATATAGAAGATAGTAGTTTGCATTCTCTACTTAACTCTTCTAATGAATTGTTGTTTCCGCTGCAGTTGTTGATTTAAAACTGGTTGTCTATTGTATTCTATTAGATTTTTTCCTGTTGGAGACTAACGATAATTTGTTGTATATTATCTTAATCATAATATTCTTTACTGGGCTAGTTGAGCTCACCCTTTTCCTTTTTGTTCCATTTTTCTTCTCAGGAGGCGAGAATGTAGCGAGTACTAGTCGGGGTATGGAATGAAGGTTCTAGAGAGAGTTGTTTAGTAGTCCTCACCATTTTGTAAAATAATGTATCAATAATTATGATGGGGATTTATTTGCGTGTGGATATTGTCTGATGGCAATATCTCGTATTTAAACTCACAGCTTATATGTTGTAATAATAAAGTTGTAGTTATTTCGCACCATGTATTTGGCGACTCGAGAATGGGTTGGATGGAATAGACCTATTTTGGGGGCATCACAGTTGGTATCGTAGCTTAGGATATGATCTCTCCATGCGGAGATCGGGAATAGAACTAGAGGGAGAAAACGAGTAAATCCTTCGCTAGTGTGTCCTACCTAAGCTTATTTGTTAGTTGGTCGATATATAGGGATATTATGTGATATATTGATTTCCTTAATTAACCCTTGTTTTATGACAAAGATTTGAGAATGTCGACCGAGAATATTAACAATGGAGTAAATGAGACAGTGGAGATGCTCAGTCTTTACCAACGAGGAGAACGTGCAACAGTCGACAATGTACCTCCTATGAACAACACCACCGAAAGCGATGATGAACGAGGGGATGTTTAGAAGCTTTTTGCGCTTCATGCAAAATCGCATTTAGGAGACTCGTGTGCAAAATACTGAGGAGGAAATGATAGCAATTCACGGGTTGTCACAACAAGCGATTCAAAGAGTTGGGACCACCATAATTTAAGGGAAAGCCGATCCGATCATGGCGAGAAACATGGGTCAAGCAAATTACTAAGATATTCGATGTCTTGGGATGCACGGAAGAATGAAGGTTCCATTCGCCACCTTTATGTTCCGTGGCGAGGCGGACATCGGTGGGAATCATGAAGCGTACCCATCCATCCACCGCACTCAAAGATGTCATGGGAGACGTTTGAAAGCAGTTCAATGACAAGTACTTCCCCGAAAGTATTCGTCATATGAAGGAAGTGGAGTTTATTAGACCGAGCGAGAATAACATGACGGTGTCCCAAAGACGAGGCGAAGTTCATGAGTTATCCAGATTGCACCTTATTTGGTGGAGAATGAGGAACGATGACGCGGAAGTTTCGAGAGGTTTGAAACCCAGATACGCCAAGATCTCATTTCTCATAAGTTTTCTCTCTATTCGGATGTTGTCAACGGGGCTCGATTGTTAGAGTGAGATAACGAGTACGTTCAACCGAGGGACCATAACCGAGGATCATACCAAGAAGATAGCGATCATCGTAATAACGATAACCAAATGGGGAAAAGAAGAATACTGACAAAGGCGGTAACCACTCCGTGGTAATCGTGGCCATGAAAATAGAAGAAGCGAGTCGGGAGGAGATTTTAAAAGAGGAGATTCAACAACGACCATGTGAAGATGTCGGCCAAGAGTAATCGGGTTCCAAGGAGGAGAAAGACCACCGGTCGTATATTACAAATGCGGAAAGAGGGATATATCATTGGCCGCCTGGCAACAGCTTAAGGTATGCTATAATTGTGGAAAAGAAGGACATATCGCCGAGAGATTATGACGATATCAAAACCCATCTAAGCGGGAATGGTGACTCAAAAGGATGTCCCGGAAAAAGTCAAAGTTAATGGTTCATGGAAGAGCGTTTGTCGTGACTCATCAAAATGCGAGGAACCCGAACGAAATTAGCACGCAGTTAGTTAATTATAAATTCTTGCGAAGTTTATACCTTACTGAATACCGGTTTCTACCCATTCTTTATCTCTTTTTGCTTGCGCCAACGCTTTGAACTTGACTACGAGAGAAATTAGACTTTGACCTATTTATGGAGACTCAGTTAGAGAAACTTTCATTACATCCGTGTTTAGAAATCTTGCTTGATTCAGGTTGGCACTATCACATTACCTGTTAACCTTATTTCTATAGAGATATTTGCTTTTGATGTGATTTTAAGGTTAACAACTCATCATGCCGAAATTGATTACTTTCGTAAGGTTGTTAGTTTTCATATTCCTAGGCAACCTGTTATTCGAATTCAAGCAATCAAACCATTGTAATTAAACATTTTCATATCAAGCCATGAAGTCATTCGTTTATTACGGATGTCAAGTTTTCTTAGTCCATGTTATGGATTTGAATAAAGACACGTCAGATTTGAATAATATTCCTGTTGTTATTGATTTTTCCTGATGTATTTCTCGAAGAATTTCTTGGCTTACTCCCAAAGCCTGATATTAAATTTTGTATCTATTGAACTTCAGGAGTTAAAAAATTCAACTATAGAATTTGGTACCTGAGCCTTTATCTGGTGACTTCCTTTGTGGAATGCACCGAAGCCAGACTCTCCATAGGGGACACCATATTCATGCGATAGTAAACTGATAGGTGTCATTGTAACGTGTTATCCAAGGTTGGGATATGAGTCACAGTTGAGAACAACCTAAGTCGGTAATCGAAATACTTAGCTTTCTAGGCTTAGTTTGTTATTATCGGAGATTCGTTGAAGGATATTCTCGAATCGCTATTCCATTAACGCAGCTGACTCGGAAAGATATAAAATTCGTATGGAACGAGGAATGCGAGAAGAGTTTCCAAGAGCTCAAGAGGAGACTCATTTCAGCACATGTTCTGACCATGCCATCCTGGAAAAGCGAACGTGGTAGCTGACGTGTTGAGTAGAAGATTGTATACAAGTACGAGTACGATATTGTCAAAGACTCATTTCGTATAATTTACAAATAATAGAGATGGAGATGAAAACTCTAGGTACCCACGTGATGATATACATGTATAATCGACTTTAATCGATAAAGTTAAAGCTGTTCAAGCTACACACCGGAGCTGATGAATTTGAAGAAGGAGGTGCAAGAAGTTGTTATTTCAAAAGCGAGAATCGGTGAGGTGAAGAAAGCTCAAACCTTCGATTTATTAATCCATTTGAAATTCTCGATCGAATAGGAACTGTGGCCTATAGACTCGTTTTACCGCCAAGTATGACGCGTGTTCATAACGTTTTTCACGTATCGATGTTACGTAAATATGTGGACGACCAACCACGCTCATTGAAGTTAGAACCAGACGAGATTGCAAGAAGACTTAACGTCTTTGGAGAGGTACCACAAGATCTTGGATAGGAAAAAACATGTCCTATGTCTGATCGAGGTTATACCACAAGTTAAAGTTTTGTGGAGAAACCATGCTATTGAGGAAATGACACGGAGTTGGAAATGAAAATGAAAGCGAGGTATTCTCATCTTTTCAAACACTGTGTATCGCACGTCAATTTCGAGGACGAAAATTTCATAAGGAGGGAGGTTGTAAGACCCCAAATTATTAATAAATGAAATTTATTTTCCTCTATTTATTATTTTGAAATAGTAAGGGTTGATTTGATTAATGTGGATAGTTATGGGTAAAATGTAAGACCCCAAAATTTTTTAAATAAAAAGAATTTCCTTTATTTATTATTTTGAAATAGTAAGGGTTGATTTGATTAATGTGGATAGTTAAGGGTTAAATACGCAAATATTTCAAAATAAGCAAGTGGTTATAAAATATTCATTGTTGTTTGGGAATATTCGTTTGGTCGTGGAATATTCGATCGTTGGGAATATTCGCATGACGACAGGTGCCATGCCATGTGTGGGCCCCATAACGAAAAGCGATTGGATGAGGAAAAAGACAAAGTTTGGGTGGTTATAAATAACTCTGGCGTAGTTATTACTGTTAAGACATTGAATACCCGGTGGTTAAAATACGATGAATACGCGTGGTCGCACAAAGAAGACACCAGATTGCATACAAAGATTGTTGAATTATTGATCCTTACGTAAGATGGCACTACTCAATAATTTTCACAAAGAGTTACTGCTCAATATTTTATTTTATTGATTCAATAATTGCTTGCGTTGGTATTTTATATTATTATTGTCAAGCCAATAATTGTCACCGCACAATATTTCCCATTATCGCATCAATAATTCATATTATTTGAATAATATTATTAGATAACATTATTGGCAATGTCTAGAAAGTTCGCTCTAAGGAGAGGTTTGGTCACCTAATCATACGCGCAAGAAGGAGAGATCCTTATCGAAAGCCCCTTCCTGAAACTACCGGTTGTCATAATTGTGATTCTCATAATATTATTTGTGAATAATTAATTATTGATTCATATGATAAGGAAATATTTATTTTATATGAATATAAATGATGGATTTATTTATGTGGTTATTAATGAAGGAATTAATGTTGAGGTGTTTTATCGAGATTTTATCGGATTGAGGTATTAAAAATCAAATCGTGGTTTTTGAGATATATTATGGGGTTATAATTTTTAATCCGACTAGTTGGATTGTGGTAATTTTTGGGTATGTTATACATACATAAGTTGAGTATATGTCCACAAATTTTGAACCGTTAAAAATGCACGAATGATTTGTTATAAATTTTAAGAGGTGTTTGATTCTAAAGTAGGGTTATAATTGATTTTGGTGGAAAATTCTAGAATTGAGTGGGCCCCACTTGTGGTTGGTGAAGAAATGTGCTGAATTTTATTTCAAATGTGGTGGGTGGCAATAGTAGCGAGTAAAGCCATCGTAGTGGTGTCAAGTCTGCTTTTACGGCTAACATTTTCCTATAAATAGAGGGCTAAGTTAGAATTGAAAATCACACCGTAAACAAAAAGTTTCTCTTTTTCTCTCTATATTATTGAGCGTATTTTATGAGTATTTAGATACTTTGAGAGTTCTTTGCTCAAGATGAAGTTTCATTCAAAGATCACTTCCGACCTTTCCTTCCGGCAATCTTGATTCTTTGAGGTAAGGGATATTATTTTTTTCGTAGAATGATATTATTTCTTCAATATCATTATCTTTGAAATATTGGTTGGAACTTTTTATCAAATTTGGAACTTTTTCATGCTCGGGGTTACTATTCATGAGTTACTATTCACGAAGTTACTATTCATGAGTTACTATTCACGAGTTACTATTCATGAGTTACTATTCACGAGTTACTATTCACGAGTACTATTCATGAAGCGTGAAAATGTTTTTTTGTGGAATTTCTATCTTTTGGTGTCGAGTTACTATTCACGATATCGGCACTATTCACGATACTCTGAGACTATTCACGATACTGGCACTATTCATCGAAAAATAAAATTTCTTCTTTTCGTCTAAAATATCTATTCGGATACTAGCTTTGATTGTATCCATGTTTTGATCATTCTTGAATTTTACACCACTATGATTATTTTTGGGGTATTGTTGGACATAGATAAAACAAAAGTACTAAATCCTTAATCCTTAATCCTTGTCATTTTGTTTCACCGGATTCGCTTTTTTTAAAAATATTTTTCATCATCCTCGCCTTAAATGATGATATTATTGAATATCTTTGGCCCAGTAGTGCAAAGATGAATAATTTCAAGAATATCTTTGGCCCAGAGTGCAAAGATGAGCGTGTGTTTAAATGAACACGACCGATCGATGAATATCTTTGGCCTTTAGTGCAAAGATGAACAGTGTTGAGATGAACATGACCGATTGATGAATATCTTTTGCCCGTAGAAGTAAAGATGAATATTTGATTTGAGATGAATATTGATTGATGTTACAGTGATAAAATATTGATGATGGACCGTTAAATTCATAAATTATAGTAGATTTCATTCTCTACGTAACTCTTCTATGAATTATTATTTCATTGCGAATATTGATCCGAAACTTGTTGTCTATTGTATTCTATCGATTTTTCCTGTTGGAGACTAACGATAATTTGTTGTATATTATCTTAGTCATAGTATTCTTTACTGGGCTAGTTGAGCTCACCCTTTTTCTTGTTGTTCCATTTTTCTTCTCAGGAGGTGAGAATGTAGCGAGTACTAGTCGGGGTATGGAATGAAGGTTCTAGAGAGAGTTGTTTAGTAGTCCTCACCATTTTTGTAAAATAATGAATCAATAATTATGATGGGGATTTATTTGCATGTGGATATTGTCTAGAAGATAATATTTGTATTTAAACTCACAGTATATATTGTCGTATTTCACACGACATTTGTATTATTGAAGTTGTAGTTTGCTTCTTGTACCATGTATTTGGCGACTTCGTAATGGGTGTTGTGTATACCTATTTTGGGGCGTCACAATTAATATCGAGCTTAGGATATGATCTCCATGAGATCGGGAATAGAACTAGGAGGAGAGACGAGTAAATCCTTCGCTAGTGTGTCCTACCTAAGCTTATTTGTTAGTTGGTCAAGATATAGGATATTATGTGATATATTGATTTCCTTAATTAACCCTTGTTTTATGACAAAGAATTGAGAATGTCGATCGAGAATATTATTAGTGGTGTAAATGAGACCGTGGAGATGCCTCAGATTTAACAACGAGGAGAACGTGGTAACAGTCGTGGCAATGTACCTCCCGTGAATAACACCACCGAGCGTATGATGAACGAGGAATGTTTAGAAGCTTTTTGCGCTCATGCAAAATCGTAAGAGGGAGACTCGTGTTCAAAATATAGGAGGAAATGATAGCAATTCACGGGTGGTCACAAATGCAAGCAGCTTCAAAGAGTTGGGACCACCGCATTTAAGGGAAAGCCGATCCGATCATGGCGAAACATGGGTAAAACAAATTACCAAGATATTCGATGTCTTGGGATGCACGAGGAACAGAAGGTTCCATTCGCCACCTTTATGTTCCGTGGCGAGGCGTACTCATCGGTGGGAGTCTGCGTGAAGCGTACCCATCCAACCGCACTCAAGACGATGTCATGGGAGACGTTTGAAATACAGCTTCAATGACAAGTACTTCCACGAAAGTATTCGTCATATGAAGGAAGTGGAGTTTATTAGACTAGAGCGTAATAACATGACGGTGTCCCAAAGACGAGGCGAAGTTTGCGGAGTTATCCGTGTTTGCACCTCATTTGGTGGAGAATGAGGAACGATGACGCGATGTTTCGAGAGGTTTGAAACCCGACATACGCCAAGATCTCATTTCTCATAAATTTTCTCTATTCGGATGTTGTCAATGGGGCTCAATTGTTAGAAATGAGATAACGAAAATACGCTCAATCGAGGGACCATAACCAGATCATATCAAGATAGCAATCATCGTAATAACGATAACTAGCGGAGAAAGAAGAATACGGACAAAGGCGGTTACCACTCTGGTGGTAATCGTGGCAATGAAAATAGAAGAAGCGAGTCGGGAGGAGATTTTAAAAAGAGGAGATTCAACAACGACCATGTGAAGACGTCGGCGCCAGAGAAATCGGTTCCAAGGGAGGAGAAAGACCACCCCAGATATTTACAAATGCGAAAAAGAGGGATATATCGTACCAAACCGCCCACAACAGCTTTAAGGTATGTTATAATTGTGGAAAAGAAGGACATATCGCTTCGAGATTGTGACGATATCGAAACCCAGTCCAAATGGAATGGTGACTCAAAAGATCGTCCCCGAAAAAGTCAAAGTCAACGATTCCGGAAGAGCGTTTGTTGTGACTTGTCAAAATACGAGGAACCCGAACGGTTAGCACGGTTAGTTAATTATAAATTCTTGCGAAGTTTATACCTTTACTAGATATCTCGGTTCTACCCATTCTTTTTATCTCTCTTTCTTAAGGCCAACGCTTGAACTTAACTACGGAGAAATTAGACTTTGACCTATTTATGGAGACTCCGTAGAGAAACTTTCATTGCATCCGTTGTTTAGAAATCTTGCTTGATTCAAGTCAGCACTATCACATTACCCGTTAACCTTATTTCTATAGAGATATTTGCTTTTGATGTGATTTTAAGGTTAACTACTCATCATGCCAAATTGATTGCTTTTGTAAGGTTGTTAGTTTTCATATTCCTAAGCAACTTTGTTATTCAATTCAAGCAATCAAACCATTGTAGTCAAACATTTTCATATCAAGCCATGAAGTCATTCGCTTATTACGGATGTCAAGTTTTCTTAGTCCATGTTATGGATTTGAATAAAGACACGCCGATTTGAATAATATTCTGTTGTTATTGATTTTTCCCGACGTATTTCTGAAGAATTTCTTGCTTACTCCCAAAGCCCGATATTAAATTTTGTATCGAATTTGAACCCGTACAAAACTCATTTCTAAAATCTCATATCGGATGGCTCCTATTGAACTTCGTGAGTTAAAATTCAACTATAGAATTTGGTACCGAGCCTTTATCTTGTGACTTCCTTTGTGGAATTTACCTGCTTTACTCTCTATAGGGGACGCCATATTCGTATGCGATAAAACTCGATAGGTGTCATTGTGACGTCTATCCAAGATTGGGATATGAGTCACGCTTGAGAGCAACCTAAGTCGAAGAATCGAAATACGTAGCTTTCTAGGCTTAGTTGGTTATTATCGAGATTCGTTGAAGGATATTCTCGAATCGCTATTCCATTATCGCAAATTGACTTTCGTAGAGATACAAAATTCAATGGAGCAAGGAATGTGGAAGAGCTTCAAGAACTCAAGAGGAGACTCATTTCAAAGACATGTTCGACCATGCCATCCCGGAAAAGCGAACGTGGTAGTATGGTTGTTGAGTAGAAGATCGATATAAGTAGTACGTATGATATTGTCAAAAGACTAATTTCATATAATTTACAAATAATAGAGATGGAGATGAAAACTCTAGGTACCCACGTGATGATATACGAGTATAATCGACTTTAATCGATAAAGTTAAAGCTGCTCAAGCCACCGACCCGGAGTTGATGCGTATGAAGAAGAAAGTACAAGAAGGAGCTATTCCGGAAGCGAGAATTGATGAAGAAGGAATACTTCGAGTCCACTCTAGACTTTGTGTTCCTAACGACTCTGATTTGAAGTACAAGATTATGATGGAGGCACACAATACGCCATTTGCAATCCATCCTGGAAGTACTAAAATGTATCGTGATCTTCGACATACATTTTGGTGGAACAATATGAAGAGAGAGATTGCAAAGTTTATCTCAATGTGTTTAACTTGCCAACGTGTAAAGGTGGAGCATCTAGTACCTAAGGGTCCGTTGCAACCACTTGAGATTCCGAAATGGAAGTGGGAACACATTACTATGAATTTCACATACGGGTCTTCCTACGCTTTCTCAAGGCATCAATGCTATTTGGGTCATTGTTGATAGATTAACCAAGTCTCCGCTTATTTTTACCGATACGAGAGACTTATTCCTTGAACGCCTTTTCTCGTATGTACGTAAATGCGATTGTGAGATTGCATGGCATGCCAAGATCCATAGTTTTAGATCGTGACCCAAGATTCACTTCATGATTTTGGGTTAGAAAGCTATGGTCACAATTTATTTATCTGGGTTTGGCATACCATCCTCAAACGGATGGGCAATCGTAAAGGACTACTCAAACTCTTGAAGATATATTAAAACTCGTGTCCTAGATTTCAAAGGAAGTTGGGATAAGTACTTGCCATCAGTGGAATTCTCATACAACAATAGTTATTAAACAAATATAGGCATGGTTCCATCGTAAGCATTATATGGACGAAAATGTCGTTCTCCAATATGTTGGGATGAGGTAGGTGAAGCAACATTGTTGGGACCCGAGTTAAGACGTATTTACTCACCGAAAAGATCCAAATGATTCGACAACGTATACAAACGGCACAAGATCGACAAAAGAGTTATGCGGATCTTCATCGAAAGGATGTGGAATTTAATGAAGGGATCATGTATTGTCATGAAGTTGCTCCATGGAAGGGAGTTACAAGATTTGGGAAGAGAGGAAAGCTCAATCCACGATTTATCTGGCCCATTTCAAATTCTCGACCGAAGTAGGAAATGTAGCCTATATAGACTTGCATTACCTCCGAGTATATCTCGTGTTCATAATGTGTTTCACATATCTCAGTACTTTGTAAATATGTGAAAGACCCGAACCACGTTATAGAGTTAGAACCCAGACGAGATAGATAGCCAAGACTTAACGTATGAGGAGGTACCACCAAGATTTTGGATAGGAAGGAGCATGTCCTACGCTAAAAGGTCATACCACAAGTTAAAGTTTTGTGGAGGAATCATGCTATAGAGGAAATGACCGAAATTGGAAACGGAAATGAAAGCGAGGTATCCTCACCTTTTCAAAACACCAGTATCGTATCGTCAATTTCGAGGACGAAATTTCATAAGGAGGGAGGTTGTAAGACCAAAAAATTTTTAAATAAAAAGGAATTTCCTTTATTTATTATTTTGAAATAGTAAGGGTTGATTTGATTAATGTGGATAGTTAAGGGTTAAATACGCAAATATTTCAAAAATAAGCAAGTGGTTATAAAATATTCATTGTTGTTTGGGAATATTCGTTTGGTCGTCGTGAATATTCGTGATCGCTTGTGAATATTATTATTGACTACAAGAAGCATGGTAAATGTGGGCCCCATAACGGAAAGCGATTGGATGAGGAAAAAGACAAAGTTTGGGTGGTTATAAATAATCTGCGTAGTTGTTACCGTTAAGATCGTTGGAATACCCGGTGGTTAAAATACGAATACGCGTGGTCGCACAAAGAAGCACACCAGTATTGCACAAAGATTGTTGAATTATTGATCCTTACGTAAGATGGCACTACTCAATAATTTTCACAAAGAGTTACCGCTCAATATTTTATTTTATTGATTCAATAATTGTCATGCGTTGGTATTTTATATTATCATTGTTTCAATAATTGTCAACGCACAAAGATTTCCCATTATCGATCAATAATTCATATTATTTGAATAATATTATTAGATAACATTATTGGCAATGTCTAGAAAGTTCGCTTCAAGGAGAGGTTTGGTCACCTAATTATACGCCCAAAGAAGGAGAGATCCTTATCGAAAGCCCCTCTTTCCGGAACTACCGTCATTATAATTGTGATTCTCGTAATATTATTTGTGAATAATTAATTATTGATTCATATGATAAGGAAATATTTATTTTATATGAATATAAATGATGGATTTATTTATGTGGTTATTAATGAAGGAATTAATGTTGAGGTGTTTTATCAAGATTTTATCTGGATTGGAGGTATTAAAAAATCAAATCGTGGGTTTTGAGATATATTATGGGGTTATAATTTTTAATCCGACCGCTGGATTGTGGTAATTTTTGGGTATGTTATACATACATAAGTTGAGTATATGTCCACAAATTTTGAACCGTTAAAAATGCAATGAATGATTTGTTATAAATTTTAAGAGGTGTTTGATTCTAAAGTAGGGTTATAATTGATTTTGGTGGAAAATTCTAGAATTGAGTGGGCCCCACTTGTGGTTGGTGAAGAAATGTGCTGAATTTTATTTCAAATGTGGTGGGTGGCAAGAGTAGGTAAAAGCCATCGTAGCAGTGTCAAGTCCGCTTCTACGGGCTAACATTTTCCTATAAATAGAGGGCTAAGTTAGAATTGAAAATCACACCGTAAACAAAGTTTTCTCTTTTCTCTCTATATTATTGAGCGTATTTTATGAGTATTTAGATACTTTGAGAGTTGCTTTGTTCAAGACAAGTTTCATTCAAAGATCACTTCCGACCTTCCTTCCGGAAGTACCGATTCTTTGAGGTAAGGGATATTATTTTTTTCAGAATGATATTATTTCTTCAATATCATTATCTCAAAATATTGGTTGGAACTTTTATCAAATTTGGAACTTTTTCATGCTCGGGTTACTATTCATGAGTTACTATTCACGAAGTTACTATTCATGAGTTACTATTCATGAGTTACTATTCACGAGTTACTATTCACGAGTACTATTCATGAAGCGTGAAAATGTTTTTTTGTGGAATTTCTATCTTTTGGTGTCTGAGTTACTATTCACGATATCTGCAGACTATTCACGATACTGCAAGACTATTCACGATACTTGACTATTCATCGAAAAATAAAATTTCTTCTTTTCGTCTAAAAATATCTATTCGGATACTAGCTTTGATTGATCCATGTTTTGATCATTCTTGAATTTTACACCACTATGATTATTTTTGGGGTATTGTTGGACATGGATAAAACAAAGTACTAATCCTTAATCCTTAATCCGTGTCATTTTGTTTCACCGGATTCGCTTTTTTAAAATATTTTTCATCATCCTCGCCTTAAATGATGATATTATTGAATATCTTTGGCCTCAGTAGTGCAAAGATGAATGATTTCTGAAGAATATCTTTGGCCCAGTAGTGCAAAGATGAGCGAGTGTTTAAATGAACATGACCGATCGATGAATATCTTTGGCCTTTAGTGCAAAGATGAACAGTGTTGAGATGAACACGACCGATTGATGAATATCTTTGGCTCAGTAGTGCAAAGATGAATATTTGATTTGAGATGAATATTGATTGATGTTACGGTGGATAAAATATTGATGATGGATCATTAAATTCATAAATTATAGTAGATTTCATTCTCTACGTAACTCTTCTATGAATTATTATTTCACTGCGAATATTGATCCGAAACTTGTTGTCTATTGTATTCTATCGATTTTTCCTCGTTGGAGACTAACGATAATTTGTTGTATATTATCTTAGTCATAGTATTCTTTATCGGGCTAGTTGAGCTCACCCTTTTCTTGTTGTTCCATTTTTCTTCTCGGGGAGGCGAGAATGTAATGGAGTACTAGTCGGGTAATGGAATGAAGGTTCTAGAGAGAGTTGTTTAGTAGTCCTCACCATTTTGTAAAATAATGAATCAATAATTATGATGGGGATTTATTTGCATGTGGATATTGTCTAGAAGATAATATTTGTATTTAAACTCACAAGATATATTGTCGATTTCACACGACATTTGTATTATTGAAGTTGTAGTTTGCTTCTTGTACCATGTATTTGGCGACTCGAAATGGGTGTTGTGTATACCTATTTTGGGGCGCCACAATTAATATCGAGCTTAGGGATATGATCTCTGGCGGAGATCTCGGGAATAGAACTAGGAGGGAGAGACGAGTAAATCCTTCGCTAGTGTGTCCTACCTAAGCTTATTTGTTAGTTGTCAAGATATAGGGATATTATGTGATATATTGATTTCCTTAATTAACCCTTGTTTTTATGACAATGAATTGAGAATGTCGACCGAGAATATTATTAGTGGTGTAAATGAGACCGTGGAGATGCCTGTAGATCTTAACAACGAGGAGAACGCATAACAGCAAAGTGGGCAATGTACCTCCCGTGAATAACACCACCGAAAGCGAGATGATGAACGAGGAATGTTTAGAAGCTTTTTGCGGTTCATGCAAAATCGTAAGAGGAGACTCGTGTTCAAAATATAGGAGGAAATGATAGCAATTCACGGGTGGTCACAATGACAAGCTTCAAAGAGTTGGGACCACTGAATTTAAGGGAAAGCCGATCCGATCATGGCGGAAACATGGGTAAAACAAATTACCAAGATATTCGATGTCTTGGGATGCACGGAGGAACAGAAGGTTCCATTCGCCACCTTTATGTTCCGTGTGGCGAGGCAGACTCATCGGTGGGAGTCTGTGAAGCGTACCCATCCAAATTGCGCATCAAAGATGTCATGGGAGACGTTTGAAATGTTCAATGACAAGTACTTCCCCGAAAGTATTCGTTCGATAAAATAATTCATTTAAATATATTATTTTAATAATATAATAATGGTGATATTTTTACAATGAATGTGGAATATATGAATATATGAGGAGGAAGAGTATTTTGTGGCATTAAATGTTTAACACATATTTTGTGTGTTGGTGGACACAATTATTAATTCAAATTTGATTATAGCACATAAAATCGTCTGTTTGTGGATTTCTTAATTTACATTTGGAATTTGGAAATAATTCCTTCGCAAAGTTGTAGATAATGGAATTTCCTATGGAAAGTCGCGTGTTTTTGAATTTTTCTGATAAAAGAGCTATTTATTATGAATTATTGAAGTTCCAAAGTTCAAATAATTGATTTTTGGAAGTTTTAATTGTTTTAATTAACAAAAATGTTTTTAGATGTATGAGCCTCATTTTACATGTGTTAGGTTGCTTGATTTCAGATTCTCAAAGGTTGGCGTAGACAAATTTTTATAAATATATTATTATATTAAATTTTCTGCTTTGGCGTTCTAAGCATTTTCCTATAAATAGGGTGCTTAGGTTAGAATTGAAAATCACACCAGAAACTGAAGTTTTCTCTCTCTATATTATCGAGCGTATTCTTGTGAGTATTTTGAGTATACTTTAAGTATTGTTATACGGTGCAAGTTCAAGTCATAGCCTATATCCGGTGTTTCAACTAAAAGTACTATCTTTCGAGGTAAGGGATGTTATTTTCTTCTCAAATGATATTATTTCTTCAATATCATTATGCTGAAATATTGGTTGGAACTTTATATCAAATTTGGAACTTTTTCATGTCGGGGTTACTATTCATGAGTTACTATTCACGAGTTACTATTCACGAGTACTATTCATAAAGCGTGAAGATGTTTTTTTTGTGAAATTTTTATCTTTTAGTGTCGGAGTTACTATTCACGTATACGGCACTATTCACGATATCTGACACTATTCACGAATACGGCACTATTCATTCAAAAAATGAAATTTCTTCTTTTTGTCCAAAATATCTATTATGGATACTAGCTTTGATTGTATCCATGTTTTGATCATTCTTGAATTTTACTCCACTCTGATTACTTATGAAGTATTTTTGAACTTGGATTGTTTAAAATACGAATCCTTAATATTTGTTCTTTTGTTTCACTGGATTCGCTTTTCTTTGAAATATTTTTCATCATCCTCGGTCTTAAATGATGATATTATTCTTGAATATCTTTGGCTTGTAGTGCAAAGATGAATGATTTCTTGATGAATATCTTTGGCCCGTAGTTCAAAGATGAACAGGTGTTGAGATGAACATGACCAACTGATTAATATCTTTGGCCCGTAGTGCAAAGATGAACAGGTGTTTAGATGAACATGACTAATCGATGAATATCTTTGGCACTAGTGCAAAGATGAATATTTGATTCGAGATATATATTGATTGATGTTACGGGGATAAAATATCGACGATGAACTTTTAAATTCATATATAGAAGATAGTAGTTTGCATTCTCTACTTAACTCTTCTAATGAATTGTTGTTTTCATTGCAGCTTGTTGATTTAAAACCTGGTTGTCTATTGTATTCTATTAGATTTTTCCGTTGGAGACTAACGATAATTTGTTGTATATTATCTTAGTCATAATATTCTTCTTCGGGCTATTTGAGCTCACCCTTTTCCTTTTTGTTCCATTTTTCTTCTCGGGAGGCGAGAATGTAAGCAGTACTAGTCGGGTATGGAATGAAGGTTCTAGAGAGTTGTTTAGTAGTCCTCACCATTTTGTAAAATAATGTATCAATAATTATGATGGGGATTTATTTGCGTGTGGATATTGTCTAGATGGCAATATCTCGTATTTAAACTCACAGCTTTATATGTTGTAATAGTAAAGTTGTAGTTATTTCGTACTACCATGTATTTGGCGACTCGTAAATGGGTTGGATGGAATAGACCTATTTTGGGGCGTCACAATTACTGATCATGATTATCTACCGAATAATCCTCGTCATAATCATACCAAGTCCATCTATGCACTACAGGCTATAGATGACTTTCAACATAATATAAACATGAGGATGATGACAATGATATAAGAATTTAATAAAACAAGTTCAAAGATAAATTTTTAAAGATTTATAATTTAATTTATCCAGAAATCAATAACGTCCATATTGTCAACATGATACTGCTTTGTGGAGTAAAATTTAAGAATTATATTATATCAAAAATGATTTAGACCGAAAAGAAATTAATTTTTGTCATGAATAGTACCCCATGTGAATAGTAACTGAGTGAATAGTACCCGTGAATAATAACTTCGGGAATAGTAATCCCGTGAATAGTACCCCGACATGAAAAAGTTAAAACTTATCAAGAATGCTCAGAATAATATTTCCATGAAAAGATACTGGATGAAGCACAAATATCAAGGATATTCTACTAATTTCATGGAGTATAGAAGCCAAAACTTAACAAAATGAGTATAGAATTCAAAATATGAAACGAAATAATATTACTTACATACTACAGAGTATGGAAAAAAATATTATTTTATACGAATACTGAATAAAAATAATATCCCTTACCTTGAAAAGAAGGGTATTCCAACTGGTATAGCGGGGATATTCTTGAAGAAAACTTGAACTATTTTCTATGCTCAAAGCTTTATAAAACTCGAAAGAAATACGCTCAATATTATAGAAGAAGAATTCTCTGATTCTGATTTGATTTTCAATTCTAACTAAGCATCCTATTTATAGGAGAATGGAAGAAGATCTTTGTTAAGAAACGAATCGCATAAATGGAAGAATATCACGGGTGTATACGAATCGTTTCTGGCGATTTTCAAAATTCACGGTGTTTTGTTATCGCAACTTTGCGTAGTAAAATACTATCTAATAAAATATAATATATTCTATTTTTCATAAAAAACAAAACTTATTATAATATATATATATATATATATATATATATATTAAAAAGTTAACCACACGTGACTTTACCCCCCAGATGACAAAATTTGTATATATATATATAATACTTATATATATATATATATAAAATAATAATCGAGATAACTTCTACCGCGGTTTTTGAAAAATAGGTAAATGGGGGTCCATATAATAAGCAAAATTTACACAAATACTTCATAAAATTCCCTTAATATTTTTAACAACATTTATTCATTATTATTATAACTCGCACTATTAACAACCAGATCGTTCCCAGGAAAGAGGAGGCTTTCCGATAAGGATTTCTCCTTATTAAGCCTTGAATTAGGTGACCAAACCCTTTCATCGATGTAACTTTCTGACATTGTTAATTATGGATATAATAATTAGAATAACTTGTCATCTCAATTATTGATTTAATAATATATAAAATATTGACAATAATTGAATCAAATAACGTGAGATACTATGCAGCAATTACTGTAGCAATAATTGAACAAAACTGAGTGACTTCTCACGTAAGCATCAATAATCAATACCGTGTGCTACTATGCAACCACGCGTATTATTGTACTTTTACCACCGGTTATTTCAACAGTTTAACGGTAAAAATTCTGTCGTTATTTTTATAAAAAGATATTTCTGTCGTTTTCTAACTCTGACAATAATTCCGTTGTGGGGTCCACCAATGATTGCGTCGTTGTACGAATATTCCCTGCTAAAACGAATATTTCCCGACCAATCAAATATTATATAACAATTTGCATACTTTGTAAAATTTATAAATATTACCCACAAGTATAACATTATATCAAATCCACACCATAATATTCAAAAATATATTTCGAGAAAAAAAATAATCTTAATTAATGAAAATTGGGGTCTTACAACCTCCCCTTCTTAAGAAATTTTGCCTTCGAAATTAGGGTACATTACTGATATGACGAAGATGTGAGGATACCTTGATTTCATTTCGGATTCTAACTCCCAAGTCATTTCCTTAACATCGTGGTTTCTCCACAAAACTTTGAAATTGAGGTATTACCTTCGAGCGCAGAATATGTTCCTTCTTATCCAAGATTTTAACAGGAACCTATTCATACGTTAAATCTTCCGCTATTTTATCCTGTTCCAACTCAATAATGTGGTTCGGGTCTTCCAAATATTTACGTAATATGGATATGTGAAAAACGTTATGAACACGAGACATACTTGGCGGTAAGGAGAGTCTATATGCCACAGTTCCTACTCGGTCAAGGATTTCAAATGGGCCAATGAATCTAGGATTGAGCTTTCCTCTCTTTCCAAATCTCATCACTCCCTTCCATGGAGCAACACGTAGCAACACATGTTCTCTAATATTGAATTTCACGTCCTTCCGATGAAGATCAGCATAACTCTTTAATCGATCTTGTGAGTTTTTATATGTTATCAGATCATTTGAATCTTCTCCGTAGTCATACGTACCAATTCCAGTCCCAACAACGTTCCTTGACCCACCTCATCCCAGCATACTGGAGAACGACACTTTTTTCCATACAACGCTTCAAATGGAGCCATGACAATATTTGCTTGATAACTGTTGTTATAGGAAAACTCCACCAATGGTAAGAACTTGTCCCAACTTCCCTTGAAGTGAAGGACACATAGTCTTAATAGATCTTCAAGAGTTTAAATAGTCCTCTCTGACTGTCCGTCCGTTTGAGGATGATAAGCCGAACTAAATCGTAAATCTGTGCCCATAGCTTTTTACAAACTAACCTCAAATCTTGAAGTGAATCTTGGGTCTCGATCAGAAACTATGGATACTGGCATACCATGCATTCTTAAAATCTTGTTTATGTACATACGAGCAAGATGTTCAAGTGTATAAGTTTCTCGTATAGGTAAGAAATGAGCCGACTTGGTCAATCTATCAACAATGACCCAAATAGCATCTATGCCTTGAGAAACCTTGGGAAGACCGGTAATGAAATCCATGGTAATGTGCTCCCACTTCCATTCTGGAATTTCAAGTGGTTGCAATGGACCTTTTGGTACTTGATGCTCTGCCTTGACTCGTTGAAAAGTTAGACACCTTGACATAAACTCCGCGATTTCTCTCTTTATATTGCTCCACCAAAATGTATGTCGAATATCACGATACATTTTGGTACTCCCAAGATGGATTGCAAACGGTGTGTTGTGCGCCTCCATCATGATTTTATACTTAAAGTCAGAATCGTTAGGAACACAAAGTCTGGAGTTGACTCGAAGTATTCATTCTTCATCGATTCTTGCTTCCGGGATCGCACCTTCTTTCACTTTCTTCCTCATACGCATCAGCTTTAGGTCTGTAGCTTGAGCAGCTTTAACTTTATGAATTAAAGTCGGTTCTACTCGTATATTCGCCATCATCACATGGGTCCCTGGAGTCTTTAACTCTATCTCCATCCTTTGCAAGTCATACAAAATGGGCCTTTGCGTTGACAATAATGCACTCATACCTGTATAAGATATTATACTTAATGCGTCAGTTACTGCGTTTGTTTTTCCAGGATGGTATTGAATAGTATGATCATAACCTTTCAACAGGTTGAGCCAACGTCGTTGCCGCATGTTGAGTTCCTTTTGAGTGAAGAAATATTTGAGGCTTTTATGATCCGTATAAATCTCCACTTTCTCTCCATACAAGTAATGCCTCCAAATTTTAAGTGCGAAGACAATAGCTGCCAACTCTAGATCATGATTAGGATAATTCCTCTCATATTCTTTGAGTTGTCGAGAGGCATAGGCTATGAATTTCCCATGTTGCATGAGAACACATCCTAACCCTTTGCCTGAAGCATCACTGTAGATGACAAATCCCTCCGAACCAGATGGTATTGTCAGAACAGGTGCTGAAATGAGTCTTCTCTTGAGTTCTTGAAAAATCTTCTCACATTCCTCGCTCCAACCGAATTGTATACCTTTCCGAGTCAGCTGAGTTAATGGAGTAGCGATTCGAGAAAACCCTTCTACGAATCTCCGATAATAACCAGCTAAGCTGAAAAAGCAACGTACTTCGGTTACTGATTTAGGTTGCTCCCAGATTTGAATTGCTTTCAATCTTTGCCGGGTCAACAGATATTCCATGATTTGATATCACGTGCCCAAGGAATGCAACTTCCTCAAGCCAGAACTCGCATTTCTTCAACTTGGCATTAAGCTTGTTTTCACGAACCTTTTTGAGTATTAGCCTCAAGTGTTGCTCATGATCTTCACGGCTTTTGGAATATATGAGAATGTCATCAATAAAGACAACCACAAAATGATCCAAATATTCCTTGAATACTCGGTTCATCATATCCATGAAGGCAATAGGAGCATTAGTCAATCCAAAAGACATGACTAGGAATTCATAATGCCCGTACCGAGTTCTGAAAGTCGTCTTTGGAATGTCATCGGTTTTAATCTTTAACTGATGATATCCGGAATGAAGATCGATCTTTGAAAAGAATTTGGCGCCTTGCAACTAGTCAAACAGGTCATCAATACGTGGCAACGGGTACCTATTTTTTATGGTGAAATGATTTAACTCCCGATAATTAATACAAAGTCGCATACTCCCATCTTTCTTCTTCACGAATAGAACAGGAGCACCCCAAGGAGACGTAATAGGACGAATGAAACCGATGTCTAACAACTCCTGTAGTTGGGTCTTTAACTCCTGAAGTTCAATAGGAGCCATTTGATATGGGGCTTTGGAAATGGGTTTTGTACCGAGGTCAAGGTCGATACAAAATTCAACTTCACGCTCTGGGGGTAGGCCAGGAAGTTCTTTAGGGAATACGTCAGGAAATTTATTAACAATAGAAATATCATTCAAAACTGACGTATTTTTGTTTAAATCCGTGACATGAATTAATAAAGCTTGACATCCGTTTTTCAATAAACGAATAGCTTTATGACTTGAGATGATAGTGATTGATTTTAATGGTTTGGTTGCTTGAATTCGTATAATAGGTTGGTTAGGAATATGCAAGCTAACAACCTTACCAAAATAATCAATTTTTGCATGATGAGTAGTTAACCAATCAATCCCTAGAATCACGTCAAATGAAAGTATTTTCAATAAAATAAGATCGACAGGTAATGTGAGGGTACCGATGTGAACTAAACAAGAATTATAAACAGTGGATGTAATGAAGGTTTCTCCCAACGGAGTTTCCACAGATAAGTCAAAGTCTAATTTCTCCGGAGTCAAATTTAAACGTTGAGCTCAAGTAGGAGAAATAAAAGAATGGGTAGAACCGGTATCAAATAAGGTATAGACTTCGCTAGAGTTTATGATAAGCTTACCCGTGATGACTTCGTTCGGGTTCTTTGCTTTCTGGGAGGTCACAACAAACGCTCTCCCTTGAACTACTAGTTTTGACTTGTCTGGGACGGCATTTGGTGTCACCATTCCAACTGGACTTGACTTCCCTGTACGACAAAATCTAGCTAGGTGACCTTCTCTTCCAAAATTGTAACACATTTTGGACTGCTGCGCATAGTTTGGACTGATGTATCCCTCCCTCTATATTTGAAGGATATGATAGGTGGTCGTTCTCCTTCCTTAACAACGGGTGTTGGTGCTGACGTCTTTCCATCATTGTTGAATCTCTTCTTCTTGAAATGTCCATTCTTATTGTCTTGGCCATGATTACCACCGAAGTGGTTACCATTTCTGGCATGTTGATTTCCTCCATGTTTGTTGTCACCACTTCGATGACTGCTACCACTGGTATTATCATTTTCCCGGCTGCTTTCTCTTGGTTGGGTTGACTCGTTATCGCGCTCCAATAACTGAGCCCTATTTACAACATCTGAATACAAACACAGTTTATAAGAAATTAGATATTGACGTATCTCGGATTTCAAACCTCTTAGAAACATCCGCGTCATTCTCTCCTCATTATCAACCAAGTGAGACGCAAACCGGGACAACTCGGCAAACTTAGCTTCGTACTGCGACACGGTCATATTGTTCTGCTCCAACTTGATGAACTCTACCTCTTTCATGTGACGAATACTTTTGGGAAAGTACTTGTCGTTGAATAGTTCTTGGAACTTCTCCCAAGACATCTTCAGTGCGGCAGGTTGAGTACGCTTTACCGATTCCCACCAGTAATCTGCCTCTCCTCACAACATAAAGGTGGCAAAGGGAACCTTTTTCTCCTCTGAGCTTCCCCAGACATCAAATATCTCGGTGATCTGGTTTATCCACACTTCCGCCTTAAGTGGTTTTAGCTCTCCAATAAACTCCGGTGGTCCCAGCTCCTAGAACTATTTAGCGGTGACCGTCCGAGAGTTTCCAGTGTTTCCACCTACATTCTGGACAGGAGCCATTCTCGCTTGATGTTGCATGAATTGCATAAAGCCTCTGAACATTCCATCGTTCATCATTTGATTGTTGTTGTTAACCTGAGGATTATTGTCTTCCTATTTCACATTATCCTGGGTATTGATCTATGGTGACTCAACGGTCTCCTGTGCTCCATTGCTATTCTTAATATTCTCGAATGTCATTTTCAAATACTGCCACAAAACAAGGGTTAATTTACATGTCACATATTATCCCTATACTCTGACCGACCATTTAAATAACAAATAAACTTAGGTAGGTCATACTAGCGAAGGAATTACCCGTCTCTCCCCTCCTAGTTTTAGTCTCACATCTCAGCCAGGGATCATATCCCTAGGCTTTGATACCAACTGTGACGCCCCCAAAATAGGTATACATCACCCATTCTGAGTCGCCAAATACATGGTATAGAATACAAATACAAACTTAAATATACAACATGATTTGTGAGTTTTAATAAAAATATTGTCTTCTAAACAGTATTCAAACTCAAAATAAGTCCTTAATACATTTATTATCACACTATTTCATAGAATACTGAGGACAATTAATGCTATCATCTGGACCGTCACTCCGTTCCCCGACTAGTCCCGGTTACGTTCTCATTTCCTGAAGAGAACAATGGAAGCAAAAGGGTGAGCTCAACTAGCCCAGTAAGAAATATTATGACTAAGATAATGCAAAATAATTTATCGCTAGCCTTCAATAGTGTTAAACTGATAAAATATAACAACCATCAAGTTTAACTGCAGCGGAACAAGCAATCCATTAGAAAAGTCAAATAGAGCATAAAATTTACTATCTTCTATGATTTAAAAGGTTTTTCATCACTTTTATCGCTGAGACTTAGCTTAATAAATAATCCACATCATCGAATCACCCCTGCACTACGACCAAGGATATTCCTTAGTATCACGACCACAAATTATCCATGCACTTCGGGCCAAGGATATTCGTGTATTCATTAATGGTCATGATCATGCCAACAACTGTCCATCAATGTACTATGGGCCAATGAAGACTTTTAGCACATCATTTGTAATATTACGGTCATGATTATACCGAATAATCCCTGGTCATAATCATACCAAGTCCATCTATGCACTACAGGCCACATATAACTTTCAACATAATATAAACATGAGGATGATGACAATGATATAAGAATTCAATAAAACAAGTTCAAGGATAAATTTTTAAAGATTTATAATTTAATTTATCCAGAAATCAATAACGTCCAAACTGTCAACATGATACTGCTTTGTGGAGTAAAATTTAAGAATAATATTATATCAAAAATGATTTGGACTGAAAAGAAATCATTTTTTGTCATGAATAGTACCCTGGGTGAATAGTAACCGAGTGAATAGTACGCGTGAATAATAACTTCGGGAATTGTAACCCCGTGAATAGTACCCCAGAATAAAAAAGTTAAAACTTATCAAGAATGCTCAGAATTATATTTCCACGAAAAGATACTGGATGAAGCGCAAATATCAAGGATATTCTACTAATTTCATGGAGTATAGAAGCCAAAACTTAACAAAATGAGTATAGAATTCAAAATATGAAACGAAATAATATTACTTACATACTATAGAGTATGGAGGAAAATATTATTTTATACGAATACTGAACAAAAATAATATCCCTTACCTTGAAAAGAAGAGTATTCCAACTGGTATAACAGGGATATTCTTGAAGAAAACTTGAACTGTTTTCTACGCTCAAAGCTTTCTAAAACTCGAAAGAAATACGCTCAATATTATAGAAGAAGAATTCTCTAATTCTGGTGTGATTTTCAATTTTAATTAAGAATTCTATTTATAGGAGAATGGAAGGGTACTTTGTTAAGAAACGAATCGCATAAAGGGAAGAATATCACGGTGTAATGAATCGTTTATCTTGATTTTCAAAATTCATGGTTTTTTCTTTATGCGGCATCGCATAGTAAAATACTATGCGAATAAAATATAATATATTCTATTTTTCATAAAAAAAACAAAACTTATTATAATATATATATATATATATATATATAATTAAAAGTTAACCATACGTGACTTTCTTACCCCCCTATGATAAAATTTGTATATATATATATAATACTTATATATATATATATATATAAAATAATAACTGAGATAACCTCTACCGACAGTTTTGAAAAATAGGTAAATGGGGGTCCATATAATAAGCAAAATTTACACAAATACTTCATAAAATTCCCTTAATATTTTTAACAACATTTATTCATTATTATTATAACTCGCATATATTAACAACCACGGATCGTTCCCGTGAAAGCGGAGGCTTTTCAGATAAGATTTTCTCCTATTGGCGCACAATTAGGTGACCAAACCCTTTCATCGACGTAACTTTTTAGACATTATTAATTATGCATATAATAATTAGAATAACTTGTCATCTCAATTATTGATTTAATAATATATAAAATATTGACAATAATTGAATCAAATAACGTGAGATACTATCAAAGAATTCTTTGTAGCAATAATTGAACAAAATCGAGTGACTTCTCACGTAAGCATCAATAATCAATACTATGTCTACTACTACGCAACCACGCCAGACATCGTACTTTTACCACCGGTTATTTCAACAGTTTAACGGTAAAAATTTTGTCGTTATTTTTATAAAAAATTATTTCTGTCATTTTCTAACTCTGACAATAATTCCGTTGTAGGGTCCACCAATGATTAAGGTCGTTGTATTTAATATTCCCTCGCTAAAACGAATATTTCCTCACCAATCGAATATTATATAACAATTTGCATACTTTGTAAAATTTATAAATATTACCCACAAGTATAACATTATATCAAATCCACACCATAATATTCAAAAATATATTTCGAGAAAAAAATAATCTTTATTTATAAAAATTGGGATCTTACACTTATATAGTACAAACCTGAAGATAGAACGGGTAATTTTTCCAATATTTGTTTTCCAGCAAAGACATTTGATATGATGTAAAGATATTCTATACCATTGTCATTGGCTGTCTCAATATGGTACCCGTTAAGACGTATATCTTTAAAACTTAGCAGATTCCTTCTTGATTTAGTGGAAAACAAAGCATTATCAATAATATATTTTGTTCCACTAGGAAGCATTATATTGGCTCTTCTAGAGCCTTCAATCAAGTCTGGTGAACCTGATATTGTATTCACATAAGCTTTCATCATTTTTAGATTTGAAAAATATTGCTTATGTCTGAGAATAGTATGTGTCGTTCCTCTATCTGCTAAGCATATATCTCCACCACTGATATTAGGCTCATATATAGCATGACGCCAATTTATATTTTCTTCATAAAAAGGAATAAATAATAAATTTATAATAAGACAGAATATTAATAACACAAACCAACAATTAATGAACAAAATACATTGGAATTTATTAGCATAAAAGGAATACACTTAAAAAGGATTAATGTGAGACCCCAAATTTTATGAATAAAGATTTAAATTTCTCGATTTTTTTTTTTAATATTATGGTGTGGATTTTATATAATGTTATAGTTATGGGTAATATTTATAAATTTTGCAAAGTAAGCAAGTTGTTATATAATATTCGATTGGTGGGGGAATATTCTTTTTGTCGGGAATATTAAATGCGGACAAGACAATCATTAATGGACCCCACAACTAAGTATTATTGTCGTATTTATAAACGCCAGAATTATCTTTTTATAACGGCGAAAGTGTTACCATTAAAACTGTTGAACTACCCGATAGTAAAAGTACAGTAATACGTGTGGTTGCATAGTAGTACACTGTATTGATTATTGATGCTTATGTAAGAAGTTACTCAGTTATACTCAATTATTGCTACAGTAATTATTGTATCATATCTCTCATATTATTGATTCAATTATTGTCACAGTATCATCTGCATAATATGTTATATTATTAAATCAATAATTGAGACAACAAAGTTATTCATATTATTATTTGCAATATTGACAATGTCTAGAAGTTCTGTCAAGGAGAGGTTTGGTCACCTAATTGCTCGCCAATAAGGAGAAATCCTTATCAAAAAGCCCCCTCTTTGCTGGGAACGACCTGGTTGTTAAATATTATGAGTTATAATATTAATGATGAATAAGTTCGTGTTGATTAAAGATGAAATTGATATTTCCATTGTTTTGGGATTATTAGTGTTAGTGAAAATCGACATCTATTTAGATAATAATTGATGTCTGGAGGTTATATTGACCAATCGGGTAATTAACCGGATAAATGAGCAATTAATTGCTATTAATTCATATGCTTATAACTATGTGTTCACATGTGTGTACTATTAATTCACATGATTTACTATTAGGGGAATTGGTGCAAGATTGATAATACTTGCATGACTAAATTAAAAATAGAGGTATAGTTGAAGGTACTATACTGTAATTAGTTTTTTTACATGATTAGTGTGACAACCCCAAAATAGGTCCAATTCGCCCAACCCATTCTGAGTCGCCAAATACATGGTACAGAAAATAACTAAAACTTCATTATCACAATTGTCGTGCAAAATACAACAACACAAATGCTGTGAGTTTGAATACAAATATATACCAACTGTGACTCTCATCCCAACCTTGGATAGCACGTCACAATGGCACCTTACATAAAGGTATAGTCAAAAACTGTTTTAGAAATTAAAATCTTTGGGAAGTGCTCAAGGAAACCTTCGTACATGGGAGGCCACGCGTCTAGGTTATGATAGATATCATATGTCCACAGAATTATCCTTGGTTGACACAATAGACCCCAAAGAAAAACGAGAAGATTACTATCATATTCTTTCCAATGGTGAGTTTTCTCTTGACATATAACTATCTCCACTGTCTCCAGTTGAAAATTATATTTCAAATAAACTCCAAGATCATATAGGTAGTGCTCGTAGATATACTCAGCAAGTGGATGTGTACCACCCTATCTTATGATAACACGAGGTTGTATGTCACTAGACATCTTGTATGATAGTGGCAAAACACCCTTCCAACGTTGGGTTCGCCTCACCCTATTTGATTCACCAAATATAACTACTAAGTGATGTATAAAATACAACACACTTTTCTATATTGTTTAGGGAGAACTTCCACCACTAGAGACCACCGTTCTATTCCCCTGTTACCCCCGCTCGACCCAGCTACACTCTTATTACCTGAAAGGAATTGTGAAGCAAAAAGGGTGAGCTCAACTAGCCCAGTAAAGAATATCATGACTAAAGATAAATAAATTATCAATAGCCTTCATCAGTAATAAATCAGAGATTTAGAACATATGGTAGATGGTAAAACATTTCAACCATAGTTGCAGCGGAACGAGCAATCCATTAGAAGAGTCAAATAGACCATAAAGTCTATTATCTTCTCCATGTTAAAGGTACACCAATAATGTTTTATCCCTGTAACAATAATCAATAGTTCCTGTCCATAATCATGTAAATAACTCATAATCATAATTGTGGTTCTAAATTCCTCTTCTCATCCAGGACGAAGATAATTTACATCACCTGTCTTTACCTGAAACATCAAAGATCATGGCTATACCAAATCACAGTTCCTGTTCATAATCATACTAACAAATTTATCTTTGCACTACGGGCCAAAGATATTCATTAACAGTTCATCTTTGCACTACAGACCAAAGATATTCAACAACAGTTCATCTTTGCACTACAGGCCAAAGATATTCAATAACAGTTCATCTTTGCACTATGGGCTAAAGATATTCATCAACAGATAATCTTTGCACTACAGGCCAAAGATATTAATATCTCAAATAAATACATAATCATTTCAGAATTTATATAAACCATAATTATAACCATGTTGATCCTTTCACCTTTGCACTTAAGCTAAAAATATTCAATTATAAATTTAATGGTCATGATCATACCAGTTAACGATTCAACTTTGCACTACTGGCCAAAGAGAACCCATAGTCATAATCATACCAATAATCTACCCATCTTTACACTCAAGTCAAAGAGAAATTTCTTCACCAGGATTATAAAACTGTTATATATGATAATAAAAACAATATGATCAACAACTGCATTTAATTTCAAGAGTAAGATTCATAAATCAACGATAATTTGGTCAGAAAAAGAAATCAATTTTGTCGTGAATAGTACCTGTGAATAGTAACTCATGAATAGTAATTCATGAATAGTAACCCTGACATGAAAAATGTAGAAATTCCATAATAAAATACATACCAATATTTCAGTATAATGATATTGAAAGAATAACATTTCTTAAACTTATAAACAATTTATTTTAATTGTTTACACTTTACTAAATAATACATTTAATCATCCTAAAATGCCAAACTCATAAGATTTCATCACCAATAACCAAAACCCTCATCAAAAATCTGCATATACCTCATATAGGATTCTCAAGCCATAAAATCCTATTTTTTAATTTTCTTACTTTACATAACATATTTAATTCATTTAGTCATAAATTGTTTATTCCACACGAAATCGAATTCTCTACAACTTTGTAGCTTCAAGTTTTTCCAAATTCTAGACAGAAAATATCTGAAATCCACAAAGGAACGATTTTCAACACCTTTTAAAATTCATAACAAATCATGCGTTAATTTTTAACGGTTCAAAATTTGTGGACATATACTCAACTTATATATGTATAACATATCCAAAAATCACAACGATTCAACGGTCGAATTAAAAGTTATAACTCACATAATAGAGCTGTAAGAACACCGATTTGATCTTTTAATACCTCCAATCCGACAAAATACTGATAAAATATCTCAACATTAATTCCTTCATTTATAACCACATAAATAAATCCATCATTTATATCCACATCAAATAAATATTTCTTTATCATATAAATCAATAATTAATTATTCACAAATAATATTACGAGAATCACAATTATGATGACCAGTAGTTCCCGGAAAGAGGGGGCTTTCAATAAGAATTTTTCCTTCTTCAAGCGCCGCAATTAGATGACCCAAACCTCTCCTCGATGTAACTTTCTAGACATTGCCAATAATGATATCTAATAATATTATTCAAATAATATGAATTATTGATCCGATAATGGGAAATAATGCATGCGTTGACAATTATTGAAACAACAATAATATAAAATATCAACGTAGCAATTATTGAATCAATAAAATAAAATATTGAATAAAGAATTATCGTAACAATTATTGAGTAGTGCCTTCTTACGTAAGGATCAATAATTCAAAATATCGTGTAATACCGTAGCCATCTTTGTGCAACCACGCGTATTCATCGTATTTTTAAACCACGAATATTCCAACAATGTTAATTGGTAACAACTACGCCAGATTATTTATAAAAACTCAAACTTGTCGCTTTTCTTCATCCGACAATTATTTTGTTATGGGGCCCTGAAATGGTCACTTATCAAAGTATTTAATATTCCCAAACAATAATAAGTATTTTATAAATACTTGCTTATTTTGAAAAAATTTCTCATATCACCCTTTAACTTTAACTTTTATCAATTTAACTATTTACTAAATAGAAAAATTGAATACTTTTATTTCATAAAATTCGGGGTCTTACAATCTCCCCTCCTTATGAAATTTCGCCCTCGAAATTTACGTACCTGGTATTTCAAAGAGTTGAAAATACCTTGCTTTCATTTCAGATTCCATCTTCTTGTCATCATGATTTCTCCATTGCTCATCTCCTGTATTTCAGATATCATTCTAGAATACAACTTCAAAACAAAGGTTAATTGAACAAATTAACATATCACATAATATCCTGATATTATGACTGACCAACAAATAAGCTTAGGTAGGACACACTAGCGAAAGATTTACTCATCTCTCCCCTCCTAGTTCTATTCCCCGATCTCCGCTAAAGATCATATCCCTAAGCTCTGATACCAATTGTGACAACCCCAAAATAGGTCCAATTAGCCCAACCCATTCTGAGTAGCCAAATACATGGTACAGAAAATAACTACAACTTCATTATCACAATTGTCGTGCAAAATACAACAACACAAATGCTGTGAGTTTTGATACAAATATATACCAACTGTGACTCTAATCCCAACCTTGGATAGCACGTCACAATGGCACCTTACATAAAGGTATAGTCAAAAATTGTTTTAGAAATTAAATCTTTGGGAAGTGCTCAAGAAAACTGTGACGCCCTCAAAATAGGTATACATCACCCATCTTGGGTCGCCAAATACATGGTACAAACTTCAAATACAACTTAATAATACAACTGTCATGTAGAATACGACAAGACATATGCTGTGAGTTTTAATAAGAATATTGTCATCTAGATAATATACAAACTCAATGGAGTCCTCATTACATTTATTGTCACACTATTTCACAGAATAGTGAGGACTACTAATGCACCATCTAGGACCGTCACTCTGTTCCCCGACTAGTCCCTGCTACGTTCTCATTTTCTGAAGAGAACAATGAAAGCAAAAGGGTGAGCTCGACTAGCCCAGTAAGAAATATTATGAATAAGATAATGCATAGTAAATTATCGTTAGCCTTCAACGGTGTTAAACTGATACAATATAACAAACATCAAGTTTAACTGCATTGGAACAAGAAATCCATTAGAAGAGTCAGGTAGAGAATAAAATCTACTATCTTCTATGATTTAAAAGGTTTTTCATCACTTTTATCATTTGAGACTCGACAATAAATAATCCACATCATCAAATCATCCCTGCACTACAGGCCAAAGATATTCTTTAGTATCACGACCACGAATTATTCATGCATTACGAGCCAAAGATAATCGTGTTTTCATCAACGGTCCTGATCATGCCATAAAACAATTCATCTTTGCACCCTTGGCCGAAGAGAATCCATAGCCATAATCATACCAAAAACTGTCCTTCAATGCACTACGGGCCAATGAGGACTTTTTTCACATCATTTGTAACATTACGGTCATGATTATACCGAATAATCCATAGTCATAATCATACCAAGTCCATCTATGCACTACATGCCACATATGACTTTCAACATAATATAAACATGAGGATGATGACAATGATATAAGAATTCAATAAAACAAGTTCAAGAATTAATTTATCCAAGAACCAATAACGTCCAAATTGTCAACATGATACTGCTTTGTGGAGTAAAATTCAAGAATGCTCAGAAGAATATTTCCATAAAAAGATACTGGATGAAGCGCAAATATCAAGGATATTCCACTAATTTCATGGAGTATAGAAGCCAAAACTTTAACCAAAAGAGTATCATAGAATATATGAAACTAAGCAATGGATTTTCACACTACTTGCAGAATCCACATAAATGACTCATTTCCACAATTTAATAAGAAATGAATACGAAGGGTCATTCACCATGCATGTGGCAATCCACATGTAGACAGTTATTTCAACGTAATAATAAAGAATGGAATAATGTAAGGATTCACCATGCGTGCGATAGATCGCATGCATGATGAGTTATTCCCAATAGAATAATAAATAATGGAACCAGGTCCGGCATAAACACACAGACAGGATATTCTGACAGAATAATAAATAATGGAACCAGGTCCGGTGTAAACACACAAACAGGATATTTCGATAGAATAATAAATAATAGAACCAGGTCCGGCGTAAACTCATAGACATGATATTCCGATAAAATAATAAAGAACGAAATATTAGAAGAATTTCACCATGTATGCGGTACTTTGCATAAATAGGTTATTCCAACAGAATAATAAGAATGGAATAACAGAAGTTCTCTTCATGAATAAGAAAGAAATAATACCCCTTACGAGTACAATAAATAATATCCCCTACCGTAGAAGAAACTGGATATTGGAGTAGTGAAGTAGCAGAATACTTTTCTTCTTTCTCTCTATAGTTTCTCTCTCTAGAGTTTCAAAGTGAATTAAGTAAGAAATAATGAAGGAATGAGCTTCATTTATAGAAGAAGCGAAAGTGGCTCTTGGTCTTAACGAATGGTCAAAATGACTCTTGGTAATATTGAAGAGACAACTACTATTTGCGAAGGGACAATTAACTCTTGGAACACCGAAGAGGCAAATAACTCTTAGAAAGCTGAAGGGACAAATAACTCTTGGAAAACTGAAGGGACAATTAACTCTTGGAACACCGAAGAGGCAAATAACTCTTGGAAAACTGAAGGGACAAGTTATTATTAAAACTTTAAATCAACGATCCACATTAATTTACTATTACAATTTCAACCAACGGTCTTAGAAATTAGCACATCTCCTCATGGAATAATATTGTACCCAAAAATGATTTGGACCGAAAAGAAATATATCTTACGTGTGAATAGTACCCCGTGAATAGTAATAGTAACTCATGAATAGTAACTCGTGAATTGTAACTCATGAATAGTAACTCGTAAATAGTAACTCGTGAATAGTAACTCATGAATAGTAACTCGTGAATAGTACTCCGATGCGAAAAGTGCCCCGAATACCCGATTGAACAATATAACCTCCAAACATCAATTATTATCGAAATAAATGTCGATTTCTACTAACACTAATAATTCCAACACAATGGAACTATCAATTTCATCTTTAATCAACACGAACTTATTCATCATTAATATTATAACTCACAATATTTAACAACCAGGTCGTTCCCAGGAAAGATGGGGCTTTCCGATAAGGATTTCTCCTTATTGGCGCGCAATTAGGTGACCAAACCTCTCCTTGACAGAACTTCTAGGCATTGTCAATATTGCAAATAATAATATGAATAATTTTGTCGTCTCAATTATTAATTTAATAATATATCATATTATACAGATGATATTGTGACAATAATCGAATCAATAATATAAGAGATATGATGCAGCAATTACTATAGCAATAATTGAGTATAACTGAGTAACTTCTCACGTATACATCAATAATCAATACCATGTGCTACTATGCAACCACGCCAGACATTCTTTGTATTTTTACTAATGGGTAGTTCAACAGTTTTAACGGTTACACTTTCGCCGTTATTTTTATAGAAAGATAATTTTGTCGTTTTCTAACTACGACAATACTTTCGTTGTGGGGTCCACCAATGATTGTACCATCGTACAGACATTCCCCGACAAAAAGAATATTCCCGACCAATCGAATATTATTCAACAACTTGCATACTTTTTCAAAATTTATAAATATTACCCACAACTATAACATTATATCAAATCCACACCATAATAAAAAAATATTTCAAGAAATTTAAATCTTTATTCATAAAATTTGGGGTCTCACAATCTCCCCTCCTTATGAAATTTCGCCCTCGAAATTTACGTACATACCTGGTATGCCGAAGAGATGAGGATACCTTGACTTCATTTCAGATTCTAACTCTTGAGGTATAACCTTTGAGTGTTGAATACGATATTTCTTATCCAAGATTTTAACACGTATCTCCTCATACATTAAATCTTCTGTTATCTCGTATAGTTCTAATTCAATAATGTGGTTCGATTCGTCCACATATTTACATAACATCGATACGTGAAAAAAATGTTATGAACACGCGACATACTTGGCGGTAAAATGAGTCTGTAGGCCATAGTTCCTACTCGATCAAGGATTTCAAATGGGCCAATAAAATTGAGGGTTAAGATTTCCTCTCTTCGTCGATTCTTGCTTCTAGAATAATGCCATCTTGAACTTCTTCTTCACATTCATCAGCTCTGAGTATGTAGCTTGAGTGGCTTTAACTTTATCGATTAAAGTCGATTCTAATCGTATATTCGTTATCTTCACGTGGGTCCCTAGAGTCTTTAACTCTATCTCCATCATTTGTAAGTTATACGAAATGGGTCTTTGTGTTAACAACATCACACTCATAAACGCATACGATCTTCTACTCAACGCGTCAGCTATCACGTTCGCTCTTCCACGATGATATTGAATGGTACGATATTAATCTTCAACAGCTCGAGCCAACGTTTTTGGCACATTATACGATCGTTTTAGGTAAAGAAATATTTGATGGTTTTAAAAATGGGTTTTGTACTGGGGTCAATACAAAATTCGATTTCACGTTCTAGGGGTAGGCTAGGAAGTCTTCAAGAATACATCAGGAAATTTATTAACAATAGAAATATCATTCAAAACTGTGACTCTCATCCAAGACTTGGATAACACATGTAATGAAGGTTTCTCCTAATGGAGTTTCAACCAATAAGTCAAAGTCTAACTTCTCTAGAGTCAAATTTAAACGTTGAGCGCAAACAAGAGAGATAAAAGAATGGGTAGAACCGGTATCTAATAAGGTATAGACTTCGCAAAAATTTATAATTAACTAACATGTGCTAACTTCGTTCGGGTCACTCGCTTTTTGAGAAGTCACGAAAATCGCACTTCCTGAAACCACCGACTTTGTTTTGTCCATATCCGCCTTTGGTGTCACCGTCCTAGACGGACTTGACTTCACTATATAACAAAATCGAGCTAAATGACCTCCTCTTCTTAAAATTTCCACTTCTATTATCTTGGCCATGATTACCACTGAAGTGGTTACCATTCTTGGCATGATAATTTCCCCGATATATTATAATTGTTACGATGGTCGCCACCATTCTGAAGTATGATTATTATCGTGTTGTTGGTCGTTACCTTTTGAGTTAGCTCAACGGTCTCATGTGCTTCATTGCTTATCTCAGCATTTTCATATGCCATTCTCAAACACTGTCACAAAACAAGGGTTAATTAACATGCCACATATTATCCCTATACTCTGACCGACCAATTAAATACCAAATAAACTTGGGTAGGTCATACTAGCGAAGGAATTCCTTGTCTCTCCCCTCGTAGTTCTTGTCTCACATCTCAGCCAGGGATCATATCCCTAAGCTTTGATACCAACTATGACGCCCCCAAAATAGGTATACATCACCCATCTTGGGTAGCTAAATACATGGTACAAACTTCAAATACAACTTACTAATACAACTGTCGTGTAGAATACGACAAGACATATGCTGTGAGTTTTAATAAGAATATTGTCATCTAGACAATATACAAACTTAATGGAGTCCTCATTACATTTATTGTCACACAATTTCACAGAATAGTGAGGACTACTAATGCACCATCTAGGACCGTCACTCTATTCCTCGACTAGTCCCTGCTACGTTCTCATTTCCTGAAGAGAACAATGAAAGCAAATGGGTGAGCTCAACTAGCCCAGTAAGAAATAATATGACTAAGATAATGCAAAATAAATTATCGTTAGCCTTCAACAGTGTTTAACTGATACAATATAACAAACATCAAGTTTAACTGCATCGGAACAAGCAATCCATTAAAAGAGTCAAGTAGAGAATAAAATCTACTATCTTCTATGATTTAAAAGGTTTTTCATCACTTTTATCGCTGAGACTCAGCTTAATAAATAATCCACATCATCAAATCATCCCTGCACTACAGGCCAAGGATATTCTTTAGTATCACGACCACGAATTATTCATGCATTACAATCCAAAGATAATCATGTTTTCATCAACGGTCCTGATCATGCCATAAAATAATTCATCTTTGCACCCTTGGCCGAAGAGAATCCATTGCCATAATCATACCAAAAACTGTCCATCAATGCACTACGGGCTAATGAGGACTTTTTCCACATCATTTGTAACATTACGGTCATGATTATACTGAATAATCCATGGTCATAATCATACCAAGTCCATCTATGCACTACAGGCCACATATGACTTTCAACATAATATAAACATGAGGATGATGACAATGATATAAGAATTCAATAAAACAAGTTCAAGAATTAATTTATCCAGGAACCAATAACGTCCAAATTGTCAACATGATACTGTTTTGTGGAGTAAATTTCAAGAATGCTCAGAAGAATATTTCCATGAAAAGATACTGGATGAAGCGCAAATATCAAGGATATTCCATTAATTTCATGGAGTATAAAAACCAAAACTTTAACCAAAAGAGTATCATAGAATATATGAAACTGCAATGGATTTTCACCATCGTGCGGTAATCACGTAGATGTACTTCATTTCCACAATTTAATAAGAAATGAATATAAAGGGTCATTCACCATGCATATGGCAATCCACATAGACAAGTTATTCCAACAGAATAATAAAGAATGGAATAACAGAAGGATTCACCATGCGTGCGATAGACTGCACAGACAGGTTATTCCCAACAAAATAATAAATAATGGAACCAGGTCCGGCATAAACGCACAGATAAAATATTCCGACAGAATAATAAATAATGGAACCAGGTCGGGCGTAAACACAAAGAAAAGATATTCTGACAGAATAATAAATAATGGAACGAATTCCCACAAACGTGACGCATGAGGATATTCCAAAAAAATAATAAAGAACGGAATATTAGAAGAATTTCACCATAAATGCGATACTTTGCATAAACAAAGTTATTCAACGTAATAATAAGAATGGAATAACGAAGTTCTCTTCATGAATACTGAAAGAAATAATACTCCTTACGAGTACAATAAATAATATCCCCATGTAAGACCCCAACTTTTATAAATAAAATGAATTTTCTATAAATATTATTTTTGAATATTATGGAGAAAATTTGATATAATGTTATAGTTGTGGGTAATATTTATAAATTTTGCAAAGTAAGCAAGTTGTTATAAAATATTCGTTTGGTCGGGGAATATTCTTTTTGTCGGGGAATATTAAATCTGACAGCAACAATCATTGGTGGACCCAACAACGGAATTATTGTCGGATTGAGAAAACGACAAAAATACTTTATGAAAATAACTTGGGAGAGGTATTCTGAGTTAAAAGCTGTTGAACTACCCTAGTAGTAAAGAATACGCGATGGTGGCGTGGTTGCATAGTAGCACTCGGTATTGATTATTGATGCTTACGTAAGAAGTCACTCACTATACTCAATTATTACTACGATAATTCTTTGCATCATATCTCTTATATTATTGATTCAATTATTGTCACGGATCATCTCGTATAATATGTTATATTATTAAATCAATAATTGAGACGACAAGTTATAAATGATTAATAATTGTTGAAAGATTAAATATGTGTTGATTAAAAATAAAATGATTTGTGGTAATATTTATTCAATTCTTGATGTATATAAAGAGTCTATTATGAGACGTTTATGGTAAGTTTGGTTATTTTATGGGGGGCCCATATGTCATCATCTAAGAGTCTCTTCGTCAATAGTAATTACCTTCGTCAATAGTAATTACCTTTACCAGACGTCAAACCACTTGCCGTTTCATATTACAGGCGTCGAACCAATTTTCGTTTCACATTACAGGCGTCAAACCACATGGTGTTTCACATTACAGGCGTCAAACCACTTTTCTTTTCACATCACCAGTCGTCAAGCCACTTGCCTTTTCACATTTCAAGTGCTAAGCTAGAAATCTTCTATAAATAGAGGCCTAGTGCTTCATTATTTTTCACGAATTCATTCAAGCTATAGAGAGAAGTATAGAGAGAATAAGAGAGAAGAAGAAGAGTATTACATTACTACACTCTGCGATATTCAATCTCCTACTAATGTAAGGGTGTTATTCTTTCTTATTCATGAAGAGAAGCTATTTGTTATTTCATTGCTTATTATTACATTGGAATAACTTTTGTATCACGGTTTACCTATACTTGGTGACATTCTTCTATTATTCATTGGAACATCACATACATGTGTTTTACAGGACTGGGTTCCGCTCTTTATTATTATTACATTGGAACATCACATGCATGTGTTTTCCACCGGACTGGTTCCGCTCTTTATTATTATTTTGTTGGAACATCACATACATGTGTTTTACACCGGACTGGTTAAAATCTTTATTATTCTGTTGGAACATCACGCCGATTGCAAATTTTGCTGACCTAGTTCCGTTATTATTATTATTACATTAGAATAACTTTGTCTATCTGCAAGTACCGCATGCATGGTAATTTCTTTTGTTATTCCATTCTTTATTATACTCGGTTGGTTAAAGTTTTGACTTCTATACTCCATGAAATTAGTAGAATATCCTTGATATTTAACGCTTCATCCATATCTTTTCATGGAAATATTCTTACGATCATTCTTGAATTTTACTCTACAAAGCGATGATCATGTTGACAATTTGGACATTATTAGTTCTGTATAAATTAATTCTTGAACTTGTTTTATTGAATTCTTATATCATTGTCATCATCCTCATGTTTATATTTTTTGAAAGTCATCGTGGCTCAGAAGGTGCATAGATGGACTTGGTATGATTATGACCGAGGATTATTCGGTGTAATTATGACCGTAATGTTACAAATGATGTGGTAAAAGTTCTCATTGGCCCGTAGATCATTGATGGACAGTTGTTGGCATGATCATGACCATTAATGAATACACGAATGTCCTTGGCTGTAGTGCATGGATAATTTGTGGTCGTAATACTAAAGAATACCCTTGGCCGTAGTGTATGGGTGATTCGATGATGTAGATTATTTATTAAGCTGAGTCCCAGCGATAAAAGTCATGAAAAACCTTTTAAATCATAAAAGATAGTAGATTTTATTCTCTACTTGACTCTTTTAATGGATTGCTTGTTCCGCTGCAGTTAAACTTGATGTTATTATATTTTATCAGTTTAACACTGTTGAAGGCTAACGATAATTTATTCTGCATTATCTTAGTCATAATATTTCTTACTGGGCTAGTTGAGCTCACCCTTTCTTTCACTTTGTTCTCTTGAAAATGAGAACATAAGCGAGGGGACTAGTCGGGGAATAGAGTGACGGACCATAGGATAACATTAGTAGTCCTCACTATTCTGTGAAATAGTGTGTTAATAATTGTAATGAGGACTCCTTTTGAGTTTGTATAATCTCTAGTAGATAATAATTGTATTCAAACTCACGGTTATGTTTTGTCGTATTGTACCTGACAGTTGTATTAGTAAGTTATATTTGAATTTTGTACCATGTATCGACGCGACCCAAGATGGGTGATGTATACCTAATTTTGGGGGCATCACGATTCAGATCAAAAGCTTAGGATATGATCCTAGCTAAGATGTGAGAATAGTACTAGGAGGGAGGCGGGAATTCCTTCGCTAGTATGACCTACCTAAGTTTATGTGGTATTTAATTGGTCCATCAGAATTTAGGGATAATATGTTACATGTCAATTAACCTTTGTTTTGTGGCAGTATCTAAAAATGACATCCGAGAATGTTGAGAATAACAATGGGGCACAGGCGACCGTTGATTCACCATATATCAATATTCAGGATAATGTGCATCAGGAAGGCGACAATCCTCATGCAAACAACAACACTAACTAAATGATGAATGATCAAATGTTCAGGGGTTTTATGCAATTCATGCAATAGCAGGCGAGAGCGGCTCCTATCCAAAATGCAGGTGGAAACACTAAAAACTCTCGGGCGGTCACCTCTAAACAGTTCAAGGAGCTGGGACCACCGGAGTTTAAGGGAGAGCCAAAACCACTTATGGCGGAAGCATGGATAAAGCAGATCACCAAGATATTTGATGTCTTGGGATGCTCAGAGAGCAAAAGGTTCCCTTCACGCCTTTATATTCTTGCTTTTGAGAGGCGATTCTTGGTGGAAATTGGTAAAACGTACTCAACTCCGCCAGATCTTGAAGATGTCTTGGGAGAAGTTCGAAGAGTTGTTTCAACGACAAATACTTTCCCGAAAGTATTCGTCACATAAAGGAGGTGGAGTTTATCAAGTTGGAACAAAATAATATGGCCAGATGTCGCAATACGATGCTAAATTTACGGAGTTATCCGGTTTATTCCCACTTGGTGGATAATGAAGAGAGAATGACACGGATGTTTTAAGAGGTTTGAAGCGGAGATACGTCAACATCTTATTTCTCATAAAGCGTGTTTATATTCGGATGTTGTAAATAGGGCTCGATTAGTGGAGCGCGATAACGAGTCAACGCTTACTAAAAGAAGCGTAAAATTCGACAAAATGATAATACCAGCGAGAGTAGTCATCGAAGCGATGACAACAAGCGTGGGAATCAACAGGCCAGAAATGGTAACCACTTCGGTGGTAATCAGGGCCAAAATAATAAGAATGGAGATTTCAAGAAGTGGAGATTCAACAATGATGGAAAGATGTCAACACCAACACCTGTCGTTAAGGAAGGAGAACGACCACCTATCATATGTTTCAAATGCGGAGGGGAGGGGCACATCGGTCAAACTTGCGATCTTTGTCAAAAGCATGTTATAATTATGGAAGAAGATCACTTAGCCCGATTTTGTCGTTCACCAAGACAAATTCGGGTAGGATGGAGGCACCAAAGGCCATCCCGAAAAAAGTCAAAACCGATGAGTGCAAGGAGGCGTTTGTTGTGACCTCCCGAAGCAAGGAACCCGAATGAGGTCATCACGGGTAAAGCTTATCATAAACTCTAACGAAATCTATACTTTATTTGATCTGGGTTCTACCCATTCATTTATTTCTCCTACTTGCGCTCATCGATTAAATTTGACTCAGGAGAAATTAGACTTTGACTTATCTTTGAAAACTCAGTTGGGAGAAACCTTCATTACATCCATTGTTTATAAGTCTTGTTTGGTTTAAATCGGTACCCTCACACTACACTGTAGATCTTATTTCATTGAAAATACTTGCATTTGACGTGATTCTAAGGGATTGATTGGTTAACTACTCATGATGCAAAAATTGATTGTTTCAAGTAAGGTTGTTAGCTTTCATATTCTAATCAACCTATTATGCGAATTCAAGCGACCAAACCATTAAAATCAATCACGATCATCTTAAGCCATAAAGCTATTCGTTTATTGAAAAAGCGGATGTCAAGCTTTCTTAGCTCATGTCATGATTTAAACAAAATACGTCCGCTTTGAGCGATATTTCTATTGTTAATAAATTTCTGATGTATTCCCAAGAAGAACTTTACGCCTACCCCGAAGCGTAAAATTGAATTTTGTATCGACCTTGAACCCCAAGACAAAACCCATTTCCAAAGCCCCATATCGAATGGCTCTATTGAACTTCGGAGTTAAAGACCCAATGCATGAATTGTTAGACATCGGCTTTATTCGTCCTAGTACTTCTTCTTGGGGTGCTCCTGTTCTATTCGTGAAGAAGAAAGATGGGAGTATGCAACTTTGTATTGATTATCGGGAGTTGAATCATGTCACCATCAAAAATAGGTATCCATTGCCACGTATTGATGACCTGTTTGACCAGTTGCAAGGAGCCAAATTCTTTTCAAAGATTAATCTTCATTTCGGATATCACCAATTGAAGATTAGAACCGGTGACATTCAAAAGATGGCTTTCGGAAACTCGAATGCGGGCATTATGAATTCCTAGTTATGTCCTTTGGATTGACTAATGCTCCTGCTGCCTTCATGGATATGATGAACCGAGTATTCAAGGAATATTTGGATCACTTTGTGGTCGTCTTTATTGATGACATCCTTATTTATTCCAAAAGTCGTGAAGATCATGAGCAATACTTGAGGCTGACACTCCAAAAGCTTCGTGAATACAAGTTTTATGCCAAGTTGAAGAAATGCGAATTCTGGCTTGAGGAAGTAGCATTCCTTGGGCACGTAGTATCAAGTCATGGAATATCTGTTGACCCAGCAAAGATTGAAGCAATTCAAAGCTGGGAGCAACCTAAATCAATGACCGAAGTACGTAGCTTTCTCGGCTTAGCTGGTTATTATCAGAGATTTGTGTAAGGATTTTCTCGAATTGCTACTCCATTAACTCAGCTGACTCAGAAAGATACAAAGTTTGGTTGGAGCGAAGAATGTGAGAAGAGTTTTCAAGAACTCAAGAGAGACTCATTTCAAAGACTGCTCGACAATACCATCTAGCTTCGGAGGGATTTGTCATCTACAGTGATGCTTCAGGCAAAAGGTTGGGATGTGTTCTCATGCAACATGGGAAAGTCATAGCCTATGCCTCAAGATAACTCAAAGAATATGAGAGGAATTATCCTACTCATGATCTAAAGTTGGCAGCTGTTGTCTTTGCACTTAAAATTTGGAGGCATTACTTGTATGGGGAGAAGGTGGAGATCTTTACGGATCATAAAAGCCTAAAATATTTCTTTACTCAAAAGGAACTCAACATGCGACAACGACGTTGACTTGAACTGTTGAAAGATTATGATCATACCATCCAATACCATCCTGGAAAAGTGAGCGTGGTAGTGACGCATTGAGTAGAAGATCATATGCAGAAATGCGAGTGCGATATTGTCAACGCAAAGCCCATTTGTGTGACTTGCAAAGGATGGAGATAGAGTTAAAGACTCCAGTACCCATGTGATGATGGCGAATATCTGAGTAAAACCGACTTTAATAGATAAAGTTAAAGCCGCTTTCGAATTCTGAGACTAGAGAAATGATGCGTATGAGGAAGAAAGTGCAAGAAGGTGCTATCTTAGGAAGCAAGAATCGATGAAGAAGGAATACTTGAGTCAACTCTAGACTTTGTGTTCTAACGACCTCGATTTAAAGTATAAAATCATGATGGAGGCACACAACACACCGCTTTCAATCCATTCGGAGTACCAAGAAAGAGGGCTTTCGAATAAGAATTTCTCCTTCTTGGCCTTGATTAGATGACCAAACCTCTCCTCGATGTAACTTTCTAGACATTGCCAATAATCTTTATCTAATAATATTATTCAAATAATATGAATTATTGATCGATAATGGGAAATCTCAAGCGTTGGCAATTATTGAAACAACAATAATATAAAATATCAACATAGCAATTATTGAATCATTAAAATAAAATATTGAACAGTAATTACTGTAACAATTATTGAGTAGTGCCTTCTTACGTAAGGATCAATAATTCAAAATACTGCATAACACCGGTGCCATCTTTTGTGCAACCACGCCAGACATCGTATTTTAACCACCGTGTATTCAACGGTGTTAATTGTAAATAACTACTGTAGATTATTTATAAAATCTCAAACTTGTCGTTTTCTTCATCCGACAATTATTTTGTTATGGGGCCCACAAATGGCTGCGTCGTCGTACGAATATTCCCCGATAACAAGAATATTCCACGACCTAACGAATATTCCCCGACAATAATAAGTATTTTATAGCCACTTGCTTATTTTGAAAAAAAAATTCACATATCACCCTTAACTTTAACTTTTTATCAATTTAACTATTTACTAAATAGAAAAATTGAATACTTTTATTTCATAAAATTCGGGGTCTTACAATTAGAACTATTGAGTCACATGATTTACTATTAGGGGAGGTGGTGCAAGTTTGATAATACTTGCATGACTAAAGTAAAAATGAAGAAAAAGAGAAAGGTATTATACTGTAATATTTCGAGCCCCAAAACGTGCAATTATCGAAACTATATTTTCCTATAAATAGAAGCTCATTCCTTCCTTATTTTTCACCAATTCACTAAAGCTATAGAGCAATTATTATAGAGAGAAATTATAGAGAGAAAGAAAAAGAGAAGTCTGCTACCTCATTATTCCAAAGATCCAAATTGTTTTTGAGGTAAGGCGTATTATTTCTTTCGTATTCATGAAGAGAGCTTCAGTTATTCCATTCTTTATTATTATGTTGAATAACATGTCTATGCATCTGAAATACCGCATACATGGTGAAATTCTTCCATTATTCCATTCTTTATTATTCGTTAGAATATCACATGCATCTGCGGATTACGCATGACCTGGTTCCATTCTTTATTATTCTGTTGGAATATCCTGTCTGTGCGGATTACGCATGACCTGGTTCCATTCTTTATTATTCTGTTGGAATAACCTATCTATGTGGATTACCGCATGCATGGTGAATGACCTTTCATATTCATTCTTTATTAAATTGTGGAAATGATCTGTCTACGTGGATTACCGCATGGCGGATGAAAATCCATTTGCATTTTCGTATATTCAATTATACTCGTCTGAGATATCATTTTTTTTGTACTCGTCATGAAATATCATTTTATTTAGTATTTTATTTACGAGTTACTATTCACTCAAGTATTATTCACTCGGGCATTCGGGGCACTTTTCATGTCGGAGTACTATTCACAAGTTACTATTCATGGGTTACTATTCAGTCGATTACTATTCACTATAGTATCATTCACTCGGGTATTCAGGACACTTTTCGTGTCGGGGTACTATTCACGGAGTACTATTCCCGAAGTACTATTCTCGGGGTACTATTCCCCCAAAAAATATATTTTTTTTCTGTCCAAATTATTTTTGGTACATGAATATTATTCTTGAATTTTACTCTACAAAGCAGTATCATGTTGACAATGTGAATGTTATTGAATTCTGGATAAATTAAATTATAAATCTTTAAAATTTATCCTTGAACTTGTTTTATTGAATTATTATGTCATTGTCATCATCCTCATGCTTATATTGTGATGAAAGTCATCTTTGGCTTACGTGCATAGACGAATTATTGGTTATTGGTTTTACAGTTGTATGTCTTTGGCCCATAGTGCAAAGAAAAATAGTTGATTGATATCTTTGGTCGTAGTACAAAGATGAACTGTTGATTGATAACTTTGGCCTGTAGTGCAAAGATGGACAGGTGTATGACATGATCATGACCACTGGTGATACTAACGAATATCCTTGGCCGTAGTTCCTGGATAATTTGATGATGTGATTGGCAGGATCATGACCATTAGTTGACAGTTGAATGTCTTTGGCCTTAATGCACTGACAGACAATTGATTGGTATGATTATGACCATTGGTTTTATAGTTGAATATCTTTGGCCCGTAGTGCATAGATAGACAACTGATTGGTATGATCATTTTTATTACATTTGAATATCTTTAGCCTTTGGGGTACGGATATTGAGTAAACGTTCTATTAAGCCTTTGTGGCAAAGAGAAACTATTGATTTACATGATTATAAATATGAATTGTCGATTTAACTATAATCATTGGTGGTTCATGTGACGCCCCCAAAATAAGTATACATCACCCATCTTGAGTCGCCAGATACATGGTACAGAATTCAAATACAACTTAATTATACAACTTTCGTGTAAAGTACGACAAAACATAAGCTGTGAGTTTTAATACAAATATTGTTGTCTAGACAATATTCAAACTCAAATTCAATATTATTACATTTATTTTCCACTATTTCACTGAATAGTGAGGACTACTAATGCTATCATCCGTTAAAAGTACTCCATTCCCCGACTAGTCCTCGCTACGTTCTCATTTCTGAAGAGAACAATAAAAGTAAAAGGGTGAGCTCAACTAGCCCAAGATGAAAATATTATGACTAAGATAATGCAGAATATATTATCGTTAGCCTTCAACAGTGTTAAACTGATACAATATAACAACCATCAAGTTTAACTGCAACGGAACAAGCAATCCATTAAAAGAGTCAAGTAGAGAATAAAATCTACTATCCTTTATGATTTAAAAGGTTTTTCATCACTTTTATCGCGGGGACTCAGCTTAATAAATAATCCACATCATCGAATCACCCCTGCACTACGGCCAAGGATATTCTTTAGTATCACGACCACAATTATCCATGCACTACGGGCCAAGAATATTTATGTATCCAATAATGGTCATGATCATGCCAACAACTGTCCATCAATGATCTACGGGCCAATGAGAACTTTTACCACATCATTTGTAACATTACGGTCATAATTACACCGAATAATCTCTGGTCATAATCATACCAAGTCCATCTATGCACTACAAGCCACAGATGACTTTCAAAAAAATATAAACATGAGGATGATGACAATGATATAAGAATTCAATAAAACAAGTTCAAGAATTAATTTATACAGGAACTAATAATGTCCAAATTGTCAACATGATACTGCATTGTAGAGTAAAATTCAAGAATGCTCAGAAGAATATTTCCATGAAAAGATACTGGATGAAGCGTAAATATCAAGGGTATTCCACTAATTTCATGGATTATAGAAGTCAAAACTTTAACCAACTGAGTATAACAAGGAATGGAATAACAAAAGAAATCACCAGGCATGCGATAGACCCTTGCATACGCAGTTATTAACGACAGAATAATAAATAACGGAATCGGTCGGCGTAAAAAGCGCATAGACGGGATATTCAACGTAATAATAAAGGCGAATTTAATTCGGTTAAATAAAAGCATGCGAGCGGGATATTCCAACAGAATAATAAAAGCGGAACCAAGTCCAGCCGTAAAACGCATGCATGACGGGATATTCCAATGGAGAATAATAAAGAGCGGAACCGAGTCCGGCGTAGAACGCCTTTTAGACGTGATGATGTCCAAATGAATGATAAAGAATGGAATAACGAAATAATTTCACCAAGTATAGGGTAGCCACATGTGATATACGTTATTCCAATAGAATAATAAAGAATGGAATAATGAAGTTCTCTTCATGGATAAGAAGGAAATAATACTCCTACCTTAGAAAAAGCTGGATCTTTGGAATAGTGAGGTAGAGACTTCTCTTCTTCTTTCTATAATTTCTCTCTATAATAACCGCTCTAAAGCTTTTGTGAATTGGTGAGAAATGAAGGAAGAATGAGCTTCAATTTATAAAAAATATAGTTTCGATAATTGCACGTTTTGGGGCTCGAAAATTACGATCTGATACCTCCAACTTTTCCTTTATTTTAATTTAGTCATGGAAGTATTATCAAACTTTCACCACCTCCCCTAATAGTAAATAATGTGATTCAATAGTAAATTATGTGAATCAATAGTTCTAGACATGTGAAAATACGAATTACAGTATAGTACCTCCATCTATACCTCCATTTTTAACTTAGTCATGCAAGTATTATCAATCTTGCACCAACTCCCCTAATAGTAACAAGAATGTGAAACAATAGTATGCACATGTCAACAATTAGTCATAATCATGTGAAATAATAGCAATCAATTGCTCATTTATCCTTAAATACTGGAATTGGTCAATATAACCTCCGTACCATCAATTATTATCGAAATAATTGTCGATTTTCACTAACACAAATAATTCCAACACAATGAAACCATTTTTATCAAAAATATAAATTCTGAAATTTCAAAGTTTGACTTTTCCCAAAAAAGTCAACTATTGACTTTTTGACTAAATTGTGAATTACGAAAAATTTTGTGTTTATACACTATTTTTACTAATTTCATCGTTCCGGACTCAAATATCACGTCGCGTCTCCAAATTCAACTCCTAACACAACTTCAATTTTAATAACATTCATCATTAATATTATAACTCACAATATTTATCAACCAGTCGTTCCCGGAAAGGGGCTTTCGATAAAGATTTTTCCTATTGACGCTTGATTAGGTGACCAAACCTCTCACTTGTGAACTTCTAAACATTGTAAATATTGCAATTTAATAATATGAATAACTTTGTCGTCTCAATTATTGATTTAATAAAATAACATATTATGCGAGATGATACTACGACAATAATTGAATCAATAATATGAGAGATATGATCACGAAATTCTTGTAGCAATAATTGAGTATAATCGAGTGACTTCTCACGTAAGCATCAATAATCAATCTGCAGTGCTACTATGCAACCACGCCAGACATCGTATTTTGTACTTTACTTAGGGTAGTTCAACGATTAAACTGTAAAACTTCCGCCGTTATTTTCATAAAGTATTTTTTGTCATTTTCTTAATCCGACAATAATTACGCTTGTGGGGGTCCACCAATGATTGTCTTGGTTATCTGAATATTCCTGTTAAAATGAATATTTCCCAACCAATCGAATATTATATAACAACTTCGCGTACTTTGCAAAATTTGTAAATATTACCTGAACTATAACATTATATCAAATCCACACCATAATATTCAAAAATATATTTTGAGAAAAATTTAATCTTTATTCAAAAGTTGGGGTCTTACAACCTCCCTTCTTATGAAATTTCGTCCTCGAAATTAGGGTGCGTCTTGGTATGTCGAAGAGGTAAGCATATCTTGATTTCATCTCGATTCTAACTCCTGGTCATTTCTTCCACATCGTGGTTTCTCCATAAAACTTTGACTTGAGGTATAACCTTGGGCGTAGAATATGATCCTTTTTATCCAAGATTTTAACGGTAACTCTTCATACGTTAAATCTTCCTCTATCTCGTCTCTGTTCTAACTTCAATAATGTGGTTCGGTCTTTCACATATTTACGTAACATGGATATGTGAAAAGCGTTATGAACACGAGACATACTTGGCGATTCACGCAAGTCTATAGGCCTACGATTCCCAACTCGATCGAGGATTAAAATGGGCCAATGAATCGAGGATTGAGCTTTCCTCTCTTTCCAAATCTTGTAACTCCTTTCCATGGAGCAACACGTAACAACACATGATCTCCAATATCGAATTCTACATCCTTTCGATGAAGATCAGCATAACTCTTTTGTCGATCTTGTGAGGTATTTATACGTTGTCGGATCATTTGAATCTTTTCCGTAGTCATACGTACCAACTCTGGTCCCAACAACGTTGCTTCACCCACCTCATCCCAGCATACTGGAGAACGACACTTTCTTTCATACAACGTCTCGAATGGAGCCATACCAATACTTGCTTGATAACTGTTGTTGTAGGAAAACTCTATCAATGGTAAGAACTTGTCCCAACTTCCCTTGAAGTCAAGGACACAGAGTCTTAATTGATCTTCAAGAGTTTGAATCGTCCTCTCCGAATGCCCGTCCGTCTAAGGATGATATGTCGAGCTAAATCGTAAATCCGTGCCCATAGCTTTTTGCAAACTAACCCAAAATCTTGAAGTGAATCTTGGGTCTCGATCAGAAACTATGGATACTGGCATACCATGCAATCTTAAAACCTCATTTATATACATCTGAGCGAGACGCGTTCAAGTGTATAAGTTTCTCGTATCGGTAAGAAATGAGCATACTTGGTCAATCTATCATCAATGACCCAAATCGCATCTATGCCTTGAGAAACTTTTGGAAGACCGGTAACGAAATCCATGGTAATGTGCTCCCACTTCCATTCTAGAATTTCAAGTGGTTGCAATGGACCTTTTGGTACTTGATGCTCCGCTTTAACTCATTGACAAATTAGACACCTTGAGATAAATAGCGCTATCTCTCTCTTCATATTGCTCCACCAAAATGTATGACGAAGATCACGATACATTTTGGTACTCCCAGGATGGATTGCAAACGGTGTGTTGTGCGCCTCCATCATGATTTTATACTTTAAATCAGGGTCGTTAGGAACACAAAGTCTGGAGTTGACTCGAAGTATTCCTTCTTCATTGATTCTTGCTTCCGGCATAGCACCTTCTTGCACTTTCTTCCTCATACGCATCAGCTCCAAATCTGTAACTTGAGCAACTTTAACTTTATCAATTAAAGTCGGTTCTACTCGTATATTCACCATCATCACATGGGTCCCTGGAGTCTTTAACTCTTGAAGTTCAATAGGAGCCATTCGATATGGGGATTTGGAAATGGGTTTTGTACCGGGTTCAATGTCGATACAAAATTCAACTTCAAGCTCTGAGGGTAGGCCAGGAATTTCTTCAGGGAATACGTCAGGAAATTTATTAACAATAGAGATATCCTTTAAATCTAACGTATTTTTGTTTAAATCCGTGACATGAGCTAAGAAAGCTTGACATCCGTTTTTCAATAAACGAATAGCTTTATGGCTTGAGATGACCATGATTGATTTTAATGGTTTGGTCGCTTAAATTCGCATAATAGGTTTATTAGGAATATGAAAGCTAACAACCTTATGAAAATAATCAATTTTAGCATGATGAGTAGTTAACCAATCAATCCCTAGAATCACGTCAAATGCAAGTATTTTTAAGGAGATAAGATCGACAAGTAACGTGCGGTTATCGATTTGAATTAAACAAGACTTATAAATAGTGGATGTAATGAAGGTTTCTCCTAATGGTGTTTCAACAGATAAGTCAAAGTCTAATTTCTCTGGAGTCAAATTTAAACGTTGGCGCAAGTAGGAGAAATAAAGAATGGGTAGAACACATATCAAATAAGGTATAGACTTCACTAGAGTTTATGATAAGCTTACCTTGATAACCTCGTTCGGGTTCCTTACTTTCCTGGAGGTCACAACAAACGCTCTCCTCACACTTTCTGGCTTTGACTTTTCTAGGGCTGACCTTTGGTGCCTCCATCCTAGCTGAACTTGTCTTCGGTGAACGACAAAATCGAGCTAAGTGACCTTCCCTTCCATAATTATAACATGATTTGGACGGCATCACGTAGGTTGGATTGATGTGTCCCTCCCCTCCGCATTTGAAGCATATGATAGGTGGTCATTCTCCTTCCTTGACAACGGGTGTTGGTGCTGACGTCTTTCCATCATTGTTGAATCTCCTCTTCTTGAAATGTCCATTCTTATTGTCTTGGTTATGATTACCACCGAAGTGGTTACCATTTCTGGCATGTTGATTCCCTCCATGCTTGTTGTCACCGTTTCGATGACAGTTACCACTGGTATTTTCATGTTGTCTGCTGCTTTCTCTTGGTTACGTTGACTCGTTATCGCGCTCCAACAACTGAGCCCTATTTACAACATCTGAATACAAACACAGTTTATGAGAAATAAGATATTGTCGTATCTCCGGTTTCAAACCTCTTAAAAACATTCAGGTCATTCGCTCCTCATTATCAACCAAATGGGATGCAAACTGGGATAACTCTATAAATTTAGCCTCGTATTGCGACACGGTCATATTGTTTTGTTCCAACTTGATAAACTCCACCTCCTTCATGTGACGAATACTTTCGAGAAAGTACTTGTCGTTGAATAGCTCTTGGAACTTCTCCCAAGACATCTTAAGTGCGTCAGTCAGTGATGCGTTTCTGATTCCCACCATGTCTCGCTCTTTACGCAACATAAAGGTGGCGAAGGGAACCTCTTTTTCCTCGGAGCATCCCAAGACATCAAATATCTTGGTTATCTACTTTATCCATGCTTTCGCCTTAAGTGGTTTTGGCTCTCCAATAAAGCTGCGGTGGTCCCAGCTCCTTGAAGCTGTTTGGCGGTGGCCAGGTCAGAGTTGCCAGTGTTTCCACCGTATTTTGGATGAGAGCCGCTCTCGCTTTGATGTTGCATGAATTGCATGAAGCCTCAGAACATTCCATCGTTCATCATTTGGTTAGTATTGTTGTTTGCATGAGGATTGTTGCCTTCCTGATGCACATTGTCCTGGTTATTGATCTGTGGAGACTCAACAGTCTCTTGTGCTCCATTGATGTTCTCAACATCTCGGATGCCATTTTCAAATACTGCCACAAAACAAGGGTTAATTAACATGAAACATATTATCCCTACACTCTGACTGACCAATTAAATACCAAATAAACATAGGTAGGTCATAGTATCGAAGGAATTCCCCGTCTCTCCCCTCCTAGTTCTAGTCTCACATCTTAGCCAGGGATCATATCCCTAAGCTTTGATACCAACTGTAACGCCCCCAAAATAGGTATACATCACCCATCTTGAGTCGCCAAATACATGGTACAGAATTCAAATACAACTTAATTATACAACTGTCGTGTAAAGTACGACAAAACATAAGTTGTGAGTTTTAATACAAATATTGTCGTCTAGACAATATTCAAACTCAAATTCAATATTATTACATTTATTTTCCACTATTTCACTGAATAGTGAGAACTACTAATGCTATCATCTGGTCCGTCACTCCGCTTTCCCGACTAGTCCTGCTACGTTCTCATTTCACGAAGAGAACAATAAAAGTAAAAGGGTGAGCTCAACTAGCCCAGTAGGAAATATTATGACTAAGATAATACATAATATATTATCGTTAGCCTTAAACAGTGTTAAACTGATACAATATAACAACCATCAAGTTTAACTGCAGCGGAACAAGTAATCCATTAAAAGAGTCAAGTAGAGGATAAAATCTACTATCTTTTATGATTTAAAAGGTTTTTCATCACTTTTATCGCTGGGACTCAGCCTAATAAATAATCCACATCATCGAATCACCCCTGCACTATGGCCAAGGATATTCTTTAGTATCACGACCACAATTATCCATGCACTACGGGCCAAGAATATTTGTGTATTCAATAATGGTCATGATCATGCCAACAACTGTCCATCAATGATCTACGGGCCAATGAGGACTTTTACCACATCATTTGTAACATTATGGTCATGATTACAAGAATAATCCACTCGGTCATAATCATACCAAGTCTATCTATGCACTACAGGCCACAGATGACTTTCAAAAAAATATAAACATGAGGATGATGACAAATTGTCAACATGATACTGCTTTGTAGAGTAAAATTCAAGAATGCTCAGAAAAATATTTCCATGAAAAGATCTTTGGATGAAGCCTTGCAAATATCAAGGGTATTCCACTAATTTCATGGAGTATAGAAGTCAAAACTTTAACCAATTTGAGTATAATAAGGAATGGAATAACAAAAGAAATCACCGAGCATGCGATAGATCGCATACATGCGGGTTATTCTACGAGAATAATAAATAACGGAATCGGTCCCAAAAACGCATAAGGCGGGATATTCAACGAGAATAATAAAGACGGAATGCGGTTCGGCGTAAAAGCGCTTGAGATGAGGATATTCCAACGGAATAATAAAGGCGGAACCAAGTCCAAAAAACGCATGCAGACGAGGATATTCAGCGAGAATAATAAAGATTTTAACCCGGTCCGGCGTAGACGCATTTGACGAGGATGTTCCAACGAATGATAAAGAATGGAATAACGAATAATTTCACCAAGTATAGGGTAGCTTGGTATACAAGTTATTCCATAGAATAATAAAGAATGGAATAACGAAGTTCTCTTCATGGATAAGAAGGAAATAATACTCCTACCTTAGAAAAAGCTGGATCTTTGGAATAGTGAGGTGTGCGACTTCTCTTCTTCTTTCTATAATTTCTCTCTATAATAACCGCTCTAAAGCTTTTGTGAATTGGTGAGAAATGAAGGAAGAATGAACTTCTATTTATAGAAAATATAGTTTCGATAATTGCGTTTTTGGGGCTCGAAAATTACGATCTGATACCTCGACTTTTCTTTTATTTTTAATTTAGTCATAGAAGTATTATCAAACTTTCACCACCTCCCTAATAGTAAATAATGTGATTCAATAGTAAATTATGTGAATCAATAGTTCTAGACATGTGAAAATCTGAATTACGATATAGTACCTCCATCTATACCTCCATTTTTAACTTAGTCATGCAAGTATTATCAATCTTGCACCAACTCCCCTAATAGTAACAAGAATGTGAAACAATAGTATGCACATGTCAACAATTAGTCATAATCATGTGAAATAATAGCAATCAATTGCTCATTTATCCGGTTAAATACCCGATTGGTCAATATAACCTCCAGCCATCAATTATTATCGAAATAATTGTCGATTTTCACTAACACAAATAATTCCAACACAATGAAACCATTTTTATCAAAAATATAAATTCTGAAATTTCAAAGTTTGACTTTTCCCGAAAAAGTCAACTATTGACTTTTTGACTAAATTGTGAATTCTGAAAAATTTTGTGTTTATACACTATTTTTACTAATTTCATCATTCCGGACTCAAATATCACGTCCGCGTCTCCAAATTCAACTCCGAACACAACTTCAATTTTAATAACATTCATCATTAATATTATAACTCACAATATTTATCAACCGGATCGTTCCCGGAAAGAGGGGCTTTCGATAAGGATTCTCCTATTATTAGCGCGCAATTAGGTGACCAAACCTCTCCTTGATGTAACTTCTAGACATTGTAAATATTGCAATTTAATAATATGAATAACTTTTTTCGTCTCAATTATTGATTTAATAAAATAACATATTATGCGAGATGATACTACGACAATAATCGAATCAATAATATGAGAGATATGATGTAGCAATTCTTTGTAGCAATAATTGAATATAAGCGAGTGACTTCTCACGTAAGCATCAATAATCAATCTGGTAGTGCTTACTATGCAACCACGTATTCTTCGTACTTTTCTACTACCGGGTAGTTCAACAGCTTAACAGTAAAACTTCCGCCGTTATTTTCATAAAAAGTTTTTGTCGTTTTCTCGATCAAATGATAATTCCGTTGTGGAAGTCCACCAATGATTGTCTTGTTATGCGAATATTCCCTGTTAAAATGAATATTCCCCGACCAATCGAATATTATATAACAACTTGCGTACTTTGAAAAATTTGTAAATATTACCCACAACTATAACATTATATCAAATCCACACCATAATATTCAAAAATATATTTCGAGAAAAATTTAATCTTTATTCAAAAAGTTGGGGTCTTACAGTTCAGGTGAAGACAGGTGATGAGAGTTCTTTCTATCTTGGGTATAACCAAGAACTTTTGATGAGTATTACAGGAATAAAATATTAACGATGGACTTTTAATATAGAGGAGATAGTAGACATTATGTTCTACTTGACTCTTCTAATGGATTGTTTATTCTGCTGCAGTTATTGATCTAAAACTTGTTGTCTATTTTATTCTATCAGTTGTTATACTGTTGAAGGCTAAGGATAATTTATTCTACATTATCTTAGTCATAATATTTTTACTAGGCTAGTTGAGCTCACCCCTTTCTTTCACTGTTCTCTTCAGGAAATGAGAATATAGCTGGGACCAGTCGGGGAATGGAGTGATGATCCAGGATAAATGGCTTTAGTAGTCCTCACTATTCTACGGAATAATGTGATAATAATTATAATGAGGACACCATTGAGTGTGGATATTGTCTAGATGACAATATTCTTGTTTAAACTCTCAGCTATGTTTTGTTGTATATATTACACGACAGTTGCATAAAAGAAGTTTGTATTTGATTTATGTAGTGTGTATCTGGCGACCCAAGATGGGTAATGTATACCTGTTTTGTGGGCGTCACAGTTGGTATCAAAGCTTAGGGATATGATCCCTGGCTGAGATGTGAGACAAGAACTAGGAGGGGATAGACGAGGAATTCTTTCGCTAGTATGACCTACCTAAGTTTATTTGGTATTTAATTAACCCTTGTTTTGTGACAATGTTTGAGAATGACATCTGAAAATGTTGAGATCAGCAATGAAGCACATGAGACCATTGAGTCACCAACGATTAATACCCAGGATAATGTGCAACATGAAGATAATAATTCTCAGGTAAGCAACAACACGATAATAATCATACCGGTGGCAACGGCCATCGGAACAATGATAACCATCGTGGGGGAAATTATCATGCCAAGAATGGTAACCACTTCGGTGGTAATCATGGCCAAGATAATATGAGTAGAAATTTCAAGAAGAGAATGTTCAACAACGATGGAAAGATAGCAGCACCAACACCCATTTTCAAGGAAGGAGAACGACCACCAATTGTATGCTTTAAATCTGGAGGGAGGACATATATCGGTTCAAAGTCGCATTTACGATGCGATCAAAGCATGTTACAATTGTGGAAAGAAGGTCACCTAGCCCGATTTTGTCGTGCACCAAAGTCAAGTCCAAATTGGGACGGTGGCACCAAAAGGCGATATCTGGACAAAACAAAGTTGGTGGTTTCAGGAAGAGCATTTTTCGTGACTTCTCAAAAAGTGAATAACCCGAACAAAGTTAGCACTGGTTAGTTAATTATAAATTCTTGCGAAGTCTATGCCTAATTAGATACTGGTTCTACCCATTCTTTTATCTCTCTTGCTTGTGCTCAACGTTTAAATTTGACTCCGGAGAAATTAGACTTTGACTTATCAGTTGAAACTCCGTTAGGAGAAACCTTCATTACATGTGCTATCCAAGTCTTGGATGAGAGTCACAATTTTGAATGATATTTCTATTGTTAATAAATTTCCTGACGTATTCCTGAAGACTTCCTAGCCTACCCATATAGCGTGAAATTGAATTTTGTATTGACCCCAGTACAAAACCCATTTCTCAAACCCTCGAATATTTCTTCACCTAGAACGAACATAACATGCGCCCAGGGCGTTGGCTCGAAATTTGTTGAAGATTACGACTATACCATTCAATATCATCGTGGAAGAAATGAGCGTGGTAGGCGATGCGTTGAGTAGAAGATCGTATCACGTTCTGAGTGCGATGTTGTTAACACAAAAAAAACCTATTTCGTATAACTTACAAATGATAAAGGTAGAGTTAAAGACTCTAAGGACCCACGTGGTGATATCAAATATACGAGTAGAATCGACTTTAATCGATAAAGTTAAAGTCGCTCAAGCTACACACCCGAATATGATGAATGTGAAGAAGAAGGTTCAAGAAGGCGTTATTCTAGAAGCAAGAGTCGATGAATGGAGGAAATCTCAACCCTCGATTTAATTGGCCCATTTGAAATCCTTGATCGAGTAGGAAATATAACCTATAGACTTGTTTTAACGCCAAGTATATCGCGTGTTCATAACGTTTTTCACGTATCGATGTTACATAAATTTGTGGATTGTAAGACCCCAACTTATAATAAATAAAATTGAATTTCTCTATTTATTATCTTGAAATAATAAGGTGATAATTTGATATAATATTTTGGTTATGGGTGAAATGTGCAAATTTTGCAAAATAAGCAATGGTTATAAAATATTCATTTTGTCGGGAATATTAGTTTGGTCGTGGAATATTCTTTCTGCGTTGGAGAATATTAAATGCTGACGACGCAAACCATTTAATGGGCCCCATAATGGATAACTATGGATGAAGAAAAGACAAGTTTGAGTTTTTATAAATAACGGCGTAGTTATTCTGTTATTAACTTTGTTGGAATACCTAGTGGTTAAAATACGATAATACTGCGTGGTTGCACGAAGAGCACACGGTATTGCATGCAAGTATTGTTAAATTATTGATTCTTACGTGAAAGGCCTTACTCAATAATTGTTACGATAATTCTTGTTCAATATTTTATTGATTCAATAATTGATGCGTTGATATTTTATATTATTGTTGTTTCAATAATTGTCATCTTGACAATGATTCCCATTATCAAATCAATAATTCATATTATTTGAATAATATTATTAGATAGCATTATTGGCAATGTCTAGAAAGTTCTGTCAAGGAGAGGTTTGGTCACCTAATTGCGCGCCAATAAGGAGAAATCCTTATCGAAAAGCCCCCTCTTTTTTGGGAACGGCCTGGTTGTCATTATTGTGATTCTGTAATATTATTTATGGATAATTATTTATTAATTTTTATGATAAGGAAATATTTATTTTATGTGGATTTAAACGGAGGAATTTTGTTAGCATGTGGCATTTGATGAAAATTGGTATTTTATCTTTTTCCATAAAATATTCATTCATATATATTATTATAATTGTTTAATAATATATATATATATATATATATATATATATATATATTATTTATGTTTTTGAATGCTAGCTTGGTTTGGTTGGTGGAAATGGTGGGTGAGAAAGCTGTCTGCAAATTCTTAATTTTCAAATGTATTATAGGAGCATTATTTTTTTTCAAAGATGAGTCATGCCTTGTTTTTTTTTCAAAGCTGGCTTGTTTCTTTTTCTTTCCTGCAAACCATTCTTCAAAGGGATGGCCCCACCCATTTGAAAATATGAAATGTTAGGCATGATATTAAGCAGAGGAGAAAAAGAAGGAAATGCCAGGCGCACTGTATCTGTTTCTTTTATCCTTCCGTTGCTATAAATAGGGGGTAACCCCTCCTTCCTCAATCACACCTTAATAATCATAAATTTTTATTCTATAGTATTCTGAGTATTTTCTTGAGTATAAGAATACTTTGAGCGTAGTTTTTCTTTAAGATTTTCTCAGAATAATATCCGATATTCCAGTCGAATCCAGCTTCTACTAAGGTAAAGGATATTATTTTATTGCAACACTCGTGAGAAATATTATTTTCTTTTATACTCCATATTACGTAAGCGATATTATTTCTTCTCGTATTCTTAAATTTGAACTTACTATGGTAAGTATTGCTTCTATAATTCCTGAAATGATTAAAAATTTTGCTTCATCTAATATCATTTCATAAGAATATTGGTCTGAACTTTTTATCAAATTTGGAACTTTTCATGATAGAGTCTTTTTCACGATTCTTTGTTCACAGTCTTGTTCACAAAAAGAATTTTTTTTTTCTTCCAAGTTATCTGTTGTGACCCTTATTCTTAAAATTTAATCCATGTTTTGATCTTCATTCTTGAATTTTACTCCACTATAGTTTATTATGGAGTATTATTGAACTTGGATAAACTGAAATATGAATTCCTAATATTTGTCCTTCTGTCTCACGAGATTCGTTCTCTAAAATGTTTTTCATCATTATCAGTCCTTAATAGGTGATACTTGATGAATGTCTTTGGCCTGTAGTGCAAATATGAATTATTACCTGATGAATATCTTTGGCCCGTAGTGCAAAGATGAACAAGTGTTGAGATAAACATGATCAACTGATGATACAAATTAATATCTTTGGCCCGTAGTGCAAAGATGAATATTTGATGCAAGATGTATATTGATTGATGTTACAGGGATAAAATATTGATGATGGACTTTTAAATCTTAGAAGATAGTAGAATTCATTCTCTGCGTGACTCTTCTAATGGATTGTTGTTTCTACTGCATTTGTTGATCTAAAACTTGTTGTCTATTATATTCGATCAGATTTTTCCCCGTTGAAGACTAATGATAATTTGTTGTATATTATTCTAGTCATAATATTTTTTACTGGGCTAGTTGAGCTCACCCTTTTCCTTGTTGTTCCATTTTCTTCTCAGGAAGCGAGAATATAGCAAGAACCAGTCGGGGTAGAAAGTGATGGTTCTAGAAAGTTGTTTTACCAGTCCTCACTATTTTTGTAAAATAGTATATGAATAAATGTAATGAGGACTTATTTGAGTGTGGATATTGTCTAGAAGACAAAATTTGTATTTAAACTCACAGCATGTGTGTTGTCGTATTTTGCACGATAATTGTAATAATAAAAGTTATAGTTGTTTCTGTACCATGTATTTGGCGACTCAGAATGGGTGATGTATATCTATTTTGGGGGCGTCACGTGGATGACCCGAACCACGTTATTAAATTAGAACTAGATGAGATAGCAGAAGATTTTACGTATGAGGAGATACAGGTTAAAATCTTGGATAAGAAGGATCGTATTCAACACTCAAAGGTTATACCTCAAGAGTTAGAATCTGAAATGAAGTCAAGGTATCCTCATCTCTTCTAAGATACCAGTGTCGTCGTAAATTTCGAGGGCCAAATTTCATAAGGAGGGAGATTGTGAGACCCCAAATTTTATGAATAAAGATTTAAATTTCTCAAAAATATTTTTTTTAATATTATGGTGTGGATTTGATATAATGTTATAGTTGTGGGTAATATTTATAAATTTTGCAAAGTAAACAAGTTGTTATATAATATTCGATTGGTTGGGGAATATTCTTTTTGTTGGGGAATATCTGTACGACGGCACAATCATTGGTGGACTCCACAACGGAAGTATTATCGTATTTAAAAGCAGCAAATTATCTTTTATAACTTGGCGAAAGTGTTGCCGTTAAAAGCGATGAACTACCCGGTAGTAAAAAAGTACGATGAATACACGTGGTTGCATAGTAGCACACGGTATTGATTATTGATGCTTACGTAAAAGTCACTCGGTTATACTCAATTATTGCTACGATAATTCTTTGCATCATATCTCTCATATTATTGATTCAATTATTGTCTCAAGATTATCATCTGCATAATATGTTATATTATTAAATCAATAATTGAGGCGACAAAGTTATTCATATTATTATTTGCAATATTGACAATGTTTAGAAGTTACATCGAGGAGGTTTGGTCACCTAATTGCGCCAATAAAGAGAAATCCTTATCGGAAGGCCCCCTCTTTCCTGGGAACGACCTGGTTATTAAATATTATGAGTTATAATATTAATGATGAATAAGTTCGTGTTGATTAAAGATGAAATTGATATTTTCATTATTTTAGGATTATTAGTGTTAGTGGAAATCGATATTTATTTCGATAATAATTGATGTCTGGAGGTTATATTGACCAATCGGGTAATTAATCGGATAAATGAGCAATTAATTGCAATTAATTCATATGCTTATAACTATGTGTTCACATGTGTGTACTATTGATTCGCATGATTTACTATTAGGGGAATTGGTGTAAGATTGATAATATTTGCATGACTAAATTAAAAATGGAGGTATAGTTGAAGGTACTATACTGTAATTAGTTTTTTCACATGATTAGAACTATTGAGTCATATGATTTACTATTGATTCACATGATTTACTATTAGGGGAGGTGGTGCAAGTTTGATAATACTTGCATGACTAAATTAAAAATGAAGAAAAAGAGAAAGGTATTATACTGTAATATTTCGAGCCCCAAAACGTGCAATTATCAAAACTATATTTTCTTATAAATAGAAGCTCATTCCTTCATTATTTTTTACCAATTCACTAAAGCTATAGAACTATTATTATAGAGAGAAAGAAGAAGAGAAGTCTGCTACCTCACTATTCCAGTATACAGTCTTCTTTTGAGGTAAGGGGTATTATTTCTCTCGTATTCATAAAGAGAGATTCTGTTATTCCATTCTTTATTATTATATTGGAATAACCTGTCTATCTGATACACGCATACATGGTGAAATTCTTCATTATTCCATTCTTTATTATTTTGTTGGAATATCACATGCATGCAATTACGCACACACAGTTCCATTCTTTATTATTACATTGGAATAACTTTGTCTACATATGAATTACCGCATGCATGGTGAATGACCTTTCATATTCATTCTTTATTAAATTATGGAAATGATCTGTCTACGTGGATTACCGCATGGTGGATGAAAATCCATTTGCGATTCGTATATTCTATTATACTCGTATGAGATATCATTTCTTTTGTACTCGTCATGAAATATCATTTTATTTGGTATTTTATTTACGAGTTACTATTCACGGGTTACTATTCATCCGTTTACTATTCACTCTAGTATTATTTACTCATTTATTAAGGGCACTTTTTATCTTTGGAGTACTATTCACGATTCTTATTCACTCTAGTATCATTCACTTTCGGGTTATTCGGGACATTTTTTAGGTGTGGGGGTACTATTCACGGTACTATTCCCAAGTACTATTCACGAGTACTATTCACCCGAAAAATATATTTATTTTCTCATCCAAATTATTTTGGTACATGAATATTATTCTTTTATTTTACTCTACAAAGCAGTATCATATTGACAATGTGAACGTTATTGAATTCAGGATAAATTAAATTATAAATCTTTAAAATTTATCCTTGAACTTATTTTATTGAATTATTATGTCATTGTCATCATCCTCATGCTTATATTGTGATGAAAATCATCTTTAGCTTATGTGCATAGACGAACTGTTGGTTATTGGTTTTACAGTTGTATGTCTTTGGCCCGTAGTGCAAAGTAGAACAGTTGATTGATATATTTGGTCGTAGTACAAAGATGAACTGTTGATTGATAGCTTTGGTCTGTAGTGCAAAGATGGACAGGTGTATGACATGATCATGACCACTGGTGATACTAACGAATATCCTTGACCGTAGTGCCTGGATAATTTGATGATGTGATTGGCAGGATCATGACCATTAGTTAACAGTTGAATGTCTTTGGCTGTAGTGCACTAACAAGCAATTGATTGGTATGATCATGACCATTGGTTTTATAGTTGAATATCTTTGGCCCGTAGTGCAAAGATAGACAACTGATTGGTATGATCATTGTTATTACATATGAATATCTTTAGCCTTTGGGGTAAGGATATTGAGTAAACGTTCTATTAAGTCTTTGTGGCAAAGAGAAACTGTTGATTTACATGATTATAAATATGAATTATGGATTTAACTAGAATCATTGGTGGTTTAGGTGAAGACAGGTGATGAGAGTTCTTTTTGTCTTGGGTATAACAAAGAACTATTGATGAGTATTACAGGAATGAAATATTAACGATGGACTTTTAATCTAGAGGAGATAGTAGACATTATGTTCTACTTGACTCTTCTAATGTATTGCTTATTCCGCTGCAGTTATTGATCTAAAACTTGTTGTCTATATATTTTATTCTATCAGTTTTTATACTGTTGAAGGCTAAGGATAATTTATTTTGCATTATCTTAGTCATAATATTTTTTACTGGGCTAGTTGAGCTCACCCCTTTCTTTTACTATTCTCTTCAGGAAATGAGAATATAGCTGGGACGAGTCGAGGAATGGAGTGATGGTCCAGGATAAATGGCTTTATTAGTCCTCACTATTCTACAGAATAATATGATAATAATTGTAATGAGGACACCATTGAGTGTGGATATTGTCTAGATGACAATATTCTTGTTTAAACTCTCAGCTATGTTTTGTCTACACGACAGTTGCATAAAAGAAGTTTGTATTTGATTTATGTAGTGTGTATTTGGCGACTCAAGATGGGTGATGTATACCTGTTTTGGGGGCATCATAATTAACATAATTTTGAACTAATTATTTTCATTACAAGAAATATTAACTTACTCATTATTTTTCTCAAAGAAATCTGCAATGTCAAGGTGTCTCATATCCAAATGATCAAAATAAATATCATTATTATCTTGATGTGGATGAGAAAAATTTATTTATATGTTTTTCTCCCTTTCCTTTCAATGAGGACTGATATAAATCAACAAGATGTTTGGCCGTACGACAGGTACGAGACCAATGTCCTTTCATTCCATACCGATAACAAATATTTTCTTCCTTCTTGGTATCTCTGTTATTTATATTCTACCCCTTTTCTTGTTTCTCCTCATTCCTTGAAGGTTTGGTATCATGGTTGCGGTAATTAAACCGTCCTCGCCCATGGCCACGACCACGACCTCTATTACGACCATGACCACGACCACGACCATAATTATTATTATGTCTTGTAACATTCACTTAAGGGAATGGAGCTGAACTAGTCGGTCGTTTTGATGCCCCCAAAATAGGTATACATCACCATTTTGAGTCGCCAAATACATGGTACATAAATCAAATACAAACTTCTTTTATACAATACAACAACAGTGTAGCTTAGAGTTTTTACACGAATATTGTCTCATAGACAGTATTCAAACTCAAATGAAGTCCTCATTACATTTATTATCACACTATTTCATAAAATAGTGAGGACTACTATAGCCACCATCTCGGACTGTCACTCTGTTCCCTAACTAGTCCCTGTTATGTTCTCATTTCCTGAAGAGAATAATGAAAGCAAAAGGGTGAGCTCAACTAGCCCAGTAAGAAATATTATGACTAAGATAATGCAGAATAAATTATCGTTAGCCTTCAACAGTGTTAAAGCGATAAAATCTGATAAACATCAAGTTTAAGCTGCGGTGAACAATCAATCCATTAGAAGAGTCAAGTAGGCATGATATCTACTATCTTACATGATTTAAAAATTTTTCATCAACTTTATCATTTGAGACTCGACAATAAATAAACCACATCATCGAATCATCCACTGCATCTCTGGGCCAGGATATTCATGTAATCATCGATAGCCATGATCATACCAACAACCGTTGTCCATCAATGCACTTTCTGAGACCAATGAAGACTTTTACCACATCATTTTTAACATTACGGTCATGATTATCTTAGAATAATCCACAGTCATAATCATACCAATCAATAATACATCTATGCACGTAAGCCACGTATGACTTTTTATCATAATATAAACATGAGGATGATGACAATGATATAAGAATTCAATTAAAAAGAATCTGAAAAGGATAAATTTTAAAGATTTATAACTTAATTTATCTAGAATTCAATAATGTCCAAATTGTCAACATGATACTGCTTTGTGGAGTAAAATTCAAGAATAATATTGTATTAAAAATAATTTGGACAACAAATAACTCAATTTTTGTCATTACTAATTCCCTGGGTGAATAGTACCCGAGTGAATAGTACCTCGTAAATAGTACTCCGTGAATAGTACTACGTGAATAGTACCATAAAAATGAATACTACTCATGAACAGTACTCCGGCATGAAAAGCTTAAAATTTAACAAGAATGTGCAAAAAATATCCTTATGAAACGATACTAGATGAAGCGCAAATTTCAAGGATATTTTACTAATTTCACAGAGTATAGAAGCAATACTTTAACAAAATGAGGGTATAATCAGGAATACGCGATGAAATAATATTACTCATATACTACACAGTATGGAAGAAAATATTATTCCTATGAATACTGAACAAAATAATATCTCTTATCTCAGAAAAAGACTAGATACTGGAATAGTGAGGTAGCAGACTTCTCTTCTACTTTCTCTCTAAAGCTTCTCTCTATATAGCTTCTCTTTCTATAATTGCTCTTGTGAGTCTTAGTGAGAATGAAAGAAGAATGAACTTCTATTTATAAGAAAATATAGTTTCGATAATTACACGTTTTGGAGCTCGAAATATTACAGTATAATACCTTCATCTTTTCCTTTATTTTTAATTTAGTCCTGTAAGTATTATCAAACTTGCACAACCTCCCCTAATAGTAAATCATGTGAATCAATAGTACACACATGTGAAAAAAATAGTTACGGTATAGTACCTTCATCTATACCTCTATTTTTAATTTAGTCATGCAAGTATTATCAATCTTGCACCACCTCCCCTAATAGTACATGCATGTGAATCAATAGTACATACATGTGAACAAATAGTTATAAGCATGTGAATTAATAGCAATTAATTGCTCATTTATCCGATTAATTACCCGATTGGTCAATATAACCTCTAGACATCCATTATTATCGAAATAGATGTCAATTTTTACTAACACTAATAATCCCAACACAATGGAGCTATCAATTTCATCTTTAATCAACACAAACTTATTCATCATTAATATTATAACTCACAATATTTAACAACCAGGTCGTTCCCAGGAAAGAGGGGGCTTTCCCTATTGGCGCGCAATTAGGTGACCAAACCTCTCCTTAACAGAACTTCTAGACATTGTAAATATTGCAATTTAATAATATGAATAACTTTGTCATCTCAATTATTGATTTAATAAAATAACATATTATGCGGATGATACTACGACAATAATTGAATCAATAATCTGAGAGATATGAAAGACAATTCTTGTAGCAATAATTGAGTATAATGGCGACTTCTCACGTAAGCATCAATAATCAATACCATGTGCTACTATCTATTACTGGCGTATTCTTGTACTTTTACTACTAGGGTAGTTTAACGGTTTTAACGGTAACACTTTTTGTAGTTATTTTTATAAAAGATAATTACATCATTTTCTAACTACGACAATACTTACATTGTGGGGTCCACTAATGATTGTCTTGATCGTCGAATATTCCTGTTAAAAAGAATATTCCCGAGCCAATCGAATATTATATAACCACTTGCTTACTTTGCAAAATTTGTAAATAATACCCACAACTATAACATTATATCAAATCCACCATAATATTCAAAATATATATTTGAGAAAAATTAATTTTTATTCATAAAAGTTGGGGTCTTACGATGCGTGATTCATGACTTTTTATTAAAAAGCTCATTATTTTGTTCGAGCCTGAGGAGACATGAAATCGATTCGAATATTTCTTAAAACCTCGTTCTCTATATTGCTGCTGCAGGAGCACATAACGAGAGCATTTGGAAGAATAACTGTCTTTTGATGGTCATATCTTTCTTTCAAATTTTTCCAAAAAATAAGAGGATCTTTTATTGTGAGATACTCTAACTTCAACTCCTCACGGAGATGATGACGTAAGAATATCATGGCATTTGCCTTGTTTTGGCTTGATGTTTCATTACCATCTTTAATGGTGTCTCCAAGATCCATGACATCAAGATGAATTTTGGCATCAAGGATCCATGACAAATAATTATTACCCGTAATATCAAGTGCCATGAACTCAAGTTTGGCAAGATTTGTCATTGTATTCATACAAAAATATATCAAAAGGTCATTAGAAATATATCAAATATGCTACCATACCAAAAAGAAATATTTCAAAAATCATTAGAAATATATCAATTTTTTTAAAAGATTGTTTTAGTACGGAAACTAGAAACTACCTTTTTGAAGATTATATCTTCTAGTTGTTATCTGCTGAGATCTAAAAATATCTTAAAATGTAATCATCATGTATTTTATCGAATCCCTTTTGATTTATTCATATTGGAAGGAATGTGCTAAACTGCTCAGGAAAAACCATGCAGCTCATAAGCTAAATGTTGCATGCAAAATTACAATACACTTTTATTGAAAAACATTGCACAATAATTGAGGTTAGACATTTCACCGTATAACAACAAGACAATTTGAGGGTGATGTGATAATATTTTTTTTAAACTTTTTGAAGATGTAGGAATAGTAATATAAGTTTTCCAAGTGCATAGAGTGATACGATGGCTTACATATGAGTATGACAGTCATTAACATGTTTGAACCAGGAACAACAAATTCTAATAATAATAGATAAATATACCTTCTCCTTCAAATCAAATATAATTATCTTCAAGACGAAGGTGAGAAGCAATTCGTGTTGATAACGTGTTATAAAAGATTACTAAAATTAAGAACAAATGATTAAAGAAAAGAGAGTATTCTCATAATATATTTTTTATATATCCCCTTCTCTTATAAAATGTTATTATTTATAGATATATAGACTTGGAAGTTTTAAAACTCAAAAGTCATGAGTTTTAAAACTTAATGAATGTTATAAAATTATGTATGTCTAAATTCATATTATGGATGTCTAGGTACATGTAACTCTCATGTCCATTGAGTTATGAAACTCATAATCTTTGAGTTGTGTAACCTACTAGTATTTATGTTAGTATTGATGTTATTATATCTATAAATAATAACATTTGTAAAGTGAATGATAGATATATAAAAGTAAAAGGAGAATGCTCTCTTTTCTCTACTCTTGTTTGTTCTTGATTTTAGTAATATTTTATAACACGTTATCAACACGAAATTCTACCCAATTTTAAAAAAGGAATTCTCTCAACTCAATGTAAGTACTGTTGCTTCTCCATTCCTTTATCTGCTGTTTGATTTGATGTTGCACTAAATCTATATTCACTGCTTATCTAAGGTCTACTAGCTTTTCGGTGTGTGTGACAGAGTGCTTATTTTTGTTTTGACGTCGAAATATATGTTTATACATAAGCGTGTTTGTATTATTGTGAGCCAATCACTCATAACTCTTAATATTATCTATTAAAATGGCAAATTGTTAACTTGGGTGATGGTCTAATGCTCTTTTGCAAGTTTGAGTTAAATTCTAACGATATTTCCAAAGAAGTTGTTTCATTTTTACATCAAATGCTAATTTGTTCATGAGGGGTTCAAAGCTGAGTGCAGTGATTTATGCTCGAGTTAACATGCATATCAAGTCTTTAAGCAAAAACATAATAGTGATAATACCCCCTCTAGTGCTTTCATTGCAAGGCTAAAATGGGTAATGGCCTTTGTCTATTTACATTCAAACTACTCAAGATAAATGTTTCTATTATTTTATCTATAAAGCCACATGGATGGTTATAGTCTTTACTTTTATTATTGCTTTCTATATCAATATATTTCTAATGATCTTTTGATATATTTCTTTTTGGCATAGTAGCATATTTGATATATTTCTAATGCTTTTTTGATATATTTTTGTATGAAGTTACTGATGATAAATAATATACTTAGTATTATTAGTTTGTTATTTAATTTTAGTGGACAAACATAGTTTCGTGTTTTACTGAATTTATATAAATTGTTTCATTACAATTAAAATTGAACATATATAATTATTTAATTTGATGAGAAATATATTTAGTTATTTAATATTCAAATCTTATAAATTTGAATTTGTTGCCCTTGATTTATATCGAGCAAGAATTGTTTGTAATGGAATCTTGATGCTGAGATTCATATAAAGACAAAGAACCTTGGAGATACAATTAAAGTTGGCAATCATGCATCCATGCAGGATCATGCAAAACTAATGATTTTTATTCGTCATCATCTCCATGAAAAAAAAATAATCGATAGACATGTTAGAAAAATATTTACTATATTTCATGCCTCGAATATGCCTATACCTGTAAGGACCAAGAATTTTATATGATTATATATGTATATTTTTTACTAATAATTTTTTTTTTTAGCATATAACTGAATATGTGAATTAAGTGAGTTAGTTAATTTAATTATTTTATATTAACTATGATGAATACTTAATCAATTTGATTAAGGAATAGTAAGATAAGTTATGTTGAGAATTAACATAACTTGAATGTTAACATGAATGTTAAATTAAAAAATTTATAATCTTTAAGTGATTAAATTGATATGACTAATATAAAGTGATTATATGATTATGTAATAACTTATTAAGCCAATTAGTGCTAATTAAGTTTATGAATTTATGGAACAAAAAAAAAAGCGAAAATTAGAATATTAAATTATTTATCAATATATTAAACATTTGGTGGCATATATTGAATAAATATGTGGTAAATAAATATAATAACTATTTATCAATGATGATAAATATGTTATGATATATATGTAGGGATGTTTGTGAGTAAATAAATATATATATTATAGATATGTATATATATTTATTTATTATATAAAGAGAATTAAAAAGAAAGCTACATAACCTAATTACACATTAGGTATGGAAATTAAATAACCTAACAATTCTATTATCTCTATTTATTATTTATTTTAAACCTAATTAAAGAAAGCTTAATTGAGTTATGTAATTAAATCAAGATGGGTAATTATTTAAAGTCCAAAATGAGTGAACTAGAAACCCTAATGAAATATATAAGGTAATGTAAAATTTATGTGTTGGCCCCATGATAATTTTAGTGGCCCAAACAATTTAAATGAGAGCCCAAACAAATAAAAAGAATGACCCAAACCCTAGCCCATTTGAGATGGACCTTCTAGATGGTTTAATAAGCAAATAAAGCAATTAACAAAAAATCAAAATTTGATATTAAAAGAGGGAGTGACCGGATACTCAAGGGGGGAATGAACCACATGCTCATTTGGAAATTTTTTTCTCCACAAAATCTTCCAAATCTAGCTTATGTGTCCCCTAGTCCTAGCCTTATTAATTTATCTAAGATACGCAAAATATTGGAAAGAGAAGATAGAAGATTTGTTGGGAGATTTATATAGATATACAAGTTATATATATATAGATTTTCTCCTACTATAAATACTTTCATATTTCATTTCAATTAAAAAGTTTACTTCATTTTTCAAAGAGCTAAAAACTAAAATAGAGAGAAAAAAGAAAGAGGTATTCGGCAGCCACCAAGGGAGGAGAAATATCAAGTTTAACTGCAGCGGAACAAGAAATCCATTAGAAGAGTCAAGTAGGGAATAAAATCTACTATCTTCTATGATTTAAAAGATTTTTCATCACTTTTATCATTTGGGACTCGACAATAAATAATCCACATCATCGAATCACCTCTGCTTTCTGACGAGGATATTCTTTAGTATCCGCGACCACAAATTATCCATGCACTACGGGCCAAGGACATTCGTATATTCATTAATGGTCATGATCATACCAACAACAACCATCCATCAATACACTACAGAGCCAATGAGGACTTTTACTACATCATTTGTAACATTACGGTCGTGATTACAATCAATAATCCTTGGTCATAATCATACCAAGTCCATCTATGCACTTACTGAATACACGAGATGACTTTCAATATAATATAAACATGAGGATGATGACAATGATATAAGAATTCATAAAAATAAGTTCAAAATTAATTTATCTAGGAAATGATAACGTCTAAATTGTCAACATGATCTTTGCTTTGTAGAGTGAAATTTAAGAATGCTTAGAAGAATATTTTCATGAAAATCTTTGGATGAAGTGCAAATATCAAGGATATTCCACTAATTTCATGGAGTATAGAAGTCAAAGTTTTAACCAATGAGTATAATAAAGAATGGAATAACAAAAGAAATCACCGGGCATGCGATAGATCGCTGACAGGCGGTTATTCAACGAATAATAATAACGGAACGGAACGGTCCGTAAAAGCATGCATGAGGATATTAAAGCGAGAATAATAAATAATGGAACCGGTCGTATAAAACGCTTGAGCGAGGATATTACGACGAGAATAATAAAGGATGGAACCAGTCCCATAAGCATTGAGATGGATATTAAGGCGAATAATAAAAAAAACGAAATATTAGAAGAATGTCACCATGTATAGGGTAGCAGGCGTATCTGAGTTATTCAACGAAATAATAAATAATGGAATAACATAAGTTCTCTTCATTAAGACGAAAGAAAGAAATAACACCCTTACAGTAAAAAAAAGCGAATATAAGAGTAGGGAAGTAGCGAGAATACTTTTCTATAGGTTCTCTTATAATTCTCTCTCTAGAGTTTCGATTGAATTAAGTAAAAATAATGAAGGAATGAGCTTCTATTTATAGGAAAATGGAATGAATAGTAACTAATTCATGAACAGTCCAGATTGATTTACTATTAAAACTAAAACAACGGTTCATACTGATTTACTATTAAAACTTTAAACCAGCGATCCATATTGATTTACTATTATAACTCCAACAGCGGTCCATATTGACTTACTATTATATCTTCAACCAATGGTCCGAAAAATTAGCACATCTCCTCATGGAATAATATTGTACCCAAATACCCAAATGCACAATACTAGAGTGAATAGTAACTCGTGAATAGTAACTCCGACACAAAAAGTGTCCCAAATACCCAATTGAACAATATATCCTCCAGACATCAATTATACTAACACAAATAAGTCCAACACAATGGAACTATAAAATTCATCTTTAATCAACACGAAATTATTCATCATTAATAATATAATTCACAATATTTAACAACCAGGTCGTTCCGATAAGGATTTCTCCTTATTGGCACGCAATTAGGTGACCAAACCTCTCCTTGACAGAACTTCTAGACATTGTCAATATTACAAATAATAATATGAATAACTTTGTCATCTCAATTATTGATTTAATAATATATCATATAATGCAGATGATACTGTAACAATAATTGAATCAATAATATGAAATATGATGCGGTGAATTCTTTGTAGCAATAATTGAGTATAGGTGAGTGACTTCTCACGTAAGCATCGATAATCAATCTGAGTGTCTTCTTTATGCAACTACTGGCGTATTCTTGTGCTTTTACTCTCTTAGGGTAGTTCAACATTTTAACGGTAACACCTCCGTAGTTATTTTTATAAAGTATTTTTGTCGTTTTCTCGATCAAACAATAATTTCGTTAATAGGGTCCACCAATGATTGTGCCTTTGTACGAATATTCCTGTTAAAATGAATATTCCCAGACCAATCGAATATTATATAACAACTTGCGTGCTTTTAAAATTTATAAATATTACCCACAACTATAACATTATATCAAATCAATACCATAATATTCAAAAATATAATTAGAAAAAAAAATTATTCTTTATTCATAAAAAGTTGGGGTCTTACAACCTCCCTTCTTATGAAATTTAAGTCCTCGAAATTAGAATTACATACAGTATGTCGAAGAGATGAGGATACCTTGACTTCATCTCAAATTCTAACTCCCAAGTCATTTCCTCCACATCGTGATTTCTCCACAAAACTTTGACTTGAGGTATAACCTTGGAGCGTAGAACATGATCCTTCTTATCCAAGATTTTAACAGGTAACTCTTCATACGTTAAATCTTCCTCTATCTCGTCTGGTTCTAACTCAATAATGTGGTTCGAGTCTTTCACATATTTACGTAACATAGATATATGAAAAATATTATGAACACAAGACATACTTGGCGGTAAAAGCGCGAGTCTATAGGCCCACGATTCCCACTTTCGCTCAAGAATTAAAAATGGGGCAATGAATCGAGGATTGAGCTTTTCTCTCTTTCCAAATCTCGTAACTCCTTTCCATGGAGCAACACGTAACAACACATGATCTCGATATCCAGAATTCTCGTCCTTTCGATGAAGATCGGCATAACTCTTTTATCGATCTTGTGAAATTTTTATACGTTGTGGGATCGTTTGAATCTTTTACGTAGTCATACGTACCAACTCAGAATCCCAACAACGTTGCTTCACCCACCTCATCCCAAAGCATACTAGAAACGACACTTTCTCCTCTGGCGCTTGAATGGAGCCATGCGATACTAACTTGATAAGCTGTTGTTGTAGGAAAACTCCACCAATAGTAAAAACTTGTCCCAACTTCCTTGAAATCAAGGACATAGAGTCTTAATAGATCTTCAAGAGTTTGAATAGTCCTCTCATTGTCCGTCCGTCCCGAGGATGATATCTTAGAAAAATCGTAAATCTGTGCCCATAGCTTTTTGCAAACTAACCCAAAATTGTGAAGTGAATCTTGGGTCTCGATCGGAAAATATGGATACTTAGGCATACCATGCGATCTTACAATCTCGTTTATATACATCTGAGCAAGGCGTTCAAGTGTATAAGTTTCTCGTATCGGTAAGAAATGAGCAGACTTGGTCATTCTATCAACAATGACCCAAATAACATCTATGCCTTAAGAAACCTTAGGAAGACTGGTAACGAAATCCATGGTAATGTGCTCCCACTTCCATTCGGAATTTCAAGTGGTTCTGATAGACCTTTTGGTACTTGATGCTCACTTGACTCGTTGACAAGTTAAACACCTTGAGATAAACTCATTAACTCTCTCTTCATATTGCTCCACCAAAATGTATGTCAAGATCATGATACATTTGGTACTCCCAAGATGGATTACAAAACGTTGTGTTGTGTGTCTCCATCATGATTTTATACTTTAAATCAAGGTCGTTAGGAACACAAAGTGCGGAGTTGACTCGAAGTATTCCTTCTTCATCGATTAAGTGCTTCCGCGTAGCACCTTCTTGCACTTTCTTCCTCATACGCATCGACTCAAGATTCACGTAGCTTGAAAGCGACTTTAACTTTATCAACTAAAAGTCCATTACTGCTACGTATATATTTGCCATCATCACATGGGTCCTGGTTTTTAACTATATCTCCATCCTTTGTAAGTCACACAAAATGAGCCTTTGTGTTGACAATATCGCACTTCGTGCTTGCATATGATCTTCTACTCAATCGCCATTACGGCTACCACGTTAAACTTTTCGGGATGGTATTGGATGGTATGATCATAATCTTTCAACATTCAAGCCAATGTCGTTTGTCGCATGTTGAGTTCCTTTTGAGTGAAGAAAAATATTTGAGGCTTTTATGATCCGTAAAGATCTCCACTTTCTCCCCATATAAGTAATGCCTCCAAATTTTAAGTGCGAAGACAACAATTGCTAACTCTGGGTCATGAGTAGGATAATTCCTCTCATATTCTTTGAGTTGTCTTGAGGCATAGGCTATGACTTTCCCATGTTGCATGAGAACACATCCCAACTCTTTGCTAAGAATCATCACAGTAGATGACAAATCCTCCGAGCCGGATGGTATTGTCGAGCAGTCTTTGAAATGAGTCTCCTCTTGAGTTCTTGAAAACTCTTCTCACATTCTTCGCTCAAACCCGAACTTTGTATCTTTTCGAGTCAAATTGAGTTAATGGAGTAGCGATTCGAGAAAATCCTTCCACGAATCTCCGATAATAACCAGCTAAACCGAGAAAGCTACGTACCTCGGTCACTGATTTAGGTTGTTCCCAGCTTTGAATAGCTTCAATCTTTGCCTGGTTGACAGATATTCCATGACTTGATACTACGTGCCCAAGGAATGATACTTCCTCAAGCCAGAACTCCCATTTCTTCAACTTGGCATAAAGCTTGTATTCACGAAGATTTTGGAGTGTCAGCCTCAAGTGTTGCTCATGATCTTCACGACTTTTGGAATAAATAAGGATGTCATCAATAAAGACGACCACAAAGTGATCCAAATATTCCTTGAATACTCGGTTCATCATATCCATGAAAGGCGGCGGGAGCATTAGTCGATCCAAAGGACATGACTAGGAATTCATAATGCCCGTCTGGGAGTTAAAAGCCGAATCTTTGGAATGTCATTGGTTCTAATCTTCAATTGGTGATATCCTAAGCGAAGATCAATCTTTAAAAAGAATTTGGCTCCTTGCAATTGGTCAAACAGGTCATCAATACGTGGCAATGGATACCTATTTTGATGGTGACATGATTTAACTCCCGATAATCAATACAAAATCGCATACTCCCATCTTTCTTCTTCACGAATAGAACAAAAGCACCCCAGGAGACGTCTTGGGGCCGAATAAAACCAATGTCTAACAATTCCTGCAGTTGGGTCTTTAATTCCTGAAGTTCAATAGGAGCCATTCAATATAGGGCTTTGGAAATGGGTTTTGTACCAGGTTCAAGGTCGATACAAAATTCAATTTCACGCTCTAGGGGTAGGCCAAGAAGTTCTTCAGGGAATACGTCAGGAAATTTATTAACAATATAAATATCGTTCAAAACTGACGTATTTTTGTTTAAATCTGTGACATGGGTTAAGAAAGCTTGACATCCGTTTTTCAATAAATGAATAGCTTTATGGCTTAAAATGACCGTGATTGATTTTAATGGTTTGGTCGTGGAATATTCTTTTTGTGGGAATATCGATGCTGACGACCTACGACCTTGTATGATGGGCCCCATGTGAAAGCGATTGAATGAAGAAAATGACAAATATAAGTTGTTTATAAATGACCAGCGTAGTTATTCTGAAGTTAATCTTTGTTAAAATACTCGGTGGTTAAAACACGATGTATTTCTGCAGTTATTGCACCAATTATTGATTCTTACGTGAAGGCACTTTCGATAATTATTACGATAATTCTTGTTCAATATTTTATTTTATTGATTTAATAATTGCTGCGTTGATATTTTATATTCTTGTTGTTTTAATAATTGTCACTACACAAGATTTTTCCATTATCGAAGCAATAATTCATATTATCTGAATAATATTATTAGAAAACATTATTGGCGATGTGTCTAGAAAGTTCTATCTAAATAGAGGTTTGGTCACCTAATTGTGCGCCAAAGATGAGGAGAAATCTTTATTGAAAGCCCCTCTTTCACAGGAGCTATGCGGTTGTCATTATTGTGATTACGTATGTGGCGCCCCCAAAATAGGTATACATCACCCATTACGAGTTGTCAATACGTAGTGCGAAACAACTACAACTTTATTATTACAACAATAAGTAAGCGCTGTGAGTTTGAATACTAATATTATCTTACAGACAATATCTATACTCAAATAAATCCTCATCACATTTATTGATACATTATTTTACAAAATGGTGAGGACTACTAAACAATTCTTTCTAAAACCTTCATTCCATACCCAGACTAAATACTACATATATTCTAGCCTCACGAGAAGAAAAAATGGAACAAAAAGGAAAAGGGTGAGCTCAACAAGCTCGATTAAAGAATATTATGACTAAGATAATATACAACAAATTACAGTTAGTCTTCAACGGGAAAAATCTAATAGAATACAATAGACAACAAATTTTAAATCAATATTAGCAATGAAATAATAATTCATTAGAAGAGTTAAGTAGAGAATGCAAACTACTATCTTACATGTATGAATTTAAAAGTTCATCGTCTATCTTTTATCCTGTAACATCAATCGATATACATCTGGAATCAAATATTCATCTTTACACTCTGAGGCCAAAGATATTCATCGATTAGTCATGTTCATCTAAACACTGTTCATCTTTGCACTACTGGCGAAAGATATTCTTGAAAATCATTCATCTTTGCACTACGGGCCAAAGATATTCAATAATATCATCATTTAAGGCGAGGATGATGAAATTTTTTTAAAAGCGAATCCATTGAAACAAAATGACAAGGATTAAGGATTAAGGATTAAATACTTTGTTTTATCCACGTTCAAAATACCTCAAAAATAATTACGGTGGTGTAAAATTCAAGAATGATCAAAACATGGATCTGATCAAAGCTAGTATCCGAATAGATATTTTAGACGAAAAGAAAATTTTTCATTTTTTGATGAATAGTGTCGTGTATCGTGAATAGTCTTGTATCGTGAATAGTATATCGTGAATAGTAACTCAAACACCAAAAGATAGAAATTTCCCAAAAAAAAAACATCTTCACGCTTAAGATGAATAGTACTAAGTGAATAGTAACTTTCGTGAATAGTAACTCATGAATAGTAACTTCGTGAATAGTAACTCATGAATAGTAACCCGACATGAAAAAGTTCTAAATTTGATAAAAAGTTCCAACCAATATTTCAGCATAATGATATTGAAGAAATAATATCATTTGAGAAGAAAATAACATCCCTTACCTCGAAAGATCAGTACTTCTAGCTAAAACACCGGATATAGGCTATAACTTGGACTTGCACCGTATAGCAATACTCAAAGTATACTCAAAATACTCACAAGAATACGCTCGATAATATAGAGAGAAAACTTGATTTACGGTGTGATTTTCAATTCTAACCTAAGCACCTATTTATAGGAAATTGCTTAGAACACCAAAGCAGAAAATTTAATAAATTAATATTATAATTTTTTTCTACATCCTCCTACGCATCAAGCATCTAAATTCAGAAACATGACATGTGTTAAAGATGCCCACCAAACACAAAAAACGTTTTTGTGAATATAAATATTTAAAACTTCCAAAAATCAATTATTTCGGAACTTGAACTTCAATAATTCACAATAAATAGCCCTTTTATCAGAAAATTCGAATCTCGCGACTTTTATAGGAAATTCAATTCTCTACAACTTTGCAGAAGAAAGTTTTCCGAATTCCAAACAAAAATTGACCAAAATCCACAAGCGGGCAATTTCACATTATAATCAAATTTCGATCGATAAATGGGGTCCACAGACATGTTTAACATGTTTTAAACATTTATTACAACAAAAATATTCTTCCTCCTCGTATACTCATATATCCCACATTCGTTGTAAAAATATCACCATTATTATATTATTAAAATATAATAATATATTTAAATGAATTATTTTATCAAAAAAAGATAAAATTTCAATTTTCAACAATTGTCATATTAAAATTTTCTCCATCTATATCCACATAAAATTAATATTTTCCTCATCATATGAATCAATAATTAATTATTCACAAATAATATTACGAGAATCACAATATTGATGACGAGGCGGTTCTACGGAAAGAGGGGCTTTCCATAAGAATTTCTCCTTCTTGGCGCAATTAGGTGACCAAACCTCTCCTTAGAGCGAACTTTCTAGACATTGCCAATAATGTTATCTAATAATATTATTCGAGATAATATGAATTATTGCTTCGATAATGAAAAAATATTGTGTAATGACAATTATTGAAACAACGAATATAAAATATCAACGCGACAATTATTAACTCGATAAAATCTTGAGCGATAATTATTGTAACCATTATTGAGTAGTACCTTCTTACGTAAGAATCAATAATTGGTGCGATCTGGTATATCTTCTTGTGTTTTAACCACCGAGTATTTTAACGATTATTAGTAACAACTACGTCGTTATTTTTAACCAACTTATTTTTATCGTTTTCTTCATCCAATCGCTTTTAGTTATGGGGCCCACACATGGTTTTAGCTGTGCCGTAAATGCGAATATTCCCAAGCGATCTGAATATTCCACGACCAAACGAATATTCCCAAACAACAATGAATATTTTATAACCACTTGCTTATTTTAAAATATTTAAGTATCTTACCCTAACTATCCACATTAATCAAATCAACCCTTACTATTTCAAAATAATAAATAGAAAATTAAATTTCATTAATAATAAGTTGGGGTCTAACAACCTCCCTCCTTATGAAATTTAGTCCTCGAAATTGGCGTCGTGCACTGTGTTTTGAAAAGGTGAGGATACCTCGCTTTCATTTCCGTTTCAATTCCGGGTCATTTCCTCTATAGCATGATTCCTCCACAAAACTTTAACTTGTGGTATGACCTTTCTTGGCGTAGGACATGCTCCTTCTATCCAAAATCTTGCGCAGTACCTCCTCATACGTTAAGTCTTGGCTATCTCGTCTCGGGTTCTATCTCTATAACGTGGTTGGGTCTTTCACATATTTACGAAATGCATGATATGTGAAACACATTATGAACACGAGAGACATACTCGGAGGTAACTTGAGTCTATAGGCTACATTTCTACTCGGTCAAGAATTTGAAATGGACCATATAAATCGTGGATTGAGCTTTCCTCTCTTCCCAAATCTTGTAACTCCCTTCCATGAAGCAACTCATGATAATACATGATCCCCACACTAAATTCCACGTCCTTTCGATGAAGATCCGCATAACTCTTTTGTCGATCTTGTGCTTGGTTTGTATCGTTGTCGAATCATTTGGATCTTTTCGGTGAGTAATACGTACTAACTCGGGTCCCAACAATGTTGCTTCACCCACCTCATCCCAACATATTGGAGAACGACATTTTCGTCCATATAATGCTTGAATGGAGCTACACTATACTTGCACGATAAGCTGTTGTTGTAGGAGAATTCCACCATGGTAAATACTTATCCCAACTGCCCATGAAGTCTAGGACACGAGTCTTAATAGATCTTGAAGAGTTTGAATAGTCCTCTCTGATTGTCCGTCCGTTTGGGGATGGTATCTTAGAACTAAATCGCAAATCCGTGCCCATAGCTTTTTGCAAGCTAACCCAAAATCTTGAAGTGAATCTTGGGTCACGATCCGAAACTATGGATCTTGGCATGCCATGCAACCTCACAATCTCATTCACGTATATACTAGCAAGGCGTTCAAGGAATAAGTCTCCGTATCGGCAAGAAATGAGCGGACTTGGTTAATCTATCAACAATAACCCAAATAGCATTGATGCCTTGAAAGCCGTAGGAAGACCCTTTGAAATCCATGGTAATATGTTCCCACTTCTATTTTGGAATCTCAAGTGGTTGCAACGGACCCTTAGGTACTAGATGCTCACTTTTACTACGTTGACAAGTTAAACACATTGAGATAAACTTTGCAATCTCTCTCTTCATATTGTTCCACCAAAATGTATGTCGAAGATCACGATACATTTTAGTACTTCGAGATGGATTGCAAATGGTGTATTGTGTGCCTCCATCATAATCTTGTACTTCAAATCGAGTCGTTAGGAACCACAAAGTCTAGAGTGGACTCAAGTATTCCTTCTTCATCAATTCTCGCTTAGGAATAGCTCCTTCTTGTACTTTCTTCTTCATACGCATCATTTCAAGATTGATGGCTTGAAGCGAACCTTAACTTTTCTATTAAAGTTGGCTCTGTCGTATACTTGACATCATCGCACTTTTCGTTCCGCGCATGATCTTCTACTCAATGCGTCGGCTACCACGTTAAACTACGGGGATGGTATTGAATAGTGTGGTGGTCGTAGTCTTTCAATTGTTCGAGCCAGCGTCATTTGCTTGCCGCATGTTGAGTTCTTTTTGTGTGAAGAAATATTTAAGGCTTTTATGGTGCGAATATATCTCCACTTTCTCCCCATATAGATAGTGCCTCTATATCTTTAAGCGCAAAAAAATATTTGCGCTTGACTCTAGATCATGGTAGGATAATTCCTCTCATACTCTTTAAGTTGTCGCGAGGCATAGGCTATGACTTTCCCACGTTGCATGAGAACACATCCTAACCCTTTGCACGAAGCATCGGCATAGATAACAAATCCATCCGAACCGGTGGTATTGTTAGAAACAGTCTTAGAAATAAGTCTCCTCTTAAGCTCTTGGAAACTCTTCTCGCGTTCTTCGCTCTCCAAACGAATTTTGTATCCTTAGAGTTAAATTTGAGTTAATGGAGTAGCGATTAGAAAAACCCTTCCACGAATCTCCGATAATAACTAGCTAAGCCCAAAAAACTACGTCTTGATCCATGGAGCTTGGTTGCTCCCACTTTGTATTGCTTGAATCTTTGTGGGATCAACAGATACTCCATGTTTTGACGACACCACGTGCCCAAGGAATGCTACTTCCTCAAGCGAACTCGCATTTCTTCAATTTGGCATATAGTTTGTTTTCACGAAGCCTTTGGAGTACCGACTTCAAATGGTGCTCATGATCTTCACGACTTTTGGAATATATAAGGATGTCATCAATAAAGACAACAACAAAGCGATCCAAATATTCCTTGAATACTCGGTTCATCATATCCATGAAAGCGCGGGGAGCATTAGTCGATCCGAAAGACATGACTAAGAATTCATAATGCCCGTCTGCATCGGTTCTAAAGGCGGTCTTTGGAATATCCTCGATTCTAATCTTGGTGATGATATCCGAGCGAAGATCGATTTTGAAAAGAATTGTGCCCCTTGCAACTTGGTCAAACAAGTCATCAATACGAGGTGAGGATACCTATTCTTGATGGTGACATGGTTTAATTCCAGATAGTCAATACAAAATCGCATACTCCGTCTTTCTTCTTTACAAATAAAATAGGAGCACCCCGAGGAGATGTCTTGGGGCCAGAATGAAACCGATGTCCAACAATTCCTGTGTAGTTGGACCTTTAACTCTGAAGTTCAATAGGAGCCATTCGATATGGGGTTTTAGAAATGGGCTTTGTACGGGTTCAAGATCAATAAAGAATTCAACTTCACGTTACGGGGGTAGGCAAGGAAGTTCTTGAAATCTTCGGAAAAGTCGATAACAACGGGAATATTATTCAAATTTGGCGTGTCTTTATTCAAATCCATAACATGGGCTAAGAAAGCTTGACATCCGTTTTTCAATAAGCGAATAGCTTTATGATTAGATATGATGATGATTGATTTTAATGGTTTAGTTGCTTGAATTAAATACAACGGGTTGGTTAGGAATATGAAAACTAACAACCTTACGAAAACAATCAATTTTGGCATGATGAATAGTTAACCAATCAATCCTAAAATCACATCAAAAGCAAGTATCTTTAAAGAGATAAGGTCAACGGGTAAGGTGATGGTGCCAACTTGATTCAAACAAGATTTATAAGCGATGGATGTGATGAAAGTTTCTCTAGCGGAGTTTCCACGAGATAAGTCAAAGTCTAATTTCTCCGAGTCGAGTTTAAGCGTTGAGCACATGCGGAGAGATAAATGAATGGGTATGCACCGGTATCAAGTAAGGTATAAACTTAAATGAAATTTATAAATAAACTTATCCGTGATCACCTCGTTTGGGTTCCTCGCATTATGACCGATCACAACAAACGCTCTTCCGGAATCGTTGACTTTGACTTTTACGGGACGATCTTTTGAGTCACCGTCCCATTGAACTAGGTTTATTCTTTATACAATCTCGAGCAAAATGTCCTTCCTTTCCACAATTATAGCATACCTTGAATCTGTTGTGGGCGGTTTGGTGATATGTCCCTCTTTTCGCATTTGTAGCATATGATGGGTGGTCGTTCTCCTCCCTTAGAACCGATTCTTTGTCGCCTTTATCGTCTTCACATGGTCATTGTTAAATCTCCTCTTTTAAAATCTCCTCTGACTCGCTTCTTCTATTTTCATGGCCATGATTACCACCCAGTGGTTACCATTTTGTCCGTCTGTTTCTTTCTCCATTGGTTATCATTATTACATTGACTGCTTTCTCTACAGTGCGATCCTGGTTGTGGTCCCTCATTTGGCCGTACTCGTTATCTCGTTCTAATAATTGAGCCTGTTTTACAACATCTGAATAGAGAGAAAATTTATGAGAAATGAGATATCTTGGCGTATCTTAGGGTTTGAAACCTCTAAGAAACATCCGCGTCATCGTTCCTCATTCTCCACCAAATGAGGTGCAAACACGGATAACTCTGCAAACTTTGCCTCGTCTTTGAGACAAAATCATGTTGTTACGCTCGATCTAATAAACTCCACTTCCTTCATATAGCCGAACACTTTCGGAAAGTATTTGTCATTAAATAGTTCTGAAACGTCTCCCGAAGACATCTTGAGTCGGTGGATGGAGTGCGCTTCAGACTCCCACCGATGATGCGCCTCGCCACGGAACATAAAGGTGGCGAATGGAACCTTCTGTTCCTCCGTGCATCCCAGACATCGAATATCTTGGTAATTTGCTTGACCCGTGTTTTCCATGGCGATCGGATCGGGCTTTCCCTTAAATTCGGTGGTCCCACTCTTTGAAGCTGCTTGGTTGTGACAACCCGTGAATTGCTATCATTTCCTCCTGTATTTTGAACACGAGTCTCCTTATGCGATTTTGCATGAGCTACTGCAAAACTTCTAAACATCCCTCGTTCATCATCGCTTTCGGTGGTGTTGTTCACGGGAGGAACATTGCCCGACTTTGTTGCACGTTCTCCTCGTTGGTGAGTCTGAGGCGTCTCCACGGTCTCATTTCCATTGTTAATATTCTCGATCGACATTCTCAAATCTTGTCGTAAAACAAGGGTTAATTAAGGAAATCAATATATCACATAATATCCTTATATCTTGACCAACTAAAAAATAAGCTTAGGTAGGACACACTAGCGAAGGATTTACTCGTCTCTCCCTCTGGTTCTATTCCCCGATCTTGGAGAGATCATATCCTAAGCTACGATACCAACTGTGGCGCCCCAAAATAGGTATACATCACCCATTACGAGTTGTCGATACATGATGCGAAAACAACTACAACTTTATTATTACAACCAGTAAAGCGTGAGTTTGAATACAAATATTATCTTACAGACAATATCTATACTCAAATAAATCCTCATCACATTTATTGATACATTATTTTATAAAATGGTGAGGACTACTAAACAATTCTTTCTAAAACCTTCATTCCATACCCAGACTAAATACTTTCGCTATATTCTACGCCTCACGAGAAGAAAAATGGAACAAAAAGGAAAAGGGTGAGCTCAACTAGCTCGATAAAGAATATTATGACTAAGATAATATACAACAAATTACAGTTAGTCTTCAACGAGGGAAAAATCTAATAGAATCTGATAGACAACAAATTTTAAATCAATATTACATGATGAAATAATAATTCATTAGAAGAGTTAAGTAGAGAATGCAAACTACTATCTTACATGTATGAATTTAAAAGTTCATCGTCTATCTTTTATCCACATAACATCAATCGATATACATCGGAATCAAATATTCATCTTTTTTGCTACTACAGGCCGAAGATATTCATCGATTAGTCATGTTCATCTAAACACTATTCATCTTTGCACTTCTGGCCGAAAGATATTCTTGAAAAATCATTCATCTTTGCACTCTACTGGACCAAAGATATTCAATAATATCATCATTTAAGGCGAGAGGATGATGAAAAATATTTTTAAAAGCGAATCCGGTGAAACAAAATGACAAGGATTAAGGATTAGTTACTTTGTTTTATCCACGTCCAAAAATACCTCAAAAATAATTACGATGGTGTAAAATTCGAGAATGATCAAAACATGGATACAATCAAAGCTAATATCCGAATAGATATTTTGAACGAAAAAAAATTTTTTCATTTTTTGATGAATAGTGTATGTCATATATCGTGAATAGTCTTAGTATCGTGAATAGTAACTCAAACACCAAAAGATAGAAATTTCCCAAAAAAAAACATCTTCACGCTTGATGAATAGTACTCGTGAATAGTAACTTCGTGAATAATAACTCATGAATAGTAACTCGTGAATAGTAACTCATGAATAGTAACCCCAGACATGAAAAAGTTCCAAATTTGATAAAAAGTTCCAACCAATATTTCGGCATAATGATATTGAAGAAATAATATCATTTGAGAAGAAAATAACATCCTTTACCTCGAAAGATCGATCTTACAAGCTAAACAGGATATAGGCTATGACTTGGACTTGCACCGTATAGCAATACTCAAAGTATACTCAAAATACTCACAAGAATAAACTCGATAATATAGAGAGAAAAACTTGAGTTTACGGTGTGATTTTCAATTCTAACCTAAGCACCTATTTATAGGAAATTGCTTAGAACACCAAAGCGAAAATTTAATAAATTAATATTATAATTTTTTCTACATCCTCCTACGCATCAAGCATCTGAATTCAGCAACATGACATGTGTTAAAGATGCCACCAAACACAAAAAAACGTTTTTGTGAATATAAATATTTAAAACTTCCAAAAATCAATTATTTGAGACTTGAACTTCAATAATTCACAATAAATAGCCCTTTTATCAGAAAATTCGAATCTCGCGACTTTTTATAGGAAATTCAATTCTCTACAACTTTGCGAGGAAGAAAGTTTTCCGAATTCCAAACAGAAATTGACCGAAATTCATAAGCGGGCAATTTTACATTATATAATTAAATTTGATCGATAAATGGGGTCCACAGAGCATGTTTAACATGTTTTAAACATTTATTGCAACAAAAATACTCTTCCACCTCGTATACTCATATATCCCACATTAGTTGTAAAAATATCACCATTATTATATTATTAAAATATAATAAGATATATTTAAATGAATTATTTTATCGAGAAAAAGATAAAATTTCAATTTTCAACAATTGTCACATTAAAAATTTTCTCCATCTATATCCACATAAAATTAATATTTTTCTCATCATATGAATCAATAATTAATTATTCACAAATAATATTACGAATCACAATATTGATGACCAGGCGGTTCGGGAAGAGGAGGCTTTCGATAAAAATTTCTCCTTCTTGGCGCGCAATTATTAGGTGACCAAACCTCTCATTAGACGAGAACTTTCTAGACATTGCCAATAATGTTATCTAATAATATTATTCAAATAATATGAATTATTGCTTCGATAATGAAAAATATTGTGTAATGACAATTATTGAAACAACAATGATATAAAATATCAACGCGACAATTATTAACTCGATAAAATCTTTGAGCGATAATTCTGTAACCATTATTGAGTAGTACCTTCTTACGTAAGAATCAATAATTGGTGCAATCTGGTAATCTTCTTTGTGTTTTAACCAAATGGCGTTTAGTATTTTAACAAGATATTAATGGTAACAACTACTGTAGTTATTTTAAACCAACTTATTTTTGTCGTTTTCTTCATCCAATCGCTTTTTCGTTATGGGGCCCACATGGTGGCTTGGCAAATAAATACGAATATTCTGACAAGCGATCTGAATATTCCACGACCAAACGAATATTCCAAACAACAATGAATATTTTATAACCACTTGCTTATTTTGAAATATTTGCGTATCTTTACCCTAACTATCCACATTAATCAAATCAACCCTTACTATTTCAAAATAATAAATAGAAAAATTAAATTTCATTAATAATAAGTTGGGGTCTTACAACGTAATATTATTTATGAATAATTAATTATTGATTAATATGATAAGGAAAATATTCATTTTATGTGGATATAGATGGAGAAAATTTTTAAAGTGACAATTGTTGAAAATTAATATTTTATCTTTTACGATAAAATAATTAGTTTAAATATATTATTTTAATAATATATTAACGGTGATATTTTTATAATGAATGTGCGATATGTGAGTATATGAGGGGAAGAGTATTTTGTGGCATTAAATGATTAACACATGTTTTGTGTGTGTGCCCCAAAATAGGTCTATTCCATCCAACCCATTCTGAGTTACCAAATACATGAGTACGAAATAAGTACAACTTTATTAATACATTTGTCGTGGTGCAAAATCGACAACATATATCTTGTGAGTTTGAATACGAGATATTGCCATCTAGACAATATCCACACACAAATAAATCCCCATCATAATTATTGATACATTATTTTACAAAATGGTGAGGACTACTTAAACAACTTTCTCTATAACCATCATTCCATACCCCAGGCTAAATACTTTCATTACATTCTACGCTCCTCTGAGAAGAAAAATGGAACAAAAAGGAAAAGGATGAAAGTAGTATGCACACAAGCCAATCATGTTTGATGATAAAGCATATACTTTGTAACAATCTTATTCATTTATTAATAAAAAGTATTAATTTATTAAAGGCTTTTAATTATCTACATGATCTTTGTTTTATAATATGTGATAAACCCATAGTTTTAAGCAATGCTTTTAGAATAATGATGATGATCATTCTAATGAGATCTAAATTCTTAGAAAGCTTAAAACTAAAATAGTTCCCAATCATTGGATTACTAAATTGGGGATTAGTGAATCCGGATATATTGGTACATCGTTGCTTGCTCATTGGATGAGGATGATTGATCTCATGATCATTTGTGTGGAACACTAAAGCAAGTATGTAGGTGCTTATTAGAGAATAAGTTCATTTGAGCATTGGCTCGCTAAGGAATACCTAATGGAGTTTTATTTGCTGTCGATAATAGAATTCTCAGAGGATAGTAGTACAAGTAATCCTTGGACTTGAGATCATCATAGTATCTTGTGTATGATGAGTTATACTTTGACTTATTCCTTAAGACCCTTAGGGTATATCAAAGGGTATGCTTGGGTATAATAAGTTGTACATAGAGATAATGTATGATCAATAAAAATCTACCACTTCTAATAAAGAAGAGAAATGTCCTATGTGATTCGATAAATGACAACCCAAAGTCTTTGGCGGTGCGAATGAAATTAGAAAGGAGTTTCTAATTTGCATTATTTGAGTTGTGCATTTAAGGATCGAAATACATATAATTAAATAAAATAAGACTTGTGATAAATTCCATGTCTTATATTTAATTGGGACATTGTATGGTGGAAGGATTGAATTGTACGATAACTATTTACTCAAAGGTTCTTTAATGATTAATGTTGAAATCTATATTATCCGGAAAGTCGTTGATCGCTAGGGGAGGCTTATCCCTATTGTAGAATAAATATTATTTATTTAAATAAATTAATTGTTTAATTTATTTATTTAAATAAGATTAGAATTGTTCTAATTGATTTATTCACAACCGGTTTAATATAGAGAACCTAAAGGTGAAAGTAGTATGCACACAAGCCAATCATGTTTGATGATAAAGCATATACATTTGTAACAATCTTATTCATTTATTAATAAAAAGTATTAATTTATTAAAGGCTTTTAATTATCTACATGATCTTTGTTTTATAATATGTGATAAACCCATAGTTTTAAGCAATGCTTTTAGAATAATGATGATGATCATTCTAATGAGATCTAAATTCTTAGAAAGCTTAAAACTAAAATAGTTCCCAATCATTGGATTACTAAATTGGGGATTAGTGAATCCGGATAGATTGAGTACATACGTTAACTTTCATTGGATGAGGATGATTGATCTCATGATCATTTGTGTGGAGACACTAAAGCAAGTATGTAGGTGCTTATTAGAGAATAAGTTCAACGAATTGGCTCGCTAAGGAATACCTAATGGAGTTTTATTTGCTGTCGATAGAAATTCTGTAGTGATAGTTGTCTGAAGTGATCCTTGGACTTGAGATCATCATAGTATCTTGTGTATGATGAGTTATACTTTGACTTATTCCTTAAGACCCTTAGGGTATATCAAAGGGTATGCTTGGGTATAATAAGTTGTATATGGAGATAATGTATGATCAATAAAGAATCTACCACTTCTAATAAAAGAAGAGAAATGTCCTATGTGATTCGATAAATGACAACCCAAGAGTCCTTGGCAAAGGAGAATGAAATTAGAAAGGAGTTTCTAATTTGCATTATTTAGAGTTGTGCATTTAAGGATCGAAATACATATAATTAAATAAAATAAGACTTGGAAAGAATTCCATGTCTTATATTTAATTGGGACATTGTATGGTGGAAGGATTGAATTGTCACGGTAACTATTTACTCAAAGGTTCTTTTATGATTAATGTTGAAATCTATATTATCTGGAAAGTCGTTGATCGCTAGGGGAGGCTTATCCCTATTGTAGAATAAATATTATTTATTTAAATAAATTAATTATTTAATTTATTTATTTAAATAAGATTAAATTGTTCAATTGATTTATTCACAACCTATAATATGGAGAACCTAAAGGGTCACACCATAAAAAAGGAAGAATAATTATTTAAAAGTAAATGGCATAATCGTAATAATATATTATGTATATTTAATTTAATCTATGGTGATAGAATAAATTAAATAGCTTAATATTTATTATTTAATATTTTGAAATATTAAATATAAATTAATAAGAGGAGTCTTATTAATATTATTACAATTATTATTATTTTAATTTCTAAAAGAGTTTAGGAATTAATTTAATATAAGTACTCTCATTTATTCCTAATTGGATTAGGAAGGAAAATTAGTTAAAGGAGTTTAATTAATTATCCTAATAAGATTAGGGGAGCTTAATTAATTAAAAGAATTAATTAATTAAAACCCAATTCCTTAATTGTTAAGGTGGGTTGCCCACATCTATAAATAAGAGAGTCTTATTATGGGTGGTATGGGTTGTTGACTTTTACAACGTAATAATTCCAATTTGTTGGAGAGTACCCTTTTTCTATAGAGATAGGAAAAACTAGGGTTTGAGCCATAAACACCCATCTTCTTGAATCTTTATCTTCCTTGGTGGATCACCTCTAGAGGCCAAACATTTGGGTGGCTAACGTTGATCGAAGGAAGGAACCAAACCCTATGGATTCAAGATTGACGCGAAAGGATTTGGAGGTGAACTTGTACCTGAGGAAGCTCGATCTTCAAGGGTATGATTTATTCTTTATCTTTTCGTTTAATTAATAATTATGCATAAAGGATGATCCGGGTATATGGTTTGTAAAATTTTAAACTCTAATTTTACCACGCTTCCGCACTTTTTATGCAATTTGATTGCTTCATGAATTTTACAAACCTAACAAAAGGGTCACACCATAAAAGGAAGAATAATTATTTAAGAAGTTAATGGCATAATCGTAATAATATGTTAAGTATATTTAATTTAATCTATGGTGATAGAATAAATTAAATAGCTTAATATTTATTATTTAATATTTTAGAAATATTAAATATAAATTAATAAGAGGAGTCTTATTAATATTGTTACAATTATTATTATTTTAATTTCTAAAAGAGTTTAGGAATTAATTTAATATAAGTACTCTCATTTATTCCTAATTGGATTAGGAAGGAAAATTAGTTAAAAGAGTTTAATTAATTATCCCTAATAAGATTAGGGAGCTTAATTAATTAAAAGAATTTAATTAATTAAATAAAATCCAATTCCTTAATTGTTAAGGTGGGTTGCCCACATCTATTAATAAGAGGAGTCTTATTATGGGTAAATGGGTTGTTGATTTTTGAACATACGTAATAATTCCAATTGTTGGGAGAGTACACCTTTTCTATAGAGATAGAAAAACTAGGGTTTAGCCAACCACCCCTTCTTCTTGAATTCCTATTCTTCCTTGGTGGATCACCTCTAGAGGCCAAACATTTGGGTGGCTAACGTTGATCAAAGGAAGGAACCAAACCCGGTGGATTCAAGATTGAACGCGAAAGGATTTGGAGGTGAACTTGTACCTGAGGAAGCTCGATCTTCAAGGGTATGATTTATTCTTTATCTTTTCGTTTAATTAATAATTATGCATAAAGGATGATCCGGGTATATGGTTTGTAAAATTTTTAAACTCTGATTTTTCACGCTTCCGCATTATTTTTGCAATTTGATTGCGCCCATGAATATTACAAACCTAACAGTGGCATCAGAGCCAAACCTTTATGTAAATTATTAATTGTTTTAATTTATATATTGATATGTGTTTAGAACAATTTAATTGGGCATAATTTTATTGTATAAAATTTATTATAAAAAAAAAAAAAAAGCAGCTCGCGTATCACAGCTCGCGTATCTGATTTTTTTTTTTTTTTTTTGATGCAAAGGCTGGCTAAATAACCGATTTTCCGTGATGTCACGATTTCCGTGCCTCAAGCATGTTGCTATTAATGTGCTATATAGAAATTGTGCTATTCGGTCAAAAGTTTTTTGAAGCAACATGATATTAACAGTTTGCTGTGCACGGTTTTAATTCATAGGCTGCCGTTTTTTTTCTTTTGATGAAGCTGCACGGAAATCGATGCAGATTGCAAGTGGTGTATGCGCAATTAAAAAAAAAAAAAAAAAAAAAAAACACGCTGCCATGTTATATATATATATATATATATAATTACCGAATATATATAATATGAAAATAAATACATATAAAATAATTACGAATATATATATATATATAATATGTTTTAATTATTTTATTATTAAAATAAAAGTTTATTTTAATCTTAAAATAAAAGGTTTATTTTAATATTAAAATATAAGATTTATTTTAATTTTAAAATTAGAATTTCATGCTAACTAATTAGAGTTGGAATTGGATTCCATAATAACTAATTGGAGTTGAAATTGGATTTTATTTTTCCTAAAATAAAGGAGTTTATTTGTGAATAGGAAGTAAATCCATCTTTCCTTAAATAAAAGGAGTTTGTTTAGATATGAAATAAGATTTCATATTATTCAAAATAAAAGAGTTTATTTGTGAATAGGAAAGAGAATCCATGTATCCTTAAATAAAGGAGTTTATTTAGATATGAAATAGGATTTCATATTATTCAAAATAAAAGAGTTTATTTGTGAATAGGAAATATAATCCGTGTTTCCTTTAATATTTTTTTTTACATGGAATTGGATTCCATAATTAATTAAAATAAAAGAGTTTATTTTAATTAGAGATTTTTTTATTACATGGAATTGGATTCCATAATTAATTAAAATAAAGGAGTTTATTTTGATTAAAGATTTTGATTAAAATAAAATAGTTTATTTTATTCAAAATTAGATAAATTAAAATAAAATAGTTTTATTTTGATTTAAATTTGGATTAAAATAAAGGAGTTTATTTTGATTCAAAAAATTAGATTTTATACTAACTAATTTTGCCCATTAAATGATATCAATATATATATTAAATGTTTATTATTCATGAGATGAATGTTATTTATTGATGCATATGGTGATGTGTATGATAATAAATGGGATTGATTATGGACTATTGACCAATGCGATTGGATTTTATTTTAGTTGGAAACATGAATGTATGGGTTTTATTAAATGGGGTCTGCACAGATTGCGTCTTCTCTAATTTTTCTTAATGTAAATTCTATCTCCTCCTATGTATTTCCCTCGATCACGATCATCAAGGTTTCTATTTATTTTAAATAGTTTTGTAGTAGGAATAGTTAGAATTAATTTTAGAAAATTAGAGATCAAAGGAGCAAGGAGAGGCGGCGTGAAGACCCATTTGTAATGGAGCCCAGGTTTTAAATGTAATAGTTATATTTAAATATTATTTCTTGCACCCCTAGGGTTTGACCTTTTGGTTCACTTGGTGGCTCTAGTGAACCAAACTAGAATAAAAGTCCATAATCAATTCGTGTAGAATATAGTATTCTATATGTGTGCATGCTTATACTATATATATATATTATATATTATGCAAACATGCTTCGCATGTTTATTAATATAATAGCGTTTTTTATATATATATGTGCATGCATGCTAAAACAAGATGAGACAAATTAATAACAAACCCCTCAAAATTTTATATTAAGTCCTAGCGTTCAAAGGTATTTGGAATATCGAACGTCGCTTTCTAGCATGATAAAATTAATAGAGTATTAAATATTTAATATGAGTTTGTTGTGTCACCACAAGGCAAGTATTAAGTATTTAAGATGTTAATTTATCACATTTGATGCTTATAAAGAAAATTGAACAATATTGTTTTGTTGTGTCACCACAAGGATGATATTTTTCTTTTTTGAATATATGGAGTGCTAGGTGGACTTAACTTGGATAATTTTGATTCTGATGTGCCACCACTTGATCAAAATAATCTAAGAGGCAAAATAAAAGGAGTTGCATAGTTGATGTAATTGACAAAAGTTGTCTACCTATTTATTTATATATAGTTTGTTGTGTCACCACAAGGCTATATACATTTGAAATGGGGTCCTTATTCTCACTAGCAAATCTTTAATTAGATTTTTCTTAAACTATATAAGTGAGGGTAATATAGTTTGAAGAAAATAGTGGGAGATACCAATTTAAAACAAGACCTAAATTATTTTGGTAATTAATAAAATAATGTATGTTAAAATGTTGTTAATTACAAATTCATCTATAGAATTTTACAATGTCTAAATTACTATCATCATGCGAAGCATATTAGATGCTAAATTAACTGAATCAATTAAACGGATTGGTTAAGGAAATTGAGAATAGTTCTCATAGTTTGAAAAGCTATCTTATGTCCTTAATCGTCTATCCTGCAATGGTTGCGAATAATGCCTCTGAGGAAGATATTGCTACTTTTAGAAAGTGGCAAGATGATGCACACTTGGCTCAATGCATCATGCTCGCATCCATGAGTAACGAGCTTGCTGTGTCGACGATGAAACTATGGATGCTCCTACTATATTCCCGCACATCAAGTAATTGATGGTGAGGAAAATGGGGCCGATAGATATCGGATATCTAAGGAGCTCTTCCGATCTAGAATGACCAAGGCACTACAAGATCTGGAACACGTGTCCTAACATAATCAATTTGATTGATCAATTAGGACAACGAGTTTTGTCATGGATGGAGAGTTGAGCCAAGATTTGATCTTGCACTCACTCCCGGACTCCTTTCACAATTGTTGTGAATTTTTCATATGAACGAGTTAGATATCAGCCTCGCTGATTTGCTTAACATGTTGAAAAATGATGAGAGTCACTTTCCAACCAAGAAAGACCATGTCTTACTTGTAGGGGCCAAAGGATCTTCTGAAAAGAAGAACGATTCTAAGAAGGTAAATAGAAAGGCAAAAACAAAGGATAATAAGAACAAAACTGATATGGATAGCAAAGGAGTTTGCTTCCCACCGCTATAAGCCCTGGACACCGGAAAGAAATCTGCGAAAAGCATCTTGCGGAGGCTAACCAAAAGAAGCTTAGTGAAGTTTCGGTTCTAATACGATTTTGTTCATGATTGAAATAAATTTTTCTTTAAGTCAAGGTTCTACTTGGGTATTGGATACTGACTTTGGTTATCATAAATATAGATTTATGAAGGGACCAAGCAGAAGTAGAAAGCTAAACAAATATAAGTAATCCTAAGTGCGGGAAATGTAACAAAGGTTGCTACATTAGCCATAGAAACTTATAGTTTAGCAATGCCTACGGGCAAATCTATTAAGTCAATAAGTTGTTATTGTATTCCAGTTCTCGTTGAAAACATTATTTCCATTTTATTGTTGGACAATGAAATCTTTGGTATTATAATTAAGAACAATTGTTGTTCTATTTATAATAATAATGTCTTGTATAGAACTGGAATATTACTTAATAAATTTTGTATACTTGACTTACGTGAAAAATATATTTTGCAAATTGAACAAATTAGTATAAGAAAAGGAGATGATCATTCAAAGAGTTGAATGTGTGTATTTGCTAAAATACAAGTGTGAATTATTTGAAAGGTTCAAAGAATTCAGAAATGAAACAAATTGGCAAAGTATTAAGATTCTTTGATTAGATCAAGGAATAAATACTTGTGCAATAAGTTTCTAGATCATCTCAAATGGTTTTCTCATAATGGACGCCTCTCGATACATAATAATTGATTGATATATCTGAAAGGAAAAATTGTACCTATTTGAACATGGTGCGGTCCATAATGATTTTACTAACATTCCAGTATCCTTCTGGGATAATGTCCTAGAAATGGCTGCATATCTACGAAAATGGTAACCTCAAAATCAGGCCCCAAGACTCCATAAAAGTTATGGACAGGGAGGATTCCTAATCTTAAGTATGTTAAGATAAGGGGTTCCAACTTATGTGAAAAGGTTTCAAAAGGATAAGCTTGGGACAAGATTTGACAAGTGTCGATTTGTGGGACATCCTAAAGTAAGTTTAGGGTATATGTTCTATAATTCTACTTAGCAAAAGGTGTTTGTTACGAAACACGCTGCCTTCTAAGATAAAGGCGTTTATCATTGAAGGGGCTAGTGGGAGGATAATAGATCTTGAAAAGTTCAAGAACCACAAAACACTATAAGTCAAATAAGAGGAACACAGAGATAGACCTATTGTTCCACAACCAAATCGTAAATCGGAATAGTCATCGAAGATACCTAGGAGGTATGGATCATCATAGATGATGATGATGAGGTACGCATCATAGAAGATGATGATCCAGTTACATACAATGAGTTAAGAGTTGTAAACACTCAGAGAAATTGATTGAAGCAATATTCTCAAAAATGGAACATTCGTTTTGATGAAACAAATCAAAAGAGTTTGATTTTATCAAAAATAAGAATGAACCTAGTGTGTACAAAAGGTCGATTGGGAGCATCGTGACATTCCTAGTACTATATGTTGATATACTACGGATAAGGAATGACATACCAATGCTACAATCAAGAAAAGATAAAGTTGTCTAAACATTCCTCCATGAATGATTTGGAAGAGTATCTTAATTGGGGATATAAATCTATATAGATAGATTTAAAAGGATGTTCAACTTAACCCAAGTAACGATATTCATTTGATGCTAAAGTCGCTTAGCATGGCAAACTCAAGAGATGTCTCATGTCGATGAGCTATAGAGTGTATCTCTTTTAATAGTCCCCACAGACTCTGAAAAGAGAGTCACATGAATGACTATCATGTATGCGATGAAATATACGAGACCGATGTTGATCGGTCATATTCGGAGAAGTTCACTTTGTGAGTCGGTGAAAAATATCTTAAAGTGCTTAACCCAAGCACTAAGGATGTGATCATATTCATGGTGGGTCCGAATTAAAACTAGAGGGCTTTACTGACTCAAGTTTTTCGAATGCACTAAGACGACCAAAATCCACTTTAAGGTAAAGCGTTATCTTGAACGAAGGGTGCGTTGAATTGGAAAGGTTCCAAACAAAGAAAGAGTTCTTTGGTTTAGTGATAAAGACAAAGTATATAGCTATAAATGAAGTTTGCAAGTTGATTGTTTGGATTAAAAGTTCATTACGTAACTAGGAATAGTTCCCAAGTCTCATCTTGGATCTAAACATGTGTTGTGGCACTTTCATTTGATTATTAGAATCATTGAAAGATGGGAAATCACTATAGAGATAGTGGACTCTCATGAACAACATTACATATCCATTAACTAAAGCTTATCCAACAACAGGATAATCGTCACTTAGAGAGAAAGAGTATAAGATACCATGACGATTGGCTTTAGTGCAAGTGGGAGATTGAAAGTAGTATGCACACAAGCCAATCATGTTTGATGATAAAAGCATATACTTTGTAACAATCTTATTCATTTATTAATAAAAAGTATTAATTTATTAAAGGCTTTTAATTATCTACATGATCTTTTTTTATAATATGTGATAAACCCATAGTTTTAAGCAATGCTTTTAGAATAATGATGATGATCATTCTAATGAGATCTAAATTCTTAGAAAGCTTAAAACTAAAATAGTTCCCAATCATTGGATTACTAAATTGGGGATTAGTGAATCCGGATAGATTGGTACATACGTTGCTTTCGCTCATTGGATGAGGATGATTGATCTCATGATCATTTGTGTGGAGACACTAAAGCAAGTATGTAGGTGCTTATTAGAGAATAAGTTCACCGAACGTGGCTCGCTAAGGAATACCTAATGGAGTTTTATTTGCACCGTCAATAGGAATTCAGTAGTGATAGTAGTCTGAAGTAATCCTTGGACTTGAGATCATCATAGTATCTCTGTGTATGATGAGTTATACTTTGACTTATTCCTTAAGACCCTTAGGGTATATCAAAGGGTATGCTTGGGTATAATAAGTTGTACATGGAGATAATGTATGATCAATAAAGAATCTACCACTTCAATAAAAGAAGAGAAATGTCCTATGTGATTCGATAAATGACAACCCAAGTAGTCCTTGGCGGCGGCGAATGAAATTAGAAAGGAGTTTCTAATTTGCATTATTTGGAGTTATGCATTTAAGGATCGAAATACATATAATTAAATAAAATAAGACTTGACGATAATTCCATGTCTTATATTTAATTGGGACATTGTATGGTGGAAGGATTGAATTGTCATTTAACTATTTACTCAAAGGTTCTTTAATGATTAATGTTGAAATCTATATTATCTGGAAAGTCGTTGATCGCTAGGGGCTTATCCCTATTGTAGAATAAATATTATTTATTTAAATAAATTAATTGTTTAATTTATTTATTTAAATAAGATTAGAATTGTTCTAATTGATTTATTCACAACCTAGGTTTAATATAGAGAACCTAAAGGGTCACACCATAAAAGGAAGAATAATTATTTAAGAAGTTAATGGCATAATTGTAATAATATGTTAAGTATATTTAATTTAATCTATGGTGATAGAATAAATTAAATAGCTTAATATTTATTATTTAATATTTTAGAAATATTAAATATAAATTAATAAGAGAGTCTTATTAATATTGTTACAATTATTATTATTTTAATTTCTAAAAGAGTTTAGGAATTAATTTAATATAAGTACTCTCATTTATTCCTAATTGGATTAGGAAGGAAAATTAGTTAAAAGAGTTTAATTAATTATCCCTAATAAGATTAGGGAGCTTAATTAATTAAAAGAATTTAATTAATTAAATAAAATCCAATTCCTTAATTGTTAAGGTGGGTTGCTTTCATCTATTAATAAGAGGAGTCTTATTATGGGTAAATGGGTTGTTGATTTTTGAACATACGTAATAATTCCAATTGTTGGGAGAGTACACCTTTTCTATAGAGATAGAAAAACTAGGGTTTAGCCAACCACCCCTTCTTCTTGAATTCCTATTCTTCCTTGGTGGATCACCTCTATAGGCCAAACATTTGGGTGGCTAACGTTGATCAAAGGAAGGAACCAAACCCGGTGGATTCAAGATTGAGCGCGAAAGGATTTGGAGGTGAACTTGTACGAGGAAGCTTCGATCTTGAGGGTATGATTTATTCTTTATCTTTTCGTTTAATTAATAATTATGCATAAAGGATGATCTGGGTATATGGTTTGTAAAATTTTTAAAACTCGATTTTTCACGCTTAGCATTATTTTTGCAATTTGATTATACCCATGAATATTACAAACCCAACGAAAAGACAAGATTTACAGTTGAAACAGGATATAGACTATGACTTGAACTTGCACCGTATAGCAATACTCAAAGTATACTCAAAATACTCACAAGAATACGCTCGATAATATAGAGAGAAAACTTGAGTTTACGGTGTGATTTTTCAATTCTAACCTAAGCACCCTATTTATAGTAAAATCTTTAGAACACAAAAATAGAAAATTTAATAAATTAATATTATTTATTTTCCACATCTTCCTACGCATCCATGAATCTGAACTCAGCCATCCTAACACATGTTAAATATGCCCTCAACATATAAAAAATGTTTTTGTTAATATAAATATTTAAAACTTTCAAAAATCAATTATTTTGGAACTCGAAACTTCAATAATTCATAATAAATAGTCCTTTAAATCAGAAAATTCAATCTCACGACTTTTTATAGAAAATTCAATTCTCTACAACTTTTGAGAAGAAAGTTTTTCCAAATTCTAAACAAAAATTGACCAAAAATCCACAAGCAGGCGATTTTACGATCTATAATCAATTTTCGGTTCGAGAAATGGGTCCACCAACACACAAAACATGTGTTAAACATTTAATCCACAAAAATACTCTTCCTCCTCATAAATATACTCATATATCCCACATTCATTATAAAAATATCACCGTTAATATATTATTAAAATAATATATTTAAATGAATTATTTTATCGAGAAAAAGATAAAATATTAATTTTCAACAATTGTCACATTAAAATTTTCTCCATCTATATCCACATAAAATCAATATTTTCCTTATCATATAAATCAATAATTAATTATTCACAAATAATATTACGTAATCACAATATTGACAACCGTGCGGCTTAGGAAAGAGGGGGATTTCGAATAAGGATCTCTCCTTCGCTTGGTAGCAATTAGGTGACCAAACCTCTCCTTAGATGTAACTTTCTGACATTGCCAATAATGTTATCCAATAATATTATTCGGATAATATGAATTATTGCTTCGATAATGGAAAATACTATGTAATGACAATTATTGAAACAACAACAATATAAAATATCAACGCAACAATTATTGAATCAATAAAATAAAATCTTGAATAATAATTATCAGAATAATTATTGAGTAGTGCTTTCTTACACGTAAGAATCAATAATTGGAGCAATACCGGTGTCTTCTTGCTTGAACAACGCGTATTAGTGTGTTTTAACCACCGGGTATTCCAACAAGATTAATCGTAATAACTACGCCGCTATTTATAAACAACTTATATTTGTCGTTTCTTCATCCAATCGCTTTCAGTTATGGGGCCCACAAAAGATCTAAGGCATATCAGTCGTTTAATATTTCCCGACAAAGACGAATATTCCACGACCAAACGAATATTCCCCGATAATGAATATTTTATAACCACTTGCTTATTCAAATATTTATGTATTTTACCCATAACTATCCGTTTAATCAAATCGAATTCTTTACTATTTCAAAATAATAAATAGAGGAAAATAAATTTCATTTATTAATAATTTGAGGTCTTACAACCTCCTCCTTATGAAATTTCGTCGCCGAAATTGAAGACGTCTTTCAGTGTTTGAAAAGATGATAATACCTCGCTTTCATTTCCATTTCCAACTCCCAGGTCATTTCCAACTCCCAGGTGTTTATCTCATACTTTGGTTGGAGGAGAAAACAAGCCACCAAACTTAGAAGGTGTAAAAACTCATCTAAAACTCTAAAAAAAACTCTAATCATGGGTTATTTGTGTATTTTTATGTTAGACATAGGAAGTTCAAGCTTTAAATGGCTAGAAACATGTTAGAATGATAGATATATAATTTAATGGGTTTAACTTGGGTATTGATATGTGTTTATGGAGAAAAGTTTATCAAAATGTTTGAAAACATTTTTACCGACGAACAAACCGTAGTACGTTTGAATAAATTGCTCATTTTGAAAGCTATAAATTATTTTTGTTGTTTTATATTTTCTGGTATATTATGGGTAAGTTACGAACAAAATCTAGTTGGAATCATTTAAAAAGAAGTTGAAATGAGTGAGATATGCATTCTTAACCAAAACATGTTTACTGTCGGAGCATTGTTAGAACTGTCCACTTCCGGGCCATTTTCTGTTATTAAAACAGAACCAAAATTGATGTTTGATGAATGAAAACTGTAGTTCGGAAAGAAACGAATCCAACGAGTCTGATTGGACCCAAATCGGAGTTGTGGATTTCATTTTAATCAAGTTTCCGTAAAGGGACCCCAAATCTGGAAATAATCCGAAAATGTTACAAAATGCACTGCCGGTTCACTGTTCATCGAATCGGCGTAATTTTTTCGGCGACCGATTCACCACTTTTACGGCCGGTTCCGGCGACGACTCTTGGACCCAAAAATTTTCTAAAATCATGAGGAATATTATAATATTTAATTTGGAATTTTTCGGTATAATTATGTAATTATTAGTGTAATTAGTGGTTTAAACCCTTTTAAATCTTTTAAAATTGCTAATTAATAAATTTCAAATGCTACTAATTGATAATTAAACTAATGAAATATTATTTATGTAAAATTAACTATTTAATTATTATTTAATTAACATTAAGTAATAATTAGACAAGAGTAGTGATATTAAACTAACTATTTATTATTTAATATTAAATAATAAATCGAGATTCAATGATTAATTAATTATTATTTAATTAAAATTAAATAATGAGTAAAGAATGTTTTAAACTAAGTATTTATTATTTAATTAATATTAAATAATAAATAGGATTGAATGATTAATTAATTATTATTTAATTAATATTAAATAATGATTAAAGAATGTTATAATTAATAAACTACTTACTTAAATGTTATTTAACTAACATAGAATTAATAAATTTAATATTAAATAATAATTAAATACAAATAAAATTAAATATTTATTATTTAATTAATATTAATATTAATATTAAATAATAAATGAGGATAATTAATTAATTATTTATTATTTAATCTATATTAAATAATAATTAAATACAAATGAGATTAATAAGTTGATTATTTATTATTTGATTAATATTAAATATTAAGTAAATACAATTAGTTATTATTAAATAATGACTAAAGGTAATTGATTAAATACTATTTAACTAACACTAAGTAGTAATTAAATGAAGATGGAGTTAATTAAATAACGAGAATTTAATTAACATATTAATTAAACAATTATAATTAATTGTTTAAGGAATAAATAAGTGGTTATCCCTTAAGAAAAATATTGTTAATTAATTAAATCATCAACCTAAGATCAATTAAGTGTCTTATAGGGTTAATGATAGTATGTCAAATTATATGCGTTATGTGATTGATTTAATTGCTAAATAAATAACATAAGTAAGTGTATTGATATACAATTATTTGCAGTACTAATTAATACACCAACATTATTAATGTTAGGTCATTCGAAGAGAATTATTTAAAACTAGATATCTGTAGCTCGTCAGTCAGGCAAGTTTCTTAACTCAACTTGAGTTATTAATTTCAAAGCATGATTAGTGGATAATTATTGTTGGTTATTCACATCTATAATGATTATTGTTATTCGCACATAGTGCATTTGATTTCATGTTCTATTATTTGAACTAAGTTGTTATTGAAAGATTTATGCTATTAATTATTTCGGCTAGATCAATATTGATATTAAATGTTGAAATCATAACATTTCTTTGAAAGCAATCCAAACCATATTGTTGTGGTACGGACTCATGATGTAAGACTGAGATGAACAACCTTTATAAAAAGGGAACTTTATTGTCGGACATCCGACCCTTGCGCTATGTTGAGTATTATGCATAATATAGGGTACAATGTGGCTGATCACTTCATGTACTCGCAGAAGAGTATGATTTAATCTTTATGGTTAACTGATACTCTTGAGGTAATTCAGTAATAATTAACTGATAATTCCTCTATTAGTTCTTGATCCATTTGTGATCACTCAGCATGAAATCTGGGAATATCCTATTTTATTGAATATTGTTGCATTATTGCTAATTGTTCTTAATCAAATGAATATTATTGAATCTTTGAATGAATTTAATTCTTTCATTCTTGAAATATTATTTATTCTAGAATTCAAGAAAATTCTTGTTATTGAATATAATTTATTGTTCAGCTACTTCGAAATCTTTTGAACATTGCTGACATTCTAGAAAGTTAGATTCTTCTATATCTTTTATTGTACGCTTTAACTTGCTGAGCAAACTCGTTCCTCACCCTTGCTTAAATAAAACATTTCAGCTAAGGACGGGATAGCCGAGGGGTCAAAGAAAGACAAGGGCAAAGACAAAGTTCAAGAGTAGTTATTGTAAACTTTACTTATTATGTTAGTGTATGTAAATTAATTATGTAAACCTTTTGAGTATCTAAGGGTATGTAAGTTATTTTAAGGTTAGTTAACCTGGGATGATGATGATGATGATATAATTATATTTTAAGTTATGTTTTTATTAAGGACATGTAATGAATGATGTATTTCATCAATAAATGGGTAGTTAGATGTGATATGTATGATGGATCGTGAGCACCAAACCCGAGGTTAGGAAACCCGGATTTGGGGGCGTCACAATACCCATGAAACATGCTACAAAATTGATTGATCTATCCAAAACTTATGAACAAAAATCTCCTATAAATAAAACTCTTGAAGAGTTATCCCCTGAAGAAGATCAGGTACTTGAAAATAACGAGATCTCGATACATTATGTATATATAGGAGACGTATATATTGGATAGAAATAAAATCGTTGTCGACAATATATTTTCATATAAAGTTGCTATGGATATTACCAGAAGTAATGATCATGTATATGAACCACAAATCGTTGATAAATGTAGAAATATTTGGCCAATGTAGAAAGAGGCGATTCAAGCAGAATTAAATTCACTAAGTAAATGTGAAGTTTTTGGACCTATAGTCCGAACACCTAAAGGTGTTAATGCCTGTTGGATACAAATAGGTATTTGTACATAAACAAAATGAGAAACACAAAACTATAAGGTACAAAACGCGACTTGTAGCACAAAGGTTTCTCGCAGAGACCTGGTATTAATTATAAAGAAACATATGTTCCTGTAATGGACGCAATTACATTCAAATTTTTAATTAGCTTGGTAGCAAAAGAAAATTTGGATATGCGATTAATGGATGTTCTTACATCATATCTGTATAGATCATTAGACAATTATATCTATATGAAAATCCCTGAAAGATATTAAATGTCTGAAGCATATAATTCTACATCTCGAAGTATGTATTCTATCAAGCTACAAAGATTCTTATATGAGTTAAAGCAATCCATATGCATATTGTGGTATAATCGCCTAAGTTGATATCTTTTGAAAGAAGGATTTGAGAATAATCCAATTTGTGCATGCATTTTTATCAAAAGATCATAATATGGATTTGCTATTATTACTGTATTTATTGATGAAAGATCTTGCTCCAGAAGAGTAGACAAAAATAAAAATTTGAGATGAAAGATATTGGTAAGACAAATTTTTGTTTTGACCTACAAATTAAACTATGAAATTCTTGTTCATCAATCATCATACACATAAAAAGTCCTTAAGTAACTTTACATGGATAATGTTAATCCTTTAAGTACTCCAATGATGGGTTGGTCACTTGATATCAAGAAATATCCGTTTTGACCACAAGAAAATGATGAAGAAACTTTTGGTCTTGAAGTACCATATCTTCGTGAAATTGATGTTTTGGTCCTTAAGTACTATATCTTAATGTAATTGGTACTTTGATGTATCTTGCAAATTTGACAAGACCTGATATAGCATTTAATTTGCAGTTAACATACTAGCACTGTATAGTTATGCACCAACTCGAAAATATTGTAATGAAATTAAACATATTTTACATGAGACTATTGATTTGGGATTATTTTATCCAAAGGGTGATAGAACCAAGCATATTGTACCAAAATTATTTTATACACATGAGCCCCAGAAGAATGGTAATATTGATATCAAGCATATATGATCATGTGATAATTTGGTTGATATATTCATCATGTCATTACCAACTATGATTTTGAAAAAGATGGTGCACAATATTGGCATACTTCGACTTAATGATATTTTTACCATGAACAATGGAAATTCTATGTACTTATGAAGGGGAGTAAAAAGGATATGTGCTGATTGTACTCTTTTTCATTCGCTAAAGTTTTTTCCCACTAATTTTTCTTTGCAAGGTTTTAATGAGGCAATCCCAAGGCACTAGAAGTTATACAAGAATATTGTACTCTTTTCCTTCGCAAATTTTTTTTTCATTGGGTTTTTATTTGGTAAGGTTTTTTTGACGAGGCATATTCTTAGAAAATTGCTACAAAAGGACTCCATCCATTCTGTATGAAGACAATGCTGCATGTATAGCTCAATTAGAAGGAGGATACATCAAAGGAGATAGAACAAAGCACATTTCATCGAATTTTTTTTTCACACATGACCTTGAAAAGTGTTTGCATGCATTTTTATCAAAAGATCATAATATGGATTTGCTATTATTACTGTATTTATTGATTAAAGATCTTGCTCCAGAAGAGTCGACAAAAATAAAAATTTGAGATGAAAGATATTGGTAAGACAAATTTTTGTCTTGGCCTACAAATTAAACTATGAAATTCTTGTTCATCAATCATCATACACATAAAAAGTCTTTAAGTAACTTAACATGGATAATGTTAATCCTTTAAGTCCTCCAATGATGGGTTGGTCATTTGATATTAAGAAATATCCGTTTTGACCACAAGAAAATGATGAAAAAACTTTTGGTCTTGAAGTACCATATCTTCGTGAAATTGATGTTTTGGTCCTGAAGTACTATATCTTAATGTAATTGATACTTTGATGTATCTTGTAAATTTGACAAGACCTGATATAGTATTTAATTTTCAGTTAACATACTAGCAATGTATAGTTATGCACCAACTCGAAAATATTGTAATGAAATTAAACATATTTTACGTGAGACTATTGATTTGGGATTATTTTATCCAAAGGGTGATAGAACCAAGCATATTGTACCAAAATTATTTTATACACATGATCCCCAGAAGAATGGCAATATTAATATCAAGCATATATGATCATGTGATAATTTGGTTGATATATTCATTAAGTCATTACCAACTATGATTTTGAAGAAGATGGTGCACAATATTGGCATACTTCGACTTAATGATATTTTTACCATGAACAATGGAAATTCTATGTACTTATGAAGGGGAGTAAAAAGGTTATGTGCTGATTGTACTCTTTTTCATTCGCTAAAGTTTTTTCCCACTGGATTTTCCTTTGCAAGGTTTTAATGAGGCAATTACAAGTTACTAGAAGTTATACAAGAATATTGTACTCTTTTCCTTCGCAAATTTTTTTTTTCACTGGGTTTTTATTTGGTAAGGTGTTTTTAACGAGACATATTCTTAGAAAATTGCTACAAAAGAACTCCATCCATTCTGTATGAAGACAATGCTGCATGTATAGCTCAATTAGAAGGAGGATACATCAAAGGAGATAGAACAAAGCACATTTCACCGATTTTTTTTCACACATGACCTTGAAAAGTGTTTGCATGCATTTTTATCAAAAGATCATAATATGGATTTGCTATAATTACTGTATTTATTGATGAAAGATCTTGCTACAAAAAGAGTCGACAAAAATAAAAATTTGAGATGAAAGATATTGGTAAGATAAATTTTTGTCTTGGCCTACAAATTAAACTATGAAATTCTTGTTCATCAATCATCATACACATAAAAAGTCCTTAAGTAACTTTACATGGATAATGTTAATCCTTTAAGTACTCCAATGATGGGTTGGTCATTTGATATCAAGAAATATCTGTTTTGACCACAAGAAAATGATGAAGAAACTTTTGGTCTTGAAGTACCATATCTTCGTGAAATTGATGTTTTTGTCCTGAAGTACTATATCTTAATGTAATTGGTACTTTGATGTATCTTGTAAATTTGACAAGACCTGATATAGCATTTAATTTGTAGTTAACATACTAGCATTGTATAGTATACACCAACTCGAAAACATTGTAATGAAATTAAACATATTTTACGTGAGACTATTGATTTGGGATTATTTTATCCAAAGGGTGATAGAACCAAACATATTGTACCAAAATTATTTTATACACATGAGCCCAGAAGAATGGCAATATTGATATCAAGCATATATGATCATGTGATAATTTGGTTGATATATTCATCATGTCATTTACCAACTATGATTTGGAAGAAAATGGTGCACAATATTGGCATACTTCGACTTAATGATATTTTTACCATGAACAATGGAAATTTTATGTACTTATGAAGGGGAGTAAAAAGGATATGTGCTGATTGTACTCTTTTTCATTCGCTAAAGTTTTTTCTCACTGATTTTTCTTTGCAAGGTTTTAATGAGGCAATCCCAAGGCACTAGAAGTTATACAAGAATATTGTACTCTTTTCCTTCGCAAATTTTTTTTTTCACTGGGTTTTTATTTGGTAAGGTTTTTTTAACGAGGCATATTCTTAGAAAATTGCTACAAAAGAACTCCATCCATTCTGTATGAAGACAATGCTGCATGTATAGCTCAATTAAAAGGAGGATACATCAAAGGAGATAGAACAAAGCACATTTCACCAAAAAAATTTTCTTCACACATGACCTTGAAAAGTGTGGTAACATTGATGTTCAACAAATTCGCTCAAAAGATAATCTAGCAGATTTGTTCACCAAAGCATTACCAACTGCAACGTTTGAAGGATTGCGTCATAATATTAGAATCTGACGGTAATTTGAAGGACTTAAGGATATATTCATGAGGGGGAGCTAATACGCGCTGCACTCTATTTCCCTTAACCAAGGTTTTTCCCCATTGGATTTTTCCTGATAAGGTTTTTAATGAGGTAGCTTTCAATGCGTATAACTATACAATAGACATCCAAGGGGGAGTGTTATAAAATTATGTATGTCTAGATTCATATTATGGATGTCTAGGTACATGTAATTCCCATGTCCATTGAGTTATGAAACTCATAATCTTTGAGTTTTGTAACCTACTAGTATTTATGTTAGTATTGATGTTATTATATCTATAAATAATAATATTTGTAAAGTGAATGATGGATATATCAAAGTAAAAGGAGGATGCTCTCTTTTATCTCTAATCTTGTTTGTTCTTGATTTTTGTAATATTTTATAACAATGAACATGGGAGTTCCATACTTAATGAACATGGAAGATCCAAAATACCAAAGACAATTACAATTAAATAAAATCTAGACATCCATAAATATATGTTATAATTTTATAACAAAAATATTTATTAGTTGAAAAGTAACTAAATGTAAGCACGTAAGATAGTGGTTTCTCAAATAAGTAAGAAGCGAAGCGAGATGGTCTTAGTTTAAATTCAAAACCATGGTTTTCAGATTTCAACTGGTCATTGATTGAAAAAGGTACCGGGTGGATGGTTTACTGGTCCAATCAATGGTCAAACCGTTATTGACCTAGTGACGTCATTAATATATAAAAATATATATTATTAGTAATTAATAAAATTTTAAAAAATCTCATTTTTATGAACTAAGGGTGTATTCAATAAAGACTTTTAAAGGCTTTTGACTTTTGTAGAGTTTGTAGATTTTTAATGACTTTTAAAGACTTTTAAAATGACTTTTAAAGACTTCATGAAATAATTGACAGACTTTTATAGACATTTTACCAAGACTTTGGTAGACTTTTGTATAATTCTAATATATCTTGCAACTTATTCAATTGTTAAAAAGTCAACAAAGATCTTATATTTTAGTTGAAATGAGTACGATATTAAATAATATTAAAATATTTTGACCATGTCACATTCTAATTTAAAATAAAAGGCATTATTGATGTTGAATTATTAGATCATACCCAGTCTATTACAAGAAAATGTCCTATTTCATAATTTTTATATTTCATAAAAAGAAGTCAATTTTCTACTAACTGTAATATAAAAATAACAATCTCGATTTTAAAATTGTTCATTGTCATTTTCCTATCAAGTCATTATAATTACTAAACTAACAATTTATAATTTTCAACAAATAAAAAATTAAAAATTTATTACTTTTAAAAATAAACTTAAAACAAAATACCTTATCCTTAATACTTACAAATATAATAAATGAGTTTTTTTTTATGGGAGAAAACAAATATAAAATGATATTAAAATATTTGTTATCTCCATTTGAAACCCTTAACGCTACTTCCTCTTTTTAACCCCTCCTCTTTTTTCTCTTTCCTCACCTGTTATAAATAGGCATTTGCTCTATTTTTGTTTAATCTCCCCTATCTGTTTCTCTTTCTCTTTCTCCTCTGTTCATCTTCTACCTTTCTCAAATATTTGGAAGTCTTTCGAAATCTTTAGAAATTGGGTCAGATTTTGGATATGGGTATCTCTACTTTTAAAGTCTGTCAAACTCTATAATTTGATAGAAATCTGAAAAATTTATGACTTTTTAAATACAAAAATACTTTTATAGACTATGTAAAAGTCTCAATTCAATATCACTTAACTTTTAAAAACATTACAAAAGTTGTAATTGAATACGAGTAAACTTTTATAAACTCTTTAAATGTCTTGATTGAATACAACCAAACTTTAAAAGTCTTTAAAAGTCTTAATTGAATACACTCTCCTAAGATATAATAAAGTTGAGTTACAATAACATAATAAAGTTGAGTTACAATATTACTAAAACTAGTTAATTTTAATATTAAATTTTTTTTTATAAAAGAAAAAAAAATTAAAAACCAGGTCAACTAACCAATTTTACCAGTTAAATCACTGGTTTGACCGATGGTCAACCGGGCTAACTAAATTTTGATCAAAACCAATTAATTTATCCAAACTCAACCGGTTCTAATTTTTACTGGTCTGATTGGCGGTCCCGTCTGAATTTTAAAATCATGTTCAAAACATGTATTGATAGTGCCGTTTTGACATTTGGGGTGAGGGGGGAACTTTTATCATGAAATATGGTTTGCTCACTATTACTATAGTGGCCTTTTGTTTGTTCTATTTGTCTTGGTCTTTAGTCTTTACCATGTTTACATTGGTCTATGTTCAGGTCTTTCTCCTAGTCTAGACTTTTCATGCCTACCTCCAGCAACTCATATCTGTAGGTAGGGCTCCCAAAAGCAAAGAAGGGTATGATGCCATTGGAGGTGGTTCGCCTTTGAGAAAAATAAGCATGTGAGACTGAGAAATCTATAGTGCTGTTCATGTTAGAATAGTTTTTGGTTATGATTTCTATTACTTTTGTACTTGCTTAAAAGGGGGAAAAATATGTTTATATTGTTTTTTTACTGGATTTATGTTTTGTTTTTTTTTGGTTCCTTATTAGTTTGATACATTATGTAGTTTACTTTTGTTTTTCTAGAGAGGAAAGAAGACAAAGGATTCAACACAACAATTTTAGGGAACCCATAAAATCTAATAATAACATTATAAGCTTTGTAGTCTATAAATTGTTGCAAGAGAACTGAAACATAACCAACATATTTAGACTCTGGGGGTAGGCGCAGGCTGGTAGAGCTTAATTCTCATGTGCCTTTTGGCCGTATTACTGTATATTATGCTGCATTTTGATATGTTAGCGAGCTGATCTCTTTGTCGCAGGCAGAAGCTCTTAAAATATTGGAACTGGAAGCAAAGGAAGTCCCTGTAAATGTCTATGTTGCCGTGCGTTACTGTTATCCTTTTACAGAGGAATCCGTTCAGCAGGCATGTTAGGACTTGGCATTGTATTATTTTTGTCATCAATTTAATTAATTTCACACCCTAGTTCCTGGACATATAATTATCGTCTTGAGTTTTTATTGTGCTGTCTGTTTATTTAAAAGGCTCTCATGGGTCTTCTGGTCATGATATTCTTCAGTGCACATGGAGTGTTACACCCCCTTCCCGAAAAGAAAAGGAAGGTCACGTGCAAAGCACAATAAACTTCAAAATAAGTAAACAGAGCACTAATGACTTCAAATATGTAATAATGATATCCATCAATGAAGTACTAAATACAATTCTCCAACTAGAGTCAAAATAACCAAAATCAAAAATCGAACAACCTAGATGGTTGAAGGCAACACTCTCATCACACTAAATTTTAATCACCCCCGAACTGCCGGAAGAAAAAAACACGGCGTGGATGGAATTGCTTCAAAAGATGGATACAGATATACAACTGATATACAAATATAACTAAGACAAAATACTTAACAAAGCCTTAAGTGTAAATACGAACGAAAATATAATCTTCAAAGATCTGAATGGAATATATCTGAATCAACAGAATTGACGAAACCAATAGAAGAACAAAGAAATAACGAACCGAAGTAACTAACTCAATGAATTGAATTGAACTGAACAGAAACAAACAAAACTAATACAATGAAATAATAGGCTGAATCAAATGGTTGTGTTATATTTCATACCGAGTGAGCTCAGAAATATACATTGCCACACAGGCAAGTCAAAACAATGTCACACAGGCAAGTCAAATGATGCCACACAGGCAACCAAAATAATGCCACACATACAAATTACACATTGGACCGCGAATCCAAATGTATGCAAATCGGATATTTGTGTTTGGCACAACATCACAAATCCGCAGAACAGAAAACTAGGGTTAACCCATACGCCTCCCACAACAAAACACCAAATGACCCACTTCCTCCGGAGCCCAAATAGAGACGTCGTGGACAAATCACACTGCCACGGAAAGTGTCATGCATGCCTCTCGTGCCAAAACGACATGCCTGTGATACCCCCACAAGTGGTTATAGCTCAGGTATACCCTACGATATATTTTATCAAAAATACCATGTCACAACACAAGCGACATAATACCAACAAAAGGGTTCTATATGTAAATGTTGAACCAAATCAAATTCTAGTCACAAGGTTTCAAAAAGAAGGTAGCAACATGTACCGCTCTACAATTATCAAAATAAATAGTACCAAACATGATAACCTAATTCAAAGAGTACAAATATGAGTCATATGTATCAACTCTAAAATGAAACTAATATATTTATTTCACAAGAAACAATTATGTGAAATCATAACAGAATTCAAAATAAGGAAACAAACGAACAAATCAAATCTAACAAGATTATCGCTGAAACAGTACAAAATCCGTACCTGGAATAAGCAACGTAATACCCAAAATTTACATTCCAAATTATAACTCCTTAAATTCTCCCCGTCCGAGCTAATTAAACAAAAAAACAAATTAATAATTTATGAGCTAAATTACTAATTACTAACTTCTTCTTTTTTATTATTATTATGACTCATACATTCCATGAATTTTATAATACCAAAATAATTCACCGAACCTAAATATTACACCGCCAAATCTCCTCAATCCGAACTATATAATTATCAAATTAATACAATACTATTAATTAAATTACTAACTTATTAAATTTATTCTTTTTATTTTATTTTATAAATTTAAAATAGAAGACATATTATATATATTCTGTAGTATATTTTGTTTATAATTATATTATTATTTTAAAAAAATATCAATTATGACACTACATGCAAAATCACATTAATTGATTACACGGATAGAAAATAGTGTGTTAGACTAACCTCATATACGTGGGTAATACTTACATAATAAGGGAGCCAACACGTTTTACTAAGTGCCAATAAAAAATGAATTTACTATTAGTTCAGGAAAAAAAAAGTTTGCATGGATGCCTGCCTTTTCATAAACAATTCATATTTCATAGTCCTGTATCAGAGTCAGGTGCCTCCATTCAAAAAATAATTACTGAACCTTATATGTATACATGTTATGTACATGTTGATCCTGCACTAATCATCAACTTTATGATCTCATACACTCCTTATTTCGATTACAAATTAAGACTATATTAACAGATCTGATGTAAGACCCCAGCTTTTATAAATAAAGATGAATTTTCTATAAATATTATTTTTGAATATTATGGAATAAATTTGATATAATGTTATAGTTGTGGGTAATATTTATAAATTTTGCAAAAAGTAAGCAAGTTGTTATAAAATATTCGTTTGGTCTGGGAATATTCTTTTGTTTCGGGGAATATTCGTCATTTACGGCTCAATCATTGGTGGACCCCATTAACGAAAGTATTGTCGTAGTTAAAAACGACAAAATTATCTTTCTATAAAATAACTACGGAGGTGTTACCGTTAAAACCGTTGAACTACCCAAAGGTAAAAAGTACAAGAATACGATGTCTGGTTGTTAAGTAGTAGCACTCAGATTGATTATTGATGCTTACGTGAGAAGTCACTTAGCTATACTCAATTATTACTCTACAATAATTACGCATCATATCTCTTATATTATTGATTCAATTATCACACAAGATCATCATGTATAATATATTATATTATTAATTGAGACGACAAGTTATAAATGATTAATAATTGTTGAAAGATTAAATATGTGTTGATTAAAAATAAAATGATTTGTGGTAATATTTATTCAATCCTTGATGTATATAAAGAGACGTTTGTGGTAAGTTTGATTATTTTATGGGGGGCCCATATGTCATCATCTAAGAGTCTCTTCGTCAATAGTAATTACCTTCGTCAATAGTATTTACTTTCGTCAATAGTAATTACCTTCTTCAATAGTAATTACCTTTGTGAATAGTAATTACCTTCGTCAATAGTATTTACCTTCGTCAATAATATTTACCTTCGTCAATAGTATTTACTTTCGTCAATAGTAATTACCTTCTTCAATAGTAATTACCTTCGTCAATAGTAATTACCCATTCGCAAATAATAGTTGTCCCTTCAATATTACCAAGAGTTAACTGCCTCTTCGATGCTCCAAGGGTTAATTACCCCTTTGCAAATAGTAGTTGTCTCTTCAATATTATCAAGAGTCATTTTGACCCTTCGTTAAGACCAAGAGCCACCCTCAGTTTTTCTATAAATAAAAGCTCATTCCTTCATTATTTCTTTACGAATTCAATTTGAAACTCTGTAGAGAAAACTATAGAGAAAGAAGAAAAGTATTCTGCTACTTCACTTTTCTAATATTCAGCTCTTCTAAGGTAGGGAATATTATTTGTTGTACTCGTAAAGGGTGTTATTCTTTCTTATTCATGAAGAGAACTGTTGTTATTCCATTGCTTATTATTCTATTGGAATAACCTGTATACGCGGTTTACCCTATACTTGGTGACATTCTTCTATTATTCTGTTGGAACATCCTGTCTGTGTGTTTTACACCGGACCTGGTTCCGTCTTTATTATTATTCTGTTGGAACATCCTGTCTGTGTGTTTTACACCGGACCTGGTTCCGTCTTTATTATTATTCTGTTGGAACATCCTGTCTGTGTGTTTTACACCGGACTTGGTTCCATCTTTATTATTATTCTGTTGGAACATCCTGTCTGTGCGTTTTACGCCGGACCTGGTTCCGTTATTTATTATTCTGTTGGAATAACCTGCCTGTGCGGTCTATCGCATGCATGGTGATTTCTTTTGTTATTCCATTCTTTATTATACCCAGTTGGTTAAAACTTTGACTTCTATACTCCATGAAATTAGTAGAATATCCTTGATATTTGCGTTTCATCTAAAGATCTTTTCATGGAAATATTCTTTTGATCATTCTTGAATTTTACTCTACAAAACAAAGATTCGTGTTGACAATTTGGGCGTTAATAATTCTGGATAAAATAATTCTTGAACTTGTTTTATTGAATTCTTATATCATTGTCATCATCCTCATGTTTATATTATGTTGAAAGTCATCTCGTGGCTGTAGTGCATAGATGGACTTGGTATGATTATGACTAGAGACTATTCTTGTTGTAATCATGACCGTAATGTTACAAATGATGTGGTAAAAATCCTCGATGGTAGTAGTGCATTGATGGATGAGCTTGTTGGCATGATCATGACCATTAATGAATACACAACTATTCTTAGCCCGTAGTGCATGAATAATTGTGGTCGTGATACTAAAGAATATCATTGTCAGAGTGCGGGGGTGATTCGATGATGTGGAATATTTATTAAAGTGAGTCTCAAATATAACAAAGATGAAAAACCTTTTTAAATCATAAAAGATAGTAGATTTTATTTTCTACTGACTCTTTTAATGGATTGTTGGTTCTATTGTAGTTAAACTTGATGTTCATTATACATTATCGGTTTAACAATCATTGTGAAGCTAATGATAATTTATTCGCATTATCTTAGTCATAATATTTCTTCTTGAGCTAGTTGAGCTCACCCTTTCTTTCACTGTTCTCTTCAGGAAATGAGAATATAGCTGGGACGAGTCGGGGAACGGAGTAATGGTCCAGAGGATAGCATTAGTAGTCCTCACTATTCTGTGAAATAGTGTGATAATAATTGTAATGAGGACTCCTTTTGAGTTTGTATAATATCTAGTAGACAATATTTGTATTCAAACTCACAGTTTATGTCGTATTGTACACGACAATTATATTAGTAAGTTGTATTTAAATTCTGTACCATGTATCTGACTACCCAAGATGGGTGATGTATACCTAATTTTGGGGGCGTCACATCTGACTAATCAAATGACATAATAAATTCTTAAAACAGATTATAAACACCATAATAAAATAGATTATAATCAGTAACAAAGTAATTATTTGTATTTAAAAAAATAGTCCAATAATTACCCTTTAGAGATACGATTTTGTTGAATATAGTCTCATAATCTTCTTCTCAAATTTTCTTTTTATTTCACAACCTTCTCTTCCGCCTCTTTTTCGTTTGCATCAAAACCCTCTTCTTTCGTTTAGGCGATTAATGTCAGTATATGAATTAAGAATAAATTTAACCTAATATATTAATACTAATATTACTCCTATTCCAATTTGGTTTTTAAACTCATCACCCTTATTTGGGCTCAAATAGTTTAACAAGCCCAAACTTAAATACTTAAAATTAGTTTGACCCAATTAGTTTAAATACCCAAATTAATGTAATCACATACTTATTATAGTCCACATAAACTAAATATAATTTGACCCAAACAGCCAAAGATAAGAAAGGCCCAATTAAAATATTTAAAATATAAATTTAAAAGTCATTTATTTTATTTTAATCTCTTCTTTTTTTCGGGTATTACATGGAGTACCAGTCACTTACGTCGAAAATGGAGGTGATCCTTACAAAGATCAGAAGGAGGAATGCATTTACTTGATAACGAAAGAATTGAATTCAAGAGGAATCAACAACAATAATATTCTGGTCTATCTATCAAGATTGTTGTTAAATTTAATTGGTGCTGTTTGTTTACATCTGATTGCCTCTTAATGGACTGACTCTTATTCGCTAAGAGGCATGATGCTATTTTTTTTTGTTTTTTACCTCTGAATGCCTCTTAATGGGTAAGACAGAAAATGAAATCTTAATAATTAAGAGGTACCTCTTAATGAATTTTTTTTGATAATTTTTTTTATATAAATATATTCAACAATATTATGCACTCATTTTTATTAAATTGAATATTTAAAATTATTAAATAAAATTTACCCTTTAAAATGATAAAATAGTGTCATTAAGAGACAACATACTTTTTAGTTATCAAACAATTTTTTAGATTCAGAGCTCATAACCATTCAGATGACCTAATTTATTAAGACATCATAATCATTCACATCTTAATTCCCAAGTTTATTAAACACAACCAGTTTTCAATTCCTAAGTCTCATTAGAAATAGATATCTAGAGAGAAAAGTAAAACCTAAGATATGGCCTTTTTTAATTTGGTAATGTTTACAAATGGTTGAAGCCCTACACTGATGAAGTTCTTCTTGAGCTTGTCGAAATGGTGTCAAAAGTCTCCTAGCCGTTCCACTAAGGTTTGTTACAAATTATCAAGTTTTTTACTGCGTTTCATTTGCATTCATATTAAATCCCTTAATTGTAAGAACTGGATGATTTCTACCTCTTTGATGCTGGGCTTAAATTTTTAATATATTTCCGCATTTGGCGGAGTGTATTATTGTAAGACCCCAACTTATTATTAATAAAATTTAATTTTCTCTATTTATTATTTTGAAATAGTAAGGGTTGATTTGATTAATGTGGATAGTTATGGGTAAAATACGTAAATATTTCAAAATAAGCAAGTGGTTATAAAATATTCATTGTTGTTTGGGAATATTCGTTTGGTCGTGGAATATTCTTCTTTGTCGGGGAATATTAAATGACAACGGCCTAGCCTTCTTTTAATGGCCCCATAACTTGAAAGCGATTGGATGAAGAAAAACGACAAATATAAGTTGTTTATAAATAACGGCGTAGTTATTCTGAGATTATCTTGTTGGAATACCCGTGGTTAAAACACACTAATACGCGTTGTTGAACAAGTAGCACTGCAGTATTGCACCAATTATTGATTCTTACGTAAAGAAGACACTACTCAATAATAGTTACGATGAATTACTATTCATTATTTTATTTTATTGATTCAATAATTCTTTGCGTTGATATTTTATATTCTTGTTGTTTTGATAAATTGTCATTACACAAGATTTTCCATTATCGAATCAATAATTCATATTATCTGAATAATATTATTAGAAAACATTATTGGCAATGTCTAGAAAGTTCTGTCTAAGGAGAGGTTTGGTCACCTAATTGCGTGCCAGTAAGGAGAAATCTTTATTGGAAAGCCCCATCTTTCTTGGGGCGGCTACCGCTTGCGATCTTGTGATTCTCAATAATATTATTTGTGAATAATTAATTATTAATTTATATGATGAGGAAAATATTGATTTTATGTGTGGATATAGATGGAGAAAATTTTTAATGTGACAATTTTTGAAAATTAATATTTTATCTTTTTCTGATAAAATAATTCATTTAAATATATTATTTTAATAATATATTAATTGTGATATTTTTATAATGAATGTGCGATATGTGAGTATATGAGGAGGAAGAGTATTTTGTGGCATTAAATGATTAACACATGTTTTTTGTGTGTGCGGTGGACCCCATTTCTTGGTTGAAATTTGATTATAGCACAATAAAATCGCTTGGTTTGTGGATTTCGGTTCGATTTACATTTGGAATTTGGAAAACTTCCTTACAGTAAAGTTGTAGATAATGGAATTTCCTATGGAAAGACACAAGTTTCGAATTTTTCTGATAAAAGAGCAAATTATTATGAATTATTGAAGTTCCGAAGCTCCAAAATAATTAATTTTTGGAAGTTTAAAATAATTTAAATAAGAAAAACATTTTTTGTGTTTGGTGGGCATCTTTAACACATGTCAAGTTGCTGAATTCAGATGCTTGATGCGTAGGAAGATGTAGAAAAAATAAATAATATTAATTTATTAAATTTTCTACTTTGGTGTTCTAAGCGTTTTCCTATAAATAGGTGTCTTAGGTTAGAATTGAAAATCACACCGAAATCAAGTTTTCTCTCTATATTATCGAGCGTATTCTTGTGAGTATTTTGAGTATACTTTGAGTATTGCTATACTGGTCAAGTTCAAGTCATAGCCTATATCCTGTTTTTTAACTAAGAAATCTTCTCTTTTCGAGGTAAGGGATGTTATTTTATTCGAAAATGATATTATTTCTTCAATATCATTATCTTAGAAATATTGGTTGGAAATTTTATCAAATTTAGAACTTTTTCATGTCGGGATTACTATTCACGAGTACTATTCACGAAAGCGTGAAGATGTTTTTTATGAAATTTCTATCTTTTGGTGTCTGAATTCTTATTCACGATATCTGACACTTGTAAGACCCCCAAAATTTTTTAAATAAAAGGAATTTCTTTTATTTATTATTTTGAAATAGTAAGGGTTGATTTGATTAATGTGGATAGTAAAGGGTTAAATACGCAAATATTTCAAAATAAGCAGTGGTTATAAAATATTCATTTTGTTTGGGAATATTCGTTTGGTCGTGGAATATTCGTGCTTTGTCGGGAATATTCGTTTGGTCGTAGAATATTACGTCTTTGTCGAGAATATTAAATGCGACGCAGCTAAATAATGTGTGGGCCCCATAACGAAAGCGATTGGATGAGGAAAACGACAAAGTTTGGGTGGTTATAAATAACGGCGTAGTTATTGCACTGTTAAGATCCGTAGTTATTCTGAATAAGGCATTGGAATACCCGGTGGTTAAAATCTGATGTACGCGTGGTTGCACAAGATGACACTTACGGTATTACCGCAAAGATTGTTGAATTATTGATCCTTACGTGAAAGGCACTACTCAATAATTATTACAGATAATTCTTGTTCAATAGTTTATTTTAATGATTCAATAATTCTTTGCGTTGGTATTTTATATTATTCATTGCTTCAATAATTGTCATTTGCACAATGATTCCCATTATCGGATCAATAATTCATATTATTTGAATAATATTATTAGATAACATTATTGGCATGTCTAGAAAGTTCTGCCTACAGGAGAGGTTTGGTCACCTAATTGCATGCTGCCCAATAAGGAGAGATCCTTATTGAAAGCCCCTCTTTCCGGGAACAACTGGTTGTCATTAAAATGTGATTCTCGTAATATTATTTGTGAATAATTAATTATTGATTCATATGATAAGGAAATATTTATTTTATATGAATATAAATGATGGATTTATTTATGTGGTTATTAATGAAGGAATTAATGTTGAGTGTTTTATCGATATTTTATCGGATGGGAGGTATTAAAAATCAAATCGGGGTTTTGAGATATATTATGGGTTATAATTTTTAATCCGACCGTTGGATTGTGGTAATTTTTGGGTATGTTATACATACATAAGTTGAGTATATGTCCACAAATTTTGAACCGTTAAAAATGCACGAATGATTTGTTGTGAATTTTAAGAGGTGTCGGATTCGGAAATTAGGTTTATAATTGATTTTGGTGGAAAATTCTAGAATTGAGTGGGCCCCACTTGTGGTTGGTGAAAAAATGTGCTGAATTTTATTTCAAATGTGGTGGGTGGCAATAGTAGCGGTAAAAGCCATCGTGTGCTTGGTCAAGTCTGCTTCTTGGCTAACATTTTCCTATAAATAGAAATTTAAGTTAGAATTGAAAATCACACCGAAACAAAGTTTTCTCTTTCTCTCTCTATATTATTGAGCGTATTTTGTGAGTATTTAGATACTTTGAGAGTTCTTTGTTCAAAGATAAGTTTCATTCAAGATCACTTCCGGCCTTTCCTTCCGGCATCTTGATTCTTTGAGGTAAGGGATGTTATTTTCTTCTCAAATGATATTAATTCTTCAATATCATTATGCTGAAATATTGGTTGGTACTTTTTATCAAATTTGGAACTTTTTCATGTCGGGGTTACTATTCATGAGTTACTATTCACGAAGTTACTATTCATGAGTTACTATTCACGAGTTCTTATTCACGAGTACTATTAATGAAGCGTGAAAATGTTTTTTGTGGAATTTCTATCTTTTGGTATCAGAGTTACTATTCACGTATACTAAGACTATTCACGTGATATCGGCACTATTCACGAATCTGACTATTCAATAGAAAAATGAAAATTTTTCTTTTAAATCTAAAATATCTATTCGGATACTAGCTTTGATTGTATCCATGTTTTGATCATTCTTGAATTTTACTTCACTATGATTATTTATGAAGTATTTTTGAACTTCGGATTGTTTAAAAAATACGAATCCATAATATTTGTCATTTTGTTTCACCGGATTCGTTCTTTAAAAGTATTTTCATCATCCTCGGTCTTAAATGATGATAGTATTGAATATCTTTGGCCCGTAGTGCAAAGATGAATGATTTTGAAGAATATCTTTGGCACCAGTGCAAAGATGAATGATTTCGAAGAATATCTTTGGCACAGAGTGCAAAGATGAGCAGTGTTTAAATGAACATGACCGATCGATGAATATCTTTGGCCTTTAGTGCAAAGATGAATAGGTGTTTAAATGAACATGGCCGATCGATGAATATCTTTGGCCTTTAGTGCAAAAAGATGAACAGTGTTGAGATGAACATGATGATTGATGAATATCTTTGGCACATAGTGCAAAGATGAATATTTGATTTGAGATGAATATTGATTGATGTTACGTGGATAAAATATTGATGATGGATTTATTAAATTCATAGATTATAGTAGATTTCATTCTCCACGTAACTCTTCTATGAATTATTATTTCAAATTGCGAATATTGATCCGAAACTTGTTGTCTATTGTATTCTATCGATTTTTTTTCCTGTTGGAGACTAACGATAATTTGTTGTATATTATCTTAGTCATAACATTCTTCTTTGGGCTAGTTGAGCTCACCCTTTTCCTTATTGTTCCATTTTTCTTCTCTCGAGGAGGCGAGAATGTAGCGAGTACTTAGTCGGGGTATGGAATGAAGGTTCTAGAGAGAGTTGTTTAGTAGTCCTCACCATTATTGTAAAATAATGTATCAATAAATGTGATGAGGATTTATTTGAGTATAAATATTGTCTAGAAGATAATATTTGTATTTAAACCACAGCTTTATTGTTGTGATAATAAAGTTGTAGTTGTTTACGTACCATGTATTTGGCGACTCGAGAATGGGTTGGATGGAATGGACCTATTTTGGGTTAAATCACAAAGACTATTCACGTATAACGACACTTATTCACGAATACGCACTTATTCAATAGAAAAATGAAATTTCTTCTTTTGTCCAAAATATCTATTATGGATACTAGCTTTGATTGTATCCATGTTTTGATTATTCTTGAATTTTACTCCACTGCAGTTATTTATAAAGTATTTTTGAACGAAAATTGTTTAAAATACTGAATCCTTAATATTTTTCTTTTGTTTCATTTGGATTCGCTTTCCTTTAAAATATTTTTCATCATCCTCGGTCCTAAATGATGATATTCTTGAATATCTTTGGCTCAGAGTGCAAAAGATGAACAGTGTTGAGATGAATATATTGGTCGATTAATATCTTTGGCCCGTAGTGCAAAGATGAGCAGTGTTTAGATGAACATGATCAATCGATGAATATCTTTGGCTCAGTAGTGCAAAGATGAATATTTGATTCCGATATATATATGATTGATGTTACGAGGGATAAAATATCGACGATAAACTTTTAAATTCATATATAGAAGATAGTAGTTTGCATTCTCTACTTAACTCTTCTAATGAATTGTTGTTTCCATTGCGATCGTTGTTGATTTAAAATTGGTTGTCTATTGTATTCTATTAGATTTTTCCTGTTGAAGACTAACGATAATTTGTTGTATATTATCTTAGTCATAATATTCTTTCTTCGGGCTAGTTGAGCTCACCCTTTTCCTTTTTGTTCCATTTTTCTTCTCGGGAGACGAGAATGTAGCGAGTACTAGTCGGGGTATGGAATGAAGGTTCTAGAGAGAGTTGTTTAGTAGTCCTCACCATTTTTGTAAAATAATGTATCAATAATTATAATGGGGATTTATTTGCGTGTGGATATTGTCTAGATGGCAATATCAGTATTTAAACTCACAGTTTATATGTGGTAATAATAAAGTTGTAGTTATTTCTGTACCATGTATTTGGCGACTCAGAATGGGTTGGATGGAATGGACCTATTTTGGGGGCGTCACAATTATTTTCATAATTTGATGTTCGATTGAATCTTTTTCTCTTGTTTAGTTTTCCTCCCATTTTCAGGTTTCACTTTTGAGATGAATTGCATGTTTTATTGATTGCAACTATAAGAGATCCTTGCTTATGACAATGTTTTATGTGCTGTGTAGCCTTGCTACATGTTGGGGTTAATGTTGATTACAAAGATTTTAGATGACTTTGTCAAAGATTGTCAGCTGAATTGAAGGATAGATTGATGAGATCTGTTGGCTATTTTTGTACAAAGGTTATGCTTGCATTCTAGCAAAAATTACCTGTTTGCTTATTTACTTGTACATATTTATCTTGAAGAGGAAAAACTATCAGAACAAGAAACTTAATTAATGGACATATATCAAGTTGTACTTCAATATGTGAGTTCCTTTGTTGTTCAGTATATTCAAGAAAAGTTTTTCTTTATCACTTAAAGTTGCGAAAATTATACGTATGAAGATAATATGATTGTTGAGTGTCTTTAGTCTGTGTAGTAAGGATATGTAGTGAAAGTTCTTTTTGGTCTGAGTACAAAGAGCAACTGTTGATTGATATGATCATAACTATTAGTGTTACAGTTGCATACACTCTTGATGATGAATTTTTAAATTGGAGAAGATAGTAGACATTAATTATGATATATTTGACTCTTCTAATGGATTCCTCATTTCGCTGCAGTTATTTCTTAAAAATTTATATTATCTACCATATGTTTTTAAACCTCTATTTTATTATTGTTGAAGGTTAAGGGTAATTTATTTTTTGTTATCTTAGTCATAATACTCTTTCTGAGCTATTTGAGTTCACCCTTTTGTTTCATAATTCTTTTCAGGAACTGATATATTCTTATGGTGATTTATCGATTTTGGCTTAGATTTTACTCATTTTTATCGATTGTTTTTTATGGAGTTACTTTATATTGATTTCTAGGTCACCCACATATAGATTCATATCTAGTGCTAAGGAGATCACACCTTTTGGCCAACGAGGAATTCTAAGAAATAGAATTATCCTTATAGCCAATCTGGGATATATATATATTGTCAACTAGATCCCAATTATTATATATATTGTCTAGATCTATGAGATCTTAGATCTACAAATTTCATTTTCCTAGACTCTAAATTCTTTCAATAAATCTCGTCAATACGTAATAGTCACTCTCGATATTATTGTTGGTTGTGCGCTCTACGGGTTAGGGTCTATGGGAGCCCTTTTCCTAAATTCTAAATTACGCTTTTGAATCTCGATGTATTGGTTATTGTGATTCTGAATCATGTTAGCCTAGGAATGAAGTCAAGACCTTTAAACATCGTGTTTAATGGGCATTCATGAAATTCCTACGATGGACATAGTTGGTGGTTGTAATTTTTTTATTCGATGATTGTAAATGTAAATTCGGGCCTTAAATTAAACAATGTCGAGGGTTCTGATGTGATAAAAATATGTAACTGCAAGTGCACAGTGTCAAATTGAAGAACTGACAAGTACAAGTTGAACCACATAAACTAGATTAATTTAATGTATCCTTAATATCTATTTTGGACGAATTAGAAATAAATATTGAGAATCGATTAACTACAATTAAAACTAATAATAAAAAAGTAATCTAGAAATTCAAATCCATTAAACAATAAACATAACAAATAATCCAATCTCTTTTATTTTTATAACTTAACTATGATTTTGATCTCCCTTTTCTTTAATTTAGGCAAAACTAATGATTTGGTCATCGAAGTTGGCACGTTTTACTAAATACCTGATTGAACTTTTAATTTGTCAAATTAACTAACTGAACTAATTAAAAATTTCAAATTGGGTCACTCCGTTAAAAAAAAATAGACAGACGTTAACTTTTTATCTACGTGACGCTGAAAAAATATACAAAAATTAAAAATATTACATGTGGCAATAAAATAAATAAAAAACTTCAACCCTGACTTTCTACATCAACAAAATAATAATATATAATCAATTAAAATTTTAATTTATTAAATCAATCAGATTACATATTGAAGAACAGATCTAAAAGAATCTTCATCTTCCCTAAAAATGAGAAGAATCAGAACCTAGAGCTTCCCATCATAACTTTATACATATGTAATCATAGTACTAACAATAGATTCGGAACAATTAGTTGCCAAAAGGAATCCAAAACTTCTAATTAATAAAAACAAAAAAAAAAGTTTACAGAATATACTGAACAGAAGGAAGAAGAAATTAAAACAGAGACTCACGCTATTGGGGAGGACTTGGTCGACGGCATGGGGGAATCCAAATCTTCATCTTTGGTTGATCTTTTTGCCACCATTTGAGTCGACAACTTTTTAGAGGGATCGGTGAGGGAATCAGATCTGGTGACGATGTGTGAGGCATTGATGAGACGCAGAGGCGGAGCCGTGGATGAGGTGGAGGCGGTGGTGGTGGAAGAAGAGGAAGAAATGGGCATTGTTGGGGAAAATCACAAGAATGCCACCACCCTCCGCCGCATCCACATTCTTCCACCCTCCCGTGGCCACCACCCTCTGCCGCCTAAATCCCCCTCTTCACCACCGTCGCCACCTCCTCGCCATCCACATCCTTCCACCCTCCTCGAAGAACAGATCTAAAAAATGATGGGAATTAAAAAAAATGGAAGAACATATCTAAAAAAATGGAAACAGAATAATTTGATTTGGAAGAGGAGATAATTAAATTAATTTTTTGGATGAAATTGAAACATAAAATTTTGATTTTAATTTTAATGTTTAGTTATTAATATTGTAATTTTTTAAGGAAAATATGTTTGATTTTTTAATTGATTAAGATTTGATTTATCTTGATAAATAAATTTGATTTAATGAATGAAAAAATGTTTTATTTTTATTAGTTTTTGTTTTGTTTTATTATGTTTTTGTCATTTTTAAAATGTTAAAAATGAGTCAAAAAATAAATTTTTTATTTTTATTTTCATGTCATTGTTGTTGGTTGGTCACCTCATTTTTTATTTTATTTCCTTTTTTTTGCTTCCACGTATGAAAAATCTTGAACCAATTTGACAGCTGTTAGTCAGATTTGACAGAATGACTCGATTTGAAAATTTTAATTAGTTCAATTAGTTAATTTGACAAATTAAAAGTTCAATCAGGTATTCAGTAAAACGTGTCAACTTCGGTGACTAAATCAGTAGTTTTGCCCTTTAATTTAGTAATTTTACAATTAACATGGGCAACATAACTATGAAAATTTAAGAAATAATTAACTATAACCCATCAAAACTTCTTCGAGTAAGCATGGATTATGAAAAATTCATATATTAACAATAATCTATCAAAACTTCTTAATTAATTTAAAATCACATAAGAACTATAAAACGGAAGTATTTTAATAACGAAAATGAAGGCGAAATCGATTAAACATAAAAGCATAAATAATAGAAGAGATAAAAAAATATTATCATGAATAATTATTTAATTTCATCTTAATCCTAGATTAAAGGAATTAACTAGAATGAAAATAAATAAACTAACTAAAATAAAGAAGAGAAAAAGGTTAAAAATAAATAAGAAAACTCCATTTATTAACGATTCTCCAACAAACTTACAATGAAGAAATAATTTAATATATTCCTACTTCTAACATAAACTAATACAATAACTCTGTAACACCTCCTTTCCAAAATAGAAAGAGAGGCTACGCACAAAACAGAACAAAACTTATAATATTATAACAAGGTTCTAAGCCAAAAAAGAATAGTCTCAAAATCTGATAAATAACACAAGTCAAACCATAATAAATTCTTTATATTGTGGTTTGAGCCAGTTTGGTATTTATTATGGTTTGACTTGTGGTATTTATCAGATTTTGAGACTATTCTTTTGTGGCTTAGAGCCTTGTTATAATTTTATAAGTTCTATTTTGTTTTTGTGTGTAACCTCTCTTTCTATTTCTGAAAGGGATGTTAATCCCCTCCTCCCTCTAAAATAAGAGATCACCTATTTATAGGCATCGATGAATTGTAACCTAGCTAATACTAATACATTGAACTTGGTCTCTTTTGTTCCCTTTTATCCTATTCTTTCCTTCTTAACAACAATCTCTACCTGATAATCTCCCAAGAGTCATTTTCTATCTTTAAAAGCTGAAACAATTATCTTTTCCTTATTAACTAGGATAAATAAGGTAAATCCAACCAAATAAAATGTATTAGTTAAATAAAATAAACATGTAAAAGAATAAATATGGGAATATTAAAATATATGAATTATTTGTCTATCAGGTTCCATCTTTTGAAAATTGGATTTAAGGCCCCGTGATAATGGATTTCATTATTGCAAGATGCTTGGGGCAATTTAGATGGCTTACATGCCCACGGGTAGCACCAACTCTATATGTGATGCTTGATTTTATATTTCGGCAGTGCCAAATGATTTTCGAGCGAGGTGACAAAGATTTTGTAAAATTGAATCAACATAGGTTATTAAATTAATTCTAGGATAAATTGAAAGTAGTAGAGAACCTCGATTCCTATTTGACGAAGAGTTTGAAAACAATGTTTTCTCTAAAAACGTCATCAACAAGTTTTTATCAAATGAGAGCCAAAAGTTTTGACAAATAAAACAAATCTTTTCCTTCAAATCAAACCCTTCGTGCATAGATTCAAAGAGTTCCAAAGTTGCTTTCAAAATAATCCACACACCACGACTTGACCTTAGGAGATCGATGACCCCTAGATTATTTACGACTCAAATAAAATCTAGAAGACGACACCCTAGATTCCACAATCTGACTTGGGAGGCGATCCCTAAGTTACTTACGATTCGACTTTATTCTAATAGGCGATATCGTAGATTTTTTCCAAATTAATCACACAATTCACATAGGCACAACACACACACACACTTCACTAGGCATTTCATTTTAAGGAAAGCATTACGAAAGCGGTAACCGTGTCTTCACGGAAGTTGGGGGGTTCTTAGCACATTCCCCTCGCTTAAGCAAGCCCACAAACTCTATGAATCTCGGTTGCAAACCAATTCTTCAGAATCACATAATGGGTCATTTCGATTATGAAAAAAAATCTAAAATTCGGATGAGTTTGTACATCTATTTAAACATTTATCAACTGGCGATTATGTCTAATTGACCCTTCATTAAAATCAATCATTCAAAACCCCGCCTACATTTATGTCCGTTTTTTTTTTCAAAATCACCCCCTTAAAAATAATAGATAAAAAAGGATAAAAAAGATTATATAAAAAAAAGAGGAGATGTAAGAAAAATATTTATATCCCAGCGTCTACAGAAATCAAATGTTTTAGGCAATTCAAATGCCAAAAGATGTTGGTGTTTCTTTATTGAAAGTTTTTAACCCAAATTGTTTTAGGCAATTTAGTTTCATGTTGCAAATGTATTAAAGAATATATCAGTTCAGTAGGAAAAACGTAATTTATCCCTTTTTCAAAGTAGATTTTTTCGATACAACAGAGGAAATATATTAGAAATGCTACTCAATATCAGGTCAAAATTAAACGACTAATCATTCAAAATTTAACAAAAGTTTGACAAATGGTACTTGACATGCAACACATAACATAGAAAAACGAATCCGATTAGGTTGAAATTGTCACACTACATACTACCATGAAGTTCTATAATTTTTTGTTACAATTGTTATAGAAAATATTGCATTTTAACTCTAATGTCCTGTTTGTGAGCTAGCAAAAATGCATTATTTGCTATAACTAATGTAACAAAAAATTATAGATTTTTATGGTGGTATGTGGTGTGAACAATTCACGCATCGGATCTTAGGAAAACAAATGATCAGAAATATGAGAAATCTTGGGAAGAGACAAGCTTATAAGTTATAACTTCAATCCAAACCTAGAGAACTTTTCTTCAGTGATTTTGTCCATTCGGTCTACCATCTCATCAGAAAGATAATTCTTCCAGTCTCCAACCTCGCCGCGTCGAAAAAAGGCATTTTTTTCTTCACCAGTTGGCAATTTCCCAGCTTTGTTCACCTCCAAATTGCTCAACTTATCAAAGCTACACAAGCCCAATATATCTTCCATAACCCCTTCACTTTCTTCCTCTTGGCTAAATGGGAAACCTATAAATTCAGCTAATTTTCTTATATGAAGACTAGGTTCTTCTTTCATTTCCTCGTACTTCAGAAAGAACACCTTTTGTGGCTGCCTCAAGCTTTCTTTATAGTACCCTAAAACATGATCCCAAAATGGTCCACAAATGCTCACTCCCTTACAAAACATATCAAATGCCTCTTCAAGTGAACTATTTCTCACATTTTGAGGCACTAACTTGTTTAAAAACTTCCAAAATGAAATGAAAGTGTCTTTAGGGTTCCTACATAGATAAACAAGTTTGCAAGGTGTATTTTGCATGGAATTTGGCAGGGAAGAAAATGTTATGTGTGTCGAAAAAAGCCTTGGATTTCGGAAAGAAGTAAAATCGGGAAGTTGGTTTTCCACGTAGAGCTGAAATTCCAAAAATGGCAGTAGAATATGAGGATTGTTGCTGAGTAAAGGGTGATCTTGGGTATTTTTGGGATAGAGTTTTCGGTTTGTTACGGCGAAAATGAGCGCTTTGAGCCAGGTTGTGCCTGATTTAGGGCTGGTGGCAAGGATGATATCAGAATTTTGAGCTTGAAAATTTTGTTGGCAAGCAAGGACTCCTTGCAACTGCTTGGGGGTATGCCAAAATCCTTGGTATTGGTATATATTAGTTGAAACCCATCCTTTTTCTTTGGGTACGGAGGACATTAAGTCCCTGCATTCTTGGGAGAGTTCATCTTCTTGTAAAAATTTGGGGAGAGGCTTAGAAGTTGACATGGAGGGAAGATATGAGGAGTTTTGATTAGGGTATTAGCTACTTGTTTTGTGATGTTCAACCAAATATTGATGCCTATAAATAGTTTCAAAGTTGAAAGCACAACAAATCAAATTCAAATAAATAAAAGTTTAACTCCCCCTTTTACTCTTTGGAAGAAAAAAACAGAAAGAATCAGATTGTTGTCAGAGTGGAACTTGATTAAGTGTGGAAACATGGCAAACTCCTTTATTGTTTATCTCGGTAGGGTAGGAGGGTGTGTAGCGCATATGTATTTCTATCTTGTTTGTGGGGTCTGTGGGTTAACCTTTTCTTGTGTGTTTGTATTTATTCTTCTTGAACATATTATTAAACAAAATATGACCATGCATGCTGATTCTTTTTTTTGTTTATTGTTAAACGTCTGCAGTGCATATTCTATTTTCAACGAAGATTTCAGAGAACTTCCTGGGACGTTTAATGCAGATCGTGTTGCCAGAGATATCCGAGCAGGCCAGATTTGAGAGTGTATGCTATTTCTTGATGAAACCATGTCGAGGGTTTGTTGAATTGTATGTATGTATTTTTAGACAGAAGTGACTGAAAATATTACCAAAGCTTTGTTCAAAATTGTGCTCTTTCCTATAGTAGTTTTACAGTTCTTTTAGGGCACAAACAAAATTGGGTATTATCAATGATAATTCCAACATCTTATGATGGTGAATGAGATAATTATGTATTTGCCAATTTTGTATACAGGATAATAAAGTTACCAACTGAAGCATGTTTTTTTTTTTCCTGAATAGAGTTGGTATAAATTTATTTATTTTTTTTGTGAAAATTGGGTATTATGTGTGTGATAATCGACACGTGTCAATATATAAATCTTAAGCAAACTTGTCTCAGATTTGAGAGTGTGTGTGCTATTATTTGATTTCTTGATCGATCAAACCCATGTCTGTCTGTCTGTCGAGGGTTTGTATGCATCTTTAGATACAACTGACTGAAAATATAAATTATCAAAGGCTTTAGCTCTTAATTACCTTACCTGTAGTACGTAGTTTTACAATCCTCCTCATGCCAGTTCTTAGGTTCTTTTACAACGATGAATGAGTTAATTCCAACATTTTGCAAATTAAATAATTTTTTATACAGGATAATCAAGCTATATATATACCAACTGATCAACCATGAATATAGCCATAGAAGAGTTGGCATACGTACTAGAAACTCCTATGTGAAATTTGATGCTTGGGAGATAACGTATCTCCTGAGTCATCGTAACTTTCTATATAAAGAAGCTTTTTATTAGGAACCGTCTTCTCTCGAAGAATTTCTGAAGAGAAAGGGGATGCCTTTTTACTCGAGCTTTCCTTCACCTGTTAAACTTCTGCCAGTTGCCTCCGAAGCTCCTTCACCTCTTTAGCTAAGAGTTTAACTCCTTCTGGCTGCGAAGAGATTTCTTTCTTCGGGGAGCTTCTCTTCTTCTGATCAGATTGGCCCTTTCTATCCGAACTATCTGCCCTAGAAGGGCTTCGTCTATGACCTCTGATGTAGCGAGTATCCACAGGGCAGTGAACCGCTTTGGATTCTTCTCAGGAGTACTATCTCTTGATCTGTTTCGGCGTCTATCCTTCTCACTATGCCGAGAATACTCAAGGTGATGTGCCTTCTTTGAACTCTCGGGCGTACGTCATCTTGATCTACTTCTTCGCCTGCTAGCTCTTGTCATTACCCCGAGAATCCTCAGGGCGAGGTGCCCTCTTTGGATCTTCGGAAGTATGACCCCTTGCTCTTCTTAGGTCTCGAGAACGGCTCCGAGACGTGCTTTCAGACTGTATGGGCTCCTCATCTCTCATTGTTTGCCTTTCCAGAGATCTGTCACGCTCTTTATGTCGAGCATAACAAGATGCCTTATCTTCCATTCCAGCCATATAAACCATCTGTTTGGCAATCTCCTCCCTTTGTTGTAGAAGCACATTCAAAGCTTTAACAGTTTCTTGTGCCATCTTGGCCAGATTAGATGCTTTATCCGCCTGACCTTCTCGGCGTTGGGTTCTAGGCGGTGTGCCTTCTACCTTTTTCCAATCCTTGTCAGGCCCTTTACTGGCAGTGGAAAATAACTTCTTTCTGACATCATCATGGTCTTTTGCATGAGACCCTGTCGGGGTGTCATGTGACCCAAGTCTGTCATGGATGCTCTTCGACGGTCTCAGCCTATCTTTAATAGAAACTCTCTATTGAGAGGAGCTTGCCGTTGTTGGCTGCCCTTCAACTGTGATTATCCTACTTTTTACCATAACTTCTGATGTAAGATGTACAATAAATGTGATTGAAAACCAAAAACACTAGAAAAGCCATCCTTCTAGCGCCAATGTTAACGCCAAAATCTTTCCACACGTCTCAATCACCGAAAAGCACGTCTAATCCTGCACAGAAAACAAGTCAGCACCGAGAGCTTGACGACTTGGGCCGCCGAGGGATAGCTCTGGTGTGAGAATCAGTACAGGCCTAACAATGGAGGTTGTGTGCTCTAGTGTCTGTAATGAAATTTGCATGTTACCTCCTTTCTTTGTAGTGCCTTGTACTTATGTTAGTCTCACCGCCTTGCATGCATCATCTCTTATGGCATCATCATCTTGCATGCAATCTTTATCCTCAAATCACATCAATGTTCCCCACTAACTCAAGATTATGTCAAACCCTCATTAATTAAAGTGTTGTATCCATAGTCCAACACCTATCTATTACAATAATCTCCAGCCCAAGTCTAAAGATAATCCCATATAAATAATGGTCCAACACTCTAAAGGCCCAAATAAGTATGGCCCAATAGGTCTAAATAATCATGACCCAACAGTATTAAATGACACATCATTTTCAAGTGTACTATATTTTATTATCATATATACCATCACTACTGAACCAAACATTATATCTAAGGATAATTATATATATATATGTGGAATAAAAATATAATCTTAAAATTAATAAATCTTACAAATGAGACTCCTTTGTAGTATAGAAAGAATATCTAGTACTTGACACTTGATCACATGCACCACAAAATTTTCCTTCGTTAAGGAATTAAAAAAGAAAAAGAAAATGGTTTTTTTTTTAATAATTAAGTGCTTTCCTCTCATAAGTAAAGGGGGGAGAAAAGGGATGATAAAAGGATTAAATTTTACAATTGCTATTTTTACATGAGAAATTTAATATTTTCACAAGATTTTACTTACATGAATGTGGGTTTTATTTATTATTCATGTGAGAAAAATCTTGTAAAATTCTCAAATTTACTTATCGATCAAAATATCAATTCTCTAAAATTTAGGGGCGCCAAATGAAAATTCCTAAATATTTCTCTGGATGCAATTTTTTTTTTTTATATATGGCTCTTATAAAAGTGATTGCATATGGAGTCAAGAAAGCGTTTGACATATGCCCATGCACAATATGCAACACTCCGATATGATATCATGTTAAATAACAACTAATTTAAAATATGATATCATGTTAAATAACAATTAATTTAAAATTTTAAACTAGTAATAAATAAAAGGTTCAAACAAAATATATATATATATATATATATATAATCCTTCTAGGGTGATTGGGGTTCCGAATAGGGTAGTGACAGTAGTAAGATTTTTTTTTTATTACTAAAATAATTAATGTGATTTATTTAATCGAATTTTTACAAAATACTGGTGATTTAAGTATCGTTTGGATACATGTAAAAAGCAGGTATTTCGCATACTTTGCATAACCTCATTTTTTTACATGTATCCAAACGACATCTAAATCATTTGTATTTTATAAAAATTTCAATTTTAATAAATCATATTAATTATTTAATAATCAAAAACATAAAAAAAAAAATCTAGCCGGTCACTACCCCAGTCGGATCCCGCCGGTCCCCTAGACTTATTGATATATATATATCAAGCCAACAGTTTGCCGCCTACCTTTCTGGATTAAAAAAGCCTATACAATTATTTAAAGACTTTTACACACTACAGACTTTTTACTTTTTACTATTTAGTTTGTATTTTTACTTTTTATAGACTTTTTAGAGTGTTTCAGACTTTTTGACTTTATTACAGACTTTTTTGATATTACTATTTATCGCTTTTCCATAGCTTGCAACTTTCATCCATTATTAAAGTGGGAGATACATATGTTTCTGGTTGAACCGGCAAACTCCCTTTCCCATACTCCGTACTCCTTACTTTCCCCTTTCCCCTTTCCCCTTTCCCCTTTCCCCTTTCCCCTTTCTCTTTATTAAATACATTCTCTCTATTATGTCCTCGAGTTCTTTTATGTAGGTATAAAAATTAGATACAAGTGTGTATCTAAATTTTACATACATTCATTTTCAATTTTTATATCCACATAGAGTTTTTGTATGTCCTCACTTCAGTTTCATTTACTTGTGTTACACACTCTCATCTCTCCTTATCAAACACATTCTCTCTCTATGTCTTTGATAAACACATAATTCTTACATTTTATTATTTTTAATTTTGTCATTTTATTTTTATTAGTTTATTAAATTAATATGTTTTATTGGATTTAATATTTTGTTGCAATAAAATCAAAATTTTGATGATCAAGCGATATTTAATGCTCTTATTCATATAAGGAAATATCCAAGAAGAATCCTACAACGAAAAGGAAAGAGGTGGAACAATATTGATGTGCAAGTCAAATTCAGCAAAAAAAAAAAAATCTTTCTAGAAGATCTCTTTGAGGAATTGATTGTCACTAGAAAATTAAAACCTGCATGGAAAGGAACTATTGGGAGATTACCATGTAGAAAGTAAAGCAAGATAGAAAGAAGATGATAAAAGGAACAAAAGACACCAAGTTCAACGAATCTAAATTAGGGCATAAAATTATTTTCTTATTTAATTTTACCTACTTCTTTATTTTAGTTAATTTATTTATTTCATGCTATTTAATTTATTTAATCTAGGATGAAGATGAAATTAAATAATAATTCATGAAAATATTTTTCATCTCTTCTATTATTTATGCTTTTATGTTTAATTGATTTGGCCTTCATGTTTTGTTATTGAATTATATTCGTTTTATAGTTTTTATGTAATTTTAAATTAATTAAGAGGTTTTGATAGATTATTGTTAAGATATGAGTTTTTCATAATTCATACTTGCTCGAAAAAGTTTTGATAGGTTATAGTTAATCCTTAAATTTTTATAGTTTATGTTTGCCCACGTTAATTGTAAAATTACTAAATTAAAGGGAAGGGAGATCAAAATCATAATTAATTTATAAAAATAGAATAGATTGAATTACTTGTTATTTTAAGGTTTAATGGATTCGAATTCCTAGATTGCTTCCTCAATATTAGTTTTCATATATTATAGTTAATAGATTTTCAATCTTTATTTCTAATTCGCCTAAAATAGATATTAGGATTCATTAAAATTAATATAGTCATTGTGGGTTCGACTTGTACTTGTCGGTTCTTCAATTTGATATTGTGCACTTGCAGTTATATATTTTTATCACATCAAATTTTTAGCACAAATACCGAGGACTGGAATTAATTGTATTTATTCCTTAATTTTTATTTATTTGAATTATTTTTTTATTTCTAATATTTTTTTAATTTTTCAAGATTATCGATGTGGATTAACGGTGCGACAAGACAAGATTATTGTTGTGCTTTTCCTAGTATTTTGTATCTCAAAAATAAAAAAAATAGTAGCTTAGTTTTCTATTTTCTTTTTTTTAGTTTTTATTGTTAATTAGAAAATTAATGGTCGCATTCATGCATTCACTCACGTAGAGCACATCCTATTAAGGTTTTTATTTTATTTATTTATTTATTGTCAAATATAAACTGTGGTGATTGTTGGAGGATTGAGATACGTCAAAATTTCTCTTTCTTTCGTAATTCACATAATTTTATGACACTTTATTGAAAGTAATATGCACACAAGCCAATCATGTTTGATGATAAAGCATATACTTTGTAACAATCTTATTCATTTATTAATAAAAAGTATTAATTTATTAAAGGCTTTTAATTATCTACATGATGCTGTTTTATAATATGTGGTAAACCCATAGTTTTAAGCAATGCTTTTAGAATAATGATGATGATCATTCTAATGAGATCTAAATTCTTAGAAAGCTTAAAACTAAAATAGTTCCCAATCATTAGATTACTAAATTGGGGATTAGTGAATCCGGATAGATTGGTACATACGTTGCTTTTCATTGGATGAGGATGATTAATCTCACGATCATTTGTGTGGAGACACTAAAAGCAAGTATGTAGGTGCTTATTAGAGAATAAGTTCAATTTGAACGTTGGCTCGCTAAGGAATACCTAATGGAGTTTTATTTGCTGTCGTCAATAGAATTCTGTAGTGATAGTAGTACAAGTAATCCTTGGACTTGAGATCATCATAGTATCTTGTGTATGATGAGTTATACTTTGACTTATTCCTTAAGACCCTTAGGGTATATCAAAGGGTATGCTTGGGTATAATAAGTTGTACACGGAGATAATGTATGATTAATAAAGAATCTACCACTTCTAATAAAAGAAGAGAAATGTCCTATGTGATTCGATAAATGACAACCCAAAGAGTCCTTGGCAAAGCGAATGAAATTAGAAAGGAGTTTCTAATTTGCATTATTTGGAGTTAGGCATTTAAGAGTCGAAATACATATAATTAAATAAAATAAGACTTGACAAAGAATTCCATGTCTTATATTTAATTGGGACATTGTATGGTGGAAGGATTGAATTGTGCAGTAACTATTTACTCAAAGGTTCTTTAATGATTAATGTTGAAATCTATATTATCTAGAAAGTCGTTGATCGCTAGGAGGCTTATCCCTATTGTAGAATAAATATTATTTATTTAAATAAATTAATTGTTTAATTTATTTATTTAAATAAGATTAAATTGTTCTAATTGATTTATTCACAACCTGCTTTAATATGGAGAACCTAAAAGATCACACACCAAAAAGGAAGAATAATTATTTAAGAAGTTAATGGCATAATCGTAATAATATGTTATGTATATTTAATTTAATCTATGGTGATAGAATAAATTAAATAGCTTAATATTTATTATTTAATATTTTAGAAATATTAAATATAAATTAATAAGAGGAGTCTTATTAATATTATTACAATTATTATTATTTTAATTTCTAAAAGAGTTTAGGAATTAATTTAATATAAGTACTCTCATTTATTCCTAATTGGATTAGGAAGGAAAATTAGTTAAAGGAGTTTAATTAATTATCCCTAATAAGATTAGGGAGCTTAATTAATTAAAAAAATTTAATTAATTAAAACCTAATTTCTTAATTGTTAAGGTGGGTTGCCCACATCTATAAATAAGAGGAGTCTTATTATGGGTGGTGGGGGTTGTTGACTTTTACAACGACATAATTCCAATTTGTTGGAGAGTACGCCCTTTTTCTATAGAGATAGGAAAAATTAGGGTTGAGCCAATATCCCTTCTTCTTAAATCATTTTTTTTCTTTGGTGGATCACCTCTAGAGGCCAAACATATGGGTGGCTAACGTTGATCAAAGGAAGGAACAAAACCCCGGTGGATTCAAGTTGAACGCGAAAGGATTTGGAGGTGAACTTATACCTGAGGAAGCTCGATCTTCAAGGTATGATTTTATTCTTTATCTTTTCGCTTAATTAATAATTATGCATAAAGGGTGATCCGGGTATATGGTTTGTAAAAATTTTAAACTCGATTTTTCCACGCTTTCGCACTTTTATGCAATTTGATTCAAGCACATAGAATATTACAAACCCTAATAAAGGGCATCGAGCCAAACTTTTATGCAAATTATTAATTGTTTTAATTTAATATCTATATTGATATGTGTTTAGAACAATTTAATTGGGCATAATTTTATTGTATAAAATTTAAAAAAAAAACAAAAAAAAAACGTTAGATCAGCGGGATTCATGCTAACGCATACGAATCATATATTATTATTATATATACACCGTTCCTTGATTTCCGTGCGCGCATGGTGGCTGGTAGTTTGTATTATATATATATATATTATGGTATAATATGTCATGCAATAAGTAAAGGAATCAAGGGTCATTCCAGCGCACGGAAGTTGATTCACAGATTATCAAGAATGGCCACGTGCTTCCTTTTAATTTTAAGATTAAGAAAGGCCACGGTTTTTTTTTTTTTTTTTTTTTTTTGAAAAGCAGGAAACTAGATTATATATATATATATATATAATACGATTATAACTTTATTATATATATATAATATACGGAATTAGTATATATATATATATATATATATGATAATATACTTGCTATTATATATATATAATAGTTATATATATATATATATATTATTCTCAATTATTTTATAATTAAAATAAAAAGTTTATTTTAATCTTAAAATAAAAGGTTTATTTTAATATTAAAATAAAAGAGTTTATTTTAATTTTAAAATTAAATTTCATGCTAACTAATTAGAGTTGGAATTGGATTCCATGAAAACTAATTGGAGTTGAAATTGGATTATATGTTTCCTTAAATAAAGGAGTTTATTTAGATATGAAATAAGATTTCATATTATTCAAAATAAAAGAGTTTATTCGTGAATAGGAAAGAGAATCTTAATTTCCTTAAATAAAGGAGTTTATTTAAATATGAAATAAGATTTCATATTATTCAAAATAAAAGAGTTTATTTATGAATAGGAAAAGATTTCGTGTTTCCTTTAATAATTTTTTTTTATATATATATGGAATTGGATTCCATAATTAATTAAAATAAAGGAGTTTATTTTGATTAAAGATTTTGATTAAAATAAAATAGTTTATTTTATTCAAAATTGGATAAATTAAAATAAAATAGTTTTATTTTGATTTAAATTTGGATTAAAATAAAGGAGTTTATTTTGATTCAAAATAGATTTTATACTAACTAAATTTGCCCATTAAATGATATCAATATATATATTAAATGTTTATTATTCATAAGATGAATGTTATTTATTGATGCATATGATGATGTGTATGATAATAAATGAGATTGATTATGGACTATCGACCAATGTGATTGGATTTTATTTTAGTTGGATGCATGAATGTATGGGTTTTTATTAAATGGGGTTCTGCGTACCTCGCCTTCTCTAATTTTTCTTAATGTAAATTCTATCTCCTCCTATGTACTTCCCTCGATCACGATCAAGGTTTCTATTTATTTTAAATAGTTTTGTAATAGGAATATTTAGAATTATTTTGAAGAATTAGAGATCAAGGAAAGAAGCGCTTGAAGACCCGCTTTGTAATGGAGCCCGGTTTAAATGTAATAGTTATATTTAAATATTATTTCTTGCACCCTAGGGTTTGACCTTTTGGTTCACTTGGTGGCTCTAGTGAACCAAACTAGAATAAAAGTCCATAATCAATCCGGGTAGAATATAGTATTCTATATGTGCATGCTTATACTATATATATATATATTATAAAATGCAAATATGCTTCGCATGTTAATTATATATACGATATTTATATATATATATATATATGCGCGTTAAACAAGATGAGAGACAAATTAATAAAGAAACCCTCATTTTTTTTATATTAAGTCCTAAGCGCTCAAAGATATTTGGAATATCGAACGTCAGCTTTCTAGCATGATAAAATTAATAGAGTATTAAATATTTAATATGAGTTTGTTGTGTCACCACAAGGCAAGTATTAAGTATTTAAGATGTTAATTTATCACATTTGATGCTTATAAAGAAAATTGAACAATATTGTTTTTTATTGTGTCACCACAAGGATGATATTTTTCTTTTTGAATATATGGAGTGCTAGGTCGGACTTAACTTGGATAATTTTGATTCTGATGTGCCACCACTTGATCAAAATAATCTAAGAGACAAAAGAAAAGGAGTTGCATAGTTGATGTAATTGACAAAAGTTGTCTACCTATTTATTTATATATAGTTTGTTGTGTCACCACAAGGCTATATATACATTTGAAATGGGATCCTTATTCTCACTAGCAAATCTTTAATTAGATTTTGCGAACTATATAAGTGAGGGTAATATAGTTTGAAGAAAAATAGTGGGAGATACCAATTTAAAACAAGACCTAAATTATTTTGGTAATTAAAAAAAGAATGTATGCTAAAATGTTGTTAATTACAAATTCATTTACAAAATTTTACAATGTCTAAAATTACTATCATCATGCTGAAGCATATTAGATGCTAAATTAACTGCAATCAATTAAATGGATTGGTTAAGGAATTTGAGAATAGTTCTCATAGGTGAAAAGCTATCTTATGTCCTTAATCGCCTATCCTCGCAATGGTTGCGAGATAATGCCTCTGAGGAAGACATTGCTACTTTTAGAAAGTGGCAAGATGATGCACGATTGGCTCAATGCATCATGCTCGCATTTATGAGTAACGAGCTTCAAATACACAAGATGAAACTATGGATGCTTCTACTATATTCCCGCACATCAAGTAGTTGATGGTGAGGAAAGTAGGGCTGATAGATATCGAGATATCTAAGGAGCTCTTCCGATCTAGAATGGCCAATGGCACTATAAGACAGATAAAAGTCCTTAACATTATCAATTTGATTGATCAATTAGACAACGAGTTTTGTCATGGATGGAGAGTTGAGCCAAGATTTGATCTTGCACTCACTCCCTAACTCCTTTCACAATTGTTGTGAATTTTTCATATGAACAAGCTAGATATCGACCTCATTTTTTTTCTTAACATGTTGAAAAATGTTGAGAGTCACTTTCCAACCAAGAAAGACCATGTCTTCTTGGTAGGGGCCAAAGGATATTCCGAAGAAGAACGATTCAAAGAAGGTAAAGAGAAAGGCGTAAACAAAGGATAATAAGAACAAAAGCGACACGGATAGCAAAGGAGTTTGTTTCCCGCGCAATAAAGCTCGACACCTTTGGAAAGAAACTGCGAGAAGGATCTTTGCGAGGCTAACCAAAGAAGCTTAGTGAAGTTTCGGTTATAAATACAAATTTGTTCATGATTTAAAATAAAATTTTCTTTAAGTCAAGGTTCTACTTGGGTATTGGATACCGACTTTGGTTATCATAAATATAGATTTATGAAGGGACCAAGCAAAAGTAGAAAGCTAAACAAATATAAGTAATCCTATGTGCGGGAAATGTAGGAAAGGTTGCCACATTAGCCATAAAAACTTATAGTTTAGCAATGCCTACGGGAAAATCTATTAAGTCAATAAGTTGTTATTGTATTCTAGTTCTTGTTAGAAATATTATTTCTATTTTATTATTGGACAATAAAATTTTTGGTATTATAATTAAGAACAATTGTTGTTCTATTTATAATAATAATGTTTTGTATAGAACTGGAATATTACTTAATGGATTTTGTATACTTGACTTACATGAAAATAATTTTGCATATTGAACAAATTAGTATAAGAAAAGGAGATGATCATTCAAAGAGTTGAATGTGTGTATTTGCTGAAATACAAATGTGAATTATTTGAAAGGTTCAAAGAATTCAGAAGTGAAACAAATTGGCAATGTATTAAGATTCTTTGATTAGATCAAGGAATAAATACTTGTGCAATAAGTTTCTTGATCATCTCAAATGATTTTCTCATAATGGACGCCTCCTGATATGTAATAAATGATTTATGTATCTGAAAGGAAAATCGTACCTTGTTGGACATGGTGCGGTCCATAATGATTTTACCAACATTCCAGTATCCTTCTAGGATCATGTCCTAGAAATGGCTGCATATCTACGAAAGGGTAACCTCAAAATCCATTTTCAAGACTCCATAAAAGTTATGGGCGGGGAGGATTCCTAATCTTAAGTATGTTAAGATAAGGGGTTGTCCAACTTATGTGAAAAGGTTTCAAAGGATAAGCTTGGGACAAGATTTGACATGTGCAGATTTGTGGGACATCCTAAAGTAAGTTTAGGGTATATGTTCTATAATTCTACTTAGCAAAAGGTGTTTGTTACGAAACACGCTGCCTTCTAAGATAAAGGTGTTTATCATTGAAGGGGCTAGTGGGAGGATTATAGATCTTGAAAGTTCAAGAACCACAAAACACTATAAGTCAAATAAGAGGAACATGTAGATAGACTGTTATTGTACCACAACCTAATCGTAAAATGAATAATAATCAAAGATACCCAGAGGTATGGATTCATCATGGATGATGATGATGAGGTACACATCATGTAAGATGATGATCCGATTACATACGATGAGGTAAGTGTTGTAGACACTTAGAGAAATGGATTGAAGCAAGTTTCTCAAATATGGAACATTCGTTTTGATGAGGCAATCAAAAGAGTTTGATTTTATCAAAAATAAGAATGAACCTAGTGTGTACAAAAAGGTCGATGGGGAGCATCGTGACATTCCTAATACTATATGTTGATATACTACGGATAAGGAATGACATACTAATGCTACAATCAAGAATGATAAAGTTGTTTAAACATTCCTCCATGAATTGTGGCCCCCAAAAATTAGGTATCGTCCACCCATCTTGAGTCGCCACTTACATGGTACATAAATTCAAATACAACTTACTAACTAACTAACTGCCGTATATACAATACGACATAAACGTGAGTTTGCATACAAATATTGTCTACTAGATATTATACAAACTCAAAAGGAGTCCTCATTACAACTATTATCACACTATTTCACGTAATAGTGAGGACTACTAATGCTATCCTCTCGACCATTACTTACGTTCCCAGACTCGTCCCAACTATGTTCTCATTTCGTGAAGAGAACGGTGAAAGAAAGGGTGAGCTCAACTAGCCCAAGAAGAAATATTATGACTAAGATAATGCGAGAATAAATTATCATTAGCCTTCAACAATGTTAAACCGATAAAATATAATAGACAACCGGTTTAATCTGCAATGGAATAAGCAATCCATTAAAAGAGTCAAGTAGAGAATAAAGTCTACTATCTTTTAGGTTTTAAAAGGTTTTCATCAATTTTTATCATTTGAGACTCAACAATAAATAAACCACCACATCTAATCATCCCCGTACTCACGCCAAGGATTTTCATCAAATTATCAATGGTCACGACTATACCGAATCACCCCGGTCATAATCATACCAAAAAACTATTCATCATCGCATTACAGACCCACCGAGGACTTTAGTCACATCATTTATATCAAGTCATGATTATACCGAATGATCCTCGGTCATAATCATACTAAGTTCATCTATGCACGTAAGCGAAAGATAACATAATATAACATGAGGATGATGACAATGACATAATAATTCAATAAAACAAGTTCAAGAATTATTTAATCCATGAATTATTAACGTCCAAATTGTCAACACGATATCTTGTTTAGTGAGTAAAATTCAAGAATGATCGGAAGAATATTTCCATGAAAAGATATCTTTGGATGAAACGCAAATATCAAGGATATTCTACTAATTTCATGGAGTATAAAGTCAAAGTTTTAACCAACCGGGTATAATAAAGAATGGAATAACAAAAGAAATCACCACGCATGCGGTATTAGCATGTATGTGTTATTCCAACATAATAATAATAACGGAACCGGTCGTGAAATTCACACCGAGCGGGATGTTCCAATGTAATAATAAAGATGGAACCCGATCCGGTGTAAAACACACAGATAGGATATTCCAACGAGAATGATAAAGATTTTACCGTGTCCTGTAAAAACACATGCATGGATGTTCCAACGTAATAATAAAAAGCGGAACCAGTCCTGTAAAACACATGCATGTGATGTTCCAATGAATAATAGAAGAATGTCACCAAGTATAGGGTAAAACATTATCTGAGTTATTCCAATGTAATAATAAGCAATGGAATAACATAAGGATTTCACCAAGTATAGGGTATCTGGCATATACAAGTTATGTATATAGGTATGCCACTTTTACAAAAGTTATTCCAATGTAATAATAGTGAATGGAATAATGTAAGTTCTCTTCAAGAAGAAAGAATAACACCCTTACCGTAAAAAAGAACCTAATATAGAAGTAGTGAAGTAGCGAGAATACTCTTCTTCTTTCTATAATTTTCTCTCTATAGCTTCTCTCTATAAATTTCTCTCTGTAGTTTCAATGAATTAAGTAAGAAAATAATGAAGGAATGAGCTTCATTTATAGGAAAATGGAATGCATAAGAATTAATCCATGAACGGTCCAGATTGATTTACTTTAATCGACGGTCCATATTTAAAGAAAAATCTTTTAAATAAAATATAATATATTCTATTTATATAAAAACATTTTACTATGCAAACACTATGCAATACTATATGCAAAACACTATGCAACACTATGCATAATAAAATATAATATATTCTATTTATAGAATAACTTTAATAAAGTATTCTATTTTATATAAAAGATGTTTAGCTTTTATTACGTTAATAATACTGAATAAAACAAAACGTCATTATCGCTATAATAATTCATATTATTAATCGACAATAATGGAATCAAACCGAGTGACTTCTCACATAAAGATCAATAATCAATACCGCAGTGTCTTCTTATGCAACCACACGACATCGTACTTTTACTACCGAGTAGTTCAACAAGAACCACTAGTAAAACTTCCGCCGTTATTTCAATAAAATATTTTTGTCGCTTTTCTCAATCGACAATAATTACATTTATGTGGGTCCACCAATGATTGAGTAGTTGTATTTAATATTCCCCGCTAAACCGAATATTCCCCACCAATCGAATATAATATAACCACTTGCATACTTTGCAAAATTTATAAATACTACCCACAACTATAATATTATCTCAAATTCACACCATAATATTAAAAATTATTTCACAAAATTTAAATCTTTATTGATAAAATCTGGGGTCTCACAATCTCCCCTCCTTATGGAATTTCGCCTCAAAATTAGGTGCGTGCACGATATGATAAAGAGATGAGGATACCTTGAATACCTTTATCGTTGAAAACATTAAATTCATTTTTTGCACTACAGGCAAAGATATTTATTAACAATTCATCTTCGCACTTCTAATCAGCCAAAGATGTAAAATCAATAATCTTTGAGACTCGACAAATAGTATCACAACCACGAATTATCCATGCACTACTGGCTAAGGATATTCGTGTTTTTAATTACGGTTATGATTATACCGAACAATCCCTGGTCATAATCATACCAAGTCCATCTATGCACGTAAGCCACAGATGACTTTGAACGCATCCATGAATTAATATTTCATTCTTTGAGACTCATTTCAATAATTAATCCACATCATCGAATCATCCCTGCACTACAGGCCAAGGATATTCATTAGTATCACGACCACAAATTATCCATGCACTACGGCCAAAGATAATTGTGTATTCATTTACGGTTATGATTATACCGAATAATCCGTGTCATAATCATAATCATACCAAGTCCATCTACGCACTACAAAAGCACGTATGACTTTCAACATAATATAAACATGAGGATAATGATATAAAGAATCAATCAAATGAGATAAAGGATAAATATTAAACATTTATAATATAATTTATCCAGGATTCAAGAATATCCCCATGTTATCAATCACTTAATAATCTCATAATCTAATATCATTAATATTATAATAATATTTTAATCACTTTTTAAATTTATAAACAATTTATCTCAATTGTTTACGCTTTTACCATATAATGCATTTAATCATTCAAAATGCCATACTCATAAGATATCATCACTAATTATCAAATCCTCATAAAAAATATGCATATACTCTATATAGGATTCTCTAGCCATAAAATCCTATTTTCAACTTTGTTACTTCACATAACATATTTAACTCATATGTTCGTAATTCAAACTATTTTCATGAAAAATACCAAATCAGCCCCAAAAATATTTTTTTTTCTGGGATTTAGCATAATATAGTCCCATAATGAAAATATATTTTTCTCGAATTTTTAAATTCATTTACTATTTTTTTAAAAATCAATTTCCACTTAATTCCTTAAGAAATTAGCTACCTCAAGTTTAACTCCAAAATTCCCAAATCTTGGCAGGACCTTACACATGTTAACGTGAGCTTCCAGTTTAAATTTCATGGTCATCGAGAGTTATAGAACTCCTAAGTAGCGTTTTAAATCGGAAAAACCTAAATATTGAAATAGTCATAACTTGCTCATTTTAAGTCGAAATGAGCTCATTTTTGGACAGGAGGTACTTTATACCATATACTTTCATGTCCCAAAAGGCCAGAATTTTTCTCATAATTTAAGTGGCCGAAACAGCCTCTCTAAAATCATGGCAGAAGCTTTTTCGGTTTTTGCAGCTTTGCACTCCTTTGCTAAAATCAGTCCACACAAAAATCTACAACACCTTTTCCAGTAATTCCACTTGGATTAGTTAGGTAACTCATAGATCTAACTCTAGGACTTGACCACATTCAAAAATTCAAAATATAACAGGAGATATGATCAATTGAATTTCATGTTACGTTTTTCACTAAAATCTGATTTTCAACTCTTTAATTTGTGATTTCTAAGAAACTTTCATGTTTTCACATACTAACCAACATAACTCATCATAAAACTTACTAATACTTCATATACCCATGATTTTTATTAGTTCTATACTTTTATTATGACTTTCATCATAATCCACGTAAATGCATCCTTTTAGTTGAAGAAATATTTGAGGGTTTAAGAAATGGGTTTTGTCTTTGGGGTCAATACAAAATTCGATTTCACGCCTAGGTAGGCTAAGAAGTCTTCAAGAATACGCCAAGAAATTTATTAATGATAGAAATATCATTCAAAATCACTTTCGTCCAAGACTTGGATAAGACGTCACATTAATACCAATCGTGACTTCTATCCCTTAACCTGGATAAAGACCTCACAATGATACCTATTAACTTGCCATCTTCAGTCACGACGTCGCCTACAGAAAGTCTGGCTTCGGTGCATTCCACACAAGGAAGTCAACAACGAAAGGATCGGGGCTCTTTACTTATAGCTTGATATAACAGTGATTAACTTTAGGATTTGGTTACTTTGAATTCATATAACAAAGTTGGTTAGGAATATGAAAGCTAACAACCTTACAAAAAGAATAACGAGTAGTTAATCAATTATTTTCAAAAATTACCTCAAAGGCAAGTATTTTCAAGAGATAAGATCGACGGGTAACGTGAAAGTGTTTATTTGAAACAACAAGATTAATAAACAGTGGAGGTAACGAAGGTTTCTCCCAACAAAGTTTCAATAGATAAATCAAAGTCTAATTTCTTCAGAGTCAAATTTAAACGTTGAACGCAAGCAAGAGAGATAAAAGAATGGGTAGAACCGGTATCTAATAAGGTATAGACTTCGCAAGAGCTTACGATTAACTTACCCGTGATAATTTTATTCAGGATCCTCGTCACGAGAAAAAAAAAAACGCTCTCTCTTAAACTACCGGCTCTGGTTTGTCTGGGACAGCCTTTGGTGCCTCCATCCTAGTTGAATTCGTCTTCGGTAAACGACAAAATCGAGCTAAGTGGCCTTCTCTTCCACAATTATAACATGCTTTGGATGGCATGGCGCAGTTCGGACTGATGTGTCCCTCTCCTCCGCATTTGAAGCATATGATAGGTGGTCCTTCTCCTTCCTTAACAACAGTCTTTGGTCTTGGACGTCTTTCCATCATTGTTGAATCTCCTTTTCTTGAAATGTCCATTCTTATTATTTTGCCCCGATTACCACCAAGTGGTTACCATATCCGGCTGTTGATTCCCTCCACGCTTGTTGTCACCGCTCGATGACTACTTCATTGGTATTATAATTTTCTTGCTTACTCTTCTTTTAGTTAATATTGACTCGTTATCGCTCCCACTAATCGAGCCCTATTTACAACATCTCGAATAAAAACACGCTTTATGAGAAATAAGATGTTGACGTATCTCCGCTTCAAACCTCTTAAAAACATTCGCGCCATTCTCTTCATTATCCACCAAGTGGGACGAATCGTGATAACTCCGCAAATTTTGCCTCGTATTGCGACACGGTCATATTGTTTTGTTCCAACTTGATAAACTCCACCTCCTTCATGTGGCGAATACTTTCGTGAAAGTATTTGTCGTTGAATGACTCTTGAACTTCTCCCAAGATATCTTTAAGACAAAGAAGTTGAGTACGTTTCTGGATTCCCACCAAGAATCTGCCTCTCCAAGAAACATAAAGGCGTAAAAAGGAACCTTTTGCTCCTCGAGCATCCCAAGACATCAAATATCTTGGTAATCTGCTTAATCCATGCTTCGCTGTAAGTGGTTTTGCTCTCCCTTAAACTCCGGTGGTCCCAACTCCTTGAATTGTTTAGCGGTGACCGCCGAGAGTTTTCCGTGTTTCCACCTCGCTTTGAGCAGAGTCGCTTTTACGATGATGTTGCATGAATTCTAAAAACCTTTTAAACGTACCGTCGTTAGTCAATTGATCAGTGTTGTTATTTACAGGAGGATTATCGCCATCCTGTTGTACATTGTCCTGATTATTGATCTGTGGAGAATCAACAGTCTCCTGTGCTCCATTGCTATTCTCAACATTCTCGGATGCCATTTTCAAATACTGCCATAAAATAAGGGTTAATTAACATATCACATATTATCCCTATACTCTGGACCGACCAATTAAATACCAAATAAATTTAGGTAGGTCATACTAGCGAAGGAATTCCCCGTCTCTCCCCTCCTAGTACTATTCTCACATCTTAGCCAGGGATCATATCCCTAAGCTCTGATACCAACTGTGACGCCCCCAAAATTAGGTATACGTCCACCCATCTTGAGTCGCCACTTACATGGTACATAAATTCAAATACAACTTACTAACCTAACGTAGGTATACAATACGACATAAACCGTGAGTTTGCATACAAATATTGTCTACTAGATATTATACAAACTCAAAAGGAGTCCTCATTACAACTATTATCACACTATTTCACACGAATAGTGAGGACTACTAATGCTATCCTCTCGACCATTACTTACTTCCCGACTTCGTCCCAATATATGTTCTCATTTCGTGAAGAAAACGGTGAAAGAAAGGGTGAGCTCAACTAGCCCAAGAAGAAATATTATGACTAAGATAATGCGTAATAAATTATCATTAGCCTTCAACAATGTTAAACCGATAAAATATAATAGACAACGGCTTTAATCTGCGGCAATGAATAAGCAATCCATTAAAAGAGTCAAGTAGAGAATAAAGTCTACTATCTTTTAGGTTTTAAAAGGTTTTCATCAATTTTTATCACGAGACTCAAATTTTAATAAATAAACCACCATATCTAATCATCCTCGTACTACGGTCAAGGATTTTCATCAAATTATCAATGGTCATGACTATACCGAATCACCCCGGTCATAATCATACCAAAAACTATCCATCAACGCATTCACAGCCACCGAGAGGACTTTAGTCACATCATTTATATCAAGTCATGATTATACCGAATGATCCTCGGTCATAATCATACTAAGTTCATCTATGCACGTAAGCCAAAGATAACATAATATAACATGAGGATGATGACAATGACATAATAATTCAATAAAACAAGTTCAAGAATTATTTAATCCATGAATTATTAACGTCCAAATTGTCAACATGATATCTTTTTTAGAGAGTAAAATTCAAGAATGATCGTAAGAATATTTCCATGAAAAGATATCTTTGGATGAAACGCAAATATCAAGGATATTCTACTAATTTCATGGAGTATAAGTCAAAGTTTTAACCAACCGGGTATAATAAAGAATGGAATAACAAAAGAAATCACCATGCATGCGATTTCGCATAGGCGAGTTATTCCAACATAATAATAATAACGGAACCAGTCGGTGAAATTCACACAAGCAGGGATGTTCCAACAGAATAATAAAGATGGAACCAGATCCTGTAAAACACACGATAGGATATTCCAACAGAATGATAAAGATTAACCAGTCCTTGTAAAACACATGCATGCGAGGATGTTCCAATGAGATAATAAAAATCGGAACCAGTCCTTGTAAAACACATGCATGACAGGATGTTCCAATGTAATAATAGAAGAATGTCACCAAGTATAGGGTAAACCACGTATCAAAGTTATTCCAATGTAATAATAAGCAATGGAATAACATAAGGATTTCACCAAGTATAGGGTATGCCACGTATACAAAGTTATGTATAGGGTATGCCACTTTTACAAAAGTTATTCCAATGTAATAATAATGAATGGAATAATGTAAGTTCTCTTCAAGAAGAAAGAATAACACCCTTACACCGTAAAAAGAACCTAATATAGAAGTAGTGAAGTAGCGTAATACTCTTCTTCTTTCTATAATTTTCTCTCTATAGCTTCTCTCTATAATTTCTCTCTAGAGTTTCAATGAATTCGTAAGAAAATAATGAAGGAATGAGCTTCTATTTATAGGAAAATGGAATGCATAAGAATTAATCCATGAACTATCCAGTTTGATTTACTTTAATCGACGGTCCATATTTAAAGAAAAATCTTTTAAATAAAATATAATATATTCTATTTATATAAAAACATTTTACTATGCAAACACTATGCAATACTACAAAAACAAAACTACTATGCAACACTATGCATAATAAAATATAATATATTCTATTTATGTAATAACTTTAATAAAGTATTCTATTTTATATAAAAGATGTTTCGCTTTTTATTACGTTAATAATACTGAATAAAACAAAACGTCATTATCGCTATAATAATTCATATTATTAATCGACAATAATGGAATCAAACCGAGTGACTTCTCACATAAGCATCAATAATCAATACCGCAAGTGCTACTATGCAACCACACGACATCGTACTTTTACTACCGAAAGTAGTTCAACAAGAACCACTAGAAAACTTCCGCCAATTATTTCAATAAAATATTTTTTATCGCTTTCTCAATCCGATAATAATTACATTGTGGGGTCCACCAATGATTGAGTAGTTGTACGAATATTCCCTCGCTAAACCGAATATTCCCCACCAATCGAATATAATATAACCACTTGCATACTTTGCAAAATTTATAAATACTACCCACAACTATAATATTATCTCAAATTCACACCATAATATTAAAAATTATTTCGACAAAATTTAAATCTTTATTGATAAAATCTGGGGTCTCACATGAATGGTTTGGGAAGAGTATCTTAATTGGGGATAAAATCTATATAGATAGATTCAAGAGGATGCTCGACTTAACCCAAGGAACGTATATTCATTTGATGCTAAAGTCGTTTAGCATGGCAAACTCCAAGAGATGTATCATGTTGATGTGCTATGGAGTGTATCTCTCTTAATAGTCTCCACAGACTCCTGAAAAGAGAGGTCGCGTATAAGTGACAATCATGCATGCAATGAAATGTACGAGACACGATGTTGATCACCATATTATGGAGAAGTTCACTATGAGTCGTTGAAAAACATCTTAAAGTGCTTAACCCAAGCACTAAGGATGTGATCATATTCATGGTGGGTTTAAATTAAAACTAGAGGGCTTAATGACTCAAGTTTTTCGAGATGCACTAAGACGATAGAAAAATCCACTTTAAGGTAAAGGGTTACCTTGAACAAAGGGTGCGATGAATTGAAAGGTTCCAAATAGCAAAGAGTTGCTAGTTTAGTGATAAAGACAAAGTATATAGCTATAAATGAAGCTGCAAGTTGATTGTTTGGATTAAAAGTTCATTACAGAACTAGGAATAGTTCCTAAGTCTCATCTTGGATCTAAACATGTGTTGTGGCACTTTTATTTGATTATTAGAATCATTGAAAGATGGGAAATCACTATAGAGATAGTGGACTCTCATGAACAACATTACATATCCATTAACTAAAGCTTATCCAACAGCAGGATAATCGTCACTTAGAGAAGAAGAGTATGAGATACCATGGCGATTGGCTTTAGTGCAAGTGGGAGATTGAAAGTAATATGCACACAAGCCAATCATGTTTGATGATAAAGCATATACTTTGTAACAATCTTATTCATTTATTAATAAAAAGTATTAATTTATTAAAGGCTTTTAATTATCTACATGATGCTGTTTTATAATATGTGGTAAACCCATAGTTTTAAGCAATGCTTTTAGAATAATGATGATGATCATTCTAATGAGATCAAAATTCTTAGAAAGCTTAAAACTAAAATAGTTCTCAATCATTAGATTACTAAATTGGGGATTAGTGAATCCGGATAGATTGGTACATATGTTGCTTGCTCATTAGATGAGGATGATTGATCTCATGATCATTTGTGTGGAGACACTAAAGCAATTATGTAGGTGCTTATTAGAGAATAAGTTCACTGAACGTGGCTCGCTAAGGAATACCTAATGGAGTTTTATTTGCACCGTCAATAAGAATTCTCAGAGTGATATAGTAGTACAAGTAATCCTTGGACTTGAGATCATCATAGTATCTTGTGTATGATGAGTTATACTTTGACTTATTCCTTAAGACCCTTAGGGTATATCAAAGGGTATGCTTGGGTATAATAAGTTGTACATGGAGATAATGTATGATTAATAAAGAATCTACCACTTCTAATAAAAGAAGAGAAATGTCCTATGTGATTCGATAAATGACAACCCAAAGAGTCCTTGGCGGCGTAATGAAATTAGAAAGGAGTTTCTAATTTGCATTATTTGAGTTGTGCATTTAAGAGTCGAAATACATATAATTAAATAAAATAAGACTTGTGAAGAATTCCATGTCTTATATTTAATTGGGACATTGTATGGTGGAAGGATTGAATTGTACGGTAACTATTTACTCAAAGGTTCTTTAATGATTAATGTTGAAATCTATATTATCCGGAAAGTCGCTTGATCGCTAGGAGGCTTATCCTATTGTAGAATAAATATTATTTATTTAAATAAATTAATTGTTTAATTTATTTATTTAAATAAGATTAGAATTGTTCTAATTGATTTATTCACAACCTAAGTTTAATATGGAGAACCTAAAGGGTCACACCATAAAAGGAAGAATAATTATTTAAGAAGTTAATGGCATAATCGTAATAATATGTTATGTATATTTAATTTAATCTATGGTGATAGAATAAATTAAATAGCTTAATATTTATTATTTAATATTTTAGAAATATTAAATATAAATTAATAAGAGGAGTCTTATTAATATTATTACAATTATTATTATTTTAATTTCTAAAAGAGTTTAGGAATTAATTTAATATAAGTATTTCATTTATTCCTAATTGGATTAGGAAGGAAAATTAGTTAAAGGAGTTTAATTAATTATCCCTAATAAGATTAGGGAGCTTAATTAATTAAAAGAATTTAATTAATTAAAACCCAATTCCTTAATTGTTAAGGTGGGTTGCCCACATCTATAAATAAGAGGAGTCTTATTATGGGTGGTGGGGGTTGTTGACTTTTACAACGACATAATTCTAATTTGTTGGAGAGTACGCCCTTTTTCTATAGAGATAGGAAAAATTAGGGTTGAGCCAATATCCCTTCTTCTTGAATCATTTTTTTTCTTTGGTGGATCACCTCTAGAGGCCAAACATATGGGTGGCTAACGTTGATCAAAGGAAGGAACAAAACACCGGTGGATTCAAGTTGAACGCGAAAGGATTTGGAGGTGAACTTGTACCTGAGGAAGCTCGATCTTCAAGGGTATGATTTTATTCTTTATCTTTTCGTTTAATTAATAATTATGCATAAAGGGTGATCCGGGTATATGGTTTGTAAAAATTTTAAACTCTGATTTTTCCACGTTTCTGCACTTTTATGCAATTTGATTGCGCACATAAATATTACAAACCTAACATTTATTTGTTTACAGTTTTTTTTACTTTATTTGTACATTCTCATTCGTAATCTAACATTAAAAGCACAACATGTAACAAGATAAGATGGAGATATTCATCACCCTTCTTTAGCCCACAATTAAACCACCCATTCATTTTGCATAACCTTGCCTTAATAAAATTAAGTAGACGTTGGCCCCTAGGAATTTGGAGCTCAATTAGGACAAGGGACTCTAATAAGAGGCTAAATTTTAAATTAATCAAACTACTAGTGTTTAGGCAAGTGGTTCAAAAGGCAAACGCCTAAAGAACGTGTGGTTATTCAATTAGTTATCGTACCCACGGAGAGACTTCCACCTTTCTTACACTTACCTGACTAGTGGTGTGATTAATTTCGAATTTTGTGGACCTAAAGGTGTAACTTGGAACAATTAGGAGTTGTCTAGATTTTATTTCGGTTAACCGTAGAATTATGATTTTCATTTTATTTATTTTATATTTTATGTGTGTGACTTTCGTGGTTAGTTGTATATTTGTTTTGTGATTGGTGGAAAGATGGACTCTTATTATAGTTAGTGTAAGACCCCAAATTATGAATAAATGAAATTTATTTTCCTCTATTTATTATTTTGAAATAGTAAGGGTTGATTTGATTAATGTGGATAGTTATGGGTAAAATACGCAAATATTTTGAATAAGCAAGTGGTTATAAAATATTCATTACTTTGTTGGGAATATTAAATGCAATATTCCTTGAATCTTTTATGGGCCCCATAACTGAAAAGCGATTAGATGAAGAAAATGACAAATATAAGTTGTTTATAAATAACTTGGCGTAGTTGTTACTGCTTATCTTTGTTGGAATACCCGGTGGTTAAAACACACTAATACGGCGTTGTTGAACAAGAAGCACTTTACGGTATTGCACCAATTATTGATTCTTACTTAAGAAGGCACTACTCAATAATTATTACATGATGAATTATTATTCAATTATTTTATTTTATTGATTCAATAATTGCTGCGTTGATTTTTTTTATATTACTGTTATTTCAATAATTGTCACTACACGGTATTTTTTATTATCAGAGCAATAATTCATATTATCTGAATAATATTATTAGAAAACATTATTGGCAATGTCTAGAAAGTTACATCAAGGAGAGGTTTGGTCACCTAATTGCGTGCCGAAGAAGGAGAAATCTTTATTAGAAAGCCCTCTCTTTCCTGGAGCGGCTACAGGTTGCGATCTTGTGATTCTGTAATATTATTTGTGAATAATTAATTATTGATCCATATGATGAGGAAAATATTGATTTTATGTGGATATAGATGGAGAAAATTTTTAATGTGACAATTGTTGAGAATTAATAATTTATCTTTTTCTGATAAAATAATTCATTTAAATATATTATTTTAATAATATATTAACGGTGATATTTTTATAATGAATGTGGGATATATGAGTATATGAGGAGGAAGAGTATTTTTGTGGCATTAAATGTTTAACACATATTTTGTGTGTTGGTGGACACAATTATTGACCGAAATTTGATTATAGCCTGTAAAATCGCCCGTTTGTGGATTTCGGTTAATTTCTGTTTGGAATTTGGAAAAACTTCCTTCTGCAAAGTTGTAGATAATGGAATTTCCTATGGAAAGTCGCGAGTTTCAAATTTTTCTGATAAAAGAGCTATTTATTATGAATTATTGAAGTTCCAAAGTTCCGAAATAATTGATTTTTGGAAGTTTTAATTGTTTTAATTAACAAAAACGTTTTTTAGATGTATGAGCCTCATTTTACATGTGTTAGGTTGCTGATTTCAGATTCTCAAAGGTTGGCGTAGACAAATTTTTATAAATATATTATTATATTAAATTTTCTGCTTTGGTGTTCTAAGCATTTTCCTATAAATAGAGTGCTTAGGTTAGAATTGAAAATCACACCAGAAACTGAAGTTTTCTCTCTCTATATTATCGAGCGTATTCTTGTGAGTATTTTGAGTATACTTTGAGTATTGCTATACTGGTGCAAGTTCAAGTCATAGCTTTATATCCTGTTTTTCAACTAAATCTTGTCTTTCGAGGTAAGGGATGTTATTTTCTTCTCAAATGATATTATTTCTTCAATATCATTATCTTTGAAATATTGGTTGGAACTTTTATCAAATTTGGAACTTTTTCATGTCGGGTTACTATTCATGATTCTTATTCACGAAGTTCTTATTCATGAGTTACTATTCACGAGTTACTATTCACGAGTACTATTATTAAGCTGGCGTGAAGATGTTTTTTGTGAAATTTCTATCTTTTGGTGTCGAGAGTTACTATTCACGATATCGGCACTATTCACGATATCTGACCTTATTCACGAATACGACTATTATTCACCTAAAAAATGAAATTTCTTCTTTTGTCCAAAATATCTATTATGGATACTAGCTTTGATTGTATCCATGTTTTAATCATTCTTGAATTTTACTCCACTGATTACTTATGAAGTATTTTTGAACTTGGATTGTTTAAAATACGAATCCTTAATAATTGTTCTTTTGTTTTACTGGATTCGTTTGCTTTGAAATATTTTTCATCATCCTCAATCCTAAATGATGACATTACTGAATATCTTTAGCCTGTAGTGTAAAGATGAATGATTTCTTGATGAATATCTTTGGCCCGTAGTGCAAAGATGAACAGGTGTTGACATGAACATGACCAATCGATTAATATCTTTGGCCCAGTAGTGCAAAGATGAACAGTGTTTAGATGAACATGACTAATGATGAATATCTTTGGCTCAGTGCAAAGATGAATATTTTATTCGGATATATATTGATTGATGTTACAAGGATAAAATATCGACGATGAACTTTTAAATTCATATATAGAAGATAGTAGTTTTCATTCTCTACTTAACTCTTCTAATGAATTGTTGTTTCACTGCGATTGTTGATTTAAAACTGGTTGTCTATTGTATTCTATTAGATTTTTCCTGTTGGAGACTAACGATAATTTGTTGTATATTATCTTAGTCATAATATTCTTTACCGGCTAGTTGAGCTCACCTTTTCCTTTTTGTTCCATTTTTCTTCTCGGGAGGCGAGAATGTAGCGAGTACTTAGTCGGGGTATGGAAATGAAGGTTCTAGAGAGAGTTGCTTAGTAGTCCTCACCATTTTTGTAAAATAATGTATCAATAATTATGATGGGGATTTATTTGCGTGTGGATATTGTCTAGATGGCAATATCTCAGATTTAAACTTCATGATTTATATGTTGTAATAATAAAGTTGTAGTTATTTCTGTACCATGTATTTGGTGACTCAGAATGGGTTGGATGGAATGGACCTATTTTGGGGGCGTCACAGTTAGAATAATAATTTTGCTTGACATCAAGAACCTTATGAAAATTTTAATGCACACCAAGTAAAATAATTTTTTTCCAACTTACGAAAATACTTATCTAAGTTCATATCCATATCCATATTCGGATCCAAAATCTTAATATCCACAAGAACTTTCAAATGAAGAAGAGAAAAGATTAAGTACCTTAGAGAAAACTCATTTGAATTTTATGCAAAACACGAATCAAACTATATCTCGTTTAGAAATTCAAATGAGTCAGTTAGCCACCAAAATAAATGAACAAAATGTGGGTGAATTTTCTAAAGATTCTGAAGTTAATTTTGAAAATCCTAATGGTTGTGAAAATGATGAGAAAAATAAAAATTATGGATTTAATTTGTGTCATTTAATTTTACACACTTTGAGTCAAACCAATCTAAGTTGAACAATTCTGACTTGATTGATCACATCACATTTAATGAGTCAGTTGAAAAGGTCAAAAAAGTTAAGCCTAAAGCTTCATACCTTGAAAGTGAAAGTAGTATGCATACAAGCCAATCATGTTTGATGATAAAGCATATACTTTGTAACAATCTTATTCATTTATTAATAAAAAGTATTAATTTATTAAAGGCTTTTAATTATCTACATGATGCTGTTTTATAATATGTGATAAACCCATAGTTTTAAGCAATGCTTTTAGAATAATGATGATGATCATTCTAATGAGATCTAAATTCTTAGAAAGCTTAAAACTAAAATAGTTCCCAATCGTTGGATTACTAAATTGGGGATTAGTGAATCCGGATAGATTGGTACATACGTTGCTTGCTTTCATTAGATGAGGATGATTGATCTCATGATCATTTGTGTGGAGACACTAAAGCAAGTATGTAGGTGCTTATTAGAGAATAAGTTCAATTTGAACGTGGCTCGCTAAGGAATACCTAATGGAGTTTTATTTGCTGTCAATAGGAATTCTGTAGTGATAGTAGTACAAGTAATCCTTGGACTTGAGATCATCATAGTATCTTGTGTATGATGAGTTATACTTTGACTTATTCCTTAAGACCCTTAGGGTATATCAAAGGGTATGCTTGGGTATAATAAGTTATACATGGAGATAATGTATGATCAATAAAGAATCTACCACTTCTAATAAAAGAAGAGAAATGTCCTATGTGATTCGATAAATGATAACCCAATGAGTCCTTGGCCAGAAGCGCGAATGAAATTAGAAAGGAGTTTCTAATTTGCATTATTTGAGTTGTGCATTTAAGGATCGAAATACATATAATTAAATAAAATAAGACTTGACGATAATTCCATGTCTTATATTTAATTGGGACATTGTATGGTGGAAGGATTGAATTGTCAAATAACTATTTACTCAAAGGTTCTTTTATGATTAATGTTGAAATCTATATTATCTGGAAAGTCGTTGATATGCTAGGGAGGCTTATCCCTATAGTAGAATAAATATTATTTATTTAAATAAATTAATTGTTTAATTTATTTATTTAAATAAGATTAGAATTGTTCTAATTGATTTATTCACAACCTATTTAATATGGAGAACCTAAAGGGTCACACCATAAAAGGAAGAATAATTATTTAAGAAGTTAATGGCATAATCGTAATAATATATTATGTATATTTAATTTAATCTATGGTGATAGAATAAATTAAATAGCTTAATATTTATTATTTAATATTTTAGAAATATTAAATATAAATTAATAAGAGGAGTCTTATTAATATTATTACAATTATTATTATTTTAATTTCTAAAAGAGTTTAGGAATTAATTTAATATAAGTACTCTCATTTATTCCTAATTGGATTAGGAAGGAAAATTAGTTAAAGGAGTTTAATTAATTATCCCTAATAAGATTAGGGAGCTTAATTAATTAAAAGAATTTAATTAATTAAATAAACCCAATTCCTTAATTGTTAAGGTGGGTTGCCCACATCTATAAATAAGAGGAGTCTTATTATGGGTGTAATGGGTTGTTGACTTTTTACAAATAATGTAATAATTCCAATTTGTTGGGAGTACACCTTTTCTATAGAGATAGAAAAACTAGGGTTTAGCCATACCACCCATCTTCTTGAATTTTCTTCTTCCTTGGTGGATCACCTCTGAGGCCAAACATTTGGGTGGCTAACGTTGATCAAAGGAAGGAACCAAACCCGGTGGATTCAAGATTGAACGCGAAAGGATTTGGAGGTGAACTTGTACCTGAGGAAGCTCGATCTTCAAGGGTATGATTTATTCTTTATCTTTTCGTTTAATTAATAATTATGCATAAAGGATGATCCGGGTATATGGTTTGTAAATTTTTAAACTCTGATTTTCTCTTCACTTCAGCACTTTTTTATGCAATTTGATTGCGTTATGAATATTACAAACCTAACAATGGCATCGTGAGCCAAACCTTTATGCTAATTATTAATTGTTTTAATTTGATATGTATATTGATATGTGTTTAGAACAATTTAATTGGGCATAATTTTTATTGTATAAAATTTAAAATAAAAAAAAAAAATTACAACAACAGAATGTTAAATGATCATGTTTGATGATTGGCAACAAAGATTTTATAAGTTAATGGCCACGTAGAAAACAAAGCAGCAATGCACGGATCATTAAAAGGAGTTAACATATGCACGGATTTCAAGGATTTATAAGCAGGATTTCATGGCACGTAAAATAAAAAAAAAACCGGTTAAAAACCGTATATATATATATGATAATATATGGTTTCTATTATATATATATATATATGATATATATATTATATAATCTATAATATACGGTTATTATATATATATACATATATAATAGTTATATATATATATATATATATATATATTATTCTTAATAATTTTATAATTAAAATAAAATTTATTTTAATTTTAAAATAAAAAGTTTATTTTAATCTTAAAATAAAAAGTTTATTTTAATTTTAAAATTAGAATTTCATGCTAACTAATTAGAGTTGGAATTGGATTCCATGATAACTAATTGGAGTTGAAATTGATCTTTCCTTAAATAAAGGAGTTTATTTAGATATGAAATAAGATTTCATATTATTCAAAAATAAAAGAGTTTATTTGTGAATAGGAAAGAAATCCTAATTTCCTTAAATAAAGGAGTTTATTTAAATATGAAATAAGATTTCATATTATTCAAAATAAAGGAGTTTATTTGTGAATAGGAAAGAAAATCCATGTTTCCTTAATAAAAGATTTTTTTTACATGGAATTGGATTCCATAATTAATTAAAATAAAAGAGTTTATTTTAATTAAAGATTTTTTTATTATATGGAATTGGATTCCATAATTAATTAAAATAAAGGAGTTTATTTTGATTAATATTTTGATTAAAATAAAATAGTTTATTTTATTCAAAAATTAGATAAATTAAAATAAAATAGTTTTATTTTGATTTAAATTTGGATTAAAATAAAGGAGTTTATTTTGATTCAAAAATTAGATTTTATACTAACTAAATTTGCCCATTAAATGATATCAATATATATATTAAATGTTTATTATTCATGAGATGAATGTTATTTATTGATGCATATGGTGATGTGTATGATAATAAATGGGATTGATTATGGACTATTGACCAATATGATTGGATTTTATTTTAGTTGGATGCATGAATGTATGGGTTTTATTAAATGGGGTCTGCGTACCTCGTCTTCTCTAATTTTTCTTAATTTTCTTAATGTAAATTCTATTTCCCTCCTATGTACTTCCCCTTGACTGCTGATCAAGGTTTCTATTTATTTTAAAATAGTTTTGTAATAGGAATAGTTAGAATTAATTTTGAAAAATTGGAGATCAAAGAGCAAGAAGCGCTTGAAGACCCATTTGTAATGGAGCCCGGGTTTAAATGTAATAGTTATATTTAAATATTATTTCTTGCACCCCTAGGGTTTGACCTTATGGTTCACTTGGTGGCTCTAGTGAACCAAACTAGAATAAAAGTCCATAATCAATCCGGGTAGAATATAGTATTCTATATGTGCATGCTTATACTATATATATATTATATATTATGCAAACATGCTTCGCATGTTAATTAATATAACGCTGCGTATTTTATATATATATATGCATGCTAACTAAACAAGATGAGACAAATTAATAACAAACCCCTCAATTTTTATATTAAGTCCTAAGCGTTCAAAGGTATTTGGAATATCGAACGTCAGCCTTCTAGCATGATAAAATTAATAGAGTATTAAATATTTAATATGAGTTTGTTGTGTCACCACAAGGCAAGTATTAAGTATTTAAGATGTTAATTTATCACATTTGATGCTTATAAAGAAAATTGAAAAATATTATTTTGTTGTGTCACCACAAGGATGATATTTTCTTTTTTTTTTGAATATATGGAGTGCTAGGTCGGACTTAACTTGGATAATTTTGATTCGGATGTGCCACCACTGATCAAAATAATCTAAGAGGCAAAATACAAGGAGTTGCATAGTTGATGTAATTGACAAGAGTTGTCTACCTATTTATTTATATATAGTTTGTTGTGTCACCACAAGGCTATATACATTTGAAATGGGATCCTTATTCTCACTAGCAAATTTTTAATTAGATTTTGCTTAGAACTATATAAGTGAGGGTAATATAGTTTGAAGAAAATAGTGGGAGATACCAATTTAAAACAAGACCTAATTTATTTTGGTAATTAATAATAGAATGTATGTTAAAAATGTTGTTAATTACAAATTCATTTACAGAATTTTACAATGTCTAAAATTACTATCATCATGAAGCATATTAGATGCTAAATTAATCGGGCCATCAATTAAACGGATTGGTTAAGGAATTTGAGAATAGTTCTCATAGCTGAAAAGCTATCTTATGTCCTTAATACGCCTATCCCTGCAATGGTTGCAGACAATACCTCTGAGGAAGAAATTGCTACTTTTAGAAAGTGGCGCAAGATGATGCACAATTGGCTCAATGCATCATGCTCGCATCCATGAGTAACGAGCTTCAGCTTGACGTCGACATGAAACTATGGATGCTCTTACTATACTCCCCGCACGTCCAAGTAGTTGATGGTGAGGAAAGTAGGACCGATAGATATCGAGATATCTAAGGAGCTCTTCCGATCTAGAATGGCCAATGGCACTATAGTATGCATAAAAAGTTCTTAACATAATCAATTTGATTGATCAATTAGACAACTGTTTTTGTCATGGATGGAGAGTTGAGCCAAGATTTGATCTTGCACTCACTCCCTGACTCCTTTCACAATTGTTGTGAATTTTCATATGAACAAAATTTGGATATCGCCCTCGCCGATTTGCTTAACATGTTGAAAAATGTTGAGAGTCACTTTCCAACCAAGAAAGATCAAGTCTTCTTGGTAGGGGCCAAAGGATCTTCCTCGAAAAGAAGAACGATTCAAAGAAGGTAAATAGAAAGGCATAAACAAAGGATAATAAGAACAAAATCGATACGGATAGCAAAGGAGTTTGCTACCACTTTGCAATAAGTCTGACACCTTTGGAAAAAGCTGCGAGAAGTATCTTGCGCAGAGGCTAACCAAAGAAGCTTAGTGAAGTTTCGGTTATAAATACAAATTTGTTCATGATTTAAAATAAAATTTTCTTTAAGTCAAGGTTCTACTTGGGTATTGGATACCGACTTTGGTTATCATAAATATAGATTTATGAAAGGACCAAACAGAAGTAGAAAGCTAAACAAGTATAAGTAATCCTATGTGTGAAAAATGAAGCAAAGGTTGCTGCATTAGCTATAGAAACTTATAGTTTAGCACTGTCTACGGAAAAATCTATTAAGTCAATAAGTTGTTATTGTATTCTAGTTCTTGTTAGAAATATTATTTCTATTTTATTGTTGGACAATAAAATTTTTGGTATTATAATTAAGAACAATTGTTGTTCTATTTATAATAATAATGTTTTGTATAGAACTGGAATATTACTTAATGAATTTTATATACTTGACTTACGTGAAAAATTATTTTATAAATTGAACAAACTAGTATAAGAAAAGGAGATGATCATTCAAAGAGTTGAATGTGTGTATTTAAAATATACAAGTGTGAATTATTTGAAAGGTTCAAAGAATTGAAAGTGAAACAAATTGGCAAAGTATTAAGATTCTTTGATTAGATCAAGGGATAAATACTTGTGCAATAAGTTTCTAGATCATCTCAAATAGTTTTCTCATAATGGACACATCCTGATATGCAATAATTGATTGATGTATCTAAATAAAAAATCGTACCTTGTTGGACATGGTGCGGTCCATAATGATTTTACCGACATTCCAAAGATATCCTCTAGGGTCATGTCCTAGAAATGGCTACATATCTCTACGAAAAAGGTAACCTCAAAATCCAAATTTCCCAAGACTCCATAATAGTTATGGACAGGGAGGATTCCTAATCTTAAGTATGTTAAGATAAGGGATTGTCCAACTTATGTGAAAAGGTTTCAAAGGATAAGCTTGGGACAAGATTTTATAAGTGTCGATTTGTGGGACATCCTAAAGTAAGTTTAGGGTATATGTTCTATAATTCTACTTAGCAAAAGGTGTTTATTGCGAAACACGCTTCCTTCTAAGATAAAGGTGTTTATCATTGAAAGGGCTAGTGGGAGGATTATAGATCTTGAAAGGTCAAGAACCACAAAACACTATAAGTCAAATAAGAGGAACATGTAGATAGACATATTGTACCACAACTGAATCGTAAATCTGGAATAGTACCGAAGATACCCAGGAGGTATGGATTCATCATGGATGATGATGATGAGGTACACATCATAGAAGATGATGATCCAGTTACATACGATGAGGTAAGAGTTCTAGTGTGTACAAAAGGGTCGATGGGGCGCGTCGTGAAATTTCTAGTATTATATGTTGATATACTACGGATGAGGAATTACATACCAATGCTACAATCAGTAAAGATAAAGTTGTCTAAACATTCCTCCATGAATGATTTGGAAGAGTATCTTAATTGGGGATATAAATCTATATAAATAGATTTAAGAGGATGCTCGACTTAACCCAAGGAACGTATATTCATTTGATGCTAAAGTCGTTTAGCATGGCAAACTCCAAGAGATGTCTCATGTTGATGAGCTATGGAGTGTATCTCTTTAATAGTCCCCATAGACTCCAAAGAGAGAGATCGCATGAGTGACAATCATGTATGCAATGAAATATACGAGACCCGATGTTGATTGGTCATATTCGGAGAAGATCACCGTAAGACAAAGTGAAAAATATCTTAAAGTTCTTAACCCAACTAAGGATGTGATCATATTCATGGTGGGTCTAAATTAAAACTAGAGGGCTTAATGACTCAAGTTTTTCGACATGATCAAGATGACGTAAAAATCCACTTTAAGGTAAAGCGTTATCTTGATCAAAGTGAGTGCGATGAATTGGAAAGGTTTCAAACAAAGAAAGTTCTGTTGGTTTAGTGATAAAGACAAAGTATATAGCTATAAATGAAGTCGCAAGTTGATTGTTTAGATTAAAAGTTCATTACGTAACTAGGAATAGTTCCTAAGTCTCATCTTGGATCTAAACATGTGTTGTGGCACTTTCATTTGATTATTAGAATCATTGAAGATGGGAAATCACTATAGAGATAGTGGACTCTCATGAACAACATTACATATCCATTAACTAAAGCTTATCCAACAATGGGATAATCGTCACTTAGAGAAGAAGAGTATAAGATACCATGACGATTGGCTTTAGTGCAAGTGGGAGATTGAAAGTAGTATGCATACAAGCCAATCATGTTTGATGATAAAGCATATACTTTGTAAATATCTTATTCATTTATTAATAAAAAGTATTAATTTATTAAAGGCTTTTAATTATCTACATGATCTTTTTTTATAATATGTGATAAACCCATAGTTTTAAGCAATGCTTTTAGAATAATGATGATGATCATTCTAATGAGATCTAAATTCTTAAAAGCTTAAAACTAAAATAGTTCCCAATCGTTGGATTACTAAATTGGGGATTAGTGAATCCGGATAGATTGGTACATACGTTGTTTGCTCATTGGATGAGGATGATTGATCTCATGATCATTTGTGTGGAGACACTAAAGCAAGTATGTAGGTGCTTATTAGAGAATAAGTTCACCGAACGTGGCTCATAAAGAATAACTAATGGAGTTTTATTTGCTTCGTCAATAGGAATTCTGTAGTGATAGTAGTACAAGTAATCCTTGGACTTGAGATCATCATAGTATCTTGTGTATGATGAGTTATACTTTGACTTATTCCTTAAGACCCTTAGGGTATATCAAAGGGTATGCTTGGGTATAATAAGTTGTACATGGAGATAATGTATGATCAATAAAGAATCTACCACTTCTAATAAAAGAAGAGAAATGTCCTATGTGATTCGATAAATGATAACCCAGTAGTCCTTGGCGAGGCGTAATGAAATTAGAAAGGAGTTTCTAATTTGCATTATTTGAGTTATGCATTTAAGGATCGAAATACATATAATTAAATAAAATAAGACTTGACAATGAATTCCATGTCTTATATTTAATTGGGACATTGTATGGTGGAAGATTGAATTGTCGATAACTATTTACTCAAAGGTTCTTTTATGATTAATGTTGAAATCTATATTATCTGGAAAGTCGTTGATCGCTAGGGAGGCTTATCCCTATTGTAGAATAAATATTATTTAAATAAATTAATTGTTTAATTTATTTATTTAAATAAGATTAGAATTGTTCTAATTGATTTATTCACAACCGGTTTAATATGGAGAACCTAAAGGGTCACACCATAAAAGGAAGAATAATTATTTAAGAAGTTAATGGCATAATCGTAATAATATATTAAGTATATTTAATTTAATCTATGGTGATAGAATAAATTAAATAGCTTAATATTTATTATTTAATATTTTAGAAATATTAAATATAAATTAATAAGAGGAGTCTTATTAATATTATTACAATTATTATTATTTTAATTTCTAAAAGAGTTTAGGAATTAATTTAATATAAGTACTCTCATTTATTCCTAATAAGATTAGGAGGTTAAATTAATTAAAAGAGTTTAATTAATTATCTCTAATAAGATTAGGGAGCTTAATTAATTAAAAGAATTTAATTAATTAAATAAACCCAATTCCTTAATTGTTAAGGTGGGTTGCCCACATCTATAAATAAGAGGAGTCTTATTAATGGGTGTAATGGGTTGTTGACTTTTTACAACGTAATAATTCCAATTTGTTGGGAGTACACCTTTTCTATAGAGATAGAAAACTAGGGTTAGCCAACCACCCATCTTCTTGAATTTTCTTCTTCCTTGGTGGATCACCTCTAGAGGCCAAACATTTGGGTGGCTAACGTTGATCAAAGGAAGGAACCAAACCCGGTGGATTCAAGATTGAACGCGAAAGGATTTGGAGGTGAACTTGTACCTGAGGAAGCTCGATCTTCAAGGGTATGATTTATTCTTTATCTTTTCGTTTAATTAATAATTATGCATAAAGGATGATCCGGGTATATGGTTTGTAAATTTTTAAACTCTGATTTTTCTACGCTTCCGCTCTTTTTATGCAATTTGATTGCGTTATGAATATTACAAACCTAACAGAAAGACTTATTAATTCCTCAAAAATCACCTAGGGATTTTTTGGACCAACTCATTAAATTAAACATGATCCAAGAGTTGTCTATGATCCAAAAGGTAATTTAAAATAAACTCTTGATTGAAAAAGATCCAATTATTTTTTTCTTAAATAACCTTGACCAAAATTGGGATGAATCTGAATACTTCGATAAGATCAATGAGATGTTGAGAGCCACTACACATAAGTCACCTAAACTAGAACATGTATTTGAATCAATTCTTTCATCTTTTGAACATGTTAGTGAAAGTTTTTCCGATGTTAATTCTAAATATAATTCTGATAAAAAATTTGACTATTTTCAATTTTCTAGACCTCCTGAAAAGTCATGACAAGCCCACACTCAATTAGTATCATTGATTTACAGTCACATATTTTTTATGATATATGAAATTCTTAGGTGTATACATTTATTTTCTTTCTCACCACATTTTCTTGCAAAATAAATGTCCCGCGTACAAGGTACAATTCTTTTATATCTTTGTTCTCTTTTCTTCATTTGCATACATTGAGGACAATTTATGATTTAGGTATGGGGGAGTTTGTTTGTATTTTTGTATTAAAAAATTTTTTTAGGAAAATATAGTAAAAAAACAAAAAACAAAGAAAAAATTGAAAATCTTTTTTGACTTTTTATGATTTGGATTAATTCTAATAAGTGTCTATGGAGCAAAACTCATGAGTAAAATTAAAAGATTTAGAAGTCCTGAACCTTTGATTAGATATGAAATATTAGTTTGAAATACCATCTAGAATAAACTTGATTTCATAAGCAATTTTGCACTTCACGTTTGCACTTATTCTTAGTTGTGGGGCTGGGTATAAACTATGATTCGAGTAATTTCAAAAAAAAATGGAAAGGAATAAAGAAAAAAAAGTTGAAAAAGAAATAAAATAAATAATTGTTTCAATGTCTACTGAATAAAATAAATGGGTATCCAAGCCTCAGGAAACATCGATATTCATGTTGAAAAGTGTGATGAATAAAAGCAACTTGACTAGTCTAGTTTTGTGTCCTTTGTTACTCGAGTAAGTAAAACCCTTAGGGATGTCTCTACACCTAGTGTCCTAAAGCCAATTAGTTTGGGAGTAATTCAACGATCGCTACATGAGTAACTCTGAAAAAACCTAAGAAAACAAGACATTACACAAGTCAAGATTTTTTTTTTTACAAAAATGAAAAAAAAAGAAGGAAAAATGAAGAAGAAAAAGAAAAATGAGTTTGCTTAATTTTCAAGATAAAAATCCCTACTAAGAGCGAGTTATATTATATACACATGCAGGCATCACATGAAATTAATTTATGAAGGATTATATCTAAAATGAAGATTGAGTATTGTTGATAAGGTGAAAGTGTAAATCTTTCTTATGTATAATGCTCATGCATAGATATTTAGAAGTTTTCTTTCAATTTCATAACTTGTTGAACCCAAAAATATTTTTGAATTTTAGAGGTATATTCATTGCAAACCCTCACGAGACACAACTCGTCCACTTGGGGTAACTTTGAGGTTTAAAAGCTTGTTGCATATCCTAAGTGCAATCATGTTTGCTACAAAAATGGGATATGATAGTGTATTTTTTTTTTACTCGAGGACGAACAAAAGCTAGGTATAATGGTATTTGATAGACACATAATTCATATATTTTATTATCCCTAATTTTGTCATTTTAATTATATTAGTTTATTAAATTAATATGTTTTATTTTGTTTTATAGGATTTAATATTTTGTTGCAATAAAGCCAAAATCTTGGTGATCAAGTCATATTTAATGCTTTTATTCATGTAAGAAAATATCCAAGAAGAATCCTATAACGAGAAGGAAAGAGGTGGAACAATCTTGATGTGCAAGTCAAATCCAGCAAGAGGAATGAAAGTATATCTAGAAGATCTCTTTGAGAAGTTGATTGTCACTAGGAAGTTGAAACCTACATAGAAGCGAACTATTGAGAGATTAACATGTATAAAGTAAAGTCAAGAAGAAATTAAAGAAGAGGATAAAAGGAGAAAAAGAGACCAAGTCCAATGAATCTACATTAGGACACAAAATTATTTTTCCTATAAATATGTCTTTTGTTTTAGAGAAGGGGGTGGTAACAGGAGGTATTGTATTAGTTTAGGTTAGGAGTAGGAGTAGATTAAATTACTTCATTATTGTACGCTTGTTGGAATATCGTTAATAAATGGAGTTTTCTTATTTATTTTTATCTACTTCTTCTTTATTTTAGTTAATTTATTTATTTTTATGTTTAGTTAATTTCTTTAATCTATGATGAAGATGAAATTAAATAATTATTCATGATAATATTTTTCATCTCTTCTATTATTTATGCTTTTATGTTTAATTGATTTTGTTTTCATATTTACGTTATTGAAATACATTTGTTTTATAGTTCTTATGTAATTTTAAATTAATTAAGAGGTTTTGATATATTATTATTAAGATATAAATTTTTATAATCAATGCTTACTCGGAGAAGTTTTGATATGTTATAGTTAATCCTTTAATTTTCATAGTCTAAGCTCACCCACGTTAATTGTAAAATTACTAAATTAAAGTGAAGAGAGATCAAAAGCATAATTAATTTATAAAAATAAAATAGATTGAATTATTTGTTATGTTTATTGTTTAATGGATTCGGATTTCTTGATTGCTTCCTCAATATTAGTTTTCATATTCTAGTTAATAAATGTTCAGGAGTGTTTTACCGACCATTATATGGGCTGAAGGCCTGGGCTGGGGTCGAGGAGATTGGGCCCATTGGGCCGAAGCCATATGCCGGATGTTGAAGGTGTTCTGTCTTGGTAACATCCGAGCCCTTTGGGCCGGAGCCGAGACCAGTATATAGGAGTTCGGGTGGATTGGGCATGTGCAGTGGGACAGCCCAGGTATAGAGTCCGAAGTTATAAGAGGTTTACATGGTTAAGGATTCTAGTCATAATCATATTTGAATAAGGTAACTTCAAAGGTAGTGATTGGATCATATCTAACTTGCACCTTTTAAGGAGATTGTGTTGGATCCAACTTGCACCTTTTATAGACATTCCCACTACCTTTTAAGTATGGTAACTACCATACTTAGGAGTCCTAATCCGACTCGGAGATGGATTCTAAGGTAGTGAGAATGTCTATAAATACAAGGCTTGATTTTCAATTAACAGGTAATACATCTTTGAGCACTAAACACTAAAGCATCCATTGTTAAACCTTGTAACGGCATGTACTCATTCTCACACCAGAAGCTTATCACCCGGCTTTAAGCAAGCCGTCCAAGCTTCGTGTGTGATCTTCTATCGCGGATTCAACAGTGAATTTGGTGATTGGACGCGCCGGTGAAACTTGGCGTTAACAATCAATTTTCAATCTTTATTTCTAATTCGCCTAAAATAGATATTAAGGATACATTAAAATTAATCTAATTTTTGTGAGTTCGACATGTACTAGTCAGTTCTTCAATTTGACACTGTGCACTTGCAGTTACATATTTTTATCACATCAGTCTTCACCTCAGTTACATTCACTTGTGTTACACACTCTTTTCTCTCTCTTCTTATTTCTCTCTCCAATTTTCCACAAAACATTCTTTTTTTTCTTTCTCATCAATTAGGGTAAAATAATTTTGATAATTTTATGGTGCTACTGTTGAGCTTCTTTTTCTCTTTTTTTCTAAAATAACATAAGCTTCTTACAATTAATATTTCGACAGATTTTCTTAGTAAAATAAAACTCATCACTTCTATTTTACACATTTTTTACATTTCGCTGCTCATGATAAAGAGTTGTCAATTAACAACTTGTAGAAAGAAAAAAAAAAGTTGCACATTCACGTCTGGGATCTGATGGCTTAACATATTTAATGTCGCACGATAATTAGCACTAGTTTGATGAGCACACACTTACGTGTGTTAATTATTTTTAAACATTAATAGGTTATTGAAATTTATATTAAAAATAATAAAATTTAAATAAGTAATAAGAGAAACTTAGGATAATGAAGAGATCGAGATAAAGATATGGAGCGAGGGTGAGTAGAAATAAAAATGTGGGAGTAGTGGAGAGAATAATGTATAGATAAAGATTTATTATATTTTTATTATAAAAATTAACAATAGTATTTTAGTGACAAAAGATTAATGCAAAAAGAGGATACAAAATGATATGTATACTAGTGACTGAATATAATCATTGGACCTATTCATTATCTATGTATGATGGAACATTAACTAATTATAATTCGACAATTTCTTTTTGTATTCAAATTTTTATAAATATCTTTTGTCATCTTATCATTATTCAAATTAATCGCACCTTCCCCTTAGGCTTTATAAAGTAGCTATTTAGTGTTTACTCTGTTTGTAACCAACCATTATATTCATAAATAAAATAAAACAAGATTTAAACAAAACTACAGTTTCCTATCTACATCACTTCTATCCCATCGATTGCTACCATCAACCACCACCAGAGGCGGATCTAGGATCCGTTCTCAGCAGTGGCGGAATTTTTTAAGCGAAAGTTTGAATATATTATATACTCATGTGTTTAGTTTTTTTAGCGTAATACTAGTTTAAGTTCTTTTTCCTTCTATAAGTTTAAGTTTATCAAGTTTTATTTTTACCCTTATCCCTATACCTATAAAAAAAATTAAAAAAATCCCAACATAGGCATTGCCTACTTTTCCCTCTTAATAGATTCGCCACTGACCTCATTACCACTTTGAGTTTCGCTTGGTTTATGTACAAATATAGTTCTACAATTTTTTGTCATCATCTATTTTTTATATAAAAAAAAATTAGTGGCTTATTTTGATGTAGAAACAAACATTGCAATTGATTTGCATCAGCATATACTTGGTAACATATCAATTTATATATCAATGTAAATTATCTTGTCACAAAATTTTAATATTATTTAAAAACCAATAGTTAATTAATAAATAGAGGTAATATGTATACTATAAAAGTGAGAACTCAATGGGTTAAAAAATTAATCATAACAAACATGCAAAAAATAGTTTAATTAACTTAAAAGATGCAACTTGCATGACATTAATTTCAAATCACTCTATTGTCATGAATTTGTTAACCGATTTATGACTAGTCCTTAATTTTCAGTTGGATATAACTTGTAGACGACAACTTTTAATCCACGCAATTTATCACGGTGGAGCCAACTAGCCAAGTTAATTGCCGGAAAACTAATCAATTTAAAGGAACCTCTGCAGTGCCACAATCTTCTTCTTTTCTTAATCCTTTTAAACAAATTAATAAAAAAGTTTTTTTAAAAAAAGGTCCCCCAAAATAGGTATACTGTAAGACCCCAAATTATTAATAATTGAAATTTAATTTCCTCTATTTATTATTTTGAAATAGTAAGGGTTGATTTGATTAATGTGGTTAGTTATGGGTAAAATGCGCAAATATTTCAAATAAGCAAGTGGTTATAAAATACTCATTGTTGTCGGAGAATATTCGTTTGGTCGTGGAATATTCTTCGTCATTTGAGAATATTCGCATTTACTGACAGCTTGACCTTAATTGTGGGCCCATAAATCTGAATGCAATTGGATGAAGAAAATGACAAGTATAAGTTGTTATAAATAACTACAGCTTGTTATTCTGAGTTATCTTTGTTGGAATACCCGGTGGTTAAAACACAAGAATACGCGTTGTTGAATCGCATACACTCAGATTGCACCAATTATTAATTCTTACGTAAGAAGCTACTACTCAATAATTGTTAAAGTAATTACTGCTCAAAGATTTTATTTTATTGATTCAATAATTGTTGCATTGATTTTTTATATTACTCGTTATTTCAATAATTGTCACTACACAATATTTTTCATTATCGGACAATAATTCATATTATCCTAATAATATTATTAGAAAGCATTATTGGCAATGTCTAGAAAGTTCTCGTCTAAGGAGAGGTTTGGTCACCTAATCAAGGCACCAAGAAAGAGAAATCTTAATTGAAAGCCCCTCTTTCCGGGAGAACTACCGTTGCCCGAAGATCGTGATTCTCAGAATATTATTTATGAATAATTAATTATTGATTTATATGATGAGAAAATATTGATTTTATGTGGATATAGATGGAGAAAATTTTTAAAGTAACAATTGTTAAAAAATTGATATTTTATCTTTTCTAATAAAATAATATTTTATTATATTATTATAATAGAATAATGATGATATTTTTACAATGAATGTGGGATATATGAGTATACGAGGAGGAAGAGTATTTTTATTGCATTAAATAATTAACACATGTTTTGTGTGTCGATGGACCCTATTTCTTGACTGAAATTTGATTATATCCTGTAAAATCGTCCGTATGTGGATTTCGGTCAATTTTTGTTTGAAAATTTGGAAAAACTTTCTTCTGCAAAGTTGTAGAAAATTGAATTTCCTATAAAAAGTCGTGAGATTCGAATTTTCTGATAAAAGGGCTATTTATTATGAATTATTGAAGTTCTGAAGTTCCAAAATAATTAATTTTTGGAAGTTTTATTTATTTTTATTAATAAAAATATTTTTTATATGTTGTGGGCATCTTTAACATGTGCATGGTGGCTGAATTCAGATTCAAGATGTGGGCGTATGAATTTTGTTTATATATAATATTATTATATTCAATTTTCTGCTTTGGTGTTCTAAGCATTTTCCTATAAATAGGGTGCTTAAGTTAGAATTAAAAATCACATCAGAAACTAAAGATTTCTCTCTCTTTCTCTCTCTATAATATCAAGCGTATTTATGAGTATTTTAGTACTTTGAGTATTGATATACGGTGCAAGTTCTTTCAAAGACTATATCCAAAGATTCCAAATGAAGTACTACTCTTTCTGAGGTAAGGGATGTTATTTTATTCGAAAATGATATTATTTCTTCAATATCATTATGCCGAAATATTGGTTGGAAATTTTTATCAAATTTGGAACTTTTTCATGTCGGGGTTACTATTCACGAGTTACTATTCATGAGTTACTATTCACAAGTTACTATTCACGAGTACTATTCACGAAACGTGATGATGTTTTTTTATGAAATTTCTATCTTTGAGGTCGAAGTTACTATTCACGATATACTAAGACTATTCATGAATATTTATTACACTATTCACAGAAAAATTAAATTTTCTTTTCTGTGTCCAAGATTGTCTGTTATGATTCCTATCTTTGATTGGATCTATGTTTTGATCTTCATTCTTGAATTTTACTCCAATCTGGTTATTTATGAAGTATTTTTGAACTGGGATTATTTAAAGTACGAATCCTTAATACTTGTTCTTTTGTTTCACTGGATTCATTTTCTTTAAAATATTTTTCATCATCCTCGGTCCTAAATGATGATATTACTGAATATCTTTGGCCTGTAGTGCAAAGATGAATGATTTCTTGATGAATATCTTTGGCTCGTTGTGCAAAGATGAACAGGTGTTGAGATGAACATGACCGACTGATTAATATCTTTGGCCCGTAGTGCAAAGATGAACAGGTGTTTAGATGAACATGACCAACTGATAAATATCTTTGGCATGTAGTGCAAAGAATAATATTTGATTCCAGATATATATTGATTGATGTCACAGGGATAAAATATCAACGATGAACTTTTAAATTCATATATAGAAGATAGTAGTTTGTATTCTCTACTTAACTCTTCTAATGAATTATTATTTTCGTTGCGAAGATTGATTTAAAACTGGTTGTCTATTGTATTCTATTAGATTTTTCCCTGTTGAGGACTAACGATAATTTGTTCTATATTATCTTAGTCATAATGTTCTTTACTGTGCTAGTTGAGCTCACCCTTTTTCTTGTTGTTCCATTTTTCTTCTCAGGAGGCGAGAATGTAGCGAAAGTACTAGTCGTGGTGTGGAATGATGGTTCTAGAAGTCGTTTTAGTAGTCCTCACCATTTTGTAAAATAATGTATCAATAATTATAATGAGGACTTATTTGAGTGTGGATATTGTCTAGATGACAATATTTGTATTTAAACTCACGCTTTTTATGTTGTATTAATAAAGTTGTAGTTGTTTACATACTATGTATTTTGACGACTCGAGAATGGGTGTTGTATACCCTATTTTGGGGGCGTCACAGTTGGTATCGAGCTTGGGATATGGTCTCTGGCGGAGATCGGGGAATAGTACTAGGAGGGGAGAGACGAGTAATCCTTCGCTAGTGTGTCATACCTAAGCTTATTTGTTGGTCAGTCGAACTATATGGTTAATATGTGATATGTTAATTTGTTTAATTAACCCTTATTTTATGGCAGTATTTAAGAATGGCAGCTGAGAATATTAACGGTGGAGTTAATGAGACCGTGGAAACACCTTTAATCACCACCTAGGGGAATGTGCAACAGAAGGCAATATTCCTCCTATAAATAACACCACCGAAAGCGCATTTATGACAACGGGATGTTTAGGAGCTTTTTGCGCTCATGCTAAACCGCATTTGAGGAGACTCATGTATACGTAATACAGTGGAAATGATAACTGCGCGGCTTGTCACGGCCCAGCAGCTTCAAAGAGTTGGGACCATCGAATTTACGGAAAGCCGGATCCGATCACGGCGGAAACATGGGTCAAGCAAATTACCAAGATATTCGATGTCTTGGGATGCGCGGAGGAACAGAAGGTTCCATTCGCCACCTTTATGTTCTGTGGCGAGGCAGATTACTGGTGGGAGTCTGTGAAACGTACCCATCCTGACGCACTCCACATGTCTTAGGAAACGTTTCAGAAAATTTTCAACGAAAAATACTTTCCTGAAAGTATTCGCCATACGAAAGAGGTAGAGTTTATTAGACTAGAACAAAACAACATGACGGTGTCCCAATACGAGGCGAAGTTCGCAGAGTTTTCCAGGTTTGCACCTCATTTGGTAGAGAATGAGGAACAAATGACGAGGATGTTTCTGAGAGGTTTAAAACCCGAGATTCGGCAATATCTTATCTCTCATAAATTTTCTTTATATTCAGATGTTGTCAATGTGGCTCAATTATTAGAGCGAGATATAGTAAATTACATTCAACCAAGAGACCGCAACTGGATCATCATGGGATGTGCAGCCATCGTCGTAACAACGATAACCAAATGGAGAAAGAAAAATACTTGACAAGAGCGACAACCACTCTGTGGTAATCGTGGCCCGTAAAATTAGAAGAAGCGAGCCTGGGGGAGATTTTAAAGAGGAGATTCAACAATGACATCTGAAGACGCCAAAGACCAAAGAAGAATCGGTTTTAAGGGAGGAGAATGACCACCGGTCAGATGCTATAAATGTGGAAAAGAGGGACACATCATTGGTGTCCACAACAGCTTCAAGGTATGCTATAATTGTGGAAAGGAAGGACATATCGCCGAGATTGTGACGGTAGTGAAACCAAGCCCAAAGTGGGGATGGTGACTCAAAAGGTCATCCCTGAAAAGTCAAAGTCAACGGTTCTCGGAAGAGCGTTTGTCATGACCGTCAACATGCGAGGAACCCAAACGAGGTGATAACGGTAAGCTAATCATAAATTCATGCAAAGTTTATACATTACTAGATACCGGTAAGTACCATTCATTTATCTCTCCTAGCTTGTGCTCAATGTTTAAACTTGACTCGGAGAAATTAGACTTTGACCTATCTGTGGAAACTCCGTTAGGAGAAACTTTCATCACATCCAATTTATAAATCTTGTTTGATCAAAGTTGGCACCATCGCATTACACGTTGACCTTATTTCTTTAAAGACACTTGCTTCGATGTGATTTTGGGGATTGATTGATTAACTACTCATCATGCCAAAATTGATTGCTTTAAATGGGTTGTTAGTTTTCATATTCCTAAGCAACTCCGTTATTCAATTCAAGCAACCAAACCATTGAAGTCAAACACTTTCATATCAAGCCATAAAGTCATTCATTTATTGAAAAATGGATGTCAAGTTTTCTTAGCCCATGTTATGGACTTAAACAAAATACGCCGATTTGAATGATATTTCTATTGTTAGTAAATTTCTGTTATATTTCAAGAATTTCTTGGCTTACTCCCAAAGTGTGATATTGAATTTTGTATCGACTTTGAACCCTAAGACAAAACCCATTTCTAAAATCTCATGGCTCCTATTGAACTTCAGGAGTTAAAAATTCAACTATAGAATTTGGTACCCAAGCTTTTATCTAGTAACTTCCTTTGTGGAATGCACCGAAGCTAGACTCTCCGTAGGGGGCGCCATATTTGTGCGGTAGTAAACTGATAGGTGTCATTGTGACGTGCTATCCAAGATTGGGATATGAGTCACAGTTGAGAGCAACCTAAGTCAGTAATCGAAATACATAGCTTTCTATGCTTAGCTGGTTATTATCGAAGATTTTGTGGAAAGATTTTCTCGAATCGCAACTCCATTAACGCAGCTGACTCGTAGAGATATAAAATTCGAATGGAGCAAGGAATGTGGGAAGAGCTTCAAGAACTCAATAGGAGACTCATTTCGCACATGTTTCCGACCATACCATCCTCGAAAAGCGAACGTGGTAGCGACGTGTTGAGTAAAAAGATCGTGATCTGAAGTACGAATGCGATATTGTCAAAGACCCATTTCATATAACTTACGATGATAGATATAGAGTTAAAGACTCTAGGGACTCACGTGATGATATACAAGTAGAACCGACTTTAAACGATAAAGTTAAAAACGCTCAAGCTTACACACCGAGTCGATGAATATGAAGAAGGAGGTACAAGAAGTTGTTATTCCAAAAGCGAGAATTGGCGAGGTGAGGAAAGCTCAAACCTTCGATTTATTAGTCCATTTGAAATCCTAGATCGAATAGGAACTGTGGCCTATAGACTCGTTTTACCGCCAAGTATGACGCGTGTTCATAACATTTTTCACGTATCGATGTTACGTAAATATGTGGACGACCTGAACCATGTTATTGAGTTAGAACCGGACGAGATAGCCGAAGACTTAACGTATGAAGAGGTACCTGTCAAGATTTTGGATAAGAAGGAGCATGTCCTACGTACGAAGGTCATACCACAAGTTAAAGTTTTGTGGAAAAACCATGCTATTGAGGAAATGACCTGGGAGTTGGAAACGGAAATGAAAGCGAGGTATCCTCATCTTTTCTAAACACCAGGTACGTACGTCAATTTTGAGGACGAAATTTCATAAGGAGGGGAGGTTGTAAGACCCCAAATTATTAATAATTGAAATTTAATTTCCTCTATTTATTATTTTGAAATAGTAAGGGTTGATTTAATTAATGTGGTTAGTTATGGGTAAAATGCGCAAATATTTCAAATAAGCAAGTGGTTATAAAATACTCATTGTTGTCGGAGAATATTCGTTTTGTGACGCCCCCAAAATAGGTATACATCACCTATTCTGAGTTGTCAATACATGGTACAGAAACAACTACAACTTTATTATTATTACAAGAAACTGAGTTTGAATACAAATATTATCTTCTATACAATATCTATACCCAAATAAATCCTCATCACATTTATTGATACATTATTTTACAAAAATGGTGAGGACTACTAAACAATCCTTTCTAAAACCTTCATTCCATACCCCGACTCGTACTCGCTATATTCTCGCCTCCGAGAAAAATGGAACAAAAGGAAAAGGGTGAGCTCAACTAGCTCGATAAAAAGAATATTATGACTAAGATAATATACAACAAATTATCGTTAGTCTTCAACGAGGAAAAATATAATAGAATACAATAGACAACAAATTTTAAATCAATATTCGCAGGAAATAATAATTCATTAGAAGAGTTAAGTAGAGAATGCAAACTACTATCTTCATGTATGAATTTAAAAGTTCATCGCTCTATCTTTATCCCCAGAACATCAATCAATATACATCTGAATCAAATATTCATCTTTGCACTACAAAGCCAAAGATATTCATCATTAGTCATGTTCATTTAAACACCGCTCATCTTTTGCACTACGGGCCAAAGATATTCTTCAAAATCATTCATCTTTGCACTACAGGTGCCAAAGATATTCTTAAGAAATCATTCATCTTTTGCTACAGCCAAAGATATTCCATAATATCATCATTTAAGACCGAGGATGATGAAAAATATTTTTTTTAAAGAAACGAATCCAAAGAAACAAAATGACAAGGATTAAGGATTAAGGATTCGTTTGGTTTTATCCACGCCCAAAAATACCTCAAAAATAATCATAGTGGTGTAAAATTCAAGAATGATCAAAACATGGATACAATCGAGTTAGTATCCGGAATAGATGTTTTGACGAAAAGAAGAAATTTTATTTTCCCGGTGAATAGTCATCAGTATCGTGAATAGTGCCGAGATATCGTGAATAGTCAGATATCGTGAATAAGAACTCTCGGCACCAAAAGATAGAAATTCCACAAAAACATCTTCACGCTTCATGAATAGTACTCGTGAATAGTAACTCGTGAATAAGAACTCATGAATAGTAACCCGACATATGAAAAAGTTCCAAATTTGATAAAACTTCAGATCAACATTTCAAAGATAATGATATTGAAGAAATAATATCATTCTGAAAAAATAATATTCCTTACCTCGAAGATCAAGATTTCTAAATTTGAAACACCTGATATAAAGGCTATGACTTGAATTTGCACAGTATAGCAATACTCAAACTATACTCAAAATACTCACAAGAATACGCCGATAATATAGAGAGAAAACTTGATTTACGGTGTGATTTTCAATTCTAACCTAAGCACCCTATTTATAGAAATTGCTAGAACACCAAAGCGAAAATTTAATAAATTAATATTATAATTTTTTCTACATCCTCCCTACGCATCAAACATCTGAATTCAGCAACATGACATGTGTTAAAGATGCCCACCAAACACAAAAACGTTTTGTGAATATAAATATTTAAAACTTCCAAAAATCAATTATTTCGAAATTGAACTTCAATAATTCATAATAAATAGCCCTTTCATCAGAAAATTTGAATCTCGAAGAGTTTTATAGGAAATTCAATTCTCTACAACTTTACTGAAAAAAATTTTTCCAAATTCCAAACAAATCGTAAAAATCCACAAACCAGAGGCGATTTTACATGCTATAATCAAATTTCATCAATAAATGGGGTCCACCGACATGTTTAACATGTTTTAAACATTTATTGCAACAAAATACTCTTCCTCCTCGATACTCATATATCCCACATTCATTGTAAAAATATCACCAGTTAATATATTATTAAAATAATATATTTAAATGAATTATTTTATCGTAAAAGATAAAATATTAATTTTCAACAATTGTCATTTTAAAATTTTCTCCATCTATATCCACATAAAATCAATATTTTCCTCATCATATAAATCAATAATTAATTAATCACAAATAATATTACGAATCACATATTGACAACCGAGCGGTTCAGGAAAGGGGCTTTCCAATAAAATTTCTTCTTAACTAAGGCCATGCAATTAGGTGACCAAACCTCTCCTTGAGATGTAACTTTCTAGACATTGCCAATAATGTTATCTAATAATATTATTCGGATAATATGAATTATTGCTTCGATAAAGAAAAATACGTGTAATGACAATTATTGAAACAATGATGAATATAAAATATCAACGCAGACAATTATTAACTCAATAAAATATCGAACAATAATTACAGAACCATTATTGAGTAGTGCCTTCTTACGTAAGAATCAATAATTGGTGCAATCTGGTGTCTTCTTGTTCAACAACGCCAGTATTAGTGTGTTTTAACCACCGGGTATTCCAACATGATAATCTGAATAACTACGCCATTATTTAAAAACAACTTATATTTGTCGTTTTCTTCATCCAATCGCTTTCCGTTATGGGGCCCACACATGGTCATACTGTCGTCATTTAATATTCCCGAATCGCATTTAATATTCCACGACCAAACGAATATTCCCCGACAACAATGAATATTTTATAACCACTTGCTTATTTTGAAATATTTGCATATTTAACCCTTAACTATCCACATTAATCAAATCAACCCTTACTATTTCAAAATAATAAATAGAGAAAATTCCTTTTATTTAAAAATTTCGGTCTTACATCGTTTGGTCGTGGAATATTCTTGCCATCTAGAATATTCGTACGATTTAAAATTTCGTGTGGGCCCATAAATCTAATGCAATTGGATGAAGAAAACGACAAGTATAAGTTGTTATAAATAATGGCTAGCTTATTACCATTAATACTGCTTGAATACCCTATGGTTAAAACACAAGAATATCGCGCTGTTGAACAAAGAAGACACCAGATTGCACCAATTATTCATTCTTACGTAAGAAGGCACTACTCAATAATTGTTACAAAGAATTATCGCTTTAGTATTTTATTTTATTGATTCAATAATTGTCATGCGATTTTTTTTATATTATTTGTATTTCAATAATTGTCACTACACACGATTTTTCATTATCTGAGCAATAATTCATATTATCTCAATAATATTATTAGAAAACATTATTGGCAATGTCTAGAAAGTTCTGTCTCAAGGAGAGGTTTGGTCACCTAATCATGGCCCAAGAAGGAGAAATCTTTATTGAAAGCCCCCTTCCTCGAAAGGACCGTCACAAGATCGCGATTCTCAGAATATTATTTGTGAATAATTAATTATCGATTTATATGATGAGGAAAATATTGATTTTATGTGGAAATAGATGGAGAAAATTTTTAAAGTGACAATTGTTAAAATTTGATATTTTATCTTTTCTGATAAAATAATATTTTATTATATTATTATAATAGAATAATGATGATATTTTTACAATGAATGTGGGATATATGAGTATACGAGGAGGAAGAGTATTTTTATTACATTAAATGATTAACACATGTTTTGTGTGTTGATGGACCCTATTTCTTGATTGAAATTTGATTATAGCCTGTAAAATCGTCCGTATGTAGATTTCGGTCAATTTCTGTTTGGAATTTGGAAAAACTTTCTTCTGCAAAGTTGTAGAGAATTGAATTTCCTATAAAATTAAGTAGAATCAAATTTTCGATAAAAGGGCTATTTATTATGAATTATCAAGTTCAAGTTCAAATAATTGATTTTTGAAGTTTTATTTATTTTATTAATAAAATGTTTTTTATATGTTGTGGGCATCTTTAATATGTGCATGGTAATTTGAATTCAGATTCAAGATGGGGCGTATGAATGTTGTTTATATATAATATTATTATATTCAATTTTCTGCTTTTGTGTTCTAAGCATTTTCCTATAAATAGGGTGCTTAGGTTAGAATTGAAAATCACATCAGAAACTAAAGATTTCTCTCTCTTTCTCTCTCTATAATATCAAGCGTGTTTATGAGTATTTTAGTACTTTGAGTATTGCTATACTATCGTAAGTTCTTCAAAGACTATATCCAAAGATTCCAAATGAAGTACTACTCTTTCGAGGTAAGGGATGTTATTTTATTCGAAAATGATATTATTTCTTCAATATCATTATCTTGAAATATTGGTTGGAAATTTTTATCAAATTTGGAACTTTTTCATGTCGGGGTTACTATTCACGAGTTACTATTCATGAGTTACTATTCACGAGTTACTATTCACGAGTACTATTCACGAAACGTGATGATGTTTTTTTATGAAATTTCTATCTTTTGAGGTCGAAGTTACTATTCACGTATACGGCACTATTCATGAATACGACACTATTCACAGAAAAATTAAATTTTCTTTTCTGTGTCCAAGATTGTCTGTTATGATTCCTATCTTTGATTGGATCTATGTTTTGATCTTCATTCTTGAATTTTACTCCAATCTGGTTATTTATGAAGTATTTTTGAACTGGGATTATTTAAAGTACGAATCCTTAATACTTGTTCTTTTGTTTCACTAGATTCGCTTTTTTAAAATATTTTTCATCATCCTCACCCCTAAATGATGATATTATCGAATATCTTTTGGCCCGTAGTGCAAAGATGAATGATTTTTTGATGAATATCTTTGACTCGTAGTGCAAAGATGAACAGGTGTTGAGATGAACATGACCGACTGATTAATATCTTTGGCCCGTAGTGCAAAGATGAACAGGTGTTTAGATGAACATGACCAACTTATGAATATCTTTGGCCTGTAGTGCAAAGATGAATATTTGATTCCAGATATATATTGATTGATGTTACAGGGATAAAATATCGACGATGAACTTTTAAATTCATATATAGAAGATAGTAGTTTGCATTCTCTACTTAACTCTTCTAATGAATTATTATTTCAACAACAAGATTGATTTAAAACTGGTTATCTATTGTATTCTATTTGATTTTTCCCTGTTGAGGACTAACGATAATTTTTTCTATATTATCTTAGTCATAATGTTCTTTACTGGGCTAGTTGAGCTCACCCTTTTCCTTGTTGTTCTATTTTTCTTCTCAGGAGGCGAGAATGTAAAGTACTAGTCGGGGTGTGGAATGATGGTTCTAGAAGTCGTTTTAGTAGTCCTCACCATTTTTGTAAAATAATGTATCAATAATTGTACTGAGGACTTATTTGAGTGTGGATATTTTCTAGATGATAATATTTGTATTTAAACTAACAATTTTTATGTTGTATTAATAAAATTGTAGTTGTTTCTGTACCATGTATTTTGACGACTCAAAATGGGTGTTGTATACCTATTTTGGGGGCGTCACATATACAACACCCATTCTGAGTCGCCAAATACATGGTACAGAAACAACTACAACTTTATTAATACAACATAAAAACTGTGAGTTTAAATACAAATATTGTCATCTAGACAATATCCACACACAAATAAGTCCTCATTATAATTTTTAATCAATAATCAATTTTGGCATGATGGGTAGTTAACCTTAAAAGCACATCAAAAACAAGTATCTTTAAAGAGATAAGGTCAACAGGTAATGTGATAGTGCCAAACTGAATCAAGCAAAATTTCTAAATAGTGGATGTAAAGAAAATTTCTCCTAACGGAGTCTCCACAGATAGGCCAAAGTCTAATTTCTCCGGAGTCAAGTTTAAACGTTGAGCACAAGCAAGAGAGATAAAAGAATGGGTAGAACCGGTATCTAATAAGGAATAAACTTCGCAAGAATTTATAATTAACTAACCTGCGTAAACTTTGTTCGGGTTCCTCGTGATTCGACCGATCACTACAAACGCTTCTTCCAGAACCAGCTTGACTTTGTCTTTTTCAGATCCGCTTTTGTGCCACCATTGCCCAAATTGGACTTGGTTTCACTACCATATACTCTCGAGCGATATGACCTTCTTTTCCACAATTATAACATACCTTGGAAGGTCGAGAACAGTTTGGACTTATGTGTCCTCTTCTCCGTGATCTCAGAAAGCATCTAACCGGCGGTCTTTCTCATCCTTTAAAATTAGCTTCTTTGGTCTTAGTGGTGTTGCCGACATCTTCCCGTCCATCGTTAAATCTTCTCTTCAAATTTCCACTGAGTTATTTCTTCTATTATCTTGGCCATGATTACCACCGGTGGTTACCATTTCGCATGATAATTTCCTCCACGATGGTTATCATTGTTCGGTGATCACCTACCACCGAATACGATTATCATCGAAGTTGTTGGTCATTATTCTTCATTGAGCCGACTCATTATCGCTACTCCAATAATCGAGCCATATTCACAACATCCGAATATAAACAAAGTTGGTGAGAAATGAGGTATTGACGTATTTTGGGTTTCAAACCTCGCAGAAACATTCGCGTCGTTCTCTCCTCATTATCAACCAAATAGGATGCAAATAGGACAACTCGGCAAACTTAGCTTCGTCTTGCGACACGCTCATATTGTTTTGCTCCAAATTGATGAACTCTACCTCCTTCTTGTGACGAATACTTTGGGAAAGTACTTGTCGTTGAACAATTCTTGAACTTCTCCCAAGACATCTTCATCGCAGTGTAGTTTGAGTACGCTTTACTTGATTCCCACCAATAATCGCCTCTCCTCGTAATATGAAGGTGGCAAATGAACCTTTTGCTCCTCCGAGCATCCCAAGACATCAAATATTTTAGTGATTTGCTTTATCCACGCTCTCTGCCGTAAGTGGTTCTGGCTTTCCCAAAAACTCCCATGGTCCTAAATCCTTGAATCGCTTAATGCGGTGACCATCCGTGAGTTACCAAGTGTTTCCACCAGATTTTGAAACAAGAGTCTCTCTCGCTTTGGTTTTGCATGAATTCTAGAAAGTTCTTAAACATACCATCGTCATCATCTGCTTTCAGGTTGTGTTGTTTCACAGGAGGAACATTGCCACTGTTGCGCTCTCTCCTCGTTGGTGAGTATGGTGTGTCCACGATCTCATTTACTCCATCGTTAACATTCTCAGTTGACATTCTTAAATCATTATAAAACAAGGGTTAATTAAACAAATTAACAAATCACATAATACCCCTATATTATGACCGACCAACAAATAAGCTTAGGTAGGACACACTAGCGAATGATTTACTCGTCTCTCCCCTCCTAGTTCTATTCCCCGATCTCCGCCAGAGATCATATCCCTAAGTTCTGATACCAACTGTGAAGCCCCCAAAATAGGTATACAACACCCATTTTGAGTCGCCAAATACATGGTACAGAAACAACTACAACTTTATTAATACAACATAAAAACTGTGAGTTTAAATACAAATATTGTCATCTGACAATATCCACACTCAAATAAGTCCTCATTACAATTATTAATACACTATTTTGCTACGAATAGTGAGGACTACTAGAACAACTTCTAGAACCATCATTCCACACCCCGACTAGTACTCGCTACATTCTCGCCTCCTGAGAAGAAAAATGGAATAACAAGGAAAAGGGTGAGCTCAACTAGCCCAGTAAAGAACATTATGACTAAGATAATATAGAACAAATTATCGTTAGTCTTCAACAGGGAAAAATCTGATAGAATACAATAGACAACTAGTTTTAAATCAATACTCGCGACGGAAATAACAATTCATTAGAAGAGTTAAGTGGAGAATACAAACTACTATCTTCTATATATGAATTTAAAAGTTCATCGTCGATATTTTATCCCTGTAACATCAATCAATATATATCTGGAATCAAATATTCATCTTTGCACTACAGCCAAAGATATTCATCGATTAGTCATGTTCATCTAAACACTGCTCATCTTTGCACTACGGCCAAAGATATTAATCGATCGGTCATATGTTCATCTCAACACTGCTCATCTGCACTACGGGCCAAAGATATTCATCAAGAAATCATTCATCTTTGCACTACGGCCAAAGATATTTAGTTATATCATTATTTAGGACCGAGGATGATGAAAATATTTTAAAGAAAACGAATCCAAAGTGAAACAAAAGAACAAGTATTAAGGATTCGTACTTTTAAATAATCCAAGTTCAAAATACTTCATAAATAACCGATTGGAGTAAAATTCAAGAATGAAGTTCAAAACATAGATCCAATCAACGATAGGAATCATAACAGACAATCTTGGACACAGAAAAGAAAATTTAATTTTTCTGTGAATAGTGTTGTATTCGTGAATAAAGTCTTGATATCGTGAATAAGAACTCGACCTCAAAAGATAGAAATTTCACAAAAAAACATCATCACGCTTCGTGAATAGTACTCGTGAATAGTAACTCATGAATACTAACTCCGACATGAAAAAGTTCCAAATTTGATAAAAAGTTCCAACCAATATTTTGGTATAATGATATTGAAGAAATAATATCATTTGAGAAGAAAATAACATCCCTTATCTCAGAAAGAATAGTACTTCTGACTGGAATACTGGATATAGTGCTGAAAGAACTTGCACCGTATAGCAATACTCAAAGTACTAAAATACTCACAAATACGCTTCGATATTATAGAGAGAAAAGAGAGAAAATCTTTAGTTTCGTGTGATTTTCAATTCTAAGCTAAGACCCAATTTATAGGAAAATGCTTAGAACACTAAAAAGCGTAAAATTTAATAAAATATTAATATATATTATAAATTTCCTTAGCTCAACTTTGAAGATCTGAATTCAGATCATTTATAACACATGTGAGCCCACTAATTGCACAAAAACGTTTTTTCTCAAAATAATTAACTAAAACTCCCAAAATCAATTATTTCTAACTTTGGAACTTCAATAATTCATAACAAATAGCTCTTTTGTCAAAAAAATTTGAATCACGCTAATTTTTATAGGAAATTCAATTCTCTACAACTTTGCGTAAGAAAGTTTTTCCAAATTCCAAATGTAAATTGATCAAAATCCACATACTGGATGATTTTACAGGATATAATCAAATTTCAATCAAGAAATGGGGTCCACCAACACACAAAACATGTGTTAAACAACTTTTGCAACAAAAATGCTCTTCCTCCTCATATACTCATATATCCCACATTCATTGAAAAAATATTATCATTATTATATTATAATAATATAATAAAATATTATTTTATCGTAAAAGATAAAATATCAATTTTTAACAATTGTCACTTTAAAAATTTTCTCCATCTATATCCACATAAAATCAATATTTCCCTAATCATATAAATCAATAATTAATTATTCACAAATAATATTACGTAATCACAAGATTTACAATTAGGCTGCTCCTGTGAAAGAGGGGCTTTCCAATAAGCGATTTCTCACTCCTGGTAGCGTAATTAGGTGACCAAACCTCTCCTTAAATGAACTTTCTAGAACATCATTTATTCTAATATGAATTATTATCGATAATGGAAAATCACGTGTCTTGACAATTATTAAAACAACAAATATAAAAAAATCAATGAGCAATGATTATTGAATCGATAAAAAAATCTTGACGATAATTCTTTGTAAAAATTATTGAGTAGTGCCTTCTTTATAAGAATCAATAATTGGTGCAATCTGGTGTCTTCTTGTGCGACAACGGCGTATTCGTGTGTTTAACCATAGGGTATTCAACGATATTAACGGTTTATTTGCGTATATTTATAATTCCATATATTGTCGTTAATAATTCATAGAATATTCACCAAACGAATATTCCCAAAATGAGGAATATTAAATTTTATTTATTAATAATTTGGGGTCTTACAAGGTCAATCACAAAAAATAACTAATGAATAGCACAAATAATCTTCAAAACGATGATCGAAAACGATGAAAAAAAGTCCCAAAAATGTCTAAACTAAATATATCAAAGTTATAAACTACAATCAGAAGACCCCAAATTATTAATAAATGAAATTTAATTTCCTCTATTTATTATTTTGAAATAGTAAGGGTTGATTTGATTAATGTGGTTAGTTATGGGTAAAATGCGCAAATATTTTAAATAAGAAAGTGGTTATAAAATATTCATTGTTGTCGGGAATATTCGTTTCGTCGTGGAAATTCTTCTTACCGTCTGTGAATATTCGTATTTACTTAAATTTTGTGTGGGCCCATAACTGAAAGCGATTGATGAAGAAAAACGACAAGTATAAGTTGTTTATAAATAACTGCAAAGCTTGTTATCAAGTATTATTGTTGGAATAATTCGATGGTTAAAACACAAGAATAATGATTATCAAGACAAGAAGACACCCAGATTGCACCAATTATCGATTCTTACGTAAAAGGCACACTACTCAATAATTGTTACAAAGAATTACCGCTCGAGATTTTATTTTATTGATTCAATAATTGTCGCTTGATTTTTTTTTTATTATCGTTGTTTCAATAATTGTCATTACACAATATTTTTCATTATCGGAGCAATAATTCATATTATCTGAATAATATTATTAGATAACATTATTGGCAATGTCTAGAAAGTTCTGTCTAAGGAGAGGTTGAAAGTAGTATGCACACAAGCCAATCATGTTTGATGATAAAGCATATACTTTGTAACAATCTTATTCATTTATTAATAAAAAGTATTAATTTATTAAAGGCTTTTAATTATCTACATGATGCTGTTTTATAATATGTGATAAACCCATAGTTTTAAGCAATGCTTTTAGAATAATGATGATGATCATTCTAATGAGATCTAAATTCTTAGAAAGCTTAAAACTAAAATAGTTCCCAATCGTTGGATTACTAAATTGGGGATTAGTGAATCCGGATAGATTGGTACATACGTTGCTTGCTCATTGGATGAGGATGATTGATCTCATGATCATTTGTGTGGAGACACTAAAGCAAGTATGTAGGTACTTATTAGAGAATAAGTTCATTTGAACGTGGCTCGCTAAGGAATACCTAATGGAGTTTTATTTGCTCGTCAATAGGAATTCTCAGAGTGATAGTAGTACAAGTAATCCTTGGACTTGAGATCATCATAGTATCTTGTGTATGATGAGTTATACTTTGACTTATTCCTTAAGACCCTTAGGGTATATCAAAGGGTATGCTTGGGTATAATAAGTTGTACATGGAGATAATGTATGATCAATAAAGAATCTACCACTTCTAATAAAAGAAAAGAAATGTCCTATGTGATTCGATAAATGACAACCCAAAGAGTCCTTGGCAAAGGCGTAATGAAATTAGAAAGGAGTTTCTAATTTGCATTATTTGAGTTGTGCATTTAAGAATCGAAATACATATAATTAAATAAAATAAGACTTGACAATAATTCCATGTCTTATATTTAATTGGGACATTGTATGGTGAAAGGATTGAATTGTCATTTTAAGAATTATTTACTCAAAGGTTCTTTTATGATTAATGTTGAAATCTATATTATCCGGAAAGTCGTTGATCGCTAGGGAAGGCTTATCCTATTGTAGAATAAATATTATTTATTTAAATAAATTAATTGTTTAATTTATTTATTTAAATAAGATTAGAATTGTTCTAATTGATTTATTCACAACCCGGTTTAATATGGAGAACCTAAAGGGTCACACCATAAAAGGAAGAATAATTATTTAAGAAGTTAATGGCATAATCGTAATAATATATTTAAGTATATTTAATTTAATCTATGGTGATAGAATAAATTAAATAGCTTAATATTTATTATTTAATATTTTAGAAATATTAAATATAAATTAATAAGAGGAGTCTTATTAATATTATTACAATTATTATTATTTTAATTTCTAAAAGAGTTTAGGAATTAATTTAATATAAGTACTCTCATTTATTCGTAATTGGATTAGGAAGGAAAATTAGTTAAAGGAGTTTAATTAATTATCCCTAATAAGATTAGGGAGCTTAATTAATTAAAAGAATTTAATTAATTAAATAAATCTCAATTCCTTAATTGTTAAGGTGGGTTGCCCACATCTATAAATAAGAGGAGAGTCTTATTATGGGTGATGTGGTTGTTGACTTTTACTAAGACGTAATAATTCCAATTTGTTGGAGAGACGCCTTTCTATAGAGATAGAAAACTAGGGTTGAGCCAATATCCCTTCTTCTTGAATCATTATTATTCCTTGGTGGATCACCTCTGAGGCCATACACTGGGTGGCTTACATCGATCAAAGGAAGGAACCAAACCCTATGGATTCAAGGAGATCATGAGAAGTAGGAGGTGAACTCGCACTGAGGAAGCTCGCTTCTACAAGGGTATGATTTCATAATTTCTTATTCTTCGTTTTATTAATAATTGTGCATAAAGGGTGATCCGGGTATATGGTTTATAAATTTTTTAAACTCTGATTTTACTCGCTTCCGCACTTTTATGCAATTTGATTGCGTTCTTGAATATTACAAACCTTACAGTGGCATCAGAGCCAAACCTTTATGCGAATTATTAATTATTCAAAATTTGATATGTATATTGATATGTGTTTAGAACAATTTAATTGGGCATAATTTTATTATATAAAAAAAATAAAAATAAAATAAAATCGCGAACTGATTTTTTTTTAAAGGGGCGTGATCCTGATGATTCACAAGACAAAAAGTTCTAGAATTACCATACAATATATATATATAATATATATATACCGTATTATATATATATAATATATATATACCGTACTATATATATATATATATATATTCTATTCTAATATATATATATATTATAATATATATGGTTAATATATATATATATATAAATATATATTATTCTCAATAATTTTATAATTAAAATAAAAGGTTTATTTTAATTTTAAATAAAAATTTATTTTAATTTTAAAATAATAGTTTATTTTAATTTTAAAATTAAATTTCATGCTAACTAATCGAGTTAGAATTGGATTCCATGATAACTAATTGGAGTTAAAATTGGATTCTATTTTTCCTTAAATAAAGGAGTTTATTTTGATATGAAATTAGATTTCATATTATTCAAAAATAAAAGGTTTATTTGTGAATAGGAAAAAGAATCAGTCTTTCCTTAAATAAAGGAGTTTATTTAGATATGAAATAAGATTTCATATTATTCAAAATAAAGGAGTTTATTTGTGAATAGGAAAGATAATCCGTGTTTCCTTTAATAATTTTTTTTTACATGGAATTGATTCCATAATTAATTAAAATAAAAGAGTTTATTTTAATTAAAGATTTTTTTTTTTTACATGGAATTGGATTCCATAATTAATTAAAATAAAGAAGTTTATTTTGATTAAAGATTTTGATTAAAATAAAATAGTTTATTTTATTCAAAATTGGATAAATTAAAATAAAATAGTTTTATTTTGATTTAAATTTGGATTAAAATAAAGGAGTTTATTTTGATTCAAAATAGATTTTATACTAACTAAATTTGCCCATTAAATGATATCAATATATATATTAAATGTTTAGTATTCATAAGATGAATGTTATTTATTGATGCATATGATGATGTGTATGATAATAAATGGGATTGATTATGGACTATCGACCAATATGATTGGATTTTATTTTAGTTGGATGCATGAATGTATGGGTTTTATTAAATGGGTTCTGCACCTGCGTTTTCTCTAATTTTTCTTAATGTAAATTCTATCTCCTCCTATGTACTTCCCTCGATTTACACGATCAAGGTTTTTATTTATTTTAAATAGTTTTGTAATAGGAATAATTAAAATTAATTTTGAAAAATTGGAGATTAAGCAAGCGAGGCTTTGAAGACCCGTTTGTAATGGAGCCCTAGGTTTTAAATGTAATAGTTATATTTAAATATTATTTCTTGCACCCTAGGGTTTGACCTTTTGGTTCACTTGGTGGCTCTAGTGAACCAAACTAGAATAAAAGTCCATAATCAATCCGGTAAAATATAAGTATTCTATATGTGCATGCTTATACTATATATATTATATATTATGCAAACATGCTTCGCATGTTCATTAATATAATGACGCGTATTTTATATATATATGTGTAATAAGCGCTAAACAAGATGAGACAAATTAATAACAAACCCCTCAATTTTATATATTAAGTCCTAAGCGCTCAAAGATATTTGGAATATCGAACGTCGCCTTTCTAAAGATGATAAAATTAATAGAGTATTAAATATTTAATATGAGTTTGTTGTGTCACCACAAGGCAAGTATTAAGTATTTAAGATGTTAATTTATCACATTTGATGCTTATAAAGAAAATTGAACAATATTGTTTTGTTGTGTCACCACAAGGATGATATTTTTCTTTTTGAATATATGGAGTGCTAGGTCTGACTTAACTTGGATAATTTTGATTCGGATGTGTCACCACTTGATCAAAATAATCTAAGAGGCAAAAGAAAAGAAGTTGCATAGTTGATGTAATTGACAAAAGTTGTCTACCTATTTATTTATATATAGTTTGTTGTGTCACCACAAGGCTATATACATTTGAAATGGGATCCTTATTCTCACTAAAGAAATCTTTAATTAGATTTTGCCAAACTATATAAGTGAGGTAATATAGTTTGAAGAAAATAGTGGAGATACCAATTTAAAACAAGACCTAAATTATTTTGGTAATTAATAAAAGAATGTATGTTAAAATGTTGTTAATTACAAATTCATTTACAGAATTTTACAATGTCTAAAATTACTATCACTACGAAGCATATTAGATGCTATTTAATCGAACCGAATTAAACGAATTGGTTAAGGAATTTGAGAATAGTTCTCATAGTTGAAAATCTATCTTATGTCCTTAATACGCCTATCCCTGCAATGGTTGCAGACAATGCCTCGAGGAAGACATTGCTACTTTTAGAAAGTGGCAAAGATGATGCACACAATTAGCTCAATGCATCATGCTCGCATCTATAGTAAACGAGCTTCAGCCACAACATGAAACTATGGATGTTTCTACTATATTCCCGCACATCAAGTAGTTGATGGTGAGGAAAGTAGGACCGATAGATATCGACATATCTAAGGAGCTCTTCCGATCTAGAATGACCGGTGACACTCTGAAAGATGATAAAAGTTCTTAACATGATCAATTTGATTGATCAATTAGACAACCGGTTTTGTCATGGATGGAGAGTTGAGCCAAGATTTGATCTTGCACTCACTCCGGACTCCTTTCACAATTGTTGTGAATTTTTCATATGAACAAGCTAGATATCTTCACGATTTGCTTAACATATTGAAAAATGTTGAGAGTCACTTTCCAACCAAGAAAGATCAAGTCTTCTTGGTAGGGGCCAAAGGATCTTCCGAAAAGAAGAATGATTCAAAGAAGGTAAATAGAAAGGCAAAACAAAGGATAATAAGAACAAAAAACGATCACGAATAGCAAAGGAGTTTGCTTCCACCGCAATAAGCTCGACATCGGAAAGAAATCATGAGAAGCATCTTGCAGAGGCTAACCAAAGAAGCTTAGTGAAGTTTCTGCCATAATCGCTTTTGTTCATGATTGAAATAAATTGTTCTTTAAGTCAAGGTTCTACTTGGGTATTGGATACCGACTTTGGTTATCATAAATATAGATTTATGAAGGACCAAGCGTAAGTAGAAAGTTAAACAAATATAAGTAATCCTATATGAAATGTAACAAAGGTTGCTACATTAGCCATAGAAACTTATAGTTTAGCAATGCCTACGGGCAAGTCTGTTAAGTCAATAAGTTGTTATTGTATTCCAGTTCTCGTTGGAAACATTATTTTATTTTATTGTTGGACAATGAAATCTTTGGTATTATAATTAAGAACAACTGTTGTTCTATTTATAATAATAATGTTTCGTATAGAACTGAAAGATCACTTAATGGATTTTGTATACTTGACTTATGTAAAAATTATTTTGCGAATTGAACAAACTAGTATGAGAAAAGGAGATGATCATTCAAAGAGTTGAATGTGTGTATTTGCTAAAATACAAGTGTGAATTATTTGAAAGGTTCAAAGAATTCAGAAGTGAAACAAATTGGCAATGTATTAAGATTCTTTGATTAGATCAAGGTATAAATATTTGTGCAATAAGTTTTTAGATCATCTCAAATGGTTTTCTCACAATGGACGCCTCCAGATACGCAATAATTGATTGATGTATCTGAAAGGAAAAATCGTACCTTGTTGGACATGGTGCGGTCCATAATAATTTTATCGACATTCCAGTATCCTTCTGGGATAATGTCCTAGAAATGGCTGCATATCTATGAAAATGGTAACCTCAAAATCCGGCCCCAAGACTCCATAAAAGTTATGGACAGGGAGGATTACTAATCTTAAGTATGTTAAGATAAGTGGTTGTCCAACTTATGTGAAAAGGTTTCAAAGGATAAGCTTGGGACAAGATTTAACAAGTGTCGATTTGTGGGACATTCTAAAGTAAGTTTAGGGTATATGTTCTATAATCCTACTTAGCAAAAGGTGTTTGTTGCGAAACACGCTTCCTTCTAAGATAAAAGTGTTTATCATTAAAAGGGGCTAGTGGGAGGATAATAGATCTTGAAAAGTTCAAGAACTACAAAATACTATAAGTCAAATAAGAGGAACCCAGTAGATGTACTATTATACCACAACCGAATTGTAAATCTGAATATAGTACAAGAAGATACACGGAGGTATGGATTCATCATAGATGATGATGATGAGGTACACATCATAGAAGATGATGATCCAGCTTACATACGATGATGAGGTAAGTGTTGTAGACACTCGTAGAAATGGATTGAAGCAAGTTTCTCAAATATGGAACATTCGCTTTGATGAGACAATCAAAAGAGTTTGATTTTATCAAAATAAGAATGAACCTAGTGTGTACAAAAAAGGGTCGGTGGGAGCATCGTGACATTCCTAGTACTATATGTTGATATACTACGGATAAGGAAATGACATACCAATGCTACAATCAAGAAAGATAAAGTTGTCTAAAAATTCCTCCACGAATGATTTGGGAAGAGTATCTTAATTGGGGATAAAATCTATATAGATAGATTTAAGAGGATGCTCGACTTAACCCAAGGAACGATATTCATTTGATGCTAAAGTCGTTTAGCATGGCAAGCTCCAAGAGATGTCTCATGTCGATGAGCTATGGAGTATCTCTCTTAATAGTCCCCACGACTCTCGAAAAGAGAGGTCGCATGAAATGACTATCATGTATGCAATGAAATATACGAGACCCGATGTTGATCACCATATTCTCGGAGAAGTTCACTATGAGTCGCTGAAAAATATCTTAAAGTGTTTAACCTAAGCACTAAGGATGTGATCATATTCATGGTGGGTCTAAATTAAAACTAGAGGGCTTAACAGACTCAAGTTTTTCGACGCACTAAGATGACGTAAAAAATCCACTTTAAGGTAAAGCGTTATCTTGAACAAAGGTGCAAAGTGAATTGAAAGGTTCCAAACAACAAAGAGTTCTTTGGTTTAGTGATAAAGACAAAGTATATAGCTATAAATGAAGCTACAAGTTGATTGTTTGGATTAAAGTTCATCGCGAACTAGAATAGTTCCTAAGTCTCATCTTGGATCTAAACATGTGTTGTGGCACTTTCATTTGATTATTAGAATCATTGAAAGATGGGAAATCACTATAGAGATAGTGGACTCTCAAGAACAACATTACATATCCATTAACTAAAGCTTATCCAACAAACCAGGATAATTGTCACTTAGAGAAGAAGAGTATAAGATACCATGACGATCGGCTTTAGTGCAAGTGGGAGATTGAAAGTAGTATGCACACAAGCCAATCATGTTTGATGATAAAGCATATACTTTGTAACAATCATATTCATTTATTAATAAAAGTATTAATTTATTAAAGGCTTTTTAATTATCTACATGATGTTGTTTTATAATATGTGATAAACCCATAGTTTTAAGCAATGCTTTTAGAATAATGATGATGATCATTCTAATGAGATCTAAATTCTTAGAAAGCTTAAAACTAAAATAGTTCCCAATCGTTGGATTACTAAATTGGGGATTAGTGAATCCGGATAGATTGGTACATACGTTGTCTTGCTCATTGGATGAGGATGATTGATCTCATGATCATTTGTGTGGAGACACTAAAGCAAGTATGTAGGTGCTTATTAGAGAATAAGTTCATCGAACGTGGCTCGCTAAGGAATACCTAATGGAGTTTTATTTGCTGTCAATAGAATTCTCAGATAATATCGAAGCGATTTGTGAGTATTTTAGTACTTTGAGTATTGCTATACGGTCTGCAAGTTCTTTCAAAGACTATATCCCGTATTCCAAATCGGAAATCTGCTTTTGCGAGGTAAGGAATGTTATTTTCTTCTCAAATGATATTATTTCTTCAATATCATTATGCTGAAATATTGGTTGGAATTTTTTATCAAATTTGGAACTTTTTCATGTCGGGGTTACTATTCATGAGTTACTATTCACGAGTTACTATTTATGAGTTACTATTCACGAGTTACTATTCATGTGTACTATTCACGAAGCGTGATGATGTTTTTTTGTGAAATTTCTATCTTTTGAGGTCGGAGTTACAATTCACGTATACAGCACTATTCACGTATACGGCACTATTCACGAATACGACACTATTCACAGAAAAATTAAATTTTCTTTTTTGTGTCCAAGATTGTCTGTTATGATTCCTATCGTTGATTGGATCTATGTTTTGAACTTCATTCTTAAATTTTACTCCAATCTGGTTATTTATGAAGTATTTTTGAACTTGGATTATTTAAAGTACGAATCCTTAATACTTGTTCTTTTGTTTCACTAGATTCGTTTTCTTTAAAATATTTTTCATCATCCTCAGTCCTAAATGATGATGTAACTAAATATCTTTGGCCCGTAGTGCAAAGATGAATGATTTCTTAATGAATATCTTTGGCCCGTAGTGCAAAGATGAACAGGTGTTGAGATGAACATGACCGACTGATTAATATCTTTGGCCCGTAGTGCAAAGATGAGCAGGTGTTTAGATGAACATGACCAATCGATGAATATCTTTGGCTTCAGTGAAAAAGATGAATATTTGATTCCGATATATATTGATTGATTTTACAGGATAAATATCGATGATGAACTTTTAAATTCATATATAGAAGATAGTAGTTTGCATTCTCTACTTAACTCTTCTAATGAATTATTATTTCATTGCGAGGATTGATTTAAAACTAGTTGTCTATTGTATTCTATCGATTTTTTCTGTTGAAGACTTATGATAATTTGTTCTATATTATCTTAGTCATAATGTTCTTTCTTTGGGCTAGTTGAGCTCACCCTTTTTTCCTTGTTGTTCCATTTTTCTTCTCGTGAGGCGAGAATGTAGCGAGTACTAGTCGGGGTATGGAATGATGGTTCTAGAAGTTGTTCTAGTAGTCCTCACTATTCGTAAAATAAAGTATTAATAATTATAATGAGGACTTATTTGAGTGTGGATATTGTGCAGATGACAATATTTATATTTAAACTCACAGCTTTTTATGTTGTATTAATAAAGTTGTAGTTGTTTCGCATGCCATGTATTTGGCGACTCGTAATGGGTGTTGTATACCTATTTTGGGGCATCACAGCTTGGTATCGAGCTTAGGATATGATCTCTGGCGGAGATCGGGGAATAGAACTAGGAGGGAGAAACGAGTAAATCCTTCGCTAAGTGTGTCTTACCTAAGCTTATTTGTTGGTCATCATAATATAGGGTATTATGTGATTTGTTAATTTGTTTAATTAACCCTTGTTTTATGATGATATTTAAGAATGTCAACCGAGAATGTTAACAAAGGAGTAAATGAGACCGTGGAGACACCTGCACTCACCAACGAGGAGAACGCGTAATGTGATCGGCAATGTTCCTCCCGTGAACAACACCACCGAGTAGATGACTGACGATGGTATGTTTAAGAACTTTCTAGAATTCATGCAAAACCAAACGAGAGAGACTATCGTCCAAAATGCAGAGTGGAAACACCGGTAACTCACTTGATGGTCACCGCTAAGCGCTTCAAGGATTTAGGACCGGCAGTTTTTTGGGAAAGCCCGAAACCACTTACTGGCAGAGACGTGGATAAAGCAAATCACTAAAATATTTGATGTCTTGGGATGCTCAGAGGAGCATAAGGTTTATTTCGCCACCTTCATGTTACGAGGAGAGGCAGATTATTCGTGGGAATCCGTAAAGCATACTCAGCCTACCGCACTGAAGATCTCTTGGGAGAAGTTCCGAGAATTATTCAACGACAAGTACTTTCCCGAAGTATTCGTCACATGAAGGAGGTAGAGTTCATTATGCTGGAGCAAAACAATATGAACGTGTCGTAGTACGAAGGTAAGTTTGCCGAGTTGTCCCGATTTGCATCCCATTTGGTTGATAATGAGGAGAGAATGACGTGAATGTTTCTGCGAGGTTTGAAACCCAAAATACATCAATACCTCATTTCTCACCAACTTTGTTTATATTCAGATGTTGTGAATAGGGCTCAGTTATTAGAGCGCGATAATGAGTCGGCTAAACTGAAGAATAATGACCAACAACTCGATGATAATCGTCTTCTATGGTAACGGCCATCTAACAATGATAAACATCGTGGAGGAAATTATCATGCCAGAAATGGTAACCACTTCGGTGGTAATCATGGCCAAGATAATAGAAGAAATAACTCAAGTGGAAATTTTAAGAAGAGAAGATTTAACGATGACGGGAAGATGTCGGCAGCAGCACTAGCAACGAATTTTAGAGGAGGAGAAAGACCGCCAGTTAGATGCTACAGATGAGGAGAAGATGGACACATAAGTCCAAACTGTTCACAGCCTTCCAAGGTATGTTATAATTGTGGAAAAGAAGGTCATATCGCTCGAGAGTATACTAGAAATGAAACCAAGTCCAAATTGAACAGTGGCACCAAAGGCGAGATACTGGAAAAAGACAAAGTCAATCTGCCTCGGAAGAAGCGTTTAGTAGTGATCCGTCGAATGCGAGGAACCCGAACAAAGTTAGCACGGATTAGTTAATTATAAATTCTTACGAAATTTATACCTTACTAGATACCGGTTCTACCCATTCTTTTATCTCTCTTGCTTGCGCTCAACGTTTAAACTTGACTCCGGAGAAATTAGACTTTGACCTATCTGTGGAGACTCCGTTAGGAGAAATTTTCTTTACATCCACTATTTAGAAATCTTGCTTGATTCAGGTTGGCACTATCACATTACCTGTTGACCTTATCTCTTTAAAGATACTTGTTTTTGATGTGATTTGAAGGTTAACTACCCATCATGCCAAAATTGATTGCTTTCGTAAGGTTGTTAGTTTTCATATTCCTAAGCAACCTGATATTCGAATTCAAGCAACCAAACCATTGAAGTCAAACTCTTTCATATCAAGTCATAAAGCCATTCGTTTATTGAAAAACGGATGTCAAGCTTTCTTAGCCATGTCATGGACTTGAACAAAAATACGTCAAATTTGAATGATATTTCTGTTGTTAGTGAATTTCCTGACGTATTTCAAGAATTTCGCCTACTCCCGGGCGTGATATTGAATTTTTATCGACTTTAAATCCCAGACAAAACCCACTTCTAAAATCTCATATCGAATGGCTCTATTGAACTTCGTGAGTTAAAATTCAACTATAGAATTTGGTACCGAGCCTCTATCTGGTGACTTCCTTTCAGGAATACAATCCGCTTTCTCTATAGGGGATGCCATATTTGTGTGGTAGTAAACTGATAGGTGTCATTGTGACGTGCTATCCAAGATTGGGATATGAGTCATAGTTGAGAGCAACCTAAGTCAGTAATCGAAATACATAGCTTTCTATGCTTAGTTGGTTATTATCGAAGATTTTGTGGAAAGATTTTCTCGAATCGCTACTCTATTAACTCAGCTGACTCAAAAAGATACAAAATTCGAATGGAGCGAGGAATGTAGAACTCAATATGCGGCAACGACGTTGGCTCGAGCTGTTGAAAGATTACGGCCATACCATTCAATACCATCCTGAAAAAAAACGAACGTGGTAGCTGACGTGTTGAGTAGAAAATCGTATGTGGTTACGAGTGCGATATTGTCAACACAAAGACCCATTTCGTACGACTTACAAAAGATGGAGATAGAGTTAAAGATTCCAAGAATCTGCGTGAAGATAACGAATATACGATTAGAATCGACTTTAATCGATAAAGTTAAAATCGCTTAAGCAACACACCGGAGCTGATGAATATAAAGAAGAAGGTGCAAGAAGGCGTTATACTAGAAGTAAGAGTTGATGAAGAGAAGAAATCTCAACCTTTGATTTATTAGTCCATTTGAAATCCTCGATTGAATAGGAACTATGGCCTATAGACTCGCTTTACAGCCAAGTATGACGCGTGTTCATAACATTTTTCGCGTATCGATATATGTGGATGACCCGAACCACATTATTGAGTTAGAACCAGAAGAGATAGCGTAAGATTTAACGCATTTGTGAGGTACCAATCAAGATCTTGGATAGGAAGGAGCATGTCCTCACGATGTCAATTTCAAGACGAAATTTCATAAGGAGGGGAGGTTGTAAGACCCCAAATTATTAATAAATGAAATTTAATTTCCTCTATTTATTATTTTGAAATAATAAGGGTTGATTTGATTAATGTGGTTAGTTATGGGTAAAATGCGTAAATATTTTAAATAAACAAGTGGTTATAAAATATTCATTGTTGTTGGGAAATATTCGTTTGGTCGTGGAATATTCTTACTGTCGGGGAATATTCGTACGACGGCGCAGCCTTGTGTGGGCCCATAACGGAAAGCGATTTGATGAAAAAAATGACAAGTATAAGTTGTTTATAAATAACTACATAGCTTGTTACTGAAGTAATACTTTTGGAATACCGTGTGGTTAAAACACAAGAATACGCCGTTGTTGCAGACAAGAAGACACCAGATTGCACCAATTATTGATTCTTACGTAAGAAGGCACTACTCAATAATTGTTAAAGTAATTACTGTTCAGTATTTTATTTTATTGATTCAATAATTGTTGCGTTGATGTTGTTTCAATAATTGTCACTACACAGTATTTTCCATTATCGGAGCAATAATTCATATTATCTGAATAATATTATTAGATAACATTATTGGCAATGTCTAGAAAGTTCTGTCTAAGGAGAGGTTTGGTCACCTAATTGCGCGCCTGTAAGGAGAAATCCATATTAGAAATCCCCCTCTTTCCTGGGAACGGCCTGGTTGCCAGTACTATGATTCTGGAATATTATTTGTAAATAATTAATTATTGATTTTTATGATGAGAAAAATATTGATTTTATGTGGATATAGATGGAAAAAAATTTTAAAGTGACTGTAACGACCCCAAAATAGGTCCATTCCATCCAACCCATTCTGAGTCGCCAAATATATGGTACGAAAAACAACTAAAACTTTATTACAACAATTATCGTACAAAATACAACAACACATATGCTGTGAGTTTGGATACACATATATACCAATCAGAAGACGTCACAATGACACCTTACATAAAGGTATAGTCAAAAACTGTTTTAGAAATTAGAATCTTTGGGAAGTGCTCAAGGAAACCTTCATACATGAGAGGCTATGCTTTTAGATTATGGTAGATATCATATGGCCACAGAATTATCATTGGTTGACCCAATAGACCCCAAAGAAAAAAACGAGAAGATTACTATCATATTCTTCCCAATGGTAAGTCTTCTCTTGACATATCATTATCTCCACTGTCTCTAATTGGGTATTATACTCCAAACAAACACCAAGATTATATAGGTAAGTGCTTGTAAATATACTCATAGTGGATGAAAGCACAACCATGTCTTATGATAACACTAGTTTGTATGTCATTAGACATCTTGTATGATAGTAACAAAACACCCTTCCAAAGTTGGGTTCGCTTCACCTCTTTAGGAAGAACCTCAACAACTATAGACCACCGTTATATTCCTTGTTATTATCCCCGCCAACCCAAATACACTTTTTATTACACGAAAAGAATTGTGAAACAAAAGGGTGAGCACAACTAGCTCAAGAAAGAATATTATGACTAAAGATAAATAAATTATCAATAGTCTTCATCAAGAATAAATCGTAGATTTAGAACATATGGTAAATGATAAAACTTTTCAACCATAGTTGCAATGAATGAGCAATCCATTAGAAGAGTCAAATAGACCATAAAATCTATTATCTTCTCCATGTTAAAAGTCCACCAACAATGTTTTATCCTCGTAACATCAATCAACAATTCCTCATCCACAATCACATGCATAACTTATAATCATAATTGTAGTTCTAAATCCTCTTCTTATCCAGACGAAGATAATTTCATCACCGCCTTTACCTCGAAACATCAAAGATCATGGTTATACCAAATCACAGCCTCGCTTATAATAATACTAATAAATTCATCTTTGCACCACTACCAAAGATATTCATCAACAGCTTCATCTTTACACTACGTACTAAAGATATTCAACAACAGGTCATCTTTGCATTACGAGCCAAAGATATTCATCAATAATTCATCTTTGCACTACAGGCTAAAGATATTCAACAACAGGTCATCTTTGCATTACGATCTTTGCATTACGAGCAAAAGATATTCATCAATAATTCATCTTTGCACTACAGGCTAAGATATTCATCAACAAGTCATCTTTGCACTCTGAGCCAAAGATATTCATGTATCAAAGAAATACATAATCATTTCGGGTTATATAACAATAATTATAACCATGTTGATCAATTCACCTTTTGCACTTAAGCTAAAAATATTCAATTGTAAATTCAATGGTCATGATCATACCAAATCGATAATTCAACTTTTGCACTACTTCGCCAAAGAGAACCTATAGTCACGATCATACCAATAATCTACTCATCTTTACACTCAAGTCAAAGAGAAATATCATCATTAGAGTTATAAGAATGTTATATAAAAATAATATAATCAAAACATGGTTTTAATTTCAAAAGTAAGATTCATAAATCAACGATAATTTGGTGGAGAAGAAACCAATTTGTCGTGAATAAGACCCTTCGTATTCTTATATAGTACCGTATATGCGCATAAGAATATCGATAACGAAAAAGATAAAGTTTCATATTAAAATTCATATCCATATTTACAACACCTTAATCCAAATGTTATAAATCACTTAGAAATCTCATAATCTAATATTATTAATATTATAATAATATTTTAATCATTTCTTAAACTTATAAATAATTTAATCCAATTATTTACACTTTAATAATTAATGCATTTAATCATCTAAAATGCCAAACTCATAAGATTTCATCATCATTAACCAAAACCCTCATAAAATCTGCATATACCTCATATATATGATTCTCAAGCCAATAAATCATATTTTCCAATTTTCTTACTTCACATAACATATTTAATTCATTTATTTATAACTAGAACATTTTCATGAAAAATACCAAATCAGTTCCAAAAATATTTATTTTCTGGGATTTAGAAGAATATAGTCCCATATTGAATATATATTTTTCTCAGAATTTTTAAAATTCATTTACTATTTTCCATATGGCCAAAACTACCGAATAGTTAGACATTTATCATAAATTATACTTTTGTCCAAAAATTCTGAAATTTACACGGTATACTGATATTATATAGATGTACTCCCAATAAAAATTTCATCAATTTTGGAGTTAATCACAAGGAGTTATAAATAGTTACTTTTAAAATAGTCTTTTCTCATAAAATCCATAACTCCTAATCTATACATCCAAAAATCTCCATTTTTGGACACAATCTACAAAACTCATCAAAATATCATTTCAAATTTTTCCAGAATTTTTGAAGGTTCAGAAAAATTTCGAAACTAAAAACATAATAACCCTTAAAATCCCTTACTATCCCTTACCTCAAAAGAAAGCAATTTCCGACCGAATAACGCCGAACGAACTTGCACCGTATAGAAATACTCAAAATACTCACAAGAATAAGCTCGATAATATAGAGAGAAAAACTTGATTTACGTGTGATTTTCAATTCTAACCTAAGCACCCTATTTATAGAAAATACTTAGAACACCAAAGCGTAAAAATTTAATAAAATATTAATATATATTATTTTTATTCCAAAGCACACTTATTTTGCTTCAAAACCTCAGCCACCAAACAGCCCACCACACAAGACTTGGACAAAAAACGTTTTTGTTATTTAAATTATTTTAAACTTCCAAAAATCAATTATTTCAGAACTTCAATAATTCATAATAAATAGTTCTTTTATCAAAAAATTCGAATCTCGCGAGTTTTTATAGGAAATTCAATTCTCTACAACTTTGCAGAAGAAAGTTTTTCCAAATTCCAAACATAAATTGACCGAAATCCACAAACGGACGATTTTACAGTCTATAATCAAATTTCAGTCAAGAAATGGGGTCCAATCGACATGTTTAACATGTTTTAAAACATTTATTGTAACAAAAATATTCTTCCTCCTCATATACTCATATATTCCACATTCATCGTAAAAAATATCACCATTATTATATTATTAAAATAATATATTTAAATGAATTATTTTATCGTAAAAGATAAAATATTAATTTTCAACAATTGTCACTTTAAAAATTTTCTCCATCTATATCCACATAAAATAAATATTTTCTCATCATAAAAATCAATAATTAATTATTCACAAATAATATTACATAATCACAATATTAACAACCGTGCAGCTCCTGTGTAAGAGGGGCTTTCCAATAAAATTTCTCCTTACCTTGCCAATTATTAGGTGACCAAACCTCTCCTTAGATGTAACTTTCTAGGCATTGCCAATAATGTTATCCAATAATATTATTCAGATAATATGAATTATTGTCTGATAATGGAAAATATCGTGCATGACAATTATTGAAACAACAATAATATAAAATATCAACGTATAAATTATCGAATCAATAAAATAAAATATTGAACATTAATTACATCAGTAATAATTATTGAGTAATGCATTCTTACGAAAAAAAATTATCATGCTTCATGAATAGTACTCGTGAATAGTAACTCGTGAATAGTAACTCGTGAATAGTAACTCGTGAATAGTAACTCGTGAATAGTAACTCGTGAATAGTAATTAAAAAAAAATTGAATATTTTATTTCATAAAATTCGGGGTCTTACAGTGACAATTGTTAAAAAATGATATTTTATCTTTTTTGATAAAATAATTTATTATTATATTTTAATAATATAATAATGGTGATATTTTTACAATGAATGTGGGATATAAGAGTATATGAGGAGGAAGAGTATTTTTATTGCAAAAGTTGTTTAAAACATGTTAAACATGTTGGTGGACCCATTTCTTGACTGAAATTTGATTATAGTGTAACGACCCCAAAATAGGTCCATTCCATCCAACCCATTCTCGAGTCGCCAAATATATGATACTGAAAATCAACTACAACTTTATTACAACAATTGTCGTGCAAAATATAACAACACATATGCCGTGAGTTTGATACAAATATATACCAACCAGTAGACGTCACAATGACACCTTTACATAAAGGTATAGTCAAAAACCTTTTAGAAATTAGAATCTTTGGGAAGTGCTCAAGAAACCTTCGTATATGGGAGGCCATGCTTTTAGGTTATGGTAGATATCATATGGCCACGTAATTATCCTTGGTCAATTGAATAGACCCCAAAGAAAAACGAGAAGATTACTATCATATTCTTCCCAATGGTGAGTCTTCTCTCGACATATCATTATCTCCACTTTGTCTCTAATTGGGTATTATACTCCAAACAAACACCAAGATTATATAGGTAGTGCTTGTAAATATACTCAAGAAGTGGATGAGCACAACCATGTCTTATGATGACATGAGGTTGTATGTCATTAGACATCTTGTATGATAAAGGCAAAACACCCTTCCAAGTTAAATTCACCTCACCCTCAACATCTATAGACCACCATTCTATTCCTCGCTTATCCCCGCCTCGACCCAAAATACACTTTTTATTACCCGAAAGGAATTGTGAAACAAAAGGGTGAGCACAACTAGCTCAAGAAAGAATATTATGACTAAAGATAAATAAATTATCAATAGTCTTCATCAAGAATGAATCGAGATTTAGAAACATATGGTAGATGATAAAACTTTTCAATCATAGTTGCAATGAATGAGCAATCCATTAGAAGAGTCAAATAGACTATAAAGTCTATTGTCTTCTCCACGTTAAAAGTCCACCAACAATGTTTTATCCTCAGAACATCAATCAACAGCCTTTCCACAATCATATGAATAACTCATAATCATAATTGTGATTCTAAATTCTCTTCTCATCCGGGACGAAGATAATTTTCATCACCGCCTTTACCGAAACATCAAATATCATGGTTATACCAAATCACGCCCTGCTCATAATCATACTAATAAATTCATCTTTGCACCACTGCCAAAGATATTCATCAACAGCTCATCTTTACACTACGCATCTAAAGATATTCAACAACAAATCATCTTTGCATTACGAGCCAAAGATATTCATCAATAATTCATCTTTTGCACTACAAAAAGCAAAGATATTCAACAACAGTCATCTTTGCATTACGAGCAAAAGATATTCATCAATAATTCATCTTTACACTACAAAAGCTAAGATATTCATCAACAAGTCATCTTTGCACTACGAGCCAAAGATATTCATATATCAAAGAAATACATAATCATTTCGTGGTTATATAACAATAATTATAACCATATTGATCAATTCACCTTTGTACTTAAGCTAAAAATATTCAATTGTAAATTCAATGGTCATGATCATACCACCAACAATTTCAACTTTTGCACTCATCGCCAAAGAGAACCTATAGTCACGATCATACCAATAATCTACCCATCTTTACACTCAAGTCAAAGAGAAATATTATCATTAGGGTTATAAGAATGTTATATAAAAACAATATAATCAAAACATGATTTTAATTTCAAGAGTAAGATTCATAAATCAACGATAATTTGGTCAAAGAAGAAACCAATTTATCGTGAATAGTACCCCGTATTCGTACATAGTACCGTATACGTGCATAGTAACCTCAACACGAAAAGATAAAGTTTCATAATAAAATTCATATCCATATTTATAACACCTTAATCCAAATGTTATAAATCACTTAGAAATCTCATAATCTAATATTATTAATATTACGATAATATTTTAATCATTTCTAAAACTTATAAATAATTTATTTAAATTGTTTACACTTTACTAATTAATGCATTTAATCATCATAAAATGTCAAACTCATAAGATTTCATCACCAATAACCAAAACCCTCATCAAAAATCTGCATATACCTCATATATATGATTCTCAAGCCATAAAATCATATTTTCAATTTTCTTACTTCACATAACATATTTAATTCATTTATCGATAACTAGAATATTTTCATGAAAAATACCAAATCAGTTCCAAAAATATTTCTTTTCTGGAATTTAGCATAACATAGTCCCATATTGAACATATATTTTTCTCTAAATTTTAAAAATTCATTTACTATTTTTCATATGGCCAAAACCACCGAATATTTAAACATTTATCATAAATTATAATTTTATCCAAAAATTCTGAAATTTACACGGTATACTGATATTATATAGATGTATTCCCAATAAAAATTTCATCAATTTTGGAGTTAATCACAAGGAGTTATAAATAGTTACTTTTAAAATAGTCTTTTCTCATAAAATCCATAACTCCTAATCTATACATCCAAAAATCGCCATTTTTGGACACACTCTACAAAACTCATCAAAATATCATTTCAAATTTTTCCAGAATTTTGAAGGTTCAGAAAATTTCAAACTAAAAACATAATAACCCTTAAAATCCCTTACTATCCCTTACCTCAAAGAAGCGATATTACGACTAGAATAACGAATCTAACTTTCACACCGTATATAGCAATACTCAAAGTATACTCAAAATACTCATAAGAATACGCCGATAATATAGAGAGAAAAACTTGATTTACGGTGTGATTTTCAATTCTAACCTAAGCTCTCTATTTATAGAAAATCTTAGAAACACCAAAAGCGAAAAATTTAATAAAATAATAATATATATTATAAATTCTCTACTTAACACTTTTGAATCCAGAATTCAGCAATTGCACATATGCAAAATGAGGCCCACACATTGAAAAAACGTTTTTGTTAATATAAATATTTAAAACTTCCAAAAATCAATTATTTTGGAACTCCAAAACTTCAATAATTCATAATAAATAGCCTTTTTGTCAAAAAAATTCGAATCTCATGAGTTTTTATAGGAAATTCAATTCTCTACAACTTTACAGAAGAAAGTTTTTCCAAATTCTAAATGAAATTGACCGAATCCACAAACGGCGATTTTACAAAGCTATAATCAAATTTCAAATAATAATAATTGTGTCCACAAACACACAAAATATGTGTTAAACATTTAATGCCACAAAAATACTCTTCCTCCTCATATACTCATATATTCCACATTCACTGTAAAAATATCACCATTATTATATTATTAAAATAATATATTTAAATGAATTATTTTATCGAAAAAAGACAAAATATTAATTTTCAACAATTGTCACATTAAAAATTTTCTCCATCTATATCCACATAAAATAAATATTTTCCTCATCATAAAAATCAATAATTAATTATTTACAAATAATATTACATAATCACAATATTGACAACCGTGCAGCCTTCAGAAAGCAGGGGGCTTTCCAATAAGAATTTCTCCACTCGACGCCAATTGATTAGGTGACCAAACCTCTCCTTAGATGTAACTTTCTAGACATTGCCAATAATGTTATCCAATAATATTATTCAGGATAATATGAATTATTGCTCCAATAATGGAAAATACCGTATAATGACAATTTATTGAAACAACAAGAATATAAAATATCAATGCAAAGAATTATTGAATCAATAAAATAATATATTGAATAGTAATTCATCGTAACAATTATTGAGTAGTGCCTTCTTACGTAAGAATCAATAATTGGTGCAATACCGCAAATCTTCTTGTTCAACAACGCCAGACATTAGTTAGTGTTTTTAACCAATTTAGTATTTTAACAAAGATAATCTTGATGAATAACTACGCCGTCCATTTATAAACAACTTATATTTGTCGCTTTTCTTCATCCAATCGCTTTCCTTTATGGGGCCCACACAAGGTCAAGGCGTCAGATCGATATTCCCGACAAAAAGAATATTCCACGACCAAAACTAATATTCTCCGAATAACAATGAATATTTTATAGCCACTTGCTTATTTTGAAAAAAAAAATTATATATATCACCCTTAACTTTAACTTTTATCAATTTAACCATTTACCTAATAGTAATTATAAGAAAAATTGAATACTTTTATTTCATAAAATTCGGCCTTACATATATAGCTCGTAAAATCGCCTGCTTATGGATTTCACCAATTTCTGTTTGGAATTTGGAAAAACTTTCTTCTGCAAAGTTATAGAAATTGAATTTCCTATAAAAATTGGCGAGATTCAATTTTCCGATAAAAGGGCTATTTATTATGAATTATTGAAGTTCCGAGGTTCCAGAATAATTGATTTTTGGAAGTTTAAAATATTTATAGTTAGAAAAACGTTTTTATTGTTTTGGTTGGCCCCCCATGTGTTGTAAATGGCTAAAATCAGATTTTCAAAGTACGCGTAGGAAAAAAAATTTAAATATTAATATTATATTAAATTTTCTGTTTTGGTGTTCTAAGCATTTTCCTATAAATAGAGTGCTTAGGTTAGAATTGAAAATCACACTAGAAACTAAAGATTTTTCTCTCTTTCTCTCTCTATAATCGAGCGTATTTGTGAGTATTTTAGTACTTTGAGTATTGCTATATCTGAGGTAAAGTTTCTTTCAAAGACTATATCCTCGTATTCCAATGGAAGTCTTTTGCTTTTGCGAGAGTAAGGAATGTTATTTTCTTCTCAAATGATATTATTTCTTCAATATCATTATCTTTGAAATATTGGTTGAAATTTTTTATCAAATTTGGAACTTTTTCATGTCGGGGTTACTATTCATGAGTTACTATTCACGAGTTACTATTCATGAGTTACTATTCACAAGTTACTATTCATGAGTACTATTCACGAAGCGTGATGATGTTTTTTTGTAAAATTTCTATCTTTTGAGGTCTGAGTTACTATTCACGATATCGACACTATTCACGATACTACTGATTATTCACGAATCGACACTATTCACGTAAAAATTAAATTTTCTTTTCTGTGTCCAAGATTGTCTGTTATGATTCCTATCGTTGATTGGATCTATGTTTTGAACTTCATTCTTGAATTTTACTCCAATTTGGTTATTTATGAAGTATTTTTGAACTTGGATTATTTAAAGTACGAATCCTTAATACTTGTTCTTTTGTTTCACTGGATTCGTTTTCTTTAAAATATTTTTCATCATCCTCAATCCTAAATGATGATATAACTGAATATCTTTGGCCCATAGTGCAAAGATGAATGATTTCTTAATGAATATCTTTGGCTGTAGTGCAAAGATGAGCAGTGTTGAGATGAACACGACCGATTAATTAATATCTTTTGGCCCGTAGTGCAAAGATGAACAGTGTTTAGATGAAGACTAATCGATGAATATCTTTGGCTCAGAGTGCAAAGATGAATATTTGATTCCGTATATATATTGATTGATGTTACAAGGATAAAATATCGACGATGAACTTTTAAATTCATATATAGAAGATAGTAGTTTGCATTCTCTACTTAACTCTTCTAATGAATTATTATTTCCGCTGCGAGGATTGATTTAAAACTAGTTGTCTATTGTATTCTATCAGATTTTTCTCTGTTGAAGACTAACGATAATTTGTTCTATATTATCTTAGTCATAATGTTCTTTACTGGGCTAGTTGAGCTCACCCTTTTCCTTGTTGTTCCATTTTTCTTCTCAGGAGGCGAGAATGTAGCGAGTACTAGTCGAGGTGTGGAATGATGGTTCTAGAAGTGGTTCTAGTAGTCCTCACTATTCTATAAAATAGTGTATTAATAATTATAATGAGGACTTATTTGAGTGTGGATATTGTCTAGATGACAATATTTGTATTTAAACTCACGCTTTTATATGTCAGACAATAAAGTTGTAGTTATTTTTGTACCATATATTTTGACGACTCAGAATGGGTGTTGTATACCTATTTTGGGGGCGTCACATACACCTTCCGTCCCGAAAAAGATGAACAAAATATAATTTGCACACATTAAAAAAAATAAAAGTAGAGGAAAAAGAAGAAAAAAAGTTCTAAATTTATCCTTAGTGCCCCCACAAGATTACTCTTCAATTTTAACCTTTTGAAGTCAACTTAAAATATTTCAATGTAAAATATGTGTGTCTGATTATCTCCTACATACTTCTTCAACAGCATGCGGGAAAGTAAATTAGCAGATTTGCAGCTAGCTCAAATGAAAGCTACAAAATAAATTCATTTAAATTTTAAAATTAAAAGTAAAATAGATTTTTTTTTGCCTCCTCTAAATATAACTCTTTCATTAATCTGCCCCCTTTAAGTTTATTAAATTATATATCTGACCCTCCCTTATACTTAAAAAAAAAATAAAAAATCTCAGTATAGGCATGTGCCTATGCTAACCAAGCATAGGTCCGCCTCTGACCACCACCATGCTTGGAGCAGCCATCCACCACTTCCACTTAGGCTGAACAAAATATGAATATGAGTTGGTTTTTATTTACAAAATTTGGTTATAGTTCTATTTAATATGAGTTGTATGGGTTAAAATCATATAGTTGTATTATGGGTTAGAACCATATAATTATATTATGGGTTAGAACCATATAGTTATGGGTCAAAACTTTAATATGTTCTAAAAAACTTTTTTTTTTTTGCTATGTTTTGTTGTCTTTGTCAAAGCAAATTTTATTACTACATTATTTTTGTTTTAGTAAAAATATGTTTTATAATGGTGAAATTTTATTTTTTAATAATGAATATATTTGATGTTATTAAAAAAAAATTGACCCCCCCCACTCCCCACCCCCCACCCCCACCCAAAGAACAAATCTTCACTTCGTCCCTATACTCATTCAAGCCATAGATTTAGTTTGCCATAGCGGATGATGTTGTCTTCAAACTATTCTTCAATTATAATCCCCAAATCGACAGAACTCAAACTTAAAAATAATAAGAAGAAGAAGAAGAAGAAGAAGAAATAAAAAAATAAATAAAAAATAAAAACTCAGCCAAAATTCCTATTGAAATTAATTTCTCTAGCACTGACCCAGAACTACGACAACTTAAATCTTGAGGGCGGGCCCAAAAAGGGACAATTATTTGAAGTGTAACATTGTTATAAAAGAAATGCAACGGTCTTCGGTCTTCGTCTCTTAATAAACATCTTAATTTGAGTTTAATGGTCAAATTAACTATTTTAAAATTAATTATTAGAAGTATTTATGTAGAATTTTTAAATCACAAAACTTGACACATATACATACATAATAAATAGTACAAAATAGTCTCTTAATCCTAAAATTTAGAAATAGTCCCACAACTTTGAAATGTTGGAATAAAAAATAAACTTTAGTAAAAAAAACTATTTTTTCATCTATTATTTAATTTCAAAAAATTATTTACAATCCTACTATCATAATTATCTACTTGCCACTATCTCTTATTCTTATACATTTTTAATTTAGTTAGTATTATTTAAAATTCATATTATTGATAACAATAATATTTTATTAATATAATACTATTGTATTATTATATTATAATTATTTGAGTTTAATTAAGATTTTATTATTACATAAATAACTAAACATTGGAATATAGAAACAAATAAATCATTTTAAAGAGAGACAATAATTTATATAATATTATAAGAAGAAGAATTATTATTGTAGATTTTAAATTTATTTAATTTTTCATCAATAATTAGTTATACATTATTAGTTACACAAGATATTTTAGAAGAAAATATTTTCTTTATATAAAAATCATTGTACACAACATTAATTTATTATTAGTAGAATTAATATATTAGTATAGTATATATGATATAAAAAATTTAAATAATACAATAATTATAACCTTAAGTTTTTGATGATGAATTTCTCATTGTGCTAAATGTTTACTCATTCAGCTACAAGATATTGATGAGACAACAAAAGATTTCCTGAAGCCTTGGTTTAAAAAGGATTAAATACATGAAGGCTTGAAGATATGATTGAGTCTTTAGGAAATTAATATAAGATCCACCAATTCGTTATGTATGGATGATAAGATTCCATTGATATACACAGAGCCAATTCCAATATACTTATTGGAGGGTCCAATTGGCGTGCAGTAGACCATCCCCATGGGGGTTGTGAAGGGAGGGCCCTAATTGAGAGGAAAAACACACAACCCCATGGGGTTCTCCTGCACTTGGGAGAAGAAGTAGAAAAAAGAAAAAATATAGTATATTTCTCTCCATTATTAGTTTCGGGATAGAACTCGAGTGAAATATGGATCTAACATATCTGTTTCTAATAACTTGTGAAGGATATTATCAAATTCTCAATGCTAAATACTTCTGGGTGACCGATAGCAAAGTAGTACCGTGAGGGAAGGGTTAAAAGAAAAGGATGATACTCATTTAATAATGCTTTAATAGATACATGACAAAGTATATAAGGTCCACTCTCCATTCATGGACCCTAAAGTTCTTTCTTTGCAAACTCAATTGAACCATTATTGGAAATTAAGGATTTTTGAAAAGCAAATTTGAACCCTTAATGGATCCGAGGATTATTCATACGCCCTTGTTACTTTCTAGTCGTCTATGACAATATCATCACCAAGAATTATTTAGTGAACTTCTCACTTGACATAATAGAAATATTTTGTCTATTAAAGAGGATTCCCCAAATACCTGAAATAGAGATGATCAGAGAAAATGTAAAATATTTGATAGGATCCATTTCAGGAACCGCTCGTCAGGCCAGCTAATAGGTGGTAGTATTACACATTCTCAAAGGAACCGTACGTGAGACTCTCGCATTATACGGCACCACCCCGGAATCATGACCTCCCTTTTCCTTTGACCAACGGGTCCTCAAACCAACCTGTCTTCCCTTTCTATTCCTTGGTAAGCGGGGTTTTTTCATTTATTCATTGATTGTATTACACCACACCCATTCTATATTTTCTCCGTTGTTGGTGATAGTAGGCACAATACAAATAATCTATGCAGCTTCAACATCTCTCGGTCAATATAATTTTAAAAAAAATAGCATATTCCTCTGTATCTCATATGGGTTTCATACTTATAAGAATTGGTTTTATAACCAATATGCAATTCAATAACTTTAGGAGCACTAAAATGAGCATAGTTCTTGCTAGTAGTTAGTTTTAGGAGCCATTTTCAAGCTTTACAATAGCTAAATAGCCTTGCTTTAGTAGTTGTACAGCCAAGCAGACAAAGCTAGTAAGGCCCGTGCAATTACCTTGCAGGACTATCCTTGATAGAGCGAGAGCAAGAAATGACTTGCGCGAACAAGTATGATATAAATTGCACTCGCTCAAATATGATCCAAGTAATAACTGCCCAAGTTTCCTTTGGGTCCCAATGTGACGCCCCCAAAATTAGGTATACATCACCCATCTTGGGTCGCCACTTACATGGTATGTAATTTAAATACAACTTACTAACATAACTGCTAAGTATAATATCGACATAAAGTGTGAGTTTAAATACAAATATCGCCTACTAGATATTATACAAACTCAAAAAGAAGTCCTCATTACAATTATTATCACACTATTTCACGTAATAGTGAGGACTACTAATGCTATCTTCGGGACCATCACTGCTTTCCCAGACTCGTCCCCAAATATATTCTCATTTCAAGAGAACAAAGGAAAGAAAGGGTGAGCTCAACTAGCCCAAGAAGAAATATTATGACTAAGATAATGCGAATAAATTATCAATAGTCTTCAACAATGTTAAACCGATAAAATACAATAGACAACCGGTTTAATCTGCAGCTGAATATCGAATCCATTAAAAGAGTCAAGTGGAAAATAAAGTCTACTATCTTTTAGGTTTTAAAAGGTTTTTCATCATCGTTATAGCCGAGACTCAACTTTAATAAATATTCCACATCATCGAATCACCCCCGCACTACTACGCCAAGGATATTCTTTAGATCACGACCACAATTATTCATGCACTACGGGCCAAGAATATTTGTGTATTCATTAATGGTCATGATCATGCTAACAATCATCCCATCAATGCACTACTACCATTGAGGATTTTTACCACATCATTTGTAACATTACTACCATGATTACACCGAATAGTCTCTCGGTCATAATCATACCAAGTCCATCTATGCACCATGTGCCACGTATGACTTTAAAAAATATAAACATGAGGATGATGACAATGATATAAGAATTCAATAAAACAAGTTCAAGAATTATTTTATCCAGAATTATTAACGTCCAAATTATCAACACGATATCGCTTTTGTAGAGTAAAATTCAAGAATGATCGTAAGAATATTTTCATGAAAAGATCTTTGGATGAAACGCAAAAATATCAAGGATATTCTACTAATTTCATGGAGTATAGAAGTCAAAGTTTTAACCAACCGGGTATAATAAAGAATGGAATAACAAAAGAAATCACCATGCATGCGGTATTTCTCATGAATGTGTTATTCCAACAGTAATAATAATAACGGACCAGTCGTGAAATTCACAATCGGCTGTGATGTTCCAACAGTAATAATAATAAAGATTTTAACCAGTCCTGTGTAAAACACACGATGTGATGTTCCAACATCAATAATAATAAGATTTTAACCAGTCCTGTAAAAAACACACATGCATGGATGTTCCAACAGAATAATAATAAGATTTTAACCAGTGTCCTGTAAAACACACGCATGTGATGTTCCAATGTAATAATAGAAGAATGTCACCAAGTATAGGGTAGATCACAGTACAAAGTTATTCCAATGTAATAATAAGCAATGGAATAACAACAGCTTCTCTTCATGAATTAAGAAAGAATAACACCCCTTACATTTGGTAGGAGATTGAATATCGCAGCAGCAGTAGTAAAAAATACTCTTCTTCTTTCTCTCTTATTCTCTATACTTTCTCTCTATAGCTTGAATGAATTCGTGAAAAATAATGAAGCCCTAGGCCTCTATTTATAGAAGATTTCTAGCTTAGCACCTTTCCGTGTGAAAAGGCAAGTGTGCTCGACGATCGGTTTGACGCCTTTTGTAATGTGAAACGACAAGTGGTTCAACGCTTTTGTAATGTGAAAAATGACAAGTGGTTCGACGTCCGGTAAAGGTAATTACTATTAACGAAGGTAAATACTATTGACGAAGGTAAATACTATTCACAAGGGTAATTACTATCGAAGGTAAGGTAATTACTATCGACGGTAAGGTAAATACTATTCACAAGGGTAATTACTATTGACGAAGGTAATTACTATCGACGAAGAGACTCTTAGATGATGACATATGAGCCCCCCATAAAATAATCAAACTTACCACAAATCATTTTTTTTTTCATCAACACATATTTAATCTTTCAACAATTATTAATCATTTATAACTTGTCGTCTCAATTATTGATTTAATACTATAACATATTATATTGATGATACTGTGACAATAATTGAATCAATAATATAAGAGATATGATCAAGACAATTATCAGTAGTAATAATCGAGCATAAATGAGTGACTTCTCACGTAAGATCAATAATCAATACCGTGTGCTACTACTTAACTACGCCAGACATCGCATTCTTTTACTTTTACCACGGGTAGTTCAACGGTTTTTAACGGTAACACCTCCGCCGTTATTTTTATAAAATATTTTTGTCATTTTCTCAATCCGACAATAATTTCATTGTAGGGGTCCACCAATGATTGAGCTATCATTGTTTAATATTCCTAACAAAAAGAATATTCCCCACCAAACGAATATTTTATAACAACTTGCATACTTTGCAAAATTTATAAATATTACCCACAACTATAACATTATATCAAATTTATTCCATAATATTCAAAAATAATATTTATAGAAAAATTCATCTTTATTTATAAAAGTGGGGTCTTACAACCTCCCTTCTTATGAAATTTCGCCCTCAAAATTATGGTACGTGCACTGTATGTTGAAGAGGTAAGGATACCTTGATTTCATTTCGATTCTAACTCCCAAGTCATTTCTCAACATCGTGGTTCCTCCACAAAACTTTGACTTGAGGTATAACCTCGAGCGTAGAATATGTTCCTTCTTATCCAAAATTTGAACAGAACCTCTTCATACGTCAAATCTTCCGCTATTTCGTCCTGGTTCTAACTCAATAATATGGTTCGGGTCTTTCACATATTTACGTAACATAGATATGTGAAAAACGTTATGAACACGAGAGACATATTTGGCGGTAGTTTGAGTCTATAGGCCACGCTCCTACTCGATCGAGGATTAAAATGGACCGATGAATCGAGGTTTAAGTTTTCCTCTCTTTCCAAATCTTGTAACTCCTTTCCATGGAGCAACTCTTAACAACACACGATCTCCTATATCGAATTCCACGTCCTTTCGATGAAGATCAAGATAACTCTTTTGTCGATTTTGTGAGGTTTTTATACGTTGTTTGATCGTTTGAATCTTTTCCGTAGTCATACGTACTTCAACTCGGTCCCAACAACGCGTTTTCACCCACCTCATCCCAAAGATATTGAGAACGACACTTTCTTCCATACAACGCTCGAATGGAGCCATGCCAATACTTGCTTGATAACTCGTTGTTGTAGGAAAACTCCACCAATGGTAAGAACTTGTCCCAACTCCCTTGAAATCAAGGACACGTAGTCTTAATAGATCTTCAAGAGTTTGAATAGTCCTCTCCGATCCGTCCGTCTGGTCTGCGAGGATGATATGCCGAAAGCTAAATCGTAAGTCTGCGCTCATAGCTTTTTGCAAACTAACCCAAAATCGTGAAGTGAATCTTGGGTCTCGATCGTAAACTATGGATACCCAAGATACCATGCGCCTTACAATCTCGCTTATGTACATACGAGCAAGACGTTCAAGTGTATAAGTTTCTCGATGTCGGTAAGAAATGAGCGTACTTGGTCAATCTATCAACAATGACCCAAATCGCATCAACGCCTTGAGAAACCTTAGGAAGACCGTGAACGAAATCCATGGTAATGTGCTCCCACTTCCATTCGGAATTTCAAGTGGTTGCAATGGACCTTTTGGTACTTGATGCTCCGCTTTAACTCGTTGACAAGTTAGACACCTTGAGATAAACAAATAAGTTATCTCTCTCTTCATATTGCTTCCACCAAAATGTATTACGAATATCATGATACATTTTGGTACTCCCGTGATGGATTGCAAATGGTGTGTCATGCGCCCCATCATGATATTATACTTTAAATCGTGGTCGTTAGAACACAAAGTCCGGAGTCGACTCAAGTATTCCTTCTTCATCGATTCTTGCTTCCGCGATAGCACCTTCTTGCACTTTTTTTTCCTCATACGCATCACCTCCGTGTCCGTAGCTGAAGCAGCCTTTAACTTTATCGATTAAAGTCGGTTCTACTCAGATATACTCGCTTATCATCACACGCGTCCCCGAGTCTTTAACTCTATCTCCATCCTTTGCAAGTCACACAAAATGGGCCTTTCATACGACAATATCGCACTCGTGCTTGCATATGATTTTCTACTCAATGCGCCGCCACCACGCTTTTGCTTTTCCGGGATGGTATCGGATGGTATGATCATAATCTTTCAATAGTTCAAGCCAACGTCGTTGTCGCATGTTGAGTTCCTTTTGAGTGAAGAAATATTTGAGGCTTTTATGATCCGTAAAGATCTCCACTTTCTCCCCATACAAGTAATGCCTCCAAATTTTAAGTCAGAAGATAATAACCGCTAACTCTCTAGATCACGAGTAGGATAATTCCTCTCATATTCTTTTTGAGTTGTCATGAGGCATAAAAGCTATAACTTTTCCATGTTGCATAAGAACACATCCCAACCCTTTGCTTCAAGCATCATCAGAGATGACAAATCCTCGAGCTGATGGTATTGTATCACAGTCTTTAAATAAGTCTCCTCTCGAGTTCTTGAAAACTCTTCTCACATTCTTCGCTCCAACCGAACTTTGTATCTTTCCGAGTCACCGAAATCGATGGAGTAGCGATTCGAGAAAATCCTTCCACAAATCTCCGATAATAACCAATTAAACCGAGAAAGCTACGACTTGGTCATCGATTTAGGTTGTTCCCACTTTGAATAGCTTCAATCTTTCTTTGGGTCAATGATATTCCATGACTTGATACCACGTGCCCAAGGAATGCTACTTCTTCGCCGAACTCGCATTTCTTCAACTCGCATAAAGCTTATATTCACGAAGCTTTTGGAGTGTCACCGCAAGTGTTGCTCATGATCTTCACTACTTTTGGAATAAATAAGGATTTCATCAATAAAGACGACCACAAAGTGATCTAAATATTCCTTGAATACTCGGCTTCATCATATCCATGAAGGCAAAGCGAGGAGCATTAGTCAATCCAAAGGACACGACTAGAATTCATAATGCCCGTCTCGAGTTCTCGAAGCCGTCTTTGGAATGTCACGGTTCTAATCTTCAATTGGTGATATCCTAACGAAGATCAATCTTTGAAAAGAATTTGCTCCTTGCAAATCGGGTCAAACAGTCATCAATACGTGGCAATGGATACCTATTTTTGATGGTGACATGATTCAACTCCCGATAATCAATACAAAGTCGATACTCCCATCTTTCTTCTTCACGAATGTAATGTAAGCACCCCAAGGAGAAGTACTAGGACGAATAAAGCCAATGTCTAACAATTCCTGCAGTTGGGTCTTTAACTCCTCGAAGTTCAATAGAGCCATTCGATATGGGGCTTTGGAAATAGGTTTTGTCTCGTTTCAAGGTCGATATAAAATTCAATTTCACGCCTAGGGTAGGCCGTGAAGTTCTTCGGAATACGTCAGAAATTTATTAACAATAGGAATATCGCTTAAAACCGACGTATTTTTATTTAAATCGTGACATGAGCTAAGAAAGCTTTCACATCCGCTTTTTAATAAACGAATAGCTTTATGGCTTGAGATGACCGTGATTGATTTTAATGGTTTGGTCGTTTGAATTCGCATAATAGGTTGATTAGGAATATGAAAGCTAACAACCTTACGAAAACAATCAATTTTTGCATGATAAGTAGTTAACCAATCAATCCCTAGAATCACGCCAAATGCAAGTATTTTTAATGAAATAAGATCGACGGTAATGTGAGGGTACCGATTTGAACCAAACAAGACTTATAAACAATGGATGTAATGAAAGTTTCTCCCAACAGAGTTTCCACAGATAAGTCAAAGTCTAATTTCTCCTGAGTCAAATTTAATCGATGAAATGCAAGTAGAGAAATAAAAGAATGGGTAGAACCCAGATCAAATAAAGTATAGACTTCATTAGAGTTTATGATAAGCTTACCCGTGATGACCTCATTCGATTCCTTGCTCTTTGGGAGGTCACAACAAACGCCTCCTCAGACTACGGCTTTGAATTTTCCGGGATGGCCTTTGGTGCCTCCATCCTAGTCGAATTTGTCTTCTGTGAAATGACAAAATCGAGCTAAGTGACCTTCTTCCATAATTATAACATGCTTTGGATGGCATGACGCAGCTTTGACCGATGTGTCCCTCTCCTCCGTATTTGAAGCATATGATAGGTGGTCTTTCTCCTTCCTTAACAATGGGTGCTGGTGCTGATGTCTTTCCACCATTGTTGAATTTCCGTTCTTGAAATGTCCATTCTTATTGTTTTGGCCCTCGATTACCACCGGTGGTTACCATATCCGCCCGTTGATTCCCTCCACGCTTGTTGTCACCGCTTGATGACTACTCTCACTGGTATTATAATTTTACCGGCTGCTCTCTTTTAGTTGTGTTGACTCATTATCACGTTCCACTAACTGAGCCCTATTTACAACATCTGAATACAAACACAGTTTACGAGAAATAAGATGTTGACGTATCTCCGGCTTCAAACCTCTTAAAAACATTCGCGCCATTCTTTCTTCATTATCCACCAAGTGGGACGCAAACCGTGATAACTCCGTAAATTTTGCCTCGTATTGCGACACGGTCATATTGTTTTGTTCCAACTTGATAAATTCCACCTCCTTCATGTGGCGAATACTTTCGTGAAAGTATTTGTCGTTGAATAGCTCCCTGGAACTTCTCCCAAGATATCTTCAAGACAAAGAAGTTGAGTACGCTTTTACCGATTCCCACCAAGAATCCGCCTCTCGCAAAACATAAAGGCGTAAAAGGAACCTTTTGCTCTCGAGCATCCCAAGACATCAAATATCTTGTAATCTGCTTTATCCATGCTTCCGCCGTAAGTGGTTTTGGCTCTCCCTTAAACTCCGGTGGTCCCAGCCTTGAATTGTTTAATGCGGTGACCGCCTCGAGAGTTTTCCGTGTTTTCACCACGTTTTGGGCGAAGTCGCTCGCCTCATTGCCGCATAAATTCGCATAAAGCCTCTGAACATTTGATCATTCATCATTTGGTCGGTGTTGTTGTTTTTGCATGAGGATTATCGCCTTCGATGCATTATCCCGATTATTGATATGTGGTGAATCAACGATCGCTTCATACGCTCCATTCTTATTCTCAACATTCTCGGATGTCATTTTCGACATCGCCACAAAACAAAAGGTTAATTGACATGTAACAAATTATCCCTATCTTCCGACCAACCAAGAAAATAAAGACATAAACTTAGGTAGGTCATACTAAATGAGGTATTCCCCGCCGCCTCTCCCCTCCTAGTACTATTCTCACATCTTAGCCGTGGATCATATCCTAAGCTCGATATCAACCGTGACGCCCCAAAATTAGGTATACATCACCCATCTTGGGTCGCCACTTACATGGTATGTAATTTAAATACAACTTACTAACATAACTGCTGTAGTATAATACGACATAAACTGTGAGTTTAAATACAAATATCGCCTACTAGATATTATACAAACTCAAAAAGGAGTCCTCATTACAATTATTATCACACTATTTCACGAATAGTGAGGACTACTAATGCTATCTTCGGACCATCACTGCTTTCCCAGACTCGTCCCATATATTCTCATTTCACAAGAGAATAAATGAAAGAAAGGGTGAGCTCAACTAGCCCAAGAAGAAATATTATGACTAAGATAATGCGAATAAATTATCAATAGTCTTCAACAATGTTAAACCGATAAAATACAATAGACAACCAGGTTTAATCATAAATGAATATCTGAATCCATTAAAAGAGTCAAGTAGAAAATAAAGTCTATTATCTTTTAGGTTTTAAAAGGTTTTCATCATCATTATAAATTTGAGACTCGACTTTAATAAATATTCCACATCATCGAATCACCCCGTGCACTACTGGCCAAGGATATTCTTTAAGATCGCGACCACAATTATTCACGCACTACGGGCGAAGAATATTTGTGTATTCATTAATGGTCATGATCATGCCAACAACTCATCCATCAATGCACTACTACCAATCGAGGATTTTTACCACATCATTTGTAACATTACTACCATGATTACAATCGAATAGTCTCTAAATCATAATCATACCAAGTCCATCTATGCACTACAAAATACGACAGATGACTTTAAAAAAATAAAACATGAGGATGATGACAATGATATAAGAATTCAATAAAACAAGTTCAAGAATTATTTTATCCAGAATTATTAACTTCCAAATTATCAACACGATCATCGCTTTTGTAGAGAGTAAAATTCAAGAATGATCGTAAGAATATTTTCATGAAAAGATCTTTGGATGAAACGCAAATATCAAGGATATTCTACTAATTTCATGGAGTATAGAAGTCAAAGTTTTAACCAACTTGGGTATAATAAAGAATGGAATAACAAAAGAAATCACCACGCATGCAGTACTGCGATGTAGGCAAGTTATTCCAATGTAATAATAATAATCTAACCAGTCGTCGTGAAATTCACAATCGGCAAGCGATGTTCCAATGTAATAATAATAAAGATTTTAAACCGTGTCCGGTGTAAAACACACGCATGTGATGTTCCAACGAATAATAATAATAAAGATTTTAACCAGTCCTGTAAAACACACGTATGTGATGTTCCAATGAATAATAATAAGACGGAACCGTGTTCTGTAAAACACACGTATGGATGTTCCAATGTAATAATAATAGAATGTCACCAAGTATAGGGTAGATCAGCGTATACTGAGTTATTCCAATGTAATAATAAGCAATGGAATAACAACAGCTTCTCTTTATGAATTAAGAAAGAATAACACCCCTTACATTTGGTAGGAGATTGAATACTCGCAAAGAAGTGTAAGTAACAAAATACTCTTCTTCTTTCTCTCTATACTTTCTCTCTCTATAGCTTGAATGAATTCGTGAAAAATAATGAAGCCCTAGGCCTCTATTTATAGAAGATTTCTAGCTTAGCACCTGCCGTGTGAAAAGGCAAATGGCTTGACGACTGGTTTGACGCCTGTAATGTGAAACGACAAGTGGTTCGACGCCTGTAATGTGCAATGACAAGTGGTTCGACGTCTGGTAAAGGTAATTACTATTAACGAAGGTAAATACTATTCACAAGGGTAATTACTATTGACGAAGGTAATTACTATTGACGAAGGTAAATACTATTCACAAGGGTAATTACTATTGACGAAGGTAATTACTATTGACGAAGAGACTCTTAGATGATGACATATGAGCCCCCCATAAAATAATCAAACTTACCACAAATCATTTTTTTTTTTCATCAACACATATTTAATCTTTCAACAATTATTAATCATTTATAACTTGTCGTCTCAATTATTGATTTAATACTATAACATATTATACGTATGATAATTGTGATAATAATTGAATCAATAATATAAGAGATATGATGCAAAGATTCTTATGTAGCAATAATTGAGCATAATTGAGTGACTTCTCACGTAAGCATCAATAATCAATACCGCGTGCTACGCAACTACGCCAGACATCGCATTTCTTTACCACCGGTAGTTCAACAGCTTTAATCGGTAATACCTCCGTAGTTATTTTTATAAAATATTTTTGTCGCTTTTCTCAATCCGATAATAATTACATTATGGGTCCACCAATGATTGAGCCATTTTATACGAATATTCCCTAACAAAAGAATATTTCCCACCAAACGAATATTTTATAACAACTTGCATACTTTGCAAAATTTATAAATATTACCCACAACTATAACATTATATCAAATTTATTCCATAATATTCAAAAATAATATTTATAGAAAAATTCATCTTTATTTATAAAAGCTGGGGTCTTACACCCAATTCCAATCTATGCTTCATTAGCCCATATTACTCTGGAAAGAATATCTATGGTTAAAAAGATAAACCCTAGATTAATGAAACGATAACTCCAATAACCCAACTAATATTGAATCAACTGGGACCTGTAATAATTCTTAGCAGAAAAAAAGGCTCGTTCCATGTTAGAAAATGGTCGTCTTAGTTTAAGCGAACGACTTTTTAGAGGCGAAACCAAACCACCTGACATCTATACAACCTCACTTCCAAGGAGAATTGACAAATTTCCCTATTGCCCCAATGGTCTCTTCCTTATTGAATTAAAACTTTTTAAAAATGTTATATGTAAAACATGAGCATAGGTGCAAATTTTATTGAAAACTAGGATAGTGAAGTTATTGGGCCCCGAAAAAGGGCGCAACAGACTAGGTCGAAGAAGTGTTCGTTATTGTCGTCACCCCAATTAGAAGAATTATGATGGTACGGAACAACAAAGTTATGTAATACTTTAAGGGCGTTGACATTGGTGTCCGACAACTAATAAGAAGACTCATGTTGAGCAATTGTAGCAACTCTGGCACCCATATCTATATCCCCGGCCAAATCCAAAATGATATGATCAAGCAAACATTGAGTGTCTTGGTAGGTATGCATGACCCTTTTCAGCTAACATAGTCGTTACTCATCATTTCATCAAAAAAATTGATAAAGTATACAAATGGACCAAAGAATTATAGACTCCCCAAATCAAGGCTCAGTCCCAAAACAAACAAGAAAGCAAGAAAAAAATCCTTTTCAATAGCATTAGCCCTAGATACCGAATTGCTGCAAATAACCACCTTTCGTTTACCCATGATAGTAGGGCCGAATTCGTTATTCGGTAAGGTCCGTAATAACATATGAATAATTACTGCAGGGAATAGAGAGGGGCCTGACCATTCCTTTAGATTTGAGCCTCTCACCAGTAGCAGGTCAGGCCATCCTTTCGGCTTCCAGATCCTCTTCCATCCCTGATACTATTTTAATGAATTTTAGTTTGTTCTTTTTGCTACACTTAGTTAACTTCAATATCTACAACTTTTCTTTGTATTTCATGTCCAAATTTCAAACATGTGATTTTATATGATTTTTACAAAAACAGGTAAAAACTTTTCCCGCGGGATTTTTGTCAGCTTTGACCTACTTGCTTCAAACATGTATTACGGACAATCTACAAGGTATTTTTTAGTGATTCTTTTTCCTGCGCCTTTTTAACTTCTCAAGCTACAACTTTACTTTATGTTTGACAACCAAATTCTAACTACAATGGGCTGCACAACTCTAACAAGAACATGTTGAAAACTAGGTTTCATAAGTTCTTGCTTCGATCATTTTAACTAAGCAACACTTGGGTCAATTAGCTAGGTTTCCATGACATATGACTCCATAACACTAAATTACAATATCATAAACCTAAACATACATCATTTCATGAATCCTACTTAATTAAGAACGTAAGAACAAAAACTAAAAATACATGATTTATTTACCTCTTGAAGTGCAAGCTTTATAACCTTTATGCAAGTCTCTTGTTTTCCTTCTCTATATCACTAACCTTCACTTATGATTCTCTCTCTCAAGCTTCTTACTTTGTGAATTGGTGAAAAATAATGAAAAGTGGAGGACTCTATTTATAGGCTTTCAAAGCTTAGGGTATAATGGACTTAAAACCAACAAATATCTTCCAACACTTGGCCTCCAAGTTTGCTACACAAATATTTTCCAAGGGACCTTCCTTGCCACCTTCCTCCTTAGCCTCCCTAAGACACTTTCATGTATGTCATTGCATATGTGGTGCCACAACATACCACACAAAACCTTATAACACATCCAAGGAAGCAAATTAAGTCCAACATGCCAACTAACTAACCAAGGAAAAACATTTACGTACATAAGTTATATATTATATGTATACAAGCTCTCCTAAATGGCCATATATATATATATATATAATGACCCTCCTTTCTCTACACCATATAATCGGTTCCCACTTGGTTAGCTCATCGTTAAGTTCCTCAAACCCTAGTTACTCCAACTTAGTTTACTTTCTTAACTAAATTCCAAAGTGACTTAGTTTGATTTCCTAGTTTACTTCCAATTAAACTAGTTAGTGTTCTAGTTCATTTCCATTTTTATTCAATTTGTTTGCAGATCCTGTATGTTGATCTTTTTATATAATTACTTGAATCTTTATATCAAGATATGAAAATATGCTTAGATTCCGTGGATTGCATTAAAAATTCAAATATGTTGTGATTGGATATCATACTCCTTCCTAGGTTGTTTCGATTTCTCCAGACTCTCTTGGCGCAACTCATTTCTGTAGGTAGGGCTCCCAAAAGCAAAGAAGGGATGACCATTGGAGGTGGTTCACGTTTGAGAAAAATAAGCATGTGAGACTGAGAAATCTATAGTGCTGTTCATGTAGAATAGTTTTTGGTTATAATTTCTATTACTTTTATACTTGCTTAAAGGAGAGGGGGGGAGGGAATATGTTTATATTGTTCTTTTACTGGATTTATGTTTTGGTTTTATTTTTTTCAGGTTCCTTAGTTTGATACATTAATTATGTAATTTATTTTAGTTTTTCTAAAGAGGAAAGAAGAAAAAGGATTCAGCACAACAATTCTAGGGGCCCATAAAACCTAAATAATAACATTATAAGCTTTGTAGTCTATAAATTTGTTGCAAGAGAACTGCAACATAACCAACATATTTAGACTCTGGGGTAGGCAGGCTGTAGAGCTTAATTCTCATGTGCCTTTTGGCCGTATTACTGTACGCATATTATGCTGATCTCTTTGTTGCAGGCTGAAGCTCTTAAAATGGAACTGGGAGCAAAGGAAGTCAGAAAAGAAAAAAATAGAAACTCTGTGTTGTTTCTGAGTTTTTAATAGAAAAGAATAGAAAATTTAAAATTGAGGACATGAGTTGTAATTTAAAATTTATTATATTAAAAGTAGAGGATAATATGGGAATTATAAAAATATTACTTATTCCAATTTCTTTTCCGTCCAAATCAGGCCAATTTTGGACGGAAAACTTTAAGCGAAAAAAGTGGTCAGTTTTTCTATCTATTACTTTTCTTTTCTGTTTATTAAAAAACTTAGAAACATAAGAATTGGAAAGAAAACTTAAATTTTCCGTCCATTTCTTTTCTGTCTATTTTAAAACTCAGAAACAGAGTGTAAATGTCTATGTTGTCGTGCGTTACTGGTATCCTTTTACAGAGGAATCCGTTCAGCAGGCATGTTATAGATGGCTTGGCATTGTATTATTTTACTCCCAAGTATATTTTGACTTGTACGAAATATCTGTCAAATTTCAGTCTAATTCTTTTGATAAATGTACCAAATTTGAACTACATTGGTTTACTTCTTGCCCTTAATACAACTTAAATATGTTTTGCACTCAAACTCCAGCTTTGTGAGTGAGCATATAGAGGCTCTTAAAGAGATTGATATGGAGTACAAGGGGTTGGCTCTTGAATCTGGCATTGAAAATTGGGGTCCTGTCCCTGCTCTCGGGTGTACCTCTTCCTTCATCACTGATCTGGCAGATGCAGTTATTGAAGCCTTGCAGTTAGCAACGCCAATGCCAACTGCAAGAAGTACGTCCGAAGATGTTGAGATTGGTACATACTTCTGTGGATTCAACTAATGCCCACTACTACAGGGTAGTCAAAATGCAATTGGGCTTAGGGATTTATTAGTAGCTCGGTCTTGAGTTTTGCTAATGTATTGGGTCTTATGAGTTTGACCGCATGTTATAGCCGTTAGAATTTTCTAGTTACTACAAAAATACATTGTTTGGTGTGTGGATTGTGTGATACATCTTATGAATACATTAGACAAGCAGAACTAGCCAAATTAGTAAATCTGGGTATATCGTGTGTTCTTATTTTTCTGTCTTTCATACAATATATGTATGATTGTAATATTATTTGTTTTTAAATTCTAATTGAAGAAGTTGCCGATGACCCTTTTAGATATGCTATCAAAATGTTTTTAATTTGTCCGATCTTAGCATTCCTTTTGCTCTTATCGCCAAAAATGATATCAACATTCAGGAATCACATTTTTAAAAGCTGGTAGAAGACTCGAGTTCGTTGCAGGAGATAAGGGAGAAGGTTCAAAAATACCTCTGACGTTTTTCGCGATGTCTATCGAGCACCTTATATTATTTTTTTGTCCAAAAGTACCCTTAACGTTGCACTTTTTGGGTCACCCGTGCTCCTGCCGTAAACTTCTACAAACGAGGTTAAAATTGGCGTAAAATGGAAACAAAAAGAAGGTTCAAAAATCGCCCACGACACATATAAAAATGTCATTTAATCAAAACAAAAAATACTAAAATTCAAAATAAAAAAGCATAATACATGTAAATATTTAATCAAAATGATGTAAACACATGTAAATATTTACATCATTTAATCAAAATGATGTAAATATGTTATACTTTTTTTTTTTAATTTTAGTATTTTTTGTTTTGATTAAATGACATATTTACATGTGTCAGGGGCTTTTTTGAAACTTCTCCCTTTAAGCCTCCATGTGTCTGCCACGTCACCCAATTTTAACCCCGTTTGTCTTCTGTTAACGGCAGGGGCACGGGTGACCCAAAAAGTGCAACGTTAAGGGTACTTTTGGAAGAAAAAAAAAGTATAAGGTGATCGATAGATATCGCGATAAACGTCAGGGACATTTTTGAACCTTCTCCCCAAAAAATAATGTTTTAGTTTTCGGAATGTGGTGGGAGACCTGTCGGTCTTGATACGCTAAAACTGAACTGTATGGCGAATTCAGAACGCTAGCAAGACAATGTTTAGGGCAAGGTTTTAGAGGAGATTTAAATGGAGGAGATTAGGTATATAATCTATCGTTAAATTTTCCTGTATCCAAGATATCTATTGTATCATTATTTTACTATACATTGTATTTTTGCTAATTACTATACATTGTTTTAACTATAGGGTATAGGGAACTAATATTTCCACAATATTTTTTTATGTTTTCGCATGTGAGGCCACATTCGGTTCAACTGTAATTTTGAGAAGAGAAAATTCCAAATATATTTATTATTTAGAGCTAAATAGATCTCAATGTTGTAATTAATATTTGATTATTTTGACTCTTGCATTTCTACTTGTAGTCTTGTACGTATATCCTGGCAAATGGGGGTTTCCAAAAAAAAGGAGCTAGTATTGATTGTTATCATGTGGTGGTGGTGGTGGTGGTGGTGGTGGTGGTGGTGGTGGAGGGGGGGGGGGGGATTGTAAGTTCAATTTATGATCACTTGCATCGAAAATTGCAATAATATATTTTTCAACTGATCAAAAGCTAGTTAAAAATAATAAGCCAATCCTCCTTGAGAAAATAAAAAAAAATAAAAAAGCAGCATGAGAGAGAATAAAATAATAAACCATTCAACAGTCAAAAAAAAGTAAATACTCCATATTAAACCAGAAATACAAAATCAAGACACTAGTTTGATACACTACAAAACCTAAATGGGACCTACAAAAGACATTACCAGAAAATTCCAAAATGAGATGCATTGATGCATCAACAAAACTATAAAAGACGTTACCAGAAAATTCCAAAATGAGATGCATCAACAAAACTATCATCCACTTACCACACATCAACTCTTCGGTGACGCTTTGGCAATCCCACTAGGTGGAACAGCCTGAGAAGTCGGACCTGCATTGCCATCAGCAGAATAAGCAGCAGGCTGGGAATAACCACTGCCATACGCACTGTTATATGGTGGCGGCTGCTGCCCACCATAACTCAACTGTGCCGCTGACGGTGCACCATATGCTGGTGGGGCATACCCCGCAGTCTGTCCTGCACCGTAACCAGATGGTGGAGCTCTCTGGGTACCAGAATCTGGCTGAGCATAACCAGCTTGTGCAGGTGGTGGCTGAGAATGAGGATAGCCTGGCTGCACAGGAGCAGCCTGAACGTAGCCCCCTTGGGCAGTAGGAGACTGCTGGAGCTGACCAGCTGCAGGTTTCTGTGTCTGAGGTGTTCCATAACTGGGGGCATATCCAGAAGGTGGTTGAGTTCCGTATCCAGTTTGGGAAGTCGGAAGCACACCGTAACCTGGCTGGGTTGGTCCTTGGAGTGGGTAACTAGGGTTAGGGCTACGCTGTTGGCTAGCATTGTATCCTTGCTGAATGGCAGTGGTCGACTGAGGTGCTTGATTACCATCACCCTGAGCTCCATAGGAAGGGGTTTGCCCTTCTGGTGTTGGGTTAGCAACATTACCATATCCAGATGTAGAATTATAACCATGTTGCTGATCATAACCTGGCTGGGGCTGACCATAACCTGGTTGAGGGACAGATGCATGAGACCCACCATAGCTATCTTGGGTATATCCCTGACCTTGTTGAATGTAACCGGAGGCTGGTTGCTGATAACCATAGGAAGCATTATCTGTAGGACCTAAGGCACTACCAGGGGCTTGCTGCTGTTGTGGTGCTGACTGCTGGCTATAATAATCATAGCCACCTCCCTGAGCGGTCTGCTGATTAGTTGTGGAAGGGGTCTGATCCCAGCCAGTAGCATATCCAACAGACGTGGGTTGCGGAGGATAACCAGCATAAAGTGGTTGAGTCATATTATACTGTGGTGTTTGTCCAGGTCCTCCAGCATATGCTCCAGGTTGAATATAGCCATATCCAGGTTGTTGCATTTGCAGACCAGGAGGGGCCCAGCCTGTAGGAGGCCGAGCTTGGTAACCTTGATGAGAATATCCCGTCATTGCTTGGTTTCTAAGACGATTCTGCACAACGTTGTTATCTCAAATGAACCAAGAAACCTAATCCAACACATTATGGGAAATATACTGTGCAAGAGGAAAAGCATTATGCATACACTCAGAGCTAACATCGCCCAGAAACAAACACAATAGCACAATATGTCAAATAACCATCATAAAACTACACAGTGAGATGAATTGCATAATTGTACCAAGACAGATATAGTTAGGTGCCCACATACCTACTTGTTGAGTGGTATTATTGCTACTCCAGCAGATGCCCCATCCTCTCCCTATTCGAAGTGAATGGGTACAACAGAAAATTGCAAAAAGAAAAACTATACAAGTTCGTACTACAAGCAAGATGCAAACACCCATCCAGTTAATCAATTGAATAATCAGCAGAAGAATAATATTTTACGCAAAGGAACATAAAGGAATCTTAATAAGTTTATGGTTCCACATCCCAGGGAAAAGCATACGTGTGCTAAAGCAACCAAAAAATCTCCACAAAATATCTAAAAAACTATTGCTAAACAATATGCAGCGGAATGAAATTTAAAGATCAACCTGATATGCCAAAATACTAGAGTGAACCCATTGATAGGTTTGTCAATAAAAATATAGCAGTGATTAAATATGGCTAAAAAGAAAAGATTACTCACTTAACCCCCAAGTTCAAACAGAGCATAGCTGTACCGGTCCCTTAGGCAATTGAAAACCATAGAAAGAAATCAACACATAGTCACAGACAGCATAAGAGATACCAAGAGCTACCTTAAAAAGCAAATTTTCTAAGTTTAACATTTCACTGGTACAAAATTCATTGAAGAAAAATAATATCCAGCTGACGAATCAAGATTATAGAAGAACTAATATACTGAGAAAGTGAACAGATGTATCTTTAATCCTATAAATTAATTATTCCAAGAAAACAATGACAGATATGACAGCGATTAAAAATGTTAACTTTATTAGATATCTATATCCCGAGTAAGACAATGACCTTGGTACTTCAAGTGAAATGACAATATGACGTCAAAATCTCCATTATTGAAGAAGCCCTATAAGAATATTCAATGCACTCTGACGCGATAAATTAGGAAATAGTTTGACTACTTCTCTAAATATAAGATCAAAACCGGACAACCCAAGTTACGATTTTAGTGGTCCAATACTAGAAACTACAAAATTCCCAGCAGGTATAAGCTAAGTACTAGAAAGAAAATCATTCTATAGACTCACAATTCAATCTTGAAATTGTCTAATTCTACATATCCAGTAAGTCGATAAGCATGTCCTCAACTTCTCTTGATATTATCAACGTAATTACCAATATGAAGATTAGAACCATACCAGAATAATGCTCTGAGGACACACACTCTAACTCTAGAGGGTCCCCTGTTGGCGTCACCAATGATCCAATACCCACCAAACCCTACATTAGTTCTTCATATCAATATAAGTAACAAGATGAGAAATAAACAGCACATTCTATACTAGATCAATACAATCCAAAGATTATTCACTTCAGTATTCAACTGAGAACGAGAACAATATTTGAATTCAGATATATCCTCAATATTATGACAACTATCATAATGCCTTAATTACCTCAATATGGCCAATCAGGCGGTAACTTATAAGCCTGCCTCACAAAGCTAAATATCCGGTAAATCATTATACGGTTCAACACACATCGTAGATATCGATAGTTATCACCATATATTAAAACCTGATGTTTCACAACTCGAGCTCTTGACCGATCCTCAACTCTATCCACCATTCATCTCCGCTGCTACACAAAGAAGACACCAACTGCAGAAATTCTTTGTAGTCTTTGTAGGCTGCCAATGGGCCCCACAGAGGCAGTCTGTATATATAACTATTCATCCATTATGGATACAGGCAGATATAAACATTGCAGTGCAAATTATCATGTTAACCCATTCCTATTTTTCATCTAAGAGTTCAATTCAAAGAGATCAAGTTGCTCTATCAGAAAAACGTGCAGACCAACCATACAAGGATCATAATATTTTAAGAGACGCTTAAAATATCAACCTACCAAACTGTATCTTAGAAAAACAGGACTGCACGAGAGAATTCTGCAACCTCTGAGCGAAGACAGAAAAGGGGGTAAATAACAAAATTCTTTGTAAGCCAGTCAATGGCACTGGATAGGCAGTCTGTATACACAGAGACTATTCATTCAATATGGATACAAGCGGATATAAACACTTTCAAGGCAAATTATCGCGCAGATCAATTAAAAAAATGTATCTAGAATCAATCTCGGCTTATTAATTAAAAAATAAAAAAGAAAGCCTTTCTCTGTCAGAATATTGTGAAGACCAGCCAATCAAAGTTCATTTTGACATAGGAAGTTATAAATCATCTAACCAAGATATTTGTTTGAACAGGAGTGGAAAAGAGAAATCGTAAATGTTTGAATTTATAAGCAGGATAGATGGGATAGTGGAAAGTGACAAATGAAGTTATATATTTTAAAAAAAAGGACTGACAAGAGAACGCTGCAAACTTGAATATACAAGGAGAGAAAGGGAAAAGTGACAAGTGACAAAATTAATTGTTTCAGGAGATTGACTAATGAATTAAATATACGGTAAACAAAAGTAACTATAGTAGTTTAATAAGAATTGTAGTTTTAATGGCGACCAGAAGAATCAAGACGTTATCAGGTAAGAGAACTAGGAAAGAAACTCAACAATACTATACCCAAAGGGACCAAATACACAACTAAATAGTTCTAAGCATTATCTATAATCAAAATTAATCTAAAAACTTAAGTGTCCAATGGTATTATGATTCAGAGATCAGGTCCATGTCTAAAGAGTAAATAATAAATCACCCTACATCAACCCAGAACTAGAGGAAACACTAGATACAAACCCATGTTTACAACCTTTCCTCTTTTTTTTCATGACGGGATTATTCAATTTTTAATAATAAATGAAAGCATTCGTATAATTAATAAATTAAAATATAATAAGAAAAATGATAGATTGTTGTGCGATAATTAAATTTTACACCAAACTGAAAAACAAATGAATATACATTGTAGGGGGGTAGTGTGAGATAAAATAGTGATTTTATTAAATAATAATTAATTTATAAAGGATAATATCAAAACAGTTGTATATTATCAAAAAAATTATTCAACTTTTAGATTTGTAGTGATTCGTGGGAATATAAATCTAAAAAATTAAGAGAATAACATTATGCTATTAATTTTGCTTTTAGATTTGTAGTGATTTAGAAGATTATAAATCCAAAAATTAATTAATAGCATAAAGTAGTGATTTTATTAAATAATAATTAAATTACAAAGGATAATATCAAAATTATATTTTCTAAAATTGATATTATCAAAAGTTAAAAATTTACAGTTTTAGATTTGTAGTGATTTAGGGATTGTAAATCTAAAATTTAGGGAATGAATTAGGGTTTGTTTTCATCCTCATTTGTTATGTTAAACTACCATTTAATAGAAATCGACTTTTGTTAAGGGTCTTAAGGAGCATTAATTAGGCGTAACACGTGTTTGAATTGTGAGAATGAAACTCTTTAAATGTACTACATTTTAGTATATTTAATAGATTATTGAAGGAAAATACAAATGAAACCAACAAGATAAATAGTATCAATGCTTCTTTTGATGATAATGAAAGGAATAATTCAATCAGAAGCATGTGTGTATGTGTATCTAATATAGATATATAATAAATACATTAATGGTTAGTGAATCAAAATAGGTTAAAAACATATAATAACCACAAGGAAACTTTAGCAGATGAGACCTTGAGTATAAACTTACGCTGCACATCATAGGCTTTACCACTTCATTCAAGTGAGAATTTTAAGGAACCACGAAAATGAAAACAAAAGCATATACTATGCGCAAAGGATGAACTAATCTAACATATACTTCGTGGGACCTTGTCAACCCATGCTTTCTTTGCATACAATTACATACCTCACTGATTACTTCATTGACCAACAATTTTGCAGCCTCAATCTGTTCACTAGACCCATCTATCTGTACTGTCCTCTCCATGGAGGTATCACCTGGTGGCAGGTGCAGAGGTATCACCTGCACAGTATGCAAAAGCAAATGGTCAAAAAGGCACTGCAAAAACTAATTTTCTGCCTTAAAACATCCCATCATCAGGATACCAAATTTATAAAAACCATTATACAAGAATAACTAATGTTAAAATTGCAAAGACAACACTGCCCTACTACACTAAAAGCGACTAATAGTTGACAAGAGAATTGGGAAAGGAAGGATATATTTAACATACCTGAATACGAGCTCCTGTGCTGCTTTGCATACTTTTTATTGTGTCACCTCCTTTACCAATTATAAGACCAACCTGAGAATGAATACATTACATTAGATACCAATCAGAAAAATTCTCCATTAGATAGTAGTAACTGAAGCTCCGAATGAACTCTACCTTGTTGTTGGAGACCTTCATAACAAACTGTTCAGCCATACCTTGCGGTTCAGTTATCCTTCGGGAAACAATGCCAGAACCCCCTGATTCAGACTGCTCCCAACATTGCAGAAATGATAATTAGAGAACATTAAATTTCCTATTAACACTTTCAATATCAACCAAACACTATTTTCAACGGGTAAAGCCATTAAAAATCATTTAAAATGGAAAAGCAAAACTGGTTACAAAAGCACATAAGAGGTGTATTTTTACCTCATTGAGAACGTCACTAATCAGCTGTTCAGCCTTAGCTATTTGATCAGGGTTACCCTTAATTTCAACCTCTCTAGTTGAAGCATTAAGGTCCGCATCCAAATCTCTTGTAACTTGAATCTTTGCTCCGGATTGAAGCTGAAGGTACCTTATAGTCTCTCCACTTTTACCAATGATAACACCAACTCTACCATTTGGGATCTCAATTTTTTTGCTAGGGCCCGGATAACCATATGAAGCTGCTACTGCACTCATAATTGGCTTCTGTACAAAATCTGCATCCATTAACAATATCTGAGGACCACTCTAATTTCTAACAATAACACAAATAACAGGAAAATTCTACAGTTAGTCAACACTGATACAATCCTAATATTGTAGATCACTGAATCAACTAAATTCGTGAAAGCATTTGCAAGTACTGCCAAATCCACCTAAGGAACGCAATAGACAGCTTGTGTCAGCAGCTATTGACGGCAATAACATCTAAATTTATAACAATAATAAAAGCTGAACATACTAACAAACCAAATTAAGCAACTAGTAAAAGAATAAGTTTTTTACACATACATGTAATATATAATCTCACTCAAAGTTAAACAATTATGAGAGATGTCGAAGTCGAACCAGTGGGGCCTGAATTGAATCCTTTAGTATCAGTATAATCATATCCTCCATTTTCAACCCTAGGACGCTTAGCTTCGACGGAGTTCAATAGGCGCGCGGCGATCTCCTGCGCCTTCTGCTTTGCAATCTGGATATCGTCGGCAGGTGGTGCCACGCTGTTGTAGGAAGGAGCGGAGTCAGGAGACTGAGAAGAGATGGGACCGGAAGAGAAGCCGGTGGTTCGACGGCCGCCAAAAGAAGGGAGAGCCGGCGTGTCGGATTGGTTGGCATACTTCCGCTTGTTCGTAGCGGAGTCGCCGCCCGACGGGTACTGTGGCTCTTCCGCCATTAGTGGTGGTGATGTATATTGTTATTTGTTGTTCCGAAGTCTGCCTTGTGAAAACCCTAGAAAAAGGCAGATGAAGTTTGTAAGAATAGGAATCAGTGGGATTCTGGTCCGCTAAAGATCACTTGAAAGATTATTTAGTTTGTTTATTTTTTTAACCACTCTATATTTTAATTATTTTTTAAAAGTAAAAATAACAGCCTTGCATAAATATAAATAATAAATGGACACTCACTTGTGTAAAAATATTAAATTTTACATATAAAAATATTAATTATTTTTTTTATTTACTTTAATATTTTTTTACATACGATAATTTTCTTATTTAATCAAATTTATTACAAACTCACTATCTCCCGTGTTTTCTTTAATTGGCCATTTAATTTTTTAATATGACAAAATATAATTAATAATACGTTTTCTTTAATTTTGAGTAATTGTTTTTTTTGAGTAATTTTTTTTTTCACTCCTCCTCTCCAATTCTAATCTATTTTTTCTTGTCATTTCTATACATTATTCATTCTTTTGTTATACTAAAAATAATATTAGAAAAAATTAGTATTATGGCTAAATATTAAGCAAATCAATATAATGAAATAAAATGATTTTTTTTTTTGGCTTTTTTATCAATCATTTAATTGCATATGTTTGTTCACAAAAATGACAATTAATCATTTGAAAATTACAAGACTATCTATATAATTTAAAAAATAATATTTAGTTTCACCTTACTCCACATAACATAATGTAACTATTTCATTGATATATATTTTTATGTTTTAGAGTCGATTTTCGAAGTCTTAAAATTTAAAATTAATATGAAATTATTTAATTTTGATACAAACACATAACAACTTTTGTTATTTTCAAAACTTGAACTAAATTATATAAATTTTGAGTTTTAAAATTATTTAATTTTGATACAAACACATAATTGATTTTTCTAAAAATTATAAAATATATCTCTAATTTTACAATTGACTCTAAAAATAATATATCTATTCTCTCCGTCAGATGAGGTGCGATAAGATAAAATATTTTTAATAAAGGAGATTTACAAAAATGCTTTAAAGAGAAAATTAAATAGCATTCAACTACGGAATTGATTTTCATTTTTTCTTTTTTTACTCAACCTTTGTTAGTTTGTTTAGTTTCTCTCCTCTAGTAACAAAAAAGAAGGATTTTAGGCTTCCTGGTCAGTGCAGTTGTTACCCTCTGGCCTCTGTTATGAAATATTTGACTAGGATGATATTTGGTAATCCAACGGTGGAGATCAAATCATTAGTCTTAAAAAATAAAAGGCTTAGATACAATCTTCATATCGTGTAGTAGAGACGAGTCCAGGTATAAAAGGACCATCTTTGTATCTGATGAAGGCTAATGAAAAAGAAAAATCAATTTTCAATCTCTCTAATCTTCTGGAGTCTAGCAGAACTATCTAAACTGCTACACCCTCCCTTTATGTAGAATCAACATAGTTGCTCTTCATTATTTTATGAAGGCAATAGAAAAATCTATCTTTTCTGTAATCAAATTTTCTTACAACTCAGAAGCTTTCCGAGAATGTCGCAAATTCATTGTTAGTGCCTGATATGTAATGAAATACCAGAACATTTTTATTAGAATCCAGATTTGAAGAGAAACAATAATCAGATCCAGGTGATACCAATCATGCACTCATACACAAAGATTCATACAAGCTGCTGTTTTGAAAAGGGGGAAACGGTCAACTGACGAAAAGAAAGAGTTTCAAGAAAGAGGGATCAGCGCAGTTAGGCTTCTAAGATTCGATCATAAAAATGGTTTCAAGAAATCTTTGCCCTGTATAATACTTGAACCAGAAATAAAGAGCTACCATTATTCTTTCATAAGCAAGCAGCAAAAGCTGTGCAGAAGCATGTAGAGTACCTCACTTGGTCCACCACATAAGGAAGTCCTTGCGCCTGTTGATCTTCTTCTGCAGCTGGAGAAGTCCGTAAAGAAGGGCCTCAGCTGTTGGGGGGCAACCAGGAACATATATATCAACCGGGACAATCCTGTCGCACCCACGCACGACGGAATACGAGTAATGGTAGTATCCACCCCCATTTGCACAGCTTCCCATAGAGATGACCCACCTTGGCTCTGGCATTTGATCATAGACTCTGCAAGAAAGGTCAATTCTTATTACATTTGGGAAATATATATTTCCTCAAGACTCCCCTTGCATGAATAAGAACTGGGACTCACATCCATGCGAGTTTTGTGGAAATAACAATTTCCCTACACTTAATATTATAATCTTGTATCTTAATCAACTCATTCAATCATTTCAAAGACTCCCTCAAGTATTTTAGTTAGGCAGGTTTTGCTTGCTTTGTTTGAAGCATAGGTGTGCCTTTCACTAATACTATACTTTGTATATTGCGCATGTTTATGGGTTCACCCAACTTTTTGGCACTATTAATAAAATTCTTTACTTGTAAAAAGATCCCCTCCCACCCACCCCCCACCTTCTCCAAAAAAAACAATTTTCACATATATCCTGGGCCAACAGTTACAATAATGACGAAGGTAAAAGTGCTTACAAAGAGAAGTGGCACAATAGTTTCATTTAAAATACACAATTACTCTTGCATGCACACACACACATACACACACACAAAAATGAGAACACTTCAACAGTTTAGTTTTGGGAAAGGAAAAGAATCACTCCAAACTTCCTAGGGTCCTCTAGAGCACATTCAAAGTCCCTAGTTATGCTCTACAGCTCTAGCAATGTAGCTACATATCCTACTGACTAAAATTTCCCTCCCTCCTAAATAATCTTATAATCTAATAATGACGTTACTGATGAGAAAAAATTAATGGCCATTGCATGGTGTATTAATAGTAGCTCAGGTGCATAGGTGAGAGGTGTTGCTACAAAGTAACAAATTAGAGTACCACTTTGTTCACAAAAGTTAGGTCTGCAATTTATTAAGCTCTCCAGAACCCTAAATTCTTGGCTTCTCTAAATATATTTTATTCATATGCACCTTTAAAAGTTTCTGTCATATAAGAGCTCAACCACAAATTATATACAGCACCATTGTCACCACATAAAGCTTAAAATCATAATATCAGAACTAGACTGTCACATTTGGTCCATAACCTTCAATCTTATTTACAAAGTTAAAACTGAATTATAAAAAGCATATGTACAACAAATGATTATTGAATTGAATGAACAAAAACAAAATGTAACAATATCAAAATATTTGAACTCTAATTCATCTCTGGAGGACCATAAAATATAATATAGAAAACCAATATATTTACATGCTATAAGCTAAATTTTCGGGGAACTTAGAGAGAGATATCATACTGGAAGATTCAAAATAATAAACAAGAAAACCCCAATTCCAAATTCAGGAGAATGAAAATCAAAGTAAATTTTACAAGCATAATCTTTAACCCACAATTCCACATATAAACTACATTAATTACGAGTTTAAGCATATAAATAGATACGGAGATAAGGGCGTACTTTCGAAGAGCAGGAGCCATCTTATTTGTGAGAGTCCCAGCAACAATCATGCAATCGGACTGCCTAGGGCTTGGCCTGAAAATGATACCAAACCTGTCCAAATCGTAACGGGCCGCCCCGGTGTGCATCATTTCGACGGCACAGCAGGCGAGCCCGAAGGTCATGGGCCAGAGGGACCCACGCCGGGCCCAATTCATGAGATCATCGACCTTGGAGATCACGAACTCGGCCGCCTTAGAGAGACCCGCCGGAGAAGTTGTCGAAGGAGGGCCAGGGCGGGCGTAAAGCGTCGGCGGCGAGGGTTGCGGCTGAGAAAATGCGGTTGGGAGGGTGGTGTGGATCGTGGCAGCCCTTAGGGCGGAGGCCAGTGGCGTAAGGCGGTGGGAGTTTCTGGTTAGGAGGGCCATGGAACCTTAGGAGAGAGAAAATTGAGTGATGGTTTGTTCTGGGTTTGAGGAGGAACGGTGGGGTTGGGTTTGCTCAGTTTCATTGTTCAAAAGGTTTGACTTTTGGATAAGCCTTAGAGTGAGACCATCTGAAATTTATTTTATTAAAAAAATAATATTATTTTTAAAATAATGCTACAAACATAAAATATTTTATAAACATTTTACAAACGGCTGATGTGACATACTCCACCTCAGTATATTGATCAATAAATTATTTCAATTAGACCGATAAACGGGCTTAAAGATCATGGTACCAAAGACAATTCATCAAAACCCGAACTTTGGGCCAAATTTTTAAGCCCATGGCCCCGGGTCATTTGGCCTCACACTCAGAAGACCCCAACTTTTTGAATAAAGATTAAATTTTCTAAAATATATTTTTTGAATATTATGGTGTGGATTTAATATAATGTTATAGTTATGGGTAATATTTATAAATTTTGCAAAAGTACGCAAGTTGTTATATAATATTCGATTGGCTTTAGAATATTCGCTTTAACAGTGAATATTCGTATAACCAAGACAATCATCGTTGGTGGGCCACACAACGGAATTATTATCTGGATTGAAAAAACGATAAAAATACTTTATGAAAATAACTACGAAAGTTTTACCATTAACTGTTGAACTATCCTAGAAGAAAAGAAAAGAATATGTCTGGCATTGATTGCATAAGAAGACACCTGTATTGATTATTGATGCTTACGTGAGTAGTCACTCGCTTATACTCAATTATTCTTCAAATGTTGTTGATCATATCTCTCATATTATCGATTCGATTATTGTCATAAGATCATCTGCGTATAATATTTATTTTATTAAATCTATAATTGAGACGACAAAGTTATTCATATTATTAAATCGCAATATTTACAATGTCTGTAAGTTCACTGCGAGGAGAGGTTTGGTCACCTAATCAGTGCGCCAATAGGAAAAATCCTTATCGAAAGCCCCTCTTCCTAGAATCTAATTCTTGATAAATATCATGTGAGTTATAATATTAATGATGAATGTTATTAAAATTGAAATTGTGTTCGAGTTGAATTTGGAGACGCGACGTGATATTTGAGTCCTAACGATGAAATTAATAAAATAGTCTATAAACACAAAATTTTCCTAAATTCACTATTTGGTCAAAAAAGTCAACAGTTGACTTTTTCTAGGGAAAGTCAAACTTTAAAATTTCAAATTTTATATTTTGATAAAAAATGGTTTCATCAGTTGGAATTATTTGTGTTAGTGAAAATCGATAATTATTTCGATAATAATTAATGTCCTGGAGGTTATATCGACCAATCCAATATTTAACCGAATAAATGAGCAATTGATTGCTATTATTTCACATGATTATAACTATTTGTTCACACGTGTATACTATTGTTTCACATTCTTGTTATTATTAGGGGAGTTGGTGCAAGATTGATAATACTTGCAATGACTAAGTTAAAAATGGAGGTATAGATGAGGTCTATACCGTAATTCAGTATTTTCACATGTCTAGAACTATCGATTCACATAATTTACTATCAATCACATTATTTACTATTAGGGAGGTGATGCAAGTTTGATAATATTTCCATGACTAAATTAAAAATAAAGGAAAAGTTGGAGGTATTGTAGATCAAATTTTTCGAGCCCCAAAACGCGCAATTATCGAAACTATATTTTTCTATAAATAAGTTTCGCTTCTTCCTTCATTTCTCACCAATTCACAAAAGCTTTAGAGCGATTATTATAGAGAGAAATTATAGAAAGAGAAGAAGTAAGTTCTTCACCTCACTATTCCAAAGATTCTAGTTTTTCTAAAGGTATGGAGTATTATTTCTTTTTTATCTATGAAGAGAACTTCATTATTTCATTCTTTATTATTCTCGTTGGAATAACTCAGATACTGCCAAGTACCCTATACTTGGTGAAATTCTTCCATTGTTCCATTCTTTATCATTTTGTTGGAATATCCTCGTCTACATAAGGCTTTCTACGGACCGGGTTCCGCCTTTTATTATTCCGCTGGAATATCTTCTTCACAAGGCTTTACGTCGGACCGATTCCGCCTTTATTATTCTCGCTGGAATATCCCGTCATAAGGCTTCTACGCGGGACCTAATTCCGCCTTTTATTATTCTCGGCTGAATATCATGTATCAGACGCTTTTTACTGACCGATTCCGCTCTTTATTATTCTCTTCACCGCTGAATATCCTATCCGTGCGTTTTACTGCCGGACCGATTTCGTTATTTATTATTCTCATTGGAATAACTCAGCATGTGCGGGCCATCGCATGCCCGGTGATTTCTTTTGTTATTCCATTCCTTATTATACTCAAATTGGTTAAAGTTTTGACTTCTATACTTCATGAAATTAGTGGAATATCCTTAATATTTGTGGCTTCATCCAAGATCTTTTCATGGAAATATTCTTCCGAAAGCATTCTTGAATTTTACTCTACAAAGCAAAGATTACATGTCGACAATTTGGACGTTATTAGTTCCTCGGATAAAATAATTCTTGAACTTGTTTTATTGAATTCTTATATCATTGTTATCATCCTCATGTTTATATTTTGTTGAAAGTCATCTGTGGCCTATAGTGCATAGATGGACTTGGTATGATTATGACTGTGGATTATTCTATGTAATCATGAATCGTAATGTTACAAATGATGTGGTAAAAGTCCTCATCAATTCGTAGTGCATTGATGGACAAATTGTTGGCATGATCACGACCATTAATGAATACACAAATATTCTTAGCCCAGTAGTGCATGTATAATTATGGTCGTGATATTAAAGAATATCCTCGGCCGAAATAGCGGGTGATTCAATGATGTGAATTATTTATTGTCGAGTCCCAAATGATAAAAGTGATGAAAACCTTTTAAATCATAAAAGATAGTAGATTTTATTCTATACTGACTCTTTTAATGGATTGCTTGTTCACCGCAGCTTAAACTTGATGGTTGTTATATCAGACGCTTTAACACCGTTGAAGGCTAACGATAATATATTATGCATTATCTTAGTCATAATATTTTCTTGGGCTAGTTGAGCTCACCTTTACTTTTATTGTTCTCTTCAGAAATGAGAACGTAGTAGGGACTAGTCAGGCAACTGGAGTGACTTTAATGATGATAACATTAGTAGTCCTCACTATTCAAAGGAAATAGTGAAAAATAAATATAATAATATTGAATTTGAGTTTGTATATTGTCTTAGACGACAATATTTGTATTAAAACTCACACTTTTATGTTTTGTCGCACTTTTACACGACAGTTGGTACCACGAATTTGGCGACTTAATGTGTGATGTATACCTTATTTTTCGGGGTGTCACAATTGGTATCAAAGCTTAGGATACGATCCTCGCTAAGATGTGAGACTAGAACTAGGAGGGAGAGACGGAAATTCCTTCGCTACTATGACCTACCTAAGTTTATTTGGTATTTAATTGGTCATCAGAGTATAGGATAATATGTTTCATGTCAATTAACCCTTGTTTTGTGGCGATGATTTGAAAATGGCATCCGAGAATATTGAGAACATCACGGAGCACAGAGACCGCTGAGTCTCCACGCATCAATAACCAGACAATGCATCGTGAAGGCGACAATCCTCATGCAAACAACAACACCGCCAAAATGATGAACGATGGAATGTTCAAAGCTTCATGCAATTCACGCAACATTAGGCAAGAAGAAATCGGCTCATTCAAAATACTGTGGAAACACCGGCAACTCTCTGACGGTCACCGCCAAACAGCCTTCAAGGAGCTGACCACCGGAGTTTATTGGAGAGCCAAAACCACTTAAGGCGAAAGCATGGATAAAGCAGATAACCAAGATATTTGATGTCTTTGGATGCTCCGAGGAATAAAGGTTCCTTCGTCACCTTTATGTTGCGTGGAAGAGGTAGATTACCGGTGGGAATCAGAAACGCACTCTTGACCGACGCACTCAAGATGTCTTGGGAGAAGTTCCAAGAGTTGTTCAACGACAAGTACTTTCCGAAAGTATTCGGCTACACGGAAGGAGGTGGAGTTTATCAAGTTGAAACAAAGCAATACGACCGTGTCGCAATACAAGGCTAAATTTATGAGTTATCCCTTTGCATCCCATTTGGTCGATAATGAGGAGCCGAATGACCAATGTTTTAAGAGGTTTAAAACCTGATATACGACAATATCTTATTTCTCATAAACCGTGTTTGTATTCGATGTTGTAAATAGGGCTCATTGTTGAGTGCGATAACGAGTCAACGCAACCAAGAGAAAGCAGCCGGCAGAATGAAAATACCAAAGGTAAATACCATCGAAGCGGTGACAACAAACGTGGAGGGAATCAACATGCCGTAAATGGTAACCACTTCCGGTGGTAATCATAGCCAAGACAATAAAATGGACATTTCAAGAAAAGGAGATTCAACAATGATGGAAAGACGCCAAAGACCAAAGACCCGCTTGTTAAGGAAGGAGAACGACCACCCATCATATGCTTCAAATGCGAGGGGAGGGACACATCATCAAACTGCGCGATGTCAGTCCAAAGCATGTTATAATTGTGAAAGAGAAGGTCACTTAGCTCGATTTTGTCATTCACCAAAGACAAATTCACCAGGATGGAGGCACCAAAGGTCAGCCCTAGAAAAGTCAAAGCCAGAAGAGTGCAAGGAGAGCGTTTGTTGTGACTTACCGTAAAGCAAGGAACACGAACGAGGTTATCACGTGTAAGCTTATCATAAACTCTAAAGTGAAGTCTATACCTTATTTGATACCTGCTTCTACCCATTCTTTTATTTCTCCTACTTGCGCCAATGTTTAAAATCGACCGAGAAACTAGACTTTGACTTATCTCGTTGAAACTCCATTAGAGAAACCTTCATTACATCCATCGCTTATAAGTCTTGTTTGTTCAAATTGTAACTGCGTTACACTCGTCGATATTATCTCCTTAAAAATACTTGCATTGACGTGATTCCCCAATATATCCTCTATATATCTGTAGTCACGCTCACAAACAATTACAATTGCATGAACTTTCGAAATAGTTTTTCAATTTCAAAGTATAAAACTAATAATTATTAGTTTAAGTTAGATAATATAATTATAAAATTTAAAATTATCTATATATTAGTATTAATTATGATTTATTATTTTTAAAAGTTAAATAAATTATATTAATTTTAAAGTATAATTTTAAAAATCAAATTTGATTATATACTTTGAATTACTAGCAATATATAATCCTAATCAACCACTAATTTTTTAGATTGCAATTCCAAAATCAGAACACAATAATATAGATATAAAATTTGAAGATTTCAACATGGAGGTTTACAAGCAATCAATGAGAAAGAAGGGAGAAGACCACTATTATTTATAAGTGACATTACAATGTACAAAGTAGTACATTTGGAAAGTAAATCAATCATTATCCTTAATTATGCAACCCCTACTTATTTAATCCTCAAATCATGCCTTTAGAATAATATCTAAAATTATAATACTATTAAAATTTTAATTGATTGAGATATGTAGTTAATGTAAGTAATTAGAATTATTATTTATTATAAATTATTTTATTATTAATTATTTTTAATATTTATTATTATTACTATTTTTGGTGTATCAAGATTTTATAAAAAAAATAAAAATAAAGCAAGAAGTTCATTGGCTGGCCGGGCTACCCAACCTCAAGACGGGTCTCACAAACTTAGCTCAAAAAAACTCTGGGGCCATTTTGGCCTCGTCAAGCCCTGCTTGTCAAGTCTAGTTTCAATATAGTTTTTGACCCCACACAATATGTTGAGGTGGAGTATACCACATCAACAATTTATAAAATATTTGTAAAATAATTTATGTATCTAGCATTATTCTTATTTTTAATTGAAAATATTCGAAATAGAATTTTGATGTTAGTTAATTTATAAAACTTGTTCTATATCTGAATAAGAACTTGCTCTATATTTTTTGTTTCACAGCCCTCCTAGCCAATATTATGTATACAAACTATACATGTGTTTGTGTGTATTATGGAAAGTGGGAACAAGGATATCTGAATCCAGTTGTTGCAAAATATTACACACATTCCCTCCTAATCACCCAAGCAAATCTCTAATTGAGTTGCTCAAATTTGGTTCACAAAAAACTGCGTTTAACTAATTAATTAATAAATCTGAGTTCGATCTGGCGATTTAAACTTTTTGAATGGGTATAAACTGAGTATCAATAGAAAGTTACGATTTGAAGAGGTTCGAATAATTTATTTTACTTTAAATTTGCTCAAGCCGAGCTCGAATAGAACTTTTAATCGAGTGAATACAAATCGAACCCGAAATGTTTACAACTTAATTAGATTACCCAAAAAGAGGAGGGAAATTCAAAAATAATTACATTTTTACTTTTGAAATATAGGTGTAGCACCTATAATAGAGTTCATCAATAATACTAGATTCAGCATGTGCATTTTAGCTCAATGGATTGATAACCTTCCAACACAAAAGCTTCTGGATCATGATTGGAATTATTGGAGTAAAATAAAACTGAAGAGTAAGATCATAAACTAACATTCAAACTCTGAAAGAAGAGAAATTATGGCAAAAAAAAAATGAGACAGCCATATATCATTTTAATATTTCAAAAATACTCAAAAGTCAAAAATGGCAGCATTCAATAATACAAGGTGAAGCCCCAGATATGGTTCAGATTGGTGCCTAGCAAAAGCAGTCTCCCCTGGATTCATAACAAGTTCTAGTCAATCTCAAGCTAATAACACAATTGAACAGCCATGGTCTGGACATAGGGGAGCTAAAATCACATTATGATCAATTTAAACAAAATAATACCGACTGAATTGCGTCTCTTTCCCTAGGAGAAAGTTATGGGAGATGCACTGCCCGACCGGGAGGAAAAGGCAAGTATTCTGCTCTGATACTTCCTCCAACCACGTGCAGGAGCTTCGGTAAATTTCTGGTATCCTGGTTGATGCAACTTTTATATTGGGTTAGTATAGATGGCGAAGCAGCCGTTGGAAAAGCAACCAAAAATAGCTTTGTATGGCAGTAATGTACAAATTTTCCTGGATCATCATTGCGCGTAATACATGTACAGGCTATTTGAAGCAGCGCAGGCAAGGAAGTTTTCAGTCGGTTGCCATGCAAGATGGAGCAACTTCGTTGTGAAATCAAAAGGAGTTCCGTTTATGTCAACTCCAGAGTTATCTGCTCCTTTGGCGGAAAATGAAACATGAAATTGGCCACATTTAGCTTTAAAGAAAAAAGTAAAAAATAAAATACCAGAATGAAATCTAAAAACAGATGCATATTTCCTCACTTCCATAGTTGCATTATCAGTGTTCTAAAACTCATTATAATTCCGCTATTACTCACCTAACCTGAGCAACTATAATCACACTAGCTCATGAGTAATTTCAAGTGGATCTAAAACTTGAAATTTGAATGACATGACATTTCTACGAGGAAAAAAGAACTGCTACTAGTACTGAATTAATCTAGTAAAAAATTAATCATATCCATTATCTCTTCAGACATATTATCCTTTTCTAGATAACTGAGTTATTATCTGCCGAGACATTTTGCAAAAAAATTCTCCCTGGGTACTGAAAACAAGAGTTCATAATAATTTCCATCTGAGACAAAGCACATACCTCGCTTGACAACACGGGGCAAGGTTCCAAGGGATCTCGTGGACCTTGGCGGGGTTTGAACTTGCCTCCTAATGAATATGACATACATAAAAACCGTTAAAATTGCATGACAATATCCATACAAGTTGTTCTAACAAGATACATGATATTGTGTAGTTTGATCAATAAGTTCCAAAACTTAGTTCAAGTCAGTAAATCATGTGTTAAGTTGTTCTCATAGAATTTAGGAATGCACCTCGTTGGGTTTTTGGTGGCTTCCAAAGTTGTTGCTTCTGTGCTACCCTCTGAACAACCAAATACACGAAATAGATTGCTGGATGCAAGGAAAGTATTGCAATGAATATTCAAAAGCAGACATCATGGAAAAGATGTGAAATAATGGAAATCTATTTTTTATTTTTTTTCCCTGGTCTGATCAGTAATAAAAAGTTGGGGATAAAGAATCCATAAATCAGACCTGTAGGAACCTGTTGCTAACCGCAGTCCATCTTCACTTATACAACATTCGAACTTGTCGAAGATAGAATCATTTTCATATAAATCATACAGCTGATCAAGATTAAAAGAGTAGATACTTAAATACATAGGATAGCAAAATCTGCAAACCTCATTTAAGAATATTGAGGTTCAACAAAAATCTTTACAAAATAAACATCACCTTAGATCTCAGATACTCATGAACGTGGAATGTTGCAACTGGGCCAGAATCCATATTTATGTCCCAAAGCTGACAAATATTAAATCAAATATACATCAGGAAACAGATAGAATTGAGCTAAAGAACAAAATTTTGGAGATTCTTTGATATTTAAGCTAAAGTAGTTTCATCAAAACATAACCTATACAACATGGCAACAATCATAGCCAGGGCAGGACCCCTGGGAATTCTAACAAGGCACACGAGCCCCATCAAGTTTTTAGAATTCATCTTCAGACCCCAGTATTTATTAGTACTTTAAATGCCATTACATATGTTATCCCCTTAATAACATTTTTTTTCATATAAAACCTTACTAAATTACAAGGTGACTAGTTCTTCTACCAAAATTCTCCTCATCCATTTATTTTCCCAACCCTTCCATAAAAGGTTAAAGGTCTTCCGCTAATAATGGCTTGTATTAGTGACTTAACGATATTACATACAAAAATAGAACTATATAAAGATAATAAAAATGGATTTCAATTTCTAATAAGTACAAAAAACTGATATTCCAGAGGGCAGAGGTCAAATCGCAAAGCAAACGGCCAGAAACAAACTTTTTTATTACAAAAATTGTAAAGATCACCCAAAAGGAAAAGGGTAAAGGATCAAAAGGGAGAGAAATGAATTCAAGAGAGTTCTCAAATACTCTGCATTCATAAGACAGTGCAATGAGGGTGTCTCTTGGGGAAGCCTCAACTATATCATGAAAGCAATTCATAGTGTTAAAAATGGAACAGTTGGCAAATATGATTTCAATTCTAACTCCTTCCTACATCTTGCACCTTAAAAAGGGAAACCCAACGAAGGTTGATAATCTAAGAGATGGACATTTGGCAGGAACATTGCTAATTTATTATTGGGACATAACAACCTGAATATGTTCAACAACTTCAACCTTGTTAGAGTAATCAATATGTGAAATGAATAATGAAAAGTAATAAATATATTTTTATTCTAAGCATAGTAATGCTCAAGTCTTACTTTTGGAACGGATAAACTGCTGTATAAAGCAGTAAGGTGAGTGGTTGCATCCCCCCCCAATATAAATTTCAGTACATAACCACCTTCTGGTAACATGGTTTTATTCTAAAGTGCAGAAATTACTTTTTCCATCCTAACTACTTAACCTTATTTTCTGATTGTTTTCCACCTCTATACTATTTTTTAAACTTAAAAATGAATCCAAATAACTTGCTCCAGACACCAGATCATAGCAGACAGACCAGAAGCCATCCAATTGCAATGTTATACGAGACAACATTGAAGCCACGGGAAGCAAAAGGTGGTTGTTGATATTTTTCCATTGGGAAAGTGTTGAACGCATTGAAATTCCAGGGGGGGCCAAGTGCAATTTAAGCATTGGCATCTTGTTTATGCAAGGCAAAGAGGCATGAAGCAATTTAAGTAAGTCTAGGGATATTATTGTTAGTTAGAGGTTTCTAGTAATTGCAAGCACCGGTAGGTAGATACTTTGGAGCATTTTAGCAAGGTGCAAGTGTTAGCCGTTAGTGTAAAGTACATATAAAAGGTAGTGTGCATGTATTGTACGATCTATCGATGAAATGAATTGAATAATGGCTATCTTTGCTCTCTATCTTTCTCTCCAAGTCTCCCTATATTTCATTTCTAAATTCTCCTATCTAAGCTATTAGGGGTGCACATGATCGGTTTCGGCTGGTTTTCTATAAGAAAAATAATCGAAACCGAGGTATCGGTTTTCTATACTGAAACACTGAAGCCGACCAAATCAGTCGGTTATATTTTGGTCGGTCTAACCATTTCCTCTTGGCACTGAGGAATGACACTTTCCGTGGCAGTGATGGCGTATCCTTTTATATGTTACTTTGGGTGTGAGCTTTGGCTTTCAAGTAAAAGACTACAACTACATTGATTACAAAGAGAAAATGCATACCTTAAGTGTCATATAATCACGACTCAGTATATGCCTACCATTCTTTGCAAACTTGATATCTGAAATTGAGGCAATTATATCTGTGAAAAAAGATTTGGAACCAGGAGCCTCGGGTTCCTCAAATCTGTAACATCAAATGAAGATCCAAGAAATAAGTCACTTCATACCTCCTCAGTTATGTCCTGAATAGATAGCATGATTTTTCATAATACCTAAACATTAAAACCGTTGAATATGTGAAGGACCAAATGCAGACAAATGGGTACGATCCACTTACAGCTTGCTATGAGTATCACATAGAGCTGATTGCCGCAAATCGATAAGCCTGATTAATCCTTTTGAGCTACTATATGCCAACATATTACAATGTGAAGGGTGAAATTCCGCTGAAGTTATTACCTCTGCAGGAATAAATTCAAGCATGTGATTCCAATACTATAATGGTTTACGTCATTTTCAACAAAGTGTGGAGGGATGGATGAGCATATATAGTACAGAAAGAATTTCCTTCAATTTTTTGATAAGTAACAACAAATTTATAGCTTGATCGCCCATCATCCAACACAATACAAAAGAAACAAGAAGCCGGACCTAAACAATTTAGCCATTCAACTTCTTGAAACTGCTATAAGGTATATATAAGGTTACTCGAGCATACATGAAGTGATACATATATATATATATATATATATATATATAAATGTTATTTATCATGTTAGAATATCAAGGATAATTATCATTCCAAATCTCAAAACATGTTCCTTTAATTTTCCTCTCATATTACTTTTGTTTGATACAATTTTGATTTAATTTATTTTAAACAATTATACTACTTTTTACAATTTTAATTATAATTACCATCCCAACATACCTTTAATATTACTTCTGTTTGATAATATTTCAATTTAATATTTTTTAAACAACTATACCTATTTTTTAATAAAATATAATCATTTACTAACAGCCAAGGTTTGTTGGACACAGTTTAACGGTATTCAGGAAGTGCCTGATACGTGTCAGAAACAAAGAATTTTATTTTCAAATTCAGCATGCTTAAGAAAAACACCATCTACAAGAGTATTCTAAAGTATCATATCCAATTTATGTCCAACACGTATAAGACACACATATGACATGTCTTAGAAGTATCCACGCATATTAGGTTATTCCAAAAAATTTATATCCATTTTAACCATAAAAAATGATTAACATAAAAATTTACAATTATCCATCTACGAAACATAATTGGCTTTAAGAATGCTCAGATTTCTACCAGTTAGATCCTCCATGTTTGCGGGCTTTACGTCCACGATATTAAAACTTTGTGAGCTAATTTCCAAGTTCCATAGATTTATTCGCAGATCATCAGCTGATATAAATGTTTCACCATCACTATAAAACAGAGAGGAAATGTATTAAGTGAATGTCAAATGGCAAGAGAGGATGCAATTTATTATGTCTAGTATTAATGCACACGCGCCACGCATGTGATGTAAACTACTTTATTAATAAATAACTTGATAAGTAAAGTAATGTAAACAATGTATATGAGAAATTATGGGAGAAAGAGTTGAAAAGAAAGAAGAAGCTAAAGGAAGTTGGGAGAAGTTTGCATATCGTGGGGGAAAGAGGTAAAGGGAAGTTACATGATCTAAAGAAAGAATATTCAATAGTCTGTATAAGTAAATTCAGTTAAGGAACATAAAAAGGCTTCACTATAATGTTAACACCAAAATAACCATCAAGTTATTCTCCCACTTTATTATATATATATATATATATATATATATCTTACTGAAGAGACTCCACTACTTCCTGAGATCATGAGACAATTTTCTGGGCTAATATATGCAAATTCACAAAAAGAAGAGACTCCTAATATATAGTATCTTGCCAAAAAAAATATTGAATCAAATTCACAAAAAAATATATATATGAGGGATGGGTAATATGAGCTTAGCAAATTATACCATTGTTGTATGATATATATTATAACTTCTGCAAAACAATGACACTAGTATTATCTTGCCCAAAAATAACATTGAATCAAATGACAATGTAGTGGAAATACCACTGCATCTACAAAAAAAGCCGGTCGAATAATCGGTGACATTGGCCAGACAGGTATGTCTATAAGAAAAGTGCATCAAACTGAAAACTGAAGACTGGGAAAGGATAACAGGAATATGCCTGAACATGCAATTAGCTTGAAGGGGCCAATGCACTGCGCATTCCTCTATGACTACATCAATGGAAGTTGAACGGCATAGAAAGTGAGTCCTTTTGCTATATATATTTAACTTCTCAAATAGACATTCTTGGACTTTAGATTCAACAATAACGACTTTCTTCTCCTCCCTTATTAGTGTCATGACTCTTCTCCATATCCTTTAACTTCTTCCTTATTATTGTTTATTAATCTTCTCCAAATCCTTTTTAACTTCTTTTATCCGGGAGGCTATGGCTCCATCTAAGGACTAACATTAGGATTTCAGTTTGGTTGTAGGTTCTTAATAGGTTAAACACTAATGACTTGTGCTAGAGTTGAGGACCATTCAAGACCTAACAAGACTAGCTTCTTTCTATTAACATTGCCCTAGCAGGACATTTTGATGTTTATTGTTTGGGACTAGGGAGAGGATTGTGCATATTCACTGTTTGTGAATGAAATCCTCCTTATCAAGTCAAGTTTCAATCATTTAGTAGGACTAAGGACAAGGCTCTTCGGCATTGTTTTTTTTTTTTTTTGCCATAATTTGAGATCTTTGGACACAGTGGAATATCAAGATCTTGACTGATTGCTTCATGCCCTCTCATTTATCATGCGATAAAATTTCTCTCCTTAAGACTCTTTAGGCCTATGCAATGGTTGCCTTTTTAGGATAGAGGTTATTCATGTTTACATAAGAATGGAAGAGCATTCCTTCACAGCTTTGTGTTAAGTCTACTAGATTTTTTTATCTAAAGTATATTGTCCGCTAAATTTCTTTCTTTTTTCTTAAAAGATGAGTTGTCCTGTATTAACTTGCTTCTCTCCACTTGAGCTGAACCAAGTCTGCAAGAGTGCTGGGACCTTTCTATTTCTCTTTCTACACTCGCCTCCCCCCCCTGTCTTTCCTAAAAGTCACTCCTCGCCTTCAATCTCCTCCCTCGTTTTCTTTGTTTTTTTCCTATTTGACACTTCATACATGTATAGTGTTTATTCTAAATGCAAAATCTAAACATGAACATGCAATATGTATGACAATACAGAACATAATTATGAAAACATGAGAAAGCCAATAGTAAAAAATTTAGGGAAGATGTGAAATGCACCTGTTGATTGAGATTGAATTGATATGATAGTCATGGGCATGACCATATAGTCTTCGACATCTAGCTACAAGGCTTGTTTCATGACTGGTTACCTAAAAATCACAAGTTCAGCAAATTTTAGTGCCATAAATTACATCTAGTTAGATAATGACATTGAATTCCTTTAGAACCAAGTAGCAAGAATTCTTAATCCAATAAATCTAGAAGCATCCTTCCGATACACCAATGGATACTTCTTTTAAGTGATAAATTTAGTACTTGATAATTTGAAGCTAATCAGTGCTTTACTCTAAAATATTTAATGCTGCTCATTATACGTCAGGCTAGTACAACTACCACAGGCAAATGTAGGGATGAAATTCCCAATTGTGGCGATGAAAAATCATTGCTTAAATAATGGAAAGGTTTGTCGATGCATCCCCCATTTGCAGTATGCACTTTGGAGCTTGTTGATACCCTTGAACCACCAACTATGCCATTTCCCATAGATTTTGAAGGGCCCACATTCATCTCGCATATTTTCTTGACCTTTTCTTGGACCTGGTCAACATTAAACCATTAGCAAAAACACACCATATTCTTAGCCAATCATTGGTTTTAGGGCTAATACTTGCAAACTACAAACACACCATATAATAGCTGGTGAAAGTATATGATTAAGAATAATAAGATGTGCAACCGTTGTACTAAAAAAATGTATGCGGGACAAGGCTAGAAGGGATTAGAGAAGGGATTAAAAGAAGAAGAACCATGCATGGAGGCACAATGGCATAAAACCACAATTCCGAAATCAATATTTCACGATGGGGGATTACATCACTTTATATAAGAAGTAAATAACCCTAATCCAAGTTTAACTTGGAAAGCTGAACTCAACGAGTAATTAGTAAATAAACTCCTCGTTACCATCAGCTATTTATATTTTCCGAACTAAAATACCCAGATTCTTCAAGTTTATCAACCTAATTCAAAGCATTATTCATTAGTAACAATACAAAATTAGTTACTAATAACCCCTCAAATTTTATAAGAGGTACAATGACGTGACATGAATAAAGGAAAATGATTCATCTAGGTTTGAATATCCCGTGTTGCATCTCCATGCTTACAATCAATTCCAAAGACTAAAGATGAAATATTAAGAATTAGATCCCATTATTTCCGGTTTTGTTTATTTTGTTATTATTCTTGTTTTTAGCAAAAGAATTAGCCCACCATTATAGTCATTAGTTTAAGCTATAAATATAGTGATTTAATTGATGCGTAGTAGTTTAGATTTGACAACTTTCTCTGTGGGATCGATACTCTACTTACTCTGTATTACTTGTTGACACATGTATGCTTGCATGAGTTAGAGTTCTTTTATCAGAACTGAAAAAGAGGCAACAAAACACTCTTCAAGTATTTGTGACAATTTTGTCGAACCTTTGACAAAGATTATATCAATAAGCCATCACAAGAGTGGAGATCAACTTGTGAATATATTCACCAAGATTGCGTTTGGACAACAGAACTTGAAATCCAGTAAATGACTATCATTTAGCCTAAAAAAATCCGTCAATCATAAAATTTAGGTTTAAGCATTGAATTTCAGCACATGAATGTAGTGCCCTTATTGATGTCGAGTCAAAATTACAAAGATTTACACGAGTATTTAAAATATTTTCCATGAAGGATAATAGCAGTAATAGGAGTCTTGTCCAAGAGTCTCGAGACAGCTTTTTTAGCATAAAATGATACACCAATACACGTAACGTAAGTGTTTAGGAAGGAGTACAATAGGTTTATTAGCAACAAGTAGTGCATGTTTCATTTATATGCCCAGGTTTGAGGGTGGTGTTAATAACCATTCGGGGTTGTCAATTATTGCAGGATTGTCTCATTGCGCTCAGGCAAGTGTCAGTCTGTCAATTTCAGTTTATATTTGCAGTCACTTCAGTGCTTGTCACAGAACCGGTAGGTACAGTAGTTTCAAGTGTCAGTCCTGTAGCTCACAGGAGTTGTCTGGGAACAGCAGTGCTCATTAAGCTTAAATTGGTCTTTTTATGGTATGGGACTTCTTAGAAAAAATAGATCATTGTACTCAGGAATTCATGGATAAAGAATTTAATTAACTGTTTTCACACTCTGTCCCTGTCTTCTCTCTCCACTTTTCGTCTCTTTTTTTGATAGGTTCCTTCGCTTCCTTTCTATCTTATATACTTTTACAATGGGCAAGATTATTCTGCTTGTGCCTAGCTTCATGACTTCTAGTCAGCCAATTATCCATCCTCTCCCCAACTTCCATTCCTCCCACTTCCCCCCTGTTCCCAATAAATAAAAGGAAACAAAAAGGGAAGAAGAAAATAACATTCTGTTTGACTACAATACTCTAGTGAACATGCCATGCAAGCATAAGCATATTAAAGTTATTTTAAAGAAATATGAAAATGTATATGACAAAATTAATAGTGTTAGGAAGGAAAAAAATCTAAGATAATTCCAAGGAGTTACAACAAAAAGAAATGATCTCACAAGTAATTTTCGTAAAATATAAACATTCAACAAAATTTGCATTTCCTCACCTTCCAACATTTGATGGTTTTGTCATTTGTGGAAAGCAGAAACTGGGCACTATTAGTTGTCTGGCACCATCTAATCTTTTTGATTTTCTCCTCAATTTCCAAGCTCTTGAGATAGTCAAACTGAACTCAATTATTAACAAGAGCAGAGTTGGTTCACATTTGAAGTCCAATAAGAAAAAGAAATTGACCAGTGACCAAACAAATACTAAACATATTTAACTAAAAGGAAAAAATGAAAACCTCTGGATCATGGCTCTGAAATTCAGTTTTGTAACGAAATTCAGGATGCTGACTTCTTGAACAATCCATACTCTCTAGATCTCTTCGATGAAAACCACACTGCATATTAGATGTTAATATTATAGAAAGCTCAACCGCGGAAAAAATTGAAGCTTTATAGGACAGTATAAGGGAAAATGAACCTCAAATAAAAGGGGGTGGGGAACATACATCTTTTGCATCAGTTTTTTCAAATAAAACCACCCGACCCCCACGATCTCCAGTTGCCAGATGGTCCCCAGTTTTATCAAATTCAATTGCAGAAATGATATCAACTGCAAAATGAAAACAGCGCATAAACAAAGTAATTTGGCAATTACAATCTCAAACTTAGAAATGCATTAAAAATGAAGAAAGAAAGGGTTATTAAAACACTATATGTTTACACAATATCAGATAGACTTTCAATCAATATTTATCAGAATCATTTTCACATCTAAGATTAAAAACCTTTTGTGTCAATAGCAAGATCGAAGGTCTTTAAGCTTGCACAAATAAAACAATTGATTGCATGCGCAACAGTGTCCAAGGAATTACTGATTGTTATGTTAGGATTATTAGTCCTAACACACATTTGAATCCAACTTTACTCGAAAACTTAAGTCAGTAGGTATTGAGACCATTCATGTATATTAATTCCTTTCCCTTTCAATACTTTTCTGATATGATGGGGGCTCTTGTCTCCCACATATAATTTAACAATTTACCCCTTATGTCTGAATCTACTATCAAATCAACATCTCCCCCTCCGCTCCAAGCCTCGTGTCCGCTCTTCCACCAAGAACCATGAGTCTTTCCACCGTTCTTCCTGTGTACCACGTTTCCCATTCCAACAAGCTTACGTCACTTGTTCTCTCACCAAGAACTCATGCAACCCACACCCTTGCTCCACCAAGTGTCCACCCCGCATCCTAGACCTTCTCAAAAAACAACCACGTGTTAATTTTCTTCCAAGAGCGGCCATCTGTCTTCCATTATTGGTGTGCTTGGAGGCCCAATAACTACTCACCGTATCTTTGATACTAGTTTGTAAAAGTTTAGGACTTACATCACTTTGCAAATTTCCATGCCATTAAAAGCAATATATACTATACATGACCAAGCAGCCCAACAACAAATAATTTCAACTCCAAATTCATAACAATACATAATTTCACAACAAAAAACATGTTAGCTAGAGATTTTTTCGTTCTTTAACTAACTTAAATTCACTAATATCACTATCTGTTTACCAAGACTTAACAACAAAATTTCAATGTTCTAAAAGGCGCTAAAGGCCTTTGCTTAAAGTTCAAACACATATCCATATTGCTAATGTCAAAATTCAAACACAAACATGCAATTATTCAAAATTCTAATATGTTTTTAACACATTAATTTTATTCATAAACAAGATTGCTAATAAATAATAAAATTTAAAATTTCAAGAATTTAATTCAATATTAAAACTTAAGAAACTAAACATAAATTTAAGAATTATACTGAATTAAACTAAATATTACAAATGTATCATCATTTATATAATTTGAAGTTGGTACAAGTTCAAAAAATTATATCAAGATCTGGTTTTGATAGTTATTAGAATAAATAAAACCTCTCCGCCTAGACCCTGTCTAATTTTCTTAAGGTATTTTTTTGCCGCCTTGGGCTTAGGTGAGACGTCAAGGGCCTAGCGCCAAGGGAGAGCCTAGCGTCTAGGCAGGGTGCCAAGGGGGGCTAGCGCCTAGGCGGGGCGCAAGAAGGGGCGCCTAGGAGGGATTTTTAGAACAGTGCAAAATTCCTAATGTACTTAATAGATATTATATATTATCAAATTTCATTTAGTAATTATCAAATTTTAAAAATAAATAAATAAATAACACTGGCGGATAAAATTAATAAAATACCTTCCTGAACTTCCTCTCCAGCTGCACGTTCGCCAAACACCTGAGAGAATTTCCAATCCAACGGCTCCGGCGGCCCCGCCTGAGCCATTACCTCATCTCCACCGTCGTTCATTGTTCAGAAAATCTCTCCAATTACACAAAACCCACCAAAAATACTCTTTAACTTAACCCTTAAATCAATCGATCTGATATTAGAGCTGCATAATCATCATAAAATCGAAATCTTTCTTATAAACACAAAATGCAGATTAATTTATATAAAAAAAATTAAAAAATACACACTATTGAATATCAATCAAACAATTAACGGTGATCTTTCTCTCTATGTATATATAATATATCGAACCAAACTCAGCCCTTTCTCTCTCTAGCTAATTGCAGAGAGATTTTTATTGAACGTAGTTACAGAGAGAGATTGATCGATGAGATATCAGTCTTTTCTCTCTCTTACTATTTTGGCTGTCAGCTCGCTCTCTAATCTCTGTTCTTGTTTCACTTGTCAATTTTATTTTATTTTTTAAAAAAAGAGTTTTATATTCTTATAAAATAGTTTAAAATATTTATTCTTAATTTTAACTATTTTTTTATTACTCAAATAAATGCTGAGTATATTTAAAAATAAATATAAACTATAAAACTTATAAATTTTAATAAACTAGACTCTTGTTTGTGGGATGAGTTATAAATATAACTAACAAGTTATATTAAAATAAAATTAAATACAAAATTTATAATAATATGATGATAATACAATTTCTTGATGATTTGCTTTTGAACATATAAAAGTATTAGATAAATCATAAGAAACATGTTATTCTAAAAATAATAATGTATTTCACTCATAAATATAATCTTTGGAACTTCAAAGCATTGTATTATTTTTAATGTAGTGTCCAAATGCATTACTATAAAAACTATAAAAGTTGATAAAAATAAAATATTATTATGTAATTCCCAAAAGGGAGTCTAAAGCATATTATTAACAATTAAATTATGGTAAATTATTGGATGTTACTAGGTCCTTAATCCTTGTATAAATAGACTATTCCACTAGCCATTAGTTTTAATTAAGAGGGATCAAATAAGAAAACTTGAATATATTGATATGGGTATCTGCAAATCCTCAGAGATTCATGATATTGAGTATGGTCCTGATACTTTGGTAGATTATGAAGACATAAATTATGCAGCTGATGGAATTAAAAGACTTGGTTCTCTTCATTCACTGCAAGGGAGTAAAGTAAAGGGCCAAATCAAGATTCTGGAATTATTTACCAGGTAATTTATTAACTTGTAAAGTTGTTTTGCAAGTTCTGTTCCTCCTCATTGCCAACCATTTTGCATACTAAAAACACCATCCAGTTTATTTATTTTCTAAGAAAAGACTTATTATAAAAGATGAAAACTTTGTGTTGGATTTGAGGAAACAAATGGTCACCTGGTGAGCAAGTTTGTTCGGAATCGCTTGCCGTCTTTGCTCTTGTTGCCAAGTTGAACACAACAACAAATGATAATGAATTGGTTTCAAGTAGAAATTTATATAAATGGAAAGAGGCTAGTATTAGTGCCTTCAAATTGATGGACAAAGAGATTAAGCTTGTGGACAATGTAGACTGTTCTTGCAGTGGAACCACTGCTGTTGTTGTCATAAAACAGGTAAAAAGAAAATGATTTTGGGTAGATAAATTAAATGTTTATAAGATTTGTGATATGTTTTGGACATTTTTTCAAGGTTTGGTTATTTAGTGCTTATTGTGATTGATTACAAAATTATGCAGGGTGAAGATCTTGTTATAGCAAATTTAGGTGACTCAAGAGCAGTGCTGGGAACAATTGGTGAAAATGGAATCATGGCTCTTCAGTTAACCACTGATTTAAAGCCTTGTGTACCCAGTAAGAACTTCTTCATTATGTTCTTCCAACACTCAAACTGTTTTGTGGTTTCGATTATTCATACTTTTCTTGGGCTAAAATTCAACCTAAGTTTATTATTCGGTTCTCTTGTGACCGAGTTTAGAAGAAAAAAAGAAAAGAAATGGACGAAAAACTAAATAGCGTAAGTAAATCTTTTATAACTGTTATAACATTTATATTATAAACATTCTAACTAAATATTAAAAACTCAGAGACATATAGTTTTAGTCTTGGGAAATCTTGGAATCGATTCTTACATTTCTAGTATAATTGTGATGCAGTGGAAGTAGATCGAATTAGAAAGTGCAATGGTCGAGTGCTAGCACTGGAGAATGAAGCACACATCCAAAGGGTGTGGTTTCCTCATGAAGACTCTCCACGCCTAGCCATGTCTCGAGCTTTTGGGGACTTTTTGCTCAAAAACCATGGCATTATCGCCATCCCTCGTGTCTTCTATCATCGTTTAACCTCCGACCATCAATTTCTTGTTCTTGCAACTGATGGGGTAAACCCATTTTCTTCAAGTCTTCAATCCTAAATCTTAAAGAAACTAAATATGAAATTTTCTAATTTTTCTTATTTTTTTTGAGAATTTTCTTTTATGCAAGTATATTTCGGGGTTTGATCATAACCAAAGTTATTTAATAGCCACGTCCAACTTATTGTATGTCGAACGTTTTTTATTCTCCCCTGACATACAATGTCTTATGGTTTGTATAAATTATTGTCTGACATATAATATGTCAGACGTTGACTACCAACTAACTGTGGGTCATATTATATATATATAGAGAGAGAGAGAGAGAATTGAACTAACATAGGTTCATATATGTGGGAGGATTGTAGGTGTGGGATGTGCTTAGTAACAATGAAGTTGCATCAATTATATGGGCAGCAAAGACGGAAGAAGAAGCAGCTAAAGCTGTAGTGGATGCGGCAGCAGCAGCTTGGAAACAGAAGTTTCCTTGTTCAAGGAGGAGGGATGATTGCACTGTCATTTGCCTCCAGATGATTTGAACTGTTAGCCAGTCATCTTTTACTAGTTGAGCAATGCATTGCATTGCAGCTTCCATATCAATCAATGTATATAGAGAGCTTCATTTCAGGCATTTGCCAGTGCCCAATAACAAAGTTGGGGCTTAAAGATTGATTAGGAATCTAGGTTTCAAATTTGAAGCATATATATATTTATATATATATATATATATATATATATATAAAGCTTGTTTGAAACTGAGAATGAATTTGAATATTTGATTTAAATTAAAAGGTATATTATTAATACAAAGGCACCTCATCTTTTAACACATCAATTAGACACTGGAATATATTTCATTAGCGTGCGAATATCAGACCTGGGATTCATTAGCTTCCCTCCAAACCACGCAGATCAAAACTACTTAAATTTGCTTTAACAATCTTACAAGGAAAAATCTCACTCAAAAATGTTTATATAACCGAAAGCCTCAATCCAACTGGAATAGATACATAATAAACCAATGATTTAACCATCCAACAAAAAGGCAGTTTTTTTTTTTTTTGTGTGGAAATATATATTACTCTTCAATTTTTCATCAAAGATGTGAAAAGGGTTTCTATACTTCTTCTCAAATTGATGTATTTGCATCTCCATATGGTCCCAAGGAAAAGAATGCTGCAAAAGAGTTGCAAAATCCAAAATAACTCCTCCAAGCCACATAAATGGGCATCATTTCAAACATCAAGATGATTCATCTCATCTTTTGAATCCTCAACTCCAGGCAGGTCGTCATATGCAACTGGAACTCGAATTCTATCATGAACAGATGGGCATTTCTGTTCAACAAAAGATTGCTCAAGTTGGTCTTCTATATGAGATGTAAGCTGTGAACCATCTAAACTGTTGCCTGCTCCCTGATCTGCGGACTCGAGAGAAATTCCTTGAGAAGAAATTGCTTGGTTCTGCCTTGGTGGCTGCTTAACATCGTGTTGCTTGAATTGCTTCTGCAATGATAAAAACGTAATCCAGCTTTAATAACCACACTTAAATGAGCATTGTATTTCAATGTGAAATGAAACAAGAGAAAAAAACCATATAAATAGACCTAGCCGGTTACCAGATATGTGCTCTAGTTGCTAACACAGAAATAAGCTATGAAAGGGACGTGATAAGCTATGACTAATACAATCCCAAATAAATAAAAGAAATTTAGAACATCTTTATCCAATTAGGCATTTGAATTAAGGCAAACTGAGCTTCAATTAAAAGTAATATTTAATGCAATTACCAAATACTATCCCTACATCTAAGACTCTAAGAGTGACCGTCCTGCTGATCAATATAATATGGATTGAATATTAATTTGAGACTGAGTCTTTATGCCATTGTAGCCTTCGAGCATAGTTCTTCTTTTTCTATTTTCTCTAGTTCCTTAATCCCATCTAGACCCTGTCCTACATCATGCCCTCCCTCAAATATAGGGCATGCCTCCTCTTCTTTCAAGTCAAATACTGAGGAATTCTTATCAACAAGATTGAAATCCCCAGAAGCCTACTTAATTTAAATGTGATAAGGAAATTTCTCCAAAGAAATTCAGAAAAGAATCTTAAGCAATACATACATATCAACTATTAAGGTGAATTTACTGAATCATGCAACCATCGACATAATCATCAAAACACCGAGTAAATTCCCTTCTGTTTGTTCTCCAGCCACTACTACCACACTAAAATAATCTCCTCTTTTACCAGATTAGTCATTAGTCCTAATGGTGTAACAACTAAATCATGTTCCCTACCAGCTCCGTCCATAGCAACTATGACTCTTTCAGTCAGAGTAGTCTAAGCATTGTGATCACCACATAATACATAACCGGAAATCTATGTTTTTGCAATATATATTATTAGGTTCATTATCGAGAGATGAAGGGATTCTCCACTCCTTTCATTTTAAATTCTTAACACTTTCAAGTTCCTGATGTTAGGACTTCTTTATCAAAATGCACAATATTAGTTTTTATTTAATTCCGTCAAGAAGATAGTGGTGTGAGTTCTCTAGAACTGTTTCACCATTGTAGTTACACAATATCCTAATTCCTACACAACTTTAGAGAATCCATTAGTAGTGAGGTTAGACTGAATCATGGCTTTCGAAAATCCACTGCTCCCTTCATCTAACATTGTTAAAATGTTATATATTATGTGTACGCATGTGTTCAGGCCCATGGATATTCAGAGAACGAAAGAAAAAGGAAATAGCAAAGTTGGCATATGATCAAAAAGCGAATTTCATTCTATTCACTAAAACAAGGTATATAACTAACCTCAAACTCATTCCCCTTTTTCATTATCTCATTGTAGGCATTTGGATCACGTACTTTAAGAATGCCCCATAATATGCCACCACCTGTTCGATAGCGTCTTCCATCAGCAGTCTTCTGACCTCCACAAGCCTGAATTGCATCCACCTACAATGTTTACAGCACATTATAAATTTGACCAAATTACTGTAACTATGAGAAGGGCTATAAGGTCAAGAATGAAAGAAAAGACAATGAAGAAACAACCTTTCAAGAAATACTACAATAAATGTAAACTCTAAAGGCATAATCCACAAGTGTATACAAATAGGACATTCTAGTGGAAAACACCAGTATTTGTTCTAGTTTATGTATAAATAATGGAGTCCTAAGGTTTGGATTGAACTGTTCATAACAAAAACTAATCTCACATATTCACCCAAGCGTAGCAAAACCACATAAAATAGAATCTGTCATAAGAGCTCCTCATTGCATCAGTATTGGAAACAATTTATGTTTTTAGTCAATTGATAGAGTCTCAAAATAGAACAACTCAACTCAACAAAGCCTTTTTATCCCAAGCTAGATGGGGTAGGCTGAAAATGAATCCCACATATACCACAACAAAAGACATATCACAAGACTAGTGGACACAACTTTCTACAGGTTAACAAGGATGACACGTTTCCTTTCCCCTAGAAGTAACCAAGTCACTAGTGATAAATCTTAAAGAACTCAAATAAGCAAATAAACTCAAAGATTTAAGAAGCAGCAAACACGAAAAAATCTGTAATAACAAGCAGAAGAAAGCAGGAAGGAAATAAGTAAGAACCAACAGTGACAAGCCAACACAACAATAAACTAGGTATATAAAAGAGAAGACTTCTGAATATCAAGATTGGTATTTTAAAAGGTTGTATTTACCTAGAGATTTTTTTGTCTAAGGAACATATTGAGGAGATTTGTCCTTTTCTAAGGGGTCTATTTTTAACATTTTAGTGATGAATGTGTTTCTATGTTCATACCAAGAGATGAAACTGCAAAAGATAGGTGAAACCATTTGATATGAATCTACACCAAATTCACCAATAAGTAAAATGGTGATTCAGCCAGGAGATATCTTGATTCAAAAATCCACAGGACTGGAAGCAATGAATGGCTTCTGCAAGTAATATCTGCGAGTGTAGGGAAACAACATTGAGCATCAGAAACTAAGAGAGACAGCAGTTTGTTAAACAGATTTAACAAGAGCCAGCCCTAGGCTGTCCCAAAATCAATAACAACCCCATATTCTCACCTTCTATCACAGAACCAATTGATTCATTCTTGTCTTTACCAAAAAACAATAAATAAGAGTCTCTAAACTTTCATACTTGAGGGAAATTTGAAGTAATGAAAGATGGATCATGGGAAAAGATTGTTGTTGAGGATACTTACTTAGTAGCTTTAATCATATATACAGAAACGGTCAGTAGGCCCACAAATGAGCCAATTAGCTTAAGAGTGTTCAGCAGGGAGGAGATGGAAAAGGATTTAATAAAAATCAACTGCATTCTGATGGAGAAAGGTTAACAAACCACACAATTGCAATCTATTGAACAACATAAGAAATAATTTGCACCAAACACACATTTTCCACGAACAATAGTTTATAGTTCAGACAAACACATACAATAGCATATATATCATATTTGACCATTCAATGATGGTATACAATGTGTGATTTCTTTTAGAAGAGAATGAAATATTGCTACTGACAAAGAATGAAAGCGAGTACACTTCACAAAAATCCTACATTCTAATTATAGCTAGCATTGTCCAGGGAACGTATCGTCATCTAAAGATGTAGATTTTGTCACTGGCAGTGACTATAAACTATACATGTTATATCATTTTCATATAAAATTCAATTTAGACTATAAACTATACATGTTATATCATTTTCATATAAAATTCAATTAAATACAACTAACACATTTACTGATAAAGATGAACATGCAACATTAAAAGCAATTACCAGATGAAGAAATTTGGGTTCAAAATCTAAGCTGGTTGAAACTTGAAACATCACATTTTAGGGAGAGACCAGGGTCGTAATAATATTTTCCAGGATTATCTCCTTACTATTATTCATTTTCTTATCAAATATAGTTGTTGAAAAACTGATAAAGAGAATAGCAGGAAGATTAGCAAATAGCAAGACCAAAGAGTATCTTAAGATATTTCTTAGCACTTCTGGGAAGGAAGATTATGTATTACACAAGTCCAGTGGCAAAAATGAAGCCATGAACATAGTTTCTTAACACTTTTGGGAAGGAGAAAAACTGATGACAAAAAATAGCAGAAAGGATAGGTCAATTGTAAGTGTGGTATCTTAAAATTTTAAAGCAGATGATAAGAAATGAAGCTGTCAAAGACCAAAAGCAGTAACCTTTCAGATAATCCTTGGCAGCAGTTAGTAATTGACTACCTAAGCTTGCTGTGAGCAACAATATATTAAAGGTACTTTAATACAAGTGCCTTCAATATGTATAAAAATATTTTAACAACCCAACTTTTATAGCCAGAGACACCTTAATGCCCAAAGAATAATCAAGTATAAAATCTAAACTAGCAGTATGTAATATTTAAAAAATAGAAACTCCTGAATTTAAATAGAAACTCCTGAAAACATTTTTCCAGATAGCAAGAGATTTATGGTAGACAGAGTGGATAAACCATACCTCTTTAACAAGATCGCTGAAAGCAGAGACACCCAGACAACCTACAGCAGTCCATACCAGATAAGACTTTCTCTCTTTCAAGCGCCTACAAACATCAAGAACAAATCTGCAAGTAATAACTACAAACAATTAGGTGCCATTGGTGACTATTTTCTCTTCAGAAAGAACAAGGGGGTAACAGAGACTGGCTATAATGGTCTATTCAACAGAAATACTGACTAGAATTTGACAGCATAAATTAACATGCTACAGGTGCATGCGGGGGAAAACCCCTAAGAAATTCATTGATGGAAGTCTTGAAATTTCTACAATTTAACATCAGAGTTTACACTATAAACAGAAAATTTAAGGAAGTGTTCACGATCCAAACCATGAAGTAATTGCAATAAAGGAATTCAATGAGCCACGATTCGGAAGTTTATTTCAAATAATGTTTCTACAATGAACTTTCCTCTCTATGTTTTATTGTTCTAAATATAAACAGATGTATATGTATGTGAGTGAGTGTGTGTGTGTGTGTGTGTGTGTGTGTGTGTGTGTGGAAATATGAGATTAAAAAAAATATTGGAAACATAATCATATGCGAGATTATAGCCACCAAACATAAAATCCCCGCAGGACATGCCAAAAAGACAAATATTGTAGCCTGTAAGGTATCTTCTTGTAAAGTAAATTGTACTGAAATGCCAGGTGCTAGAGGAATAAATATAAATAAAACGCAGTAGCTCTATATTTTTTTCATAATGCTACAAATGCAAAACAGGATTTAGCAATGAAAATAAAAATTCTATCTCATCAGCCAAAGCAAGAAAAATGTTTTGCAATGATAGGAACCTGTTAATATCTGTAACATTAGGCCCTGAATTGCCTTTCTTTCTCTTATGCTTTTTCTTATTATTCCTCCGCTTTCTATTCTTATTTTGAGATTCTTGACCTGTTATATTCCCATCTCCACCGCTACTTCGTCCCACTTCACAGCTACTTTGTCCCACTTCAGTCTTCAAATTATGTACAGTCAACTCTCCTTCTTCCACATCAAGCATCTCAACATCCTCCAAGTTCTCCTCCTCAAAAATGGAATCAAGTATGCTATCTCCTCCCTCCATTCAACCAGCAAAACTACAACACCGCAAATGTATAAAACATTTTAAAATAAAATCATATATAAACAATGACGATCAATGTGCAGAATGAGGCCAGATAACATATTCATTATAAACGAAAACACACATGTAAGCAGCTGTACCCAAAAAGCAGTTTCGCAAAAAAATGCAATAAATTTGTAACTACAAAAATTAGAGAAAATCAAAACACACGGATTGTTCTGTTATAAGTATCTCAAAATATATTTTTTTTTTGTAATCATCGGAAAAAAAGTATCAAATATATCATAAATTAGTTAGCTCCACGAAAAAATAAACACATTACGTATCAATTATGATCATCAATCAACACATATTAATCCATAACAATCCATACTTTTTGGAACATAACAAACCCTAGTTGATGTTATTGGCATTAATAAGCTTGTTCATGAACTCGAAACCCTAGCACATACATCTACGGTAATATATACAGAAAAAATAGATTATTAGGGTTTCAGCGGAAATGCGAACCTGAGAGTATCAATAAAACCATAAAAGTGTCGTGTTGTGAGCCTCCGGTAGGGCACAAATTAACGGCGGCCTATAAAAATACGGTTTGGGTTTGAAATACGGACTTTCATTTATATAGTTTGCTGGCTGGATCAGTGGGCCACGTTAGAAAAATAAATAATTGATATTTTTTTTTGGTAGTGTTATTATTGAGTTTATAATGAAAAATAATAATAAGTTTTATATTTACTTTATTATTTTATTTCTATATTAATTTTATTCGGTTTTTATGTCGGTATAAAGAAAATTAAAAATTTTGTTTATATTATTTAACTTTCAAATTTTTTATTTTTGACAGAAAATTTCTATAAAAAAAGTGGTAAGCTTTCTCCTTATTTTAATTTTTTTTTTTGTTAATTAAAATAAAAATAAAAGATTTCTCTTAATTTAATAACTCAATTTTAAGGACACAATAAAAGAAAAATACTATATTTTTGTTGGACTATAAATTTGCATCTTGTCACAATAATCGCATAAGCATCTAAAACAAAATTTATTTAAATAAAATAAGTTAGGCATGTGCTATAAATAAATTGATAAGTTTTATTAAGCTTATCATCATGTATTTTATTAAATATTAAACAAGTTATGCTATTTTTAATAAAATAAATACTCCAATAAAATTATAAGTAAAAACTTTTAAAATGCACATTAGTGTGGAGTTTGATTTATTTTTTTAAAATTAATTTTAATGTTTCATGAAAAAAAAAGTATTAAAATTTTACTATTATTATTGTAATTAAGTTATAGTTTAGTTACTTTTTATTGTATTGTTTTCATGGACTCTTTTAGTTTGGGCTTGTTCGGTAGTTAAAACATTTAAAGTGGACTCGATCCAGTATATTTACTGTTTAAATAAGTCCTATCCATACAAAATATTACCAAAAAAATGGATACAAGATAACGTGTCGAATTATAATTAGTTGATGTTGATCGGGTCAGTAATCAATCATTTTCATAGACACTATTTTGTATCTAAATTTTTATCAATATTTTTCTCTCATCTGTCTTAATAAGAGAGAATTGATATTTTCATAAATAAAAGTGATAGTTCCACAACGTTTCACAGTTTCACTCATATGAATAGTAAATAAGTCTCACACTCATATGAGAGGAATTTTGTGAAATTATCAAATTATACTTGTAAAAAAATCAATTCTCTTATAATATAAACGGATCCGGTTACCATGAAGTTAACTTCACGATAAGTTAATCGATTAATACCGTCTGATGTTGACTCACAAAAGAGAGATTATATCCGCCTCTGCGTTAATAAATTTACTAAGGCTATAAATGAACTGAGTCGAATATTGAGTTGCTTAAATTTGGTTCACAAAATTTATCTAGTATAAAATAAATAAAATAAAGTTTAATTGAGTCTCGTTTAGCTACTGAGTCGAGAACGATTTCGATCGAGTTTGGGCAGTTTCAACTTTTCGAACGAATATGATTCGAGTATCAATATAAAATTACAATTTAAAAATGTTCGAGTAATTTATCGAACTTTAAAATTTGCTCACATTTGAATCATTTATATTTCGAGTTGAGCTAGAATCGAACTTTTAATTAAATGATGAAGATTTAACCTAATTTTAACTGCTTCCCTTATTTTACAGTCTTAGTCGACACTGTATTAGTCAATTGACCAAAATTAATTTCATGCTAACCACTTCTAATATAAATAGATATTTCAGGCATTTAAATTAAAGCGTTTATTTAATACTTTTTATTATTGAATAAAAAAAAGGCTTAACAAAGTCTAGCCTTGTTTTCAACTTTCTTGTTTTATTAGGCTAACTATGGCAAAACAATCGAACAAATTTTAAAATTTACATTTCATTTTCTTAATTTGATCCATTGAAATCAACAAAACTTGCCGTAAACGAAACTCCTACTATATTTAATTAAAATTAATTAATTCATGAAAAAAACAATGAGCAAAGAGATTGTTGATTGAGGCACAAATTATTCTTGCGTACACAAATTTTCAACGTCTTCTTCTCATATTTATTACTAGCAACAGTCTCGTGCCTCCGATACTATGGACAGTGAAATTTATCTCAAATTTTGAATGATCCGAATGATTTATTAAAATAGACTAAAAATTCAAAATTATTTGTATTTTATTATATAGATTGAATTCACTCACCTACAGTCTAGGGTATAACAAAAAGGAGTGAAGGGCTTGTGATAGATACATATAGGGTATATATAAGTTATATATTTTAATTTTATAAAATGAGTTTATTTTTTAAAATTAAAATAGTAAAATTTAATTTTACGAATAAAAAGATCATGCAAAAATATGAGTAAATGTAATTTTTTTATTTAATTTGAGATAGTGTAGCACTATTATTATTATTATAATCTTTAAAAATAAATATATTTTTTGATTATTAAAATTAATTGAATTTTCATTACCATAAAGTCGATAATAGACATTATCAAATCATATGAAAATTTATATATTCAAATTTTTTAGATGTTTTTTAAATTAGTACGATATTATATTTATCTAAAAATTCTAAAATAGATGTATTAACCCTATGGGGTATATTATTAGTTAGATACTTTATAGGATATATCCTTTTATTTCACATAAAAAAAATACTGGAAAAAAAAACTTAATTATTGTGGTGATAAATAAGTTGATGCCCCCAACTGCGACGCCCCCAAAATAGGTCCATTCCATCCAACCCATTCTCGAAATTCGCCAAATACATAGTGCGAAAATAACTACAACTTTATTAATACATTTGTCGTAAGCAAAATACGACAACATATATATCTGTGAGTTTAAATACAATTATTGTCTTCTGACAATATGCATACCCAAATAAATCCTCATCACAATTATTTATACATTATTTTACAAAATTGTGAGGACTACTAAATAACTCTCTCTAAAACCTTCATTCCATACCCCCGACTAAGACTTTAGCTACATTCTCGCCTCCCGAGAAAAAAAATGGAACAAAAAGAAAAGGGTGAGCTCAACTAGCCCAATAAAGAATATTATGACTAAGATAATATACAACAAATTATCGTTAGTCTTCAACAGGAAAAATCTAATAGAATCTGATAGACAACCAGGTTTTAGATCAACAATCGCGGTGGAACAAACAATTCATTAGAAGAGTTAAGTAGAGAATGCAAGCTACTATCTTCTATATATGAATTTAAAAGTTCATCGTCGATATTTTATCCTGTAACATCAATCAATATATATCTGGAATCAAATATTCATCTTTGCACTACGTGCCAAAGATATTCATCACCGTCATGTTCATCTAAACACTGCTTCATCTTTTGCACTTCTTCTACGCCAAAGATATTCATCAAAAATCATTCATCTTTTTGCACTACAGCCAAAGATATTCGATAATATCATCATTTAGGGTGAGGATGATGAAAATATTTTAAAGAAAACGAATCCAAAGGAAACAAAAGAACAAGTATTAAGGATTCAGTATTTTAAACAATTCAAGTTCAAAAATACTTCATAAGTAATCGAGTGAGTAAAATTCAAGAATGATCAAAACATAGATACAATCAAAGCTAGTATCCATAGTAGATATTTTGGACAAAAAGAAGAAATTTCATTTTTCTGATTGAATAGTCTTGTGATTCGTGAATAGTCTCAGATATCGTGAATAGTCTTAGTATCGTGAATAGTAACTCTACACCAAAAGATAGAAATTTCACAAAAACATCATCACACTTAAGTGAATAGTACTGTGAATAGGGACTCGTGAATAGTAACTCATGAATAGTAACCTCGACATGAAAAAGTTTTAAATTTGATAAAATTTTCAACCAATATTTCTAAGTAATGATATTGAAGAAATAATATCATTTTCGAATAAAATAACATCCCTTACCTCGAAAAGACAAGACTTCTAGTTGAAACACCTGATATAGGCTATGACTTGAACTTGCAAGTATATAGCAATACTCAAAGTATACTCAAAATACTCACAAGAATACGCTTTCGATAATATAGAGAGAAAAACTTCAGATTTACGGTGTGATTTTCAATTCTAACCTAAGCACTTATTTATAGGAAAATCTTTAGAACACCAAAAAGTAGAAAATTTAATATAATAATATTATATATATTACAAATTCTCTCGCACATTTTGACAAACTGATTTCAACTTATCTTGCACATGCTAGAAATTTCTCACAAAACAAAAAAAATTTTTCCTATTTTAAATATTTTAAACTTCCAAAAATCAATTATTTGAAGCTTGAACTTCAATAATTCATAATAAATAGCCCTTTTATCAGAAAATTCGAATCTCGCAAAATTTTATAGGAAATTCAATTCTCTACAACTTTGCAGAAGAAAGTTTTTCCAAATTCCAAACAAAATTTGACCGAAATCCACAAATAGGCGATTTTACAGGCTATAATCAAATTTCAGTCAATAAATGGGGTCCACCGACACACAAAACACGTGTTAATCATTTAATGTAACAAGAATACTCTTCCTCCTCATATACTCATATATCCCACATTCATTGTAAAAATATCACCATTATTATATTATTAAAATATAATAATATATTTAAATGAATTATTTTATCGAAAAAAGATAAAATTTCAATTTTCAACAATTGTCACTTTAAAATTTTCTCCATCTATATCCACATAAAATCAATATTTTTCTCATCATATAAATCAATAATTAATTATTCACAAATAATATTACAAAATCACAAGATCTTGTGACTGTGCCGCTTCTCAGAAAGAGGGCTTTCAATAAGGATCTCTCTTCTTGGGCGCCGCAATTAGGTGACCAAACCTCTCCTTAGATGTAACTTTCTAGACATTGCCAATAACGTTATCCAATAATATTATTCAGATAATATGAATTATTGCTCTGATAATGGAAAATCTTTGTGTAATGACAATTTATTGAAATAACGGTAATATAAAATATCAATGCAAATTATTGAATCAATAAAATAAAATAATTGAATAATAATTCTTCGTAACAATTATTGAGTAGTGCCTTCACGTAAAAATCAATAATTGGTGCAATACTGCGTGTCTTCTTGTTCAACAACGCGACATTAGTGTGTTTTAACCACCGGATATTCCAACAAGATAATCTGCATAACAACTACGCCTGGTTATTTATAAACAACTTATATTTGTCGTTTTCTTCATCCAATCGCTTTTCAGTTATGGGGCCCATAAAAGATCGCGGCAGGTCAGTCATTTAATATTCCCGACTGAGTGCGAATATTCCACGACCAAACGAATATTCCCTAATAATAATGAATATTTTATAACCACTTGCTTATTCAAAATATTTACGTATTTTACCCATAACTATCCACATTAATCAAATCAACCCTTACTATTTCAAAATAATAAATAGAGGAAAATAAATTTCATTTATTAATAATTTGAGGTCTTACAACCTCCCTCCTTATGAAATTTCGTCCCTCGAAATTGACGTCACGTACTGGTGTTTTGAAAAGATGAGAATACCTCGCTTTCATTTCCGTTTCCAACTCTCGTGTCATTTCCTCAATAGCATGGTTTCTCCACAAAACTTTAACTTGTGGTATAACCTCGATACATGGGACATGTTCTTTCCTATCCAAGATCTTGACAAAATTTCCTCGTATGTTAAGTCTTGGTATCTCGTCCCGTTCTAACTCAATGACGTGGTTCGGTCGTCCACATATTTACGTAACATCGATCGTGAAAAGCGTTATGAACACGCGTCGTACTTGGCGGTAAAACGAATCTATAGGACACGCTTTCTATTCGATCGAGAATTTCAAATGGATTAATAAATCGAAGGTTTGAGCTTTCCTCACCTCACCGATTCTCGCTTTTGAAATAACAACTTCTTGCACCTCCTTCTTCTAATTCATCGACTCGGTGTGTGGCTTGAACAACTTTAACTTTATCGATTAAAGTCGATTATACTCGTATATATATCATCACGTGGGTACCTAGAGTTTTCATCTCCATCTCTATTATTTGTAAATTATCTGAAATTAGTCTTTGACAATATCGATTTCAGATTTCTATATACGATCTTCTACTCAACACGTCGGCTACCACGTTCGCTTTTCCGGGATGGCATGGTCGAACAACATCTTTGAAATGAGTCTCCTCTTGAGTTCTTGAAGCTTTTCCCACATTCCTTGCTCCATTCGAATTTTGTATCTCTACGAGTCAATTTGCGTTAATGGAATAGCGATTCGAGAATATCCTTCAACGAATCTCAGATAATAACCAACTAAGCTTCAAAGCTACGTATTTCGATTACCGACTTAGGTTGTTCTCAACTGTGACTCATATCCCAACCTTGGATATCACGTTACAATGACACCTATCGGTTTACTATCGCATCGAATATGGTGTCCCTACGGAGAGTCTCGGCGGTGCATTCCACAAAGGAAGTCACCGGATAAAAGGCTCGGTACCAAATTTATAGTTGAATTTTAACTCCTCGAAGTTCAATAGAGCCATTCGATATGAGATTTTAGAAATGAGTTTTGTCTGGGGTTCAAAGTCGATACAAAATTTAATATCAAGCTTTGGGAGTAAGCGAAGAAATTCTTGAAAATACGTCGGGAAAAATTAATAACAACAGAATATTATTCAAATCGACGTGTCTTTATTCAAATCCATAACATGGACTAAGAAAACTTGACATCCATAATAAACGAATGACTTCATGGCTTGATATGAAAATGTTTGACTACAATGGTTTGATTGCTTGAATTGAATAACAAAGTTGCTTAGGAATATGAAAACTAACAACCTTACGAAAAGTAATCAATTTCGGCGTGATGAGTAGTTAACCTTAAAATCACATCAAAAGCAAATATCTCTATAGAAATAAGGTTAACGGTGTAATGTGATAGTGCCAACTGAATCAAGCAAGATTTCTAAACAACGGATGTAATGAAAGTTTCTCCTAACGGAGTCTCCATAAATAGGTCAAAGTCTAATTTCTCCGTAGTCAAGTTCAAACGTTGGCGCAAGCAAAAAGAGATAAAAGAATGGGTAGAACTGGTATCTAGTAAGGTATAAACTTCGCAAGAATTTATAATTAACTAACCGTGCTAACCGTTCGGGTTCTCGCATTTTGACCGGTCACGACAAACGCTTCTTCCGAGAACCGCTTGACTTTGACTTTTCTCGGGACATCCTTTTGAGTCACCATTCCATTGGGATCTGGTTTCGATATCGTAACTTCTCGAAGCGATATGTCCTTCTTTTCCACAATTATAGCATACCTTAAACTGCTGTGGGCGGTTTGGGGAGATATGTCCCTCTTTCCCGCATTTGTAACATACGACCGGTGGTCTTTCTCTCCTCCTTGGAACCAGTTGCTACTGGCGATGACGTCTTCACATGGTCGTTGTTGAATCTCCTCTTTTTAAAATCTCCTTCCGACTCGCTTCTTCTATTTTCATGGCCACGATTACCACCAGAGTGGTTACCGCCTTTGTCCGTATTCTTCTTTCTCCGCTGGTTATCGTTATTACGATGATCCTTATCTTGATATGATCCTCGGTTATGGTCCTTGATTGAACATACTGCGTTATCTCGCTTCTAACAACCGAGCCCTATCGACAACATCTGAATAGAGAGAAATTTATGAGAAATGAGATCTTGGCGACGTATGCCGTTTCAAACCTCTCGAAACATCGGCGTCATCGTTCCTCATTCTCCACCAAATGAGGTGCAAACTGGATAACTCCGTGAACTTCGCCTCGTCTTTGGGACACCGTCGGTTTATTACGCACCAGATCTAATAAACTCCACTTCCTTCATATAGCCGAATACTTTCGGGGAAGTACTTGTCATTGAACTGCTTCAAATATCTCCCATGACATCTTTGAGTGCGTGCATTGGATGGGTACGTTCACTGATTCCCACCAATGAATCGCCTCCCACGGAACATAAAGGTGGCGAATGGAACCTTCTGTTCCTCCGTGCATCCCAAGACATCGAATATCTTGGTAATTTGCTTGACCCATGTTTCCGCCACGATCGGATCCGACTTTCCCCAGAATTCTGGTGGTCCCAACTCTTTAAACTGCTTGGCTGTGACCACCCGTGAATTGCTATCATTTCCTCCTGTATTTTGAACACGAATCTCCCTCGTCTGATTTTGCATGAACTGTAAAAAGCTTCTAAACACCCCTCGCTCATCATCTCGCTTTCGGTGGTGTTGTTCACGGAGGTATATATTGCCACCTATTGCAGACGCTCTCCTCGTTGGTGAGTACTGGGCATCTCCACGGTCTCATTTACTCCACTCATTAATATTCTCACCAACATTCTCAAATCTTGTCATAAAATAAGGGTTAATTAAGGAAATCAATATATCATATAATATCCCTATATACTTAACTTGACTAACAAATAAGCTTAGGTAGGACACACTAGCGAAGAAGTTACTCGCCTCTCCTCCTAGTTCTATTCCCCGATCTCCGCCAGAGAGATCATATCCCTAAGCTACGATACAATCGTGACGCTCCCAAAATAGGTCCATTCCATCCAACCCATTCTCGAGTCGCCAAATACATGGTACAAAATAACTATAACTTTATTAATACATTTGTGTGTGTAAAAATACGACAACATATATCTTCGTGAGTTTAAATACAATTATTGTCTTCTAGATAATATACATACCCAAATAAATCCTCATCACAATTATTTATACATTATTTTACAAAAATTGTGAGGACTACTAAATAACTCTCTCTAGAACTTTCATTCCATACCCCGACTAGTACTCGCTACATTCTCGCCTCCTGAGCTCAACTAGCCCAGTAAAGAATATTATGACTAAGATAATATACAACAAATTATCGTTAGTCTTCAACAGGGAAAAATCTAATAGAATCAATAGACAACCGGGTTTTAGATCAACAATCGCAATGGTGAAACAACAATTCATTAGAAGAGTTAAGTAGAGAATGCAAACTACTATCTTCTATATATGAATTTAAAAGTTCATCGTCGATATTTTATCCCTGTAACATCAATCAATATATATCTGGAATCAAATGTAAGACCCCAACTTATTATTAATGAAATTTAATTTTCTCTATTTATTATTTTGAAATAGTAAGGGTTGATTTGATTAATGTGGATAGTTAAGAGTAAGATACGCAAATACTTCAAAATAAGCAAGTGGTTATAAAATATTCATTGTTGTTTCCGGTAATATTCGTTTGGTCGTGGAATATTAAATCTTTGGGAATATTCGAATTTAAATGCAACGAGTAATGCATGACCATGTGTGGGCCCATGTAACGAAAAGCGATTGGATGAAGAAAACGATAAATATAAGTTGTTTAAAAATAACAACACGTAGTTATTACTGAATTAATCTTGTTAAAATACTCGGTGGTTAAAACACACGAAGCTACACGGTATTGAACTAATTATTGATTCTTACGTAAGAAGGCACTTACTCAATAATGGTTACGATAATTCTTTATTCGAAGATTTTATTGAGTTAATAATTGTCATTGTTGTTTCAATAATTGTCATTACACAAATTTTTCATTATCAAAGCAATAATTCATATTATCTGAATAATATTATTAGATAACATTATTGGCAATGTCTAGAAAGTTACATACAAGAGAGAGTTTGGTCACCTAATTGCGCTACCAAGAAGAAGAAATTCTTATTGAAAGCCCCTCTTCTGGAACCGCACGGTTGTCAATATTGTGATTCTCGTAATATTATTTGTGAATAATTAATTATTGATTCATATGATGAGAAAAATATTGATTTTATGTGGATATAGATGGAGAAAAATTTTAATGTGACAATTGTTGAAAATTGAAATTTTATCTTTTTCTATAAAATACTTCATTTAAATATATTATTATATTTTAATAATATAATAATGGTGATATTTTTACAACGAATGTGGGATATATGAGTATACGAGGAGGAAGAGTATTTTTATTGCAATAAATGTTTAAAACATGTTAAACATGCCGGTGGACCCCATTTATTGATCGAAATTTGATTATAGCCTATAAAATCGCTTCGGTTTGTGGATTTCGAAAACCTTTCTTCTCGCAAGTTGTAGAGAATTGAATTTTCTATAAAAACTCATGAGATTCTAATTTTCCGATGAAAGGGCTATTTATTATGAATTATTGAAGTTCAAAGCTCAAAATAATTGATTTTGGAAGTTTAAAATATTTAAAATTAGAAAATGTTTTTTCTTACTTTTTCTAGAATGTGGCATGTGTTTGATGGTCAAATCGATTCTAGGCATGCGTAGGAAATTTATATAATTATATTATTAATTTATTAAATTTTACGCTTTGGTGTTCTAAGTAATTTCCTATAAATAGGGTCTTAGGGTTAGATTTGAAAATCACACCGAAATCAAGTTTTCTCTCTCTATATTATCGAGCATATTCTTGTGAGTATTTTGAGTATACTTTGAGTATTGCTATACTGGTGCAAGTCCAAGTCATAGCCTATATCCTGTTTCAAATTTAAAGTCTTGATCTTTTCGAGGTAAGGGATGTTATTTTCTTCTCAAATGATATTATTTCTTCAATATCATTATCTTTGAAATATTAGTTGAAACTTTTATCAAATTTGGAACTTTTCCATGCCGGTTACTATTTATGAGTTACTATTCACGAGTTACTATGAATGAGTTACTATTCACGAAGTTACTATTCACGAGTACTATTCATGAAGTCGTGAAGATGTTTTTGGGAAATTTCTATCTTTTGGTGTCTGAGTTACTTATTCACGATAATGCACACTTTATTCACGATATCTGACACTATTCAATAGAAAAATAAAATTTCTTCTTTTTGTCCAAAATATCTATTCTCGATACTAGCTTTGATTGTATCCATGTTTTGATCATTCTTGAATTTTACACCACTATGATTATTTTTTGAGGTATATTTGAACATGGATAAAACAAAAGTCTGAATCCTTAATCCTTAATCCTTGTCATTTTGTTTCAATTTGGATTCGTTTCTTTAAAAATATTTTTCATCATCCTCGGTCTTAAATGATGATATTATTGAATATCTTTGGCCAGAGTGCGAAAAGATGAATGATTTCTGAAGAATATCTTCGTAGTAGTGCAAAGATGAACAGGTGTTTAGATGAACATGACCAACTGATGAATATCTTTGGCCTGTAGTGCAAAGATGAATATTTAATTCCAGATGTATATTGATTGATGTTACAGGATAAAAGATAGACGATGAACTTTTAAATTCATACATAGAAGATAGTAGTTTGCATTCTCTACTTAACTCTTCTAATGAATTATTATTTCCCGCTGCGAATATTGATTTAAAATTTGTTGTCTATTGTATTTAATTAAATTTTCCCTGTTGAAGACTAACGGTAATTTGTTGTATATTATCTTAGTCATAATATTCTTTCTTCGGGGCTAGTTGAGCTCACCCTTTTCCTTTTGTTCCATTTTTCTTCTCGGGAGGCGAGAATATAAGCGAAATCTGAGCCTGGGGTATGGAATGAAGGTTTTAAAAAGAATTGTTTAGTAGTCCTCACCATTTTTGTAAAATAATGTATCAATAAATGTGATGAGAATTTATTTGAGTATAGATATTGTCTAGAAGATAAAATTTGTATTCAAACTCACAGTTTTACGGTTGTAATAATAAAGTTGTAGTTGTTTCTGTACCATGTATTGACAACTCAGAATAGGTGATGTATACCTATTTTGGGGGCGTCACATCAAATATTCATCTTTGCACTACAGGCCAAAGATATTCATCAGTTGGTCATGTTCATCTAAACACCTGTTCATCTTTGCACTACGGGCCAAAGATATTCATCGAAATTATTCATCTTTTGCTACGGGCCAAAGATATTCAATAATATCATCATTTAGGATCGAGGATGATGAAAAATATTTTAAAAAAACGAATCCAAAGAAACAAAAGAACAAGTATTAAGGATTCAGTATTTTAAACAATCCAAGTTCAAAAATACTACATAAGTAATCAGAGTGGAGTAAAATTCAAGAATGATCAAAACATGGATACAATCAAAGCTAGTATCCATAGTAGATATTTTGGACAAAAAGAAAAAATTTCATTTTTCGATTGAATAGTCTCAGATTTAGTGAATAGTCTTGTATACGTGAATAATAACTCAGACACCAAAAGATAGAAATTTCACAAAAAAAATCATCACGCTTCATGAATAGTACTTTCGTGAATAGTAACTTTCATGAATAGTAATTCATGAATAGTAACTCATGAATAGTAACCCGACATGAAAAGTTCCAAATTTGATTAAAAATTTAACCAATATTTCTAAGCATAATGATATTGAAGAAATAATATCATTTTCGAATAAAATAACATCCCTTACCTCGAAAGACAAGACTTTAGTTGAAACACCTGATATAGGCTATGACTTGAACTTGCAATCAGAGATAGAAATACTCAAAGTATACTCAAAATACTCACAAGAATACGCTCGATATAGAGAGAGAAAACTTCAGTTTACGGTGTGATTTTCAATTCTAACCTAAGCACCCTATTTATAGGAAAATCTTTAGAACACCAAAGTAGAAAATTTAATATAATAATATTATATATATTACAAATTCTCTCTACGCATATTTTGACAAACGATTTCAGCTTATCTTGCACATGCTAGGGCTGCCCACAAAACAAAAAAAATGTTTTCCCTATTTTAAATATTTTAAACTTCCAAATTTCAATTATTTCTGAGCTTGAAATTCAATAATTCATAATAAATAGCCCTTTTATCGGAAAATTCAATCTCATGCGAAATTTTATAGGAAATTCAATTCTCTACAACTTTGCGGAAGAAAGTTTTCCAAATTCCAAACAAAATTGGCCAAAAATCCACAAATGGGCGATTTTACGGTATATAATCAAATTTCGATCGAAGAAATGGGGTCCACCGACACACAAAAACATGTGTTAATCATTTAATGCAACAAGAATACTCTTCCTCCTCATATACTCATATATCCCACATTCATTATAAAATATCACCATTATTATATTATTAAAATATAATAATATATTTAAATGAATTATTTTATCGAAAAAGATAAAATTTCAATTTTCAACAATTGTCACTTTAAAAATTTTCTCCATCTATATCCACATAAAATCAATATTTTCCTCATCATATAAATCTATAATTAATTATTCACAAATAATATTACAAAATCACAAGATCTTGACAACCGGCCGTTCCCTCAGAAAGAAGAGGGCTTTCCATAAGGATCTCTCTCCTTCTTGGCCAATGATTAATTAGGTGACCTCTCCTTGAGATGAAACTTTCTAGACATTGCCAATAATGTTATCCAATAATATTATTCAGATAATGTAAGACCCCAACTTATTATTAATGAAATTTAATTTTTTCTATTTATTATTTTGAAATAGTAAGGGTTGATGTGATTAATGTGGATAGTTAGGGGTAAAATACGCAAATATTTCAAAATAAGCAAGTGGTTATAAAATATTCATTGTTGTCGGGGAATATTAGTTTGGTCGTGGAATATTAAATCTTTGTCGGGGAATATTAAATGCGACCGGCCTAGCGACCGTGTGTGGGCCCCATGTGAGCGATTGGATGAAGAAAACGACAAATATAAGTTGGTTAAAAATAACGGCGTGGTTATTCACAGATTAATCTTTAAAAAATACTGATTGGTTAAAACACATTGCGCGCCAGTATTGCACCAATTATTGATTCTTACGTGAGAAGGCACTTCTTCGATAATGGTTACGATAATTCTTTATTCGATTATTTTATTGAGTTAATAATTGTTGCGTTGATATTTTATATTCTTTGTTGTTTGATAATTGTCATTACACAATATTTTTCATTATCGAAGCGATAATTCATATTATCTAAATAATATTATTAGATAACATTATTGGCAATGTCTAGAAAGTTACATCTGGAGAGGTTTGGTCACCTAATTATGGCGCGTATGTAGGAGAAATTCTTATTGGAAACCCCTCTTCCCGAGGAACTGCTTTGGTTGTCAATATTGTGATTACATAATATTATTTGTGAATAATTAATTATTGATTCATAATATGAGAAAAATATTAATTTTATGTGGATATAGATGGAGAAAATTTTTAATGTGACAATTGTTGAAAATTAAAATTTTATCTTTTTCGATAAAATAATTCATTTAAATATATTATTATAATATAATAATGGTGATATTTTTACAACGAATGTGGGATATATGAGTATCTGAGGAGGAGGAGAGTATTTTTGTTGCAATAAATATTTAAAACATGTTAAACATGTCGGTGGACCCCATTTATTGACTGAAATTTGATTATAGCCTGTAAAATTGCCCGTTTATGGATTTCGGTCAATTTCTGTTTGGAATTCGGAAAAACTTTCTTCTGCAAAGTTGTAGAAATTGAATTTCCTATAAAAACTCATGAGATTCAATTTTCTGATAAAAGGGCTATTTATTGTGAATTATTGAAGTTTGAAGTTCAAAATAATTAATTTTGGAAGTTTTAATTATTATTTTAAAGAAAAACGTTTTTTTGCATTTAAGTGGGCTAACATGTGATATTAATTGCTAAAATCAGATCTTCAAAGATGGGCTAAGAAATTTATAATATATATTAATATTTTATTAAATTTTCTACTTTTGGTCTAAAGCATTTTCCTATAAATAGGGTGCTTAGGTTAGAATTGAAAATCACACCGTAAATCTGAAGTTTTCTCTCTCTATATTATTCAGCGTATTCTTGTGAGTATTTTGAGTATACTTTGAGTATTGTTAGGCGGTCAAGTTTCCTTGAAAGACTATACCCTATTCCAAATTAGAAGTACTAATCTTTCGGGTAAGGGATGTTATTTTCTTCTCAAATGATATTATTTCTTCAATATCATTATGCTAAAATATTGGTTGGAACTTTTTATCAAATTTGGAACTTTTTCATGTCGGGGTTACTATTAATGAGTTACTATTCACGAGTTACTATTCATGAGTTACTATTCACGATTCTTATTCACGAGTACTATTCACGTAGGCGTGAAGATATTTTTTGTGAAATTTCTATCTTTTGGTGTCGAAGTTACTATTCACGATATATCTGCACTATTCACGTAAAAAATAAAATTTCTTCTTTTTTGTCCAAAATATCTATTCGGATACTAGCTTTGATTGTATCCATGTTTTGATCATTCTTGAATTTTACACCACTATGATTATTTTTGAGGTATTTTGAACATGGATAAAACAAAATCTGAATCCTTAATCCTTAATCCTTGTCATTTTGTTTCACTAGATTCGTTTCTTTAAAAAATATTTTCATCATCCTCGATCTTAAATGATGATATTATTGAATATCTTTGGCACAGAGTCTGCAAAGATGAATGATTTCTGAAGAATATCTTTGGTTGTAGTGCAAAGATGAGCAGTGTTTAGATGAACATGACCAATCGATGAATATCTTTGGCTGTAGTGCAAAGATGAATATTTGATTCGGTATGTATATTGATTGATGTTACGGGGATAAAAGATAGAGCGATGAACTTTTAAATTCATACATAGAAGATAGTAGTTTGCATTCTCTACTTAACTCTTCTAATGAATTATTATTTCATTGCGAATATTGATTTAAAATTTGTTGTCTATTGTATTCTATTAGATTTTTCCTTTTGAAGACTAACGGTAATTTGTTGTATATTATCTTAGTCATAATATTCTTTCTTGGGCTAGTTGAGCTCACCTTTTTCCTTTTTGTTCCATTTTTCTTCTCAGGAGGCGAGAATATAGCGAGTACGAATCGGGGTATGGAATGAAGGTTTTAGAAAGGATTGTTTAGTAGTCCTCACCATTTTTATAAAATAATGTATCAATAAATGTGATGAGGATTTATTTGAGTATAGATATTGTCTAGAAGATAATATTTGTATTCAAACTCACAGTTTTACTGTTGTAATAATAAAGTTGTAGTTGTTTCTGTACCATGTATTGACAACTCAGAATAGGTGATGTATACCTATTAATGTGGATAGTTAGGGGTAAAATACGCAAATATTTCAAAATAAGCAAGTGGTTATAAAATATTCATTGTTGTCGGGGAATATTCGTTTGGTCGTGGAATATTCATACTGCTTGTGGGAATATTCGTATGCGACGCAAATACATGACCATGTGGGCCCCATAACTTGAGCGATTGGATGAAGAAAACGACAAATATAAGTTGTTTAAAAATAACAGGCGTGTTATACCATGCAATATCTTTGTTAAAATACTTGGTGGTTAAAAACACGAGAAGACACTTGTATTTGTGACGCCCCCAAAATAGGTATACATCACCTATTACGAGTTGTCAATACATGGTATGTAAACAACTACAACTTTATTATTACAACAAGAAACTGTGAGTTTGAATACAAATATTATCTTACAGATAATATCTATACTCAAATAAATCCTCATCACATTTATTGATACATTAATTTACAAAATGGTGAGGACTACTAAACAATCCTTTCTAAAACCTTCATTCCATACCCCAGACTAAATACTCGCTATATTCTAGCCTCCACGAGAAAAATGGAACAAAAAGGAAAAGGGTGAGCTCAACTAGCTCAAGAAAGAATATTATGACTAAGATAATATACAACAAATTATCGTTAGTCTTCAACAGGAAAAAATATAATAGAATACAATAGACAACAAAATTTAAATCAATATTCGCAGTAATGAAATAATAATTCATTAGAAGAGTTAAGTAGAGAATGCAAACTACTATCTTCTATGTATGAATTTAAAAGTTCATCGCTCATCTTTTATCCTGTAACATCAATCAATATACATCTGGAATCAAATATTCATCTTTGCACTACGAGGCCAAGATATTCATCGATTAGTCATGTTCATTTAAACACCTGCTCATCTTTACACTACTGCCAAAGATATTCTTCAAAAATCATTCATCTTTGCTACTGGCCCAAAGATATTCTTAAGAAATCATTCATCTTTGCACTACAGCCAAAGATATTCCATAATATCATCATTTAAGGCGAGGATGATGAAAATATTTTTTTTTTAAAGCGAATCCGATTGAAACAAAATGACAAGGATTAAGGATTAAGGATTCGTACTTGGTTTTATCCACGTCCAAAAAATACCTCAAAAATAATCATAGTGGTGTAAAATTCAAGAATGATCAAAACATGGATACAATCGAGCTAGTATCCGAATAGATATTTTGGACAAAAGAAAGAATTTTATTTTTAGATGAATAGTCAGAGTATCGTGAATAGTCTTAAGTATATGTGAATAGTCAATAATAGTAACTCAGACACCAAAAGATAGAAATTCCACAAAAACATCTTCACGCTTCATGAATAGTACTTTCGTGAATAGTAACTCGTGAATAAGAACTCGTGAATAGTAACTCATGAATAGTAACCCATGAATAGTAACCCATGAATAGTAACCCAGACATGAAAAAGTTCCAAATTTGATAAAAACTTGATCAACATTTCAATTAATGATATTGAAGAAATAATATCATTACGAAAAAATAATATCCACTTACCTCGAGAGAAGATACTTACATTTGGAATAATATGGTCTTTGAATGGACTTGCCGACCGTATATCAATACTCAAAGTATACTCAAAATACTCACAAGAATACGCTCAAAATATCGAGAGAGAAATAGAGAAAAACTTGAGTTTACGGTGTGATTTTCAATTCTAACCCAAGCACCTATTTATAGAAATTGCTTAGAACACAAAAGCGAAAAATTTAATATAATATTAATATAATTATACAAATTTTCCTTAGCCCACCTTTTGGTCAAAACACCAGCCACATATGTTAATGATGTCCAAAAAATACAAAAAACGTTTTCTTAACAAAAATAATTTAAACTCCCAAAATCAATTATTTGAACTTGAACTTCAATAATTCATAATAAATAGCCCTTTCATCAGAAAATTCGAATCTCGCGAGTTTTATAGGAATTTCAATTCTCTACAACTTTGCAGAAGAAAGTTTTTCAAAATTCCAAATAGAAATTGATCGAAATCCACAAACGGCGATTTTACAAACTTATAATCAAATTTCGATCAATAAATGGGGTCCACAAACATGTTTAACATGTTTTAAACATTTAATGCCACAAAAATACTCTTCCTCCTCGTATACTCATATATCCCACATTAGTTGTAAAAATATCACCGTTAATATATTATCAAAATAATATATTTAAATGAATTATTTTATCGGAAAAAGATAAAATATTAATTTTCAACAATTGTCATTTTAAAAATTTTCTCCATCTATATCCACATAAAATCAATATTTTCCTCATCATATAAATCAATAATTAATTATTCACAAATAATATTACGAATCACAATATTACAACCGAGGCGGTTCCTGGAAAGGGGGCTTTCAGTAAGAATTTCTTCTTCTTGGCGCATGATTAGATGACCAAACCTCTCCTTAGAGCGAACTTTCTAGACATTGCCCATAATGTTATCTAATAATATTATTGGATAATATGAATTATTGCTTCGATAATGAAAAATCTTGTGTAATGACAATTATTGAAACAATGATAATATAAAATATCAACGCGACAATTATTAACTCGATAAAATCTTTGAGCGATAATTCTTGTAATCATTATTGAGTAGTGCCTTCTTACGTAAGAATCAATAATTGGTGCAATCTGGTATCTTCTTCTTGTTGACAACGCGTATTAGTGTATTTTAACCACAAGGGTATTCAATGATGATAATTAAATAACAACTACTGCAGTTATTTAAAAACAACTTATATTTGTCGTTTTCTTCATCCAATCGCTTTCAGTTATGGGCCCACACATGGTGCATTTGCTTGCCAGTCGTCGTCACGAATATTCCCAAGCGATCGAATATTCCACGACCAAACGAATATTCCCCAAACGATAATGAATATTTTATAACCACTTGCTTATTTTGAAATATTTACGTATTTAACCCTTAACTATCCACATTAATCAAATCAACCCTTACTATTTCAAAATAATAAATAAAGGAAATTCCTTTTTATTTAAAAATTTTGAGGTCTTCTGACCTCCCTCCTTATGAAATTTAAATCCTCGAAATTGGTCACGTACTGGTGTTTCAAAAGGTGAGGATACCTCGCTTTCATTTCCGTTTCAATTCCTGGTCATTTCCTCTATAGCATGATTCCTCCACAAAACTTTAACTTGTGGTATGACCTTTCTTGGCGTAGGACATGCTCCTTCCTATCCAAGATCTTGGCAGTACCTCCTCATACGTTAAGTCTTGGCTATCTCGTCCGGTTCTAACTTCAATAACGTGGTTCGGGTCTTTCACATATTCTGAAATACGGATATGTGAAACACATTATGAACACGAGACATACTCGGAGGTAACGCAAGTCTATAAACTACATTTCCTACTCGGTCGAGAATTTGAAATGGACCATAAATCGTGGATTGAGCTTTCCTCTTTTCCCGAAATCTTGTAACTCCCTTCCATGGAGCAACTCATGACAATACATGATCCCTACATTAAATTCCACGTCCTTTCGATGAAGATCCGCATAACTCTTTTTGTCGATCTTGTGCCGTTTGTATCGTTGTCGAATCATTTGGATCTTTTCGTGTCATACGTACGTACTAACTTCGGGTCCCAACAATGTTGCTTCACCCACCTCATCCCAACATATTGGAGAGCGACATTTTCGTCCATATAATGCTTGAATGGAGCCACACCTATACTTGCACGATAAGCTGTTGTTGTAGGAGAATTCCACCATGGTAAATACTTATCCCAACTACCCTTGAAGTCTAGGACCACGAGTCTTAATAAATCTTGAAGAGTTTGAATAGTCCTCTCTCGATTGTCCGTCCGTTTGGGGATGGTATATTAGAACTAAATCGCAAATCCGTGCCCATAGCTTTTTGCAAGCTAACCCAAAATCTTGAAGTGAATCTTGGGTCACGATCCGAAACTATGGATCTGAGGCATGCCATACAACCTCACAATCTCATTCACGTCATACTAGCAAGGCGTTCAAGGAATAAGTCTCCGTGTCGGCAAAAATGAGCGGACTTGGTTAATCTATCAACAATAACCCAAATAGCATTGATGCCTTGAGAAACCGTAGGAAGACCCGTGTGAAAATCCATAGTAATGTGTTCCCACTTCCATTCCGGAATCTCAGTGGTTGCAACGGACCCTTAGGTACAAGATGCTCCGCCTTTACTGTTTGGCAAGTTAAACACATCGAGATAAACTTTGCAATCTCTCTCTTCATATTGTTCCACCAAAATGTATGTGAAGATCACGATACATTTTAGTACTTCGAGATGGATTGCAAATGGCGTATTGTGTGCCTCCGTCGTAATCTTGTACTTCAAATCGAGTCGTTAGGAACCTGAAAGTCTAGAGTGGACTCAAGTATTCCTTCTTCATCAATTCTCGCTTAGGAATAGCTCCTTCTTGTACTTTCTTCTTCATACGCATCGATTTAAAGCCTGGGTGGCTTGAGCAACCTTAACTTTTCTATTAAAGTTGGCTCTGTCGTATACTTGACATCATCGCTTTTCGTTCCCACATATGATCTTCTACTCGATCGCGTCGGCTACCACGTTAAACTTTACCGGGATGGTATTGAATAGTGTGGTCGTAGTCTTTCAATAGCTCGAGCCAACGTCATTTGCCGCGTGTTGAGTTCTTTTTGAGTGAAGAAATATTTAAGGCTTTTATGGTGCGAATATATCTCCACTTTCTCCCCATATAGATAGTGCCTCCATATTTTTAAGCAGCTTGAACGCATTGCTTAACTCTAGATCATGAGTAGGATAATTCCTCTCATACTCTTTTTAAGTTGTCATGAGGCATAAAGCTATGACTTTCCCACGTTGCATGAGAACACATCCTAACCCTTTGCTGAAGCATCATTTGTAGATAACAAATCCATCCGAACGGATGGTATTGTTAGAAACAGTCTTAGAAATAAGTCTCCTCTTAAGCTCTTGGAAGCTTTTCTCGCATTCTTCGCTCGAAGCAATTTTGTATCCTTCCGAGTTAAATTTGAGTTAATGGAGTAGCGATTCGAGAAAACCCTTCCACGAATCTCCGATAATAACCAAATTAAGCCCAAAAACTACGTTACTTGATCATGAAGCTTGGTTGCTCCCACTTTGTATTGCTTCAATCTTGGCCGGATCAACGGATACTCCATGTTTCGACACCACGTGCCCAAGGAATGCTACTTCCTCGAGCGAACTCACATTTCTTCAATTTGGCATATAGTTGGTTTTCACGAAGCCTTTGGAGTACCGACTTCAAATGGTGCTCATGATCTTCACGACTTTTGGAATATATGAGGATGTCATCAATAAAGACAACAACGAATTGATCCAAATATTCCTTGAATACTCGGTTCATCATATCCATGAAAGCCAGGGGAGCATTAGTTAGTCAAAAAGACATGACTAAGAATTCATAATGCCCATCTGGGGATTACGAAGGCGATCTTTGGAATATCCTCGATTTTAATCTTGGTGATGATATCCGAAGCGAAGATCGATTTTGAAAAGAATTGTGCCCTTTGCAATTGGTCAAACAAGTCATCAATACGAGGTGGAGGATACCTATTCTTGATGGTGACATGGTTCAATTCCCGATAGTCGATACAAAAATCGCATACTCCGTCTTTCTTCTTTACAAATAAAGCAGAGGAGCACCCCAGGGAGATGTCTTGGACGAATGAAACCGATGTCCAATAATTCACGTAGTTGGACCTTTAACTCCACGAAGTTCAATAGGAGCCATTCGATATGGGGTTTTAGAAATGGGCTTTGTACGGGTTCAAGATCAATAAAGAATTCAACTTCACGTTACGGGGTAGGCCGGGAAGTTCTTGAAAATCGTCGGAAAGTCGATATGAACGGAATATTATTCAAATTTGGCGTGTCTTTATTCAAATCCATAACATGGGCTAGAAAGCTTGACATCCGTTTTTTAATAAGCGAATAGCTTTATGATTAGATATGATGGTGATTGATTTTAATGGTTTAGTTGCTTGAATTAAATCTGACGGGTTGGTTAGGAATATGAAAACTAACACCTTACGAAAACAATCAATTTTGGCATGATGAGTAGTTAACCAATCAATCCCTAAAATCACATCAAAAGCAAGTATCTTTAAAGAGATAAGGTCAACAGCGAGGTAAGGTAATGGTGCCAACTTGAATCAAACAAGATTTATAAATAGTGGATGTGATGAAAGTTTCTCTAACGGAGTTTCCACGAGATAGGTCAAAAGTCTAATTTCTCCGGTCAAGTTTAAGCGTTGAGCACATGCGGGAGAGATAAATGAATGGGTAGCACCGGTATCAAGTAAGGTATAAACTTAGCAAGAATTTATAAATAGCTTACCGTGATCACCTCGTTTGGGTTCCTCGCATTATGACCCGTCATCACAACAAACGCTTCTTCCGGAATCGTTGACTTTGACTTTTACGGGACGATCTTTTTGAGTCACCGTCCCCATTGAACTAGGTTTCGCTCTGCGTCTGATCTCGAAGCGATATGTCCTTCCTTTCCACAACTATAGCATACCTTGAATCTGTTGTGGGCGGTTTGGTGATATGTCCCTCTTTTCGCATTTGTAGCATATAATGGGGTGGTGGTCGTTCTCCTCCTTAGAACCCGATTCTTTCCGCAGCCTTTGTGCGTCTTCATATAATTAGTTATTAAATCTCCTCTTTTAAAATCTCCTCCTCGACTCGCTTCTTACATTTTTTTCATGGCCATGATTACCACCGGAGTGGTTACCATTTCTGTCCGTCTGTTTCTTTCTCCATGAGTTATCATTATTACATTGGTACTTTATCTACGATACGATCTGGTTGTGGTCCCTCGGTTGGTAGTACTCGTTATCTCGCTCTAATAATTGAGCCACATTTCTACAACATCCGAATAGAGAAAAGTTTATGAGAAATGAGATCTTGGCGTATCTCTAAGGTTTCAAACCTCTAAGAAACATCCGCGTCATCGTTCCTCATTCTCCACCAAATGAGGTCTGAACACGGATAACTCTGCAAACTTTGCCTCGTCTTTGAGACACCGTCGTTGTTGTTTTGTTCAATCGATGAACTCCACTTCCTTCATATAGCGAACACTTTCGGAAAAGTTTGTCATTAAATAATTCTGAAATGTTTCCCACGACATCTTTGAGTGCGGGCGGATGGAGTGCGCTTCACGAGACTCCCACCGATGAGTCTGCCTTTCGCCACTTGAACATAAAGGTGGCGAATGGAACCTTCTGTTCCTCCGTGCATCCCAAGACATCGAATATCTTGGTAATTTGCTTAACCCGTGTTTCCGCCATGATCGGATCGCTTTCCCTTGAATTCGGTGGTCCCGACTCTTTGAATCGCTTGCATTTGTGACAACTCGTGAATTCTATCATTTCCTCCTGTATTTTGAACACGAGTCTCCTCGTGCGATTTTGCATGAGCTGCAAAAAACTTCTAAACATCCCTCGTTCATCATCTGCTCCATGGTGTTGTTCACGGAGGTACATTGCCACGACTGTTGCACATTCTCCTCGTTGGTAAATCTGAGAGGCATCTCTCCACGGTCTCATTTACTCCATTTATTAATATTCTCGATCGACATTCTCAAATCTTTGTCATAAAACAAGGGTTAATTAAGGAAATCAATATATCACATAATATCCCTATATCTTGACCAACTAACAAATAAGCTTAGGTAGGACACCTTTAGCGAAGGATTTACTCGTCTCTCCTCCTCTGTTTATTCCCGATCTCGCGGAGATCGTATCCTAAGCTCGATACCAATTTGTGGCGCCCCAAAATAGGTATACATCACCCATTACGAGTTGTCGATACATGATACGTAAACAACTACAACTTTATTATTACAACATAAAAGCTGTGAGTTTGAATACAAATATTATCTTACAGACAATATCTATACTCAAATAAATCCTCATCACATTTATTGATACATTAATTTACAAAAATGGTGAGGACTACTAAACAATCCTTTCTAAAACCTTCATTCCATACCCCCAGGCTAAATACTCGCTATATTCTCTCGCCTCCACGAGAAAAATGGAACAAAAGGAAAAGGGTGAGCTCAACTAGCTTTCGATAAAGAATATTATGACTAAGATAATATACAACAAATTATCGTTAGTCTTGACGAGGAAAAAAATATAATAGAATCTGATAGACAACAAATTTTAAATCAATATTACATGAAATAATAATTCATTAGAAGAGTTAAGTAGAGAATGCAAACTACTATCTTACATGTATGAATTTAAAAGTTCATCGTCTATCTTTTATCCACTGTAACATCAATCAATATACATCTGGAATCAAATATTCATCTTTTGCACTCTGAGGCCAAAGATATTCATAAGTTAATCATATTCATTTAAAAACACTGTTCATCTTTGCACTACGGGCCAAAGATATTCTTGAAATCATTCATCTTTTGCTACAGGGCCAAAGATATTCTTAAAAATCATTCATCTTTGCACTTTCTGGGCCAAGATATTCCATAATATCATCATTTAAAGGCGAGGATGATGAAAAATATTTTTTTTTTTTAAAGCGAATCCGGTGAAACAAAATGACAAGGATTAAGGATTAAGGATTAGTACTTGGTTTTATCCATCGTCCAAAAATACCTCAAAAATAATCATAGTGGTGTAAAATTCAAGAATGATCAAAACATGGATCTGATCGAGCTAGTATCCGAGAGTAGATATTTTGACAAAAAGAAGAAATTTTATTTTTCGATTGAATAGTCTTGAGTATCGTGAATAGTCTTGAGTATCGTGAATAGTCTAGTATATGTGAATAGTAACTCAGACACCAAAAGATAGAAATTCCACAAAAAACATCTTCACGCTTCATGAATAGTACTTTAAGTGAATAGTAACTTCGTGAATAGTAACTTCGTGAATAGTAACTTCATGAATAGTAACCCATGAATAAGTAACCCCAATAGTAATGAAAAAGTTCCAAATTTGATAAAACTTGAGATCAACATTTCGATATAATGATATTGAAGAAATAATATCATTCTGAAAAAATAAATATCCACTTACCTCGAAGAAAGAGATTTACTTTTTCGAATATAGTCTTTGAATGAACTTGCAATCAGTATATCAATACTCAAAGTATACTCAAAATACTCACAAGAATACGCTCAAAATATCGAGAGAGAAAGAGAGAAAAACTTGAGTTTACTGTGTGATTTTCAATTCTAACCTAAGCACCTATTTATAGGAAATTGCTTAGAACACCAAAGCGAAAATTTAATATAATATTAATATAATTATACAAATTTTCCTTAGCCCACCTTTTGGTCAAAACACCAGCCACACATGTTAATGATGTCCAAAAAAAAATACAAAAAAACGTTTTCTTAACAAAAATAATTTAAACTCCCAAAAATCAATTATTTGAACTTGAACTTCAATAATTCATAATAAATAGCCCTTTCATCAGAAAATTCGAATCTCGCGAGTTTTTATAGGAATTTCAATTCTCTACAACTTTGCAGAAGAATGTTTTTTCAAATTCCAAATAGAAATTGACCGAAATCCACAAACGGCGATTTTACAGGCTATAATCAAATTTCAATCGATAAATGGGATCACACCGAAACTTTAAGTTTTTTCTCTCTTTATATTATCCAAATATATTCTTGTGAGTATTTTGAGTATACTTTGAGTATTGTTAGACATTAAATTTCCTAAAAATATCACCATCGTATTCCATTATTAAATATAATAATATATTTAAATGAATTATTTTATCGAGAAAAGATAAATATTATTATTTTCTTCAATATCATTATTTAAAATATTTCTCCATCTATATTTATCAAATTTTTCATCATATAAATTAATATTAATATTATTACTAATCACGATACTTATTCATCATTTTGTTACAGGCGGTTCTTAATATTTTTCAAGTAAGATATTTTTTCTTGGTAGCCTAATTAGATGACCACCTCTCCTTTAAGCGAGTTTTCACGCCATAATGTTATCTAATAATATTATTGAGAAAAATAAAATTTCTTCTTGTCCAAAATATCTAATCTCAATAAAATTGATTGTATCCATGTTTTGATCATTCTTGAATTTTACACCACTATGATTATTTTTAAGATTATTTTGAAATATTTAATATAAAACGTTAATCCTTAATCCTTTGTGCACTAGATTCTGCTTTAAAAAATATTTTCATCATCCTCGCCTTAAAATGATGATCATTATTGAATATCTTTGGCTGATGAAAAGATGAATGATTTCCAACAAGAATATTTTAGTCAAAATATGATTCTGTGTAACATGATATTGTTTCGACGAATCTTCGAATTAGTAATGCGAGAGATGAGTAATATTTGATTCAATATGTTTATTTCGATAATGTATTTATAAAAGCGATAGATGATGAACTTTAAATTCATATGGGAAGTAGTAACGATTCTTATTGTGCTTCTAAAGAATAATTATTTCACCGCTTAAATATCGATTTAAAATTTGGTCAAAAAATTCTATTAGATTTTTCCTTTGAAGACTAATAATTTAGTTGTATATTATCTTAGTCAATATGAATTTACCTGGCTATGAGCTCAACTTTTCCTTTTTGTTCCATTTTTTCTTCTGAGAAATATAATATATAAATATTAATTACGCAAGGTTTTAGTAAAATCGCACCATTTTTATAAAATAATTTCAAAAATAATAAGTTATTTGAGTATAAAAGATTCATTTGTTGTTTCACGCTTTCTTGGGAATATTAAGTTTGGTGTTGAACATGTATTGAATCGTATATTGAAATACTGTCGGAATAAATATAAATATTTGAAAATAAGCAAGGGTTATAAAAATATTCATCGTGTTTGAATATTCGTTTTCGTCGGAATATTCCATGCTTGAAAAGTAGCGATTGGATGGATGAAGAAAACGACAAATATAAGTTGTTTAAAAATAACGGCGTAGTTATTACTGTTAATACTTGTTAAAATACTTGGTGGTTAAAACACAAGAAGACACGGTATTTGTGGCGCCCCCAAAATAGGTATACATCACCTATTACGAGTTGTCGATACATGGTGCGAAACAACTACAACTTTATTATTACAACAATAAAAGCGTGAGTTTGAATACAAATATTATCTTACAGACAATATCTATACTCAAATAAATCCTCATCACATTTATTGATACATTAATTTACAAAATGGTGAGGACTACTAAACAATCCTTTCTAAAACCTTCATTCCATACCCAGAGCTAAATACTCCATTATATTCTCGCCTCCCGAGAAAAAAATGGAACAAAAAGGAAAAGGGTGAGCTCAACTAGCTCATTAAAGAATATTATGACTAAGATAATATACAACAAATTATCGTTAGTCTTCAACGAGGAAAAAAAAATATAATAGAATACAATAGACAACAAATTTTAAATCAATATTCATAATGAAATAATAATTCATTAGAAGAGTTAAGTAGAGAATGCAAACTACTATCTTCTATGTATGAATTTAAAAGTTCATCGTCTATCTTTTATCCTGTAACATCAATCAATATACATCTGGAATCAAATATTCATCTTTTGCACTACTGAGGCCAAAGATATTCATAAGTTAATCATGTTTCATTTAAACACTGTTCATCTTTTTGCTACTACGGCCGAAGATATTCTTCAGAAATCATTCATCTTTGCACTACTGGGCCAAAGATATTCTTAAGAAATCATTCATCTTTTGCACTACGGCCAAAGATATTCCATAATATCATCATTTAAGGCGAGGATGATGAAAATATTTTTTTTTTTAAAGAAACGAATCCGATTGAAACAAAATGACAAGGATTAAGGATTAAGGATTAGTACTTGGTTTTATCCACGTCCAAAAATACCTCAAAAATAATCATAGTGGTGTAAAATTCAAGAATGATCAAAACATGGATACAATCGAGCTAGTATCCGAGAATAGATATTTTGGACAAAAAGAAGAAATTTTATTTTTTAATTGAATAGTCATAGTATCGTGAATAGAAAGTCTTATATCGTGAATAGTAAATAGTAATAGTCTCAGCACCCAAAGATAGAAATTCCACAAAAACATCTTCACGCTTCATGAATAGTACTTTGTGAATAGTAACTTCGTGAATAGTAACTCGTGAATAGTAACTCATGAATAGTAACTCATGAATAATAACCCATGAATAGTAACCCCAACATGAAAAGTTCCAAATTTGATAAAACTTGGATCAACATTTCAAATAATGATATTGAAGAAATAATATCATTACTGAAAAAAATAATATCCCTTACCTCGAAAGAGGCGATTACTTACGATTTGGAATAATAGTCTTTGAATGGACTTGCAGAGTATATCAATACTCAAAGTATACTCAAAATACTCACAAGAATACGCTCAAAATATCGAGAGAGAAAGAGAGAAAAACTTGATTTACGGTGTGATTTTCAATTCTAACCTAAGCACCCTATTTATAGAAATTGCTTAGAACACCAAAGCGAAAATTTAATATAATATTAATATAATTATACAAATTTTCCTTAGCCCACCTTTTGGTCAAAACACCAGCCACACATGTTAATGATGTCCAAAAAAATACAAAAAACGTTTTTTCTTAACAAAAATAATTTAAACTCCCAAAAATCAATTATTTCGGAGCTTCGGAACTTCAATAATTCATAATAAATAGCCCTTTCATCAGAAAATTCGAATCTCGCGAGTTTTTATAGGAATTTCAATTCTCTACAACTTTGCGGAAGAAAGTTTTTTCAAATTCCAAATAGAAATTGGCCAAAAATCCACAAACCAGCGATTTTACATTTATATAATCAAATTTCAATTCAATAAATGGGGTCCACCGACATGTTTAACATGTTTTAAACATTTAATGCCACAAAAATACTCTTCCTCCTCGTATACTCATATATCCCACATTAGTTGTAAAAATATCACCAGTTAATATATTATCAAAATAATATATTTAAATGAATTATTTTATCGAGAAAAAGATAAAATATTAATTTTCAACAATTGTCATTTTAAAATTTTCTCCATCTATATCCACATAAAATCAATATTTTCCTCATCATATAAATCAATAATTAATTATTCACAAATAATATTACGAGAATCACAATATTGATGACGAGTAGTTCAGGGAAAGAGGGCTTTCCATAAAATTTCTTCTTCTTTGTAGCAATTAGATTAGATGAAAACCTCTCCTTAGGCGAACTTTCTAGACATTGCCCATAATGTTATCTAATAATATTATTCGGATAATATGAATTATTGCTTCGATAATGAAAAATCTTGTGTAATGACAATTATTGAAACAACAAACAATATAAAATATCAACGCAGATTATTATTAACTCGATAAAATCTTTGAGCGATAATTCTTTGTAATCATTATTGAGTAGTGCCTTCTTCGTAAGAATCAATAATTGGTGCAATCTGGTATTCTTTGCTTTCAACAACGCGTATTAGTGTATTTTAACCACCGGGTATTCAACGATATTAATTAAATGACAACTACGCCGTTATTTAAAAAACAACTTATATTTGTCGTTTTTCATCCAATCGCTTTCAGTTATGGGGCCCACACATGGGCTGCGTAAATCGTGCGAATATTCCCAAAGCGATCTGAATATTCCACGACCAAAACGAATATTCCCCGACGATAATGAATATTTTATAACCACTTGCTTATTTTGAAATATTTACGTATTTAACCCTAAACTATCCACATTAATCAAATCAACCCTTACTATTTCAAAATAATAAATAAAGGAAATTCCTTTTTATTTAAAAATTTGGGGTCTTACAACCTCCCTCCTTATGAAATTTAAGTCCTCGAAATTGACTTACGTACACAGTGTTTGAAAAGGTGAGGATACCTCGCTTTCATTTCCGTTTCAATTCCCGGTCATTTCCTCTATAGCATGATTCCTCCACAAAACTTTAACTTGTGGTATGACCTTTCTTGCGTAGGACATGCTCCTTCCTATCCAAGATCTTGACAGTACCTCCTCATACGTTAAGTCTTGGCTATCTCGTCCGGTTCTAACTTTCAATAACGTGGTTGGGTCTTTCACATATTTACGAAATGCGGATATGTGAAACACATTATGAACACGAGACATACTCGGAGATGTAACGCAAGTCTATAGGCTACATTTCTACTCGGTCAAGAATTTGAAATGGACCAATAAATCGTGGATTGAGCTTTCCTCTCTTCCCAAATCTTGTAACTCCTTCCATGGAGCAACTTCATGACAATACATGATCCCCACATTAAATTCCACGTCCTTTCGATGAAGATCCGCATAACTCTTTTGTCGATCTTGTGCCGTTTGTATCGTTATCGAATCATTTGGATCTTTTCGGTGAGTCATACGTCTTAACTTTCGGGTCCCAACAATGTTGCTTCACCCACCTCATCCCAACATATTGGAGAACGACATTTTCGTCCATATAATGCTTCGAATGGAGCCACACCTATACTTGCCTGATAACTGTTGTTGTAGGAGAATTCCACCAATGGTAAATACTTATCCCAACTACCCTTGAAGTCTAGGACATAGAGTCTTAATAAATCTTAAAGAGTTTGAATAGTCCTCTCTGATTGTCCGTCCGTTTGGGGATGGTATGCCGAACTAAATCGCAAATCCGTGCCCATAGCTTTTTGCAAGCTAACCCAAAATCTTGAAGTGAATCTTGGGTCACGATCCGAAACTATGGATACAGGCATGCCATGCAACCTCACAATCTCATTCACGTACATATACTAGCAAGGCGTTCAAGGAATAAGTCTCCGTGTCGGTGAGAAATGAAGCGGACTTGGTTAATCTATCAACAATAACCCAAATAGCATTGATGCCTTGAGAAACCGTAGGAAGACCCGTAACGAAATCCATAGTAATGTGTTCCCACTTCCATTCAGGAATCTCAAGTGGTTGCAACGGACCCTTAGGTACAAGATGCTCTCACTTTACTGCGCCGTTGCAAGTTAAACACATCGAGATAAACTTTGCAATCTCTCTCTTATATTGTTCCACCAAAATGTATGTCGAAGATCACGATACATTTAGTACTTCGAGATGGATTGCAAATGGCGTATTGTGTGCCTCCATCGTAATCTTGTACTTCAAATCGAGTCGTTAGGAACACAAAGTCTAGAGTGGACTCGAAGTATTCCTTCTTCATCAATTCTAAGCTTAGGAATAGCTCCTTCTTGTACTTTCTTCTTCATACGCATCGACTTCCGGATTGGGTGGCTTGAGCAACCTTAACTTTTTCTATTAAAGTTGGCTCTGTCGTATACTTGACATCATCGCTTTTCGTTCCGCATATGATCTTCTACTCAATCGTCGGCTACCACGTTAAACTTTACCGGGATGGTATTGAATAGTGTGGTCGTAGTCTTTCAATAGCTCGAGCCAGCGTCATTTGCCGCGTGTTGAGTTCTTTTTGAGTGAAGAAATATTTAAGGCTTTTATGGTGCGAATATATCTCCACTTTCTCCCCATATAGATAGTGCCTCCATATTTTTAAGCGCAAACATTGCATTGCCAACTCTAGATCATGAGTAGGATAATTCCTCTCATACTCTTTAAGTTGTCATGAGGCATAAAACTATGACTTTCCCACGTTGCATGAGAACACATCCTAACCCTTTGCACGAAGCATCATTGTGAGATAACAAATCCATCCGAACCGGATGGTATTGTTAGAAACAGTCTTAGAAATAAGTCTCCTCTTAAGCTCTTGGAAGCTTTTCTCGCATTCTTCGCTCCAAAGCGAATTTTGTATCCTTAGGAGTTAAATTTGAGTTAATGGAGTAGCGATTAGAAAACCCTTCCACGAATCTCCGATAATAACCACTAAGCCCAAAAACTACGTCTTACATCACAGACTTGGTTGCTCCCAACTTTGTATTGCTTCAATCTTGGCCGGATCAGCGGATACTCCATGTTTCGACACCACGTGCCCAAGGAATGCTACTTCCTCGAGCGAACTCGCATTTCTTCAATTTGGCATATAGTTGGTTTTCACGAAGCCTTTGGAGTACCGACTTCAAATGGTGCTCATGATCTTCACGACTTTTGGAATATATGAGGATGTCATCAATAAAGACAACAACGAATTGATCCAAATATTCCTTGAATACTCGGTTCATCATATCCATGAAAGCCGCGGAGCATTAGTTAGTCAAGAAAGACATGACTAAGAATTCATAATGCCCATCTGGGGAGTTCTAAAGGCGGGTCTTTGGAATATCCTCGATTTTAATCTTGGTGATGATATCCGAGCGAAGATCGATTTTGAAAAGAATTGTGCCCTTACTTACAATCGTCAAACAAGTCATCAATCTGAGGTAGAGGATACCTATTCTTGATGGTGACATGGTTCAATTCCAGATAGTCAATACAAAGTCGCATACTCCGTCTTTCTTCTTTTCTGAATAAAGCAGGAGCACCCCGAGGAGATGTCTTGGGGCCGAATGAAACCAGATGTCCAATAATTCACGTAGTTGGACCTTTAACTCTGAAGTTCAATAGGAGCCATTCGATATGGGGTTTTAGAAATGGGCTTTGTGCGGGTTCAAGATCAATAAAGAATTCAACTTCACGTTACGGGGTAGGCCAGGGAAGTTCTTGAAATCGTCGGGAAAGTCAATAACAACAGAATATTATTCAAATTTGGCGTGTCTTTATTCAAATCCATAACATGGGCTAGAAAAGCTTGACATCCGTTTTTTAATAAGCGAATAGCTTTATGATTAGATATGACGATGATTGATTTTAATGGTTTAGTTGCTTGAATTAAATACTGACGGGTTGGTTAGGAATATGAAAACTAACAACCTTACGAAAACAATCAATTTTGGCATGATGAGTAGTTAACCAATCAATCCTAAAATCACATCAAAAGCAAGTATCTTTAAAGAGATAAGGTCAACGGTAAGGTAATGGTGCCAACTTGAATCAAACAAGATTTATAAGCGATGGATGTGATGAAAGTTTCTCTAACGGAGTTTCCACAGATAGGTCAAAGTCTAATTTCTCGAGTTAAGTTTAAGCGTTGAGCACATGCGGGAGAGATAAATGAATGGGTATGCACCGGTATCAAGTAAGGTATAAACTTCGCAAGAATTTATAAATAGCTTACCGTGATCACCTCGTTTGGGTTCTCGCATTATGACCAGATCACAACAAACGCTCTTCCGGAATCGTTGACTTTGACTTTTACAGGGGACGATCTTTTGAGTCACCGTCCCCATTGAACTAGGTTTCGCTCACTGCGTACAATCTCGGCGATATGTCCTTCCTTTCCACAACTATAGCATACCTTGAATTGTTGTGGGCGGTTTGGGCCGATATGTCCCTCTTTTCGCATTTGTAGCATATGAATGGGGTGGTCGTTCTCCTCCCTTAGAACCGATTCTTTGCTTAAGCCTTTGTCGTCTTCATATAATTAGTTGTTAAATCTCCTCTTTTAAAATCTCCTCTGACTTCGCTTTCTTACATTTTCATGGCCATGATTACCACCAGAGTGGTTACCATTTACGTCCGTCTGTTTCTTTCTCCATGAGTTATCATTATTACATTGTTGCTTATCTCTACGATACGATCCTGGTTGTGGTCCCTCGGTTGACCAGTACTCGTTATCTCGCTCTAATAATTGAGCCACATTACAACATCTGAATAGAGAAAAGTTTATGAGAAATGAGATCTTGGCGTATCTTGGGTTTCAAACCTCTAAGAAACATCCGCGTCATCGTTCCTCATTCTCCACCAAATGAGGTCTGAAACACGGATAACTCTATGAAACTTTGCCTCGTCTTTGAGACACCGTCATGTTGTTTTGTTCCAATCGATGAACTCCACTTCCTTCATATAGACGAACACTTTCGGAAAGTATTTGTCATTAAATAATTCTGAAATGTCTCCCACGACATCTTTGAGTGCGGTTTGGATGGAGTGCACGCTTCACGAGACTCCCACCAGATGATCTGCCTCGCCACGGAACATAAAGGTGGCGAATGGAACCTTCTGTTCTCTCGTGCATCCCAAGACATCGAATATCTTGGTAATTTGCTTAACCCATGTTTCCGCCGTGATCGGATCGCTTTCCCTTGAATTACGGTGGTCCCACTCTTTGAATCTGCTTGTTGTGACAACTCGTGAATTGCTATCATTTCCTCCTGTATTTTGAACACGAGTCTCCTCGTGCGATTTTGCATGAATGAAAAAACTTCTAAACATCCCTCGTTCATCATCTCGCTCCATGGTGTTGTTCACGGGAGGTACATTGCCGACTGTTGCACGTTCTCCTCGTTGGTAAATCTGAGGCATCTCCACGGTCTCATTTACTCCATTGTTAATATTCTCGATCGACATTCTCAAATCTCATCGTAAAAACAAGGGTTAATTAAGGAAATCAATATATCACATAATATCCCTATATCTTGACCAACTAACAAATAAGCTTAGGTAGGACACACTAGCGAAGGATTTACTCGTCTCTCCCTCCTAGTTCTATTCCCCGATCTCCGCCAGAGATCATATCCTAAGCTCGATACCAACCGCGTGGCGCCCCCAAAATAGGTATACATCACCCATTACGAGTTGTCGTACATGGTGCGAAAACAACTACAACTTTATTATTACTGACGGTAAAGCGTGAGTTTGAATACAAATATTATCTTCTGAGACAATATCTATACTCAAATAAATCCTCATCACATTTATTGATACATTAATTTACAAAATGGTGAGGACTACTAAACAATCCTTTCTAAAACCTTCATTCCATACCCCCAGGCTACGTACTTCGCTATATTCTCGCCTCCGAGAAAAATGGAACAAAAGGAAAAGGGTGAGCTCAACTAGCTTCGATAAAGAATATTATGACTAAGATAATATCTGACAAATTATCGTTAGTCTTCAACGGAGGAAAAAAAATATAATAGAATACAATAGACAACAAATTTTAAATCAATATTACATGGTAAAATAATAATTCATTAGAAGAGTTAAGTAGAGAATGCAAACTACTATCTTCTATGTATGAATTTAAAAGTTCATCGTCTATCTTTTATCCACTAGCAACATCAATCAATATACATCTGGAATCAAATATTCATCTTTTACTACAGAATTGAAGATATTCATCGAGTTAGTCATGTTCATTTAAACACTGCTCATCTTTTGCACTACGGGCCAAAGATATTCTTCTAGAAATCATTCATCTTTTCTTTGCACTACTGGCCAAAGATATTCTTAAGAAATCATTCATCTTTTTGCACTACTGGCCAAAGATATTCCATAATATCATCATTTAAGGCGAGGATGATGAAAATATATTTTTTTTTAAAGAAACGAATCCATTGAAACAAAATGACAAGGATTAAGGATTAAGGATTAGTACTTGGTTTTATCCACGTCCAAAATACCTCAAAAATAATCATAGTGGTGTAAAATTCAAGAATGATCAAAACATGGATACAATCGTAGCTAGTATCCGAATAGATATTTTGGACAAAAAGAAGAAATTTTATTTTTCTATGAATAGTGCCGTATCGTGAATAGTCTTGCCGTATCGTGAATAGTCTTAGTATATGTGAATAGTAACTCCACACCAAAAGATAGAAATTCCACAAAAACATCTTCGCTTAATAGATTACGTGAATAGTACTCGTGAATAGTAACTCGTGAATAATAGTAACTTCGTGAATAGTAACTCGTGAATAGTAACCCATGAATAGTAACCCATGAATAAGAACCCCATACATGAAAAAAAAGTCCAAATTTGATAAAAACTTCAGATCAACATTTCAAGATAATGATATTGAAGAAATAATATCATTACTGAAAAAATAATATCCACTTACCTCGAGAGAGCGATACTTACTTGGAAATATGAATAACGTTTGAATGAACTTGCACCAGTATATCAATACTCAAAGTATACTCAAAATACTCACAAGAATACGCTCAAAATATCGAGAGAAAATAGAGAAAACTTGGGTTTACGGTGTGATTTTCAATTCTAACCTAAGCACCTATTTATAGGAAATTGCTTAGAACACCAAAAGCGAAAATTTAATATAATATTAATATAATTATACAAATTTTCCTTAGCCCACCTTTTGGTCAAAACACCAGCCACACATGTTAATGATGTCCAAAAAAATACAAAAAACGTTTTTCTTAACAAAAATAATTTAAACTCCCAAAAATCAATTATTTGAAGCTTGAACTTCAATAATTCATAATAAATAGCCCTTTCATCAGAAAATTTGAATCTCGCGAGTTTTTTATAGGAATTTCAATTCTCTACAACTTTGCAGAAGAAAGTTTTTCAAATTCCAAATAGAAATTGACCGAAATCCACAAGCAGGCGATTTTACAGGTATAATCAAATTTCAATCGATAAATGGGGTCCACAAGCATGTTTAACATGTTTTAAACATTTAATGCCACAAAAATACTCTTCCTCCTCGTATACTCATATATCCCACATTAGATTGTAAAAATATCACCATTAATATATTATTAAAATAATATATTTAAATGAATTATTTTATCGGAAAAAAGATAAAATATTAATTTTCAACAATTGTCATTTTAAAATTTTTCTCCATCTATATCCACATAAAATCAATATTTTCCTCATCATATAAATCAATAATTAATTATTCACAAATAATATTACTGAGAATCACAATATTAACAACCAGGGGTTCAGGAAAGGGGCTTTCGATAAAATTTCTTCTTCTTGGCGGCATGATTAGATGACCAAACCTCTCCTTAGACGAACTTTCTAGACATTGCCCATAATGTTATCTAATAATATTATTCAGGATAATATGAATTATTGCTTCGATAATGAAAAATCTTGTGTAATGACAATTATTGAAACAACAACAATATAAAATATCAATATGACAATTATTAACTCGATAAAATAAAATATTTGAGCGATTAATTCACGTAACCATTATTGAGTAGTTCCTTCTTCGTAAGAATCAATAATTGGTGCAATCTGGTATCTTCTTTGCTTTCAACAACGCGTATTAGTGTATTTTAACCACCGGGTATTCAATGAATGAATACTTAACGACAACAACTACGCAGTTATTTAAAAACAACTTATATTTGTCGTTTTCTTCATCCATCACTTTTTTCGTTATGGGGCCCACACATGGCATTGTAGCGTGGTCGATACGAATATTCCCAAGCGATCACGAATATTCCACGACCAAGCGAATATTCTGACGCGATAATGAATATTTTATAACCACTTGCTTATTTTGAAATATTTACGTATTTAACCCTTAACTATCCACATTAATCAAATCAACCCTTACTATTTCAAAATAATAAATAAAGGAAATTCCTTTTTATTTAAAAATTTTGGTCTTACAAAGACAAGTTTCCTTCAAAGACTATATCCAGATTCTAAATCGTAAGTGAATCTTTTTTCGAGGTAAGAGATGTTATTTTTAAAAATGATATTATTTCTTCTAATATCATTATCTTAAACATTGGTAAGATTTTTCTTGTGAAATTCTTATCTTTTGGTATCGGGATTACTATTCACGATATCTGGACTATTCACGATATCTGATCTTTTCACTTAATACTTTAAGCCTTATTCACGAAAAATTAAATTTTCATATTTTATCCAAAATATATATTATGGATACTAGCTTTGATTATATCTATGTTTTGATCATTCTTGAATTTTACTTCACTATGATTATTTATGAAGTATTTTTAAAATTGAATTGTTTGAAGTACGAATCTATAATCCTTTTGAAAAACAACATCCCAGCTGTAAGACCCCGATTTTTTTAAAAATAAAATGAAATTTTCTTTATTTATTATTTTGAAATAGTAAGGGTTTATTTGATTAATGTGGTTAGTTATGGGTAAAATGCGCAAATATTTTAAATAAGCAAGTGGTTATAAAATATTCATTGTTATCGGGGAAAATTCGTTTGGTCGTGGAATATTCTTACTGTTGGGGAATATTCGTACGACGACGCAGTCTTGTGTGGGCCCCGTAATGAAAAGCGATTGGATGAAGAAAACGACAAGTATAAGTTGTTTATAAATAACGTCGTAGTTATTATGAAGTATCATCTGTTGAATACCCGTATGGTTAAAACACGATGAATACGCTGCATTGCAGACAAATGGACACTACGGTATTACACCAATTATTGATTCTTATGTAAGAAGGCACTACTCAATAATTGTTACAGTAGTTAATGTTCAATATTTTATTTTATTGATTCAATAATTGCTACGTTGATATTTTATATTATTGTTATTTCAATGATTGTTAATACACAGTATTTTTCATTATCAAATCAATAATTCATATTATTTGAATAATATTATTAGATAACATTATTGGCAATGTCTAGAAAGTTACGCCTAAGGAGAGGTTTGGTCACCTAATTGCATGCGCCAAGATGAGGAGAAATCCTTATTGAAAGCCCTTTCTTCCCTGAACCGCTTGGTTTGTCGATTGTGATTCTATAATATTATTTATGAATAATTAATTATTGATTTATATGATAACGAAAATATTCATTTTATGTGGATATAGATGGAGAAAATTTTTAATGTGACAATTGTTGAAAATTGATATTTAATCTTTTATGATAAAATAATTCATTTAAATATATTATTATATTTTAATAAATATAATAATTGTGTTATTTTTACAATAAATGTGTGATATATGAATAAATGAGGAGGAAGAGTATTTTTGTTACAAAAAAATGTTTAAAATATCTTAAACATGTTTGTGGGCCCATATCTTGACTGAAATTTGATTATAGCCTGTAAAATCGCCCGTTTATGGATTTCGGTCAATTTCTGCTTGGAATTTGGAAAAACTTTCTTCTGAAAAGTTGTAGAGAATGGAATTTCCTATGAAAAGGACATAAGGTTCAATTTTTTCTGATAAAAGGCTATTTATTATGAATTATTGAAGTTCTGAAGTTCTAGAATAATTGATTTTTGAAGTTTTAAATATTTTTTAAAAGAAAAACGTTTTTGGTGAGTGTCCCACATGTGATATACATGTGCAAAGTGCTGAAATCAGTTGGTAAAAGTGGGCGTAGGAAATTTGTATATATATATATATTAATATTTTATTAAATTTTCTGCTTTGGTGTTCTAAGTATTTTCCTATAAATAGGGTGCTTAGGTTAGAATTGAAAATCACATCGAAAACTGAAGTTTTCTCTCTCTATATTATCAAGCGTATTCTTGTGAGTATTTTGAGACTTTGAGTGTTGCTATACGGTACAAGTTCCCTTCAGCACTATATCCAGTATTCTAGTTAGAAGTACTGTCTTTTTCGAGGTAAGGGATGTTATTTTTTAAAAATGATATTATTTCTTCTAATATCATTATGCCGGAACATTGGTAAGATTTTTCTTGTGAAATTCTTATCTTTTGGTGTCGGGGTAACTATTCACGTATACGGCACTATTCACGTATACGGTACTATTCACGAATACGACACTATTTACAAAAAAATTAAATTTTCATTTTTTGTCCAAAATATATATTATGGATACTAGCTTTGATTGTATCCATGTTTTGATCATTCTTGAATTTTACTTCACTATGATTATTTATGAAGTATTTTTAAAATTGAATTGTTTGAAGTACGAATCCTTAAAATTTATTCTTTTGTTTCACTGGATTCATTTTTTTTAAATATTTTTCATCATCCTCATTCCTAAATAATGATATTACTGAATATCTTTGGCCTGTAGTGCAAAGATGGTTGATTTTCTTATGAATATCTTTGGCTCGTAGTGCAAAGATGTACAGGTGTTGAGATGAACATGACCAACTGATGAATATCTTTGGCCTGTAGTGCAAAGATGAATATTTGATTCAAGATGTATATTGATTGATGTTACAGGGATAAAATATTGATGATGGACTTTTAAATTAATAGATAATAGTAGATTTCATTCTCTACATAACTCTTCTATGAATTGTTATTTCCGCTTCGAATATTGATCTGAAACTTGTTGTCTATTATATTCTATCAGATTTTTCCATGTTGAAGACTAACGATAATTTGTTGTATATTATCTTAGTCATAATGTTCTTTACTGGGCTAGTTGAGCTCACCCTTTTCCTTTTTGTTCCATTTTTCTTCTCAGGAGGCGAGAATGTAGCGAGTTCTAGTCGGGGTGTGGACTGATGGTTCTAGAAAGTTGTTTTAGTAGTCCTCATCATTTTTGTAAAATAATGTACCAGTAATTGTAATGAGGACTTATTTGGGTGTGAATATTGTCTAGATGACAATATTTGTATTTAAACTCATAGTTTATGTGTTCTATTAATAAAGTTGTAGTTGTTTCTGTACCATGTATTTTTTGCGACTTAGAATGGGTGTTGTATACCTATTTTGGGGGCGTCACAGTTGGTATCAGAGCTTAGGGATATGATCTCTGACGGAGATCGGGGAATAAAACAAGGAAGGGAGAGACGAGTAAAACCTTCGCTAGTGTGTCATACCTAAGCTTATTTGTTGGTTGGTCAGAATATAGGGATATTATGTGATATGTTAATTTCTTTAATTAACCCTTGTTTTATGGCAGTATTTGAGAATGGCAACTGAGAATGTTAACAGTGGAGTAAATGAGACCGTGGAGACTCCTTTACTCATCAATGAGGAGAACGTGCAACATGCCGACAATGTTCCTCCTGTAAACAACACCACTGAGCAGACGATGAACGACGGGATGTTTAGAAGCTTTTGCGCTTCATGCAAAATCGCATTTAGGAGACTCGTGTACAAAATACAGGTGGAAATGATAACATCGCACGGTTTGTCACAGCAAAGCAGTTCAAAGAGTTGGGACCACCAAAATTCTGGGGAAAGCCGGATCCGATTAAGGTAGAAACGTGGGTTAAGCAAATTATCAAGATATTCGATGTCTTGGGATACACGGAGGAAGAGAAGGTTCCATTCGCCACCTTTATGTTCCGTAATGAGGCAGATTACTGGTGGAAATCTGTGAAGCGTACCCATCCATCCGCACTCAGCATATCTTGGGAGACATTTCAGAAACTGTTCAATGACAAGTACTTTCCTGAAAGTATTCGTCATATGAAGGAAGTGGAGTTTATTAGATTGGAACAAAATAATATGACGGTGTCCCAGTACGAGGCGAAGTTTGCAGAGTTATCGAGTTTCAGCACCTCATTTGGTGGAGAATGGCGGATAGTATGACGCGATGTTTCTTAGAGGTTTGAAACCCGGATCGTTAATATCTCATTTCTCATAAATTTTCTCCTTATTCAGATGTTGTCAACATGGCTCAATTGTTAGAGCGAGATAACGAGTACGTTCAACTGAGGGACCACAACCGAGATCATCTAGGTGGCGGTGATCATCGAATAATGATAACCAAATGGAGAAAGAAAAAATACTGGACAAAAATGGTAACCACTCGGTGGTAATTATAGCCATGAAAATAGAAGAAGTGAGTCGGGGAGATTTTAAAAGAGGAGATTCAATAATGACCATGTGAAGACGTCGGCCAAAGAAGAATCGGTTCTAAGGGAGGAGAACGCGACCACCGGTCAGATATCTATAAATGTGGAAAAGAGGGACATATCATTAAACCGCCTAGCAGTTCAAGGTATGTTATAATCGTGGAAAAGAAGGACATACGCTCGAGATTGTACAGTAGAGAAACCAAGTCTAGCGGGGATGGTGACTCAAAAGGTTGTCCCAGAAAAGTCAAAGTCAATGGTTCCTGGAAGAGCGTTTGTCGTGACTGGTCAAAATGCGAGTAACCTAAATGAGGTGATCACGGGTAAGCTAATCATAAATTCTTGCGAAGTTTATACCTTACTAGATACTAGTGCTACCCATTCATTTATCTCTCCTGCTTATGCTCAACGTTTAAACTTGACTTCGGAGAAATTAGACTTTGATTTATCTGTGTAGACTCCGTTAGGAGAAAATTTCATCACATCCACTGTTTATAAATCTTGTTTGATCCAAGTTGGCACCATCACATTACCTGTTGATCTTATCTCTTTAAAGATACTTGCTTTAGATGTGATTTTAGGGATTGATTGGTTAACTACTCATCATGCCAAAATTGATTGCTTTCGTAAGGTTGTTAGTTTTCATATTCCTAAGCAACCTGTTATTCGAATTCAAGCAACCAAACCATTTGAAGTCAAACACTTTCATATCAAGCCATAAAGCAATTTGTTTATTGAAAAACGAATGTCATGCTTTCTTAGACATGTCATGGACTTGAACAAAAATACGTCAAATTTGAATGATATTTTTGTTGTTAGTAAATCTCCCTGACGTATTTTCTAAAGAATTTCCTGGCCTACTCCCAGAGCGTGATATTGAATTTTGTATCAAATTTGAACCCGGTACAAAACCCATTTCTAAAAATCTCATATCGAATGGCTCCTATTGAACTTCAGGAGTTAAAAACCCAACTATAGAAGTTGATAACCGAGTCTCTAACGGGTAATTTCCTTTGTGGAATGCACTGAAGCCAAACTCTCCGTAGGGGACGCCATATTCATGCGGTAGTAAACTGATAGGTGCCATTGTGACGTGCTATCCAAGAATGGGATATGAGTCACAGTTGAGAGCAACCTAAGTTAGTAATCGAAATATGTAGCTTTCTAGGCTTAGTTAGTTATTATCGGAGATTCGTGGAAGGATTTCTCGAATCGCTACTCCATTAACTCAGCTGACTCGTAGAGATACAAAGTTCGAATGGAGCAAGGAATGTGGGGAAAGCTTCGAAGAACTCAAGAGGAGACTCATTTTGGCACATGTTCTAACCATACCATCCTGGAAAAGCGAACGTGGTAGCTGACGTGTTGAGTAGAAGATCGTATACGAGTACGAGTGTGATATTGTCGAATACAAAGACTCATTTCGTATAACTTACAAATGATAGAGATAGATTTAAAAACTCTAGGGACCCACGTGATGATATACGAGTAGAATCGAATTTAATCGATAGTTAAAACCTCTCTAGCTACACACCGGAGCTGATGAATATGAAGAAGGAGGTGCAAGAAGTTGTTATTCCAAAAGCGAGAATTGGCGATGTGAGGAAAACTCAAACCTTCGATTTATTAGTCCATTTAAAATCATCGATCGAGTAGGAACTGTAGCCTATAGACTTGCTTTACTGCCAAGTATGTCGCGTGTTCATAACGTTTTCTGCGTATCTATGTTACGTAAATATGTGGACGACCCGAACCACGTTATTGAGTTAGAACCGGACGAGATAGCCGAAGACTTAACGTATGAAGAGGTACCTGTCATGATCTTGGATAGGAAGGAGCATGTCCTACGCACAAAGGTCATACCATAAGTTAAAGTTTTGTGCAGAAACCATGCTATTGAAGAAATGACCTAAGAGTTGGAAACGGAAATAAAAGCGAGGTATCCTCACCTTTTTGAAACACCAGGTACGTACGTTAATTTCGAGGACGAAATTTCATAAGGAGGGGAGGTTGTAAGACCCCGAATTTTTTTAAAATAAAATGAAATTTTCTTTATTTATTATTTTGAAATAGTAAGTGTTTATTTGATTAATGTGGTTAGTTATGGATAAAATGCGCAAATATTTTAAATAAGCAAGTGGTTATAAAATATTCATTGTTATCGGGGAAAATTCGTTTGGTCGTAGAATATTCTTACTTTATCGGGAATATTAAATGCGACGGTCTTGATCTTAATGTGGGCCCCATAATGAAAAGCGATTGGATGAAAAAACGCGACAAGTATAAGTTATTTATAAATAATTGGCGTAGTTATTACCATTAATCTTTGTTGGAATACCCGGTGGTTAAAACACGATGTCTACGCGTTGTTTTACAATGAAGCACCCAATTGCACACAATTATTGAATCTTACGTGAAGGCACTACTCAATAATTGTTACGATAATTACTATTCAATATTTTATTTTATTAATTCAATAATTGCTACGTTGATATTTTATATTATTGTTGTTTTAATAATTGTCAATACACTGTATTTTTCATTATCAAATCAATAATTCATATTATTTGAATAATATTATTAGATAATATTATTGGCAATGTCTAGAAAGTTCTGTCTAAGGAGAGGTTTTTTCACCTAATTGTGCGCCAGTAAGGAGAAATCCTTATTGGAAAGCCCCCTCTTTCTTGGGAACTGCCTGGTTGTCAGTATTGTGATTGTGTAATATTATTTGTGAATAATTAATTATTAATTTATATGATAAGGAAAATATTCATTTTATGTGGATATAGATGGAGAAAATTTTTAATGTGACAATTGTTGAAAATTGATATTTAATCTTTTATGATAAAATAATTCATTTAAATATATTATTATATTTTAATAAATATAATAATGGTGATATTTTTACAATGAATGTGTGATACATGAATAAATAAGGAGGAAGAGTATTTTTGTTACAAAAAAATATTTAAAATATGTTAAACATGTTTGTGGGCTCATTTCTTGACTGGAATTTGATTATAGCCTGTAAAATTATCCGTTTGTGGATTTCGGTCAATTTCTGTTTGGAATTTGAATAAACTTTCTTCTGCAAAGTTGTAGAGAATGGAATTTCCTATGGAAAAGACATAAGTTTCGAATTTTTCTGATAAAATGGCTATTTATTATGAATTATTGAAGTTCTGAAGTTCTAGAATAATTGATTTTTGAAGTTTTAAATATTTTTTAAAAGAAAAACGTTTTTGGTGAGTGTCCCACATGTGATATACATGTGCAAAGTGCTGAAATCAGTTGGTAAAAGTGGGCGTAGGAAATTTATATATATATATATATATATATTAATATTTTATTAAATTTTCTACTTTGGTGTTCTAAGTATTTTCCTATAAATAGGGTGCTGACGTTAGAACTGAAAATCACACCAGAAACTGAAGTTTTCTCTCTCTATATTATCAAGCGTATTCTTGTGAGTATTTTGAGACTTTGAGTGTTGGTATACGGTACAAGTTTCCTTCAGCACTATATCCAGTATTCTAGTCAGAAGTACTGTCTTTTTCGAGGTAAGGGATGTTATTTTTTAAAAATGATATTATTTCTTCTAATATCATTGTGCCGGAACATTGGTAAGATTTTTCTTGTGAAATTCTTATCTTTTGGTGTCGGGGTTACTATTCACGTATACGGCACTATTCACAAAAAATTTAAATTTTCATTTTTTGTCCAAAATATATATTATAGATACTAGCTTTGATTGTATCCATGTTTTGATCATTCTTGAATTTTACTTCACTATGATTATTTATGAAGTATTTTTGAAATTGGATTATTTGAAGTACGAATCCTTCAAATTTATTCTTTTGTTTTACTGGATTCGTTTCTTTAAAATATTTTTCATCATCCTCAGTCCTAAATGATGATATTACTGAATATCTTTAGCCTGTAGTGCAAAGATGGTTGATTTTCTTATGAATATCTTTGGCCGTGTAGTCAAAGATGTACAGTGTTGAGATGAACATGACCAACTGATGAATATCTTTGGCCTGTAGTGCAAAGATGAATATTTGATTTAAGATGTATATTGATTGATGTTACAGGGATAAAATATTGATGATGGACTTTTAAATTCATAGATAATAGTAGATGTCATTCTATACGTAACTCTTCTATGAATTGTTATTTTCGCTGCTAATATTGATCTAAAACTTGTTGTCTATTATATTCTATCAGATTTTTCCCTGTTGAAGACTAACGATAATTTGTTGTATATTATCTTAGTCATAATATTCTTTACTGGGCTATTTGAGCTCACCCTTTTCCTTTTTGTTCCATTTTTCTTCTCAGGAGACGAGAATGTAGCGAGTTCTAGTCGAGGTGTGGAATGATGGTTCTAGAAAGTCGTTTTAGTAGTCCTCACCATTTTTGTAAAATAATGTACCAGTAATTGTAATGAGGACTTATTTGGGTGTGAATATTGTCTAGATGAAAATATTTGTATTTAAGCTCACAGTTTATATGTTGTATTAATAAAGTTGTATTTGTTTTTGTACCATGTATTTTGGCGACTCAGAATGGGTGTTGTATACCTATTTTGGGGGCATCACAGTTAGTTTCAGAGCTTAGGGATATGATCTCTGGCGGAGATCGGGGAATAAAACTAGGAGGGGAGAGACGAGTAAAACCTTCGCTAGTCTGTCTTACCTAAGCTTATTTGTTGGTTGGTCAGGATATAGGGATATTATTTGATATGTTAATTTCTTTAATTAACCCTTGTTTTATGGCAGTATTTGAGAATGGCAACTGAGAATATTAACAGTGGAGTAAATGAGGCCGTGGAGACTCCTTTACTCATCAATGAGAGGAAGCGTGCAGTGCCGAAGCAATGTTCCTCCTGTAAACAACACCCTTGCGAAAGCGGATGATGAACGACGGGATGTTTAAAAGCTTTTTGCGATTCATGCAAAAATCGATTTGAGGAGACTCGTGTACAAAATATACGGTGGAAATGATAACAACGCACGATTTGTCACAGCAAAACAGTTCAAAGAGTTGGGACCACCAAAATTCTGGGGAAAGTCGGATCCGATTAAGGCAAAAATGTGGGTTAACGCATGACCTAGTTCCATTCTTTATTATTCTGTTGGGAATAACCTGTCTGTGTGGTCTGGAGTTGACTCGAAGTATTCCTTCTTTATCGATTCTTGCTTCCGGCATAGCACCTTCTTGTACTTTTTTCCTCATACGCATCAGCTCCAGGTCTGTAGCTTGAGTAACTTTAACTTTATCGATTAAATTCGGTTCTACTCGTATATTCGCCATCATCACGTGGGTCTTTGGAGTCTTTATCTCTATCTCCATCCTTTGCAAGTCATACAAAATGGGCCTTTCGTTGACAATATCGCACTCGTACCCGCATATAATCTTCTACTCAATGCGTCAGCTACCACGTTCGTTTTTTTAGGATGGTATTGGATGGTATGATTATAATCTTTCAACAGTTTAAGCCAACGTCGCTGTCGCATGTTGAGTTTCTTTTGAGTGAAGAAATATTTGAGGCTTTTATGATCCGTAAAGATCTCTACTTTCTCCCCATACAAGTAATGCCTCCAAATCTTTAGTGCAAAAAATGACTGCTGCCAACTCTAGATCATGAGTATGATAATTCCTAACATATTCTTTGAGTTGTCGAGAGGCATAGGCTATGACTTTCCCATATTGCATGAGAACACATCCTAACCCTTTGCCCGAAGCATCACTGTAGATGACAAATGTAAAATCCCAAATTTTACAAATAAAGATTTAATTTTCTCGATTTTTTTTAAATTATGGTGTGGATTTGAGATAATGTTATAGTTGTGGGTAATATTTAAAAAATTTGAAAGGTATGTAAGTTGTTGTATAATTTTCGATTGGTCGGGGAATATTCTTTTTGTCAGGGAATATTCGTACAATGGCACAATCATTGGTGGACCCCACAGTGGAATTATTGTCGGATTGAGAAAACGATAAAAATATTTTATGAAAATAACGGCGGAAGTTTTACCGTTAACTGTTGAAACACCCGGTGTTAAAAGTACAGGAATACGCGTAGTTGCATAGTAGCACACGGTATTGCTTATTGATGCTTACGTGAGAAGTCATTCAGTTTTGTTTAATTATTACTCCAGTAATTGTAGCATAGTATCTCACGTTATTTGATTCAATTATTATCGATATTTTTTATAGTACTAAATCAATAATTGAGATGACAGAGTTATTAATATTATTATTTGCAATATTAACGATGTCTAGAAGTTCTTCCAAGAATAGGTTTGGTTACCTAATTGCGCGCCAATAGGGAAAAATCCTTATTGGAAAGCCCCCTCTTTCCTGGGAACGACCTGGTCGATTAATAGTGTGAATTATAATAATGATGATGAAGTTTTGTTTTATTAGTATTATTAATGTAATAAAACAGAAAAACTTTTTATATAAAACAGAATACTTTTATAAAGTTATTCGTTTTATTAGACTATAAATAGAATATATTATATTCTATTATGCATAGTATTTTGCATAGTAAAATCATTTTATATAAAACAAAATACTTTTATAAATTTATTCATTTTATTAGACTATAAATAGAATATATTATATTTTATTATGCATAGTGTTTGCATAAGTGCTGCGTAGTGTTTGTATAGTAAAATCTTTTTATATAAAATAGAATACTTTTATAAAGTTATTCGTTTTATTAGATTATAAATAGAATATATTATATTTTATTTAAAAGATTTTGTTTTATTAGAATATTTTATAGTAAACCAATCTGGACCGTCTCGTTTAAAAAGTAAATCAATACTGGACCGCTCAAGAATTAGTTACTATTCAAATCCATTCTCCTATAAATAGAAGCCCATTCCTTCATTATTTCTTACAAATTCAATTTGAAACTCTGAGAGAGAATTCTTCTTCTATAATCTTGAGCGTATTTTCTTTAGAGTTTTAAGAAGCTTTAAGTGTAGTGTGTTTTCTTCAAGTATATTCCCATACTACCCGCTTTGAGTACTCTTCTTTATAAGGTAAGGGTATTATTTCTTTTGTATTCATAAAGAGAACTTCTTTTATTCCATTCTTTATTATTACATTGGAATAACTTTTGTACTGTGAGCTACCCTATACATGGTGAAATTCTTCATTATTCCATTCTTTATTATTATGTTGGAATAACTTTATCTATCATAAAGTACCGCATACATAGTGAAATTCTTACATTATTCCATTTTTTATTATTACATTTGGAACATCACAGCCGGTAAATTTCGTCGACTTGATTCCTTTATTTATTATTCGATGGAATAACTTTGTCATCATCTGCACCGCATGCATGGTGATTTCTTTTGCTATTCCATTCTTTATTATACTCAGTTGGTTAAAGTTTTGACTTCTATACTCCATGAAATTAGTGGAATATTCTTGATATTTGTGCTTCATCCAGTATCTTTTCATGAAAATATTCTTCTGAGCATTCTTGAATTTTACTTTACAAAGAAGTATCATGTTCACAATTTGGACGTTATTAGTTCCTGGATAAAATAATTCTTGAATTTATTTTATTGAATTCTTATATCATTGTCATCATCCTTGTGACGCCCCCAAAATAGGTATACAACACCCATTCTGAGTCGCCAAATACATGGTACAGAAAGCAAACTACAACTTTAATAATACAATTGTCGTGCAAAATACGACAACACAGACTGTGAGTTTAAATACAAATATTGTCTTATAGACAATATCCACACTCAAATAAGTCCTCATTACAATTATTCATACACTATTTTATAGAAATAGTGAGGGCTTGCTAAAACATCTTTCTAGAACCATCACTCCATTACCCAGGCTAGATCCTGCTATGTTTTCTCACCTCCACGAGAAAGAAAATGGAACAAAAAAGAAAAGGGTGAGCTCAACTAGCCCGATAAATAATATTATGACTAAGATAATATACAACAAATTATCATTAGTCTTCAATGAGGAAAAATCGATAGAATATAATAGGCAACAAGTTTTTGATCAATATTCATTGTGGAAACAACAATCCATTAGAAGAGTCACGTAGAGAATGAATTCTATTATCTTCTAAGATTTAAAAGTTCATCATCAATATTTTATCCTCAACAACAATCAATATATACATCTTTAATCAAATATTCATCTTTTTACCTACTGTGCCAAAGATATTCATTTTATATCACCAGTTGGTCATGTTCATCTCAACACTATTCATCTTTACTTCACGGGCCAAAGATATTCATCGATTAATCATTCATCTTTTACTACTGGACCAAAGATATTCAAAGAATATCATCATTTAAGGCGAGGATGATGAAAAATATTTTAAAGAAAATGAATCCAAAGCGAGACGAGAAGGACAAATATTAGGGATTAGTATAGCAGGTTTATCCAAGATCAATAATACTTCATAATAACCGATTGTGAAGCAGAATTCAAAAATAACGATCAAAACATGGATACAATCAAAGATAGTAGCCAAAATAGACATCTTGGACAAAAAGGAAAATTTTTATTTTTTAGTGAATAGTGCCGTATTTGTGAATAGTGCCGTATATATGAATAGTAACCCCGACACAAAAAGTTCCAAATTTGATTAAAAAGTTCACCAATATTTTGGCATAATGATATTGAAGAAAATAATATCATTTAAGAAGAAAATAACATCACTTACCTCAAAATAACTTGGTATTTACGATCGAATCTGGGATAGAAAAGCAGAAGGAAGCTTATACCGAACAATGAACTCTCAAAGTATATAAATACTCACAAAAATATGCTCGATAATCTAGAGAGAAAACTTGTTTACGGTGTGATTTTTAATTCTAACCTAAGCGTCTATTTATAGGAAAATACTAGAAACATACATAGGAGACTAAAATAATAAACTAATATTATTTCTTTTTAATTTCCTACGCCACCTACCATTTGAAAAATCCAAGCATGCCTTCTTGGACAAAATCAGCAGCCCATGTGTGTAATCAACACCAACAAAAAAAGTGGGTTCCACCCATAAATAAATAAAAATTATTTTATTTTTTGAAACTTCAACAATTCATAGAAAATAGCTTGTTTATCAGAAAAATAAAAATTTTATGTCCATTCTGCCTGAAATTGAATTCTTTACAACTTTGCAGAAGAAAGTTTTTCCAAATTCCCAACAGAAAATATCCAAAATCCATAAACGGGTAATTTTTAATACTTCCCTTCCGACAAAATACTGATAAAACACCTTAGCATTAATTCCTTCATTTATAACCACATAAATAGATCCATCATTTATATCTACATCAAATAAATATTTTCTTATCATATAAATCAATAATTAATTATTCACAAATAATATTACAAAATCACAAGTATGACAACCAGGCCGTTCCCAGGAAAGAGGGGACTTTCCAATAAGGATTTCTCTCCCGCAATTAGGTGACCAAACCTCTCCTTAGACAGAATTTTCAAGACATTGCCAATAATGTTATCTAATAATATTATTCAAATAATATGAATTATTGATCTGATAATGGGAAATACTATGCGTTGATAATTATTGAAACAACAATAATATAAAATATCAACGCAAAGAATTATTGAATCAATAAAATAAAATATTGAGCGAAGAACTCTTCGTAACAATTATTGAGTAGTGCCTTCTTACGCATGCACGAATCAATAATTCAACAATCTTGTCAATACTGGTAGTGTCTCTTGTGCAACCACGCCGTATTCTTGTATTTTAACCACCGGTATTCCAACGGTGTTACTTGATAACAACTTCTGTAGTTATTTATAAAAACTCATACTTTGTCGTTTTCTTCATCCGACGGTTATTCTGTTATGAGCCCCACGAATGGTTGCGCCGTCGTACGAATATTCCCCGACAAAAAGAATATTCCACGACCAAAAGAATATTCCCAAACAAAATGAATATTTTATAACCACTTGCTTATTTTGTAAAATTTAGCATTTCACCCATAACCAAAGCATTATATCGAATTAACCCTTATTAATTTAGAATAATGAATAGAGAAAAAATTCAATTTTATTCATAATAAGTTGGGGTCTTACAATCCTCATGTTTATATTATGTTGAAAGTCATCTGTGGCCTGTAGTGCATAGATGGACTTGGTATGATTATGACCAGGGATTAATCGGTATAATCATGACCGTAATGTTATAAATGATGTGGTAAAAGTCCTCATTGGCCCGTAGTGCATTGATGGACAGTTGTTGGCATGATCATGACCATTGATGAATACACGATTATCCTTGGCCGTAGTGCAGGGATGATGTGGATTATTTATTAAGCTGAGTCTCAGCGATAAAAGTGATGAAAAACCTTTTTAAATCATAAAAGATAGTATATTTATTCTCTACTTGACTCTTTTAATGGATTGCATGTTCCGCTGCAGTTAAAATTGATGTCTATTGTATTTTATCAGTATAACATTGTTGAGGACTAATGATAATTTATTCTGCATTATCTTAGTCATAACATTTCTTACTGGGCTAGTTGAGCTCACCCTTTCTTTCACTTTCATTCTCTTGAGAAATGATAACGTGGCAAAGACTAGTCGGGGAGCGAGTGATGGTCCGAGATGGTGTCTTAGTAGTCCTCACTATTCTATAAAATAGTGTGATACTAAATGTAATGAGGACTTATTCTGAGAGTGGATATTGTCTAGAAGACAATATTTGTATTAAAACTCACAACATGTATTTTGTCGTATTTTACACGACTGTTGTATAATTAAGTTGTATTTGAATTTTGTACCATGTATTTGGCGACTCAAGATAGGTGATGTATACCTATTTTGGGGGTGTCACAGTTGGTATCAAAGCTTAGGGATAGGATCCCTGGCTGAGATGTGAGACAAGAACTAGGAGGGGAGAGACGGGGAATTCATTCGCTAGTATGACCTACCTAAGTTTATGTGGTATTTAATTGATCGGTCAGAGTATAGGGATAATATGTGATATGTTAATTAACCCTTGTTTTGTGGCATGTCAATTAACCTTTGTTTTGAAGATGTAATCTAGAATGATATCTGAAGTACAGGAGATGAGAAATGTGAAAATCATGATAGAGAGGAAATAATCGGGAAGGTATAATCGAAAAAGAAAACAAGGTATGTTTTAGTTGTGGAAAAGACGGTCACATAGTCCAATTTTATCGTGCACCAAAGTCAAGTTCAGCTGGGACGGTGACACCAAAGGCGAATACGGACAAAACAAATTCGGTGGTTTCAGGAAGAGCGTTTTTCGTGACTTCTCAAAAAGCGAGTAACCCAAACGAAGTTAGCACGGGTCGATTAATTATAAATTCTTGCGAAAGTCATACCTTATTAGAATCTGGGTTCTACCCATTCTTTTATCTCTCTTGCTTGCGCTCAACGTTTAAATTTGACTCGAGAGATTAGACTTTGACTTATCGGTTGAAACTCAGTTGGGAGAAACCTTCGTTACCTCCACTATTTATAAATCTTGTTTGATTCAAAACAACACTTTCACGTTACCTGTCGATCTTATATCTTTGAAAATACTTGCCTTTGATGTGATTTTAGGAATCGATTGGTTAACTACTCATCATGCTTTTAGTAAGGTTGTTAGTTTTCATATTCCTAACCAACTTTTATGCGAATTCAAACAACCAAACCACTAAAGTCAATCATTGTCATATCGAGCCATAAGTAAAGAGCCCCTGGTCCTTTCGTTGTTGACTTCCTTGTGTGGAATGCAAAAGCCGGACTTTCCGTAGGGGACGTTGTGAATAACGATGACAAGTTGATAGGTATCAATGTGACGTGTTATCCAAGTCTTGGATGAGAGTCACAGTTGTGAATAATATTTCTATTGTTAATAAATTTCCTGACGTATTCTTGAAGACTTCTTAGCCTACCCCTAGAGCGTGAAATCGAATTTTGTATTGACCCTAGTACAAAACTCATTTCTTAAACCCTCAATTATTTTCTTCACCCAAAACGAACGTAACATGCACCAAAGACGTTGGCTCGAGCTGTTGAAGATTACGATCGTACCATTCAATACCATCGTGGAAAAGCGAACATGGTAGCTGTCACGTTGAGTAGAATATCGTATGCGTTTATGAGTATACGTACCTAAGTGAAGATAATGAATATACGAGTAGAATCGACTTTAATCGATAAAGTTAAAGCCGCTCAAGCTACATACTCAGAGCTGATGAATACAAAAAAGAAGGTTCAAGAGTGCGTTATTCGAGAAGCAAGAGTCGATGAAGAGAGTAAATCTCAACTCTCGATTTAATTGGCCAATTTGAAATTCTCATTCGAGTAGGAACTGTGGCCTATAGACTCTTTTTATCGCCAAGTATGTTGCGTGTTCATAACGTTTTTCACGTATCGATGTTACGTAAATATGTGGACAACCTGAACCACATTATTGAATTAGAACCGGACGAGATAGCGGATAATTTAACGTATGAAGATGTACCTGTTAAAATCCTGGAATGTATTCAACACTCAAAGGTTATACCTCAAGAATTAGAATCGGACGAAGTGTCCTCATCTGTTCGGCATACCAGGTACGTACATAAATTTCGAGGGTGAAATTTCATAAGGAGGGGAGATTGTAAAATCCCAAATTTTACGGATAAACATTTAAATTTCTCGAAATATTTTTTTTGAATATTATGGCGTGGATTTGATATAATGTTATAGTTGTGGGTAATATTTATAAATTTTGCAAAGTATGCAAGTTATTATATTATAATCGATTGGTCGTGACCCTAATGAATATCCTTAGCCGCAGTGCAGATATGATGTGGATTATTTATTAAGCTGAGTCTCAGCGATAAAAGTGATGAAAAACCTTTTTAAATCATAAAAGATAGTAGATTTTATTCTCTACTTGACTCTTTTAATGGATTGCATGTTCCGCTGCAGTTAAACTTGATGTCTATTGTATTTTATCAGTTTAACACTATTGAGGACTAATGATAATTTATTCTATATTATCTTAGTCATAATATTTCTTACTGGGCTAGTTGAGCTCACCCTTTCTTTCACTGTCCTCTTCAGAAAATGAGAACGTAGCCAGGACTAGTTAGGGAACGGAGTGATGATCCAAGATGGTGTCTTAGTAGTCCTCACTATTCTATAAAATAGTGTGATAATAAATGTAATGAGGACTTATTCTGAGAGTGGATATTATCTAGAAGACAATATTTGTATTAAAACTCACAGCATATATTTTGTCGTATTTTACACGACTGTTGTATAATTAAGTTGTATTTGAATTTTGTACCATGTATTTGGCGACTCAAGATGGGTGATGTATACCTATTTTAGGGGCGTCCACAAAGAATCCTACATTATTCCATTCTTTATTATTACATTTGGAATAACTTTGTCTATGTGGATTACCACATGCATGGTGAATGATCCTTTGTATTCATTCCTTATTAAATTGCGGAAATGATGCATCGCTCACGTGGATTACCGCATGACGGGTGAAAATCCATTTGCAGTTTCATATATTCTTTATTATACTCAGTTGGTTAAAGTTTTGACTTCTATACTCCATGAAATTAGTGGAATATCCTTGATATTTGCGCTTCATCCAGTATCTTTTCATGGAAATATTCTTTTGAGCATTCTTGAATTTTACTCTACAAAGAAGTATCATGTTGACAATTTGGACGTTATTAGTTCCTGGATAAATTAATTCTTGAACTTGTTTTATTGAATTATTATATCATTTTCATCATCCTCATGTTTATATTATGTTGAAAGTCATCTGTGGCCTGTAGTGCATAGATGGACTTGGTATGATTATGACCAGAGATTATTCGGTATAATCATGACTGTAATGTTACAAATGATGTGGTAAAAAGTCCTCGTTGGCACGTAGTGCATTGATGGACAGTTTTTGGTATGATTATGGCTATGGATTCTCTTGACCCGAGGTGCAAGGATGAATTTTTTTATGGCATGATCAGGACCGTTGATGCAAACATTATTATCTTTAGCCCGTAGTGCATGGATAATTCGTGGTCGTGATACTAAAGAATATCATTGGCCTGTAGTGCAGGGATGATTTGATGATGTGGATTATTTATTAAGCTGGGTTTCAGCGATAAAAGTGATAAAAAAACATTTGAAATCATAGAAGATAGTAGATTTTATTCTCTACTTGACTCTTCTAATGGATTGCTTGTTCCGCTGCCGTTAAACTTGATGTTTGTTATATTGTATTAGTTTAATACTGTTGAAGGCTAATGATAATTTATTCTGCATTATCTTAGTCATAATATTTCTTACTGGGCTAGTTGAGCTCACCCTTTTACTTTCATTGTTCTCTTCAGGAAATGAGAACGTGGCGAGGACTAGTCGGGGAATGGAGTAGCCGGTCGAGATAATAGCATTAGTAGTCCTCACTATTACATTAAATAGTGTGATAATAAATGTAATGAGGACTCGATTGAGTGTGAATATTATCTAGATGACAATATTTGTATTAAAACTCATAGCACATGTTTTGTCGTATTTTACACGACTGTTGTATAATTAAGTTGTATTTGAATTTTGTACCATGTTTTTGGCGACTCAAGATGGGTGATGTATACCTATTTTGGGGGCGTCATAGTCGGTATCAAAGCTTAGGGATATGATCCCTGGCTGAGATGTGAGACAAGAACTAGGAGGGGAGAGACGGGGAATTCCTTCGCTAGTATGACCTACCTATGTTTATTTGATATTTAATTGGTCGGTCAGAGTATAGGGATAATATGTGATATGTTAATTAACCCTTGTTTTGTGGCAGTATTTGAAAATGACATCCAAGAATGTTAAGAATAGCAATGGAGCACAGGAGACCGTTGAGTCTCCACATATCAATAATCAGGATAATGTGCATCAGGAAGGTGACAATCCTCAGACAAACAGCAACACTAACCAAATGATGAACGATGGAATGTTTAGAGGCTATATGCAATTCATGCAATAACAGGTAAGAAAGACTCCTGTTCAAAATATAGGTGGAAATAATGGCAACCAACGGTCGGTCATCTTCAAGCGACTCGAGGAGCTGGGACCACCGAAGTTTTTGGGAAAGCGAACCACTTAAAGCGGAGGCGTGGTTAAAGCGAGATCACCAAGATATTTGATGTCTTGGGATGTTTAGAGGAGCAAAAGGTTCCATTTGCCACCTTTATGTTGCGTGAAGAGAGGCGATTCTTGGTGGGAATCAGTAAAGCGTACCAGTTATCCTTTTCAAGATGTCTTGGGAGAAGTTCCAAGAGTCATTCAACGATAAGTACTTTCCGAAAGTATTCGTCACATGAAGGAGGTGGAGTTCATCAATTTGGAGAAAACAATATGACCGTGTCGCGATCATGAGGCTAAGTTTGCCGAGTTGTCTCGGTTTGCATCCCATTTGGTCGATAATGAGGAGCGAATAACGCGAATGTTTCTAAGAGGTTTGAAACCCAATATACGTCGATACCTCATTTCTCACAAACTTTGTTTATATTCGAGATGTTGTGAATAGGGCTCGATTATTAGAGCATGATAATGAGTCAAAGACAACCAAAAGGCAATGACCAACAACACGATAATAATCGTCTTAGCTGGTAAATGATCATCTAATAATGATAACCATCGTGGGGGAAATTATCATTCCATGAATGGTAACCACTTGATTGGTAATCATGGCCAATAATATAAGTAGAAATTTTAAGAAGAAAGGTTCAATAATGATGGAAAGATAGCGATTACCGACCCGTTTTCATGGAAGAAGAACGACCACCGGTCAGTATATTTCAAATCTTGGACGGGAGGGACACATCCGTCCAATGCATGACGCAGCAATCCAAAGCGTGTTTTAATTGCGAAAGAGAAGGTCGCCTAACTCAATTTTGTCTTATGGTGAAGTCAAGTCCAGCTGGGATGGTGATGCCAAATGATGTCCCAGACAAGCCAAAACCGGTAGTTTAAGAGAGAGCGTTTTTTTTTCGTAACGAGGAACCTGAATAAAATTATCACGAGTAAGTTAATCATAAACTCTTGCGAAGTCTATCATACCGTGTTGAATCTTTGGTTTTACTCACTCTTTCATTTCACCTAGTTGTGTTCAATATTTGAATTTAACTCCGGAGAAGTTAGACTTTGATTTATCTGTTAAAACTCAGTTGGGAGAAACCTTCGTTACCTCCACTATTTATAAATCTTGTTTGATTCAAATCAATACTTTCACGTTACCTATCGATCTTATCTCTTTGAAAATACTTGCCTTTGATGTGATTTTAGGAATCGATTAGTTAACTACTCATAAAGTCAATCATTGTCATATCAAGGCTCTTTCGTTGTTGACTTCCTTGTGTGGAATGCACTGAAGCCAGACTTTCCGTAGGGGACGTTGTGAATAGCAATGACAAATTGATAGGTATCAATGTGACGTGTTATCCAAGTCTTGGATGAGAGACACAGTTGTGAATGATATTTCGTATAACTTCCAAATGATGAAGATAGAGTTAAAGACTCTAGGGACCCACGTGAAGATAACGAATATACGAGTAGAATCGACTTTAATCGGCAAAGTTAAAGCCATGCAAGCTGCATACTCAGAGCTGATGAATGTGAAGAAGAAGGTTCAAGAGGGCGTTATTCTAAAAGCAAGAATCGATGAAGAGAGGAAATCTCAACCCTCGATTTAATTGGCCCATTTGAAATCCTCGATCAAGTAGGAACTGTGGCTTATAGACTCATTTTACCGCCAAGTATATCGCATGTTCATAACTTTTTTAACGTATCGATGTTACGTAAATATGTGGATGACCTAAACTACATTATTAATTTAGAATCGGACGAGATAGCGGAAGATTTAACATATGAAGATGTACCTGTTAAAATCTTGAAATATATTTTACGTTCAAAGGTTATACCTCAAGAGTTAGAATCTGACGAAGTGTCCTCATTTGTTCTAAGTACCAGTGCGTCACGTAAATTTCGAGGGCAAAATTTCATAAGGAGGGGAGATTGTAAAATCCCAAATTTTATGAATAAAGATTTAATTTTCTCGAATTTTTTTTAAAAATTATGGTGTGGATTTGAGATAATGTTATAGTTGTGGGTAATATTTATAAAAGTATGCAAGTTGTTGTATAATTTTTGATTGGTCGGGGAATATTCTTTTTGTCAGGGAATATTCGTACAACGAAACAATCATTGGTGGATCCCACAATAGAATTATTGTCGGATTGAGAAAATGAGAAAAATATTTTATGAAAATAACGGCGGAAGTTTTACAGTTAACTGTTGAAACACCTGGTGTTAAAAATACAGGAATACGCGTGGTTGCATAGTAGCACACAATATTGATTATTGATGCTTACGTGAGAAGTCACTCAATTTTGTTCAATTATTACTTCAGTAATTATTGCATAGTATCTCACGTTATTTGATTCAATTATTGTCGATATTTTTTATATTATTAAATCAATAATTGAGATGACAGAGTTATTAATATTATTATTTGTAATATTAACGATGTCTAGAAGTTCTATCAAGGAGAGGTTTGGTCACCTAATTGCGCGTCAATAGGGAGAAATCCTTATTGGAAAGTCCCCTCTTTCTTGGGAACGACCTGGTCGATTAATAGTGTGAATTATAATAATGATAATGAAGTTTTGTTTTATTAGTATTATTAATATAATAAAGCAGAAAAGCTTTTTATATAAAACAGAATACTTTTATAAAGTTATTCATTTTATTAGACTATAAATAGAATATATTATATTACTCTATTATGCGTAGTATTTTGCATAGTAAAAATGTTTTTATATAAAAAATGAATACTTTTATAAAGTTATTCGTTTTATTAGACTATAAATAGAATATATTATATTTTATTATGCATAGTATTTGTATAGTGTCTGCATAGTAAAATCTTTTTATATAAAATAGAATACTTTTATAAAGTTATTCGTTTTATTAGATTATAAATAGGATATATTATATTTTATTTAAAATATTTTGTTTTATTAGAATATTTTATAGTAAACTAATCTGGACCGTCCGTTTAAAAGTAAATCAATCTGGACCGTTCAGGAATTATTTACTATTCAGTCCATTCTTAAGGGTTTCGACACAGAAATGCACAACAGAAATAGAACAATTTAAACCAATGCGAAAAATAATTTATTCAGTGGTTAGAAATTATACCGATTAAGAAAGCTCGAAACGATGTGATCGAATCTCCAACGCATGAATCTGCAATTGCGTCTCTACTAGTATCCACACGAGCGCTCATGCTAATTGTCATATACGATCTGCAGAAGAAGGAAACGCGGTACTAGCCACCAAGGATTACGATTTTCTAAAACTGTTTTCTCTCTAGTCTCTCTCTAAGAGCGGTTAGGGTTTTGGTTAATGAATAATACCTAAAATGGTACGCTACATACATAGCATATATATAGCGATTAAAAGAATTATTCAAAACCTAATTTAATAAAATCCGAATTTATATATATATCTTAATTAAGTCTTACTTAATTAATATACATATATATAAATTGTCCTATTAATTTAAATTAAGTAATTTAAATACTATCAATCATATTGATATATTTAAATATTTACAATTTAAATTAATTCCCTTTAATTACGCTTCTATGTGTGTGACCACATAGGTTATTATTACGTTGGCAATAATTTTAAAATCATATTATAAAATTATAAGCGGTGGCCAAGCATCTAGTAATGCATCACCGCTACCCAGTAATAATAAGATCGATGATTCGATCTGAACCTTTTCATGACCAATGTTTGAATGTAATTTAATCCTTTTAACCTTAATATCCTGGATTAAACTCGAGTCATGGAATGTGTCATACTCTTCATAATTTAATCTGAGTTTTCTTGATCAATGAGTAGACTATATGAAACAAATCACTATTTGAGCATGGCCATGCATTTCATAGTCCTACTCAATCAAGAGACCTATGGATATCACCCCTAATATATAGGATGGTTAAATTCCATCTAGATCACTCATATTCCTCACATGATTCATGATGTACCCAATAATCACCTTTATAGTCCACCCTATTAAAGATGACATTTGATGATATTAAAGTACATAAATTCTCGTGTAGTAATATAATGATTTCAGGTCGGAGGACCATTACATCATTGTCACTATGAGAATTGCTAATGACACTTCACATAATGCTTCATATAGAATTCTCATGGTGGGTCTCTAGCATGTACCTATGCATTGACTTAATATCTCATATATTTATGACCAATGAGATTTGGTCATCAGTCAATCCACATACTAGTCTCAATGCATCATTGTCGTCCCATCAATAATAATACTCGACTAGGGACATTTAAGAAAAATGATACTAATTATAATTATATAATCTCATGTTCAAGTCACATACTTGAAACTATATAATTTGTATCACTATTCTAAGGAATTTTATTATGTTAACATTTATTATATTAACATTTATATAATGCAGTAAATAAAACCATAATAAAATCATTCATTTATTCAATCAAATATAATATCAAAATGTTAAGCAATTATATCAAATAATTGGCCTCTAGGGCATAAACTCTAACAGTCTCCCAGTTACACTAGAGCCAATCACTCATGTATCTAATACCCATGGGACTAGTGTTGTAAGACCCCAACTTATTATTAATGAAATTTAATTTTCTCTATTTATTATTTTGAAATAGTAAGGGTTGATGTGATTAATGTGGATAGTTAGGGGTAAAATCATGAATATTTCAAAATAAGCAAGTGGTTATAAAATATTCATTGTTGTCGGGGAATATTCGTTTGGTAATGGAATATTAAATCTTTGTCGGGGAATATTAAATGCGATGGTAGCGACCGTGTATGGGCCCCGTAATGGAAAGCGATTGGATGAAGAAAGCACAAATATAAGTTGGTTAAAAATAACGGCGTAGTTATTCACAGATTATCTTGTTAAAAATACTCGGTTGGTTAAAACACGGTAGCACTACGGTATTGCACCAATTATTGATTCTTACGTGAAAGGCACTACTCAATAATGGTTACGATAATTCTTGTTCGATTATTTTATTGAGTTAATAATTCTTTGCGTTGATATTTTATATTCTTTGTTGTTTGATAATTGTCATTACACAATATTTTTTATTATCGAAGCAATAATTCATATTATCTGAATAATATTATTAGATAACATTATTGGCAATGTCTAGAAAGTTACATCTAAGGAGAGGTTTGGTCACCTAATTGCTTGGCAAGAATAGGGAAAAATTCTTATTGGAAAGCACACAATTCTCATTACACAATATTTTTCATTATTGAAGCAATAATTCATATTATCTGAATAATATTATTAGATAACATTCTTGGCAATGTCTAGAAAGTTACATCTAAGGAGAGGTTTGGTCACCTAATTGCGGCGCCAAGAAGGAGAAATTCTTATTGGAAAGCCCTCTTTCTAGGAGGCTACTTTGTTGTCGATATTGTGATTACTGTAATATTATTTGTGAATAATTAATTATTGATTCATATGATGAGGAAAATATTAATTTTATGTGGATATAGATGGAGAAAATTTTTAATGTGACAATTGTTGAAAATTAAAATTTTATCTTTTTACGATAAAATAATTCATTTAAATATATTATTATAATATAATAATGGTGATATTTTTACAACGAATGTGGGATATATGAGTATACTGAGGAGGAAGAGTATTTTTGTTGTAATAAATGTTTAAAACATATTAAACATGTCAATTGGACCCCATTTATTATTGAAAATTTGATTATAGCACAGTAAAATTGCCCGGTTGTGGATTTCGGTCAATTTACATTTGGAATTCGGAAAAACTTTCTTACGCAAAGTTGTAGAAATTAAATTTCCTATAAAACTCATAAGATTCGAATTTTCTGATAAAAGGGCTATTTATTGTGAATTATTGAAGTTCAAGCTCAAAATAATTGATTTTTGGAAGTTTTAATTATTATTTTAAAGAAAAACGTTTTTTGCATTTAAGTGGGCTAACATGTGATATTAATTGCTGAAATCAGATCTTCAAAGATGGGCTAAGAAATTTATAATATATATTAATATTTTATTAAATTTTACGCTTTGGTGTTCTCTAAGATTTTCCTATAAATAGGGTCTTTAGGTTAGAATTGAAAATCACACCGAAATGAAGTTTTCTCTCTCTATATTATCGAGCGTATTCTTGTGAGTATTTAGAGTATACTTTGAGTATTGTTAGGCGGTCTAAGTTCCTTGAAAGACTATACCCTTGTTATTCCAAATATAAGTCTTAATCTTTCGAGGTAAGGGATGTTATTTTCTTCTCGAATGATATTATTTCTTCATATCATTATCTTTGAAATATTGGTTGGAACTTTTTATCAAATTTGGAACTTTTTCATGTCGGGGTTACTATTCATGAGTTCTTATTCATGAGTTACTATTCACGAGTACTATTAATGAAGCGTGAAGATGTTTTTTTGGAATTTCTATCTTTTGGTGTCTGAGTTACTATTCACGTATATCTGGCACTATTCACGATATCTGACACTATTCAATAGAAAAATAAAATTTCTTCTTTTTGTCCAAAATATCTATTACGGATACTAGCTTTGATTGTATCCATGTTTTGATCATTCTTGAATTTTACACCACTATGATTATTTTTGAGGTATTTTTGAACATGGATAAAACAAAGTCGAATCCTTAATCCTTAATCCTTGTCATTTTGTTTCAATTTGGATTCGTTTCTTTAAAAAATATTTTCATCATCCTCGGTCTTAAATGATGATATTATTGAATATCTTTGGCTTTGTAGTGCAAAGATGAATGATTTCTGAAGAATATCTTTGGGTACGTAGTGCAAAGATGAGCAGTGTTTAGATGAACATGACCAATCGATGAATATCTTTGGCTGTGTGGTGCAAAGATGAATATTTGATTCAGGATGTATATTGATTGATGTTACGGGGATAAAAGATGAGCGATGAACTTTTAAATTCATACATAGAAGATAGTAGTTTGCATTCTCTACTTAACTCTTCTAATGAATTATTATTTCATTGCGAATATTGATTTAAAATTTGTTGTCTATTGTATTCTATTATATTTTTCCTGTTGAAGACTAACGGTAATTTGTTGTATATTATCTTAGTCATAATATTCTTTCTTTGGGCTAGTTGAGCTCACCCTTTTCCTTTTTGTTCCATTTTTCTTCTCGGGAGGCGAGAATATAAGCGATATGAGTCGGGGTATGGAATGAAGGTTTTAGAAAGGATTGTTTAGTAGTCCTCACCATTTTGTAAAATAATGTATCAATAAATGTGATGAGGATTTATTTGAGTATAGATATTGTCTAGAAGATAATATTTGTATTCAAACTCACAGTTTCTTGTTGTAATAATAAAGTTGTAGTTGTTTACGTACCATGTATTGACAACTCGAAATAGGTGACGATATACCTATTTTGGGGGCGTCGCGGTTGGTTATCGAGCTTAGGGATATGATCTCTGGCGGAGATCGGGGAATAGAACTAGGAGGGAGAGCGAGTAAATCCTTCGCTAGTGTGTCCTACCTAAGCTTATTTTTTAGTTAGTCGGTATATATAGGATATTATGTGATATATTGATTTCCTTAATTAACCCTTGTTTTATGGCGATTTGAGAATGTCGAATGAGAATATTAACAATGGAAATGAGACGGTAGTGGAGACGCCTTTGTACTCACCAACGAGGAGAACGTGCAGCAATGGCAATGTTCCTCGTGTGAACAACACCAATCGAAAGCGATGATGAACGAGGGGATGTTTAGAAGCTTTTTTGCGCTCATGCAAAATCGATTTGCGAGGAGACTTCGTGTTCAAAATACAAGAGAAATGATACTAATTCACGGGTTGTCACGGCCCATTTATAAGACCCCGAATTTTATGAAATAAAAGTATTCAATTTTTTTAATTACTATTCATGAGTTACTATTCATGAGTTACTATTCACGAGTTACTATTCACGAGTTACTATTCATGAGTTACTATTCACAAGTTACTATTCATGAGTTACTATTCACGAGTTACTATTCACGAGTACTATTTATGAAGCATGATAATTTTTTTTTAAGAAGGCATTACTCAATAATTATTACGATAATTCTTGCTCAATATTTTATTTTATTGATTCAATCATTCTTCGTTGATATTTTATATTATTGTTGTTTCAATAATTGTCACTTAAGACGATATTTTTCATTATCGAGACAATAATTCATATTATCTGAATAATATTATTGGATAACATTATTGGCAATGCCTAGAAAGTTCTGTCTTTAAGGAAAGGTTTGGTCACCTAATTGCTTGGCATGATGAGGAGAAATTCTTATTGGAAAGCCCCTCTTTCTGGAACCGCTTTAGTTGTTAATATTGTGATTATGTAATATTATTTGTGAATAATTAATTATTGATTTTATGATGAGAAAAATATTTATTTTATGTGGATATAGATGGAGAAAATTTTAATGTGACAATTGTTGAAAATTGAAATTTTATCTTTTTACGATAAAATAATTCATTTAAATATATTATTATATTTTAATAATATAATAATAGTGATATTTTTACAACGAATGTGGAATATATGAGTATCTACGAGGAGGAAGAGTATTTTTGTTGCAATAAATGTTTAAAACATGTTAAACATGTCTTGGACCCCCATTTATTGACCGAAATTTGATTATAACTTTGTAAAATTGCCCGTTTGTGGATTTGGTCAATTTACATTTGGAATTCGGAAAAACTTTCTTCCGCAAAGTTGTAGAAATTGAATTTCCTATAAAAACACACGAGATTCGAATTTTCTGATAAAAGGGCTATTTATTATGAATTATTGAAGTTTTGGTATATCGGGTGTGAATTGATTTTTGGAGTTTAAATTATTTTTGTAAAGAAAAACATTTTTTGTATTTTTTTTAGACATCATTAACATGTGTGGCTGGTGTTTTGACCAAAAGGTGGGCTAAGGAAAATTTGTATAATTATATTAATATTATATTAAATTTTCTGCTTTGGTGTTCTAAGCATTTTCCTATAAATAGAGTGCTTAGGTTAGAATTGAAAATCACACCAGAAACTGAAGTTTTCTCTCTCTATATTATCGAGCGTATTCTTGTGAGTATTTTGAGTATACTTTGAGTATTTCTATACGGTACAAGTTAGATTCAATTATTATTCCAATGTAAATCTTTCTTTCTTTTGAGGTAAGGGATAGTAAGGGATTTTAAGGGTTATTATGTTTTTAGTTTCGAAATTTTTCTGAACCTTCAAAAATTCTGGAAAAATTTAAAATGATAATTTGATGAGTTTTATATATTGTGTCCAAAAATGGCGATTTTTGGATGTATAGATTGAGAGTTATGAATTTTATGAGAAAAGACTATTTTAAAAGTAAACCGCTTATAACTCCTTGTGATTAACTCCAAAATTGATGAAATTTTTATTGGGAGTACATCTATATAATATCAGTATACCGTGTAAATTTCAGAATTGTTGGATAAAAGTATAATTTATGATAAATGTTTAAATATTCGGTGGTTTTGGCCATATGAAAAATAGTAAATGAATTTTTAAAATTTTGAGAAAAATATATGTTCAATATGGGACTATGTTATGCTAAATCCCAGAAATGAAATATTTTTGGAACTGATTTGGTATTTTTCATGAAAATGTTCTAGTTATGAGTAAATGAATTAAATATGTTATGTGAAGTAAGAAAATTGGAAAATATGATTTATTGGCTTGAGAATCATATATGAGGTATATGCAGATTTTTATGAGGGTTTTGGTTAATGGTGATGAAATCTTATGAGTTTGGCATTTTATAATGATTAAATGCATTAATTAGTAAAGTGTAAACAATTTAATTAAATTATTTATAAGTTTTAGAAATGATTAAAATATTATTATAATATTAATAATATTAGATTATGAGATTTCTAAGTGATTTATAACATTTGGATTAAGGTGTTATAAATATGGATATGAATTTTATTATGAAACTTTATCTTTTAGGTGTAGAGGATTACTATGCATTATCACGATACTATGTATGCGAATCACGAGTACTTATTCACGACAAATTGGTTTCTTATCTGACCAAATTATCGTTGATTTATGAATCTTACTCTTGAAATTAAAACCATGTTTTGATTATATTATTTTTATATAACATTCTTATAACCCTAATGATGATATTTCTCTTTGACTTGAGTGTAAAGATGGGTAGATTATTAGTATGATCGTGACTATAGGTTCTCTTTGGCCAATAGTGCAAAAGTTGAATTGTCGACTGGTATGATCATGACCATTGAATTTACAATTGAATATTTTTAGCTTAAGTGCAAAGGTGAATTGATCAACATGGTTATAATTATTGTTATATAACTTCTGAAATGATTATGTATTTCTTTGATATATGAATATCTTTGGCTCGTAGTGCAAAGATGACTTGTTGATGAATATCTTATCCTGTAGTGCAAAGATGAATTATTGATGAATATCTTTTGCTCGTAATGCAAAGATGACCTGTTGTTGAATATCTTTAGCCTGTAGTGCAAAGATGAATTATTGATGAATATCTTTGGCTCGTAATGCAAAGATGACTTGTTGTTGAATATCTTTGCTTTGTAGTGTAAAGATGAATCTGTTGATGAATATCTTTGGCCCGTGGTGCAAAGATGAATTTATTAGTATGATTATGAACAGGAACTGTGATTTGGTATAACCATGATATTTGATGTTTCAGGTAAAGACAGGTGATGAAAATTATCTTCGTCCTGGATGAGAAGAGGAATTTAGAATCACAATTATGATTATAAGTTATTCATATGATTGTGGAAAGAAAATGTTGATTGATGTTACAGGGATAAAACATTGTTGGTGGACTTTTAACGTGGAGAAGACAATAGACTTTATAGTCTATTTGACTCTTCTAATGGATTGTTCATCCCGCTGCAACTATGGTTGAAAAGTTTTATCATCTACCATATGTTCTAAATCTCTGATTTATTACCGATGAAGACTGTTGATAATTTATTTATCTTTAGTCATAATATTCTTTACTGAGCTAGTTGTGCTCACCCTTTTGTTTCACAATTCCTTTCGGGTAATAAAAGTGTAGTTGGGTCGGCGGGGATAGCGAGGAATAGAATAATGGTCTATAGATGTTGAGGGTGAGGTGAATTTAACTTGGAAGGGTGTTTTGCCACTATCATACAAGATGTCTAATGACATACAAACTCGTGTTATCATAAGACATGGTTGTGCTCATCCACTTGCTTTAGTATATTTACAAGCACTACCTATATAATCTTGGTGTTTGTTTGGAGTATAATACCCAATTAGAGACAAAGTGGAGATAATGATATGTCGAGAAGACTCACCATTGGGAAGAATATGATAGTAATCTTCTCGTTTTCTTTGGGGTCTATTAGGTCAACCAAGGATAATTACGTGGCCATATATGATATCTACCATAATCTAAAAGCATGGCCTCCCATGTATGAAGGTTTCCTTGAGCACTTCCCAAAGATTCTAATTTCTAAAACAGTTTTGACTATACCTTTATGTAAGGTGTCATTGTGACGTACTCTGATGGTTGGTATATATTTGTATCCAAACTCACAAAGATATGTGTTGTTGTATTTTGCACGACAATTGTTATAATAAAGTTGTAGTTATTTTCCGCACCATATATTTGGTGACTCGAGAATGGGTTGGATGGAATGGACTTATTTTGGGGGTCGTTACACAAGCGCTTCAAAGAGTTGGGACCACGAATTTAAGGAAAGCCGGATCCGATCATGGCGGAAACATGGGTCAAACAAATTACCAAGATATTCGATGTCTTGGGATGCACGGAGGAACAGAATTTCCATTCGCCACCTTTATGTTCCGTGGCGAAAGCGGATCTTGGTGGGAGTCTCGTGAAGCGTACCCTCCATCCAAATTACTCGGCATGTCTTGGGAAACGTTTGAAACTATTTAATGACAAATACTTTCCCGAAAGTGTTCAATCATATGAAGGAAGTGGAGTTCATCGATTAGAACAAAATAACATGACGGTGTCTCGAAGCGAGGCAAAGTTTGCGAGTTATCGGTTTGCACCTCATTTGGTGGAGAATGAGGAACGATGTAACCTGGGATGTTTCTTAGAGGTTTGAAACCCTAAGCATACGTCGAAGATCTCATTTCTCATAAACTTTCTCTATTCAGATGTTGTAAATGTGGCTCAATTATTAGGCGAGATAACGAGTACGGTAACCGAGGGACCACAACCGGGGATCGTACGGAGATAGCGATCAGCCAATGTAATAATGATAACCAAATGGAGAAAGAAACAGACGGACAAAAAAATGGTAACCACTCGGTGGTAATCATAGCCATGAAAAAAGAAGAAGCGAAGTCGGAGGAGATTTTAAAAAGGAGATTTAACAACGACCATATGAAGGCGACGATCACCGGCAAAGAATCGGTTCTAAGGGAGGAGAACGACCACCCGGTCATATGCTATAAATGCGGGAAAGAGGGACATATCGGTCAAACTGTCACAAGCATTCAAGATATGCTATAATTGTGGAAAGGAAGGACATATCGCTCGAGATTATGCGGTGGCGAAACCTAGTTCAATGGGACGGTGACTCAAAAATCGTCCCGAAAAGTCAAAGTCAACGATTCCGGGAAGAAAGCGTTTGTTGTGGTCGTCAAAATGCAAGGAACCCAAACGAGGTGATCACGGGTAAGCTATTTATGAATTCTTGCGAAGTTTATACCTTACTTGATACCGGCTACCCATTCATTTATCTCTCTCCGCATGTGCTCAACGTTTAAACTTGACTCAGGAGAAATTAGACTTTGACTGTCTGTGGAAACTCCGTTAGGAAAAACTTTCATCACATCCACCGCTTATAAATCTTGTTTGATTCAAGTTGGCACCATTACTTTACCTGTTGACCTTATCTCTTTAAAGATACTTGCTTTTGATGTGATTTTAGGGATTGATTGGTTAACTACTCATCACGCCAAAATTGATTGTTTTCATAAGGTTGTTAGTTTTCATATTCCTAACCAACCTGTTATACGAATTCAAGCAACTAAACCATTAAAATCAATCACTGTCATATCTAATCATAAAGCTATTCGTTTATTGAAAAACGGATGTCAAGATTTCTTAGCCCATGTTATGGATTTGAGTAAAGACACGTCAAATTTGAATAATATTCCTGTTGTTATTGACTTTCCGACGTATTTCGAAGAACTTCCGGTCTACCCCGAACGTGAAGTTGAATTCTTTATTGATCTTGAACCCGGTACAAAGCCCATTTCTAAAACCCCATATCGAATGGCTCTATATGAACTTCGAGGAGTTAAAGGTCCAACTACAGAGAATTGTTGGACATCGGTTTCATTCGGCCCTAATACATCTCCTTGGGGTGCTCTGCTTTTTTTGTAAAGAAGAAAGAGCGGGAGTATGCGACTTTGTATTGACTATCGGAATTGAACCATGTCACCATCAAGAATAGGTATCCTCACCTCGTATTGATGACTTGTTTGACCAATTGCAAAGGGCACAATTCTTTTCAAAATCGATCTTCGCTCGGATATCATCACCAAGATTAGAATCGAGGATATTCCAAAGACCTTGAGAACTTCGGTATGGGCATTATGAATTCTTAGTCATGTCTTTCGGACTAACTAATGCTCCTACGGACTTTCATGGATATGATGAACCGAGTATTCAAGGAATATTTGGATCGATTTCGTTGTTGTCTTTATTGATGACATCCTTATATATTCCAAAAGTCGTGAAGATCATGAGCACCATTTGAAATTTGGTACTCCAAAGGCTTCGTGAAAACAAACTATATGCCAAATTGAAGAAATGCGAGTTCGGGCGAGGAAGTAGCATTCCTTGGGCACGTGGTGTCGAAACATGGAGTATCTGTTGATCCGGCAAAGATTGAAGCAATACAAAGTTGGGAGCAACCAAGTCGGTGGTCAAGTACGTAGTTTTTGGGCTTAAATTTGGTTATTATCGGAGATTCGTGGAAGGGTTTTCTCGAATCGCTACTCCATTAACTCAGCTAACTCGGAAGGATACAAAATTCGTTCACTTAAATTATGAGAAAAATTTTGGTCTTTTGGGACATGAAAGTATATGGTATAAAGAACTTCCTGTCCAAAAATGAGCTCATTCCGACTTAAAATGAGCAAGTAATGACCATTTCAATATTTAGGTTTTTCCGACGGAAAACGCTATAACCGCAGTTTTATAACTCCGATGACCATAAAATTTGAACTGGAAGCTCATGTTAATATGTGTAAGATCCTGCCAAGATTTGGGAATTTTTGGAGTTAAACTTGAGGTAGCTAATTTCTTAAGGAATTAATTAGAAATTGATTTTTGAAAAATAGTAAATGAATTTTAAAAATTTCGAGAAAAATGTATGTTCATTATGGAACTATAATCTGCTAAATTCTAGAAAAGAAATATTTTTGGAACTGATTTAGTATTTTTCATGAAAATAATCTAGTTATGAGTAAATGAGTTAAATATGTTATGTGAAGTAACAAAGTTGGAAAATAGGATTTTATGGCTTGGAAATCATATATAAGGTATATGCATATTTTTGATGAGGGATTTGATCATTGGTGATAAAATCTTATGAGTATGACATTTTTGAATGATTAAATGCATTATTTGGTAAAGTGTAAACAATTAAAATAAATTGTTTATAAGTTTAAGAAGTGATTAAAATATTGTTATGATATTAATAATATTAGATTATGAGTGGTGGATAATATTTGGATAAATTTAAAGTCTTTAATATTTATCCTTGTTTTCGTTTGATTAATTCTTATATCATTGTCATCATCCTCATGTTTATATTTTTTTTGAAAGTCATCTGTGGCCTGTAGTGCATAGATGGACTTGGTATGATTATGACTAGTGATTATTCGGTGTAATCATGACCGTATTGTTACATATGATGTGATAAAAGTCCTCATTGGCCCGTAGTGCATTGATGGACAGTTGTTGGCATGATCATGACCATTGATAAATACACAAATATCCTTGACCCGTAGTGCATGGAATTTGTGGTCGTGACCCTAATGAATATCCTTGGCCGTAGTGCAGGGATGATGTGGATTAATTATTAAGCTGAGTCTCAGCGATAAAAGTGATGAAAAACTTTTTAAATCATAAAAGATAGTAAATTTTATTCTCTACTTGACTCTTTTAATGGATTGCTTGATCCATTGCAGCTTAAACTTGATGTCTATTGTATTTTATCAGTTTAACATTGTTGAAGGCTAATGATAATTTATTTTGCATTATCTTAGTCATAATATTTCTTGCTGGGCTAGTTGAGCTCACCCTTTCTTTCACTGTTCTCTTCAGAAAATGAGAACGTAGCTGGGACTAGTCGGGGAACGAAGTTATGGTCCGAGATGGTGTCTTAGTAGTCCTCACTATTCTGTAAAATAGTGTAATAATAAATGTAACGAGGACTCTATTTGAGAATGGATATTGTCTAGAAGACAATATTTGTATTTAAACTCACAGCATATGTTTTGTCGTATTTTACACGATTGCTGTAGTATTAGTTTGTATTTGAATTTTGTACCATGTATTTGGCGACTCAAGATGGATGATGTATACCTATTTTGGGGGCATCACAGTTGTTATCAAAACTTAGGCATATGATCCCTGGCTAAGATGTGAGACAAGAACTAGGAGGGGAGAGACGGGGAATTCCTTCGCTAGTATGACCTACCTAAGTTTATTTGTTATTTAATTGGTTGGTCAGAGTATAGGGATAATATGTGATATGTTAATTAACCCTTATTTTGTGGCAGTATTCGAAAATGACATCCGAGAATGTTGAGAACATCAATGGAGCACAGGAGACCGTTGAGTCTCCATAGACCAATAATCAGGATAATGTGCATCAAGAAGGCAACAATCCTCAGGGAAACAACAACACTGACCAAATGATGAACGATGGAATGTTCCGAGGCTTCATGCAATTCATGCAACATCGGTAGAGTCGCTCCTATCCAAAATGCGGTGGAACACCGGCAACTCTCGACGGTCATCGCTTAAGCGCTTCAAGGAACTGGGACCACCGGAGTTTTTGGAGAGAAAAAAACCACTTAAAGCGAGACGTGGATAAAGCGGATCTGCAAGATATTTGATGTCTTGGGATGCTCAGAAGAGCAAAAGGTTCCTTTGTCACCTTTATGTTGCGTGAAGAGGCGATTCTTGGTGGGAATCAGAAAAGCACTCTGACTAAACGCACTCAAGATGTCTTGGGAGAAGTTCCAATAAATTTGTTCAATGACAAGTACTTTCCCGAAAGTATTCGTCACATGAAGGAGGTGGAGTTTATCAAGTTGGAGCAAAACAACACGACCGTGTCGCGATCGAAGCCAAGTTTGCCGAGTTGTCCCAATTTGCGTCCCATTTGGTTGATAATGAGGAGAGAATGACGCGAATGTTTCTAAGAGGTTTGAAACCTGAGATACGTCAATATCTTATCTCTCATAAACTTTATTTGTATTCGGATGTTGTTAATAGGGCTCAATTATTGGAGCGCGATAGTGAGCCAACCCAACCAAAAGAGAGCGTAATTTAAGAAATGATATTACCAGTGATAGAAATCATCAAAACAAAGGACAATAAGCGTGAAGGGAATCAACATGCGAAAATGGTAATCACTTCAGTGGTAATCATGGCCAAAACAAAAAGAATGGACATTTTAAGAAGAAGAAATTCAACAATGATGGAAAGACGTCAAAGATCAAAGACCTGCTTGTTAAGGAAGGAGAACGACCACCTATCATATGTTTCAAATGCGGAGGGGAGGAACATATCAGTCCAAACTGCGCGATGCCGTCCAAAGCATGTTATAGTTATGGAAAAGAAGGTCACCTAGCCCGATTTTGTCGTTCACCGAAGACAAGTTCAGCTAGGATGGAGGCACCAAAGACCGTTCCAGAAAAGTCAAAACCGGTAGTGTAAGGGAGAGCGTTTTTCGTGACTTCTCAAAAATCGAGTAACCCGAACGAAGTTAGCACGGGTTAGTTAATTATAAATTGCGAAGTCTATACCTTATAAGATACCGGTTCTACCTATTCTTTTATCTCTCTTGCTTGCGCTCAACGTTTAAATTTTACTTCGGAGAAGTTAGACTTTGACTTATTGGTTGAAACTCTGTTGGGAGAAACCTTCGTTACCTCTACTGTTTATAAATCTTGTTTGATTCAAATAAACACTTTCACGTTACCTGCCGATCTTATCTCTTTGAAAATACTTGCCTTTGATGTGATTTTAGGAATCAATTGTTATGATATTAATAATATTAGATTATGAGTGGTGGATAATATTTGGATAAATTTAAAGTCTTTAATATTTATCCTTGTTTTCGTTTGATTAATTCTTATATCATTGTCATCATCCTCATGTTTATATTTTTTTTTGAAAGTCATCTGTGGCTTGTAGTGTGAGACCCCAGATTTTATCAATAAAGATTTAAAATAAATTTTTAATATTATGGTGTGAATTTGAGATAATATTATAGTTGTGGGTAGTATTTATAAATTTTGCAAAGTATGCAAGTGGTTATATTATATTCGATTGGTCGGGAATATTCTTGTTTAGTAGGGAATATTCGTATAATAACTCCAATCATTGGTGGACCCTAAATGTAATTATTGTCGGATTGAGAAAACGACAAAAATATTTTATTGAAATAACGGCGGAAGTTTCACCGTGGTTCTTGTTGAACTACTCAGTAGTAAAAGTACAATGAATACGTGTGGTTGCATAAGAAGCACTGCGGTATTGATTATTGATGCTTATGTGAGAAGTCACTCGGTTTGATTCCATTATTGTCGATTAATAATATATGAATTATTATAGCGATAATGACGTTTTGTTTTATTCAGTATTATTAACGTAATAAAATGAAACATCTTTTTATATAAAATAGAATACTTTATTAAAGTTATTCTATAAATAGAGTATATTATATTTTATTATGCATAGTGTTGCATAGTATTTTTGCATAGTGTTTTTGCATAGTATTGCATAGTGTTTGCATAGTAAAATGTTTTTATATAAATAGAATATATTATATTTTATTTAAAAGATTTTTCTCTTTAAATATGGACCGTCGATTAAAGTAAATCAATGGACCGTTCATGGATTAATTCTTATGCATTCCATTTTCCTATAAATAGAAGCTCATTCCTTCATTATTTTCTTACGAATTCATTGAAACTCTAGAGAGAAATTATAGAGAGAAGCTATAGAGAAAATTTATAGAAAAGAAGAAGAGTATTCTCGCTACTTCACTACTTCTATATTCAGGTTCTTTTTACTTGAGGGGTGTTATTCTTTCTTCTTGAAGAAACTTCATTATTCCATTCACTATTATTCTGTTGGAATAACTCTGTAAAAGTGGCATACCCTATACATAACTTTGTATACGCCAGCATACCCTATACTTGGTGAAATCCTTATGTTATTCCATTGCTTATTATTACATTGGAATAACTCAGTATACGCTGATTTTACCCTATACTTGGTGACATTCTTCTATTATTACATTGGAACATCCTGCTCATGTGTTTTACACCTGACACCGGTTTCCGCTTTTTATTATTCTGTTGGAACATCCTGCTGCATGTGTTTTACACCGACCTGGTTCCGTCTTTATCATTCTGCTGGAATATCCTATCATGTGTTTTACACCGGATCCGGTTCCATCTTTATTATTCTCATTGGAACATCCAGCTTGCGCGAATTTCACCCGACTGGTTCCGTTATTATTATTACTCGTTGACTAACTTTGTCTGCGCAAGTACCGCATGCACGGTGATTTCTTTTGTTATTCCATTCTTTATTATACCCAAATGGTTAAAACTTTGACTTCTATACTCCATGAAATTAGTAGAATATCCTTGATATTTGCGTTTCATCCAAAGATCTTTTCATGGAAATATTCTTCCGATCATTTTTGAATTTTACGCCATTGGAAAATGATCATGTTGACAATTTGGGCGTTAATAATTCATGGATTAAATAATTCTTGAACTTGTTTTATTGAATTATTATGTCATTGTCATCATCCTCATGTTATATTATGTTATCTTTGGCTTACGTGCATAGATGAACTTAGTATGATTATGACCGGGGATCATTCGGTATAATCACGACTTGATATAAATGATGTGACTAAAGTCCTCGGTGGCACCGTGAATGCAAAGGTGATGGATAGTTTTTGGTATGATTATGACCGAGGCGATTCTTAATAGTCATGACCATTGATAATTTGATGAAAATCCTTGGCCGTGTAGGTACGGGGATGATTAGATGTGGTGGTTTATTTATTAAAAATCGAGTCTCAAATGATAAAAATTGATGAAAACCTTTTTAAAACCTAAAAGATAGTAGACTTTATTCTCTACTTGATTTTTAATGGATTGCATATATTCATTGCAGATTAAACCGGTTGTCTATTGTATTTTATCGGTTTAACATCATTGAAGGCTAATGATAATTTATTCTCGCATTATCTTAGTCATAATATTTCTTCTTCTTGGCTAGTTGAGCTCACCTTTCTTTCACCGTTTCTCTTGAAATGAGAACATAAATTTGGGACGAGTCGAGGAACGCAAGTAATGGTCCAGAGGATAGCATTAGTAGTCCTCACTATTACGTGAAATAATGTGATAATAGTTGTAATGAGGACTCTTTTTGAGTTTGTATAATATCTAGTAGACAATATTTGTATTCAAACTCACGCTTTATGTCGTATTGTACACCTACAGCTTATATTAGTAAGTTGTATTTGAATTTATGTACCATGTAAGTGGCGACCCAAGATGGGTGACGTATACCTAATTTTGGGGGCGTCACAGTTGGTATCAGAGCTTAGGGATATGATCCCTGGCTAAGAGGTGAGAATAGAACTAGGAGGGGAGAGACGGGAAATTCCTTCGCTAGTATGACCTACCTAAGTTTATTTAGTATTTAATTGGTCGGTCAGTGTATAGGGATAATATGTGACATGTTAATTAACCCTGGTTTTGTGGCAGTATTTGAAAATGGCATCCGAAAATGTTGAGATAAGCATTGGAGCACAGGAGACTGTTGATTCTCCACAGATCAATAATCAGGACAATGTGCAACAGGATGGCGATAATCCTCCTGTAAACAACAACACTGATCAATTGACTAACGACGAGTGCGTTTAAAAGGTTTTAGAATTCATGCAACATCGGTAAAAGCGACTCTTGTCCAAAACGTGGGTGGAAACACGAGAAAACTCTCGGTGGTCACCGCTAAACAATTCAAGGAGCTGGGACCACCGGAGTTTAAGGGAGAGCCAAAACCACTTCTGGCGGAAGCATGGATAAAGCAGATTACCAAGATATTTGATGTCTTGGGATGCTCCGAGGAGCAAAAGGTTCCCTTTACCGCCTTTATGTTGCGCGGAGAGGCAGATTACTGGTGGGAATCGGTAAAACGTACTCAACCTGCTGTACTGAAGATATCTTGGGAGAAGTTCCAGGAGCTGTTCAACGACAAATACTTTCCTGAAAGTATTCGCCACATGAAGGAGGTGGAGTTTATCAAGTTGGAACAAAACAATATGACCGTGTCGCAATACGAGGCAAAATTTGCGGAGTTATCACGATTTGCGTCCCACTTGGTGGATAATGAAGAGAGAATGGCGCGAATGTTTTTAAGAGGTTTGAAGCGGAGATACGTCAACATCTTATTTCTCATAAACCGTGTTTTTATTCAGATGTTGTAAATAGGGCTCGATTAGTGGAAGCGCGATAACGAGTCAACGCAACTAAAAGAGAGCAAATAACAAAAATTATAATACCGGTGAGTAGTCATCGAAGCGGTGACAACAAGCGTGGAGGGAATCAACGGGCGGATATGGTAACCACTTGGTGGTAATCGTAGGCCAAAATAATAAGAATGAACATTTCAAGAAAAGGAGATTCAACAATGATGGAAAGACGTCCAAAGACCTTTTGTTAAGGGAAGGAGAAGGACCACCTATTATATGCTTCAAATGCGGAGGAGAGGGACACATCGGTCCGAATCTGCGCCATGCCATCCAAAGCATGTTATAATTGTGGAAGAGAGGGCCACTTAGCTCTCGATTTTGTCGCCATCAAGAAGGCGAATTCAACTAGGATGGAGGCACCAAAGGTCATCCCCGGACAAACCAAAGCCGATAGTTTAAGAGAGATCGTTTTTTTTCTCGTGACGAGGAACCCGAATAAAATTATCACGGGTAAGTTAATCATAAGCTCTTGCGAAGTCTATACCGTGTTAGATACCGGTTCTACCCATTCTTTTATCTCTCTTGCTTGCGTTCAACGTTTAAATTTGACTCGGAGAAATTAGACTTTGATTTATCTATTGAAACTTCGTTGGGAGAAACCCGTTACCTCCATTTGCTTATTAATCTTGTTGTTTCAAATAAACACTTTCACGTTACCTGTCTATCTTATCTCTTTGAAAATACTTGCCTTTGAGGTAATTTTTGAAAACGATTGATTAACTACTCATTATTCTTTTTGTAAGGTTGTTAGCTTTCATATTCCTAACCAACTGTTATACTGAATTCAAAGTAACCAAATCCTAAAGTTAATCATTTGTTATATCAAGCCATAAGTAAAGAGCTCCGAACCTTTCGTTGTTGACTTCCTTGTGTGGAATGCAAAAGCCGGACTTTCAGAGGCAACATCGTGAATGAAGATGGCAAGTTTATAGGTATTATTGTGAGGTGCTATCGAGGTTAAGGGATAGAAGTCACAGTTGGTATTAATGTGACGTACTATCCAAGTCTTGGACGAGAGTAACAGTTTTGAATGATATTTCTATCATTAATAAATTTCTTGGCGTATTCTTGAAGACTTCCTAGCCTACCCTAGAACGTGAAATCGAATTTTGTATTGACCCCAAAGATAAAAACCCATTTCTTAAACCTCAAATATTTCTTCAACTAAATGAGCAGGTTTACGTGGTTTATGATGAAAGTCATAATAAAAGCATTGGAATAATGAAAATCATGGGTATATGAAGTATTAGTAAGTTTTATGATGAGTTATGTTGGTTAGTATGTGAAAACATGAAAGTTTCTTAGAAATCACAAAGAGTTGAAAATCAGATTTTGGTGAAAAACGTAACATGAAATTCAATTGACTATATCTCTTATTATATTTTGAATTTTTGAATGTGGTCAAGTCCTAGAGGTAGATCTATGATTTATCTAACTAATCCAAGTGGAATTACTGGAAAAGGTGTTGTAGATTTTTGTGTGGACTGATTTTAGCAAAGGAGTGCAAAGCTGCAAAAACCAAAAAAGCTTCTGCCATGATTTTAGAGAGGCTTTTTCGGCCACTTAAATTATGAGAAAAATTCTGGCCTTTTGGGACATGAAAGTATATGGTATAAAGTACCTCCTGTCCAAAAATGAGCTCATTCTCGACTTAAAATGAGCAAGTTATGACTATTTCAATATTTAGGTTTTTCCGAAATGAACGCTATATAACGAAAGTTCTATAACTCCGATGACCATGAAATTTAAACTGAAGCTCACGTTAACATGTGTAAGGTCCTGCCAAGATTTGGGAATTTTTGGAGTTAAACTTGAGGTAGCTAATTTCTTAAGGAATTTATTGAAATCGATTTTGAAAAATAGTAAATGAATTTTAAAATTCGAGAAAAATATATTTTCATCATGGGATTATATTATGCTAAATCCCAGAAAAGAAATATTTTTGGGACTAATTTGGTATTTTTCATGAAAATAGTTTAATTACGAACATATGAGTTAAATATGTTATGTGAAGTAACAAAAGTTGAAAATAGGATTTTATGGCTAGAGAATCCTATATAGAGTATATGCATATTTTTGAGAGATTTGATAATTGGTGATGATATCTTATGAGTATGGCATTTTGAATGATTAAATGCATTATATGGTAAAAGCGTAAACAATTAAGATAAATTGTTTATAAATTTAAGAAGTGATTAAAATATTGTTATAATATTAATGATATTAGATTATGAGATTATTAAGTGATTGATAACATGGGGATATTCTTGAATCTGGATAAATTATATTATAAATGTTTAATATTTATCCTTTATCTCATTTGATTGATTCTTTATATCATTATCCTCATGCTTATATTATGTTGAAAGTCATCTCGTATTCACAGTAGGTGCATAGATGGACTTGGTATGATTATGACCGAGAGATTGTTCGGTATAATCATAATCGTAATTGAATACACAATTATCTTTGGCAGTAGTGCATGGATAATTTGTGGTCGTGATACTAATGAATACACAATTATCTTTGGTAGTAGTGCATGGATAATTTGTGGTCGTGATACTAATGAATACACGATTATCTTTGGTAGTAGTGCATGGATAATTTGTGGTCGTGATACTAATGAATACACGATTATCTTTGGTAGTAGTGCATGGATAATTTGTGGTCGTGATACTAATGAATACACGATTATCTTTGGTAGTAGTGCATGGATAATTTGTGGTCTTGATCTTAATGAATACACGATTATCTTTGGTAGTATTGCATGGATAATTTGTGGTCGTGATACTAATGAATACACGATTATCTTTGGTAGTAGTGCATGGATAATTTGTGGTAGTGATACTAATGAATACACGATTATCTTTGGTAGTAGTGTATGGATAATTAAGTGGTCGTGATACTAATGAATATCCTTGGCTTTGTAGTGCGGGATGATTCGATGATATGGATTAATTATTGAAATGAGTCTCAAAGAATGAAATATTAATTCATGGATGTGGTAAAAGTCATCTTTGGTCAGTAGTGCATTGATAGACTTGGTATGATTATGACCACGGATTATTCGGTATAATCATGATCGTAATTGAAAACACGAATATCCTTAGCCAGTAGTGTATGGATAATTCATGGTTGTGATACTATTAAGCTAAGTCTCAGTATTATTGGTTTTACAGTTATATATCTTTGGCACATAGGTGCAAAGATGAATTATTAATAAATATCTTTGGCTGTAGTGCAAAGATGAATTGTTAATGAATATCTTTGGCGGATTACGAAGATGAATTTAATATTTTTAACAATAAAAAGGTATTCAAGGTATCCTCATCTCTTTATCATATCAGTGCACGTACCCTAATTTTGAGGGCGAAAATTCCATAAGGAGGGGAGATTGTGAGACCCCGTGATTTTATCAATAAAGATTTAAAATAAATTTTTAATATTATGGTGTGAATTTGAGATAATATTATAGTTGTGGGTAGTATTTATAAATTTTGCAAAGTATGCAAGTGGTTATATTATATTCGATTGGTCGGGGAATATTCGGTTTAGTAGGGAATATTCGTATAACTACTCAATCATTGGTGGACCCCATAATGTAATTATTGTTGGATTGAGAAAACGACAAAATATTTTATTGAAATAACGGTGGAAGTTTTACCGTGGTAGTTCTTTGTTGAACTACTCTCGGTAGTAAAAGTACAATGTCACGTGTGGTTGCATAGTAGCACACCAGTATTGATTATTGATGCTTATGTGAGAAGTCACTCGGTTTGATTCCATTATTGTCGATTAATAATATGAATTATTATAGCGATAATGATGTTTTATTTTATTCGTATTATTAACGTAATAAAAGCGAAACATCTTTTTATATAAAATAGAATACTTTATTAAAGTTATTCTATAAATAGAATATATTATATTTTATTATGCATAGTATTGCATAGTGTTTTTGCATAGTGTTTTGCATAGTATTGCATAGTGTTTGCATAGTAAAATGTTTTTATATAAATAGAATATATTATATTTTATTTAAAAGATTTTTCTTTAAATATGGACCGTCGATTAAAGTAAATCAATCTGGACCGTTCATGGATTAATTACTATGCATTCCATTTTCCTATAAATAGAAGCTCATTCCTTCATTATTTTCTTACGAATTCATTGAAACTTCTGAGAGAGAAATTATAGAGAGAAGCTATAGAGAAAAATTATAGAAAGAAGAAGAGTATACTTCTTACTTCACTACTTCTATATTCAGGTTTTACTTGTAAGGGGGTGTTATTCTTCTTCTTCTTGAAGAGAACTTCATTATTCCATTCACTATTATTCCATTTGAATAACTTTTGTAAAAGTGGCATACCCTATACATAACTTTGTGTCGCTGTGACATACCTATACTTGGTGAAATCCTTATGTTATTCCATTGCTTATTATTCATTGGAATAACTTTTATACGCTTAATTTACCTATACTTGGTGACATTCTTCTATTATTCATTTGGAACATCCTGTGCATGTGTTTTACCAGGACTGGTTCCGCTTTTATTATTCTGTTGGAACATCCTCATGCATGTGTTTTACACCGACCGGTTCCGCCTTTTTTATCATTCTCGTTGGAATATCCTATCATGTGTTTTTACACCGGATCCGGTTCCATCTTTATTATTCTCATTGGAACATCCTGTCGGTGTGAATTTCACCCGACACGGTTCCGTTATTATTATTCTGCTGGACTAACTCATCTGTGCGGTCCGCATGCATGGTGATTTCTTTTGTTATTCCATTCTTTATTATACCCAGTTGGTTAAAACTTTGACTTCTATACTCCATGAAATTAGTAGAATATCCTTGATATTTGCGTTTCATCCAAAGATATCTTTTCATGGAAATATTCTTCCGATCATTTTTGAATTTTACGCTACTAAAAACGATGTCATGTTGACAATTTGGACGTTAATAATTCATGGATTAAATAATTCTTGAACTTGTTTTATTGAATTATTATGTCATTGTCATCATCCTCATGTTATATTATGTTATCTTTGCTTACGTGCATAGATGAACTTAGTATGATTATGACCGAGGATCATTCGGTATAATCATGACTTGATATAAATGATGTGACTAAAGTCCTCGATGGGCTCTGTAATGCGGTGATGGATAGTTTTTGGTATGATTATGACCAGGGGCGATTCGGTATAGTCATGACCATTGATAATTTGATGAAAATCCTTGACTGTGGTACGGGGATGATTAGATGTGGTGGTTTATTTATTAAGTTTGAGTCTCAAATGATAAAAATTGATGAAAACCTTTTAAAACCTAAAAGATAGTAGACTTTATTCTCTACTTGATTTTTAATGGATTCGTATATTCCGCTGCAGCTTAAACTGGTTGTCTATTGTATTTTATCGGTTTAACATTTGTTGAAAGGCTAATGATAATTTATTCTCGCATTATCTTAGTCATAATATTTCTTCTTTGGGCTAGTTGAGCTCACCTTTTCTTTCACTTTATTCTCTTCGAAATGAGAACATAGGCCGAGACGAGTCGGGGGAGCGAAGTAATGGTCCGAGAGGATAGCATTAGTAGTCCTCACTATTCTGTGAAATAGTGTGATAATAGTTGTAATGAGGACTCCTTTTGAGTTTGTATAATATCTAGTAGACAATATTTGTATTCAAACTCACGCTTTATGTCGTATTGTACACTTACAGCTTATATTAGTAAGTTGTATTTGAATTTATGTACCATGTAAGTGGCGACCCAAGATGGGTGGCGTATATACCTAATTTTGGGGCGTCACATGTAGTCGTATAGATGGACTTGGTATGATTATGACGAGGGATTATTCAAAGGTAATCATGACCGTAATGTTACAAATGATGTGATAAAAGTCCTCATTGGCTGTAGTGCATTGATGGACAGATTGTTGGCATGATCATGACCATTGATGAATACACAAATATCTTTTGCCCGTAGTAGTGCATGGAATTTGTGGTCGTGACCTAATGAATATCCTTTATTCGTAGTATGAGTGGATGATGTGGATTAATTATTAAGTCGATTCTCGTGAATAAAAGTGATAAAAACTTTTAAATCATAAAAGATAGTAGATTTTATTCTCTACTTGACTCTTTTAATGAATTGCTTGATCCATTGCAGATTAAACTTGATGTCTATTGTATTTTATCGGTTTAACATTGTTGAAGGCTAATGATAATTTATTTTGCATTATCTTAGTCATAATATTTTTTTGGTTTGGGCTAGTTGAGCTCACCCTTTCTTTCACTGTTCTCTTCAGGAAATGAGAACGTAGCTGGGACTAGTCGGGGAACGGAGTGATGGTCCGAGATGGTGTCTTAGTAGTCCTCACTATTCTATAAAATAGTGTGATAATAAATGTAACGAGGACTCTATTTGAGAATGGATATTGTCTAGAAGACAATATTTGTATTTAAACTCACAGCATATGTTTTGTCGTATTTTACACGACTGCTGTAGTATTAGTCTGTATTCGAATTTTGTATCATGTATTTGGCGACTCAAGATGGGTGATGTATACCTATTTTGGGGGCGTCATATGTCATGCCGTTTTATAATGTGTTGAAAAACTTTGACAGTCTCAGACCACCACACTATTCCCCTGTTATCCCCGCTCAACCCAGCTACACTCTTATTACCTGAAAGGAATTGTGAAGCAAAATGGTGAGCACAAATAGCCCAGTAAAGGATATCATGACTAAAGATAATTAAATTATCAATAGCCTTCATCAGTAATAAATCAGAGATTTAGAACATATGGTAGATGATAAAACTTTTCAACCATAGTTGCGGTAATCGAACAATCCATTAGAAAAGTCAAATAGTATAAAGTCTATTATCTTCTCCACGTTAAAAGTCCACCAACAATATTTTATCCTCAGAACATCAATCAACAGTTCCTTTCCACAATCATATGAATAACTCATAATCATAATTGTGATTCTAATTACTCTTCTCATCTAGGACGAAGAGAATTTTCATCACCTGTCTTTACCTGGAAACGTCAAAGATCATGGTTATACCAAATCACAGCCTTGTTCATAATCATAAATTCATCTTTTGCTTCGGGCCAAAAGATATTCATTAATAGTTCATCTTTGCACTATAGGCCAAAGATATTCAACAACAGGTCATCTTTGCACTACAGGCCAAAGATATTCAACAACAGGTCATCTTTGCACTACGGGCCAAAGATATTCATCAACAAGTCATCTTTGCACTACAGGCCAAAGATATTCAACAACAAGTCATCTTTGCACTACATGCCAAAGATATTCATCAACAAGTCATCTTTGCACTACATGCCAAAGATATTCATATCTCAAAGAAATACATAATCATTTCACCATAATTATAACCATGTTGATTAATTCACCTTTGCACTTAAGCTAAAAATATTCAATTGTAAATTCAATGGTCATGGTCATACCAGTCAACGATTCAACTTTGCACTACTGGCCAAAGAGAACCCCTAGTCACGATCATACCAATAATCTACCAATCTTTACACTCAAGTCAAAGAGAAATTTCAACACTAGAATTATAAAAATGTTATATATGATAATAAAAATAATATTATCAAAACATGGATTCAATCAAAGATAGTAACCATAATAGACATATTGGACAAAAAGGAAAATTTTATTTTTTATTGAATAATAAATCGATTAAGTGAATAGTCTTGCAGATATCGTGAATAAGAACTTCCGACACAAAGAGATAAAAAGTTTCACAATAAAATCCATATCAATATTTATAACACCTTAATCCAAATGTCATAAATCACTTAATAATATCAAAATCTTAATATTATTAATATTACAATAATCTTTAATAATTTCTTAAACTTATAAACAATTTATTTAAATTATTTACACTTTACTAATTAATGCATTTAATCATCATAAAATGTCAAACTCATAAGATTTTATCACCAATACCCAAAACCCTCATAAAAAATCAGCATATACCTCATATATATGATTCTCAAGCCATAAAATCATATTTTCCAATTTTCTTTCTTCATATAACATATTTAATTCATTTACTCATAACTAGACCATTTTCATGAAAAATACCAAATCGGGTTCAAAAATATTTCTTTTACGGGATTTAGCGTAATATAGTCCCATATTGAACATATATTTTTTTTCAGAATTTTTAAAAGTCATTTACTATTTTTCATATGGCCAAAACCGCCGAATATTTAGACATTTATCATAAATTATATTTTTGTCCAAAAATTCCGAAATTTACTGAATATACTCATGTTATATACATGTACTCCCAATAAAAATTTCACCAATTTTGGAGTTAACCACAAGGAGTTATAAGGGTTTACTTTTAAAATAGTTTTTTCTCATAAAATTCATAACTCTTAATCTATACATCCAAAAATCTCCATTTTTGGACACAATCAACAAAACTCATCAAATTATCATTTCAAATTTTTTTCAGAATTTTTGAAGGTCCAGAAAAAGTACGAAACTGAAAAATATAACAACCCTTAAAATCCCTTACCTCGAAAGAGCAGTATTTTTGACTGGAATGTAAAGCCGAAGGAACCGTGCACTGAATAGCAACTCTCAAAGTATCAAAATACTCACAAAATAAGCTTGATAATATAGGAGAGAAAAGAGAGAAATCTTATGTTTACGGTGTGATTTTCAATTCTAACTTAGCCTCTATTTATAGGAAAATGTTAGCACGTCAAAGCAGACTTGACCTGCTACCTGATGGCTTTACCTGCTACTATTGCCACCCACCACATTTGAAATTCAATTGAGCACATTTTTCATCAACCAATTCTAGAATTTTTCAAAATGTTTTATCATTTAAACAATAATCAAAAACTTTAACAATTCATAGAAAATAGTCCGTTTATCAGAAAAATATGAATTTTATATCCATTCCACACGAAATCAAATTCTCTACAACTGTGCAGAAGAAAGTTTTTCCAAATTCCAGACCAAAAATATCCGAAATCCATAAATAGATGATTTTAAACACCGTTTCAACACCTTTTAAAATTCATAACAAATCGTGCGTTAATTTTTAACAGTTCAAAATTTGTGAACATATACTCAACTTATATATGTATAACATATCCAAAAATCACAACGATCCAACGGTCAGATCAAAATTATAACTCACGCAATAGAGCTTTAAGAACACCGATTTGATCTTTTAATACCTCCAATCCGACAAAATACTGATAAAACACCTCAACATTAATTTCTTCATTTATAACCACATAAATAAATCCCATCATTTATATCCGCATCAAATAAATATTTTCTTATCATATAAATCAATAATTAATTATTCACAAATAATATTACAGAATCACAATTCTGACAACCAGACAGTTCCCAGGAAAGAGGGGGCTTTCCGATAAGGATTTCTCCTTACTGGCGTGCAATTAAATTATCTAACCTCTCCTCGACAGAACTTTCTAGACATTGCCAATAATGTTATCTAATAATATTATTCAAATAGTATGAATTATTGATCTGATAATGAAAAATACTGTGCAATGACAATTATTGAACAACAATAATATAAAATATCAACGCAACAATTATTAAATCAATAAAATAAAATATTAAACAGTAACTACTGTAACAATTATTGAGTAGTGCCTTCTTACGTACGAATCAATAATTCAACAATCTTGTCTAATACCTGATATCATCTTGTGCAACCACGCCAGACATCTGTATTTTAACCACCAGGTATTCCAACAGTGTTAACGGTAACTACTACGCCGTTATTTATAAAAACTCAAACTTATCATTTTCTTCATTCGATAGTTATTCTGTTATGGGGCCCACAAATAATTGCGCCGTCGTACGGATATTCCCGACAAAAAGAATATTTCACGACCAAACGAATATTTCCCGACAACAATAAGTATTTTATAGCCACTTGCTTATTTTGAAAAATATTCCATATATCACCCTTAACTTTACTTTTTATCAATTTAACCATTTAATGAATTGTAATTATAAGAAAAATTGAATACTTTTATTTCATAAAATTCGGGGTCTTACAATCTCCCCTCCTTATGAAATTTTGTCCCCGAAATTTACGTATCTGGTATTTCAAAGAGTTGAGAATACCTTGCTTTCATCTTAGATTCCATCTTTCCTGTCATCATGATTTCTCCATTGCCCATCTCCTGTATTTCAGATATCATTCTAGAATACAGCTTCAAACACGGGTTAATTGAATAAATTAACATATCACATAATATCCCGATATTATGACTGACCAACAAATAAGCTTAGATAGGACACACTAGCGAAGGATTTACTCATCTCTCCCCTCCAAGTTCTATTCCTCGATCTCCGCCAGAGATCATATCCCTAAGCTCTGATACCAACTGTGACGCCCCCAAATTAGGTCCAATCCATCCAACCTATTCTGAGTCGCCAAATACATGGTACAGAAAACAACTACAACTTTATTACAACAATTGTCGTGCAAAATACAACAACACAAATGCTGTGAGTTTGGATACAAATATATACCAACTGTGACTCATGTCCCAACCTTGGATAGCACGTCACAATGGCACCTTACATAAAGGTACAATCAATAACTGTTTTGGAAATCAAAATCTTTAGAAATTGCTCAAGGAAACCTTCGTATATGGGAAACCATGCGTCTAGGTTATAATAGATGTCATATACCCACAGAATTATCCTTGGTTGACCTAATAGACCCCAAAGAAAAACGAGAAGATTACTATCATGTTCTTTCCAATGGTGAGTCTTCTCTTGACATATAAATATATCCGTTGTCTCCAAGTGAGAATTGCATTTCAAATAAACTCCAAGATCATATAGGTAGTGCTCGTAGATATACTCAGCAAGTGGATGTGCACAACCCTATCTTATGATAACACGAGTTTGTATGTCCTTAGACATCTTGTATGATAGTGGCAAAACACCCTTCCAACGTTGGGTTCACTTCACCCTATTGTTGTTCACCAAAATCAATTATTAAGTGACATATAATATACGACACACACATCTTAGGTCCTCAATACAATTATATATTGTATGTCATGCCGTTTTATAATGTGTTGAGAAACTTTGAAAGTCTCGGACCACCACACTATTCCCCTGTTATCCCCGCTCGACCTAGCTACACTAAAATTACCTGAAAGGAATTGTGAAGCAAAAGGGTGAGCACAAATAGCCCAGTAAAGGATATCATGACTAAAAATAATTAAATTATCAATAGCCTTCATCAGTAATAAATCAGAGATTTAGAACATATGGTAGATGATAAAACTTTTCAACCATAGTTGCGTGAACGAAGCGATCCATTAGAAGAGTCGAATAGACTATAAAGTCTATTATCTTCTCCACGTTAAAAGTCCACCAATAATGTTTTATCCCTGTAACATCAATCAACAGTTCCTTTCCACAATCATATAAATAACTCATAATCATAATGGTGATTCTAATTACTCTTCTCATCTAGGACGAATATAATTTTCATCACCTGTCTTTACCTGAAACGTCAAAGATCATGGTTATACCAAATCACGATTCTTTCATAAATCATAAATTCATCTTTTACACTACGGGCCAAAGATATTCATTAATAGTTCATCTTTGCACTACAGACCAAAGATATTCAACAACAGGTCATCTTTGCACTACGGGCCAAAGATATTCAACAACAGGTCATCTTTGCACTACAGGCCAAAGATATTCAACAACAGGTCATCTTTGCACTACAGGCCAAAGATATTCATCAACAAGTCATCTTTGCACTACATGCCAAAGATATTCATATCTCAAAGAAATACAGAATCATTTCACTATAATTATAACGATGTTGATCAATTCACCTTTGCACTTAAGCTAAAAATATTCAATTGTAAATTCAATGGTCATGATCATACCAGTCAACGATTCAACTTTGCACTACTGGCCAAAGAGAACCCCTAGTCACGATCATACCAATAATCTACCTATCTTTACACTCAAGTCAAAGAGAAATTTCAACACTAAAATTATAAAAATGTTATATATGATAATAAAAACAATATTATCAAAACATGAATTCAATCAAAGATAGTAACCATAATAGACATCTTGGACAAAAAGGAAAATTTCATTTTTTGGTGAATAGTGTCGTATTCGTGAATAGTGCCGTATACGTGAATAGTAACCCCGACACAAAGAGATAAAGTTTCACAATAAAGTCCATATCAATATTTATAACACCTTAATCCAAATGTCATAAATCACTTAATAATATCAAAATCTTAATATTATTAATATTACAATAATCTTTAATAATTTCTTAAACTTATAAACAATTTATTTAAATTATTTACACTTTACTAATTAATGCATTTAATCATCATAAAATGTCAAACTCATAAGATTTTATCACCAATACCCAAAACCCTCATAAAAAATCTGCATATACCTCATATATGATTCTCAAGCCATAAAATCATATTTTCCAATTTTCTTTCTTCATATAACATATTTAATTCATTTACTCATAACTAGACCATTTTCATGAAAAATACCAAATCAGTTCCAAAAATATTTCTTTTCTGGGATTTAGCAGAATATAGTCCCATATTGAACATATATTTTTTTTCAGAATTTTTAAAAGTCATTTACTATTTTTCATATGGCCAAAACCGCCGAATATTTAGACATTTATCATAAATTATATTTTTGTCCAAAAATTCCGAAATTTACTGAATATACTCATGTTATATACATGTACTCCCAATAAAAATTTCACCAATTTTGGAGTTAACCACAAGGAGTTATAAGGGTTTACTTTTAAAATAGTTTTTTCTCATAAAATTCATAACTCTTAATCTATACATCCAAAAATCTCCATTTTTGGACACAATCAACAAAACTCATCAAATTATCATTTCAAATTTTTTTCAGAATTTTTGAAGGTCCAGAAAAAGTACGAAACTGAAAAATATAACAACCCTTAAAATCCCTTACCTCGAAAGAGCAGTATTTTTGACTGGAATGTAAAGCCGAAGGAACCGTGCACTGAATAGCAACTCTCAAAGTATCAAAATACTCACAAAATAAGCTTGATAATATAGGGAGAGAAAGAGAGAAATCTTATGTTTCTGGTGTGATTTTCAATTCTAACTTAGCCCTCTATTTATAGGAAAATGTTAGCACGTCAAAGCAGACTTGACCTGCTACCTGATGGCTTTACCTGCTACTATTGCCACCCACCACATTTGAAATTCAATTGAGCACATTTTTCATCAACCAATTCTAGAATTTTTCAAAATGTTTTATCATTTAAACAATAATCAAAAACTTTAACAATTCATAGAAAATAGTCCGTTTATCAGAAAAATATGAATTTTATATCCATTCCACACGAAATCAAATTCTCTACAACTGTGCAGAAGAAAGTTTTTCCAAATTCCAGACCAAAAATATCCGAAATCCACAAATAGATGATTTTAAACACCGTTTCAACACCTTTTAAAATTCATAACAAATCGTGCGTTAATTTTTAACAGTTCAAAATTTGTGAACATATACTCAACTTATATATGTATAACATATCCAAAAATCACAACGATCCAACGGTCGGATCAAAATTATAACTCACGCATGATAGAGCTTTAAGAACAATTGATTTGATCTTTTAATACCTCCAATCCGGCAAAATCTTGATAAAACACCTCAACATTAATTTCTTCATTTATAACCACATAAATAAATCCCATCATTTATATCCGCATCAAATAAATATTTTCTTATCATATAAATCAATAATTAATTATTCACAAATAATATTACAGAATCACAATTCTGACAACCAGACAGTTCCCAGGAAAGAGGGGGCTTTCCGATAAGGATTTCTCCTTACTGGTGTGCAATTAAATTATCTAACCTCTCCTCGACAGAACTTTCTAGACATTGCCAATAATGTTATCTAATAATATTATTCAAATAGTATGAATTATTGATCTGATAATGAAAAATACTGTGCAATGACAATTATTGAACAACAATAATATAAAATATCAACGCAACAATTATTGAATCAATAAAATAAAATATTGAGCGAGAATTCTACCGTAACAATTATTGAGTAGTGTCTTCTTACGCATTTAATCAATAATTCAACAATCTTGTGCAATACCGTCTGTACTATCTTTGTCAACCACGCCAGACATCAGTATTTTAACCACCGGAGTATTCCAACGAATGTTAATTGAGTAACTACTACGCCGTTATTTATAAAAACTCAAACTTATCGTTTTCTTCATTCGATAGTTATTCTGTTATGTGGCCCACAAATAACTGCGCCGTCGTACGGATATTCCCGACAAAAAGAATATTCCACGACCAAACGAATATTCTCCGACAACAATAAGTATTTTATAGCTACTTGCTTATTTTGAAAAATATTCCATATATCACCCTTAACATTACTTTTTTATCAATTTAACCATTTACTGAATAGTAATTATAAGAAAAATTGAATATTTTTATTTCATAAAATTCGGGGTCTTACACAAACTATTCTCATATTTATTCCTGTAATCCAAACGTAACATAAGAGATAAATTAATAAAAACATTGCACAGAAACCACCATTCCATATTGAGATATGTCAAAAAAATAATGATATCAACTAGCAAGTATTGTTAAAACAATTAATTTTAAAAGTTTAGTATCGGTAAAATGACTGATAAAACAATTAATTTTAAAAGTTTAGTATCAGTAAAATGATTGATATTGTTATAATACTAAGTATCGTTTAAAGTTAAGTATCACTATATATATATATATATATATATATATGACAACAATGATCTATAATATTTATTTATTATAGATCAAAAGTGGTATATAATATCTTAACCTTCCATTGAGCATATAGTATCTTAACCTTCCATTATTAAAATATTTAAACAAAAATGCCCCACTCAGGCCAAAGCTAACGGACCAGATGTGTAATTTTTAAATGTCCGCTAGTACTTCTAGCGTACTGACTGTATAGAATATCCATACTCCGTGAAAGTAGTGAGGAATAGAGTTATTTGATTGAATCATGTAGCCACACCTAGCTAGCTAGCTAGTTTTTTCTTTAGTAGTAGTTGTACATAATAATCTAAATTAATTACATGCAGTTATATATTGCATCTTATTTTATATTTTTGTGACTTATTATATGTCATATTTGAGTTTGATAAAATTTATCTGTGGACATAATTTAAGTAAGTATAAAAGGTGTAATTTAATGCTCCCTAAGTGGAGAATAAGAAAGAATTTCATTTGATTGTGTCTATAGTGAGACATTTAATAAGGTGCAAAATTATTTGATAAAAACTATTTTTCCTTAGTTCTATTTAATAGAAGTCTATTTTATTTTGGAACAAAAAATATTGAATGCTATTTAAGTTCTAATAATTAACCACTATATTAATACTAGATAGTATGTAACTTACATATTTAGTATTAATAAGTATGGTTAAATATAGAATTAAATAGTATATTATGTAACTTACGTATATGCATATATATGTTGATATATACACATAAGAATAGATATATGCATATGTAAGATATAAATTTACATATAAGATTTTGCACATGATTTTTTCTCTTTTTCTATCTTCTCCTATTTTCTTACAAACAAATAACAACTACGAAACAATATTCTATTGGAATTTTCTGTGAATTTCTATCACAGATAATTTATCAAGACTTGACATATATCCTGGAGGTATATCGTCTGCAACTCTTAACAAATCGATCGTAGTGGGGGGATAACGACCTTAAAGACAAGGATCTATAATAACTTTGACTCTACAAAACTACGATTCTAACACATGCAAATGGATTCGCTTTAATGCATGATGCTTAAAAACGTTCTCAACCCATCCCTCTCGTCTCCATATGGTCAAGATTCAATAGACAGTCCACCCAAATAGTAATAATTATAATATCAAAAGCAACAACTTTAAAAAGCAAAAGATGCCTGCTCTCTCTCTCTCTCCCTACGCATCCAATTTTTATTTCAGTTTTTATCTTTTGCGCTCCAGTGTATCCATGCAAGATTAAATTCAATTTAAGCAAATTTTGTTATAACTGATAAATTGGATTGTACGAAGGTCCAGTTCAGTAGGTCTGTTAAGGAAAATATGTTCATGAAATGCTATATGATCAAGATCTGATGGTGCAAGTTTTTCTGATCTGATCCATTTAAAATGTACAGTGGTTTAATTATGATATATTGTCCACGTAGGGATTAAAGAAGAAATTAGAATGGGGGTGGGTAACACTCGAAGAAGAATAATGTAAGCAGCAGAGCATATCAGAGTATGTTATATATATAGTATGGGAGTTGGTTTAACTGCTTCGTTGGCTTTGGCTTGAGTGGAGCATTTCTATCTAAAATTTCATTAATCACGTCCACTAGAATTACTAGCGGACGACATATTCACCTTTTCAATCGCAGCCCTTTATTTTTGGAATGAAAAGTTAAGATGCTATATGCCACTTTTGAATCCAATCCATAGCAAATAGATACTATGGATCACGAGCGGAGCCACTCATGGGCTAGGGTGGGCTCTAGCCCGTATGGACTTTTTGACAAATATTTAGTATTTATATATCTTAATAGCCCATCCCAATCTTCATAAGTCCTGTTTCTACATCACATATCCTATGTTAATTGTTATCCGACCCATTCCATATATTTTCCTTCTCTCTAAACTACTTCAAACCTTTATCAATTGCTCTTGGTTTTCGGGTGAAACTAATAATGGAATGAAAGCTGCAAATTGAATTGGAAAGGAATTGAAGCTTATTTTTGACAAGAGGAAAATGATTTTAGCTAACATCAATGCAGATAACAAGAATTTTCATGAAAGGTACAACATAAGTTTTAGTTCATTTATGAAATTAAAGTCATAGTGTCGATTTTGCTATGTTAGCTATAAGCATTTGTGAATTGTTTGTGAAAATGAGAATATATATGGTGGGTGCCGGGTGGAGTAATAAGGAAAAAGAATTGAAAAATTCTTGGCTTAATTATTTCTAAATGGTTATGAGATCTCTCTTTTAAAGTTATGCACTTCACTTGTTTGATTAAATTCCTCTTAGAGGTTGTGAAGTTTTAAAAGTGAAAACTTGATGTTATTGTAAACAAGAAAGCTTATATTTATAAAATATGTGTCTCAAGTGGCTTAATTGAATTAGATATGGTTTAGAAATAAGTTTAAGTGAATTGAGTAATTTTAGTTTGGTTAGAAAACTGATGTGGCTGAGCAGTTTTGAGCCCATATAGAACCCGTGTGAAATATTTATTTGGACTGATTTATATTTTTTTTAAAATAGTATGTCATACCTTCAATAACATGTTAAAAATTGGTTCCAATTGGATGTGTATAGGCTGAGTTAGAAAATTATAAATTGGCTACGAAAAAATGCGAAATTTAGAAATTATGGGCAGAAGCCTAGCGTTGAGATAGAGCTAGGCTGCTCTGGTCCCCTGCTCCAGTTTTTAATTCTTGTTACGATTCTGTAGTCCAGGATGGAATTTTTTCCTGACTCCGCCCTTGCTATGGATTATTGTCTATATATATATAAGATCCTCATCTGTGGCAACCGGTTATCATATACACTATTTTAGTAACCACAATCTTAACTGTTGATCTCGATAATAAATGACCCAGATTAAAATCAAGATCACTCCTGCCACAACAAACTCTTGCGGCAGGAAGATCGATAAGGCTATTGTCCCAATTGCCCCTTTATTCCCTGTCCGTACATAACTAAGTGTTGAGACAAGCTGTACCGGCAAGCTTTTACGAAGGCATGCATGCATAAAGTCCCAATGAGCTTAGAATTATTATTAGTATTCATAATATGAATATGAATATTAATATTCATATTATTAGTATTAATATTAATATAGTAATAATAATTCATATAACACATATATGTATATATATGTAAGTATATTATGTAACTTACATATATGTATATATATGTTGATATATACACATAAGATTAGATATAAGTTTACATATAAGATTTTGCACATGATTTTTTCTCTTTTTCTATCTTCTCCTATTCTTCTTACAAACAAATAACAACTACAAAACAGTATTCTATTGGAATTTTCTATAAATTTCTATCACAGATAATTTACCAAGGCTTGACATATATCCTGGAAGTATATTGTCTGCAACTCCTAACAAACCGATCGTGGTAGAGCGATAAAGCCCTTAAGGACAGAGATCACCCGTATCATGTCTTCTACAATAATTTTAACTTTACAAAGCTACTATTCTAACACATACAAATAGATTTGCTTTAATGCATGATACTTAAAAACACTCTCAACCCATCCCTCTCGTCTTCATATGGTCAAGATTCAATAGACAGTCCACCCAAATAGTAATAATTATAATATCAAAAGCAACAACTTTAAAAAGCAAAATATGCCTGCTCTCTCTCCCCCTACGCATCCAATTTTTATTTTAGTTTTTATTTTTTGTGCTCCAGTGTATCCATGCAAGATTAAATTCAAATTAAGCCATATTTGTTATAACTGATAAATTGGATTGTACGAAGGTCCAGTTCAGTAGGTCTGTTAAGGAAAATATGTTCATGAAATGCTATATGATCAAGATCTGATGGTGCAAGTTTTTCTGATCTGATCCATTTAAAATGTACAGTGGTTTAATTATGATATATTGTCCACGTAGGGATTAAAGAAGAAATTAGAATGGGGGTGGGTCACACTCGAAGAAGAATAATGTAAGCAGCAGAGCATATCAGAGAATGTTATATACTCCCTTCGTCTAAAAGTCCTTATTACTATTTTGAGTAGTCCCATGTTAAATATCAACTTTTCTTTAATAACCAAATTTTTACATATTTTTTTTTATTATGCCCGTAGCATTAAATATCTCATACTTTTCTTATTCTAATTCTCTCTCCATATTTAATAAGTATGAAGAGAAAATATTTTGAATTAAATAGTTAGAAAGTCACCCTCTCACCTACATTGAAAATAATTAATGACATATTATTATGGGCAATTTTGTCATTTCATTCATCTTCTTAATATGCGTGAAAAGTACACCAGGACTTTTATCCTGGGACGAAGGAAGTATATAGTATGGGAGTTGGGTCACATGTAGGTACACGTGTAGTACTGTAAAACACCATCATTCATCCCGGTTGACATGTTTCTACCTTCAAACATTCTTGGTTTAACTGCTTCGTTGGCTTTGGCTTGAGTGGAGCATTTCTATCTAAAATTTCATTAATCACGTCGGCTAGAATTATTAGCGGACGACATGTTGACCTTTTCAATCGCAGCCCTTTATTTTTGAAATTAAAAGTTAAAATGCTATATGCCACTACTTTTGGATTTGATCCATAGCAAATAGATGCTATGGATCATTGCCCATATATATAGTGTCCTCATCCGTGGCAACCAGTTGTCATATACACTATTCTAGTAACTACGATCTTAACTGTTGATCTCGATAATAAATGACCCAGATTAAAATCAAGATCACCCCTGCCACAACAAACTCTTGCGGTAGGAAGATCGACAAGGCTATTGTCCCAATTGCCCCTCTATTCCCTGTTGTCCGTACAAAACTAAGTGTTGAGCCCTTTAATTCTTCATCTGCCGTAACAGGCTCTTGCGGCAAGGATAGACACAAAATAAAAAAATAAAGTCCGAATGAAACAAGCTGTACCGGTAAGCTTTTACGAAGGCATGCATTGTGACGCCCCCAAAATAGGTATACAACACCCATTTTGAGTCGTCAAATACATGGTACATAAAGCAAACTACAACTTCAATAATACAAATGTCGTGTGAAATACGACAATACATACTGTGAGTTTAAATACAAATATTGTCTTCTAGACAATATCCACACTCAAATAAGTCCCCATTACAATTATTCAAACACTATTTTATAAAAATAGTGAGGACTGCTAAAACATCTTTCTAGAACTATCACTTTATACCCCGACTCGATCCTGCTATGTTCTTACCTCCTGAGAAGAAAAATGGAACAAAAAGAAAAAGGGTGAGCTCAACTAGCCCAGTAAAGAATATTATGACTAAGATAATATACAACAAGTTATCGTTAGTCCTCAACAGGGAAAAATCTAATAAAATATAATAGACAACAAGTTTTAGATCAATATTCTACAGCGGAAACAACAATCCATTAGAAGAGTCAAGTAGAGAATGAGTTCTACTATCTTCTAAGATTTAAAAGTCCATCATCAATATTTTATCCCTGTAACAATAATCAATATACATCTTTAATCAAATATTCATCTTTGCACTACGGGCCAAAGATATTCAATTATATCACCAAATGGTCATGTATTCATCTCAACACTGCTCATCTTTTGCACTACGGGCCAAAGATATTCATCAATTAATCATTCATCTTTGCACTACAGGCCAAAGATATTCAGTAATATCATCATTTAGGACTGAGGATGATGAAGAATATTTTAAAGAAAACGAATCCAATGAGACAGAAGGAAAAATATTAGGGATTCGTATAACAGTTTATCCAAGATCAATAATACTTCATAATAACCAATTTTGAAGCAGAATTCAAAAATAAAGATCAAAACATGGATACTGTCGACGTCGGGATTTTTGAGTATCCCTTTTCGTTACTTATCTTTTGGTGTTCTCATGTTAATGTGAGATTTGTTTGAAAAAACAAGTGAAAAAGGTCCGACATGTATAATGTCGACGATTGACTTTAAGAGTCGCCAATTGGTGTTTTTAACTGGTTGCACCAACGCAACCGAAAAGGTTTTGCACATTGACCCAGTGTTTTGACACTGCTAAACGGGTCTATGAAACCGAGATTCATTAAGGGTCTATATATGAGCTAACTGATGTTTAAAGAAGAGAAAACACTCAAAAGATGTGTATGCAGAGCTAAATGGACAGGGCTTCCTCGCCTTTTTCCTTCTCTCTCTCTTTTCAAATGGCTGACCCCCCCCCTCTATATTTATAGACGGATGGCCGCAGGTCAACCTGCGGCAGCCGAAGTTGAACCTGTGGCTGGTCGTGGTGGGCCCGGGCTTCGCGGATCCCGTCGTCTCATAGTACGTGCACTCGTGCACTATAATGTCCAATCGAACTTGCAGAACTTCAATCCGAGCATCCAAACGAAGCATATCTGTACTTCTTCGGGTTACTTGTGTCGAGAGTTACGTAATGACATGGATTAGAGGTTGTACGAAGTCAGGAAGAGGGGTCTATGCCCATGGTCTTCAAGCTTCAAATTCTATCCAAAGTACTGCCACACGTAATAGTCACTCGGGATTGTCATTCCTCGATTATTGTGGGACATTATTGTATGTATGTATGTATGAAGTGTTGAGACGACGTGCCATTTGTCGATTGAACAAGATGATGTTTGACTCCTTACCGGGGTTATCGCCGGGTTGAGTTGAAAGTAGACGTTGCTCAGGGTTACAGCTGAGATTGGACTACTTGTTGGTATGCTGCGATATCATCTTGTTGATGTGGTAAGATGAAGTTGTGACTCCTCACCGGGGTTATCGCCGGCTCAAGCGGAAAGCAGACGTTGCTCAGGGTTATCTCTGAGATTGGACTGCTTGTTTGTGTGCCTCACTGTCATCTGCGTATTGAAGCTGATTGCATGTGGTTAAAACAAGCATTTTCGGAGTTATCGCCGGAACTGCGATGGCATCTCTTGGGGTTATCTCCAAGGATGGGGTTGCTACTCCCAGTGTTGTCTTTGGGATGGCCCCGAACGTCATGGTGTTATCGCCAGAGAAAGCCGTTTCTCTCTCGGTGTTGTTCTTGGGTCTTTTGATTTGCATATCTCAGGGTTATCTCCGAGATTGGAAATGACATGGCCGGTGTGTGTTCCGGGTTTGGAACCGAAGCTCCCGGTTTGTGTTCTGGGTTGGAGCTGAACTTTCGGTAGTATCCGGAATGGTTTGTAAGTTGTCTTTCAGGGTTATCTCCAAAAGACGAATCTACCCTCCCGCAATGTCGATAATAGAGTGCGAGAAAATTTTGAGTGTCTCTGATGCCCTCTTTATCATATTCATGCAATGCAAGGCATGGATAGGATAAAGAATCCTAGACACTTGAAATGCAAGTAAGATAATCATGATGCGGTATGCAACAACATGATGCAAATGTATGCAGATTGATTGTCATGTAATCCTATTGGGATGACAATTAGTGATGGCTTGGACATGCGATCCAAGTCTCCAAGGATGCTGACGTTTGGGACTATCACCAAAGTCTTGAATCCTAGACACTAGCTTCTACTCCATAGAGGTACCTCTTGTGTGGAAGAGATCTGTGGGGATAAAACTGTGTCTGCTTTTGAGGATGTGTATAACATGTTCCCTCATATTGTCGGAGTTACTGCCAACAGTTGGTTTGTTATCAGGGTTGCCTGATCTTCGCTGATGTGTGTATCACCGGATGTACCAAAGCTTGTGATTCATTTGTGACCCTCTCATATTGCACAAGATTTGGGGGGAATCATGACATTTCCCACAAGCCATGCGATGGTTATATGGAAGAGCAAGAGGACAACAACTGTGGCTTTGGCGGATTCTCAGTTAAAACCTCAAGGTGGCAAGAGGGAGAAGAATGAGAAATTTGAGCGAAGCAGAGAAAAACACGAGGACAAGTATAGCAGAATGCCAGTTCCGGAGGCTATCACATGCAGCGAGAAGGCATTCAGGAGCCTGTACGAACAATGGGTTGAGCACGGAGTGGTGAAACCTCCAAGGCCCCGGTTGGTTGTGACGGAAGAGATGAAAAGAAGACCAGATTTCTGTGTATACCACCAATACGTGGGGCACTCCACTATGGACTGTTACAGTCTGCGGAGGATATACCATGAGAAGCTGGCGGTCGGGGAGATTGAACTAGGAGAAGAAATGTGCAACACTATCACCCATGGTGCAGTCCCGGAAGTCAAGAACCCAAATACTGGCTCTACCACCGAAAGAACTCTGAACTACAGATGAATTAAAAATCCACCCAAGATGGTGGTCCACCAAAAATGGTGGTTTAAGTCCTCAGGAATATCCCTTGCCAAGTAATTAGATGACCAAGGGAGGAGGCACAAGAATTGACGAATTAAAAAAAATAAAATAAAAATCCACCCAAGATGGTGGTCAACTCCTCGTAGACTGCACTTGCCAAGAAATTAGACAACCCAAGTGACGAGGCACCCGATTTTAAGTCCTCGTAGACTGCACTTGTCAAGAAATTGGACGATTCAAGTGACGAGGCATCCAATTTTAAGTCCTCGAAGATTGCATTTGCCAAGAAATTGGATGACCCAAGTGACGAGGCACCCGAGTGTTACACTTTATCATCAAAAGTGAACGAGGCACCTGACTATAAGTCCTCGTAAGTTATACTTTCACCTTCAAAAGTAATCGAGGCACCTGACTAACAGCCCTCGAAAGTTACACTTTTAACTTCAAAAGTGATTGAGGCACCTGAGTATAAGCCCTTAACCCCGAAAGTTACACTTTATCTTTAAAAGTGGCGAACGTTATGCTTTATTCGACAAAAGCAAGAAAGTTGCACTTTATCTCTAAAAGTGGTGAACGTTATGCTTTCTTCGACAAAAGCAAGATTTATTATATGAAACGTTATGATTTTCGTTAAAAGCAATTTGATTATCAATAAATTTGTTAAACTTTCACTTATACTTGATTATTTCTTTTGATTTATAAAAAAAAAGAAAAAAAAAGTATAGTTTCAAGTGTTAGTTTGCATGAAATATATGTACATGAATTTTCTGATACAGGAAATGGAAAAAACTACGAAAGTTCATGATTTAAAGGCCATGACCTGTCGAATTGAAGAGAGGAATACCTAAAGCTTGGTCTTCGTGGCTATCAGGCCTTCGAGGCTATCAGGTCTTCGGGACTATCAGGCCTTCGAGGCTATCAGGCCTTCGATGCTATCAGACCTTAGAGGCTATCATGCCTTCACGGACTTCTTGATTCTTAATGACTTCTTGACTCTAAAGAAAAGAGAAATTTCAAGAGATGGTAAGAATGATTAGATCGAAGATTTTCAAAATATCCCAGGAGAGCTCCTTTAAGGCTCGCCCTTTTAGGGTTTGCTCCCCTAGAGGTTCCCTCTCTTAGGACTTTTATTTTCGAGGCTTGCAAAACATCAAGCCCCGCAAAGTGTTCAAACACTAGAATCAAGACTTCCACACTTATAATATTTTGCGTGCTCATCTCACCAAAGGCGCGACTCACGCGCAGGGGGCAAATGCTTACTGGTAGATTGGTAGATGACACAGACGTCCTCCAAAGTAGAGGTGCATATTCCCCCAGGCAGTGACGAATGTGCAAGTAGAGGAGCACCATCGTGAGATCAATACAGTAAAGGCGTGATGGTACTATTGGATATATAGGTCTCTGCATAGTTGAACATAACAAAAGATGCTCGCACTCTTGAGTATATCCACGTAATCAGTGTTTCCAAGGTTCTCATCAGTCCAATCCTGCTATCTTTGAAGGCGACCAGATGAATCAGACATGAAGCGAAGGGGAATGAAAGGGTATTCTTGCTTCTCTATGCATATGCGGGGAATGCGATAGGAATGGGGAAAGTCATCCCAACCTCCATAAGCCGCTGCATATAGAAACAAACCTTTCTTCTCTGGCGGAGGAAGTGTTGTACGGTCATAAGTCTAGTCTCGCTCTCAAAAGACGTCAAAAAGACCAAAAGAGGGGATCCCTTCCCCAATCATTGAGAAACGGGGCCTCCTTGGTTGTTCCCAAGTCTGCAGAATGTTCAACAGGGAGGGCCTGCAAGAAAAAAGAATTCAGCATAAGGGATCTAAAGAGCAAGGAAATGAGGCATTTGAACTTGAAGTGCTCATCATGGCAAAGAGGAAAGTCTGAGATTTAAGCTTCAAAATACCTGAAAAAGAAGAAGAAAGAATGTCAGAAAGAGTTAGGAATCACAATTATTTTTCGAAAGTTTTCGAAAAAAACTTTGGACGGCCAAAAGGCATCCTTCGGAGCCTTTTTTGGACTTATAATGGAATACATCATGGTCATTGGCCATGACCTTTGTAGGGCTCGTCGATATCTTCGTTTTGATATATTATGGGCCCTAAAACTCCAAACGAGTCAAAAGTTATGATCAAAATAGTAGTTACTCCTCCAAAACTTCATTTTTTTCATTTAAACTTCATTTTTCCCATAGGGTTCAGACATGTTGCCTTAGGCCACGTAGGGTTCGTCCATGTTATATTCGTAGGGCTCCTTGCTAGCTTCGTTTTGATATATTATGGGCCTCGAAACTCCAAACGAGTCAAAAGTAATGATCAAAATAGTAGTTGCTCCTCCAAAAACTTCATTTTTTTCATTTAAACTTCTTTTTTCCCATAGGGTTCGGCCATGTTACTTTAGGCCACCTAGGGTTCGGCCATGTTGGCTTCGTAGGGCTCCTCGCTAGCGTCTTTTTGATATATTATGGGCCCCGAAACTCCAAACGAGTCAAAAGTTATGATTAAAATAGTAACTGCTCTTCCAAAAACTTCATTTTTTTTCATTTAAACTTCATTTTTCCCATAGGGTTCGGCCATGTTGCCTTAGACCACCTAGGGTTCGGCCATGTTGGCTTCGTAGGGCTCCTCGCTAGCTTTGTTTTGATATATTGTGGGCCCAGAAACTCCAAACGAGTCAAAAGTTATGATCAAAATAGTAACTGCTCTTCCAAAACTTTATTTTTTTCATTTAAACTTCAATTTTCCCATAGGGTGCGGCCATGTTGGCTTCAACCCCCTAGGGTTCGGCCATGTTGGCCTCAGTTACCTAGGAGCTGTTCCCCTTCATACCTTTGAGGTCCTGTTGCTCTACCAATCAACTTCTTGGAACGAATCCTCTTTCGTCGCGAAAATTATAAACTTCATTTGATGAATTCCGAGGGAAAAAACCAAGATATGATCAAGGTAATGGGGCTCAGAAACAAAGAAAGGCTACAATTACCTGAAAAGACAAATAGATGAAGTAATCAAGAAGAATTCAAAGATAAAAAAGTTGGTTTGTTTTCTTTTATTTGGAACATAATTTTCGAACACGTGGCAAGAACATAACATGAATCAAAGGCTACTACAAAAATAGCACATGGGTTCGTGGCTCCTAGTGATCATGAGATAATCCTAATTGAAGTTTAAAATCCAACTATTGGACACATGCACGCAAGCAACTTTGATGGCTATTAGCACCTAACAACTTTGATGGCTGTTAGTAGAATAACATGCATAGCTTCAATGAGTCTCTATTGCAATTCGGATGCATAGCTTCAATGGGTCTCTACTGCAATTCGGATGCAAGATATGTGACCATGGATTATGAATATCGACTCCTTACTTCTCCAAAATAAGATAAGTAAAAAGTTTATTTTTTGAATAAAATAAAATAAGATTCCAGAATATTTTATTCTATTTCTAGAAAAAAATAAGATTTGATTTAATTTGATAATATATATATATATATATATATATAATCTTGTCAAGATCAAATAAAATTAAGATTTGATCTTATTTCCAAAATAAAATTAAGATTTGAATTTATTTGGTAAAAAGGAAAGATTTGATTTACGAAAAGAAGGATTTTATTAAATTAAATTCTATTGGGTGATATTTGATTACGTTTTCTTGTTTCAATTTCCAGAAAAAATAAGGAAACAAATGTGACGCCCCCAAAATTAGGTATACGTCATCCATCTTGGGTCGCCACTTACATGGTACATAAATTCAAATACAACTTACTAACCTAACTGTCGTGTACAATACGACATAAACTGTGAGTTTGAATACAAATATTGTCTACTAGATATTATACAAACTCAAAATGAGTCCTCATTACAACTATTATCACACTATTTCACGTAATAGTGAGGACTACTAATGCTATCCTCTCGGACCATTACTCCGCTTCCCGACTTCGTCCCAAATATGTTCTCATTTCCGAAGAGAATAAAGTGAAAGAAAAGGGTGAGCTCAACTAGCCCAAGAAGAAATATTATGACTAAGATAATGCGAGAATAAATTATCATTAGCCTTCAACAAGTGTTAAACCGATAAAATACAATAGACAACCGCTTTAATCTGCGGAAGAGAATATGCAATCCATTAAAAGAGTCAAGTAGAGAATAAAATCTACTATCTTTTAGGTTTTAAAGGTTTTCATCAATTTTTTATCACTAAGACTCGGTTTAATGAATAAACCACAATATCTAATCATCCCCGTACCACTTGGTCAAGGATTTTCATCAAATTATCAATGGTCATGACTATATCGAATCACCCTCGGTCATAATCATACCAAAAACTATCCATCATCGCATTCACGTGCCAACGAGGACTTTTATCACATCATTTATAACAAGCCATGATTATAATTTAAGAATGATCCTCGTCATAATCATACTAAGTTCATCTATGCACGTAAGCCAAAGATAACATAATATATCATGAGGATGATGGCAATGACATAATAATTCAATAAAACAAGTTCAAGAATTATTTTATCCGAGAATTAAGTAACGTCTAAATTGTCAACAAGATACTGCTTTTGTAGAGTAAAATTCAAGAATGATCGGAAGAATATTTCCATGAAAGAATCTTTGGATGAAACGCAAATATCAAGGATATTCTACTAATTTCATGGAGTATAAAGTCAAAGTTTTAACCAACCTGGGTATAATAAAGAATGGAATAACAAAAGAAATCACCACGCATGCGATTGCCCGCATGAGCGAGTTATTCAATGTAATAATAATAACGAAACCAGTCGGTGAAATTCACAAGCGAGATGATCCAACGTAATAATAAATGTGAATAATAAACAATGGAACTGTGTCCTGTAAAACACACGCATGTGATATTCCAAATGAATAATAAATGCGGAATAATAAACAATGGAACCAAGTCCTGTAAAACACATGTACATGATATTCCAACGTAATAATAAAGAATGGAATAATGTAAGAAGATCACCAAGTATAGGGGATTCGCAGATATAGGTTATTCCAATGTAATAAATAAGGATGGAATAACATAAGGTTTTCACCAAGTATAGGGTATGCCGCATATACAAAGTTATGTATAGGGTATACCACTTTTACGAGTTTATTCCAATGAATAATAATGAATGGAATAACGAGAGGATTTCACCAAGTATAGGTATGTCACAGTATACAAAAGTATTCCAACGTAATAATAAAGAATGGAATAACTCAAGTTCTCTTCATGAATACAAACGAATAATATCCCTTACGGCACACAACAAATAATACCCCTTACCGTAAAAAGACACTTTGGATATCAAAGTAGTGAAGTACCGAAATACTCTTCTTCTTTCTCTCTATTGCTTTTCTCTATATAATTTCTCTCTGTAGTTTCAAAGAATTCGTAAGAAAATAATGAAGGAATGAGCTTCTATTTATAGGAAAATAGAATGCATAGTAATTAATCCATGAATCGGTCAGATTGATTTACTTTAATCTGACGGTCCATATTTAAAGCAAAATCTTTTAAATAAAATATAATATATTCTATTTATATAAAAACATTTTACTATGCAAACACTATACAACACTATGCAAAAAACACTATGCAACACTATGCATAATAAAATATAATATATTCTATTTATAGAATAACTTTAATAAAGTATTACATTTTATATAAAATGATGTTTCGCTTTTATTACATTAATAATAATGAATAAAACAAAAGCGTCATTATCGCTATAATAATTCATATTATTAATCGACAATAATGGAATCAAACCGAGTGACTTCTCACATAAGCATCAATAATCAATACCGTGTCTTTACTATGCAACCACACACGTATTCTTTTTACTTTTACTACCGAAAGTAGTTCAACAAGATCAACGGTAAAACTTCCGTCGTTATTTCAATAAAATATTTTTGTCGTTTTCTCGATCCGACAATAATTCTGTTGTGGGGTCCACCAATGATTGAGCCGTTGTACGAATATTCCCTGCTAAACCGAATATTCCCCCGACCAATCGAATATAATATAACCACTTGCATACTTTGCAAAATTTATAAATACTACCCACAACTATAATATTATCTCAAATTCACACCATAATATTAAAAATTATTTCGACAAAATTTAAATCTTTATTGATAAAATCTGGGGTCTCACAACAAATGCCCAAGCTATGGAAAGATTTTTTAGAAGATTTCTCAATTCGTCCAAGGAAGAGCTCTGCTAGGTTTTGCCTCCCTAGGGTTTAACCCTAAGGGTTTAGGCTCCCTAGGGATTCCCTCTACTAGGACCATTGTCTTCAAGATCTGCAGGTGGAGCCCAACAAAATCGTTCAAATAGCTTGCATTATTCTTGCACGATCGTCTCTTTGGAAATGCGACTTTCGCGCAGGGGGCAAATGTGGGCCCAAGTGAAAATTAGGGTTCACATGACCTAATTGAATTAAATGCACAATTAGGGTTCCGCGACCTCATTAAATGTGCAAATTAGGATTTGCATAACCTAATGGAATGAAGACGAAAAAGCCGAAAATAAATAGGCGAGACCCGAGAGAAGCCTCCACGGGTCCCGAGGCAGAAGGCTCGTCGAGGCAGCTCGTTTTGGGAATTGATTGAGGGATTGGATTGGTGGCTAGAAGGACAATGCAATATGGGCATTATTCTAATGACTAAAGGGTATTTCTAGAATTTTCCTGAAAATATGTGCCTAACATGTGACTACTTAATTCCACAAAACTCTATAAATACCCCTTCCATTCTAGGAAGGGGAGGGGACTCTTTTTGGTGACTTAAAGGCTTGGATTTTCCACCTAAAAGCACTAAAGGGTTTGGACCTCTCTTCAGACTCAGGACTTGGACTCTTGGAAGATCAAAAGGGACTCTTTTTGGTGACTTAAAGGCTGGGATACTCCACCTAAAAGCACTAAAAAGAGTTTGGAGATTCTCTCAACTCGAAGGAATCAAGAAGGCTCTTGGAATACCTGTTACCCTAACACGGTTCCCGGATTCTAGGAGTTCTGCCACGCGTCGTTGGAGTAATCGCCACCTGTTGTTCTCCCCTCTTCAATCAACCAATCAATTTCGTGCTCTTTGTGGATTTCTCTCCTCCTCAGCCAACACGAAACCCTAACTGGCAAGACACGATTTCCTTGCCCACAGATAGTAACGTCTGTTGCACGACCGAGGCTTAGTTATACTCTTAACGAAGTTGTTGTATTCTTAGCAACAGAAAAACACATGTGAAACACTTTGCCTATATGAACTAGAAGTGGAGCCGCTTCTTATAAAGGGTTGTGGTTTACTCTCTTAGAGGTTCATGAAACAGGGTATTTGTTAGGTTTGTAATATTCATGTGCGCAATCAAATTGCAAAATAATGCGGAAGCGTGTAAAAATCAGAGTTTAAAAATTTACAAACCATAAACCCGGATCACCCTTTATGCACAATTATTAATTAAACGAAAAGATAAAGAATAAAATCATACCCTTGAAGATCGAGCTTCCTCAGGTACAAGTTCACCTCCAATCCTTTTCGCGTTCAACCTGAATCCACCGGGTTTGGTTCCTTCCTTTGATCAACGTTAGCCACCCAAGTGTTTGGCCTCTGAGAGGTGATCCACCAAGGAAGAAAAGGAATTCAAGAAGATGCGTATTTGGCTCAAACCCTAGTTTTTCCTATCTGTATAGAAAAAGGGCGTACTCTCCAACAAATTGGAATTATGTCGTATGTTGAAAAAGTCAACAACTCCCACCACCCATAATAAGACTCCTCTTATTTATAGATGTGGGCAACCCATCTTAACAATTAAGGAATTGGGTTTTATTTAATTAATTAAATTCTTTTAATTAATTAAGCTCCCTAATCTTATTAGGGATAATTAATTAAACTCCTTTAACTAATTTTCCTCCTAATCCTATTAGGAATAAATGAGAATCTTATATTAAATTAATTTCTAAACTCTTTTAGAAATTAAAATAATAATAATTGTAATAATATTAATAAGACTCCTCTTATTAATTTATATTTAATATTTCTAAAATATTAAATAATAAATATTAAGCTATTTAATTTATTCTATCACCATAGATTAAATTAAATATACTTAACATATTATTACGATTATGCCATTAACTTTAAATAATTATTCTTCCTTTTATGGTGTGACCCTTTAGGTTCTCCATATTAAATAGGTTGTGAATAAATCAATTAGAACAATTCTAATCTTATTTAAATAAATAAATTAAACAATTAATTTATTTAAATAAATAATATTTATTCTACAATAGGGATAAGCCTCCCTAGCGATCAACGACTTTCCGGATAATATAGATTTCAACATTAATCATTAAAGAACCTTTGAGTAAATAGTTACCGCATGCAATTCAATCCTTCCACCATACAATGTCCCAATTAAATATAAGACATGGAATTACTTTGTCAAGTCTTATTTTATTTAATTATATGTATTTCGATCCTTAAATGCACAACTCAATTAATGCAAATTAGAAACTCCTTTCTAATTTTATTACATCTTGGCCAAGGACTCTTTGGTTGTCATTTATCGAATCACATAGGACATTTCTCTTCTTTTATTAGAAGTGGTAGATTCTTTATTGATCATACATTATCTCCATGTATGACTTATTATACCCAAGCATACCCTTTGATATACCCTAAGGGTCTTAAGGAATAAGTCAAAGTATAACTCATCATACACAAGATACTATGATGATCTTAAGTCCAAGGATCACTTATCTTACTATCACTACAGAATTCCTATTGACAGCAAATAAAACTCCATTAGGTATTCCTTAGCGAGCCAATGTTCGATGAACTTATTCTCTAATAAGCACCTACATACTTACTTTAGTGTCTCCACACAAATGATCATGAGATCAATCATCCTCATCCAATGAGCAAAGCAACGTATGTACCAATCTATCCTGGATTCACTAATCCCCAATTTAGTAATCAAATGATTGGGAACTATTTTAGTTTTAAGCTTTCTAAGAATTCAGATCTCATTAGAATGATCATCATCATTATTCTAAAAGCATTGCTTAAAACTATGGGTTTATCACATATTATAAAAACAAAGATTATGTAGATAATTAAAAGCCTTTAATAAATTAATATTTTTATTAATAAATGAATAAGATTATTACTGAAGTATATGCTTTATCATCAAACATGATTGGCTTGTGTGCATATTACTTTCAATCTCCCACTTGCACTAAAGCCAATCGCCATTGTATCTTATACTCTTCTTCTCTAAGTGACGATTATCCTGCTGTTGGATAAGCTTTAGTTAATGGATATGTAATGTTGTTCTTGAGAGTCCACCGTCTCTATAGTGATTTCTCATCTTTCAATGATTCTTATAATCAAATGAAAGTGCCACAACACATGTTTAGATCCAAGATGAGACTTAGGAACTATTCCTAGTTCTGTAATGAACTTTTAATCCAAACAATCAACTTACAGCTTCATTTATAGCTATATACTTTGTCTTTATTACTAAACTAGCAACTCTTTGCTGTTTGGAACCTTTCTAATTCACTGCACCACTGTTCAAGATAACGCTTTACCTTAAAGTGGATTTTTCTCATCATCTTGAGTGCATCTCGAAAAACTTGAGTCTGTTAAGCCCTCTAGTTTTAATTTAGACCCACCATGAATATGATCACATCCTTTGTGCCGGTCAAGCACTTTAAGATATTTTTCACAGACTCATAGTGAACTTCTCCATAATATGACTGATCAACATCAGGTCTCGTATATTTCATTGCATACATGATTGTCACTCATGCGATCTCTCTTCTTTTAATAGTTTGTTGGGACTATTAAGAGAGATACACTCCATAGCTCATCGACATGAGACATCTCTTGGAGTTTGCCATGCTAAACGACTTTAGCATCAAATGAATATACGTTCCTTGGGTTAAGCCGAGCATCCTCTTAAATCTATCTATATAGATTTATATCCCCAATTAAGATACTCTTCCAAATCATTCATGGAGGAATGTTTAGACAACTTTATCTTTCTTGATTGTAGCATTGGTATGTCATTCCTTATCTCGTAGTATATCAACATATAATATTAGGAATGTCACGGCGCTCCCCTAATTGTTCCCTTTGTACACACTAGAACTCTTACCTCATCGTATGTAATCGGATCATCATCTTCTATGATGAGTACCTCATCATCATCATCTATGATGAATCCATACCTCCTAGGTATCTTGATGCTATTCCGATTTACGATTCTATTTGTGGTACAATAGGTCATCTATAGGTTCCTCTTATTTGACTTATAGTGTTTTGTGGTTCTTGAACTCTTCAAGATCTATTATCCTCCCACTAGTCCTTCAATGATAAACACCTTTATCTTAGAAGGAAGCGTGTTTCGTAACAAACACACCTTTTGCTAAGTGGGATTATAGAACATATACCCTAAACTTACTTTAGGATGTCCCACAAATTTGTACTTGTCAAATCTTGTCCCAAGCTTATTCTTTGAAACCTTTTCACATAAGTTGGACAACCCCTTATCTTAACATACTTAAGATTAGGAATCCTCCCGCATCCATAACTTTTATGGAGTCTTGGGGCGGATTTTGAGGTTACCTTTTTTAAATAGATATCACGACCATTTCTAGGACAATATCCCGTAAGGATCTTTGGAATGTCGGTAAAATCATTATGGACCGCACCATGTCCAACAAGGTACGATTTTTCATTCAGATACATCAATCAATTATTGCGTATCAGGATGTGTCCATTATGAGAAAACCATTTGAGATGATCTAGAAACTTATTGCTCAAGTATTTATTCCTTGATCCGATCAAAGAATCCTAATACTTTGCCAATTTGTTTCACTTTTGAATTCTTTGAACCTTTCAAATAATTCACACTTGTATTTCAGCAAATACACACATTCAACTCTTTGAATTATCATCTCCTTTTCTTATACTAATTTGTTCAATATGCAAAATTATTTTCATGTAAGTCAAGTATACAAAATTTATTAAGTAATATTCCAGTTCTATACAAAACATTATTATTATAAATAGAACAACAATTATTCTTAATTATAATACCAAAGATTTCATTGTCCAACAATAAAATGGAAATAATATTTTTAACAAGAACTGGAATACAATAACAACTTATTGACTTAATAGATTTGTCCGTATAAGCGATCTTAAACTATAAGTTTCTATAGCTAATCAAAGAAACCTTTGCTTCATTTTCCACACATAGAATTACTTATCTTTGTTTAACTTTCTACTTCTGTTTGGTCCCTTCATAAATCTATATTTATGATAACCAAAGTCGGTATCCAATACCCAAGTAGAACCTTGACTTAAAGAAAAATTTATTTCAATCATGAACAAAATTTGTATTTATAACCGAAACTTCACTAAGCTTCCTTGGTTAGCCTCTGCAAGATACTTCTCGCAATTTCTTTCCAGTGTCCAGGCTTATTGTAGTGGAAGTAAACTCCTTTGCTATCCGTATCAGTTTTGTTCTTATTATCCTTTATTTATGCCTTTCTATTTACCTTCTTTGAATTGTTCTTCTTTTCAGATGATCCTTTGGCCCCTACCAGTAAGACTTGATCTTTCTTGGTTGGAAAGTGACTCTCAACATTTTTCAATATGTTAAGCAAATCGAGAGGATATATCTAGCTTGTTCATATGAAAATTCACAACAATTAGAAAGGAGTCCGGGAGTGAGTGCAAGATCAAATCTTGGCTAAACTCTCCATCCATGACAAAACTCGTTGTCTAATTGATCAATCAAATTGATAATATTAAGGACTTTTATCTGCATCTTGTAGTGTCACCTGTCATTCTAGATCGGAAGAGCTCCTTAGATATCTCGATATCTATCGATCCTACTTTCTCACCATCAACTACTTGTTGTGCGGGAATATAGTAGGTGCATCCATAGTTTCATCTTGTGTTGAAGCTCGTTACTCATGGATGCGAGCATGATGGATTGAACCAATCACAAGATCATCTTGCCACTTTCTAAAAGTAGCAATCTCTTCCTTAAAGGCATTGTGCGCAACCATTGCGAGGATAGGCGTATTAAGGACATAAGATAGCTTTTTCAACTATGAGAACTATTCTCAAATTCCTTAACCAATCCGTTTAATTGATGCGGTTAATTTAGCATCTAATATGCTTCGCAGTGATAGTAATTTTAGACATTGTAAAATTACAGTAAATGAATTTGTAATTAACAACATTTTAACATACATTCTTTTATTAATTACCAAAATAAATTAGGTCTTGTTTTAAATTGGTATCTCCCACTATTTTCTTCAAACTATATTACCTCAATATATATAGTTAAGCAAAATCTAATTAAAGATCTGCTTTAGTGAGAATAAGGATCCCATTTCAAATGTATATAGCCTTGTGGTGACACAACAAACTATATATAAATAAATAGGTAGACAACTTTTTGTCAATTACATCAACTATCTGACTCCTTTTCTTTTGCCTCTTAGATTATTTTGATCAGTGGTGGCACATCCAATCAAAATTATCCAAGTTAAGTCCGACCTAGCACTCCATATATTCAAAAAAGAAAAATATCATCCTTGTGGTGACACAACAAAACAATATTGTTCAATTTTCTTTATAAACATCAAATGTGATAAATTAACATCTTAAATACTTAATACTTGCCTTGTGGTGACACAACAAACCCATATTAAATATTTAATACTCTATTAATTTTATCATGCTAGAAAGCTTACGTTCGATATTCCAAATATCTTTGAACACTTAGGACTTAATATAAAAATTGAGGGGTTTGTTATTAATTTGTCTCATCTTGTTTAGTGCGCATTTATATATATATAAAATACGCGTCATATTAATGAACATGTGAAGCATGTTTGCATAATATATAATATATATAGTATAAGCATGCACATATAGAATACTATATTCTACTTTCGGATTGATTATGGACTTTTATTCTAGTTTGGTTCACTAGAGCCACCAAGTGAACCAAAAGGTGTCAAACCCCAGGGTGCAAGAAATAATATTTAAATATAACTATTACATTTAAACTCGGGCTCCATTACAAACGGGTCTTCAAGCGCTCCTTGCTCCTTGATCTCCAATTTTTTTTTAAAAAATTAATTCTAACTATTCCTATTACAAAACTATTTAAAATAAATAGAAACCTTGATCGTGATCGAGGAAAGTACATAAGAGTGAGTTAGAATTTACATTAAGAAAAAATTAGAGAAGGCGAGGTATGCAGAGACCCATTTAATAAAACCCATACATTCATGCATCTAACTAAAATAAAATCCAATCACATTAATTGATAGTCCATAATCAATCCCATTTATTATCATACACATCATCATATGCATCAATAAATAACATTCATCTTATGAATAATAAACATTTAATATATATATTGATATCATTTAATGGGCAAATTTAGTTAGTATAAAATCTATTTTGAATAAAAATAAACTCCTTTATTTTAATCCAAATTTAAATCAAAATAAAACTATTTTATTTTAATTTATCCAATTTTGAATAAAATAAACTATTTTATTTTAATCAAAATCTTTAATCAAAATAAACTCCTTTATTTTAATTAATTATGGAATCCAATTCCATAAAAAAAAACTTCTTTATTAAAGGAACCACGGATACTCTTTCTTATTCACAAATAAACTCTTTTTTTTTTGAATAATATGAAATCTAATTTCATATCTAAATAAACTCCTTTATTTAAGGAAATTAGGATTCTCTTTCCTATTCACAAATAAACTCCTTTATTTTGAATAATATGAAATCTTATTTCATATCTAAATAAACTTCTTTATTTAAGGAAACACAGATTTTCTTTCCTATTCACAAATAAACTCCTTTATTTTAGGAAAAATAAAATCCAATTTCAACTCCAATTAGTTATCATGGAATCCAATTCCAACTCTAATTAGTTAGCATGAAAACTTTTTATTTTAAAATTAAAATAAACTTTTTTTATTTTAAGATTAAAATAATTTTAAAATTAAAATAAACTTTTTATTTTAAAATTAAAATAAACTTTTTATTTTAAGATTAAAATAAACTTTTATTTTAATAATAAAATAATTAAGATTAATATATATATATATATATATATAGTATATATATATATATATATACTATTATATATATATATATAATATAATAACCATGTGAATCCACTTAACTTTGAGAGTTTTAAAAAAAATTTGGCGTGGCAGGTTTTAAAAAAAAATATCCTGCACGTTTTTTTTTTTTTTTTTTATGGTATGCACAAGGTTGCCCATGGACTTTTCAAAAAAAAAAAAATTTGGCAAGTTCTTATAAAAAAAAAAAAAAACCGTGCATTACCGTTTTTTTTTTTTTTTTAATGTTCCTTTCCTTTTTGCATTCATTAGCTATAGCCATGTCAAACCACCGAATTTCCGTGCAACCGTAATTTTTTTATTTTTTATTTTTTTTTAACTTTATACAATAAAATTATGCCCAATTAAATTGTTCTAAACACATATCAATATACATATCAAATTTGAACAATTAATAATTTGCATAAAGGTTTGGCTCTGATGCCACTGTCAGGTTTGTAATATTCATGTGCGCAATCAAATTGCAAAATAATGCGGAAGCGTGTAAAAATCAGAGTTTAAAAATTTACAAACTATAAACCCGGATCACCCTTTATGCACAATTATTAATTAAACGAAAAGATAAAGAATAAAATCATACCCTTGAAGATCGAGCTTCCTCAGTACAAGTTCACCTCCAATCCTTTTCGCGTTCAACTTGAATCCACCGGTTTGGTTCCTTCCTTGATCAACGTTAGCCACCCAAGTGTTTGGCCTCTGAGGTGATCCACCAAGGAAGAAAAGGAATTCAAGAAGATGGGTATTTTCGCTCAAACCCTAGTTTTTCCTATCTCAGATAGAAAAAGGGCGTACTCTCCAACAAATTGGAATTATGTCAGATGTTGAAAAAAAGTCAACAACTCCCACCACCCATAATAAGACTCCTCTTATTTATAGATGTGGGCAACCCATCTTAACAATTAAGGAATTGGGTTTTATTTAATTAATTAAATTCTTTTAATTAATTAAGCTCCCTAATCTTATTAGGGATAATTAATTAAACTCCTTTAACTAATTTTCCTCCTAATCCTATTAGGAATAAATGAGAGTACTTATATTAAATTAATTTCTAAACTCTTTTAGAAATTAAAATAATAATAATTGTAATAATATTAATAAGACTCTCTTATTAATTTATATTTAATATTTCTAAAATATTAAATAATAAATATTAAGCTAGTTAATTTATTCTATCACCATAGATTAAATTAAATATACTTAACATATTATTACGATTATGCCATTAACTTCTTAAATAATTATTCTTCCTTTTATGATGTGACCCTTTAGGTTCTCCATATTAAACTGGTTGTGAATAAATCAATTAGAACAATTCTAATCTTATTTAAATAAATAAATTAAACAATTAATTTATTTAAATAAATAATATTTATTCTACAATAGGGATAAGTTCTCCCTAGCGATCAACGACTTTCCGGATAATATAGATTTCAACATTAATCATTAAAGAACCTTTGAGTAAATAGTTACCGTCTGAATTCAATCCTTCCACCATCTGATGTCCCAATTAAATATAAGACATGGAATTACCGTCAAGTCTTATTTTATTTAATTATATGTATTTCGATCCTTAAATGCATAACTCCAATTAATGCAAATTAGAAACTCCTTTCTAATTTCATTCTCGCCTTAACCAAGGACTCTTTGGTTGTCATTTATCGAATCACATAGGACATTTCTCTTCTTTTATTAGAAGTGGTAGATTCTTTATTGATCATACATTATCTCCATGTACAACTTATTATACCCAAGCATACCCTTTGATATACCCTAAGGGTCTTGAGGAATAAGTCAAAGTATAACTCATCATACACAAGATACTATGATGATCTTAAGTCCAAGGATCACTTGACTACTACTATCACTACAGAATTCCTATTGATGCATAAATAAAACTCCATTAGGTATTCCTTAGCGAGCCACGTTCAAATGAACTTATTCTCTAATAAGCACCTACATACTTGCTTTAGTGTCTCCACACAAATGATCATGAGATCAATCATCCTCATCCAATGAGCAAGCAAACGTATGTACCAATCTATCCCATTCACTAATCCCCAATTTAGTAATCCAATGATTGGGAACTATTTTAGTTTTAAGCTTTCTAAGAATTCAGATCTCATTAGAATGATCATCATCATTATTCTAAAAGCATTGCTTAAAACTATGGGTTTATCACATATTATAAAACAAAGATTATGTAGATAATTAAAAGCCTTTAATAAATTAATACTTTTTATTAATAAATGAATAAGATTGTTACAAAGTATATGCTTTATCATCAAACATGATTGGCTTGTGTGCATATTACTTTCAGTATTGCGCATGGCTATATTAGCGCAAAGCAATTGAGAATACTCACCGTGGTAGGAGGATTTTGTGTGTGTGACAATTCTGGTCATATCATATACAAGTAGAGGTTCAATCTACGGACACCTTCAACTTCAATATGACTTTGAGTTGTTTACACTAAGGGAAGGTTCAATGTTCGTCACACTATGCACACATGCCTTAGAGTTGTTTGATAGGAAATTGTTTGGATAAAAAATAATTTTTCCAAACAAATGGGGGATTGTTATATATTGCACCTTATTTTATACTTTTGTGACTTATAATATGTCATATTTGAGTTTGACAAAACTCATTTGTGGACATAATTTAAGTAAGTATAAAAGGTATAAATTAATGTCCTCAACGTGGAGAATAAAAGAGAATTTTATTTGATTTGTGTAGAAATCATTTGATTAGTGTCTATAATGAGACATTTAATAAGGTGCAAAATTGTTTGATAAAACTATTTTCCTTAGTTCCATTTAATAGAAGTCTATTTTATTTTATTTTTTGGAACAAAAGGAAAATATTGAGTCTTATTTAATTTCTAATTAACCACTACATTAATACTAACTAGCTAGTATGTAACTTACATATTTAGTATTAATAAGTATGGTTAAATATAGAATTAAATAGTATATTATGTAACTTACATATGTGTATATATATATATATGTATGTATGTATATATGTTGATATATATACATAAGATGAGATATATACATAAGTTTTACATATATGATTTTGTACATGTATTTTTCTATCTTCTCCAATATTTTTACAAACAAACGACTACTACAAAGTAGTGTTCTATTGGAATTTTTTGTGAATTGCTATCATAGATAATTCACCAAGGCTTGACATATATCCTGGAGGTATATCGTCTGTAACTCTTAGCAAACCAATAGTGGTGAGGGTGATAAAGACTTTAAGAATAGGGATCACTCGTGTCATGTCTTCAACAACAATCTTGACTCTACTAAACTATGATTCTAACATTACCTAATGGTTGTTGATAACATTATACTGTCAGAGCAACTATACATTTGCAACACTTACTCTTGTTTAAGCAATATTTTTAATTTTCAGCAGCACTTATTGATCTGATAGCATTCTTATTGCTCTGATATAATAGTTAGAAGAATTTCGTCATTAACTTACTTGGATGGCTACATACCTTTCGCGTTCATTAAACTTTGCCAGACAACAAGCTAAAGAAAGAATTATTGAACTTAGAAATGAAAAAGAATTATTTTAACAAAATTATTAAACAGTCTAGGAGAAGAAGCTGAGAAGCTGGCGGCCGGGGAGATTGAACTAGGAGAAGAAACGTGCAACACTATCACCCATGGTGCAGTCCTGGAAGTAAAGAACCCAAATATTGGCTCTACCATCAAAAAACTCTGAACTACAGATGAATTAAAAATCCACCCAAGATGGTGGTCCACCAAAAATGGTGGTTTAAGTCCTCAGGAGTATCTCTTGCCAAGTAATTAGATGACCAAGGGAGGAGGCACAAGAATTGACGAATTAAAAAAAAATCCACCCAAGATGGTGGTCCACTCTAAATGGTGGTCAAGTCCTCGTAGACTGTACTTGCCAAGAAATTGGACGACCCAAGTGACGAGGCACCCAATTTCAAGTCCTTGTAGACTGCACTTGCCAAGAAATTGGACGACCCAAGTGATGAGGCACCCGATTTCAAGTCCTCGTAGACTGCACTTGCCAAGAAATTGGACGACCCAAGTGACGAGGCACCTGAGTGTTACACTTTATCATCAAAAGTGAACGAGGCACCTGACTATAAGTCCTCGTAAGTTATACTTTCACCTTCAAAAATAATCGAGGCACCTGACCAACAGCCCTCGAAAGTTACACTTTCAACTTCAAAAGTGATTGAGGCACCTGAGTATAAGCCCTCAACCCCAAAAGTTACACTTTATCTTTAAAAGTGGCAAACGTTATGCTTTATTCGACAAAAGCAAGAAAGTTACACTTTATCTCTAAAAGAGGTGAACGTTATGCTTTCTTCGACAAAAGCAAGATTTATTATATGAAAAGTTATGCTTTTCGTTAAAAGCAATTTGATTATCAATAAATTTGTCAAACTTTCACTTATATTTGATTATTTCTTCTGATTTATTAAAGAAGAAGAAGTATGGATTCAAGTGTTAGTTTGCATGAAATATATGTACATGAATTTTCTGATACAGGAAATGGAAAAAACTACGAAAGCCATGATCTAGAAGCCATGACCTGTCGAATTGAAGAGAGGGGAATAACTAAAGCCTCCAAGTCGACAATGGTGGTGCCCTGAGCCTTCATATTGGAGGCTATCGAGCCTTCAAGGTCTTGGGTAGCTGACTCAATTTTTCAAAAGCTTGGTCTTCAATTTATCTATGGCATCTTGAAGCTCCTAAAGTTTACATAAAGTAAGTCATTCTCATGGAGACGTGAAGTGACTTTCGAACGAAGTGCAACAACATGGTGATTGAAAATAAAGAGACCCAACCTAGCATGGAAGTGAGACATGTCTAAGGAAAGCTAGGAGATACCTAGATGCCCTTGAAGAGCTCCTCTAGGGCTTGCCCTCCTAGGGTTTGCTCCTCTAGAGGTTCACTCTCCTAGGACTTTCATTTTCAAGGCTTAGAAAACATCAAGCTTCAAGAAGTGAAGACTTCAACACTTAAAAATGTTCTGCGCTATCATCTCACCAAAGGCGTGACTCACGCGCAGGGGGCAAATGCTTACTGGTAGATGACATAGACATCCTCCAGAGTAAAGATGCATTCCCCCCAAGCAGTGACAGATATGCATGTGGAGGAGCACCACGGTTCAATTGAATACGAGTGTGCCTGCATAGCTGGATGCAATGAAAAATGTCAAATTTTTCTTTATTACATCCACATAATCAACATTCTCAAGTACCTCGTTGATCCAATGCTGCCATTCCTGAAGGTGGCTAGATGAATTAGACAAAATGTGAAGGAGAAGGCCATTAGGTTGGTTCCCCTAGGGGTTAGCTCGTAGGGTTTAGCCACCTAAGGAGCTCTCCCCTCTTACATTTAACTTCTCCTTACTCGTTGAATCAAATGATTGGAATAAATGCTACTTCACCGGAATATTCGAGCCAAGGACCTTGTTAAGGTAAAATGGCTCGGAATAAATTTTTCCTCCTTGCGGTGTTGTCCTTTCTTTCAGAATATCCGAGCCAAGGACCTTGTTAAAGTGAAATGGCTCGGAATAAATTCTTCTTCTTTGCGGTGTTGTCCTTTCTTTCATAATATCTAAGCCAAGGACCTTGTTAAGGTGAAATGGCTCGAAAATAATTCTTCCTCCTTGCGGTGTTGTCCTTTCTTTCAGAATATCCGAGCCAAGGACCTTGTTAAGGTGAAATGGCTCAAAATAATTACTTTCTCCTTGTGGCATTGTCTTTTCTTTGAGAATATCCGAGCCAAGATCATTGTTAAGGTGAAATTGCCCGGAATGGATGCTTCCTGGTTGTGGTGTTGCCTTTTCTTTGAGACTATCCGAGCCAAGATCCTTGTTAAGGTGAAATGGCTCAGAATAGATATTTCCTCATTGCGGTGTTGTGGTCCAAAAAAGAAATACTACAATCACCTAAAAAAAAAGATGAAACAATCATGAAGAATTAACCAAACTAAAAATTACACAAGCTATTCTTGGGGATATCAGGTTGGATTGTTAGGGGAGAAGCTGAAAGTGTACACAAATGAGTGGAGTAAGTCAATTAAGTTCTTCTTTACAGCCGCTTACATGGTACAAGATAATATTTGATGCACTTGGAGGGCAGCGAACCCTTTGCGTAAAATCTGGGATCTATGTTTAAAAAAAAATAAAAAAAAACAGAAGCTTGGGTTAATGGCCAAAGTATTGGTCAATATTGGGTTTCATATGATTCACACGCTATGTCAGATTCAAGTACACGTCCAATATTCTCATGTTAATTGATTGTGAATATATACATAATCAATGGAATTGGTTGCCCATCTACTACTTCTACGCTTTTACCCGAGTCCTCCTTGAGGAAGAGAAAACTCTCACGATGAGGATCAACCATCATATCATTTTTAGCGGTAAACGATCCATAAACGCCTTTTATCTCTTCACCTATCAAAGCTAATCTACTCTACATCATCTTAGCGTGGCTTCATTAAAGAAGGCGTACGCCACTGTTGCACACACTTGTTCATCCTCGCCCTTTAGTTCCTCATCTAAGGGAATGTCAAATAAATATGACTGAAAGAAATAATTAATACACTCCGCCTGGAAATTTATTGGAAAAAAATGGTCATCAAAATCAAATCGGCAAAGCAGTCCTTGCAGTTTGTGCTGCGTTTGGGTTGGTGTTCGAAGGGGTCGGTGAGATTCAAATCCCAAAACACAATATTGGCAAATATATATATATATATATATATATATATATATATATATGAATCAGTAGCAGTAGCATATATAGTGATTCTTCAACTTTGAAAAAAATATATTATATATATATATATATAATGTATGCAGGGTTGAAAACTTCAAATTGCCTTTGGAGAGCCACATGTATATATGGTTCAATTAAAAAGGTGATTGTCATTTGTTTACCTTCCACGAAGCTTCACGGTCACTTTCATTATGCAATTCTTTGCTTTTCTCTTTCGCTTTTCATTCATCCGCTCTCCTTCTCTAAAATACTAGTATAGTGAAATCAATTGATATACTTACTTTTTTAGCAATATCAATTTCTTTCAATCACCTTGAATGATTTGATTATTATTATTATTATTTTACAAAATTAAATTATTCATATTTAAAAAAAAATATTTCTTAACTTTCGTAAAAATATTTTTCAAATTCCTTCCTAATTTTATTTTATAAATATATAAATAGAAATGATTTATTTTTTTCCAAAATATGAATAATTTGATTTTATTTTTCAAAATAAAATAAGATCTTAATTAGCATTGAAATTCCTTTCAATCATCTGCGTAATCACCGTGCATATCACTAAGATTGAGGATATTACTTTGAATATATGCATGCTTCAAGGCACCTAGCTAGCCCATATAATCAAGTATACAGAGGTGACCTTTTTTGCTTGACTAGAGATCACGGTTAAGTTTATATCATGTATACATATAGATTAATTATACTTATTTGCACATTTGATCATAATAAGACATGGATATATATATATATATATATAATTTGATCCTTGTTTTCAAAATAAAATAAGACCTTATTTTATAATTTGATTTGTCTTGAATTATTTTCCACAAAAATAAAAATAAAATATGTATATATTATTATTATTATTAATAATAATAATAATAATAATAATAATAATATATATAGATATATATTATGGAATCAAATATTCTATTTCTAAATAGAAATGATTTGATCTTGTTTCCAAAATAATGTAAATGTTTTGATTTTACATAAAGAGACTTTATTTTATTTTTCAAAATAAAAAAAGATTTTATATATATATTAGGGAAACAAAGATTGTGCAAGGTTTGGAAAGATTAATTGGATAAAAGATTTCTAAGATATCTTTGGAAGAGCTACCCTAGGAGTTACCTTTCCTAAGATTTTTCGTTTTCGAGACCGGCAAGATCAAACTAAGCGAATTGTTCAGAAATTTGAAACATGACTCAAAGACTCGAAGTAATTTGTACGATCGCCACTCCAAAGGTGTGACTCACGTGCAGGGGGCAAATGTGAGCCCAAGTACAAATTAGGGTTCACATACGACCTAAAGAATTAAATGACGAACAAAAAAAAGTCGGAATAAATATGCGAGACCTGAGAAAAGTCTCCACGTGTCCCGAGACAGAAGACTCATGGAGGCGACTCATTTTGGGAATTGATTGAGAGATTGGATTGGTGGCTAGAAGGGCAGGACTATCTGGGCATTACTCTAATGACTAAGGGTAAATTTGGAATTTCTCAGAGGTCATATGCCTAGCACATGACCACTCTCAAGAAAATCCTATAAATACCCCTTCCACTCCATTGGGAATGAGACCTCTCTTCAGACACAGGACTTGGACTCTTGGAAGATCAAAGGACCTGGGCATTCTCTCTCAACACTCAAGAAGACTCTTGGAATCCCAATAACCCTAACATGGTTTCCGGATTCTAGGAGTGGAAGGACTCAAGAAGAAGGCTCTTGGAATCCCTGTTACCCTAACACGGTTCCCGAATTCTAGGAGTTCTGCCACGCATCGTTAGAGTAATCGCCCACCTGTTCTTCTCCCTTCTTCAATCAATCAATCAATTCCGTGCTCTTCGTGGATTTCTCTCCTCCTCAGTCAACACGAAACCCTAATCCTAGCAAGGTACGATTTCCTTGCCCACAGTAGGCATTAAACAGTTATGCATTTTTAACTCTACAATAGATGTACGTTAAAATAATGTATGTACGCATGTAATCATAGAATGCATTTTGAAAAAGACTCCAGGTACAAAATTACCACACCCTTTCTGAGGTGATTTGGAGACTTCACATCCGGAGATATTATGGATCCAGATCGCCCAAGCGAGCCTCATGAGGGACTACTTACGTGTACGGAGGAGGGCTTTTGAAGAGCCTCAGCGCCGTTCTATGAGACAGCCTCGTCGTTTGGCAGAGGCGGTGGTGCATCCTATTCGGGTTGAGGTGCCGAATGTCGAGGACGAGGAGGAGGATGTACCGTTCGAGGTTCCCGCTCCTGCTGTACGTGTTCCCCGTAGGGAATTGCCAGGTATTTAAGTGGCGAACCCAGATCTTCTGGGTGACTTGAGTAGGCATCCTTCAGTGTACATGCACGCAAATGAGGTATGAAGTTAGATCTTTAATCTTCCTTATTTCCTATTGATGAGGAGTCAAGGAGTCTGATGTTGATCTGTATTTGATGTAGGTTCCCGGCTTCACGCAGCCTTGGGGGAACTGGTTTAGCATCTACTCTATGTATCAGGCATTGCATGATGACTATAGAGCGATCGTCCATGGCTGGGGATTCGAGAGATTCTTCTCCATTCTACCCCCATTGTCCCTCAGGGTTATCTCGTGGCATTATCTCGAAGCAGTGGTTCCACCTGCACTCCCGATCATTTCATTTGTTGGATGTGCGAGGTGATGATGACGCTACCGATGGATTGGCGGTTTATCACGGTATGGAGTTTGGAGGGAGCCAGGTGCCTTGTAAGTAAGGATATCACCCCTCTGCCGCCGCCGATCCTTGTTGGGAGTTCCGACGGAGGCACTTTTCGAAAGGCGGGGATCATTAGATGTGTCCTTTGGCGTAGATCTTGTGAAGTGGCTATTGAGCGAGCCCATACCCGATGGTGTGAGAGTCGTGGATCGCATTCTTCTGGAGATTGTTCTGATGATCATTGGGGTCGCTTCATAGCGATAACTCTTCTCACGGTGTCTTCGCTTTGATCGGCGCCACTCGACGACGCGGGACCGTATAGGAGAGTATGATTGGGGTTCCTACACCTTTGCCTACTTCCTTGGGGAATGCGATACGATCGCGAGGGCTTGGCCGAGGCGTGGTTAGATTCTACTCTTTTCTGGCTTTGGTGAGTGTTTCTCTTGTCTTTTCCATGTATGCAAAGTTAAGAGTGTTGATTGACGGCAGATGTTTGCCTTTATGTTGGCATTTTTGGCCCTATGAGAGGTTTCCTTGTTTGCGTCCTGTGAGTGTGTTAGGTTTAGATACCTATCCACGAGGACGGAGATGGCATCATTCTATACTGGCGGAGGTCCCTATTGCTTAGGGTTTTACTCATTGTCACCGCAATGTGGAGCTATTGACACCGATGTCATCACGTGGATTCCCTACTGGAGAGCATTTGGGAGTTGGCTTTGAGGATGGGTACCGAATCGAGAGTAGAGTACATTATATCCACCGTAGGATTCCTCTCTTTCTGAGATGGAGGATAGGAGCTCTATTTGGGAGAGCGTCTTATTAGGAGCACCATAAGAGAGATTCAGATCTGCGATCTTGCCTCCTACCAGGCGTTATTGGCCTGTTTTACAGATCCCGTCATTGACATCCCATTGATGGGGATTGGCGATTTCACATTGTTAGAGGGCCCTGTTCTCGTGGAGATATTCCAAAGATTGGTGGATCCTCGTACCATTGGAGCTCGTAACCGCGCCACACGGTTTATGGGGATATGGTTCCGTGATCCGTGATGATGACGGATTAGCTAGCTTTGTGTCGTAGATCCGACTCATGTGACATGAGACGAGATTGACTCGGCAAATTGGGACCTGGCCACATCTTTTCATTTGGCATTTAGGGCGTAGATCCTTGAGAGGTAGATATTTTAATCCATCCACTCTGAGTGGGTCCTTCGAATAACCCATTTGGTTTTTCAAGCATGATCCTCCTTGTATAGGCTCCGACATCCCAGCAGATAGAGATCCAAAGACTCGGAGGAGTTACATTAGGCGGATAGCATCGATGATGTGGACATTGACACTATTGACTTCTTCTGATGTATTTCTCGTTATTTCTTTTGATAGGCCTCTGTTAGCTGCTGGGTAGCTTCGCCCCATTCTCGCTATATCTTTTGATAGGCCTCTGTTAGTTGTTGGGTAGCTTCGCTCCATTTCCCTGTATTTTAGCTTTACAGAGATGTATTAGACAATGATATACCTAAGAATGTATGTACAGTTTTCTATTCCCTATATCATATTGCCATCTATTGTATCATGCATGTTATTGTTATGCATATATATGTATATCCGGAGATATTCAGCATTGACCCCTGGATGGTCTTATGACACGGCCCGCACAGATGTCTTCTTCGACGATTAGTCAGCATTGATCATACCCCACCATCTGCGGTGGTAGTTGGTATGCGATCATGGTATGATAGTATATCACCATCAGACATGGTGATCGTAGATGATTTGCTACAGCATATTATGACCCTATTGATGTTTCAGGTTCCTCCAGGATTTGTAGTGGGCATGATAGAGCATTGGATATCCGACAGACAGGTATTCTGCTTCGGGACCCGTGAGTTGACTCCTACTTTGGAGGAGTATGCACGATTGACGATGCTGCCTCTGGACAGACCTTGCGTGCATATGGTGATGGGAGACATGAGTAGACAGTTCATGACTCTCACGGGATTGAGGCGCAGAGTAGTGCAGGATGAGATTACATCCGGCCATGTTATATCCCAGCGTTTCCTGATCGACAGGTTTGTCTCTGAGGACAGTTACTCACGGCATTCCGGGGATTTCACCACATCGGAGGATCATTGGCGTTCAGCCAGAGTAGATGTACTGCTTTTGTGCGTATTGTCATACGTCTACATACCGCGGTACATGGATGATCTAGACATCGATGTCATTATGGCAGTGAGAGCTCTCAGGGAGGGTCATACCATTATTCCGATGATCATCGCCGAGACCTTGAGGTTGGCTACATACTGCTGCACTTATCCGGCAGGGGTATTCACGGGTAGCTCGGTCATGCTGTATGTGTGGTTCATGTTACACTTGAGATCGATTGGCACTTTCAGACATCATGAATTTTGTTTTACCCATGAGATAGCCATGTCGTACTCCTTTTAGCCTGCGGGGTGTACAGATGCTGCATCTTAGTCCGCTTCCTGGCAGAGATTGGAGATCCTTTTGATATACTGCCGTGTTCAGAGCTCATCTCACCCTACAACTTCATTACTCATGCTCCGGGCATGGATTACCTCCCTCTGGCTGGTTTGAGGGGTATGATTACCTACCACCCACTGGCCGTGATGTGTCAGTTTGACCGGGCCAGGGACTTTCATCCATATGAGGGGCATGAGTCAAGTAACTTGGCGTCGCACCATTTGTCACGGAGGATGATCTAGGTTGTATACTCTTTGGGATCGTGAGAGCTTCTTGAAGTTTTCTATCGATCATCCGGTAGTTCTGCGAGTATTCCGCATGGATGGAGACAGAGACTGCATCGGCTGCGGTAGTATCCACATTGCAGGAGACAGATTATGACGATGAGGAGCCTATAGAGGAGGCTATCATTCCCACCGTTGAGTTATCACTGGTCACGGCATTTGTGATAGATTCTCCCACCCCGAAAAGCCATTGTTACTCGATTCTACTGACAACATCCGAATGTAGCTTACATCGATGACCTATGACAGAGATCGAAGCTAGGGCCACGATGTTGACAGCTCTTGATGAGAGAGATACCGCTCTGTTAGAGAGGGACGAGGCTAGATCAGCCAGGGATGCGTTGATAGTGGAGCGGGATGCCGCCTTATCTGCTAGGGATGTGGCCATTACAGATAGCACTTCTGTGAGATCCCAGATAACAGTCAGTCTTGCTGACATGAGTGCATACATTGATGAGCATTCCGTCACCATTCAGTTAGCCTCTGATCTGCTAGCTCGTATAGATACCCTTGGGCAGGAGCTTGCAGCATTACCTCTGTCTTCAGAGAGGGATGCTATGTTAGATCTGATAGTCCGCATATATACAGATCTGTAGATAGCTTTGTATTTTCCTGCACAGACTAGCTTAGCCATTTTTGTTATGTACAACACATATGTATATATCAAACAGTATTATATATGGCAGGGAAATATATGTTGATTCACTTCCCTTTTAGTTATACCTTGGTACTTACTTGATATTTGCTTGTCTCTCCAGGGCCTTTGATCTTGATGCATTCTGAACTTATCCTTGATAGATGGACATTGAGACGTCGCAAGGTCTCTTAGAACGAATCATTGATTTCTGAAAATCCCTACCATCTTTGGTGTCTTGGGACTGGTATCTGTATGGAAAAATGGAGAGGATGATAGTTTCTTCCTCTCTGAGATTTACCGTTCCACAGATGGTCGCCAGTACTTCTATCTGTGAGAAGCCTAGTTAAATCCACCTCTTATGGGTTGGCATTGCTTTCGAGGTACGATCGCAGCTTAGATGGTCATCGTATCTTCTATTTGTGAGAAGAGGTTGGATAATTCCATCCCTTTGATCTGAAACTGATGAAGTGGGGCAATTTGAAGATTGATCCCAGTACCGTGTGACAGATAGGTTTGTTCTGGTAGGGGTCAGACTGCACCATGAATGGTTTCCTACGTACTCCTATTGAAGAGGAGATTAAGTCTGCGTAGTTCGAACCTAGTGTAGGAGGTTCAACGCTGAATGTGAAAGACAGAAGGGTGTAGAAGTATTTTTGTTATTTTTGTTGTTTTTTGTGAAGAAAGGGTAGAAATGTTTTTGTTGTTTTTCTTTATTGCGACCAGGCCATATAGAATATGGTTGCCTACGTACCCCCGGGTATCAGGGAGATCAGGTCGACGTAGTTCGCCCCTCAGGACGAATCGCAGCTGAAGAGAAGCGCAAATCCCATGTGCAGGCTATACTGCGGGGAGAAGAAAGTTTAATCCTATGATGAGGATAAACTGCAAGTGTGGAGAAAGTTTGATCCCGTCTTCAGGATAAACTGCAGATGTGAAAAGTTTGATCCCGTCTTCAGGATAAACTACAAGTGTAAAAAGTTTGGTCCCGTCTTCAGGATAAACTGCAAATGTGAAAAGTTTGGTCCCGTCTTCAGGAGAAACTGTAAGTGTGAAAAGTTTGGTCCCGTCTTCAGGAGAAACTGCAAGTGTGAAAAATTTAGCCTCGTTTTTAGGAGAAGCTGAAAGTGTGAAAAGTTTAGCCTCGTTTTCAGGAGAAGCTGAAAGTGTGAAAAGTTTAGCCTCATTTTCAGGAGAAGCTGAAAGAAACCAGGCTGCTGGTTTGAAGTGGATGTTTCCCTGAGGGGCAGAAGAGTGTGTAAAAAGAAAGGGTCCAAAACCGGAATGACTGGTGATTTGATGATCAAAACCAGGATGTTTGTTTGATGGTAACTTTAGACATAGTACTATTTCACGGTGTCTGAGTTAATAAGCTATGGAAATTCATCGCCATCCATTTCCTGCAATCTGAGAGCACCTCCTGTCAATACTTCTTTGACAACAAACGGGCCTTCCCAATTAGGAGCGAATTTTCCCTTAGACTGATCTTGGTTGTTAATGATCTTCTTCTAAACCAAGTCATGCTGTTTGAATCATTGATAGTCGAACTTTTTTCATTGTAGGATCGCATGCGATCCTTTGCGAGATATAATGACCATGGAAGATAGTCGCGGTTCGCTTTTTCGCCTATTAGAGACAATTGGTGATACATCTTGTACCCATTGGTCTTCATCCAACCGAGCATCCATCAATATTACGAGGGATTCCATTTCCACTTCTATGGGGAGTACTGCTTCCATCCCATAGACTAGTGAGTAGGGGGTTGCCCCAGTGGAAGCTCGCATTGAAGTTCTGTATGCTAATAAAGTTAGGGGCAAGAAGTCAGGCCATCCTTTGTGATTGGCGGACATTTTCTGTATGATCTTCTTGATGTTTTTATTAGTAGCTTCAACAACACCATTCATCTTTGGTCGGTAGATGACAGAGTTGAGATGCTTGATGTGGAACTTCTTGCATAATTCCTCCATCATTTTGTTGTTGAGGTTCTTAGCATTGTCTGACACAATGACCTCTGGTTGTCCATATCGACAAACAACATTGTTTTTGATGAACGCAATGATGACTTCTTTAGTAACCTTGGGGAAGGAAGCTGCTTCGACCCATTTGGTGAAGTAGTCGATTATGGTCAATATGAATCGATGTCCATTACTGGCTTTGGGCTCGATGGGCCCGATTACGTCCATTCCCCACATTGAGAAGGGACAGGGCGAACACATATTGTGGAGTTCCCTTGGAGGGGCGTGAATAGCATTCCCATGGATTTGACATTAATAGCACCTCTTGACGTGATCATCACAGTCAGCCTTGAGTGTAAGCCAATAATGTCCCGTTCTGAGAATTTTCTTGACAAGTAGGGGTCCACTCATGTGAGGGCCGCATATTCCATCATGGATCTCATCCATGAGTTGCTGAGCTTGTTCTTTGTCCAGACATCTGAGGAGACCTAATCCTGCATCTCTCTTATAGAGTGCATCTCCGCTCAGGTAGAATTTCATAGCAAGTCGATGAATCCGCCTCTTTTCAGTTAGGCTCGCCTCAGCGGGTGTAGATCCATCTCTCAAATATTCCTTGATATGCTGATACCAAGGGTTGTGGATGGGAGGTAACTCATCTGATACTTCAACAATGTAATTCCCATAAACTGGGGCCTTTTGCATAGCAATCGTGATACTTGGCATGTTTTCCTTATCAGGTATGTAAACCAAGGAAGCCAACGTTGCTAATGCATCTGCAAAGTGTGACGCCCCCAAAATAGGTATACATCACCCATCTTGAGTCGCCAAATACATGGTACAAAATTCAAATACTGAACTAATAATACAAATGATTAGTGTAAAATACGACAAAACATATCTTTGTGAGTTTAAATACAAATATTGTCTTCTGCATAATATCCACTCTCGTAATAAGTCCTCATTACATTTATTGTCACACTATTTAATGTAATAGTGAGGACTACTATCTAATACTATCATCATCCCGGACCATCACTCCATTCCCCAGGCTCGTCCCATTTCGTTCGTTCATTTTCACGAAGAGAATGCGGTGAAAGAAAGGGTGAGTTCAACTAGCCCAGCATGAAATATTATGACTAAGATAATGCAGAATAAATTATCATTAGCCTCCAACAATGTTAAAATGATAAAATACAATAGACATCAAGTTTAACTGCAGCGGAACAAGCAATCCATTTAAAGAGTCAAGTGGAGAATAAAATCTACTATCTTTTATGATTTAAAAAGTTTTTTCATCACTTTTATCGCTGGGACTCAACTCAAAAAAATAATTCACATCATCAAATCATCCCTGCACTACATGCCAAGGATATTATTTAGTATCACGACCACAAATTATCCATGCACTACGGGCCAAAGATAATTGTGTTTTCATTAACAGTCCTGATCATGCCATAAAACAATTCATCTTTTCACCCTTGGCCGAAGAGAATCCATAGCCATAATCGTACCAAAAACTTTCCATCAATGCATTACGGGCCAATGAGGACTTTTTTCATAACATTTGAAACATTACGATCATGATTATACCGAATAATCCCTGATCATAATCATACCAAGTCCATCTATGCACTACAGGCCACAGATGACTTTCCAAAAAAATATAAACATGAGGATGATGACAATGATATAAAAATTCAATAAAACAAGTTCAAGAATTAAATTATCCAGGAACTAATAACATCCAAATTGTCAACATGATATTTCTTTGTAGAGTAAAATTCAAGAATGCTCAGAAGAATATTTCGATGAAAAGATACTAGATAAAGCGCAAATATCAAGGATATTCCACTAATTACATGGAGTATAGAAGTCAAAACTTTAACCAACTGAGTATAATAAAGAATGGAATAACAATGAAATCACCATGCATGCGGTGCTTAGATGATGCGAGAATAATAATAACGGAACCGGTCGAGCGTAAAACACACGCATGTGATATTCCAAATGTAATAATAAAGAGAACCAGGTCCTGTAAAACACACGCATGTGATATTCCAACGAGAATAATAAAAAGCGAAACCAGTCCTGTAAAACACACGATGTGATATTCCAATGAATAATAATAAAGGAATCGGTCCGTGTAAAACACATGCATGTGATATTCCAACAAAATAATAAAGATTTTAACCAGTCCTGTGTAAAACACACGATGGATATTCCAATGTAATAATAAAGACGGAATAATAGAAGAATATCACCAAGTATAGGGTATTCCGCGTATACAGGTTATTCCAACAGAATAATAAAGAATGGAAATAACAAAAGTTCTCTCCATGAATAAGAAAGAAATAATACCCCTTACGGGTACAACAAATTATATCCCTTACCGTAAAAGAAACTTGATATCGGAGTAGTGAAGTAGCAAAATACTCTTCTTCTTTCTCTCTATAATTTCTCTCTCTAGAGTTTCAGTGAATTCGTAAGAAAATAATGAAGGAATGAGCTTCTATTTATAGAAGAATGGGCTGCATAGTAACTAACTCATGAACGGTCCAGATTGATTTACTTTAATCGAACGGTCCATAATTAAAGCAAAATTTTTTAAATAAAATATAATATATTCTAATTATTGCCTAATAAAACAAATAACTTTATAAAGTATTTTGTTTTATATAAAAAGATTTTACTATGCAAAACACTATGCAACACTATGCAGACACTATGCATAATAAAATATAATATAATCTAATTATTATCTAATAAAACGAATAACTTTATAAAAGTATTCTGTTTTATATAAAAAGATTTTACTATTAGCCTAATAAAACGAATAACTTTATAAAAATATTTTGTTTTATATAAAAAGCGTTTCTGTTTTATTACGTTAATAATACTAATAAAACAAAACCGGAGTGACTTATCACGTAAGCATTAATAATCAATACCGCACTACTTATGCAACCCATGCCATTCATCGCATTTTTACTACCGAAAGTAGTTCAACAAAGATAATAGCAGAAAACTTTCGTCGTTATTTTTAATAAAATATTTTTGTCGCTTTCTCAATCCGAATAATAATTCAATAAGGGTCCACCAATGATTGTATGCAAAATCGGATATTCTCTGACAAAAAGAATATTACCCGACCAATCAAATATAATATGACAACTTTCATACCTTGCAAAATGTATAAATACTACCCACAACTATAACATTATATCAAATCCACACCATAATATTAAAAAAATATATTTCGAGAAAATTAAATCTTTATTCATAAAATCTGGGGTTTCACACAAAGTCATTCCTATTACGAGAAATGTGTAAAAATGAGATTTCTTCGAACTCCAAAGCCATCTATAGGACTTGCCGATGGTAAGGCAGTAAATGTAATTCTTTGGTTTGATAGATTCCTGTGGATTGCTTGATTACCAATTCGGAATCCCCAAAGACAGTTAATCGCCTGATACCCATTTGAACTGGCAAGTTTGAGTCCCATGATAAAGCCTTCATACTCAGTTGTGTTGTTGGTGTTGACAAACGTAATTGACTGGCGACGGATCTCGCTCCCGTGCGAGTTATTAAAAGCTGCTCGGCCGGACGCCTTACGAATTGACAGCTCCATCAAAATACATTTTCCATAATCGGCATGTATCGTACTGATGTGTTAGCTAAATTTCCATTACTCCTTCGTCAGGAAAGTATATTTCTAAGGGTTTGTAATCCCCTGCAGGTGCGGCGGCCAGTTGATCCGTAATTCCTTGACCCTTGACAGACTTTTGTGTCACGTAGACAATGTCAAATTGCTGGAGGATCAACTGCCATCTGGACAGTCGACAATTTAGTATGGGTTTGCTGAACACATACTTAAGAGGATCCATGCGGGATATGAGATGGGTTGTGTGACCATGGAGATAATGCTGTAATCTCATGGAAGCCCATGCCAAAGCACAACAAGTTTTCTCGATCAGAGTATACTTGTGTTCACTGGTATTGAATCTTTTGCTAAGGTAATAGATAGCTCGTTCTTGGCCTCTATTGTCTTTTTGCCCCAACATACAGCCCATAACATTGTCATTTATGAACAGGTACATGAATAGGGGAACATCACCCCTAGGAGGTACCAAAACAGGAGTGTTAATCAGCTACTCTTTGATTGTAAGGAAGGCTTTCTGACACTCATCATTCCATTTCATGGAGGAGTTCTTCCTTAATAATTTGAAGATTGGCTCACAGGTTGCGGTGAGTTGAGAAATGAACAGGTTTATGAAGTTGATTCTTCCCAAAAATCCCCTTATTTCCTTTTCTGTTTGAGGAATGGGCATTTCCTTGATGACCTGGATTTTAGCAGGATCCAGTTCAATCCCTTTGTGGCTGACTTGGAAGCCTAGCAACTTGCCTGACTTAACACCAAAAGCGCACTTGGCTGGATTCAACTTCAAGTTGTACTTACGTAACCTGTTGAACAGCTTTTTGAGATGGTCTAAATGGTCATCCTCCTTACGGGATTTGACAATGATGTTATCCACATAGATCTCGATCTCCTTGTGCATTAAATCATGGAAAAGAGCCATCATATCTCGCTGGTAGGTTGACCCGGCATTGATGAGGCCGAATGACAACTGTCTGTAGCAAAACGTTCCCCAAGGCGTGATGAAAGCAGTTTTCTCACGATCTTCCTCAGCGACCATAATTTGATGGTACCCATGCAGCAATCGAAAAGGAGTATGCTGCGTATTGAGCGTGATTATCGATAAGAATGTGGATAAATGGCACGGGGAAGCTATCTTTAAGGAATGCTTTATTCAAATCACGATAATCCACGCAGACTCGCACCTTTCCCCCTGGTTTAGGCACGAGAACAATGTTGGATAGCCACTCCAGATATGTAGACACTATGATGATGCCAGCTTGAAATTATTTCACAATCTCCTCTTTAACTTTTAAACTCCACTCAGGTTTCAATCGCCTGAGCTTTTGCCTAACTGGCTTGAATCCTTCTTTAATGGGAAGGCGATGAAGGACAATGTCAGTGGACAAACCCACCGTGTCTTCATGAGACCATGCAAACAAATCCTGGAATTGGGTTAACAGGGAAACCATGTTATTCCGTTGATTTGTGGAAAGGTCTGAACCAATCTGGATTAGCTTAGGGTTGTCTAAGGTTCCAAGATTGAAAGGAGTGGTTTGATTAAGATTGGGTTTGGGTTTGTCGGCGACCCATTCTTTGATCTCTTGAGGTGTCTCAATGTCCTCGTGGATGACCATCAGGTCTGAGTCCAACTTTGCATCAAAGTTACAGCCCTTGTGGAGAGAAGGCACCTTATCAGCAATCACGGGCACATCTAAATTCAGAGTCCTAAAACAAAATAAGCTGTGACGCCCCCAAAATAGGTATACATCACCCATCTTGAGTCACCAAATACATAGTACAAATACAAATAAAAAACTTAATTATACAACTGTCGTGTAAAATACGACAAAACATAACTGAGATTTTAAACAGGGATATTTCCTTCTAGACAATATCCATTCTAAAATAGAGTCCTCGCTACATTTATTGTCACACTATTTAACAGAATAGTGAGGACTACTAGCTAACACTATCATGCGGACCATCACTCCATTCCCCGACTGGACCCAGCTAAGTTCTCATTTCTTGAAGAGAACAGTGAAAGAAAGGGTGAGCTCAACTAGTTCAGTAAGAAATATTATGACTAAGATAATACAGAATAAATTATCATTAGTCTTCAACAATGTTAAACTGATAAAATACAATAGACATCAAGTTTAACTACAGCGGAACAAGCAATCCATTAAAAGAGTTAAGTAGAGAATAAAATATACTATCTTTTATGATTTAAAAAGTTTTTTCATCACTTTTATCGCTGAGACTCAGCTCAAAAAAATAATCCACATCATCAAATCATCCCTGCACTACAGGCCAAGGATATTATTTAGTATCACAACCATGAATTATCCATGCACTACGGGCCAAAGATAATTGTGTTTTCATCAACGGTCCTGATCATTCCATAAAATAATTCATCTTTGTTCCCTTGGCCGAAGAGAATCCATAGCCATAATCATACTAAAAACTGTCCATCAATGCACTACGGGCCAATGAAGACTTTTTTCGCATCATTTGTAACATTACGGTCATGATTATACCGAATAATCCCTGGTCGTAATCATAACAAGTCCATCTATGCACTACAGGACACAGATGACTTTCAACATAATATAAACATGAGGATGATGACAATGATATAAGAATTCAATAAAACAAGTTCACGAATTAATTTGACCAGGAACCAATAACGTCCAAACTGTCAACATGATACTTCTTTGGAAAGTAAAATTCAAGAATGCTCAGAAGAATATTTTCATGAAAAGATACTACTGGATGAAGCGCAAATATCAAGGATATTCCACAAATTTCATGGAGTATAGAAGTCAAAACTTTAACCAACTAAGTATAATAAAGAATGGAATAACGAAAGAAATCACCATGCATGTGGTACTTCGCATAGACAGGTTATTCCAATAGAATAATAAAAAAAAGCGGAACCGGTCCCAGTAAAACACACGAACGAATATTCCAATGAATAATAAAAAAGATTTTACCGGAGTCCTGTAAAACACACGAGCATGTGATATTCCAATGAATAATAAAAGATGAACTAGATCCGATGTAAAACACATGTAGGCGAGGATATTCCAACGAGAATAATAAAAAGCGGAACCGGTCCTGTAAAACACATGACATGGATATTCCAATGTAATAATAAAGATGTAATAATAGAAGAATGTCACCAAGTATAGGGTAGCTGGCATTATCTGAGTTATTCCAATAGAATAATAAGGAATAGAATAACAGAAGTTCTCTTCATGAATACAAAAGAATAATATCCCTTACCGTAAAAGAAAACTAGATATAAGAGTAGTTAAGTAGCGAATACTCTTCTTCTTTTTTTCTCTATAATTTCTCTCTCTGAGTCTTAGTGAATTGTAAGAAAATAATGAAGGAATGAGCTTCTATTTATAGAAGAATGGACTGCATAGTAACTAACTCATGAACGGTCCAGATTGATTTACTTTAATCGAACGGTCCATAATTAAAGCAAATTTTTTTAAATAAAATATAATATATTCTAATTATTGCTAATAAAACAAATAACTTTATAAAGTATTTTGTTTTATATAAAAAAAGATTTTACTATGCAAAACACTATGCAACACTTATCATAATAAAATATAATCTAATCTAATTATTATCTAATAAAACGAATAACTTTATAAAAGTATTACATTTTATATAAAAAGATTTTACTATTATCCTAATAAAACGAATAACTTTATAAAAGTATTACATTTTTATATAAAAGATGTTTACATTTTATTACGTTAATAATACTAATAAAACAAAAGCTGAGTGACTTATCACATAAGCATCAATAATCAATACTGGTGTGTTCTTATGCAACCACACGTATTATTATTCCTTTTACTACTGAGTAGTTCAACAAAGATTAATCTGTAAAACTTCCGCCGTTATTTTCATAAAATATTTTTGTCGTTTTCTTATCAAAAAATAATTTCATTAGGGGTCCACCAATGATTGTCATTTAGTAATACGAATATTCTCTGACAAAAAAATATTTCCCGACCAATCGAATATAATATGACAACTTGCATACTTTGCAAAATTTGTAAATACTACCCACAACTATAACATTATATCAAATCTACATCATAATATAAAAAAAATTATTTCAAAAAAATTAAATATTTATTCATAAAATCTTGGTTCTCACAATCTCCCCTCCTTATAGAATTTCGCCCTCAAAATTTACGTACATACCTGGTATGTCGAAGAGGTGAGGATACCTCGTCAGATTCTAACTCTTGAGGTATAACCTTTAAGCGTAGAATATATTCCAGGATTTTAACAAGTACTTCTTCATTCGTTAAATTATCCGCTGTCTCGTCTGGTTCTAAATTAATAATGTGGTTCGGGTTGTCCACATATTTATGTAACATCGATACGTTAAAAAACGTTATGAACACGCAACATACTTGACGGTAAAACGAGTCTATAAGCCACAGCTCCTACTTAATCGAGGATTTCAAATGGGCCAATTAAATTGAGGGTTAAGATTTCCTCTCTTCGTCGATTCTTGCTTCTAGAATAACGCCCTCTTGAACCTTCTTTCTCACATTCATCAGCTCCGGGTGTGTAGCTTGAGCGGCTTTAACTTTATTGATTAAAGTCGATTCTACTCGTATATTCGTTATCTTCATGTGGGTCCCTAGAGTCTTTAACTCTATCTTCATCATTTGTAAGTTATACGAAATGAGTCTTTGTGTTAACAACACCGCACTCGTAAACGTATATGATCTTGTACTCAACACGTCAGCTACCATGTTCGTTCTTCCACGATGATATTGAATGGTACGATCGTAATCTTCAACAGCTCGAGCCAACGTCTTTGGCGTATATTACGTTCATTTTAGTTGAAGAAATATTTGAGGGTTTAAGAAATGAGTTTTGTACTGGGGTCAATACAAAATTCAATTTCATGCTCTAGGGTAGGCTAAGAAGACTTCAAGAATACGTCAAGAAATTTATTAACGATAGAAATATCATTCAAAACTGTGACTCTCATCCAAGACTTGGATAGTACGTCACATTGATGCCTATCAACTTGCCATCATCATTCACAACGTCTCCTACGGAAAGTTTGGCTTCGGTGCATTCCACACAATGAAGTCAACAACGAAAGGATCGGGGCTCTTTACTTATGGATTGAAATGACAATGATTGACTTTAGGATTTGTTTGCTTGAATTCGCATAACAAGTTGGTTAGGAATATGAAAGCTAACAACCTTACGAAAAGCATGATAAGTAGTTAACCAATCGATTTCTAAAATCACCTCAAAGGCAAGTATTTTTAAAGAGATAAGATCGACAGGTAACGTGAAAGTGTTGATTTGAACAAGATTTATAAATAGTGGAGGTAACGAAGGTTTCTCCCAACGGAGTTTTAATAGATAAATTAAATTCTAACTTCTCCGGAGTTAAGTTCAAACATTGAACACAACTAGGTGAAATAAAAGGTGAGTAGAACCGGTATCTAACACGGTATAGACTTCGCAAGAGTTTATTACTAACATACCCGTGATAATTTTATTCAGGTTCCTCATCACGAGAAAAAAAATTCTCTCTTAAACTACCGGCTTTGGCTTGTCTGGGACATCCTTTGGCATCACTATCCCAACTGGACTTGACTTCACCATATGACAAAATCGAGCTAGGTGACCTTCTCTTCCATAATTAAAACACGCTTTGGATTGCTGCGTACTGTTTGGACGGATGTGTCCATCCTGTCCGCATTTGAAACATACGATCGGTGGTCGTTCTTCTTCCTTTGAAACGAGTGCTGGTGCCGACGTCTTCACGTCATTGTTGAACCTTCTCTTCTTGAAATGTCCACTTCTATTATCTTGGCCATGATTACCACCGAAGTGGTTACCATTCTTGGCATGATAATGTCCCCCACGATAGTTATCATTGTTCTGATGACCGTTGCCACCGGTATGATTATTATCGTGTTGTTGGTCGTTGCCTTTCAGGAAAGTACTTGTCGTTGAAAAATTCTTGAAACTTCTCCTGGGACATCTTGAGTGCGTCAGGCTGGGTACGTTTTACAGATTCCCACCAATAATCTGCCTTTTCACACAACATAAAAGTGGCAAAGGGAACCTTTTGCTCCTCGGAGCATCCCAAGACATCAAATATCTTGGTGATCTGCTTTAACCACGTCTCTGCCTTAAGTGGTTCTGGCTTTCCCAAAAACTCCGGTGGTCCCAGCTCCTTGAATTGCTTAGCGGTGACCGACCGTGGGTTGCCATTATTTCCACCTGCATTATGAACAGGAGTCTCTCTCTCGTTTGGTGTTGCATGAATTCTAAAAAGCTCCTAAACGTACAATCCTTCGCCATTTGATCAGTGTTATTGTTTACAGGAGGATTATCGCCTTCCTGTTGCACATTATTCTGGCTATTAATCAGCGGTGACTCAACAGTCTCATGTGCTCCATTGCTTACCTCAACATTTTTCAGTTGCCATTTTCAAATACTGCCACAAAACAAGGGTTAATTAACAAATCACATATTATACCTATACTCTGACCGACCAATTAAATACCAAATAATCTTAGGTAGGTCATACTAGCGAAGTAATTCCCCGTCTCTCCCCTCCTAGTTCTTGTCTCACATCTCAGCTAGGGATCATATCCCTAAGCTTTGATACCAACTGTGAAGCCCCCAAAATAGGTATACATCACTCATCTTGAGTCGCCAAATACATAGTACAAATACAAATAAAAAACTTAATTATACAACTGTCGTGTAAAATACGACAAAACATAACTGAGATTTTAAATAGGGATATTGCCTTCTAGATAATATCCATTCTCAAATAGAGTCCTCGCTACATTTATTGTCACACTATTTAACAGAATAGTGAGGACTACTAGCTAACACTATCATCCGGACCATCACTCCGTTCTCCGACTGGTCCCAGCTACGTTCTCATTTCCTGAAGAGAACAGTGAAAGAAAGGGTGAGCTCAACTAGCCCAGTAAGAAATATTATGACTAAGATAATACAGAATAAATTATCATTAGTCTTCAACAATGTTAAACTGATAAAATACAATAGACATCAAGTTTAACTGCAGCGAAACAAGCAATCCATTAAAAGAGTCAAGTAGAGAATAAAATCTACTATCTTTTATGATTTAAAAAGTTTTTCATCACTTTTATCACTTTGACTCATTTCAAAAAATAATCCACATCATCAAATCATCCACACTTTTCACGGGCCAAGGATATTATTTAGTATCACGACCATGAATTATCCATGCACTACGGGCCAAAGATAATTGTGTTTTCATCAATGATCTGATCATGCCATAAAATAATTCATCTTTGCTCCCTTGGTCAAGAGAATCCATAGCCATAATCATACCAAAAACTGTCCATCAATGCACTACGGGCCAATGAAGACTTTTTTCCACATCATTTGTAACATTACGGTCATTATTATAGCGAATAATCCCTGGTCATAATCATACCAAGTCCATCTATGCACTACAGGCCACAGATGACTTTCAACATAATATAAACATGAGGATGATGACAATGATATAAGAATTCAATAAAATAAGTTCACGAATTAATTTGTCCAGGAACCAATAACGTCCAAACTGTCAACATGATACTTCTTTGTAAAGTAAATTCAAGAATGCTCAGAAGAATATTTCCATGAAAAGATACTAGATGAAGCGCAAATATCAAGGATATTCCACTAATTTCATGGAGTATAGAAGTCAAAACTTTAACCAACTAAGTATAATAAAGGATGGAATAACGAAAGAAATCACCATGTATGCGGTACTTGGCGCCAGATAGGTTATTCAAATGAATAATAAAAAAGCGGAACCCGGTCGGTGTAAAAAAAACACACGCATGAATATTCCAACGAAATAATAAAAAGCGGAACCAGTCCTGTGTAAAACACACGACGAGATATTCAAACGAGAATAATAAAAAGCGAACCGGAGTCCGATTGTAAAACATACGAGACATGATATTCCAATGAGAATAATAAAGAGCGGAACCGGTCCGGTGTAAAACACACGAGACAAGATATTCCAATGAGAATAATAAAGATTTTAACCGGTCCTGTAAAACACACATGCACGGATATTCCAACGGAATAATAAAAGACAGAATAATAGAAGAATGTCACCAAGTATAGGTTATTCCAACAGAATAATAAGGAATGGAATAACAGAAGTTCTCTTCATGAATACAAAAGAATAATATCCCTTACCGTAAAAGAAACTGGATATAAGAGTAGTTAAGTAGCAAAATACTCTTCTTCTTTCTTTCTATAATTTCTCTCTCTAGAGTTTCAGTGAATTCGTAAGAAAATAATGAAGGAATGATCTTCTATTTATAGAAGAATGGATCACATAATAACTAACTCATGAGCGGTCCAGTTGATTTACTTTAATCGGACGGTCCATAATTAAAGCAAAATCTTTTAAATAAAATATAATATATTCTATTTATTGCTTAATAAAACAAATAACTTTATAAAAGTATTTTGTTTTATATAAAAAAAAGATTTTACTATGCAACACTATGTAACACTATGCAACACTATGCATAATAAAATATAATATAATCTAATTATTATCTAATAAAAGCGAGTAACTTTATAAAAGTATTACATTTTATATAAAAGATTTTATTATTAGCCTAATAAAACGAATAACTTTATAAAAGTATTACATTTTATATAAAAGATGTTTCGTTTTATTACATTAATAATACTAATAAAACAAAACCGAGTGACTTATCACATAAGCATCGATAATCAATCTGGTGTCTACTTATCCAACCACGCCAGTATTCTTGTCCTTTTACTACCGAAAGTAGTTCAACAAGATTAATGGTAAAACTTCCGCCGTTATTTTCATAAAATATTTTTGTTGTCGTTTTCTCGATCAAATGATAATTACATTAGGGGTCCACCAATGATTGTACCATCTTACGGATATTCCCTGACAAAAAAAAATATTTCCCGACCAATCGAATATAATATGACAACTTGCATACTTTGCAAAATTTATAAATACTACCCATAACTATAACATTATATCAAATCTACATCATAATATAAAAAAAAATTATTTCAAAAAAATTAAATATTTATTCATAAAATCTGGGTTCTCACATATGTTTTCACTTAATATATGCAACTGTTCGATCATACAAAAGTGTTAGCATGTACGTAATAAAATAACTGCTAGTGCTATAAAGGAAAGCAAGCAATTAAAGTTATCTACAGGGCAGAGGGATTTTCTGCCCATTTTACCCTCATCGGCCAATGCATGGAGTGCTGCTCCAATTGTCGAGGGCAGAGTCCTGAAGGACTGCAGTGATAGAAGGATTGTCAGTGTCCTCCTTCTCCCGAATGATAACCATGACTTCTGGGCAATCATCGTCTGGGGTGTATCTGTTTGTATGTTCATCATGAACAATGATGTGAATGCCTGCCATTATCAAGGCAATGTCGTGTTTGCCTTTCCGCTCCTTTTCTTCCACTTCGGGATCAGGAGTCAGCACCTCTTTAGCTTTGATTGGCACTGGTTTTGGAAACAGCATAGCCACAGTCCGGGTTGGGACCTTTACTGGAGATTGTATCAACTCATGTGGCAAAGGAATAGAAGATCGCCGTGCGGCGGAAGTCTGAGGAACCACCTTGTGAGGATTCCTATGTTTGGAATTAGTAGAATAGCCTAGCCCGGCTGTCCCAATTTGATTGGACATTTGGATAGGGTGCTTGATACCCTGCTGATCCTTACCAAGTCCTTATCCAGGTTGGTAACCCAATAACATCATTTCTTGAGTGGCTGACATAACCTCGTCAGAAATCTTGGGTACAGGAAGTGGCACTCCAATAGGATGGTATTGCGTATTACTCACTTCCAGAGTATGAAAACTGGTCGGCTCAACCTCTGAGTTGAAGTTGATAATTGGTAGAGTTTCTGGTCTAGGACCTTCCGGCTCAGCATTAACAGTGACTAGACTGTTGGTGATGATGTATTTGAGTTGTTGATGCAAAGTGGAGGGCACAGCTTCAGCCATGTGTATCCATGGTCTCCCCAATAGCAGGTTGTATCCTGAATCTATCTTGAGGACGTGGATGGATACGTTGAATGTATGGGGACCAATCTCAATTGGTAATTCAATCTTTCCAACGGAATTTCGTTGTGATCCATCAAAAGCTCTGATGATCGTACGGCTGCTTTGGATTCGATTGGGATTGATGTTCATCTTCACCAAGGTGGCATAAGGACAGATATTGAGAGACGAGCCTCCATCTATCAATACTCCTGCTAACATATACCCAGAAGATAACACTGCGATGTGTAGTGGTTTGCAATGACCAATCCCCTCGGGAGGTATGTCGTCATCAGTGAAGGATATCACATTGTTGTTGAAAATGTGGTCAACCAAATGTTGAAATTTTTCTACATTCACTGATTTTGGCAGGTAGGCTTCTTCCAAAACCTTTAGCAAGACCTTCCGATGATCTTCGGAAGAGAAAACCAAGTCTAGTATGGAAATCTGGTGTGGAGCTTCTCGCAAGCTTAAAACCACTTTGGCTTCATTGTGGCCCATAGTATGGAGGAATTTTTCAATCTTCTCCATGGATAATTTCCCCTTTACTTCGCAGGTAGGCTTGATAACCCGTTGAGGAAGATACAACGGATTTTCTTTTGACACTGCAGCAGTAGTATGAGATGTAGATCTTTTAACTTCTCCATAATTCCATGGCACTCTGTGTAAGCTGACAATAGGATGTTGTATTCTGCAAGGCAACAGAATTGGCTTTGGTGCGGCCACTTTCAAAGGATTGTAACTTCCTTTGAGTTGAATGGGTCATATAGGAAATGTTTCAACAGTCTTGTCATCCATCTCTGATATAACTGCTACTGATCCCTTCCATTGAGTAGGGTATGCATTTCCACCCTTAAGTTGCACAGTGTAATCATCTGCTACTTGTAGAACACCGCTATCAATAAGATTCTGAATGAGATGGCGGAGTGCCCAGCATTCTTCTGTGCTGTGACCACGAGAATATGAATGATATTGACACATTTCATCCGGATTGAACCGCCCTGAGCGAGGATTGATTGGAGGGAGAAGGAATGTGATTCTTCCTTCGTTGATCAACATTTGAAGTATCTCCTCTAGAGATTGGCCCAGATAGGTGAATTCCCTTTGATTGGCGAAATCCCGATGGGCTTTAGCACTTGCTCTCTTTGCAACCTTTTCCTCCATAGCTTTACTTTCTGAAGGTGTTGATGGAGCATTCATAACAAATGGAAGGAGATAGGCATGCTCTTGCCTGATTAATTGGAGTGTGACTTGATGTTGGTGGGTCACTAGTTCTGCTAATTGCTCAATTTTTTTGCAAAGAGCTTTCATCTTTCGTTCCATGGTGAATTGGAACTTTTCATAATCCCATTTGTCAACACCGTCTTTGATGGGCTGGGATGATTCACCAGTCGAATTGGAGCCATGTCCAGTGCTCCAACTGATCATGTTGACCTCTTCCTCTTTGTGTTGCGGGAGAGGGTTGTCTTGTACGTGAGGTTGATCTGGCTTGGTGACCACGATCTCACCATTATCGATCAAATCTTGGATCTTGTGTTTCAAGGCCCAACAATCTTGAGTATCATGTCCGGGTGCCCCAGCATGATAAGCACATTTCCTGTTAGCATTGAAACCCCTACCATTAGGGTTAGCTGGCAGAAGAAGATCTGTAATTTTCTTCTGAGTAGTCAGAAGAGCAAGAATGTTCTCAAGTGAATCGCCTAAGGGTGTGAACGTTCGGAGTCGCTTTACTTCTCCACTTTTGGTCAATGGAGGGTTTGAAGATTGTGCAGGAAAAGGGGAGTAGTTTCTCCTATGCATAGGCATGTTTGGATTGCCTTTCTGTCCTTGTAGTATTAAGAAAACATCCTCCTCTTTCTTTTTATGGACCCTTCGGGGGTTGTTTCCATAAGATCCGGACTAGATGTGCTCAGCAACAGCTTTAAGGGCGGCTAGGTCTTGAATTTTACCAGACTTCAATCCCATTTCAGCCATCTCGCCGTGTTTGATCATTTCAGAAAATGGTTTAGCAATACCAGCTAGAACTCTTTCATAGAAAGGGGCTTCCTGTACATCTATGAAGGTCATGACCATCTCTGATTTTGTCATGGATGGAATAACTTGAGCAGCAAGACGCCTCCACCTTTGAGCATACTCTCTGAATGACTCATTAGATTATTTCTTGACCTTGGTAATTTGATACTGGTCAGGAGCCATCTGAGACTGAAAACTGTATTGAGAAAGGAAGGCATGAGCCAATTCTTCCCAGCTATGGATCTTAGAGTTGTCTAATCTGGTATACCACGAACGGGCTTCTCGAGTCAGACTTTTCTGAAACTGCTGCATTCTGAGCTTTTCATCCTCAGCATAAGATCCAAATTCTCCAATGAACACCTTCAAATGTGTGTAAGGATCCCTTAATCCATCATATTTTTCAAAATCAGGGGTCTTGAATTTCTCTGGATAATGAACACCAGGAAATATACAAAGGTCTGTATATGAAACACTGCCATGAGTTCCAATCCCTTTGAGAGCGCGAATGGTTTCCTCCATCTGAAGGACCTTCTTTCTGATATCACCGGTATCTGGATCTGCTTTGAGATGGGTGCTTTCAGGATCTTTGTTAGTATCCAACTAACGTTCTGGAATTATCTTTTCCAGATTCTGAACTCCCCCTTGTGCAGAGGACTCTGTATGTGCGGGTATCTTCGTACCTTGAGTAGACTGGTGTAACTCCTTCAGTAGAACAACCAAGTCTGTGATTTGTTTACTAAATCCGTCAAATTCTTCTCGGGAAACAGTATTAGACTGTTCAGAGGAAGACATGATTGGCTGTAGGCTTGAAGCCTTCTTGTATCTAGAGCGGGTAACCGGCCCAATTGCTTCCCTACTAAATACTTATGTAGTTTAGTCTTAGGGAAATATAAATGTTATCATATCCGTTTTAGGAATTTGTCCTGCAAAATCGGTTTAGTTAATTGATAACATGTTGTGCACAAGTATTCTTCATATTTTCCATTACATATGGATGAACATGGAATAAAATTATAAGTAAATGTTTTTACAAGTAAAATGGAAAGTATGAAGAGACTTCCCTTCGCGTTTGGTTTATCAGAGGTTGACCTATCCTAGGGTTTCTCTCGCGGCTTTTCGGCAATGAAGGTTCCCAGATCATCACAATCTACTCAACGGGAAGTTAATCTGGTCTTTCAACTGGAGCGAATCTGGGTGGTGCCTTTCCTGAGCCCCGGGGAATTATTCTTCCCACGGGTCCAGTAATCAAACACCGACAGGATAGCCTCCTAACGGAGGGACCACACAGCATACGTTCACATACAACGTGTCTCACCGTTCATGCAAGATGATGACATGTGCGAAGCACTAATATCACAGATAGATATTTAGCAGTGCAGTAAGTAAGATGCATTTGTACACATTTATCAGAAATGTAAATGCAACAATCACACACAAGCATATAACAATTTTGAAAAGCTTGTAATAGCGGCTTAAGTCCTCTTACTGGAGTCCCCAGCAGAGTCGCCACTTGTCGACGTCAGGATTTTTGAGTGTCCCTTTTCGTTACTTGTCTTTTGGTGTTCTCATGTTAATGTGAGATTTGTTTGAAAAAACAAGTGAAAAAGGTCCAACATGTATAATGTCGACGATTGACTTTAAGAGTCGCCAGTTGGTGTATTTAACTGGTTTCACCAACGCAACCGAAAAGGTTTTGCACATTGACCCAGTGTTTTGACAACGCTAAGCGAATGCAATGAAACCGATTCATTAAGGTGCAGGGGCTTGATTATGCGGAGGGAAGGTGTTAGGCACCCCCCGACATCCGTGTTACCACGGTGACCGCCACTTTTCAAAGAAACTATTATATGAATGTGTGTGTGTGTGTGGATCAATGTGCAATTATTTGGAAGTAGTGTTGTACCTCGTTCGCACCTATATACACGGGTTTGAATTTTATTTAGGAAAATTCAATTTTAACCACAAGATATAGCAATGACATTTTGTAAAAAGAGGTTTTTCAAACCCTGTGCTCAATAGTAATTGAGGCCTTTGATACTTCCATTTTATTACTAAATGTCCGGCTTGTTTGCTTTTATTTTCTAGATGCGAAGCATTCTCGAAAAAAACAAATTCTGAATCTTAGAACTCCTCATGGGCATGATGACCATCCAAGGAAACTCGAGACACCTTTGTAAAAGTAATGTACAAAGTTGCTTCTGACTAGAAAATGTCCATCATGGGAACCAAAATCTAGATTGATGGCGAACTTGTGATCACATGATTCTAGGCTCACAAGAATCTTTGCAATTTGTATGGAAAGCGATGGCGATTATATATATATATATATAAGTTGTAAATATATATATATATATATGAACATTATCAACCGCCACGAAGTGAACTCCAGGCGGGACAAAAATGTAAATAAAGCTGTAAAAACGATCAATTGCCACGAAGTGAACTCCAGGCAGGACGTAATGTAAATAAAGCTGTAAAAAGCCACGGAGTAAACTCTAGGCCTGACAGAAATGTAAATATATATATATGTATATATATATATAAAGCGATAAAACGCCTTGACCGGATGTGAATCCGGGCTCATCGGATATGTCCAAATGAATTATATATATATATATATATAAAAGCAAATAAATGCAGGATAGAAAATCCGGGCTCATCGATATATATCGACAACGATTATATATATAAGTATATATATATATAAGCAATTAAACGCCTGCATCAAAGTTCAGGCTCAATCGAGGCATAACTTTCGATAATGTTAGTCCATATATATGAAATATATATATATATATATATATATATATTAGTATATATATACTGAGCGAAATGAAAACCACTGACGAAAGTCCGGCAAAACACTCTCACGACTCTCAACGTGTACAACGGTGTGTGATAATAGGAGAAAGAGGCTTTCTTGAATGTAGAAAAGCTTACAGTGGACTGCCAAAGTAGACTTCTTTGACTTTAAACGGATAAACACTCAGCTCCCGCCGAATAAAAAGTATCTATATATGAGCTAACTGATGTTTAAAGAAGAGAAAACACTCAAAAGATGTGTATGCAGAGCTAAATGGACGGGGCTTCCTCGCTTTTCCTTCTCTCTCTCTCTTTTTAAATGGTCACCCCCCCTCTATATTTATAGGCGGATGGCCTTGAGTCGACTGCTGCAGCGACGAAGTTGAACTCTTGCTTTGAGTAGTCGTGGTGGGCCCGGGCTTTGCGGGTCTTGTCGTCTCGTAGTACGTGAACTCGTGCACTGTAATGTCCAATCGAACTTGCAGAACTTCAATCCGAGCATATCTTTACTTCTTCGGGTTGCTTGTGTCGAGAGTTACGTAATGACATGGATTAGATGTTGTACGAAGTCAGGAAGAGGGGTCTATGTCCATGGTCTTCAAGCTTCAAATTCTATCCAAAATACTACCACACGTAATAGTCGCTCGGGATTGTCATTCCTCGATTGTTGTGGGACATTGTTGTATGTATGTATGTATTAAGTGTTGAGACGACGTGCCATTTGTCAGATGAACAAGATGATGTTTGACTCCTTGCCGGGGTTATCACCGGGTTGAGTTGAAAGTAGACGTTGCTCAGGGTTACAGCTGAGATTGGACTACTTGTTGGTATGCTGCGATATCATCTTGTTGATGTGGTAAGATGACGTTGTGATTCCTCACCGGGGTTATCACCGGCTCAAGCGAAAAGCAGACGTTGCTCAGGGTTATCTCTGAGATTGGACTGCTTATTTGTGTGCCTCACTGCCATCTGCATATTGAAGCTGATTGCATGTGGTTGAAACAAGCATTTCCAGAGTTATCGCCGGAACTACGATGACATCTCTTGGGGTTATCGCCAAGGATGGGGTTGCTACTCCCAGTGTTGTCTCTGGGACTGGAACTGAACATTGCGGTGTTATCGCCGAGACAGAGTTGTTCTCTCCGGTGTTGTTGTCGGTCTTTCGATCTGCATATCTCGGGGTTATCTCCGAGATTAGAAATGACATGCCTGGTGTGTGTTCTGGGTTTGGAACCGAAGCTCCCAGTTTGTGTTCCGGGTTGGAGCTGAACTTCCGGTAGTATCCGGAATGGTTTGTAAGTTGTCTTTCAGGGTTATCTCTAAAAGACGAATCTACCCTCCTGCAATGTCAGTAATAGGAGTGCAGAAAATTTTGAGTGTCTACAGATACAATCAAAGATAATAACCATAAAAGACATCTGGAAGAAAAAGAGAAAATTTAATTTTTGGTGAATAGTGTCGTATTCATGAATAGTGCCGTACACGTGAATAGTAACCCCTGTGACGCCCCCAAAATAGGTATACAACACCCATTCTGAGTCGCCAAATACATGGTACATAAAGCAAACTACAACTTCAATAATACAAATGTCGTGTGAAATACGACAATATATACTGTGAGTTTAAATACAAATATTGTCTTCTAGACTATATCCACACTCAAATAAGTCCTCATTACAATTATTCAAACACTATTTTATAGAAATAGTGAGGACTGCTAAAACATCTTTCTAGAACCATCACTCCATACCCCGACTCGATCCTGCTATGTTCTCACCTCCTGAGAAGAAAAATGGAACAAAAAGGAAAAGGGTGAGCTCAACTAGCCCAGTAAAGAATATTATGACTAAGATAATATATAAAAAGTTATCATTAGTCCTTAACAGGAAATAATCTGATAAAATATAATAGACAACAATTTTTAGATCAATATTCTGCAGCGGAAACACCAATCCATTAGAAGAGTCAAGTAGAGAATGAGTTCTACTATCTTCTAAGATTTAAAAGTCCATCATCAATATTTTATCCCTGTAACAACAATTAATATACATCTTTAATCAAATATTCATCTTTGCACTACAGGCCAAAGATATTCAATTATATCACCAGTTGGTCATGTTCATCTCAACATCTGTTCATTTTTGCACTATGGGCCAAAGATATTCATCAATTAATCATTCATCTTTGCACTACAGGCCAAAGATATTCAGTAATATCATCATTGAGGACTGAGGATGATGAAAAATATTTTAAAGAAAACGAATCCAGTGAGACAGAAGGATAAATATTAGGGATTCGTATAACAATTTATCCAAGATCAATAATATTTCATAATAACCAATTTTGAAGCAGAATTCAAAAATAAAGATCAAAACATGGATACAATCAAAGATAGTAACCATAAAAGACATTTGGAAGAAAAAGAGAAAATTTCATTTTTCGGTGAATAGTGTCGATATCGTGAATAGTCTTAGTATCGTGAATAAGAACCCCAACACAACAAGTTCTAAATTTGATTAAAAGTTCAGATCAATACTTTGGCATAATGATATTGAAAGAAATAATATCATATATGAAGAAAATAACATCCCTTACCTCAAAGAAACCGTACTTCGGATTGGAATACTGGATATAGTGCTGAAGGAACTTGCACCGTATAACAACACTCAAAGTATCTAAATACTCACAAAATACGCTCGATAATATAAAGAGAGAAAGAGAGAAAACTTTGTTTCTTATGTGATTTTTAATTCTAACTTAGCCCTCTATTTATAGAAAAATGTTAGCACGCAAAGGCGACTTGACACTCTTTTACACGATGGCTTTACCTGCTACTATTTCCACCCACCACATTTGAAATTCAATTGAGCACATTTCTCACCAACCAATTCTAGAATTTTCCAAAATGTTTTATCATTTAAACAATAATCAGAAACTTTAATAATTCATAGAAAATAGCCCGCTTATCAGAAAAATACGAATTTTATGTCCATTCTGCCAGAAATCGAATTCTCTACAACTTTGTAGATTTGAGTTTTTCCAAATTCCAAACTGAAAATATCTGAAATCCACAAACGGATGATTTTTGATATTTCCAGTCCGATAAAATACTGATAAAAAACCTCAGTATTAATTCCTTCATTTATAACCACATAAATAAATAAATGCATCATTTATATCCACATCAAATAAATATTTCCTTATCATATAAATCAATAACTAATTATTCTCAAATAATATTACGAGAATCACAATTATAATGACCAAAGTAGTTTCCGGGAAAGATGGGGCTTTCGATAAGGATTTCTCACTTCTTGGCCTTGATTAGATTATCTAACCTCTCCTCGACAGAACTTTCTAGACATTGCCAATAATGTTATCTAATAATATTAAATAATATGAATTATTGATCTGATAATGGAAAATACTGTGCAGTGACAATTATTGAAACAACAATAATATAAATTATCAACGTGGCAATTATTGAATCAATAAAATAAAATATTGAACGAAGAACTACTTTATAACAATTATTGGGTGTGCCTTCACGCACGTAAATCAATAATTCAACAATACATGCTGTCTGGTACCGTGTCTTTCTTTCGCATAACTACGCCAGCATTACTATATTTTAACCACCGGTAATCAGCGATGTTAACTTGGTAACAATTACGCCAATTATTTATAAAACTTAAACATTGTCGTTTTCTTTCATCCAACCGTTTTTTTAGTTATGGGGCCCACAAATGATCAAGCGTAAATGCATCTGAGATTCCCGACAAAAAGAACCACGACCAAACGAATATTCCCTGACAGAAATGAATATTTTATAACCACTTGCTTATTTTGCAAAATTTGCACATTTCACCCATAACCAAAGCATTATATCAAATTAATACCTTATTAATTTAGAATAATGAATAGAGGAAAAAATTTAATTTATTTATAATAAGTTGGGGTCTTACAACCCCGACACAACAAGTTCTAAATTTGATTAAAAGTACAGATCAATACTTCGGCATAATGATATTGAAAGAAATAATATCATATATGAATCCCTTACCTCAAAGAAACCATACTTCGGACTGGAATACTAGATATAGTGCTGAAGGAACTTGCACCGTATAGCAACACTCAAAGTATCTAAATACTCACAAAATACGCTCGATAATATAGAGAGAAAGAGAAACTTTGTTTACGGTGTGATTTTTAATTCTAACTTAGCCCTCTATTTATAGAAAAATGTTAAAGACGCCGTAGAAGGCGAGACTTGACTGCTTACACGGTGGCTTTACCTGCTACTATTGCCACCCACCACATTTAAATTCAATTGAGCACATTTCTCACCAACCAATTCTAGAATTTTCCAAAATGTTTTATCATTTAAACAATAATCAGAAACTTTAATAATTCATAGAAAATAGCCCGCTTATCAGAAAAATACGAATTTTATGTCCATTCTGCCTGAAATTGAATTCTCTACAACTTTGTAGCTTTGTGTTTTTCCAAATTCCAAATTGAAAATATCCGAAATCCACAAACGGATGATTTTTGATACTTCCAGTCCGATAAAATACTGATAAAACACCTCAGTATTAATTCCTTCATTTATAACCACATAAATAAATAAATGCATCATTTATATCCACATCAAATAAATATTTCCTTATCATATAAATCAATAACTAATTATTCTCAAATAATATTACAGAATCACAATTACGACAACCAGACCGTTCTCAGGAAAGAGGGGACTTTCCAAAAAGGATTTCTCCTTACTGGCGCGCAATTAGATTATCTAACCTCTCCTCGACAGAACTTTCTAGACATTGCCAATAATGTTATCTAATAATATTAAATAATATGAATTATTGATCTGATAATAGAAAATACTGTGCAGTGACAATTATTGAAACAACAATAATATAAACTATCAACGTGACAATTATTGAATCAATAAAATAAAATATTGAATAATAATTATCGTAACAATTATTGAGTAAAGGCCTTCACTACGTGCGATCAATAATTCAACAATCTTGTGAAAATACCGGTATGCTCTTCTTTGTCTTATTCTGGCATATTCACGTATTTTAACCACCAGGTAATCTAACAGTGTTAACGGTAACAATTACGTCGTTATTTATAAAACTCAAACTTTGTCATTTTCTTTCATCCAACCGTTTTCCGTTATGGGGCCCACAAATGGCTGCGTCGTCGTACGGAGATTCCCGACAAAAAAAATATTCCACGACCAAACGAATATTCCCCGACAAAAATGAATATTTTATAACCACTTGCTTATTTTGAAAAATTTGCATATTTCACCCATAACCAAAGCATTATATCAAATTAATACCTTATTAATTTAGAATAATGAAATAGAGGAAAATTTTAATTTATTTATAATAAATTGGGGTCTTACAACCTCCCCTCCTTATAAAATTTCGTCATCGAAATTGACGTACGTACCTGGTGTTTCGAACAGGTGAGGGTACCTTGCTTTCATTTTCGATTCCAACTCCCAGGTCATTTCTTCAATAGCATGGTTCCTCCACAAAACCTTAACTTGTGGTATAACCTTGGTGCGTAGGACATGCTCTTTCCTATCCAAGATTTTAACATGTATCTCCTCGTATATTAAATCTTTGGCTATCTCGTCTGGTTCTAACTCAATAATATGGTTCGGGTCCTTCACATATTTACGAAGCATAGATATATGAAAAATATTATGAACACGAGACATGTTTGGAGGTAATGCGAGTCTATAGGCCACATTTCCTATTCGGTCAAGAATCTCAAATGGACCAACAAATCTTAGATTGAGTCTTCCTCTCTTTCCAAATCTTGTAACTCCCTTCTATGGAGCAACACGTAACAGTACATGATCTCCAATATTAAACTCCACGTCCTTTCTATGAAGATCAGCATAACTCTTTTGTCAATCTTGTGAGGTTTAAATACGTTGTCGAATCATTTAGATCTTTTCTGTAGTCATGCGTACTAATTCTGGTCCCAACAACGTTGCTTCTCCCACCTCGTCGGCAAAGATACCGAGAACGACACTTTCGTCCCATCTGACGCCTCAAATGGAGCCATGCCTAAACTTGCTTGATAACTGTTGTTGTAGGAGAATTCCACCAGTGGCAAATACTTATCCCAACTTCATTTGAAATCTAGGACATAGAGTCTTAATAGATCTTCAAGGGTTTGAATAGTCCTCTCTGATTGTCCGTCCGTTTGAGGATGGTATCTTTGAAGCGAATCGAATAAATCCGTGGCTCATAGCTTTACTGTGGCTAACCCAAAATCTTGAAGTGAATCTTGGGTCAAGATCTAAAACTATGGATACTGGCATGCCATGCAATCTCACAATCTCATTCACGTACATACGAGCAATACGTTCAAGGGAATAAGTCACACGTATCGACAAGAAATGAGCAGACTTGGTTAATCTATCAACAATAACCCAAATTGCATCTATGCCTTGAGAAACTTTGGGAAGACCTATAACGAAATCCATAGTAATGTGTTCCCACTTCCATTCTGGAATCTCAAGTGGTTGCAATGGGCCTTTTGGCACTTGATGCTCCGCCTTTACATGTTGACAAGTTAAACACCTCGAGATAAACTCTGCGATCTCTCTCTTCATATTGTTCCACCAAAATGTATGTCGAATATCATGATACATTTTGGTACTCCCAGGATGGATTGCAAAATGGGGTGTTGTTTGCCTCCATCATGATTCTATTCTGTAAGTCAGAATCGTTAGGAACGCAAAGTCTAGAGTTGAATCGAAGTATTCCTTCTTCATCGATTCTTGCTTCTGGAATAGCACCTTCTTGCACTTTCTTCTTCATACGCATCAGCCCCAGGTCTGTGGCTTGAGCATCTTTAACTTTATCGATTAAAGTCGGTTCTACTCGTATATTTGCCATCATCATATGGGTCCCTAGAGTCTTTAATTCTATCTCCATCCTTTGCAAGTTATACAAAATGGGCCTTTGCATTGACAATATCGCACTCGTACTTGCATATGATCTTCTACTCAATGCGTCAGCTACTACATTCACTTTTCCAGGATGATATTGAATAGTGTGATCATAATCTTTCAACAGCTCAAGTCAACGTCATTGCCGCATATTGAGTTCTTTTTGGGTGAAGAAATATTTGAGGCTTTTATGGTCCGTATAAATCTCCACTTTCTCCCCGTACAAGTAGTGTCTCCAAATTTTCAACGAATATATTGATCTTTGCTGACTCCGGATCATGAGTAGGATAATTTCTCTCATATTCTTTGAGTTGTCGTGAGGCATAAAGCTATGACTTTCCCATGTTGCATGAGAACACATCCTAACCCTTTGCACAAGCATCGCTATAGATAACTAATCCATCCGCATACGGATGGTATTATCGAGCAGTCTTTGAAATGAGTCTCCTCTTAAGCTCTTGGAAACTCTTCTCGTATTCTTCGCTCCATATTTAATTTTGTATCTTTCCGAGTCACCGAGTTAGCGGAGTAGCGATTCGAGAAAATCCTTCCACGAATCTCCGATAATAACCAAATAAGCCCGAAAAAGCTGCGTCTTGATCACCGACTTTCGGTTGCTCCCAACTTTGTATTGCTTGATCTTCACGTCAACAGATACTCCATGTTTTGACACCACGTGCCCAAGGAATGTTACTTCCTCGAAGCTAGAACTCGCATTTCTTGAGCTTGACATAAAGCTTATTTTCACGAAGCCTTTCAAGTATCAGCTTCAAATGGTGCTCATGATCTTCACGGCTTTTGGAATATATGAGGATGTCGTCGATAAAAAGACAATAATAAACCGATCTAAATATTCCTTGAATACTCGGTTCATCATATCCATGAAAGCGGCGGAGCATTAGTCAATCCAAAAGACATGACTAAGAATTCATAATGCCCGTCTCGAGTTACGGGCGCTTTGGAATATCCTCGATTTAATCTTCACCGATGATATCCGAACGAAGACCGATCTTTAAAAAGAATTGTGCTCCTTGCGGTCGGGTCAAACAGGTCATCAATGCGAGGTAACGGATACCTATTCTTGATGATGACATGGTTTAATTCTCAGAGTCAATACAAAGTCGCATACTCCCGTCTTTCTTTACGAATAAAAGCAGAGCACCCCAAGGAGATGTACTAGGGGCCAATGAAACCGATGTCTACAAATTCTGTAGTTGGACTTTTAACTCACGAAGTTCAATAGAGCCATTCGATATGGGGTTTTAGAAATAGGCTTTGTACCCGATTCAAGATCAATAAAGAATTCAACTTCACGTTCTGGGGGTAGACCTGGAAGTTCTTCAGGAAATACATCAGGAAATTCTCTAACAACAGAAATATTATTCAAATCTGACTTGTCTTTGTTCAAATCCATAACGTGGGCTAAGAAAGCTTGACATCCGTTTTTCAATAAATGAATAACTTTGTGGCTTGATATGACAACGACTGATTTTAGTGGTTTAGTAGTTTGAATTCGTATGACAGGTTGGTTAGGAATATGAAAACTAACAACCTTAGGAAAACAATCAATTTTGGCATGATGAGTGGTTAACCAATCAATTCCTAAAATCACATCAAAAACAAGTTTCTTTAAAGAGATAAGATCAACAGGTAATGTGATAGTGCCAACTTGGATCATGCAAGATTTATAAACTTTAGATGTAACAAAGGTTTCACCCAACGAAGTTTCAACAGATAAGTCAAAGTCCAATTTCTCCGGAGTCAAGTTTAAACGTTGAGCACAAGCAGGAGAGATAAAAGAATGGGTAGAACCGGTATCTAGTAAGGTATAAACTTCGCAAGAATTCAAGATTAGCTTACCCGTGATCACTTCGTTTGGGTTCCTCACGTTTTGGCCAGTCACGACAAACGCTCTTCTAGGAACTGCTGATTTCGACTTATCCGGGACAGCCCTTGGAGTCGCCATCCCCTCTGAACTTGGTTTCGCTATAATACAATCTCGAGCTATGTGGCCTTCCTTTCCACAATTGTAACATACTTTGGATTGTTGTGGACAGTTTGGACTGATATTGTGACGCCCCCAAAATAGGTCCAATCCATCCAACCTATTCTGAGTCGCCAAATATATGGTACAGAAAACAACTACAACTTTATTACAACAATTGTCGTGCAAAATACAACAACACAAATGCTGTGAGTTTGGATACAAATATATACCAACTGTGACTCATGTCCCAACCTTGGATAGCACGTCACAATGGCACCTTACATAAAGGTACAATCAATAATTGTTTTAGAAATCAAAATCTTTGGAAAGTGCTCAAGGAAACCTTCGTACATGGGAGGCCATGCGTCTAAGTAATAATAGATATCATATGCCCACAGAATTATCCTTAGTTGACCTAATAGACCCCAAAGAAAAATGAGAAGATTACTATCATGTTCTTTCCAATGGTGAGTCTTCTCTTGACATATAAATATCTCCGTTGTCTCCAAGTGAGAATTACATTTCAAATAAACTCCAAGATCATATAGGTAGTGCTCGTAGATATACTCAGCAAGTGGATGTGCACAACCCTATCTTATGATAACACGAGTTTGTATGTCCTTAGACATCTTGTATGATAGTGGCAAAACACCCTTCCAACGTTGGGTTCACTTCACCCTATTGTTGTTCACCAAAATCAATTATTAAGTGACGTATAATATACGACACACACATCTTAGAGTCCTCAATACAATTATATATTGTATGTCATGCCGATTTATAATGTGTTGCGAAACTTTGGATCTCGGACCACCACACTATTCCCTGTTATCCCCGCTTCGACCCAAATACACACTCTTATTACACGAAAGGAATTGTGAAGCAAAAAGGTGAGCACAAATAGCCCATAGAAAGGATATCATGACTAAAGATAATTAAATTATCAATAGCCTTCATCGATAATAAATCGAGATTTAGAAACATATGATAGATGATAAAACTTTTCAACCATAGTTACAATGAAATGAGCAATCCATTAGAAGAGTCGAATAGACTATAAAGTCTATTATCTTCTCCGTTAAAAGTCCACCAACAATATTTTATCCTCAGTAACATCAATCAACAGTTCCTTTTCACAATCATATGAATAACTCATAATCATAATTGTGATTCTAATTACTCTTCTCATCCGGAGACAAAGATAATTTTATCACCGTCTTTACCAAGCGTCAAAGATCATGGTTATACCAAATCACGACTCCCATGCTCATAATCATAAATTCATCTTTGCACTTCTGGGCCAAAGATATTCAACAACAGTCATCTTTTGCTCACGGGCCAAAGATATTCATCAACAAGTCATCTTTGCACTACAAAACCAAAGATATTCAACAACAAGTCATCTTTGCACTACAGCCAAAGATATTCATCAACAAGTCATCTTTGCACTACATGCCAAAGATATTCATATCTCAAAGAAATACATAATCATTTCACCATAATTATAACCATGTTGATTAATTCACCTTTGCACTTAAGCTAAAAATATTCAATTGTAAATTCAATGGTCATGGTCATACCAGTCAACGATTCAACTTTGCACTACTGGCCAAAGAGAACCCCTAGTCACGATCATACCAATAATCTACCAATCTTTACACTCAAGTCAAAGAGAAATTTCAACACTAGAATTATAAAAATGTTATATATGATAATAAAAACAATATTATCAAAACATGGATTTAATCAAAGATAGTAACCATAATAGACATCTTGGACAAAAAGGAAAATTTCATTTTTCGGTGAATAGTGTCGTATTCATGAATAGTGTCGTATGCATGAATAGTAACCCCGACACAAAGAGATAAAGTTTCACAATAAAATCGATATCAATATTTATAACACCTTAATCCAAATGTTATAAATCACTTAAAAATATTAAAATCTTAATATTATTAATATTACAATAATCTTTAATAATTTTTTAAACTTATAAACAATTTATTTAAATTGTTTACACTTTACTAATTAATGCATTTAATCATCATAAAATGTCAAACTCATAAGATTTAATCACCAATATCTAAAACCCTCATCAAAAATCTGCATATACCTCATATATGATTCTCAAGCTATAAAATCATATTTTCCAATTTTCTTCCTTCATATAACATATTTAATTCATTTACTCATAACTAGACCATTTTCATGAAAAATACCAAATCAGTTCTAAAAATATTTCTTTTCTGGGATTTAGCAGAATATAGTCCCATATTGAACATATATTTTTCTCAGAATTTTTAAAAGTCATTTACTATTTTTCATATGGCCAAAACCGCCGAATATTTAGACATTTATCATAAATTGTACTTTTGTCCAAAAATTCTGAAATTTACAGAATATACTCATGTTATATACATGTACTCCCAATAAAAATTTCACCAATTTTGGAGTTAACCACAAGGAGTTCTAAGGGTTTACTTTTAAAATAGTCTTTTCTCATAAAATTCATAACTCTTAATCTATACATCCAAAAATCGCCATTTTTGGACACAATCAACAAAACTCATCAAATTATCATTTCAAATTTTTCTAGAATTTTTGAAGGTCCAACAAAAGTACGAAACTGAAAAAATAACAACCCTTAAAATCCCTTACCTCGAAAGAGCAGTATTTCTGACCGGAATGTAAAGCCGAAAGAACCGTGCACTGAATAGCAAATTTCAAAGTATCAACATACTCACAAAATAAGCTTGATAATATAGGGAGAGAAAGAGAGAAATCTTATGTTTCTGGTGTGATTTTCAATTCTAACTTAGACCTCTATTTATAGGAAAATGTTAGCACGCCGAAACAGACTTGACCTGCTACCTGATGGTTTTATCTGCTACTATTGCCACCCACCACATTTGAAATTCAATTGAGCACATTTCTCACCAACCAATTCTAGAATTTTCCAAAATATTTTATCATTTAAACAATAATCATAAACTTTAACAATTCATAGAAAATATCCCGTTTATCAGAAAAATATGAATTTTATGTCCATTCCACACGAAATCAAATTCTCTACAACTTTACAGAAGAAAGTTTTTCCAAATTTCAGACCGAAAATATCTGAAATCCACAAACAGATGATTTTAAACACCGTTTCAACACCTTTTAAAATTCATAACAAATTGTGTGTTAATTTTTAACGGTTCAAAATTTGTGAACATATGCTAAACTTATATATGTATAACATATCCAAAAATCACAACGATCCAATGGTCAGATTAAAATTATAACTTACGCAATAGAGCTTTAAGAACACCGATTTGATCTTTTAATACCTCCAATCCGATAAAATACTGATAAAACACCTCAATATTAATTTTTTCATTTATAACCACATAAATAAATCCATCATTTATATCCGCATCAAATAAATATTTTCTTATCATATAAATCAATAATTAATTATTCACAAATAATATTACAGAATCACAATTATGACAACCAGGCAGTTCCCAAGAAAGAGGGGGCTTTCCGATAAGGATTTCTCCTTACTGGCGCGCAATTAGATTATCTAACCTCTCCTCAACAGAACTTTCTAGACATTGCCAATAATGTTATCTATTAATATTATTCAAATAATATGAATTATTGATCTGATAATGGAAAATACTGTGCAATGACAATTATTGAACAACAATAATATAAAATATCAACGCAGCAATTATTGAATCAATAAAATAAAATATTGAATAAGAATTCATGTAACAATTATTGAGTAGTGCCTTCTTACGTCATTTAATCAATAATTCAACAATCTTGTGCGCAATACCGTGGTAATATTCTTTATGCAACCACGCCAGACATCTTGTATTTTAACGACCGTATTTCAAACGATGTTAATTGGTAACTACTACTGTTATTATTTATAAAAACTCAAACTTGTCGTTTTCTTCATTCGATAGTTATTCTGTTATGGGGCCCAAAAATAACTGCGCCGTCGTACGGATATTCCCGACAAAAAGAATATTTCACGACCAAACGAATATTCCCTGACAACAATAAGTATTTTATTGCCACTTGCCTATTTTGAAAAATATTCCATATATCACCCTTAACTTTACTTTTTATCACTTTAACCATTTACTGAATAGTAATTATAAGAAAAATTGAATACTTTTATTTCATAAAATTTGGGGTCTTACAGATATATCCCTCTTTCCCACACTTGTAACATCTAACTGGCGGTCGTTCTCCTCCCCTAGAATTTGTTGTGGGTGCTGGTGCTGCTGATGATGTTTTCCCGTCGTTGTTGAATCTCCTCTTTCTGAAATTTCCACTTGACTCTCCTCTCCTATTATCATGTCCACGATTACCACCTGAGTGGTTACTGCCTCTCCTATTCATGAGTTACTATTCACGAGTTACTATTCATGAGTTACTATTCACGAGTTACTATTCACGAGTACTATTCATGAAGCGTGAAGATGTTTTTTGGGAAATTTCTATCTTTTGGTGTCGAGTTACTATTCACGTATCACGGCTATTCACGATATCTGACACTATTCAATCAAAAATAAAATTTCTTCTTTTTGTCCAAAATATCTATTACGGATACTAGCTTTGATTGTATCCATGTTTTGATCATTCTTGAATTTTACACCACTATGATCATTTTTTGAGGTATCTTTGAACATGGATAAAACAAAGTACGAATCCTTAATCCTTAATCCTTGTCATTTTGTTTCAATTGGATTTGTTTCTTTAAAAATATTTTCATCATCCTCGGTCTTAAATGATGATATTATTGAATATCTTTGGCACATGTAGTCTGCAAAGATGAATGATTTCTGAAGAATATCTTTGGTAGTAGTTGTAATAATAAAGTTGTAGTTGTTTCGTACTGCCGTATTGACAACTCGAAATGGGTGATGTATACCTATTTTGGGGCGCCACAGTTGGTATCGAGCTTAGGGATATGATCTCTGGCGGAGATCGGGGAATAGAACTAGGAGGGAGAGACGAGTAAATCCTTCGCTGAGTGTATCCTACCTAAGCTTATTTTTTAGTTGGTCAAGATATAAGGATATTATGTGATATATTGATTTCCTTAATTAACCCTTGTTTTATGACATTATTTGAGAATATCGACCGAGAATATTAACAATGGAAATGAGACCGTAAGAGACGCTCAGACTCACCAATGAGGAGAACGTAACATGCCTTTGGCAATGTTCCTCCCGTGAACAACACCACCGAAAGCGGATGATGAACGAGGGATGTTTAGAAGCTTTTTGCGATTCATGCAAAATCGGGACGAGGAGACTCGTGTTCAAAATACGAGGAAGAAATGATAGCAATTCACGGGTTGTCACAACCCAAGCAGCCTCAAAGAGTTGGGACCACCGAATTTAAGGGAAAGCCGGATCCGATCATGGCGGAAACATGGGTCAAGCAAATTACCAAGATATTCGATGTCTTGGGATGCACGGAGAAACAGAAGGTTCCATTCGCCACCTTTATGTTCCATGGCGAGGCATCACCGGTGGGAGTCATGAAGCGTACCCATCCAAACCGCACTCAAAGATGTCTTAGAAAACATTTCAGAAACTATTTAATGACAAATACTTTCCGAAAAGTGTTCGTCATATGAAGGAAGTGGAGTTCATCGATTAGAGCAAAACAAAATGATTTGTCTCAAAGACGAGGCAAAGTTTGCGAGTTATCCGTGTTTGCACCTCATTTGGTGGAGAATGAGGAACGATGACGCGGATGTTTCTTAGAGGTTTGAAACCCGGCATACGTCGATATCTCATTTCATAAACTTTCTCTATTCAGATGTTATAAATGTGGCTCAATTATTAGAGCGAGATAACGAGTACTGGTCAACCGAGGACCATAACCGTGGATCGTACTGGAGATAGCGATCAACGTATAATGATAACCAAATGGAGAAAAAACAGACGGACAAAAATGGTAACCACTCTGGTGGTAATCATAGCCATGAAAATAGAAGAAGCGAAATCGGGAGGAGATTTTAAAAGAGAAGATTTAACAACGACCATGTGAAGACGACAATGCCTGAGAAGAATCGGTTCTAAGGAGGAAACGACCACCGGTCATATGCTATAAATGCGGGAAAGAAGGACATATCGATCCAAGCTGTCCACAATACTCAAGGTATGCTATAATTGTGGAAAGGAAGGACATATCGCTCGAGATTGTGCGATAGCGAAACCTAGTTCAATGGGGATCGGTGACTCAAAAAGATCGTCCCGAAAAAATCAAAGTCAACGATTCCGGAAGAAGCGTTTGTTGTGGATCGTCAAAATGCGAGGAACCCAAACGAGGTGATCACGGGTAAGCTATTTATAAATTCTTGCGAAGTTTATACCTTACTTGATCCGGTCTGCTACCCATTCATTTATCTCTCTCTGCTTGTGCTCAACGCTTAAACTTGACTCGGAGAAATTAGACTTTGACCTGTCTGTGGAAACTCAGTTAGGAGAAACTTTCATCACATCCACTTTTTATAAATCTTGTTTGATTCAAGTTGGTACCATTACCTTACACGTTGACCTTATCTCTTTAAAGATACTTGCTTTTGATGTGATTTTAGGGATTAATTGGTTAACTACTCATCATGCCAAAATTGATTGTTTTAAGTAAGGTTGTTAGTTTTCATATTCCTAACCAACCCGTTGTTATGCAATTCAAGCAACTAAACCATTAAAATCAATCACTTTCATATCTAATCATAAAGCTATTCGTTTATTGAAAAGCGAATGTCAAGCTTTCTTAGCCCATGTTATGGATTTGAATAAAGACACGTCAAATTTGAATAATATTCTGTTGTTATTGACTTTCCCGACGTATTTCTCGAAGAACTTCCCTGGTCTACCCCGAACGTGAAGTTGAATTCTTTATTGATCTTGAACTCGATACAAAGCCCATTTCTAAAACCCCATATCGAATGGCTCTATTGAACTTCAGGGAGTTAAAGGTCCAACTACGAATTGTTGGACATCGGTTTCGTCGTCCCAAAGACATCTCCTCGGGGTGCTCTGCTTTATTCGTAAAGAAGAAAGACGGGAGTATGCGACTTTATGTATTGACTATCGGGAATTGAACCATGTCACCATCAAGAATAGGTATCCTCTACCTCGTATTGATGACTTGTTTGACCAATTCACAAGGGCACAATTCTTTTCAAAAATCGATCTTCGCTCGGATATCATCAATTTGAAGATTAGAATCGAGGATATTCCAAAGACCGCTTTAGAACTGATGCGGGCATTATGAATTCTTAGTCATGTCTTTCGGATTGACTAATGCTCCTGCGGGCTTTCATGGATATGATGAACCGAGTATTCAAGGAATATTTGGATCGATTCGTTGTTGTTTTTATGATGACATCCTCATATATTCCAAAAGTCGTGAAGATCATGAGCACCATTTGAAGTGGGTACTCCAAAGGCTTCGTGAAAACTAACTATATGCCAAATTGAAGAAATGCGAAGTTATGGCTTGAGGAAGTAGCATTCCTTGGGCACGTGGTGTCGAAACACATGGAGTATCTGTTGATCCGGCCAAGATTGAAGCAATACAAAGTTAGAAGCAACCAAGCTCGGTGATCAAGTACGTAGTTTTTGAGCTTAGTTGGTTATTATCGGAGATTCGTGGAAGGGTTTTCTCGAATCGCTACTCCATTAACCCAAATTAACTCGGGAAGGATACAAAATTCGCTTTGGAGCGAAGAATGCGAGAAGAGTTTCCAAGAGCTTAAGAGAGACTTATTTCTAAGACTGTTCTAACAATACCATCCGGTTCGGATGGATTTGTTATCTACAAAGAATGCTTCGTGCAAAGGGGGTTAGGATGTGTTCTCATGCAATGTGGGAAAGTCATAGCCTATGCCTCATGACAACTTAAAGAGTATGAGAGGAATTATCCTACTCATGATCTAGAGTTAGCGTGAATGTCGTTTCATGCTTAAAGATATGAAGGCACTATCTATATGGGAGAAAGTGGAGATATATTCGCACCATAAAAGCCTTAAATATTTCTTCACTCAAAAAGAACTCAACATCTGGCGGCCGACGTTGGCTCGAGCTATTGAAAGACTACGACCACACTATTCAATACCATCCTGGAAAAGCGAACGTGGTAGCTGATGCGTTGAGTAGAAGATCATATGCACGAACGAGTGCGATGATGTCAAGTATACGCATAGAGCCAACTTTAATAGAAAAAGTTAAGGTTGCTTAAGCCACCGAATTTTGAGGAATCGATGCGTATGAAGAAGAAAGTACAAGAAGGAGCTATTCCTAAGCGAGAATTGATGAAGAAGGAATACTTGAGTCCACTCTGACTTTGTGTTCCTAACGACTCGATTTGAAGTACAAGATTATGATGGAGGCACACAATACACCATTTGCAATCCATCCTGGAAGTACTAAAATGTATCATGATCTTCACATACATTTTGGTGGAACAATATGAAGAGAGAGATTGCAAAGTTTATCTCAATGTGTTTAACTTGTCAACGTGTAAAGGCGAGCATCCGGTACCTAAGGGTCCGTTGCAACCACTTGAGATTCCGAAATGGAAGTGGGAACACATTACCATGGATTTCGTTCACGGGTCTTCCTACTACGGTTTCTCGTGGCATCAATGCTATTTGGGTTATTGTTGATAGATTAACCAAGTCCGCTCATTTCTTTGCCGACACGGAGACTTATTCACTTGAACGTCTTGCTAGTATGTGACGTGAATGAGATTGTGAGGTTGCATAGCATGCCTCAGTATCCATAGTTTCGGATCGTGACCCAAGATTCACTTCAAGATTTTGGGTTAGCTTGCAAAAAGCTATGGGCACGGATTTACGATTGGCTTCGGCATACCATCCTCAAACGGACGGACAATCGAAAAGGACTATTCAAACTCTTGAAGATTTATTAAGACTCGTGTCCTGAGACTTCAAGGGCGGTTGATAAGTATTTACCATTGGTGGAATTCTCCTACAACAACAAAGCTTATCGAGCAAAGTATAGGTGTAGCTCCATTTGAAGCATTATATGGACGAAAGTGTCGCTCTCCAAGATGTTGGGGCGAGGTGGGTGAAGCAACACTGTTGGGACCCAAGTTGTACGTATGACTATGGAAAAGATCCAAATGATTCGACAACGATACAAACGGCACAAGATCGACAAAAGAGTTATGCGGATCTTCATCGAAAGGACGTGGAATTTAGTGTAGGGGATCATGTATTGTTGCGAGTTGCTCCCTGGAAGGGAGTTACAAGATTTGGGAAGAGAGGAAAGCTCAATCCACGATTTATTGGTCCATTTCAAATTCTTGACCGAGTAGGAAATGTAGCCTATAGACTCGCGTTACCTCAAAGTATGTCTCGTGTTTCATAATGTGTTTCATATATATCATACTTCAGTAAATATGTGAAAGACCCGAACCACGTTATAGAGTTAGAACCTGGACGAGATAAATAGAAGACTTAACGTATGAGGAGGTACCACAAAGATCTTGGATAGGAAGGAGCACGTCCTACGCCAAGAAAGGTCATACCACAAGTTAAAGTTTTGTGGAGGAATCATGCTATAGAGGAAATGACCGGGAATTGGAAACGGAAATGAAAGCGAGGTATCCTCACCTTTTGAAACACACCCAGTGCGTCGTCCATTTTTAGGGACGAAATTTCATAAGGAGGGGAGGTTGTAAGACCCCAACTTATTATTAATGAAATTTAATTTTCTCTATTTATTATTTTGAAATAGTAAGGGTTGATTTGATTAATGTGGATAGTTAGGGGTAAAATACGCAAATATTTCAAAATAAGCAAGTGGTTATAAAATATTCATTGTTGTCGGGAATATTCGTTTGGTCGTGGAATATTAAATCTGTCGGAAATATTAAATGCGACCCAGGCGTAGTCATGTGTGGGCCCCATAACGGAAAGGGATTGGATGAAGAAAACGACAAATATAAGTTGTTTAAAAATAACGGTGTAGTTATTCTGGATTATCTTTGTTAAAATACTCGATGATTAAAACACAAGATGGCACACCAGTATTGCGCCAATTATTGATTCTTACGTAAGAAGGCACTACTCAATAATGGTTACTGATAATTCTTGCTCAATATTTTTATTGATTTAATAATTCTTTGCGTTGATATTTTATATTCTTCGTTGTTTCATAATTGTCATTACACATATTTTCATTATCGAAGCTAATAATTCATATTATCCTAATAATATTATTAGATAACATTATTGGCAATGTCTAAAAAGTTATGTCTAAGGAGAGGTTTGGTCACCTAATTGCATGGCGCCATGAGGAGAAATTCTTATTGAAAGCCCCTCTTTCCTGAGGCTCCTGGTTGTCAATATTGTGATTTTGTAATATTATTTGTGAATAATTAATTATTGATTCATATGATAAGGAAAATATTGATTTTATGTGGATATAGATGGAGAAAATTTTAATGTGACAATTGTTGAATTTTGAAATTTTATCTTTTTCTCGATAAAATAATTTATTTAAATATATTATTATATTATAATAATATAATAATGGTGATATTTTTACAACGAATGTGGGATATATGAGTATACGAGGAGGAAGAGTATTTTTGTTGCAATAAATATTTAAAATATATTAAACATGTAAATTGGACCCCATTTATTGAGTGAAATTTGATTATAGCACGTAAAAATCGCCTGTCAGGATTTCGGTCAATTTCATTTGGAATTCGGAAAAACTTTCTTCTGCAAAGTTGTAGAGAATTGAATTTCCTATAAAACAAGCCGAGATTTGAATTTTCTGATAAAAGAGCTATTTATCATGAATTATTGAAGTTCAAGTTAAAATAATTAATTTTTGAGAGTTTTAGTTAATTATTTTGAGAAAACGTTTTTTGCAACTAAGTTGGCCTCACATGTGATTCAAATGGGCTGAGATCAGTTGTCTAAGGTGGGCTAAAGAAAATGTGAAAAATATATTAATATTATATTCAATTTTCTACTTTTGGTGTTTCTAAGATTTTCCTATAAATAGGGTCTTGGGTTAGAATTGAAAAACACACCGTAAACCGAAGTTTCTCTCTATTTCTCTCTCGATATATTGAGCGTATTCTTGTGAGTATACTTTGAGTATTGTTAGATTTGCAAGTTCCTTTCAAAGACTATACCCTATTCCAAATTTAAAGTACTAATCTTTCGAGGTAAGGGATGTTATTTTCTTCTCAAATGATATTATTTCTTCAATATCATTATCTTTGAAATATTAGTTGAAACTTTTATCAAATTTGAAACTTTTCCATGTCGGGGTTACTATTCATGAGTTACTATTCACGAGTTACTATTCATGAGTTACTATTCACGAGTTACTATTCACGAGTACTTATTCATGAAGCGTGAAGATGTTTTTTGGGAAATTTCTATCTTTTGGTGTGAGATTTACTATTCACGATACTCAAGACTATTCACCAAAAAATAAATTTTTTTCTTTTTTGTCCAAAATATCTATTCGGATACTAGCTTTGATTGTATCCATGTTTTGATCATTCTTGAATTTTACACCACTATGATCATTTTGAGGTATTTTTGAACATGGATAAAACAAAGTACGAATCCTTAATCCTTAATCCTTATCATTTTGTTTCAATTGGATTCGCTTTTTTAAAAATATTTTTCATCATCCTCGGTCTTAAATGATGATATTATTGAATATCTTTGGCCAGAGTCAAAGATGAATGATTTCTGAAGAATATCTTTGGTCAGTAGTGCAAAAGATGAACAGTGTTTAGATGAACACGACCTAATCGATGAATATCTTTGGCCACATGGTGCAAAGATGAATATTTGATTCCGGATGTATATTGATTGATGTTACGGGGGATAAAAGATGACGATGAACTTTTAAATTCATACATGAAGATAGTAGTTTGCATTCTCTACTTAACTCTTCTAATGAATTATTATTTCTAACTGCGAATATTGATTTAAAATTTGTTGTCTATTGTATTCTATTAGATTTTTCCCCATTGAAGACTAACTTCAGTAATTTGTTGTATATTATCTTAGTCATAATAATCTTTACTTGGGCTAGTTGAGCTTTCACCCTTTTCCTTTTGTTCCATTTTTCTTCTCGGGAGGCGAGAATATAAGCGAGTACGAGCCTGAGGGTATGGAATGAAGGTTTAAGAATGAATTGTTTAGTAGTCCTCACCATTTTATAAAATAATGTATCAATAAATGTGATGAGGATTTATTTGAGTATAGATATTATGCACAGAAGATAATATTTGTATTCAAACTCACGCTTTTCTTGTTGTAATAATAAAGTTGTAGTTGTTTACATACTACGTATATTGACATCTCGTAATGGGTGATGTATACCTATTTTGAGGCGTCACAGTTGGGGTCTTACATGCATGCATAAAGTTCTAATGAGCTTAGAATTATTATTAGTATTCATAATATGAATATGAATATTAATATTCATATTATTAGTATTAGTATTAATATTAATATAGTAATAATAATTCATATTATTATTACTATATTAATATGAATTATTATTAATGTAGTTGTTGAATGAGAGACTGCCATTAGAGCAATTAAGTAGCTATGGAATGAGAGACTGCCATTTTCTGTGTTGAAAGAGTTTGAGATCTGAAATTCAGAGAAACGTATAACCAAAAAATGGTGATACTGATAACTGATAACTGAGATTACCATCAACTGGTCATTTTGGAGAATTTTTTAAGACAAAGCTATCCCTCATATTTTAACTATTAATTCCACATGATGTTTTTGATATTTTCATATGAAAATCGTCGCTATAGATCCTACAACAATGATTTTTACCATCGCTATATACATCTATAGCAACACTTTTCATATGAAAATATCAAAAAGTCATGTGAAAATATCAATTTCCTTAATTTAACAATATGAACCAAATTCAATGTCTAATATTAAATTTTTATAGTAAAAATGTTCAGTAACCACACTAAAAATGGCCTCTAGTGAAGGACAAATCATTCACAAAACATACTATATCACTCACAAGAGATTTATTGTGAAGAAATATTTTTTTCACACGATTGCTCGCATTAGAACTCCTCGCAATTGAAAATCCTTCGCTAAGTAGTAACTAAAATTTTTTTGTGAAAGATATATTGTGAATAACTTTTTTATTCACAAATTGTAATTGATAATGAAATATTGTTATTTAGTGAAAGATTGGTTTCTTTCATAAATAATATTTTAAGAACTATTTGAAATTAGTGAATAACTTTATTACCTCACAAATAATATATTATGAAGAACAAATTTATTTAACGAGAGAAAATTTTCCTTCACTAATTATAAATTGAGAATGTATCTTTAAATTAGTGAGGAAAATAGTCCTTCATTGATGACTAACTAAATAACTAAAAAATTTTAGTGAGGAAAATAATCCTTCATTTATTCATTATAATATCTCATTAAAATATAAATAACAAAAATGTGCACATAAATTTTATATATACTAAATGAGAAACTAATTATTATATCATTTCAAAAGTATATAATGTATACAAAGCTAGTATAGCCAATATACACACTAAAATTACAAGACTTGTTACCAAAAGCAAGTGTCATATCACCTACAATATGTATCCACATATATTACACAACGAAAAAAAACTCTAGCTATAAAGCATAGTAATTGTTAGCTCCTCATTATCTTTGTTTTCAAGTAAGTCAAGGTTGAGCCTTTAACTTCATTTTGCAAGAAAAGTATCAAAACCTCTTCAATACTGCAAGAAAAGTATCAAACCCCAATTTTGCAAACATGAATAACAAAAGATTTACTAGCAAAACTTAAATTAAGTTACGAGATACTCTAAAAGATTAGTTATTAGAGAACGGATCCAATAACGTATATTAGATTTTAACACTCTCCCACAGTGACCATCCTCTATCAGCCAAAGCACACTACATTGTAATGTACATAACAAGAGGAATAATTTCTTGTTTGATTACCGAGGGGCTTCATTCTATATTATTTTTAAAAGATAAAATACTCTTATTAAAAATTCTAAAGCAGTTTTTCATTTTACCTGGAAGATTCTACAAGAATATTTGGAACACCATTGCATCTGCTTTCATGGCTAATTCTTTCACGAAGTCTAATATATCAGCTACACAAATTACACAACTCTGTCCGATTCCCACATAATTCCTAATATTACAATAACAAACATATTCAGAATTTTAGACTGGAAGAGTTTTACTTAAAGCTTCAATAAGAAAGCATATAAAGTTACTACCTGATGCTCAAGTAGATGTGCAGGCAATGGAAACTCGCAGAACTCACATGTTACAGTTCTTTGGGAGAAATTTTCACCTTTATGCACGGCTAAAACTTCACGTTCCATTGTCTCACTGCAGAGTGAGCAAGATACCTGCGCCAAAACAATAGCCAGTAAATCACTATTACTGCGAGGCTATACTCCAATTTGGACTATACTAGAAGAGTCTGGTAAAAAGGGACAATTTTATCCCAGATAAGATAAATATATTGGACAACCAAGTCGTTTCATCCCCCTCTTATGGAAACGTAACAACAACAAACCCTTTCTCCCAAAAGAAGTCATTTGTGAGTTCCACCTGAAGGCCAAATTATGCAAATAACATATACTAATCCCCTTTTTATCTTAACCAAACTTGTGATTAGTACCCCCAACAAGACAGATCACTACAACCTGACAAAAGTTCATCCCCTTACTGCTTACCCAAAGCAAAAAGATAATAATGCGTGAAGAATAACATTTTGTACATCTAGAGCTACTGAGGAAATTAAATGAGCAGATTCAACTTAAAGTTGTTGCCAAGATTGTAAAGGTGCATTTCAAATATGAAGTTTCAAAATTAGTTGTCCATGGAAAGGTCATGTATAGCTACATAGATAACAAATAAGTAATTGACTTCTTCATAAATAATAACTGAGTTCCAGATCTAAAGCATTCCTTCATAGTGTAACTGTAACATTAGGGCAAAATTAAGATTGCAATAGAGCACGAATGCACCGAATCAATTAGTAAGGTTAAACGTACATATGATGTGGGACTGCATAAGGTCTGCTTAGTATCACATATACATATATAATGTGTACACACACGCACAAAGAAAAGTTACGTCTATAGAAGCATACATTAGACATAAAACAAAATTCGTGGGGATAGGTTATCTGATGGAAGGAAAATAAGATAATATATAATATACCTGAAAGAGATCTAGCACAGATAGTAATTCTTACAAAATTAGTTACAGGTATCTTTTTGTTTCTTTTAGCTCCTAATTTTATTTATTCAATTTTACAGGATTTAGATCAAAGCTTCTAATTGGTATATATTTCTGCAATTACTTTCTAAATAGGTTTGAGTGTGGCATGTTCATGATCAAATATTGTGACTTCTATAGCAGAGATGTGGGACTCTGTTTTAATCAGGTACTCCATGTGCTGGTCACCTTTGTATAATTTTGTTTGTGTTTATCTTCTTTTGGTAACAGGAAAAGTTTTAAAGTTTAAATTGCAATCATTTGAATTTTTTTAACATGTTAACTAAACTATCAAGCATGAAGGTCCTGGACATCGAATCCTGTGCTGTTACAAAATATTGAATCAGGTAGAAACAGACGGGAAAAAACAAAGGAAGTTTACGAGTTTATTCTGATGCAATATTCAGAACCTAATCCTTGACATCTTCCTAGTTGGAGTATGCAATTGCTTCAATGTTGCTACGCTTTCTCTTGGTTATTTTGTTTTGTTTTTGTTGGGGGGAGTAGGGGAGGTTGACAATGTCTTTTTGCAATCTGGGCTGTTTAGGTAGGCCTAGTTGGGAGAAAAAAATGATCTTTTTCCGGTTTATGGAGTTAACTTTGATTCTAAATTAACTATCTCTAGGATAGGCTAGGAAGAAAGGGTAGGAAGAAAGGCTAGGGAAGAAACATAAGGTTAATTATAAAATTCACGAGCCTCCTAGTGCTGGGTGTGTGTTATGTATATTACACACATATATATATATATATATATATATATATATATATATATATATAAATGGAAACAAAAAAATAATAATTATGTAAAAGCAGGGAAAAACGGTTTACAAGACAAAACCGCATACCGGTGTATGAGTGCTTAAGAAGTGTTCCTCAGCATATTTTTTGGGAACCATCTCCCCGCACACTTTACATTTTTCCAGATTCCGGGAGCAGTGAGCATAGTGCAAGTCAATATTTGAAGAAGGAATGTCTCTGTCGCTGGATACATAGAAAATTACGTTAATCAGCAAACAGTTGCTACTTGCTAGGTTAGACAATTAAAAATGCCTACTTCAAAGACAAATTAAATTTGCAGAACCAATGCAGAGAAGTAAATAGGCTGAAGCTCAAACTCTTGATAATAATCCAGCTAAAACTTCATTTATCAATTGCTTCAATATACATAATCCAAATAATTCAAGCTAAATTTCCCTTGGGACTCAAGAAATAAACTGTGTGTGACCTCCAAACTTTACTTTAAGATAAACACACTATCAAAGTCTTAGAAAGGTATGGAACCCTAGACTAACCATGAGGAGGACAAGGACCCCTTGACTAAAGTAATACACTCTGACTGAAGGAGAATGGGAAATGACAGCTAAAGTACAGCCAAGGATCCAAAGTTCCAAACACAAGAATAGTAACCAATCTTGCACATCAAGCACTATTTAGCAATGTTAACTTAATGCAAGGAGGTGAGAGGGTAAATCTTTCGTATGTTCTTTTTGCAGTTTTGCTACTAAAAAAATTGTAGAAGATGTCTCTTGATTTTACCAGTTGTTTCACTCAGAAATGATCGGTACCAATATTACGGACTAGGATTACCAGAGTAGTGGAGCGAGCAACCCCATCCCATTTGTTGAAAATGCTTCTGCTGTTTTCTGTCCACACTCCATAATCCATCCTGTGGTCCAGATAGGAAACAATAATATTGCTGATATTCCAATTAATTGAAATAAGGAATTGATTTTTTTTAATATTTATTTTGGGGTTTGGAGTGAGGGTGGTTTAGCAAAATCAAAACCTAGTGCTTACCCTACAACAAAGAATGCATAACCATCTAAGTGGTAGCTCTGAACAGTACTATCACCATTCTGTAGTATGATTTCCATAAATCCTCTGTAACTACCATTAATTAAAGAAGTGCCAACTTTTGCAGGTCTGTTCATCAGTCTATAGGGGAAATCAAGCTTGTAAACCCCAGGAATGTTAAATTGCTGAGCAAGCTTCAGTGGTGTTGAAGGTGAAAAGTGTGAAATACCGTTGAGAGTAGCACGCCATTTTCCATCTATAAGCTCAGCAGGCCTATTGAGAATCACATAGACATCTGTTACAGTAATCTGACAATATCTGAAAGATCCTTGAGGATTTGGACGAGCAGCACCAGCAGAAACATTCCATCTGCAGAATACCAAACACAATCATGTAAACAATAGTCAGACCAAAATTATGAGAGCATCCAAAATTTACCCCCATAAACAGATAATCAATTTTCAAGACAATGAACTGCAAAGGAAACAAACATGGTCAGAAACCTTCTTTCTGATTCTGAAGCTAAGATGCAGCATCATTTGCCTCCCCTCCTAATGAAATTGGTAACTTACAGCAGTTGAAAGAGATATCTACCCCATTATTCATTTATAAACTTCAATTTCAGGAATCTGGACATCTTTGTAATACTTCAAAAGTTTAGAAGTTTTTTATGGGGATAATATGCCGTGTTACACCAATCTAAGGAGAGGCCTCAAGAAGATTTCTAATATAATATAGAAAGATAATTCTTTCACTACAACCTTATGGATCTTGCTTGATTCATTGAGAAAAATCTGTCATATTCATTAGGGGAATCTGGAAGAGGACCTGAAGCAGGCCCTTGAGAATTGGAGTAGTGCAAGATGGCTACGCCTTTAGCTCTAGTCCAAGCAGAGGAATTGACAAACCGCGAACTGGCAACGATGTGTAGCATTTTGATCCATTGTGACCAGAAACGAATATGACTGGCCAACGTGAATATCCATGTTTGCATAGTTCTGCTGCACGGTGTATGACCCTTCAGTCTCTACAAGAAGCAAGTTATGATTTTGGATTCTGAAATTCAAACTAGTAGCAATACCAACATTGTGCACTCGAAGGTGATATGTTTTTCCTGTTACATGTAAACTAACCAACTATTATTCATTATTTGAGCTGCAATAGTTTTAACTGACTACATGATATCAACAACACATTTAAGGCAAGTTCTGTAAATAAATAGGAAATTATATAATTCAGTATTTCAATATATACCTGCATATATAATCGTCAATTCTGGGGTAGTGAAACAATGTTTCAAATACATAATTGCATATTTTTTATAGAAGGTGACGAAGATTATAAGATGTAGGGTTTATAGTGTCAACAACGGTAGCATTTAGTGTGTTTGCCACCGCACCACAACTAGTGCAGTCTGTTTTTGAGTTCTGAATGTTGCATTTATAATAAGTTATTTGTAAATGAACGATATTTTCAAGTTCAAGCACACTAAACCCTCAATATGCCAAAGCATTTACAAAAAGTAACATTGATTTGAAAAGAATAACAAGATTATAATGTTCTGAACCTGAAGTTTAGGTATAATGTTCAGATATTCCTGGACACTTTTATCGCGAAAATCAGGCTCTTCTATAAGAGCAATATCATTTGTCAAAATACCATATTCTCTAGTAATTACCTTAGCAGTATGAACATTGTCACCAGTAACTATCCGAACCGTAATTTCAGTATCCAAACAAGTTTTTACAGGTTCTTTCACCTCAGGGCGCACCAAATCCTATTAATTCCAACAATCGCTATAAGTGTGTAACTATTATCCAAAATATTTTCCACGTTATTATTACCATTTCCCATATTCTTATAAGCTAAACAAAGTGTTCTTAACGCTTCAAAAGCGTTCTTTGGCGGCGAATCCCTTTAAACCTCCATGTGTATCCAAACTCAAAACATTATGAGAGCAATTAATGTATGCAAGTTCATCCTGTTCAATTTCAAATCCAGCTTTACTGACCTCGTCAGAGAGCTTGTGCATGGATTAAATACTAATCGCTATACAAGATAAACATAGAATTAAAATTTTAATTTTTTTTTAAGGCAAATGAACAATATAATGTGAAGAATTTTAGTAAATATCATACCATCAATGAAATGTAATGCAGCCCTTTGTACGAATAGAGCTATATGGATCTTTTCTTATAAAAAAATGATAGCAACATTAGTATTTCTAAACAAAAATGTTGGATATATGTGTGTGTGTTTGTGTGTGTGTGTGTGTCTATGTGTTTGTGTGACAAGTTTTTAAGGACAATGTTATTTTGTACTTTTGTTTTAAAATTTTCTATTCTTTGGTGCACGAAGTAAATGAAAAACAGAATGATGAACTTATATTAGAGATGGAGAGTTTTTAAAAATACTCAATTACTCATCACTGAAACTTACCTTTTTAGGCTGCAGGTTGATCTCGACATGACGATTAGTATAGTCTTTATTGAGAAAAGGAAGATAGTGGACAATAAATTATCAACCTATTAGGAAATGGGAACTAAGTTGTAACATTTTTGTTTTCATAAGTAAATCAAACTGAACCACAACATATTCCCACATGAAACTTGGTTAAACGAAGTACCCAAACAAGCATAATGCAAACAAATAACAAATAATCACGTATAACTTGAGCATAAAAATGTAAATTCTTACTCCGTATAACATTAATCAAGCAAACATACCATGATATGGCATAGGGTCATATGATTGAACAACTAGAAAATTTTCATTATATAAGATAACTCCGTGCTCACTACTCAAAAGTCAGCCAGAAAGTGTATTGACTAAGGGCTTTAGAATGCAAAAAAAAAGTTACAATTTAATGAACCATTTCCTTGTGCAAATGGGAGCACCACGTCCTTGCTCAGTATCACTTAATTGTTTATCACGAGAGGTGAAAATTGAAAATAACCATTTATGTTGAAAAGATGGGAATTTTTACGTAACAATCACAAACCACGCCCATGAAATAAATAATAGACCCAGGAAGGCCCAAATTGAGATGAGTATACCAAAATAACTGTTGAGCTTTTATAGTGTAGTTTGATTTCAAATAAAGTAATAAACTTAAGAGAATCACTCGCTGGCAAAGGAAAATAAAGACAAACAATAAAGTTAAAATATATGCATATATATATGATATGGGTTATACCGTGAATAGGAAAATGGCAACAATAGCCTGAACCGCTTGTTGGAGAAGAACACCTTTGACTACCGTCTTCTTCCATACTGAATTCTTATCATCTTCATCCTTCTTCGAATGCAACCTATAATTCAAGAGATCCAAACATTAAATATATACCTGAATATGTCCAATACACCACAAGCGGTACCACAATCCCCAAGAACTCATCGAAAACACTAAATTCCATTACAAATTAGTAATCAAATACAGATATAGTAGTATCACAATCTATTAATCTATAATTAATTAAATAGTAATAGTTAGATATTTTTCAATACAGTGGAAGCATTAAAACCAGAATTTTAAATGTGTTTGATCTGATGTAGGTTAATAAAGAAAAAAAGAAAAGAAATGACGGGTATGGTGATGATGGGAACTCACAGAAAGTATCAAGTGGTGATGGGAACTAACAGAAATATTGGAAAGAAAAGGAGATCGTGGAAAGAAAAGGAAATCGTGGAAAGGAAGGAGATGAGATGGATATGGTGATGGATATACTCAACCTATGGAGGAGGGATTGAGATGGTGATGGAGATTTGGGGGTTTTGGCAAAAGATTGGAGGTTGCAGATTTTGGGATTTGAAGGTTTTGGAAATCGTGGAAAGGAATGAGGAAGGCGAGTGATTTCATTTATTTATATACTAGCTATAACCCGTGCCTGAAGGCACAGCGTAACGAAAAATTAAATTAAAAATCGAAAAATATTACATTATCTAAAGACATACATACTCAATCATCAATACATATCCAACAACCAAAACATCGAGCTAGTCGGTACTAATTTCAAGAAATTTCGGCAAAATTTCCTTTAAAAATAGATATCCAAAAAATTCTAAACCTGTCTACAAAACTTACAATCATCAATACATATCCAAACCACCAAAAAAAACCATCATTCCATACCCAAAAATCATCATAACCATGTATAATTAATTAACTTTATAAAAGACGGAACACAAAAAATACAAATGGGCAAAAAATAGATAAACAACATGTTGCATAAGACCCATTACTTTACAGCTTGCACCAAGTATCCTTCAATGTATGCCTGAAAATATTTGAAATATAAAAATTATCGAAATATGTGAATCAAAATAAAACAACTGTAAATTCGAAACATAAGAACCCTTACTTTACCCTGAATTATAAATGACATGTAAAATAAATAATAAATTGTTCATGAAAATAAAGTACAAAGCACAAATTTCTCAGATTCAACTTTATTAGAGGAGACTATTCAAAAGATTATGTCTGGTATTGGCGACGTTGCCTTTGTCTCTTTCATTATTAAATTTTGCCCACTAAATCTTGTTTCACCCTTAAGGAAGGTTGATACTGTGAAGTGGGTATAGTAACTGTATAAGGATAAAGAAGATAGAAAAAAATAAATCTCAGATCTTTATACCCAGGAGCAATTGGGCCAAATTAGATCATCTGATAATTCCAGCTTTTTATTTGTCTACAGTGTTTGCCTTATTCTAGCAGCTCTTTATCATATTGCTTCCGATCCTAATTCCTATTATGTTAGTTTTTACCTCAGTACCAATATCTCCAACGGAGGAGAGCCTCCTCCCTAAGCCTCAAACACAAGATTCGAGTAAAACTGAGCACAATGTAAATGAGGTGATTTTCAGTGAGGTTGAAGATGAGAAAACCTCAGAAATAGATTCACTTCCAGTATCCTTTAATTCTTAGGTAGTGCAAAATGATTAAACCAACTGATTTATGCTGACCTGACCAGTATCCTTTAGTTCTCCTTTGAAAACTTTGTCAAATCCTCATTCACCAAGAAAGTAATCTAGACTGAAAACTTTGTCAAATTCTTCATGGCTTGAAATTCACCAGCTGATTTCAAATTGTTGGAAGTTGAATCAGAATAAAAGGTTGAGTTTATTAGATATAAATATAACATTAAAGAAATTGAATATTAATTTACTACTGCTGGGTATAAGGATTCTTTGGCAATAAGAATATGTAAGCAGTCAATGGAATATAATAAAAAATAACAAATGGATTACCATGAAATAGAAATATTTTTTCTTCCAACAAAATACACATGGTGAGTAAAGCTTAATAGATAAATTCCACTATGATTCTCACAAAAAGAGCAAAAGTATAATTACAACTATTAGAGAACCCCGAAAGCATAGAAAGAACCCACAAAAAAGTACACAATTCATAGAACTCACAAGAAATAATTTCTCAAAACACTAAGACTGAACACATCTAAAAAGTCAAGTAACAATAAAATGATGACATTAATTGATGACAGTCTACAAAGTATTATGGAGTCTGGAACTGAATTATATTTACCCCAATCAACCTACCTCAACTGTTTGGCTTACACTTTTAGTTACCAATTGCAACACTATCCATTCAAGAGGACAGTTTAACCAGTTTGTTTCCATAAAATTTGTTAGTGATGTTGGGTCCAGTGATGTTCGTACAGTTCTGTAATTTTCTTTCAGGTATTATGGAGTGTAGTTGATTACAAGATGTGGTGCACTATATAAATCAAAGTATGATCTTTCGCATTGGTACACATAAAAAGTGAACTCCATCACACTCCACAAATAAACCAGATCCTTTGAACAAGGAGACTTCTTAAACACTATTCTACCTAACAAACGTTTTTAATATGTTTTACATAGAACTATAGACCTCAACCACTCCAACAATATTCTTATCACTACTATGTACTTCTCAAACTATAGGAATTTGCAACTGAGGTACTTGAAATAGAAAGAAAACGAATTCCAGTGCCTTCTAAATTGAGAGACCAAATAGACTCATATGGTACCTCATACCTGGAGGAAGGATCTATTTAGAATATTTACTAAATGACCATGACCAGTTCCAGTTACTTTAAAATAAAGTTGTTAGAAGCAAAAAGAGTAAGAAGGTAAAAGGACACAATTTAAATACACATAAGAAGTACCTGTTTCTGAAGATTCAGAAGAGTCGGTATCTCTCTTCTTAATTCAAGATGCTCTGCGCAAACAGCTTTGGTTGGAACCTTTGGTTTCATATTAACCTGTAACAGGAATATATGTAGTGTTTATTACATTTATCATGATAAACTAAAGAAAATTATTTAGCAAATAAAGAGTTATATATATAGAAACTCTACTAAATGTAAATCCATAGAACTCCACTTACATTCCTTCCCAAACCCCTCCCCCCATGAAAAAAAAGAGGAGGTTTCTTTGGGATGGAACAACTACCACAGGTACAACTGAATGATATTAGTTTTTTTTTGCATAATTAAGTTAAAGAACAATGTACCTGATCAATAAGCATATAAGTTATTGATATATTCCCATGGTAATGAAGCGGATGCAGACACTACAAATAAAACAAAAAAAAAAGCTTCATCACATGCTAATCAAAATTTAACCTAGCCCATGATACTGCAGTTTACAATAACAAACCCATACCAAAGAGAAAGAGAGACGGATAATACTGACAGGCACATCTGCTAAAACCCTTGATTGAAAATTCCCAACAACAAAAAATTTAAACTAAAACAAAATGAAACAGGAAAAATAAAAACACTTAAGAAAAAAAAGATCAATTCATAAACACAAACCAAGCATCAATGCTCAATATTGAACCCTCTACATACCAAAAGACTTTAAAATAAAACCTTGTTGCTTGCTGCGATAGTGATTGAAAATGAATAATCCCCTGCGATATGGCATCCGAAAAAGGCTTGATTTTGGGGGAAATCTTTGTATTGGATTTTAAACATAAAAAGGAGACAACTTTCTCTCTCCTCAAAATGAAGGAAATGCCCGGCGGGATAAGGAGAAGGCGGTATGAGAAGGGGGCAGAGGTATAAGGCGGGACTTGGGCAGAGTATAGGGGGATTTTTGAATTAGGCAATTTTATTTTTTTTGTGAAATGAATTAGGCATTGGATGTTGAAGTTTTAATCGAGGCCGTTATTTGTTGAAGCCGTCAACGACGACGGAGAGACAAGGATTGATCTCTGAATGCGTATTGATCTCTATATGGTAGTTATAGATTCATCGTCAATTTAGCAATTATCATAGCTAAAAAAAATGGACAGCTAGATAGTGATCCGCCATATAAATTATATGCATTTGTTGTAATAATTTGCATAGTACATACTACATACGCTAAAGTCACCAAAAATTCATGCTTATGTATCATCATACAATAATTCACAATATATATAACTTAAGTTTCCATAATGAATCATTATGAACAGAAACATGAGCTGAATCGTACAAAAAAACTTGCAAAGATGAGCTGAATGCAAAAAAACTTGCAAACTTGCAAAAAACTTACAAAAAATCATTACTTTCCCCTCCCCGTTTTATGAGTTCGCTGGTCGGTGTCTCATCCAGAACAATTTTTTATTTCTGGTAAGAAAAAAAGACCACATGAATATCCAGTTAGATAGTTTAAGCTTAATTTACTGGTATACCAACTGCCAAGCCACCAAGACGATGTCTGTTCAATAGCTAAAAATCTCCCTTTATACATACATAGAGATAAAGGTTCTCCCTTTACACAATTTATACATAATCGCCCTTTATACATAATCGCTATATATTGCCCTTTATACTCTGCATTAATATTATTACACAATTTCCAGGGACTTCGTTTTGAAGGGGAAAAAAGCAGTACAGATAAAGGCTCTTCTTTTCATTTCAAATTATTCAAGTATCAATATACAAAGTGTGGAATATGGGAAGAAGAAAAAGAACTTACCGTTTTGGAGGAGGCGGAGTAACTCCAGTGATGGCCTAAGTATTAGAACTACCACCAGTATCAATCCGCTTAAAATCTCCATATCCTCTGTGCTTCTTCTCCATTATACAAATGAGCAGTTGAAGATTGTTGAAGGCAGCCCTGTAGATTTTCTTGAGTTTCGATTCCAAAAGAGTAACATTGCCGAGCACTTTCATTGGTTCATACTGTGGACTATTAATTGAGTTCTTGTTGAGAAATATGCCCAATTGCTCACACCTTTGAGTTAGTTGGTTTATGAATTTTGGAATGCTGGACTTCTGCTCAGTGGTGCCACCAAAACTTATTAGTTGCCACCTCCCAATTCGAGTGCCTTCGAAGACATGGCTGTCCAAAAGGTTCCACTGACGATCACAACGGGAAGGAGTTAGATCTCTGATGTGGCCACCATCCCCGAGCTTAAGCTTAGGAGGCTGAAGAATTCGTCCACTCAATTGTGTCATCTCTCTTGAAACATGAAGATCGAATTCTGTTGCCTGATTGCCACTGTCAATAAATAGAAGTTCAACCCCTAGAAATGAATAGAAGAGAACTAAAGCATATGAATGAGTGCTAGAATTATAGGTTTTACCTAGTTGGCCCAACTGGTCCTGCCATGACTTCATCTATAATTGGTTTTCGTTCTCTAGGTTTTTGGCAGCCCATCTTAAGTATTCTTGCAGTCTGATCATCAGAGAGCTTCCATTTGATAACAGTTTGTCCCGAAGCCAATCCAAGCCCTACCCCTATGCCTACGCTGGAGGAAAGTGACGCCGGACACGTCGAAGGTGTCGATATTAGGGGCTGGGTATGAGAGATTGGGGCTGGAATTAGGAATGGGTATGAGAGATAAGAGAGATAAGCAAGCTCTGTGTGTAAGAAGAGAGAGAGAGAATGAGGGTTTGAAATGAGAGAGAGACCGAGGGTTTCAAATTTGAATTTGGGGGAAATAAGAGAGACCTGCTGACGTCAAGCTTGGATGGGACATTTGTCTATTTTCTCTTTCTGTTCTATTTTGTATTATAGATAGACACGCTCACTCGCCCAATGCAATGATGCATTTAACGTGTGCGTTGAAAGCCGGTAAAAAGAAGGGACAATGAAACTGGGACGGTGGGATTAATGAATGAATAAAGTCTGGTAATAAATTTCATCTTTTTCTTTCTTCGGCCGTAGCCACTAATAAATTTTCAGTTATTCATAACTCACCAGAAAGAAAAACTTTTTCCTTTCGGCAGGTTGGTTTTTCACTCTCTATATGTGTATATATGATGAAGTATTTCATATTCCGATCTTATTTCTCAACGGCTGATCTCTTCCGCTTGATTGTTGTGTTATTTTTCTGTAATTGCTGATTCTCTAGAACTGAACACTCGTAAGTTTTTTTAAATTCACTTGTAGTTTGGGCTTTATCTAAATCATAAACCCTGTTGGGGCTTTATATGAACATTCAATTAGTTCTTGATATATTGATTTTGTTTTAGGCCCTGAATTCTACAGTTGTATATGTCTTGGGGAATATAAATCTGTTTTGAAGAGTGTTCTTTATTGAAGCTCCTTTTGATCATAGAGTTACGATTTGGGTAGTTGGACTTGCTCTGATTGAAACCATAAATTATTTGTAGGTAACATTATTTTGCATCTTGCTACCATCATATTTGATTGGAGGATATTCTTGGGGTGTGTAAATATTTAAAAGTTGCAAAATGTGAACTATGTTTGAAGTAATTGTTATCTTCAATCCAAAAAGCAAAGGCTCACCCAGCTGAAGGAAGGAGCTTTGGAAGCTTGGATTTGTGTCTAGGCTAGTGGATTTTTTTTTCTTCTGTTTTCCCGGAATCAGTCCTACAGATATGTAGTTTTATCGTCATATATGAAGCAATCTTTATAATATACCCTCCATCCCTATGTTAAAATGGACTCTTCTAAAATTCAGAAGTACTCGTGTCGGCACGATTACGGGTGTGGGTGTCGGGACACGTCAAGTTGGTGAGAGACGAACCAAAATGTTCTAAATTTAGGCGTATCAGACCATCCCAAATTGAGATTCAACTTTCTTTTTGAGACATCCCAAAATAAGAGCAACTTTTTTTATCGGAAAACCAAACTTCTTTAGTTTTGATCCTCATATTGAAAAGGAGAAACTGAAAGTAGAATGAAAACAGATCCTCTTTAACTTACTAACCCCTTCCCCCATCGCAAAATTAAATTTATAAGTCTACATATAACCCCGTGATTGTAGTAAAATACTTGAATAAAAGTAAAAAGGAGTCATGTCACAAAATTGAAATATCTAAATGTATAGAGTCACTCTCACTCACATGAACCTGCAACCACTTAGCATACTCTCAAGAACTCCTACCCATGTTGGGACTAAAGCAAGACCTTCAGGCATATCAACAAATGATTTAAAGTGATTTAAAGTGATTTAAAGTGAACAGACAATAAGTGATTTAAAGGCTATCAATGGAGTTTGCTGGATATTATCCAGACAGGCACATGGGCGGTTTCCACATTAGCTTCCTTAACAATCTAGCGATTTATTACATTAATAATGTGGGAAATTGGTCATGAAACATTAACATATAGCTGTTGATGCCTTGTTTGTTCTCTAAAAGCAAATTAAATAATTGGATGCGAGGTTTACTATAATTGTATAATATGCACTCAGATTTGTTGGGTGAGAAGAGATGCACCCATGTACCCCACAAATACATAGAGATCTGCAAACTAATATACTAATGCACAATCCAAAAACATGGCCACAGGTCACCAATGCCATGAAAGTGTGTGTCTATCGAAAGAATTCGGGATGGGAAGTAGCCACATAGGTTAGCAACCTATATAAGAAGAGGATGGGAACTTGTGTAAGCAACAAATACATAGTTAGGGACTCTAAGAAGAGATGTAATTGCCTGGACTTAAATGGGAAACATGGTCTAGATTAAGAAATAATATAGTTCATCCTGCTACTAAAATAATTCTTCCAAAGTTGTATTTATCTATCCACTCCTCAACAACTACTTACTGAAGTAAGAATATATGGTAATGACTATCTTTATCATCTAAAACAACTGCATTAACTGTGTAATTAGCTAATGGCCTGTTTTTTGAGTTTTATTCCGGCAGTAATGGAAGCGAAACTTGGAGCCTCTCTTCCCAAAAAAATTAAAAGTTTCAAGTGTTCCAATTTTCCCTTCCCTTCTTTCCCCAAAAATAAAACTTAAAAACAGGATGCAAATGAAAAAGCTTGGGTTCCATACTAAAGTAGACTTTCTAAAAGTTCCAAAGCTAATGATAATAATAACAATACTTTAGATTTTCTAGTACACCAGGATCTCCCACTACCAAATCATTGATTTCATATTTGATCAGTTGTTCACTTGACATGAATGCCTTTTTCTAGTTTTCCTAGGCTAATCCATCATTAGCAATATAAATCCTCGTAAAAAAACATTGTCCTTTATTCCTTTAGACACTTGTGCACATGCTCTCCATGACATAACATCTCTCTCCTACGCTATAAAACAATATATCATTGTTATATATTTTGTTACATACTTGTACAAATGGTCTTTGTTCCGCACAAAAGCATATCTATCATTCATCTAAAGGTCACCTCTCCTACTTATCGAAATAGTAAATAAATTAAAAAATCTGATCTATCATCCCTCTAAAAGACATGATACACAAGCACCACAAATGGGCCTCACATGATTCATCTACCTGTGAGATCGTCTTACAGCTAATCATTTCACGTTCCATGATTACTCAATAATTTTATTATTCCAAGACAATTTGAAAACTAATCAATTCTACAGCAAGATAGATGTCAACCTCAATCACAAAAGAAATCTAACAAGGCTACCAATGAAAAAACTACTAAAGCAAGACCTCCTGGCAAACAGCTTATAAGACAAACAGCTTATAATTGTGAATGATAACTTAATTAGTTAAGCCAATTTGAAAACTAATCATGTTAGCGTAACCACTAACTACTTACTAAGCAGTAACCACAAGTAAATTAAAGAAAATGAATTTACAAAGAAACTCAAATTTTTTCTTACCACTTATGGCACACAAAGTCAAAAGGGAAACTCAAATATTTTTTTTACCACTTATTTTCCTAAACAAAAATTGTTACTATAAGTATAACAAAATACACCATTAACTCCAAACATAGTAAAAAAAAATCATGAATATTTGGATTTGTACAATATAATCACAATCATAGGCCCTTCACTTCATGGTTAGGGATGGTGACACCTATCTCCCTCCATGAATAAAACAAAATTTAACAGTTACTGCACCTTGAGCTCTCATTAGATGGGATACGTTCTGAAGCTGAAATTACCATGTCAACAATATGGACGCATTAAGGGGAAGCACTTAGTTTATGTTGTATGTAAGCATGAGACTACAACTTAAATGGAAGGCAAAAAGATTACGAATGGAATGTTGCTAAATAACCAAAGAACTGTCATGAAAAATGCAGTATTCATCAAATAAAGATGGCAGTTAAAATGAATGAACAAAATCCATAAACCAATTAGTTATACCAACCAGCTGTACAGAAAAAGAAGAAAGATTGATAACAAACTCAAGCCTAACATAGTTTAGAAAAACAAAAGCAGGCAATAAAGAGTGGTAAAAATAACAATTGATAACAATGGCACAAACAGCTAAAAAACTAACAGATGAATAATAAAAGAACCCCGAAATGATAAGCCTAAAAATTTAATTTATAGCAACATATCAACTGAAATTTATAACTGAACTCGTTAAATGTCTCACTTAGAGATGAAACCAAACTGCTGATCAATTTAACCAATAAACTCCTCTTCTACTGCAAATTGCCATACCATTATATAATAATGGCCTTGTTGGCCCTTGTAGTGCACCCGCGGTACACCGTGATTGCCACTTAGAGTGCTGTGAGAATGATAGAGCAGAATGAGTAACAAATTCATGCATATTAGAATTACCCCAAGTTACAGCAGAATGAGTAATATAATCATACTATTTTAATGCCACCTGTTATTTACAGGTAAAAATAACAAGTCAATTTAAATCACAAAAGAACTCATGATCAAAAAACTAAAAGACAAATGCTACATACTTCTGTGGGGACTCTTTCGTTGATATAAATAGAAGAAACACGGCGGCCTGCATAAACTTGTCCGAAACCACCCTTGCCAAGCTTTCTTTATACTTTATACCCAGGGGAACCACCGACATAAATCTGCAAATAGTAAAGAAAATCGAAGGAATTAGATTCACTTCAATAAACTCATTCTCAAGGGAAGCCCAAGACGAAATGCTGATCAATTTAACCAAGAAACACAATTGTAAACATCAAACCAATCAAAAGGAGCCCTAAGGTGCCGAGGAAGAAATACCAAGATAAGGATTCTTGGATCAGGTGCCGAGGAAGAGGAGAGCCAATTAGGGCTGGGTTCTTCTGCTTCTGCGTTTTTCAAGTGAACCCAATTAGGGCTGGGTATGAGAGATCGAGATTCAAGCTCCGTGTTATCTCTCAGCTCTGTGTGTAAGCCGTAAGGAGAGAGGGAGAGATAAAGGGTTTAAAATTTGAAATGGGAGTAATAAGAGAGAGTAGCTGACGTGGATTTGGACGGGAGGTTTGTCTATTTTCTCTCTCAGCTCTCATTTATATTATAGATATACTCCCTCCGTCCTAAATTTCAAATTATTTGCTTAGTTTTGATTTTTTTAAATTAAATTGACTATTTTTAGAATTAATAATTAAGCATATATAAATATATTTCTAAAATTATAAAAATTAAGGTTAGTAATAAATTGTATATACTTTCTTTTGGTTATAATTTTTTCACCTATATTTAACAAAAAATAGTAAAAAGATTGGTTTTAAAAATGGTCAATTTGACTTTAAAAAGTCAAAACTGAGCAATTAATTTGGGACGGAGGGAGTAATACAATTTATATTTAGTATAATTGATTCTAAAAATTTATTTTAACAAAATAGTGATTAATTTTATCTCTCGCAAAAAAACCTCTCAACAATAATATATAGCGAATTTTAATCAAAAATTGTCACTAATTTTTTTTTCCTTCATTGTTCCCTCGCTAGAAAACTCATAATGTGAAGGACACAAATTTTCCTTCACTACATCCTTAATTTCTTGTAGTTTTAAAGTTAAATTGATCATTTTTATAATTATTTTTTGTACCCTTTTTAAGATTACAACAAAAAAAGAAGTATTAATCCCAATTTTTATAACTTTAAAATAAAGCTATATATGCTAAATTATTAGTTTAGCATTAGTTTTAAAAGTAATTAATTTGACTTTAAAAAGTCAAAATTGAACATTTAATTTGTGACTGTGGGAGTATAATTTTTTTATATTATAAAATTTTTAAATACATACAGTAAATATTATTCAGTTAATTAGGTGGTTAATATATCGATTTCTTCTTTTTCTGTGATAAACTAATTAAATATTGAATACCATTTTGTTGAGAAATAATTGGATGCATTATTGCTATTGGATTGAGAAAAATACAATTAAATAAAAGGATGAAGATCGACTTACTATTAATGAAGATATACGCGATGAATATGGGCTATCTTGTACCATTCTGGGCCACTTTCTTGAGCACATCTTTCTTTGAGAAGTTTACAATTTTGAATCTCCAGCCTGTTCAAGTTTGTGAGGCGTTTCATTGCTTCCAATGTAGGCATCCTAACTAAATTTCGGCAACTCCAAAGCTCCAGATGTCGAAGAGACGAGAGATTTCCTAGCCAATCAGGGAGAGCCTCTAGCCCGTCAAATCTTTCCAACGTTAATAGAGTCAATCTGGCATAAGAGGAGAGGTGTTGTAGTTGCTCAGGTAGCGACTTGAGCTTTGGCCATCCGATCAGATGTAGATCATTTAGGGAGGAAGAAACAGAAGAGATGGGGGCCCACGGAAAATGATCAAGGTCCGCAAGGAAGGGACCGATTCTCAATCCCTCAAGTCCGATTAAACTTGTGGAAGATGGAAAATGAGGCAAGGCATCCCAGTTTGCAAGACCCAACCTTCTTAGAGATTTGTTGTTTCCCAAAAACTCGACAACTATAGACGAGTTGATGAACTCTATGGTGCCTCCTTTGATTCTATCCAGGTCTAGATTGGTGAGAGAGTTCAATTTGGTGCATATCTTTTCTAGTGCGACGCTGTTCATTCCACCAATTCTTAATCTCTTTAGGGATGGAAAATGACTAGGAAGAATCATCAAATTAGCACAACCCCAAATAACTAACTCTTCAAGGAATGGAAACGACTTGGGATCATGTAGTACTGTGTCTGCTTCCATCCATTCCTCTAACATTGTCATTCCCCCCAGTTTGAGTTCTCTCAATGATGAAAATGTTTTTGCATCACCATGGCCACAGTAAAATTCTTTCCCAATACGCTTTACATTAGGCATATTATTTATATAAACGGACTTGAGATTAGGAAGGTGCCCAAGTGGTGGAATTCCTTCACATCTGTTGCAGTTTATCAGCCAGATTTCCACCAAGTTTTCAAGTACTACAGATGACCGACTTTCGGTAATCATCCAAGATGCAAACTTCTTGCCTTTGAAGTTTTCAACTTTCAACTTTTTCAAATATGCGGGAGGTTCAAGACCTTCCAAGACATCCTCATCATTGTACTCCAAATTATCATGACCCACAGGTTTCCAGTGAAACTCCAAATGTTGGATTTTTGATTTTTTCGATAAATTTGCCTTGCTGGCATCTCCCATGTTTGTCACTTCTTCAAGGCCATATATACTCAAACCACCTTTAAGATTGTTCAAACCTCCCAGATTCTCAATACGAAATTTCTTATCTGGACCAACCACAAAGAATGTCAACGTTTGTAGACAAGTCAACCGCTCTAGATCAATCAACATACCATACATATCCGATGTGCCGTTGTAAAAAGGATCTGAATGTATATGTCTCATATTAATTAAGTTCCCAAACTTTTTGGGGAGCTTCCATAGATATCCAAATCTTAGGGTCTGCAAGTTGTACAACTTCGTGATGGAATCTGGCAACTCTCTGATTAGGGTGAATTGGATGTCAAGATATCTCAAATATTTTAACTGTCCTACCGAGCTTGGTAACTTTGTAATAGAATAACTATCAAGAACCAAGACAGTTAAGTTTGTGAGATTAGGTATCATGTTGCCAAGGATACCACCACCCGTCAAATTTAGTGTTTGTACACTCTCAAAGCTTCCTTTTGATATTTTTGGTTTTATATCCTTGGCCCCTTTCAACCACACATGCTCTGCCTCACAAACAAGGTTCACCTCACTAACCTCCAGAGTTTTGCAATAATTTCTGGATGCGTCTAGTGCAAGGTCATGAACAAGATCGTGCATCTTACAACGAATGATATTGCCGTATGCATCCTCTTCTACATCTTGTAGCAAATAATTCCCCAACAAAGTGCTAAAATACTCGTTGCCTATATCCTCCATTGCCAAATCACTTCCTCTAGGAGGCTGAAGCAGCCCTAAGGCCATACAAATTTGGATTAACTTATCCTTCTTTATGTCAAAATCTTTAGGAAAAGTAGCACAATATGCAAAACAGTGTTTCAAAGATGAAGAAGACAAATTGTTGTATGTTAGCTTTAAGGAAGGCAAGACATCTCTTATGAGCCATGTTTCACTATTTTGGATCGACAACCAATCCTGTTCAGACTTCTTTGAGTACAATAAACCCCCTAGCGCCTTTATCGCTAATGGCAGGCCGCCACACCTTTCCACCATCCGTCTACCCATGGACTCCAAATTATCATTCTCCACTACTCCATCTTCTCGAAATGTTATTTGCTTAAATAGTTGCCAACTATCATCTCCCGATAGTCCGAGCAACATATGAGTAAACACTTGATAAGTAGGAGAAATTTGCATGGTTGAAACAACTTCATCCTTGCGAGTAGTCACCATAATTTTGCTTCCCTTAGCACCACCTACATCTACCAAACAACTTCTCATGCAATCCCATTTTTCTGAATTTTGGTTCCAGACATCATCAAGTACAAGTAAAAAGGTTTCCCCCTTTATATTTTCTTGAAGCTTTTTTATGGCCGCTTCCTGATTTTAAAATCGAGGATTGGTTCCGGTGAGAGACTGAACCATCTCGTTTAAAACCCTGATGACATCAAAATCATCAGATATAGTAACCCAGATTTTTTTCTGGAAAAAGCTCATCACCTCATCACTTTTATAAACCAAACGAGCAAGAGTTGTCTTCCCCAAGCCTCCCAATCCCACCACAGCAATGACAGATAAATCCTTTTCATTATTTTCACACAACAGCTTAACAACCCTTGATATATCATCATCCCTTCCCACTATCTGCGTCTCATCTATCGAGGGTGGGGCGTGTCGGATTTCACTACGTTGGACAGTGGCATTTAGATGCTCTACAGCCCTAAGTCCGATCTCTTGTGCCCATTTGTAAATTTTGTCCAAGGATATATTAATATTCTTGATCTTATGAGACATCTTGAAACGATATAAAATGCTGTTTTTGGATCGAAAAATGAAGTCACGTACCTTTCGTCCCTCTACCCTTCTTCGAAGAACTTCGTAATTGAGATCCTCCATTAGAGCATCAGCAACACGGGCTACATCTTTGAGCTTCTTCAGCCAGACTTGGACGGCCTCCACTGTCACTTGCTTGCTATCAGCATAAGACAACAGCGCGTCCACCAATTCCAATCTTTCACGCAGTGCTTGGAGATTTTCCTCAAGACCCCATGCCTGGATCAACTCTTCAGCTGCAAGCGAAAGAATCTTGCGGAGGAGTCCGCTTGCAAGATCAGCCGCAAATGCATCAACCATCTTCTTTCCTTAATTTCTATGCTGATATCAAGAAATGGGTTTGATTGATGAGAGTGAGTTTCTTCTTTTTCCCTGCTTCAGGCTTAAGAGTTAAAGTGCTCAACTATAATGGATGTCAGAATTAATGAAGCTTCGTGCTTGCCACGCGCAGGCTGCAAATTTACCTTGAAAAGGAATGCTTGACTCACCTTTTCACCAAGTCCTCCTCCAACTACCATGGCGGCCTCCACCTCCAATTCACCATTTGAAAATTCAACTGCATGAAATATTAACCTCGGAGAAAATATATTTTTGTTTTGGAGAAAAATTCACCATTTAAAATTAGAGATATATTTTTATTTTGAGATATATAAAATATCATAAAATAGGTGAAACAATGTATTAAAACCATTGAGAGATGGATGGTGGAGATTGAAAGGAAGGAGGAGGATTAATTTTAATTACCCGGTTATGCCTTTTTTGACCAATTTAATATCAAGTCTCCACTTTGAGCATTCACATGGTATTGTCATTGTCATAATAAACACTGCAAATAAAGGACAAACCCATTGCTACAACAATAATGCAAGTTAACTAGGCATCCCACCAAACCTTGATTTAAAGTTGCGGTATATATTTTGAAACCTCTTTTTTTTTTTTTTTATTCGACATAGGTTTTGATATTGGTTTCGGCGTACGCACAGTTAATTATTTAGGAACTTTATATTTTTAAAAAAAATATTTAAAAAATTGAACAATAAATATAACAAGATGGATCAATTAATTAATTAACTTGTTTTAGTAACAAAAGTCAGATACTGTATATTTTTGAAAATTTTGGCAAAATGTGCAGCTGACTAAAAAGCCAGCGAATATATAGTAATTTATTTTATTAGTTTTTCTTTACATTCAAAAGGATGTGTACCTGTTTGTTTTAGAATGTTCTTATACTTGGTTTAAGAATATAAGCTTTTATACTTTGATTTTGCATCTTTTAGAATGTTGATATATATATATATTCCGGATTTTAAGCTCATCCTTTATTCAACTCACCATAACTCACCCCTTTTAGCGACGGATGTCCCACTTCCACGTGCCCCTGCCATTAACAGAAGACAAACGGGGTTAAAATATAATAACGTGACAGGCTTAAAGGTTCAAAAATGTCCCTAATGTTTATACGAATGTCCCACTTCCACCCTAAACTAAATATTATTTTAATATTTTTAATATTAATTTAAAAATTTTATATCAATTAGTATTTAGTATTATGATTTTAATATTTTAATGATGTAATTTAAATTTTGTTGTTTTTTAATTAGTATTTATATCAATAATGTTTTTATAAAAATTTAATGAGTAATATTTAAAAATAAGATTAAAAAATAAATTTAAATAAACCAAAAAACAATTAAAATTACATTAAATTCTATTTTAAAATTAAAAATATAATTTAATTTTAAAGTTATAATTTGACTTTAAAGTTGAATGATGTTCAACTTTAAATTAATATAAATTTATTTAATTTTAATTATTATAATTATTATAACAAAATTACTAATTATAAAATTTATTTTATTCACTTTTACGAATTATTTTAATTTTATAATGTAAAACGGAGAAGTACATACAAACATATAAAACCGATTATTATAAAACTAACTTTATAATAAAATAATTAATTGATCAATATATAATATAATGCTCCGATTATCATAAAATTAATTTCATAATAAAATAATTAATTTATCAACACAGAGAGGAAACATCTGAGACACTGTTCCCTAATAGATCTAGATTTATATGAAACATCCGAGACGCATTATAGAAAATCAGTGCACAAAACATAGTATATATTCAATACAAACACAGCAAAACTCTCCAAAACATAGCAGTAAAGGTATCAAACAGCACAAATATGAAATGAATTAGTAGAACTACTATTAAATAAATAAATAAATGGCTATCAAATCTAGATCTGAAACAAGAAACCAAAAACCAAACCAAATCATAAATCTCCAGATACATGTATATACTCTATAAGATCATCATCGTCATCAGTAGTCACAAACCAACTAGCTGATAAGAGAAAAATACTCTTCTCTTCAGAACTTGAGTGCAGACCCGAAGAAGAAAGCGACGAACGTGAGAGCACAACCGACGGCGAACGACGGAGAAACAGATCCGGCCGAAGACGTAGGGCTCGGAGCCGGAGCATCGGATGCTTTGGAGATTCCGACAAGGGAGAAGACGGTGGAGATCACCGCCATTAGAGCAATTAAGGTAGCTGTGGAATGAGAGACTGCCATTTCTCTGTTGAAAGAGTTTGAGATCTGAAGTTCAGAGAAACGTTTCAAGAGGAAAGTGAAAGTTAAAAGGGTGAAGTGACTAGTGAGGGAGTTTATAAGGAGAATGATAAGTGTGACGGGCAGGGCCGTTGGGGCGGTCAGCTGCCCAAGTATTTACAGGCTGGAGATGGAAACTAGGTAGTTGACAGCTAATTGACTACATCATTTCCATGTGAAAATCTCCATCCATGTTCGCCCCCACACAATATGAGATGACACCTCACCCCACCCAAAACCCAATAGGAATATATAAATATTAATGATAAATTTTTTTTGTTAGAGAGACGAATAATAAGTAGGTATTTTTTATAATTTTTATTAATTTTATGTATTAATAAAATTTTATATTTATAATTAGGCATAAATTTATCGCAACTCAACAGAATACTCAAAATAAATACTTTTGAAGAAAAAAAATTTATATACTTTAATCATTCTTTTAGAGTATAATCTGAAAATTTTCTTTTTTATATACATCCCGAATATATAGCTCTCTCTCTCGAGTACCAACTCAAAAATAATACTCCTTTCGTCCCAAATTATCTGCTATTTTAGCAGAAAAATTTTGTCCCACAAGGATATTTTAGTATTTTTATCATACATATTGATATGTGTGTAGAACTCTAGAACAGCGGATAATTTAGAACGGAGGGAGTTCCTTATACATATGGGGTACTCCATATGTATAAAACAAATTTGCACTGTTACAATAAATTTGCACTGTTAAAATAAATGTTAAAACAAATTTTAAAATAAATTTTTAAACGTTTACAAAAAAATTTTAACTGTTACAATTTGCACCCCAAACTTTTGTTAGTGCCTTGGCCATTCACTTTTTTGTTAAGTTAAAGTGAAAAAGTGTCGTTTTATTACGTATAATGAAATTTAGAATGTCTTGAACACCTTTTAAAATTTAAGGGTTATGACGTAAATAGAAAGTAAAATTTGGGGTTCAAATTGTCTTTTAATCTAAACTAAAATCAACAAACTGAAGAAGGGTATGGAAGCAACCGAATAGCACAAGAGTAGCTTAAATTCCATACCCTATAATATTATAGAGATTACATCCATAATAATGGGTTCTTTGTGGAACAACCTCTTTAGCTCATTGATTGATTTTTTTTTTTTTTTATTTCACCGAAATTTCAACAGTAGCAAAAAGTTCTTTCAACAAAGAACGGTTGATGAAACCCCATATATATATATATATATATATATATATATATATATATGTATGCGTCCATATATCTGCAAGCAGGAACACAAGAATGTGGTTATAATTCTGAATTCTGTATCTAAGATGTTTGCATAACAACCAATGCTAAACATTGTTCTAGTGTACAGAATGTACTATAAGTGGGGAGATTGACAACAATACCTAAAACCCATGCAAAATGAATGAATGTAGCTCGATCATACCTCCTATTCCATTTCTCAAAAACCTAAAAGCTTCGGTGCTAACAGGAGCAGAGGTTCCAAGGTACTAGGAGCAAATTTTCTTGCAAAAAGAAAACAGACTGAAGTGTTTCTGCCATTATAAATGCATTCGTTACCTTCAAAAACTTTCTTCATGAACTCCTCTGTGATATCTGCTCTCCCAAAGGTAGCAGGATGGGCCCCACCCCTCGACCAGTCCGCCCAAGTGACGCTTCTATTTGCTATGAGATTTGGTGCTCGAATTGTCAGCAAGGTGGGAAAGTAATGCTCATCCACATAACATGCTGGTGTACAGAACTCGGCAAATTTTGGGTAAAATGTGGTGTCTTCCACTATGTGAGTTGCAAGCTTGCGGTTAATTTCAAACCATTGTGATCCTTTACGCCATTGGGTAATGTTTACTTCAGGTGCCATCATCTCATTATAGCGTCCTCTCCCGTGTGTGCTGGGGTCATCAAACGCGCCAATGAAGCTATATCTGGTTTTTTTGATGTGATGGTAGATGACACTGAAATTGTAGAGGGGAATGCATGACTCTGAAAGGAGAACGAACCATTCATTTGAGATATCAAGCAATGCATTAGCAAGTAGTCTTCTCTCGGCATCACAAATACTCATCTTTCCCCATTCTGACACCTGCAAAAACAAAAGGCACAGAATCATTTACCACTCACCAAGATGCCGGAGAATGGTGCAATACAAGGTTACAAAACCAAACATAATGAATCAAATACAAATGCATTATGTCCCAAGAAACTCAGATACTCCTACCATTCAAAAGCTACTTTGGATTCTTTAAAAGTTCTCATTTGTTAACGTTATATGGTGTTAGATCTTTTTTAATTTACTAGAAGGAAAAGTTCAAGATAAATTCATAATGCGATTTCCATGTCTCCTGCATCATGCATACGAAGTAGTAAGTTGTGACAAGAATCGACAATAGTGATGACATAAAATGACAACTAGACTAGGCAATGAAGGTGCAGACATACATCTAGATCAATCATAGACACAATGTAGTAGAACTATTCAATTACTCTGTAATATGAATTTCAGCACGATAAAGAACTGAGAATTTCAAAAATTTAAAAGCAGCTAGAACTATCACTGGGAACTAAACCTGAGTAGCGAGAAAATTTGAAATATTTTATTTTCCTAAATCCACCAGTCTCATTTACTACTCACAAGATAAAATAATCATAGTTTCACTTTCATAGTCCATGTATTACATTTATAAAGATAATACCATCACAAATCCTTAAGAAATGATATGTATTTAAAAGCTATTACAAGTTTAAACCTTAACTAATAAATCACTCCACACGTGACATCAGGACTCCCGTTAGAAGTCAAGCAAATGACTCTATCCAACAATGATGATTTATCGACTGTAGGTTGTATCTAAAAATTTCCACCAAGCATGCAATATAAGGTGGGAAAAGTTCAATACTATTATAGATTGCCCATCTAAATAAAACAATATACAGTAGTAACCCCCCCCCCCCCCCCCCCGGGGCCCTTTCCTTTTTCTCTTCTCATCCTCGCATTGACCTCCATAGAGTACATGTATCTCTGCCCATGATTCACTATATACTTAAGGCCTTATTTGATAAAATGTCTATATACTTGTGGCATTATTTGATAAACTTTGGCTATAAGGTTCATTTGGAAAAGGATCTTGGCTGCATGAAGAAGCAAGAAAAGACAGAAACTAAAGGGAGCAGCAGTTGGGGGGACTATTGAGAAACTGTTGGTAAATTATTATTTTTAAAAGAAAAACAGAGACTCTGTACTAATTTATACAATAATTGAAGTTTGTTTTGGTTAAAGGCATTACATAAAGAAAAGATCAAGAGGAAGAAAGGCTAATATTTATTATGATGAAATATTTTCACATAAAATACAACTTAAACTTGAGCTAAATGTCTATAGCAAAACAATTATAACTAAATTCCTATATATTGTACCAAATTAAGGTGTTATAAAAAATCCTCTTTCCAGATACCAGAGTTAATTATACAGCTCATTGAATGATGCAGACAAGAAAATATATCGACTTTTTTTAGGAGAACATCACTTGTGCCAACTACATAGTGAAAGCTAAATACAAAGGTGACACGAATGAAAGTTTGTTAAAGAAGTGGGAATAATTTTCAATTAAGATAAACACTGGTGAAGTCATCATCAAACTTTCATTCAAGTTAAAGAAGTGAAAACCACAATAGGATGCGTAAGGAATCTTGTCTACCATGATGGCAGGCATTCCCTCACATGAAAATAGCATGATCTTTCTTTATAGGCAATCATCTAAAACACGTTCCAAAATATACGGAGGAGCAAATGAGTTCATCAATCATTACAATAATACAAGGATAAAAGAGTGTTAACCATAACAGGGCAGAGAATCAACAAAGAAAAGAAAAAGACCGATTACAACAAACTTGCACAGGTTTTCCCATATGCATTATATTCCATAAACCAGAGAACTAAACAAAAAGAAATAGAGTAATGATATAAACATACCTGACTTGGTATTTGTCTCTTGTAGAAAACTGATGAAGATGGAAAATCGGGTTGGAATGACGGCAGTGAATGAACATATATAGAATAACGCTCATGGTGCCCACGGAAAAACCTCTCCCAAAGACGTGCCAATGGCAATGGCCCCTTAGTCAAGAACATGAATGCAATCCTTGGAACTCTCTTAAATGGATACCCTTTCCTATGTGGCGTAACAGATGCAAACCATAAGAGCTCTTTATCACTCATAGTGTGCATCAAATCTGATGGGGGTTTGTTCCAACTATCTAAACTAATAGGTTCTTCAACACAATGCAGCAAACTGGTCCTTGCTGCGGCTGCTGCCACTATGGATTGAGGTCCAAAGTGCCGAATCAAGTATACGCTAACAATCGAAAAGGCGAAACACAAAATGAGAAACAACACAAGTAATTGAAGCATCCTCTGTGGCAAAACCCTAGGTTGGTTTGTCCTAATTGTAACATTAGGGTCTTTGCCATCCTCCATTGGCAAAACCCTTGATTGCATCTTTACAACAAAACAATATCAAAAAATTCACCTTCTGGGTGTTCACTTTTCTAATAAATCAAATCCAATGACACCCTTCGCAATCACAACAGCAGGAAATTTTCCAAAATCTATCAACTTCACTTTCAAACAGACAAATGTAGAGACTTCAATTGCATCTTAGAGAAGGCAATGAAGTGGGTTTAAGTTTTATCATCTGGGTATTTGAAATACCACATAAGATTCAATAGTGAAATCTTAGAGCAGACTATTCAGAATCTGAACCGGGTCTACTCTTTTCTTCAAATCAGAGTAAAACTAACAACACAACAGAACTACAATAACAATCGAGATTAACAGCATATGGTCATGAGATAAATGAGGTGAGCAATAACATGATAGATTTAAAAGTAAAATTATGAGAAGGAACACTACTTGAGTTCTGGAGTTCCGTTGACTTGCATCAATTTGGATTGATGGTCAAAAATCAAAATATAGTAAGGTCAAGCAGGGAAGGAAGTAAGCAACTCATCCTACACTAGTAGACTAAATATAGTCTCTCACTATATTTGAATCACCAATCAGATTATGGACTATAATTTTAATTATATTTAAATGGAGCGTAAAAAGATATTGGAGTTTTTTTGAATTTATAAATTATTTTAATAATTTTATATTATAATCCACATGATAGTCCATCTACTGAAAATATGAAAGACTAAAACACATTTGTTAATGTTATATGGATTAAATATATAGTCTATCAGATAATCTAATAATTGAAGATGCTTTAATAGCAATTAAGGTCATAGTAGGAGCAGACAATTGGTATTTCCTCGATTAATATTCTATTGGAACTGGACTCGATTCAAATAAGGTAAGTTAATTAAAAAAATTCAAATTATAAATAAGTCATATGCAATTAGGAATTTAGGATCATAACACAATTCTTATTTTATATACCATAAATTTTATGAACTAAATCTGATCAATTCAATACTGCTCTAATCGATTTATGTAACCCTTAATAGCAATTGACAAGGAGAGGCGAGAAACGAGGTGCAGTAACATAAATTAAATTTATTTATTTAATATTTAAAATGGACATAAATTTATAATTATATATTCTCTCAGTGTAATAATAAACATTATAATTTAACTTTTATGATTAAATTGAGCATTTTTAAAATTATTAATTTAAAATATTTATATAGAAATTTTAAATTCTGAAACTTGACACTAGTAATAAATTCTTCGTAATTTATTATAATCATAATCACTTGACATATATTTTGACTTTTTTAAAATTTATTAATTTTAAAAATAATTAATTTGACTATAAAAATCAAATTAAGACGTTTATTATGGAACGAATGAAGTATAACAATACCCTTATTTACTTATTTCTTTTAGTATAAGAATTTACATTTTCATGACTATTAATAAGAATCATAAAGTTAATGAAATTCTATCTCTAAGTCCAATATTATATTGTGGAAATATCAATTTCTTATGATTATTTGAATTTGGACAAATCCTCAAATATTATGTCATGAATTTTATTCTATATTAATTAGAAGTGCACAAATTTTTTTACAATAATTTTTCTGTTCTTATTCATTTTTTTCCAAATTAATATAAACGATAAATTCATGTAAATTAATTTATAATATATATTACTTTATTTTAAAAGGTTAAAAAGTGATTTAATATTTTAAAACAAAGAGAATAATTACTTGATTATTATTTTTTTTCTGCGCTTATATTCAAGGTTACGCCCCAGAAGATTGATTATTGGTAATGGTACCTCAGTTTTGATATCATTTGAAATGACTTGACTGACGTAAATATAGATTAAGACTAAATTTATGTCCTTCTAATATAAATTTAATTACCTTAATTTTTGACTTATACGTCAAATTGAAATTGAATATTTTTACTTATAATTTACAACTTAAAACAACTTATACGTTATATTTTAATTTATAAGTCATTCTAATGAGCGAAATTTCTTGCTAGCGTATTTAAAATCTAGTTTTTATTAAATTTCTATTAAATGTAAAACTTTAGAGTTATTTTTGTTAATCCTATAAGGCTATATATCAACTACATTTTTTAAAAATTGAAGAAATTAAACTCGTGTGTATTAAAAAAAATTAAAAGAAGAAGAAGAAGTGAGGAATTTATATTAATTATTTTTGTAGAATTTCATCTTCCACATACAAAATGGTGATGTTAAGTTACATTACAATGTCAAATTAATTTTACGAAAAGAAAAAAATTAAGGAAAATGAATGAGTACTTATATATTTTATCCAATATATATAATATGTTCATGTGAATATATCGATAAGTAATATTAATTATATATATTTTTTTGTAGTGAATATGTATAAGTAGTATAGAGAAAAATATATATTTAAATGAATTTAAAAATATGAATAATTAAATATATTTTTATTCAAGTTATAGTATTAAAGTTTTGAAGTAACATATTAATGAAGTTGAAAGTTGTTGAAATTAATTTTAGATTTTACTACCTAATATGGAAGGAAAATAATTAATATGATAGTGAGAGAAAGTAAATGGAATAAAAATTAAAAATTTAATGAATAATTCCTTAATTGTAGATCAATGAATAATGATTTATTAATTTAATTTGAGTTAACTCGACCAACCAAATTAATCTAATTCAATTGAGGAGTGAATAGTCCCTCCTCATGTTATAATAATAAAATGTTTCACTTTTTTTTTTCTTTTTGTTGTGAAAATTGAGTGAAGAATGTCTCGTCCGTTTCTGACCAAGTTCGTTCGGCAGAATTGTCTACGGAGCTGAATGCTGATGGCAATTTTAAATTACCCATTTGCGTCTAAGAATATCTAGTGAATTTTCAAAAGTACTTTTAGTAGTAAAAAGTAAAAACTTCGAGTGTAAAAAAGCACTTTCTATAAAACCTTAAGGTCGGTTTGGTAGGTATATTTACTTTTTTGCTACGAGGAGATATTTTGCTTCCACTTCTTGTGAAAGTAAAAACAATTATTAAACGTTGGGCAAAACTAAGGATTTTTTTACTATAGTTGGCAGTTTTTATTTATTATAACACTAAATTTTAAATTTTTATATGTAAGACCCCAGCTTTTATAAATAAAGATAAATTTTTTCTATAAATATTATTTTTGAATATTATAGAATAAATTTGATATAATATTATAGTTGTGGGTAATATTTATAAATTTTGCAAAAGTCAAAGTTGTTATAAAATATTCGTTTGGTTTTTAATATTCTTTTGTTAGGAATATTCGTGAAATGGCTGATACTCAATCATTGCTGGACCTATGTGAAATTATTGTCATTTGATTTGAAAAACGACAAAAACATTTTATAAAAATAACTACGCGGAGAATATTCTGAATTAAAAGCGTTGAACTACCCGGTGGTAAAAGTACAAATGAATGTCTGCCGTGAGTTGCATAGTAGCATTACCAGTATTGATTATTGATCTTTACGTGAGAAGTCACTCACCTATGCTCAATTATTCACACGATGAATTCTTTGCGTCATATCTCTTATATTATTGATTCAATTATTGTCACGATCATCATCAGATAATATGTTATAGTATTAAATCAATAATTGAGACGACAGTTTATAAATGATTAATAATTGTTGAAAGATTAAATATGTGTTGATGAAAAAAAAATGATTTGTGGTAAGTTTGATTATTTTATGGAAATTTCGTATATGTCATCATCTAAGAGTCTCTTCATCGATAGTAATTACCTTCGTCGATAGTAATTACCCTTGTGAATAGTATTTACCTTCGTCGATAGTAATTACCTTCACATCGATAGTAATTACCCTTGTGAATAGTATTTACCTTCGTCGATAGTAATTACCCTTGTGAATAGTATTTACCTTAAATCGATAGTATTTACCTTCGTTAATAGTAATTACCTTTCTGGGACGTCGAACCACTTGTCGTTTCACATTCTGAGCGTCGAACCACTTGTCGTTTCACATTCTGAAAGATCGAACCACTTGTCGTTTCACATTCTGAAGCGTCAAACCACTTTTCTTTTCACATCATTAATCGTCAAGCCACTTGCCTTTTCACACGACGGTCTTAAGTTTTTAAATCTTCATAAATAGAGGCCTGAGGCTTCATTATTTTTCACGAATTCATTCAATTTATATAGAGAAAGTATAGAGAGAATAAGAGAGAAAGAAAAAGAGTATTTCTTTACTACACTTGTAAGACCCCGAATTTTATGAAATAAAAGTATTCAATTTTCCTATTTAGTAAATGGTTAAATTGATAAAAGGTTAAAGTTAAGGGTGATATATGATTTTTTTTTTTCAAAATACGCAAGTGGTTATAAAATATTCATTATTATTTGGAGAATATTAGTTTGGTCGTGGAATATTCTTTCTGTAGGGAATATTAAATAAATGCGGACAGTAGCGACCATTTGTGGGCCCCATAATGTAATAAGCGTCGGATGAAGAAAACGACAAAATTAAGTTTTTATAAATAACGGCGTAATCGTTCACAGATTAACATGTTGGAATACCAGATGGTTAAAATACGATTAATATGCGTGTTTACACGAAAGAAACTTACCTGCTTTTACAAGATTTTGAATTATTGATCCTTACGTGAAGGCACTACTCAATAATTGTTAAAGTAATTCTTGCTTCAATATTTTATTTTATTGATTCAATAATTGTTTGCGTTGATATTTTATATTATTGTTGTTTTTTCATAATGATCATTTTATGATATTTCTCATTATCGGATCAATAATTCATATTATTTGAATAATATTATTAGATAGCACTATTGGCAATGTCTAGAAAGTTACATCTCAAGGAGAGGTTTGGTCACCTAATTAACGGCGCCAAGTGAGGAGAAATTCTTATTGAAAACCCCTCTTTCCTTTAAGCTACCTGGTTGTCGTTATTGTGATTACGTAATATTATTTGTGAATAATGATTTATATGATAAGAAAATATTTATTTGATGTGGATATAAATGATGGATTTATTTATGTATTTATAAGTGAAGGAATTAATGATGAGGTGTTTTATCAAGATTATTTGTCGAAATGGAGAACAAAATATGGGATTTTCGGAAAAATTAGTTTATTACTTGATTTTGTAAAATCCATAACTCTTTATGTATAATGAGTTAAGAGATGAGCCATATATCAAAAGAAAGCCCTAGAAGTAAGCTAACTGTAGAAATTTGAATCACCCAAAATTCTTTGTAGATATTTCGTGGTGAAATTTTGAATGAAATGGTCCAAAGGACTAATAGTCCGAAAATCGTTGTTCTTCACTATATTAAATGAGTTATAAATTTTGATCCGACCGTTGGATCGTTGTAATTTTTGGATATGTTATACATATATAAGTTGAGTATATGTCCACAAATTTTGAACCGTTAAAAATGAACGTATGATTTGAATTTTAAGAGAAAACTGATTCGGAAATTAGGTTTTGGTGGAAAATTCTAGAATTGAGTGGGCCCCACTCTTGGTTGTTGGGGAATTTAAGAAACCCAAAATTTTTTTAAATAAAAAGGAATTTCCTTTATTTATTATTTTGAAATAGTAAGGGTTGATTTGATTAATGTGGATAGTTAAGGGTTAAATCACGCAAATATTTCAAAATAAGCAAGTGGTTATAAAATATTCATTGTTGTTAGGGGAATATTCGTTTGGTCGTGGAATATTAAATGCGGTCGGGAATATTAAATGCGTCACCAGGCGCGATGCCATGTGTGGCCCCATAACGGAAAGCGATTGGATGAAGAAAATGACAAATATAAGTTGTTTTTAAATAACTTGGCGTGGTTATTCTGATTATCTTGTTGGAATACCCGGTGGTTAAAAACACACTAATCGCGTTGTTGAGCAGTAGCACACGGTATTGTACCAATTATTGATTCTTACATAAGAAGGCACTACTCAATAATGGTTCACGATAATTCTTTGATCGATATTTTATTGAGTTAATAATTCTTTGCGTTGATATTTTATATTCTTTGTTGTTTGATAATTGTCATTACAGTATTTTTCATTATCGAAGCAATAATTCATATTATCTGAATAATATTATTAGATAACATTATTGGCAATGTCTAGAAAGTTACATCTAAGGAGAGGTTTGGTCACCTAATTGCTTGCGCCCGATGAAGAAATTCTTATTGGAAGCCCCCTCTTCACAGGAGGCTGCACAGGTTGTCGAATATTGTGATTACGTAATATTATTTGTGAATAATTAATTATTGATTTATATGATGAGGAAAATATTGATTTTATGTGGATATAGATGGAGAAAATTTTAAAAATGACAATTGTTGAAAATTAATATTTTATCTTTTTCGATAAAATAATTCGTTTAAATATATTATTTTAATAATATATTAACTTGGTGATATTTTTACAACGAATGTGGGATATATGAGTATCTGAGGAGGAAGAGTATTTTTGTTACAATAAATGTTTAAAACATGTTAAACATGTCGGTGGACCCCATTTATTATTGAAATTTGATTATAACTTTAAAAAATTGCCCGTTTGTGGATTTCGGTCAATTTCTATTTGGAATTTGGAAAAACTTTCTTCTGCAAAGTTGTAGAGAATTGAATTTCCTATAAAAACTCATGAGATTCGAATTTTCTGATGAAAGGAATATTTATTATGAATTATTGAAGTTCAAAGCTCAAAAATAATTAATTTTGGAAGTTTAAAATAATTTAAATTACAAAAAAACGTTTTTTCTTACTTTTTGAGAGGTGGGCTACATGTGTGGCTGATGGTTGAGTGTGCGTGTGAGGATTTTGAAAAAAATATATATAATATTTAATAAATTTTACTGCTTTGGTGTTACAGCGATTTCACTATAAATAGGGTCTTGGGTTAGAATTGAAAATTACACCGAAATGAAGTTTTCTCTCTATATATTATTGAGCGTATTCTTGTGAGTATTTTGAGTATACTTTGAGTATTGCTAGATCGGTGCAAGTTCCCTTGACAGACTATATCGGTATTCTAGCTAGAAATCTTGATCTTTCGAGGTAAGGAATATTATTTTTTAAGTAATGATATTATTTCTTCAATATCATTATCTTTGAAATGTTGATCTGAAGTTTTATCAAATTTGGAACTTTTTCATGTCGGGGTTACTATTCATGGGTTCTTATTCATGAGTTACTATTCACGAGTTCTTATTCATGAGTTCTTATTCACGAGTTCTTATTCACGAGTACTATTATGAAGCGTGAAGTTGTTTTTGTGGAATTTCTATCTTTTGGTGTGAGTTACTATTCACGTATCTGGCCTTTATTCACGATATCTGACTATTCACGTATCACGATACTATTCAATAGAAAAATAAAATTTCTTCTTTTAAATCCAAAACATCTATTACGGATACTAACTCGATTGTATCCATGTTTTGATCATTCTTGAATTTTACACCACTATGATTATTTTTGAGGTATTTTTGGACGTGGATAAAACCAAGTACGAATCCTTAATCCTTAATCCTTGTCATTTTGTTTCACTTTGGATTCGTTTCTTTAAAAAAAATATTTTTCATCATCCTCGGTCTTAAATGATGATATTATGGAATATCTTTGGCTGTGTAGTGCAAGATGAATGATTTCTTAAGAATATCTTTGGCTGTGGTGCAAAGATGAATGATTTCTGAAGAATATCTTTGGCCGTAGTCTGAAGATGAGCAGTGTTTAAATGAACATGACCAATGATGAATATCTTTGGCACATAGTGCAAAGATGAATATTTGATTCGGATGTATATTGATTGATGTTACGGGGATAAAAGATGAGCGATGAACTTTTAAATTCATACATAGAAGATAGTAGTTTGCATTCTCTACTTAACTCTTCTAATGAATTATTATTTCATTGCGAATATTGATTTAAAATTTGTTGTCTATTGTATTCTATTATATTTTTCCTGTTGAAGACTAACGATAATTTGTTGTATATTATCTTAGTCATAATATTCTTCTTGAGCTAGTTGAGCTCACCCTTTTCCTTTTTGTTCCATTTTTCTCGGGAGGCGAGAATATAAGCGATGCAGTCGGGGTATGGAATGAAGGTTTTAGAAAGGATTGTTTAGTAGTCCTCACCATTTTGTAAAATAATGTATCGATAAATGTGATGAGGATTTATTTGAGTATAGATATTGTCTAGAAGATAATATTTGTATTCAAACTCACAGTTTCTTTGTTGTAATAATAAAGTTGTAGTTGTTTACGTACCGTATGTATTGACAACTCGAATAGGTGATGTATACTATTTTGGGGGCGTCACGATTAGTATCGAGCTTAGGGATATGATCTCTGGCGGAGATCGGGGAATAGAACTAGGAGGGAGAGGCGAGTAAATCCTTCGCTAGTGTGTCCTACCTAAGCTTATTTGTTAGTTGGTCGATATATATAGGATATTATGTGATATATTGATTTCCTTAATTAACCCTTGTTTTTATGGCGATGTTTGAGAATGTCGTTGAGAATATTAACAATGGAAATGAGGCCGTGGAGATGCTGTACTCACCAACGAGGAGAAGCGTGCAACAGTGACAATGTTCCTCATGAACAACACCATTGAAGCGAGATGATGAGCGAGGGGATGTTTAGAAGTTTTTTGCGGTTTCATGCAAAATCGAACGAGGAAACTTCGTGTTCAAAATCTGAGGAGAAATGATAGCAATTCACGGGTTGTCACACGAAAGCGATTCAAAGTTGGGACCACGAATTTAAGGGAAAGCGAGATCCGATCATACGGCGGAAACATGGGTCAAACAAATTACCAAGATATTCGATGTCTTGGGATGCACGGAGAACGAAGGTTCCATTCGCCACCTTTATGTTAGTGGCGAAGCGAGACTCTTGGAGGGAGTCGTGAAGCGTACCATCCAAATACTTTTCGGCATGTCTTGGGAGGCGTTTGAAGCTATTTAATGACAAATACTTTCACGAAAGTGTTAAATCGTATGAAGGAAGTGGAGTTCATCGATTAGAACAAAACAACATGGCGGTGTCTCGATGATGCGAGGCAAAGTTTGCGAGTTATCGGTTTTGCACCTCATTTGGTGGAGAATGAGGAACGTATATGGCGGATGTTTCTTAGAGGTTTGAAACCCGGCATACGTCGATATCTCATTTCTCATAAACTTTCTCTCTATTCGGATGTTGTAAATGAGGGCTCAATTATTAGGCGAGATAACGAGTACGCAGTCAACCCGAGGACCACAACCGAGGATCGTACTCGAGAGATAGCGATCAGCGAGAATAATGATAACTGCGGAGAAAAAAGCAGACGGACAAAAAATGGTTACCACTCGGTGGTAATCATGGCCGTGAAAATAGAAGAAGCGAGTCGGGAGGAGATTTTAAAAAGAGGAGATTTAACAACGACCATGTGAAGACAGCGAGTCTTGTGACAAGCGGTTCTAAGGGAGGAGAAGCGACCACCACCGGTCGTATCTACAAATGCGGAAAAGAGGACATATCGGTCAAACGCCTGACAGTTCAAGGTATGCTATAATTGTGGAAAGAAAGGACATATCGCTCGAGATTATGCGATGGCAAAACCTAGTTCAATGAGGGACGGTGACTCAAAATCTCCCCGAAAAAGTCAAAGTCAACGATTAGGGGAAGAAGCGTTTGTTGTGGTTGGTCATAATGCGAGGAACCCAAGCGAGGTGATCACGGGTAAGCTATTTATAAATTCTTGCGAAGTTTATACCTTACTTGATCTGAGGGTCTACCCATTCATTTATCTCTCCTGCATGTGCTCAACGTTTAAACTTGACTCAGGAGAAATTAGACTTTGACCTATCTGTGGAAACTCCGTTTGGGAGAAACTTTCATCACATCCACTTGTTTATAAATCTTGTTTGATTCAAGTTGGCACCATTACCTTACACATTGACCTTATCTCTTTAAAGATACTTGCTTTTGATGTGATTTTAGGGATTGATTGGTTAACTACTCATCATGCCAAAATTGATTGTTTTACGTAAGGTTGTTAGTTTTCATATTCCTAACCAACTTTGTTATACGAATTCAAGCAACTAAACCATTAAAATCGATCACCGTCATATCTAATCATAAAGCTATTCGTTTATTAAAAATGGATGTCAAGCTTTCTTAGCCCATGTTATGGATTTGAATAAAGACAAGTCAAATTTGAATAATATTCTGTTGTTATTGACTTTCTGACGTATTTCAAGAAGAACTTCCGGTCTACCCCGAGCGTGAAGTTGAATTCTTTATTGATCTTGAACACGGTACAAAGCCTATTTCTAAAACCCCATATCGAATGGCTCTATTGAACTTGAGGAGTTAAAGGTCCAACTACAAGAATTGTTGGACATCGGTTTCATTCGTCTCTAAGTACATCTCCTTGGGGTGCTCTGTTTTATTTGTAAAAGAAGAAAGGCGGGAGTATGCGACTTTGTATTGACTATCGGGAATTGAACCATGTCACCATCAAGAATAGGTATCCTCTACCTCGTATTGATGACTTGTTTGACCGATTCTGAGGGCACAATTCTTTTCAAAAATCGATCTTAGATTACGGATATCATCAAATGAAGATTAGAATCGAGGATATTCAAAGCGCCTTGAAACTTCGGTATGGGCATTATGAATTCTTAGTCATATCTTTCTTTCGGACTAACTAATGCTCCTGCGACTTTCATGGATATGATGAACCGAGTATTCAAGGAATATTTGGATCAATTCGTTGTTGTCTTTATTGATGACATCCTCATATATTCCAAAAGCCGTGAAGATCATGAGCACCATTTGAATTTGGTACTCGAAAGGCTTCGTGAAAACCAACTATATGCCAAATTGAAGAAATCGAGTTACGGCTTGAGGAAGTAACATTCCTTGGGCACGTGGTGTCGAAACATGGAGTATCTGTTGATCCGTGAAAGATTAAAGCAATCTGAAGTTAGAACAATAAAGTCGGTGGTTGAAATGCGTAGCTTTTGGGCTTAAATTTGGTTATTATCGGAGATTAGTGGAAGGGTTTTCTCGAATCGCTACTCCATTAACTCACTAACTTCGGAAGGATACAAAATTCGTTTGGAGCGAAGAATCGAGAAAAGTTTCTAAGAGCTTAAGAGGAGACTTATTTGGCTTTGTTACTAACAATACCATCTGGTTCGGATGGATTTGTTATCTCTGACGATGCTTGAGGGCAAAGGGTTAGGATGTGTTCTCATGCAACGTGGGAAAGTCATAGCCTATGCCTCGCGACAACTTAAAAGAGTATGAGAGGAATTCCTCCTACTCATGATCTAGAGTTAGCGTGATCGTTTTCGTATAAAAAATATGGAGGCACTATCTATATGGGGAGAAAGTGGAGATATATTCGGACCATAAAAGCCTTAAATATTTCTTCACTCAAAAAGAACTCAACATCTGGCGGCGACGTTGGCTCGAGCTATTGAAGACTACGACCACACTATTCATACCATCTGGTAAAGCGAGCGTGGTAGTGACGCATTGAGTAGAAGATCATATCTTGCGAGGAGCGAGTGCGATGATATCAAGTATCTGCGTAGAGCCAACTTTAATAGAAAAAGTTAAGGTTGTTCGAGCCCATTGGCCAGGAGTGATCGTATGAAGAAGAAAGTACAAGAAGGAGCTATTAGGGCGAGAATTGATGAAGAAGGAATACTTGAGTCCACTCTAGACTTTGTGTTCTAACGACTTTGATTTGAAGTACAAGATTATGATGGAGGCACACAATACACCATTTGCAATCCATCCTGGAAGTACTAAAATGTATCGTGATCTTGACATACATTTTGGTGGAACAATATGAAGAGAGAGATTGCAAAGTTTATCTCGATGTGTTTAACTTGCCCGGCGTGTAAAGGCGGAGCATCTTGTACCTAAGGGTCCGTTGCAACCACTTGAGATTCCGAAATGGAAGTGGGAACACATTACTATGGATTTCGTTCACGGGTCTTCCTACGGTTTCTCAAGGCATCAATGCTATTTGGGTTATTGTTGATAGATTAACCAAGTCTGCTCATTTCTTGCCGAATCTGGAGACTTATTCCCTTGAGCGTCTTGCTAGTATGTATGTGAATGAGATTGTGAGGTTGCATGGCATGCACAGTATCCATAGTTTGGATCGTGACCCAAGATTCACTTCAAGATTTTGGGTTAGCTTGCAAAAAGCTATGGAGCGCAGTTTGCGATTTAGTTGACATTCCATCCCCAAGCGGACGGACAATCGAGAGAGGACTATTCAAACTCTTGAAGATCTATTAAGACTACTGTGTCCTAGACTTCAAGGGTAGTTGGGATAAATATTTACCATTGGTGGAATTCTCCTACAACAACAGTTATCGAGCAAGTATATAGTGTGGCTCCATTTGAAGCATTATATGGGCGAAAATGTCGTTCTCTCGATATATGTTGGGATGAGGTGGGTGAAGCAACATTGTTGGGACCCGAGTTAATGCGTATGATGACTACTGAAAAGATCCAAATGATTCGACAGCGTATACAAAGCGGCACAAGATCGACAAAAGAGTTATGCGGATCTTCATCGAAAGGGCGTGGAATTTAGTGTAGGGGATCATGTATTGTTGCGTGTTGCTCCATGGAAGGGAGTTACAAGATTTGGAAGAGAGGAAAGCTCAATCCACGATTTATTGGTCCATTTCAAATTCTTGACCCAGGAAGTAGGAAATGTAGCCTATAGACTTGCGTTACCTCAAAGTATGTCTCGTGTTCATAATGTGTTTCACATATCGTACTTAAATAAATATGTGAAAGACCCGAACCACGTTATTGAGTTAGAACCAGGACGAGATAGCCAGAAGACTTAACGTATGAGGAGGTACTGTCAAGATCTTGGATAGGAAGGAGCATGTCCTACTGTATGAAAGGTCATACCACAAGTTAAAGTTTTGTGGAGGAATCATGCTTTATAGAGGAAATGACACAGGAATTGGAAAGCGGAAATGAAAGCGAGGTATCCTCACCTTTTGAAACACAGTGATCGTCTCGTCGATTTCGAGAGACGAAATTTCATAAGGAGGGAGGTTGTAAGACCCCAAAATTTTTTAAATAAAAAGGAATTTCCTTTATTTATTATTTTGAAATAGTAAGGGTTGATTTGATTAATGTGGATAGTTAAGGGTTAAATACATGAATATTTCAAAATAAGCAAGTGGTTATAAAATATTCATTGTTGTCGGGGAATATTCGTTTGGTCGTGGAATATTAAATGCGGTCAGGGAATATTAAATGCGATGACAGCAGCGACCATGTGAGCCCCCATAACGGAAAGCGATTGGATGAAAAAAACGACAAATATAAGTTTTTTTTAAATAATTGGCGTAGTTATTCACCAATTATCTTGTTGGAATACCGTTGGTTAAAACACACTGTCTGGCGTTGTTGAGCAGTAGCACCGGTATTGCACCAATTATTGATTCTTACGTGAAAGACACTACTCAATAATGGTTACGATAATTCTTGTTCGATATTTTATTGAGTTAATAATTCTTTGCGTTGATATTTTATATTCTTTGTTGTTTGATAATTGTCATTACGGTATTTTTTCATTATCGAAGCAATAATTCATATTATCTGAATAATATTATTAGATAACATTATTGGCAATGTCTAGAAAGTTACATCTAAGGAGAGCTTTGGTCACTAATTACTGCGCTACCATGAAGAAGAAATTCTTATTGGAAAGCCCCTCTTTCACAGAACTACACGGTTGTCAATATTGTGATTACATAATATTATTTGTGAATAATTAATTATTGATTTATATGATGAGGAAAATATTGATTTTATGTGGATATAGATGGAGAAAATTTTTAAAAATGACAATTGTTGAAAATTAATATTTTATCTTTTTACGATAAAATAATTCGTTTAAATATATTATTTTAATAATATATTAACGGTGATATTTTACAACGAATGTGGGATATATGAGTATCTGAGGAGGAAAGTAGTATTTTTGTTGCAATAAATGTTTAAAACATGTTAAACATGTCGGTGGACCCCATTTATTGGTTGAAATTTGATTATAGCACAATAAAATTGCCCGTTTGTGGATTTCAGTCAATTTTATTTGGAATTTGGAAAAACTTTCTTCTGCAAAGTTGTAGAAATTGAATTTCCTATAAAAACTCATGAGATTCAATTTTCTGATGAAAGGGCTATTTATTATGAATTATTGAAGTTCAAAGCTCAAAATAATTAATTTTTGGAAGTTTAAAATAATTTAAATTACAAAAACGTTTTTTTACTTTTTGAGAGGTGGGCTACATGTGTGGCTGATGGTTGAGTGTGCGTGTGAGGATTTTGAAAAAAATATAATAATATTTAATAAATTTTACTGCTTTGGTGTTCTAGCGATTTCTATAAATAGGGTCTTGGGTTAGAATTGAAAATTACACCGAAAGCTGAAGTTTCTCTCTATATTATTGAGTATTCTTGTAAGTATTTTGAGTATACTTTGAGTATTGCTAGGCAGTGCAAGTTCCTTGACCTATACACGGTATTCTAGCTAGAAATCTTGATCTTTTCGAGGTAAGGAATATTATTTTTTTCGTAATGATATTATTTCTTGATATCATTATCTTTGAAATATTGATTGGAACTTTTTATCAAATTTGGAACTTTTTCATGTCGGGTTTACTATTCTTGGGTTCTTATTCATGAGTTACTATTCACGAGTTACTATTAATGAGTTCTTATTCACGATTCTTATTCACGAGTACTATTAATGAAGCGTGAAGATATTTTTGTGGAATTTCTATCTTTTGGTGTCGGAGTTACTATTCACGTATCGGCTATTCACGTATCTGACACTATTCACGTATCTGGTCTTATTCATAGAAAAATAAAATTTCTTCTTTTAAGTCCAAAACATCTATTACGGATACTAACTACGATTGTATCCATGTTTTGATCATTCTTGAATTTTACACCACTATGATTATTTTTGAGGTATTTTTGGGCGTGGATAAAACCAAGTACGAATCCTTAATCCTTAATCCTTGTCATTTTGTTTCACTTGGATTCGTTTCTTTAAAAAAAAAATATTTTCATCATCCTCGGTCTTAAATGATGATATTATGGAATATCTTTGGCTGTGGTGCAAAGATGAATGATTTCTTAAGAATATCTTTGGCACATAGTGCAAAGATGAATGATTTCTGAAGAATATCTTTGGCCGTAGTGCAAAGATGAGCAGGTGTTTAAATGAACATGACCAATGATGAATATCTTTGGCTGTAGTGCAAGATGAATATTTGATTCGGATGTATATTGATTGATGTTACGGGGATAAAAGATGAGCGATGAACTTTTAAATTCATACATAGAAGATAGTAGTTTGCATTCTCTACTTAACTCTTCTAATGAATTATTATTTCATTGCGAATATTGATTTAAAATTTGTTGTCTATTGTATTCTATTATATTTTCCCTGTTGAAGACTAACGATAATTTGTTGTATATTATCTTAGTCATAATATTCTTTCTTGAGCTAGTTGAGCTCACCCTTTTCCTTTTTGTTCCATTTTTCTCGGGGAGGCGAGAATATAAGCGATGCAGTCGGGGTATGGAATGAAGGTTTTAGAAAGGATTGTTTAGTAGTCCTCACCATTTTGTAAAATAATGTATCGATAAATGTGATGAGGATTTATTTGAGTATAGATATTATGCAGAAGATAATATTTGTATTCAAACTCACGATTTCTTGTTGTAATAATAAAGTTGTAGTTGTTTACATACCATGTATTGACAACTCGAGAATAGGTGATGTATACCTATTTTGGGGGCGTCACGAAGGAAGATGGCTGATTTTTGGTGGGTGGAATAGTAGCGGTAAAGCCATCAGTGGCAATTCAAGTCTTCTTCGGCGTCTTAACATTTTCCTATAAATAGAGGGCTAAGTTAGAATTGAAAATCACACCGTAAACATAAGCTTTCTCTTTTCTCTCTAGATTATTGAGTGTAATTTGTGAGTATTTAGATACTTGGTGAGTTGATATTCATCGGTCTGCAAGTTTCCTTCATATATCATATCCGATATCCCATCGGGAAGTCTTTTTTTCTTTTGAGGTAAGGATAGTAAGGGATAGTAAGGGATATTATTTTTTGTAATGATATTATTTCTTCAATATCATTATCTTTGAAATGTTGATCTGAAGTTTTATCAAATTTGGAACTTTTTCATGTCGGAGTTCTTATTCAAACTTACTATTCACGAAGTTACTATTCACGAAGTTACTTATTCATGAGTTACTATTCACGAAGTTACTATTCACGAGTACTATTCATGAAGCGTGAAGATATTTTTTTATGGAATTTCTATCTTTTGGTGTCGAGTTACTTATTCACGATATCATCGACCTTTATTCACGATATCTGACCTTATTCACGAATCGGACTATTCAATAAAAATGAAAATTTTTCTTTTAAATCTAAAATATCTATTCGGATACTAGCTTTGATTGTATCCATGTTTTGATCATTCTTGAATTTTACACCACTAGGATTATTTTGAGGTATTTTGGATTTATAGATTAGGAGTTATGGATTTTATGAGAAAAGACTATTTTAAAAGTAACTATTTATAACTCCTTGCGGTTAACTCCAAAATTGATGAAATTTTTATTGAGAGTACATCTATATAATATCGGTGTACTTTCTGTGAATTTCGAATTTTTGGATAAAAGTACAATTTATGATAAATGTTTAAATATTCGGTGGTTTTAGCCATATGAAAAATAGTAAATGAATTTTTAAAATTTCGAGAAAATATATGTTCAATATGGGACTATTTTATACTAAATCCCAGAAAAGAAATATTTTTAGAACTGATTTGGTATTTTTCATGAAAATGTTACGATTTGGTATTTGTGCCGTTTTGTATCGTTGTCGAATCATTTGGATCTTTTCTTGGTGAGTCATACGTCTTAACTCGGGTCCCAACAATGTTGCTTCACCCACCTCATCCCAACATATTGAGAGAACGACATTTTGTCCATATAATGCTTGAATGGAGCCACACCTATACTTCTTTCGATAACTGTTGTTGTAGGAGAATTCCACCATGGTAAATACTTATCCCAACCGCCTTGAAGTCTGAACACGAGTCTTTGTAAGACCGAAATTTTTTTAAATAAAAGGAATTTCCTTTATTTATTATTTTGAAATAGTAAGGGTTGATTTGATTAATGTGGATAGTTAAGGGTTAAATACGCAAATATTTCAAAATAAGCAGTGGTTATAAAATATTCATTGTTGTCGGGGAATATTCGTTTGGTCGTGGAATATTCAATGCGGTCGGGAATATTAAATGCTGACCCACAAGCAACCATGTATGGGCCCCATAAAGGAAAGCGATTGGATGAAGAAAACGACAAATATAAGTTGTTTTTAAATAATCGGCGTAGTTATTCACAATTAATCTTTGTTGGAATACCCGGTGGTTAAAACACACTAATCTGGCGTTGTTGAGCAAGAGCACCTGTATTGCACCACCATTATTGATTCTTACGTGAAAGACACTACTACTCAATAATGGTTACGATTAATTATTCAAGATTTTATTGAGTTAATAATTCTTTGCGTTGATATTTTATATTCTTTGTTGTTTCAATAATTGTCATTACGGTATTTTTTCATTATCGAGCAATAATTCATATTATCCTAATAATATTATTAGATAACATTATTAGCAATGTCTAGAAAGTTACATCAAGGAGAGGTTTGAGTCACCTAATTGCTTGGCCAAGATGAAGAAATTCTTATTGAAAAGCCCCTCTTCCTGAACCGCACTCGGTTGTCAATATTGTGATTCTACGTAATTAAAACCATGTTTTGATTATATTATTTTTATATAACATTCTTATAACCCTAATGATGATATTTCTCTTTGACTTGAGTGTAAAGATGGGTAGATTATTGGTATGATCGTGACCATAGGTTCTCTTTGGCCAGTAGTGCAAAAGTTGAATTGTTAACTGGTATGATCATGACCATTGAATTTACAATTGAATGATTTCTGAAGAATATCTTTAGCCTGTAGTGCAAAGATGAATTATTGATGAATATCTTTGGCTCAGTAATCTGAAAGATGACTGTTGTTGAATATCTTTGCTTTGTAGTGCAAAGATGAATTATTGATGAATATCTTTGGCTCGTAATGTAAAGATGACTGTTGTTGAATATCTTTGCTTTGTAGTGCAAAGATGAATTATTGATGAATATCTTTGGCTCGTAATGCAAAGATGACTGTTGTTGAATATCTTTGCTTTGTAGTGCAAAGATGAATTATTGATGAATATCTTTGGCTCGTAATGCAAAGATGACTGTTGTTGAATATCTTTAGCTTTGTAGTAAAAGATGGGCTGTTGATGAATATCTTTGACCCGTGGTGCAAAGATGAATTTATTAGTATGATTATGAGCAGAACCTGTGATTTGGTATAACCATGATATTTGATGTTTCGGTAAAGACGGTGATGAAAATTATCTTCGATCTGGGATGAGAAGAGAATTTAGAATCACAATTATGATTATGAGTTATTCATATGATTGTGGAAAGGAACTGTTGATTGATGTTACGAGGATAAAATATTGTTGGTGGACTTTTAACGTGGAGAAAAGACAATAGACTTTATAGTCTATTTGACTCTTTTAATGGATTGCTTTCGTTCACTTGCAACTATATGGTTGAAATGTTTTATCATCTACCATATGTTCTAAATCTACGATTCATTCTTGATGAAGACTATTGATAATTTATTTATCTTTAGTCATAATATTCTTCTTGAGCTAGTTGTGCTCACCCCTTTGTTTCACAATTCCTTTCGTAATAAAAATGTAGCATTTGGGTTGGAGCGGGGATAACAAGGGAATAGAATTATGGTCTATAGTTGTTGAGGTTCTCCACAAGAGTATGAAAATAATTTTATTGAGGGCTTTAGTGTGTTGTATATTATACATCATTTAATAGTTATTTTGGTGAATTAAATAGGGTGAAAGCGAACCCAAACTTTGGAAGTGTGTTTTGTCACTATCATACAAGATGTCTATTGACATACAAACTTCGTGTTATCATAAGACATGGTTGTGCTCATCCACTTGCGAGTATATTTACAAGCACTTACTTATATAATCTTGGTGTTTGTTTGGGAGTATAATACCCAATTAGAGACAAGTGGAGATAATGATATGTCAAGAAAAGACTACGCCATTGGGAAGAATACGATAGTAGTAATCTTCTCATTTTTCTTTGGGGTCTATTAGGTCAACCAAGGATAATTACGTGGCCGTATGATATCTACCATAACCTAAAAGCATGGCCTCCCATATACGAAGGTTTCCTTGAGCACTTCCCAAAGATTCTAATTTCTAAAAGCAGGTTTTGACTATACCTTTATGTAAGGTGTCATTGTGACGTACTTACGATTGGTATATATTTGTATCCAAACTCACGAAGATATGTGTTGTTGTATTTTGCACGACAATTGTTGTAATAAAGTTGTAGTCGTTTTAACCACCATATCCATGCGACTTCGAGAATGGGTTGGATGGAATGGACCTATTTTGGGGTTGTTACTGAACACCTTCTTTGCGATTCAATCTCCTACCAAATGTAAGGGGTGTTATTCTTTCTTATTCATGAAGAGAATCTGTTGTTATTCCATTGCTTATTATTACATTGGAATAACTTTGTATAAGTGGTTTACCCTATACTTGGTGACATTCTTCTATTATTACATTGGAACATCCCATACATGTGTTTTACACCTACTGGTTAAAATCTTTATTATTATTCTCATTGGAACATCCTCATGCATGTGTTTTTACACCCACTGGTTCCGCTCTTTATTATTTTCGTTGGAACATCACATGCATGTGTTTTACACCGGACCGGTTCCGCTCTTTATTATTACATTGGAATATCCTATCGTGTGTTTTACACTTAGGATCCGGTTCCATCTTTATTATTACATTTGGAACATCACAGCCGGCAGAATTTCACCCGACCGGTTCCGTTCTTTATTATTACATTGGAATAACTCCGTCTGCATGCGATTATCGCATGCATGGTGATTTCTTTTGTTATTCCATTCTTTATTATACCCAGGTTGGTTAAAACTTTGACTTCTATACTCCATGAAATTAGTGGAATATCCTTGATATTTGCGTTTCATCCAGGTATCTTTTCATGAAAATATTCTTCCGATCATTCTTGAATTTTACTCTACAAAAACGATGTATCATGTTGATAATTTGGGCGTTAATAATTCACCGGATAAAATAATTCTTGAACTTGTTTTATTGAATTCTTATATCATTGTCATCATCCTCATGTTTATATTTTTTAAAGTCATCTGTACATGGCACATGTAGTGCATAGATGGACTTGGTATGATTATGACCAGAGAGACTATTCTTGTAATCATGACCGTAATGTTACAAATGATGTGGTAAAAATCCTCGATTAGTAGTAGTGCATTGATGGATGATTGTTGGCATGATCACTGACCATTAATGAATACACAAATATTCTTGGCCCGTAGTGCATGAATAATTGTGGTCGTGATCTTAAAAAGAATATCCTTGGCCAGTAGTGCGAGGGGTGATTCGATGATGTGGAATATTTATTAAAGTGAGTCTCATTTATAACAATGATAATGAAATACCTTTTAAAACCTAAAAGATAGTAGACTTTATTTTCTACTTGACTCTTTTAATGGATTAGATATTCATACCGCAGCTTAAACCGGTTGTCTATTGTATTTTATCGGTTTAACATTGTTGAAGACTATTGATAATTTATTCTGCATTATCTTAGTCATAATATTTCTTCTTGGGCTAGTTGAGCTCACCCTTTCTTTCACCGTTTCTCTTGAAATGAAATGAGAATATAGGCGGGACGAGTCGGGGAAACGAGTGATGGTCCTGAAGATAGCATTAGTAGTCCCTCACTATTACGTGAAATAGTGTGATAATAATTATAATGAGGACTCCTTTTTGAGTTTGTATAATATCTAGTAGAGCGATATTTGTATTTAAACTCACGCTTTATGTCGTATTATTACACGCACAGTTATGTTAGTAAGTTGTATTTAAATTACATACCATGTAAGTGGCGACCCAAGATGGGTGATGTATACCTAATTTTGGGGGCGTCACAGTTGGTATCAGAGCTTAGGGATATGATCCCTGGCTAAGATGTGAGAATAGTACTAGGAAGGGAGAGACGGGGAATACCTTCGCTAGTATGACCTACCTAAGTTTATGTGCTATTTTATTGGTTGGTCAGAAGATAGGGATAATTTGTTACATGTCAATTAACCTTTTGTTTTGTGGCAGTATCTAAAATGACATCCGAGAATGTTGAGAATAGCAATGGGCCTTGTCATGTGGCCCCCAAAATAGGTATACATCACCCATTCGAGTTGTCAATACATGGCACTGAAACAACTACAACTTTATTATTACAACAAAGAAACTGTGAGTTTAAATACAAATATTATCTTCTAGACAATATCTATACTCAAATAAATCCTCATCACATTTATTGATACATTATTTTATAAAAATGGTGAGGACTACTAAACAATCCTTTCTAAAACCTTCATTCCATACCCCAGGCTGCATCTGCCATATTCTCGCCTCCCGAGAAGAATGGAACAAAAGGAAAAGGGTGAGCTCAACTAGCTCGATAAAGAATATTATGACTAAGATAATATACAACAAATTATCGTTAGTCTTCAACAGGAAAAAATTTAATAGAATCTGATAGACAACAAATTTTAAATCAATATTCGCAATGAAATAATAATTAATTAGAAGAGTTAAGTAGAGAATGCAAACTACTATCTTCTATGTATGAATTTAAAAGTTCATCGTCTATCTTTTATCCTCATAACAACAATCCATAAACATCTCGAATTAAATATTCATCTTTGCACTACAGGCCAAAGATATTCATCAATTAGTCGTGTTCATTTAAACACTGTTCATCTTTGCTCTACAGCCAAAGATATTCTTCAGAAATTCATTCATCTTTGCACTATAGGCCAAAGATATTCTTAAGAAATCATTCATCTTTTGCACTACATGCCAAAGATATTCCATAATATCATCATTTAAGGCGAGGATGATGAAAAATATTTTTTTTTTTTTTAAAGAAACGAATCCGATTGAAACAAAATGACAAGGATTAAGGATTAAGGATTCGTACTTGGTTTTATCCACGTCCAAAAAATACCTCAAAATAATCATAGTGGTGTAAAATTCAAGAATGATCAAAACATGGATCAATCAAAGCTAGTATCCGAATAGATATTTTGGACGAAAAGAAGAAATTTTATTTTTCGATGAATAGTCAGTATCGTGAATAGTCTGCAGTATATCGTGAATAGTCTTGAGATATCGTGAATAGTAACTCACACACAAAAGATAGAAATTCCACAAAAAAATTTTCACGCTTACATGAATAGTACTGTGAATAGTGACTCGTGAATAGTAATTCATGAATAGTAACTTCGTGAATAAGAACTCATGAATAAGTAACCCCAGACATGAAAAAGTTCCAAATTTGATAAAAAGTTCCAACCAATATTTGAAAGATAATGATATTGAAGAAATAATATCATTTGAGAAGAAAATAACATCCACTTACCTCGAAGAATCGAGTGCTTGGAAGGAAAGATCGGAAGTGATCTTTGAATGAAACTTATCTTGAACAATGAACTCTCAAAGTATCTAAATACTCACAAAATACGCTCAATAATATAGAGAGAGAAAACTTTTTGTTTACGGTGTGATTTTCAATTCTAACAGCCCTCTATTTATAGGAAAATGTTAGCCGTAAAAGCGGACTTGACTTGCTACACGATGGCTTTACACTACTACTATTGCCACCACCACATTTGAAATAAAATTCAGCACATTTTTCACCAACCACAAGTGGGGCCCACTCAATTCTAGAATTTTCCACCAAAATCAATTATAACCCTACTTTCCCTAATCAAACACCTCTTAAAATTTATAACAAATCATTCGATTCATTTTTAACGGTTCAAAATTTGTAGACATATACTCAACTTATATATGTATAACATATCCAAAAATCATAACGATCCAGCAATGATTAAAAATTATAACTCACGCATATATATCGTAAAAATCTTGATTTGATTTTTAATACCTCCATTCAAACAAAAAATCTTGATAAAACACCTCAACATTAAATCCTTCAATTATAACCACATATAATAAATAAATCCATCATTTATATCCATATCAAATAAATATTTTCTTATCATATAAATCAATAATTAATTATTCCCAAATAATATTACGAATCACAATTATAATGACCAGGCGGTTCAGAAGAGGGGCTTTCAATAAGGATCTCTCTTCTTCAAGTGGCGCAATTAGGTGACCAAACCTCTCCTTAGATGAACTTTCTAGACATTGCCAATAATGTTATCTAATAATATTATTCAAATAATATGAATTATTGATCGATAATGGGAAATCTTTGTGCGATGTGATTATTGAAACAACAATAATATAAAATACCAACGCAGCAATTATTGAATCAATAAAATAAAATACTAAATAAGTAATTCATCGTAACAATTATTGAGTAGTGCCTTCTTACGTAAGGATCAATAATTGATGCAATACTGAGTGTCTTCTTCTTTGTTCAACAACGCGTATTAGTGTGTTTTAACCACCGGGTATTCCAACAAGATATAACGGTAACTATTACGCCGTTATTTTAAAACAACTTATATTTATCGTTTCCTCATCCAATCGCTTTCTTTAGTTATGGGGCCCACACATGGTCATGGCGCGTCGTACGAATATTCCCCGACAGCGGTTGAATATTCCACGACCAAACGAATATTCCCCACAACAATGAATATTTTATAACCACTTGCTTATTTTGAAATATTTGCGTATTTTACCCTAACTATCCACATTAATCAAATCAACCCTTACTATTTCAAAATAATAAATAAAGGAAATTCCTTTTATTTAAAAAATTTGAGGGTCTTACACAGTGATCGTTGATTCACCACATATCAATAATCGAGGATAATGTGCATCGAGAAGCGTGAATCCTCATGAAACAACAACAACGACCAAATGATGAATGATCAAATGTTCGGAGGCTTTATGCAATTTATGTAACAATGACGAGGCGACTCTATCCAAAACGTATGTGGAAACACGGAAAAACTCTCGGTGGTCACCGCTAAACAATTCAAGGAGTGGGACCACCGGAGTTTAAGGAGAGCAAAACCACTTACGGCGGAAGCATGGATAAAGCAGATTACCAAGATATTTGATGTCTTGGGATGCTCAAGAAAAGCAAAAGGTTCCTTTACGCCTTTATGTTGCGTGGAGAGGCGGATTCTTTGGTGGGAATCGGTAAAAACGTACTCAACTTCTTTGTCTTGAAGATATCTTGGGAGAAGTTCTAGAGAGTCATTCAACGACAAATACTTTCACGAAAGTATTACCACATGAAGGAGGTGGAATTTATCAAGTTGGAACAAAACAATATGGCCGTCGTCATGATACGAGGCAAAATTTTGCGGAGTTATCACGGTTCGTCCCACTTGGTGGATAATGAAGAAAGAATGGCGCGAATGTTTTTAAGAGGTTTGAAGCGGAGATACGTCGACATCTTATTTCTCAAAACCGTGTTTGTATTCGGATGTTGTAAATAGGGCTCGATTAGTGGAGCGATAATGAGTCAACCTGACTAAAAGAGAGCGGTAAGCAAAAAATTATAATACCAAATGAGAGTAGTCATCGAGCGGTGACAACAAGCGTGGAGGGAATCAACGGGCGGATATGGTAACCACTTGGTGGTAATCGGGGCCAAAACAATAAGAATGGACATTTCAAAAACGGAGATTCAACAATGGTGGAAAGACGTCGGCAGACCAAAGACCCATTGTTAAGGAAGGAGAAAGACCACCTATCATATGCTTTAAATGCGGAGGAGAGGACACATCGATCAAAGCTGCGTCATATGGCCCCAAAGCGTGTTATAATTGTGGAAGAGAAGGTCACTTAGCTCGATTTTGTCATTTCTAGAAGACAAATTCACTAGGATGGAGGCACCAAAGGCCATCCCGGAAAATTCAAAACCGATGGTCTGAGGGAGGCGTTTGTTGTGACCTCCCAAAGAGCGAGAATCCGAATGAGGTCATCACGGGTAAGCTTATCATAAACTCTAATGAAGTCTATACTTTATTTGATCTGGGTTCTACCCATTCTTTTATTTCTCCTACTTGCGCTCATCGATTAAATTTGACTCAGGAGAAATTAGACTTTGACTTATCTGTGGAAACTCAGATTGGGAGAAACCTTCATTACATCCACCGTTTATAAGTCTTGTTTGGTTCAAATCGGTACCTCACATTACTGTTGATCTTATTTCATTAAAAATACTTGCATTTGACGTGATTCTAGGGATTGATTGGTTCACTACTCATCACGCAAAATTGATTGTTTTAAATAAGGTTGTTAGCTTTCATATTCCTAATCAACCTATTATGCGAATTCAAACGACCAAACCATTAAAATCAATCACGGTCATCTCAAGCCATAAAGCTATTCGTTTATTGAAAAGCGGATGTCGAGCTTTCTTAGCTCATATCACGATTTAAATAAAAATACGTCGAGTTTTAAACGATATTCCTATTGTTAATAAATTTCCGACGTATTCCCGAAAGAACTTCCCAGCCTACCCCGGCGTGAAATTGAATTTTGTATCGACCTTGAACCGGTACAAAACCTATTTCAAAGCCCCATATCGAATAGCTCTATTGAACTTCGAGTTAAAGACCCAACTGCGCAGGAATTGTTAGACATTGGCTTTATTCGTCCTAGTACTTCTCCTTGGGGTGCTCCTGTTACATTTCGTGAAGAAGAAAGATGGGAGTATCGACTTTGTATTGATTATCGGGAGTTGAATCATGTCACCATCAAAAATAGGTATCCATTGCCCCGCGTATTGATGACTGTTTGACCCGATTGCAAGGAGCCAAATTCTTTTCAAAGATTGATCTTCGTTAGGATATCACCAATTGAAGATTAGAACGTGACATTCCAAAGATGACTTTCGGAACTTCGATGCGGGCATTATGAATTCTAGTCATGTCCTTTGGATTGACTAATGCTCCTCGCCTTCATGGATATGATGAACCGAGTATTCAAGGAATATTTAGATCACTTTGTGGTCGTCTTTATTGATGACATCCTTATTTATTCCAAAAGCCGAAGATCATGAGCAAGCAACACTTGAGGTGACACTCCAAAAGCTTCGTGAATATAAGCTTTATGCCAAGTTGAAGAAATGGAGTTACGGCTTGAAGAAGTAGCATTCCTTGGGCACGTGGTATCAAGTCATGGAATATCTATTGACCCGGCAAAGATTGAAGCTATTCAAAGTTTGGGAACAACCTAAATCGATGGCCGAAATCGTAGCTTTCTCGGTTTAAATTTGGTTATTATCGGAGATTCGTGGAAGGATTTTCTCGAATCGCTACTCCGATCGACTCGGTGACTCGGAAGATACAAAGTTCGGTTGGAGCGAAGAATGTGAGAAGAGTTTTCAAGAACTCAAGAGGAGACTTATTTCAAAGACTGCTACGACAATACCATCGGCTCGGAGGATTTGTCATCTGATGATGCTTGAGCAAAAGGGTTGGGATGTGTTCTTATGCAACATGAAAAAGTTATAGCCTATGCCTCGCGACAACTCAAAGAATATGAGAGGAATTATCCTACTCATGATCTAGAGTTGGCAAATTTGTTATCTTCTGCACTTAAAATTTGGAGGCATTACTTGTATGGGGAAAAGTGGAGATCTTTACGGATCATAAAAGCCTCAAATATTTCTTCACTCAAAAGGAACTCAACATGCGACAACGACGTTGGCTTGAACTGTTGAAAGATTATGATCATACCATCCAATACCATCCCGGAAAAGCGAACGTGGTAGGTAGGCGATTGAGTAGAAAATCATATACGCAAATACGAGTGCGATATTGTCAACGCAAAGGCCCATTTGTGTGACTTGCAAAGGATGGAGATAGAGTTAAAGACTCGAGGGGACGCGTGTGATGATAAGCGAGTATCTGAGTAGAACCGACTTTAATCGATAAAGTTAAAGTTGCTCAAGCTACTGGACACTGGAGGCGATCGTATGAGGAAAAAAGTGCGAGAAGGTGCTATCTTAGGAAGCAAGAATCGATGAAGAAGGAATACTTGAGTCAACTCCGGACTTTGTGTTCCTAACGACCACGATTTAAAGTATAATATCATGATGGAGGCGCACAACACACACATTTTGCAATCCATCACAGGAGTACCAAATGTATCATGATATTAAATAAATACATTTTGGTGGAAGCAATATGAAGAGAGAGATAAGCTGCTATTTATCTCAAGGTGTCTAACTTGTCAACGAGTTAAAGCGGAACATCAAGTACCAAAAGGTCCATTGCAACCACTTGAAATTCCAAAATGGAAGTGGGAGCACATTACCATGGATTTCAATTCTGGGGTCTTCCTAAGGTTTCCCAAGGCATTGATGCGATTTGGGTCATTGTCGATAGATTGACCAAGTCTGCTCATTTCTACCGATACGAGAAACTTATACACTTGAACGTCTTGCTCAGATGTACATAAGCGAAGATTGTAAGATCAAGTGGTATCTTAGGTATCCATAGTTTACGATCGAGACCCAAGATTCACTTCGATTTTGGGTTAGTTTGCAAAAAAAAGCTATGGGCACAGACTTACGATTTAGCTTCGGCGTATCATCCTCGGACAGACGGACGGTGGAGAGGACTATCCAAACTCTTGAAGATCTATTAAGACTCGTGTCCTTGATTTCAAGGGGAGTTGGGACAAGTTCTTACCATTGGTGGAGTTTTCCTACAACAACAGATTATCAAGCAAGTATTGGCATGGCTCCATTCGAGCGTTGTATGGAAGAAAGTGTCGTTCTCCGATTATCTTTGGGATGAGGTGGGTGAAGCAACGTTGTTGGGACCGGAGTTGATGCGTATGACTACGGAAAAGATTCAAACGATCCAAAAACGTATAAAAACTCTCACAAAATCGACAAAAGAGTTATCTTGATCTTCATCGAAAGGACGTGGAATTCGATATAGGAGATCGTGTGTTGTTAGAGTTGCTCCATGGAAAGGAGTTACAAGATTTGGAAAGAGAGAAAACTTAACCCTCGATTCATCGGTCCATTTTAATCCTCGATCGAGTAGGAACTGTGGCCTATAGACTGCGCTTTTTCTGCCAAATATGTCTCGTGTTCATAACGTTTTCACGTATCTATGTTACGTAAATATGTGAAAGACCCGAACCATATTATTGAGTTAGAACCCAGACGAAATAGCGGAAGATTTGGCGTATGAAGAGGTTCTTGTTCAAATTTTGGATAAGAAGGAACATATTCTACGCTCGAGGTTATACCTCAAGTCAAAGTTTTGTGGAGGAACCACGATGTTGAGGAAATGACTTGGGAGTTAGAATCAAAATGAAATCAAGGTATCCTTACCTCTTGACATACCAGTCGTACCCTAATTTCGAGAAAATTTCATAAGAAGGGGAGGTTGTAAGACCCGACTTTTATAAATAAAGATGAATTTTTCTATAAATATTATTTTTGAATATTATGGAATAAATTTGATATAATGTTATAGTTGTGGGTAATATTTATAAATTTTGCAAAAGTATCTGATTGTTATAAAATATTCGTTTGGTCGGGAATATTCTTTTTTGTTAGGGAATATTAAATACAATGGCTCAATCATTGGTGGACCCCTACAATGTAATTATTATCGGATTGAAAAACGACAAAAACAATTTATAAAAATAACGGCGGAGGTATTCTGTTAAAAGCTGTTGAACTACCGGTGGTAAAAGTACAAGATGTCTGGCGTAGTTGCAAGTAGCTTTACAAGATTGATTATTGATGCTTACGTGAGAAGTCACTCACTATGCTTTCAATTATTACTTCTGATAATTCTTTGCATCATATCTCTTATATTATTGATTCATTATTATCACGATATCATCTCATATAATATGTTATAGTATTAAATCAATAATTGAGGCGACAAGTTATAAATGATTAATAATTGTTGAAAGATTAAATATGTGTTGATGAAAAAAATGATTTGTGGTAAGTTTGATTATTTTATGGGGGCTCATATATGTATCATCTAAGAGTCTCTTCAATCGATAGTAATTACCTTCGTCGATAGTAATTACCCTTGTGAATAGTATTTACCTTCAAATCGATAGTAATTACCTTCGTCGATAGTAATTACCCTTGTGAATAGTATTTACCTTCGTCGATAGTAATTACCTTCGTCGATAAGAATTACCCTTGTGAATAGTATTTACCTTCGTCGATAGTATTTACCTTCGTTAATAGTAATTACCTTTACCAGACGTTCGAACCACTTGTTTCTTCACATTACTGTCGTCGAACCACTTGTCGTTTCACATTACTGAGCGTCGAACCACTTGTCGTTTCACATTACTGAGCGTCCAAACCACTTTTCTTTTCACATCATTAGTCGTCGAGCCACTTGCCTCACACTAAGCGGTGCTAAGCTAGAAATCTTCTATAAATAGAGGCCTGGGGGCTTCATTATTTTTCACGAATTCATTCAAGCTATAGAGAGAAAGTATAGAGAGAATAAGAGAGAGAAGAAGAGTATTTTATTCTTACTACTGCCGCGAGATTCAATCTCCTACCAAATGTAAGGGGTGTTATTCTTTCTTATTCATGAAGAGAACTGTTGTTATTCCATTTCTTATTATTACATTGGAATAACTTTTGTATAAGTGGTTTACCCTATACTTGGTGACATTCTTCTATTATTACATTGGAACATCCTGCTCATGTGTTTTTTACACCCACTGGTTCCGGCCTTTTTTATTATTATTACATTGGAACATCCATGCATGTGTGTTTTACACCGACTGGTTCCGCCTCTTTATTATTCTCATTTGGAACATCCTCGCATGTGTTTTACACCTTTGACTGGTTCCGCTTTTTTATTATTACTCGTTGGAATATCCTATCATGTGTTTTTACACCGGATCCGGTTCCATCTTTATTATTACATTTGGAACATCCCGCTTGCGTGTGAATTTCACCGACTGGTTCCGCTTCTTTATTATTACATTGGAATAACACATGTCATGCTGATTACATCGCGTGCGTGGTGATTTCTTTTGTTATTCCATTCTTTATTATACCCAAATGGTTAAAACTTTGACTTATACTCCATGAAATTAGTGGAATATCATTGATATTTGCGTTTCATCCAAAGATATCTTTTCATGAAAATATTCTTCGATCATTCTTGAATTTTACTCTACAAAACAAAGATTATCGTATTGATAATTTGGACGTTAATAATTCCCCGGATAAAATAATTCTTGAACTTGTTTTATTGAATTCTTATATCATCGTGTCATCATCCTCATGTTTATATTTTTTTAAAGTCAATCATGGCACATAGTGCGTAGATGGACTTGGTATGATTATGACGAGAGACTATTCGATTGTAATCATGGCCAGTAATGTTACAAATGATGTGGTAAAAATCCTCGATTGGTAGTAGTCGCATTGATGGACGATTGTTGGCGTGATCATGACCATTAATGAATACACAAAATATATTCTTGGCCAGAGTGCATGAATAATTGTGGTCGTGATACTAAAGAATATCCTTGGTAGTAGTGCGGGGTGATTCGATGATGTGGAATATTTATTAAAGTTTGAGTCTCAAATTTATAACATAATGAAATACCTTTTAAAACCCAAAAGATAGTAGACTTTATTTTCTACTTGACTTTTTAATGGATTAAATATTCATTGCAGCTTAAACCGTTGTTTATCATTGTATTTTATCGGTTTAACATTGTTGAAGACTATTGATAATTTATTCGCATTATCTTAGTCATAATATTTCTTCTTTAAAATTTAGTTGAAATTTCCTTTCTTTCATTTATTCTCTCTGAAATGAGAATATAAATTTGAGACGAGTCGAAAGCAGTGATGGTCACGAAGATAGCGATTAGTAGTCCTCACTATTACGTGAAATAATGTGATAATAATTATAATGAGGACTCTTTTTTGAGTTTGTATAATATCTAGTAGACGATATTTGTATTTAAACTCACGCTTTATGTCAGTATTATGCTGCGGACAGTTATGTTAAGAAGTTGTATTTAAATTACATCTTAGTATGAAGTGGCCCAAGATGGGTGATGTATACCTAATTTTGGGGGCGTCACATTATAAATTATCTCATTGAACTAATTAAAAATTTAAAATTGGACCATTTTGTTAAATTGACTAAACTTTTGTCAAATTATTTTGAACTTTTTCCTACGTGGCTACGTGGCTGATAAAAAAAACATAACTTGAAATGCTACCTACGTGGTTGTGAATTATACAGTCTAAGGCCTACCATACCAAGGGACACGTTAAAAAATTGTGACAAGAGATGTTGGCAACAAGACCCTTCTTTGAGACCAGACTTTTCAGAAAACATCCAGATCTTGCACCATATAGAGAAGACAGTATAGAAAATGACACAGGTCTTTATATTCCTATTCATTTAAGGAAATTTTATATGAGCGTATTATGTTCTTGAAATAAGTTGCAAAAGAAGATAGGCCTGGCAAAAGGCAGAATCATGTAGGAAAACTCCTTCTTCCTTGTCCCGCCTCATCAGATCTGCTTGGTTCTGTTTAGTCTTACCGGTGACTACAATGGGTAACTCCGAAAATCTCCTCTCCGATCTATTATATGCCAAGTCCGAGGGTTTATAGATTGTATGGCGTTCTTGCGAGATTAGTAGGAGTTGATCGTGTGTGGCCTGGATTTTGGGGGTTATGGTCTGAGCTAGGGATCGGGTTTGGGTTCTTGTCCGAGGGTTTGGATTTGTTCTGGTGATGGTTTGGCAGATGGATCTGCTCCAGATATGATAAATTGTGTGCATATATATTAGTTATTTTTCCATTATCAGATTTTTGGTGTTTTATTTCCATTTGAATTGTTTTACCAACTAGTTCAGTTCTTGGTTGGACTAGACTTCGATGTTCCAACTTGTTTGATTTGGGTTGTTCTTATTTCATCTGATTTGGGTAACCCACATTTGTTCGATTGTTTCCTCTGATTTCTTGCTTGAAATCTTGGGGCTTGAAGTATTGATTTCCCCATTTCGATTCCTTCTCTTTTGGGTTGTTTCTCATCGGTGCATCTATCTTCTCGGATTTTCTGGTGGTTGAATTTGGGATTTTGGTCTTATGGCCTGCTCTGATGGATCCATGTGCTTTGTGTTCGATTTCGTGGTGGATTTCGATATTTTTCTGTTCCAATTTTGGCCGTCTTCTGATCTCTGGCAGTCTGCAGTTCGCCGATGTTCTGGTTAGTTTGGGGGCAAAGTGCTGAGAGCTTGGTAGAAACCACTAGGGCCCACAATTTTTTATTTTATTTTTATTTTTGCTCAATCAAATTGGCCATATCATTAGTACTTTCTTTTATCTTTTTTTTAATGCCATGTGTGAATCAAGTTAACGGTTGTTAGTTTTTTTTTAACAGAATGGTCCAATTTTAAATTTTTAATTAGTTTAATGATGTAATTTAAAAAATTAAAAGTTGAGTGGTGTAATAAGTACTAAAAGCTGCCAACTAAAATGGGAAAATCCTTAGTTTTTCCTTAAACAATGTTTTGAAATTTGAAGTACGGATTTCAGAAAATTTGAAGCAAAAACAAAAAATTTAAGATAATCCATACAATGCATTTGACTAGTATGGTATAAAGTAGTTACTAATGCATCCACAAAATAGTTGTAAATCTATCTCCATAGAGATTGCTATGAGAAGTAAGGCTCCAAAAAATCCCATCCAAACATAGAGCAATCAAGTTTTTAGTAGAGTAATTGTAAGCAAACAGTTGGGCTGTACCCATTTTCCCATTATTCAGGAACGTAAGATGCACCTCCATATGGCATTTGGTTCAGCTGCTGGAAGGTAGCACGAACGTTGTAAATCGTGACTGGACACTTTCCCTCCTTATCATATTCAGCAAATTCTCCGTCAGACAAGTCAATTTGCTTAAATCTGATCCATGAGACTATCTACACAAATGAAAAAACATACAAAGTTAGAAAACTGACGAATTAAACTTATAACAAAGTGTCATTGCTGCATATTTTAGCTTTAACACATGCCTGCACATACTTGGATTAAAAAAACTGCAATCAAGTTAGTATTACATTCTCAAACCACAATGTTCTGAAAATGCACGAGAGAACACAACTTGTTTCTTACCTCTATCTGCATCTGTTTCAGAAAATTTACATAAAAACTGATGTGTTAAGTTTGTATGTAACAACCCGGGTCAAATTCCGAGTCCGAATGAAATCATAGTATAATAAGGCCTAATGCGCAGTCTCAAAAATATTTTATTAGGTCATGATCATCCACATGCTCACCCAAATAAAAGGCACATAGTACTTTCTGATTATTATGTAAACTTGGTTACCGATTAGATGTCTATAGAGGAACTGGTTACTGAAATTTGGATAAGTTTGATAAGCATGCATTAGTACTATTTGCATTAAACAAGCTCAGAACATAATAAGATACTCACATAGTCCTGAAAAATCATTGTAACCTGGTGCATTACAGAACTAATGCGGCAGGATGTCGACAAAACTTGTAAAGTGACTCAGATAGAGTAACGCAGCAATTGCCATATATTTACAGCTTGATAATCCTATATCTCAAAAAACAGGCAAAAAAGAAAGAGTAAAGGCAACTTACAGATTCAGCTTTCCAACCACTGCCAAACACAAATTCCACAGGCTCATAACCGCTGAAGTCAAAGTGCATCAAAGGGAGGTATATATGTCCCAAGTTTACTACAATGCCAAGTCAGTAGACGGCCTTTGCCACTGACCATAGTCACAGTTCCATACCTCTCACAAAGCTTACACTGCAAACAAGAAGAATAAAAAAGTTAAATAAGGTAGCAACACATTTACCAAGTAAATGATCCCTATTGGGTATTTACTGCAGGCTCGATCATTGGAAACTCTTCTTCTTTTTCTTTTTTTTTTTTTTGCTATATAGAAACTCTTGAATATCCCTACCTGTAAAGCAGATCAGAAATCAATTACTTGATACATTGCATTTTTAAATAAAATACGCCCATGGTGGTCCATTTGGATATTACATGTAAATGTCTATAGTATATTTATAGAGAGAGAGGTATCACCTTCTGAACAAGATTAGTGGGACCCTCCTGAGTATAGACAGTTTCATTTAAGCTAACATAACTCTCTTTCTTTGTTACCTCACCACAGTTTCCACATTTCATCTACAAGTTACAACAAAGAAGTGAAGTTTTGATTAAATAAAAGTGATCACCCAAACATGAAGTTTATTACAAATTCATTTTGTATGGCATCAGCTTCAACTCATAAAAACCAGAGCAGTCAGAAACCTTGACGAATGAGTTTAGTTAAAAAAATACTTATAGCACACTGTAAGACCGGGAATAAATTGGAGTATTATAAGCTAGACACAAATTAAAGCTTAATTATATTCCCTCGAAACAAAATGGTTGAGAGTTTAATCAAAGAAATAGTCACCTAAATTCAACATAAATAAAGAAAATGTAGAAGAGGAGAATTAACCGTGTAGCATATATAGTTTCTTTTACTCTAGCAGTAAAAGCACGGAAGCCCTATATATCCACATAAATTCATAAGGCAACTTATACTTATACATATAGAGGAACTATTCACATAACAAACACATGAGAACTCAAACAGAACCAATGATATTAATATGTATTTAATTTTGAATGTGAGAAACAATAGACTGAAGAACACGATCTACAAACATCAAAAACATGAGATTTTAAACAGAAAAGATTGATTAACATCTATCTGAAGTGAGAGAAGAAATAAACTGATGTACACGGGCGTATGCAACTAAAGGAGCAAAGATGGATTCGAAAACCTACATATATATACACAAAGACATATATATATAGGGGGGGGAGAGTGATGATAATCACAAATAGTAGTTTTGACTAACATTAACAAAAACATTATATACATAAATAAATGTGTATATATAAATCAGATATATATATATATATATATATATATATATAGAGAGAGAGAGAGAGAGAGAGAGAGAGAGAGAATACTAAAATGTGAACTATAGATGCTGAGATCAAAGCAGAAATTGAAGAAGAGTCGAAATGGAAACCAGAGAGCAGATTAAACTCTAATTAATAAGCTAGTACAAAATTAGGACAACCTATACATGTGTATTTATACAGAGAGAAATTTTGATATAAAATTGTTACAGTACAATTAACTTAAATACCAAAAAGACGAGTAGATTCATTCCTCTAATAGTACAGAAGCATATTATATTGAATAAAAACAGACGCAAACACACATTCGAAAAATATCTAAGTATGAAAAATTCCAAAAAAAATTAAAAAATCGATTGAAGAACTGATTTTCTGTAGAACGCAATACGAAGTACATAAATGTACTAAACATGAGGAGTTTGGATTAAAATGATAATAATCGAATGAATTCGAGGAGAAATTAGAAAAATATTGAAGAAACAAATAATTCAACCAACATCAACAAAATGTACAAATATCTCCACGCATATATACATTACAAATATCAATGTAAACGAACTGATGTATGAAAATGTCTGTGTATTATAAGTAAATAAACTGAGAAAATCGAATAAAGAGACCTTGAAGCAATAGCTGAAATCAGGATCGTCACAGCCTCCTTCCGGCTCAAGGTCGGTGAGATTCTCCAGGTTGGCGGAGATCAGCAGCACAAACTTCACCATTTTCTTATATCTCTATAAAGCTTTTTCACTTTCTATCTCGTCTTTCTTTACTGTTTTGAAGCAGTGTATTTGTGATGAAATCATTTTGATTTGTTAGCAGGGAATAATATATCGTCCTTTTTTCCATTTCGTGGACTAGAAGTTTTCTCTACCGTGTGACACGTGTGAGGCCCGGTGCAGTGAGGGGAATATTGGTCATTAAGCTTCAAATGAAATGATGAATTATCCCGCAAGAAAACATTTTTTTTTGTAAGCTTTATTACCAGCTACCTATATCACACATATACTGCTACCTTCTCATTAGCTAATTAAGTTTTTAATTTTCTCTTTCTTTCTTTTTTTGTTTTTTTCCCTTTTTAAAAACTCGAGTTTTAAATTTAATAGTAGTATTTTGAAGCACATGGACATATTGTCAACTAATTTCTAAAATTGTATATAAGCATTATATATATATATATATACACATACACATATATTCCGCTTCTCCAACGAATCTGGAGCGAATGAATTAAGAATCTAATTAAATTTATAAGAACGGTTTTTTTCCGTCGCTATAGCATAGAAAACCGATTTTTTATGCTATAGCGACGGAGAAAACCGTTGTTATAAATTTTGCTTCGTTTTTAGATCGCCCCTCCAGCATCGCTTTAAGAAGTCGGGCATATATATATATATATATATATATATATATATATATTGTTTCAAAATAAGATATTTATTACAGGAGAATGATTCATAACATGTATTTGTTATAGATCAAAAATGGACATACACTATCTCTATCATTCAATATAGGATTAGGAACTAACGACCGAGATTAATTATGTCGACACCTAATAGTAGCGGATGACGGGTGTCGTCCGCTAGTAATAGTAGCTGACGTGAATGTTTTAGTTCTAATCTCGGCCGTTAGTTCCTATATTGAACGATAGAGATGGTGTATGCCTATTAATTATTTGATCCGTAATAAATATCATCCCCTTTATTATATACATATATAGTCTTCTGACAATATATATATATATATATATATATATATATATATATATATACCACAGTGCCAAATTTCAAAATGTAAAATGACATTTGGATGATTAGAAGGTGAATCATGCAATTAATTAATAGGTAGGTATATACAAATTATAAGCTGATTCCTCATTGTCTTCAGTGTAACAGTTCTATTTTAAATCACATGATCAAGAGTACTGCAACAGTTTTGTATCTGTATCTCTCTAAAAATGAAGGCAGCAAGGTACAAATGGATTGTTGGTATTTTACTGTTGGGACCAACTTTCCTTGGTGTTGCTTCTGGCTTTGTCAAGGATGAGCCCTCGACCTCTCGATCCAACTTCTTACAAGTTGAAAGCAAAACAAACCTTTCTCAAAGCCAAGTTGTGAAAAGCATTCAGGTAATTGTACACTGTTATTCATGCACACAGTACGTACAAGACTGTTTATATTTTAATTTGGCCATGCAACAGTTTTTTGGCCTCATTTTCTCTTGTATAAAGTGTAGGTTTAATTGTTTGGGCTAGCTGACCAATAGACCAATACAATGTCGACTGCGTATCAGTACTGTATTGGTCAACTGTATTGGTCAATTGACCAATTTACTATGAAGTTAAATATATTGTTTATAATATTTGTGTTTGTGTTTTTTTGGGCAGAGTGAAGATGGAGATATAATTGACTGCATTGACATCTACAAACAGCCAGGCTTTAGCCATCCTGCTTTAAAGAATCACACAATTCAGGTCCTTTAATCCACTAGTACCTTAATTTGTGATGAAACTTATAATTATTATAAGAATTAAATTTATATTTTCTTTTGATTAATCAAATATATTGCATTTTATTCAGATGACACCTACTTATGATCCAAGGGAGGAGATTATGAGAACAGAAAAAGAAAAATCTGAAATTACTGTGACCTCACAGCTGTGGCAAAGAGAAGGAATTACCTGCCCTGAAGGAACAATCCCCATTAGGAGAATACCAAAAATGAAGGATTTTCCTATTCATAATTATGGGAGGAAAAAACCTAATTATCATGTTATGCAATTGAATGGCACACAAAATTTAATGCAACCAAATCACTCGGTATGTATGTACTTCACTTCTTGCAAAAACTAAGTGCCCTATATGATTTTTTTAAAGAATAATATTAGAGACGCAAACTATTTTATAAACATTTTACAAATTGCTGATGTGGCATATTTCACCTCAACATATTGTGCGAGGCCGAAGACTATATTGAAGCAATTTGTTGATCAATATGCTGAGGTGGAGTATGTCACATCAGCAGTTTGTAAAATGTTTGTAGAATAGTTTGTGTCTGTAACATTACTCTTTTTAAAATATTTTTTTAGAAAACGTTTAATAAAAACTCACAAAGTTAATGATATTTACAATGTGTCATTTGTGTACATTCACTGTGCTTTCCCTTCTTTCATGATACTCACTCCGTCCCAAAAAAAAACCCGACTTATAGTGATTTTTCTGATTAAATTGACCAATTTTAGAACTAAAAATTAAGCATATTTATTTATATTTTTTAAATTATAAAAATTGAAAGTAATAGTATATTCGATGTAGTTTCTTATGTTTATTGGTCTTGGACCTTTATTTAAAAGAAAATAGTAAAAAATTTGATTATACAAATGGTCAATTTGACTTAAAAAGTCAAACTGGGTCAATTTTTTATGGATAGAATACATATCGCACTCTTTTACACAATTATAAATTATCCAATTTTGTCCATGTGATTGAACATGACACTTCCTCTTCTCTTTTTTTTTTTCCCCTCCAAAATAGTTTGCAGTGTTGCTTACAGAAGGATTCAGTTATTCAGGTGCCAAAGGAGATATCAGAGTATGGAATCCATTTGTTGAGTCTGATGATGAGTACAGTACTTCTCAAATATCTCTCAGAAATGGGGCTCAGTTTGAATTTGAGGAAATTGAATCTGGATGGGCAGTTAGTATATATACACTACACATAATCACTTCAATATTAGTATATTTCCTTCTATATTTAAATTAATTGAATTTCATTGGAATCATAATAATCATCATGTATGTTTATTGTAAAAATGATTTTCATCAGTTATGAAATATTTCAGGTAAATCCAAGTGTGTATGGGGATCACCAAACTCGATTATTTATTTATTGGACGGTAATATATGATTAAGTTTGACTTTTCAAATTCAAATATTACGATTCATATCAATTTTTAAATTTAAAAATATTAATTTAACTTTAAAAGTTTAATATTGGTACCATATTTTTGAAGCTAAAGGAATTACTTGTTACGAATCCGGTTATCATGAAGTTAACTTCATGTAAGTTGGTCAATTGACCAATACAGTGCTGACACACAAAGATAGATCACCTTCCGTCTGCGTGTTGACACTGTATTAGTCAATTGACCAAAATTAACCAAATGCAGCCTAAGTTATGTTTGGTTTGGCATGCTTTAATTAGGCTGATGCATCAAAGACAACTGGCTGTTTTGATCTGACTTGCCCTGGATTTGTTCAAACCAACAATGAGATAGCACTTGGAGCTGCAATCTATCCCATCTCCAAGCTAAATGGTCTTCCATATAAAATTACCATTTACATCTTTAAGGTTAGTAGGTTAAGGGGAAATGCCAATAAAAAGGCAAAGTAAACTGGGGTTATTTATGTTATTTCATCATTATAAAAAAGTACTTATTGTTTTTTTTTAAATCTAGGATCAAAATACAAGTAACTGGTGGTTACAATATGGAGAAGGGATCAACATAGGATATTGGCCACCTGAGCTATTCAAACAATTGTGGCATCAAGCAGTAATGGTGCAATGGGGAGGTGAAGTTTACAGTTCAAGAGTTGGAACTCATCCACACACAGCAACAGCTATGGGAAGTGGGCGATTTTCAGACAATTATTGGTACACCTCAGGCTACATTACGAGGATGAGAATCCAGGAAAATGGGCATGAATTGAAGTTCCCAGAATGGGTTTTCGCTTATTCTGATGAATATGATTGCTATGATCAATATTATGTTGGTGATTATATTGAAGATCCTGAGTTCTTTTATGGAGGGCCTGGTAGAAATCCTAGGTGCCCTTAACAAAAAGACTTGTACCAATTACTATTAGTTGCCTTGATCTTGATTTGTATGGGAATATAAGTTAGAATGTGCCATATATAACGACAAATTTAGATCCATAAATAACCAACACATTTTATTCCTATATATTAATACTTTCTTCGTCTAGTACATTTTTCACACAGATTAAGAAAAAACAAAAGTAGAAGAGAGAATAAATAAGTTCTCATCTCATTTTACGCGCAATGAACCTCACGTAAGTACACTTAAAATAGTTTAACCATGCATGCTAAACTAGCCAGCCACTTCTTTTGGACCTTGTGCCAACTTGGAACAACCAAAGGGGAAAATATAATGAAATTGCAATGAACTAAAAGAAGGAAATGTGCACAATAGTTTTCAAGCATGCACACATTGGAAAATGCTTCATGGAGCTAAATCTGCTAAACAGTGGACTGCAAACTTATAATAGCACCAATTTAACAGAAAAACATATGATTATTAAATTATAACTCTATATCAAATATGGGCATATGCCAGATATTATATAAATAAAACACCTGAAGGAGATGATTATACAACACTGGTGTCATGCAATCTTCAGATGTGTATATATATATATACACACACACACACATAGCAATAAAAAAAGGCCAGTTACAGAACTAAGAATCCAAAAGCACACAGAAAGTGACCAAGCACCAAAATAAAATTTGGATGAGAATATGCATGATCATTAGCAACGAGTAATTTTCCTCACCGGATATTAAATGGAATCAAACTGCTTTCTCTCTTCTTGAATAGACTGGAAAATCCGTGCCACCGATTCAGTGGCAGATCTAGCATTGTGAGGCACAACTTTAATCACTCGCGTCGGCTGGTCAGGGCCTCCACCTGGGACGTGAACAACTGGAGACGGGAAAAGAGAGAGTGCGTTTTTTCCCCCGCTGGTGTGACTTGCCCTGGTTGTTTGTGCTCTCTCACTCGGACTACCTGCCATACTGAATTGCACCTCACTGTCTTTAGATGGATTCAACTTTGCAGAATTTGGAACACCGCCATTTTTCTGACTTGGCACGTTATGCAATGCTTGATATTGCATGCCGGAGTGGTCCGTTTGTTCCACAGAACCCGAGAAGGATGGGTGGATTACTGGCATACCAAATGGCGGGAAGTAGCCATGACCAGCTGGAGGAGTGAAAGAAGCAGGCCCAAGTCCTTGATAAGGATGATGAGGAACTGGAACCCTGTAATTTAAGTAGCTGCCCATCATTGGAGTCGATCCTGGAGGCCCATAAACCGGGCCCATGAATCCAGGTCCCGGATATGGCTTGTACACTAGTCCTTCAGAAGGAGTCATAACTGGCATTAACCATTGGTGCCCAGAGGGTTGATTGAAACCCCACGGACCCATTTTTGTATCTGAAGTTACAGTTGCCTGAGGTGGGTTTCCCAAAAATGGACCGTAATTTGAAGGCTGACTAACATTTTGCAAACACGAGATAGACGTCTTCTCCACAGCATTCTCGGCGGAGCTTTCCATCCTGTTATCAGGTTTCTCAGAAACATCTTTGTGCATAACAATCTTAGGAGTAGCTTTCACAATATAATCCAAAGAGATTTTCGGTGCAGGAGAGCCCTTTAGAGTTTTTCCCAGATAAGCAGCATCTTCAAGCAAAATATGCGGTGATTCGGCAATCAATTTCTGCACCTGTTTAAACATCAAGAATTTAGGTTCTACTGTAATAACAATCAAAACAAATGGACATGTACATTTATAGGCATTCGACTTTAGAGATAATATAAACTACTTAACTTTAAAGACCATCATACCTTGATCAGCCTATGCAACTCGAATACTTGAACTGCAAATACTCTTTGTTGACTGTATATGGCAAGAGGAATTGAATCAAAAACACAGTTAAAATTGAATACAATATAAACACCAAATATAGGCTGGAGTTTAAAGTACTTGATAATCTACTCTAGAAACAAACATCACATACATCATATACCATGCCAAAGTTTTACAACAAAAGGCTCCAAGATTAGCTGGGTAGTTGGGAAAATATCCTCAATCCACAAATTTGAATATTATCAGGGTGTTTGAACATACAACAGACTTGGTCTAGATTAATCAACTAAGGAAAACATGGGAACAAGATCAAACTCTAGTAAATACCTTGAACATGTTCAACACAACTTTCCACGACACAATGTAAAATATTAATAATAATAAATGGTATTCCATATATTGTTACATAATGTTAAATAAAAATAAAAATAAAAATAAAAAAATGAGTCCTATAAAGAACAAAAAAGGGGATGTGGACCACAGAGACAGGATTCCTTCAATACACCTAAAAATAAAACAAAGAACTTTTCTCAGCAGCTTGACTAATTCCAGATTGGCGCATATTCAGTTATTCACCGTGGTCCTACATTCCAAAACAGCAAAACTAGAGCACCAATCTATCCTATAGCTACTTCAGAACGTCTAGTACAAGTTGCAATCATGTACTAATACACAAGATGGTTCGATCCCCAAAAAATGTTCCTAGAAGAAAATGAAACCTTGAGTTGAATAAAATATGCAGAACTTTACTTTCTTCTTCGTTTTTTTCCAGTAATTATAACATAAATGGTCAGCTCGTGCCTTGGATTTTATGAGACAAATTAAAATGTGTAGGCATGCCCAAAAGATATAGCAAGAGAGATGTAGAGGAAAGAAAAATAGAAAAACAAATGAGAGAAAAAAAGTGGAAGTTGGCTAGCGACAGTTCTTATTCTAATTTCTTCTTCCTCTTCTTCTTCTTCTTTTCCTTTTTGATAAGTAGCTAACCACAGCTACTTCTAACTCAACTAAGGGAAGCATGAGAATAGCACTTTGTTCAAAACAAGTAGCAATGACACTTGTATTTGAAGTAAGCCGCAATACAAAATCAAATTCGCCCTTTGACAAAACAGATAATTTTGGAAAATAGTAGTTTATACTACTTAGCTATGTTACTCGGACTCGTGTGCGGGTGTCGGGTGCATGTACGAATCTAAGTGTCGGACACATGTAGTCAAAAAATAGAGGATACGCGGATATGGATCTGAATTTGGACACGGGTGCGGGGATATGGTATGTTATTATGATTTTTTAACAATAATGTTTTTAATTATATCACCAAGTTTTTTTGCTCTAGGGACTGAACTGCAAAAATATAAAGAAACAGGGACAGAAATGGAAAAAAAACAAAACTACAGGGACTGATATGTAATTTTCCAGGGGCTATTTTGAACTTTCAGAAAACCTGGAGGATTAAATTAAAAAACTTTAAAAACTATGGGGTACCTAATTGTAATTTTCTAGGGATATTTTATATTCTAATCTCACTCCCCTCCTCTCTTCTTCTGTTGAGCGACTGCACTTCTTCTTACTCTTCTTCCACTCTCCTCTCTTCTTCTTTTGTCAAGCGACTGCGCTTCTTCCCTTTCTTCCTCCTCGACAGACGGCTCTTCTTCTTCCCAAACAGTCGTATCCAGATTTTTGTGGCCGAATCCCGTACGAATCCCGCACCCGTATCGTGTCGTTTCGACACGGGTACTCCACCAAAAATAGTGAGTCCGAGTAACACAGCTACTTAATACAAGAAAATTGAGGCGTCAATACTTTCAAAGGAAATGCACATAGAAAACAAGATTTGACCTATAAAGGCGCTTACTTAATCAAAGAAAACAAAGAATTACCCAGTAAGGCAGTCATACCATGTCATCGTGCTAATGTGTGACGTCCCAATCACGTATATACATGTGCATGATGAAGTTATCATGTCTTTTGATACGTAATGTATTTATAATATCCCACCTACATTAAATTTATGGAGCACGCCGCCTTAATTTGTAAATGAAGATACCATATTATAGTCATGAATGTACCTTATTGAGGCGTCACACAAAGCATGATGACATTGTATAAAATAACTTTTCTTATATGATGTGTGCTGCTCACGATCAAAGATCATGGATATATTATCACTCGATCTTTCGTTAGAATGCACCTCTAACGGAAGCAAGCCACAAATGTTGGAATGCACCTCTAACGGAAGCAAGCCACAAATGCATCAACATGTGAAGAAAGAGAGAGGGAGGGAGGGAGGGAGGGAGGGAAAGTTAGTTTTCTCTTACTATTTTAACTAACAATCTAACGTGCATAATTTCCAGAATTTCAAATACATATCCACTTGATGATTTCAGACTACGTGACAAGAACTATCATCATTATAAAAAGAACTCCCCAATCTCATTGAGCCATCTATTGTGGTACAATAGTTTGCTAAGAAGACATATAACAATACTTTTCCATAAATTATCAAACTATGAGTTTGTGTTAAGATTCAAGCACGTGGATTAATAAAGTTATTGTAGTAAATAAAATGTCCTGAAATTAGATAGCCAAAGATTGTGCAATACCATGCAAAAAGGAAATAATAATAAGTTTGTGATGCAACTCAAATATGACCACCAATGTTTTAAATCTTTGGAAAGCTATCAACATACAAAAACTTACTTGACAATAGCTCTTCTTGCTTTCCAGAAATGCTTTTGACCTATTATTCCTACAACATCATCGGGAGATAAATCTGAGCCAGACACTGAATCGACCATTGAAGTCTCAGATACATCATCATCACCTCTGTCCATAATTCCTGTAGGTAACGACCTACAATTGTCTTCATGAGACTCAGCATCATTAGTAGGATTATGAGGACTTCTCTGCACTTCTTGTTGAAGATATCCCATAAGGATGGAAGAATTTTCATAATCCAAGCCTCTAGACTGGTCAACTGAGACACCATCATCCCGTACAGTCTTAATCAGCTGCGAGTCCTCTCTGTATTCATGCTGTAAACCATCATTAGTATTCTTCAATTTGTGAAAATACTTAGGAGGATGATCCCTGTGCTCAAAGCTTGAAGATATATTGATTTGCTTCAACGGAATTTCAGATTTTTCTCTGGATTTTTTATTTGACTGAGAATTATTTAATTTCTCCCCACACACCATAACCTCTTTTGAGTTACCTTCACTATGCCTACTTCCCTCCGGTCTTAAATTGAGCCCTGACGTGTCAAATTGTTTTACCACTTTCTCATTGGTGTTTTGAAATTCTGCAACACGACCTGAATAAGCTGTACCAGAGGAACTTCGTTTTTCCTTATCCATGCTATTATAATTTTCATTGCGATCTTGACCCATATTGGACTGAACAAAGATAGGAACCATAAAATCTTCTTCTTGCCTCTTTTTTGGCTCCATCTGAACTAAGGATGGGTTTAAATCAGCATAATGAGTTGGTTTCTCAGCTGGTTGTACTGAAGGAGGCAGTTGAAGCGGAAAAAACATCCCTCTTTCATGACCACTCCCCTGCGACCATACATTGATAGAAAGAAAGAAATCAGAATATGAAATAAATGATTTCTTAGGTAGCAACTGCAGTAGTAGATAATGTATTCATAATAATACTATCATATAATTAGTTAGCTTCTTTCGATAGGACCATCTGAATAAGAGCACACAGGTTATGGACTAAGCTATCTCTTTTTGCTTTAACAGATCTTGATCAAAAGCAGACCACAAATTCCAAAGGCACTGATGAGTGATGACCCCCTTACATTATTACATAGAGAGGGATCCCCTTCATTTAGCCTCAGGCTCCCAAAGGAAGGAACCGGCAGGGTTGGTAGAAGTTGAGTGGCATATTAAAGACCTAAAACTACACAAAGTTCCCATATATCTTAGGGAATCACCAGTAAATCATGAAGCAAAAATACAAAAAGAAAAAAGAAAACTGAAAGTAGTTGTTATATAAAACATCCGTCCTAAAACCAAAATGCTTATCATCGCATTATAAGAAAACAGTTTTGAGACTTGCATACGTCAATCATTAACAGAACTATGGTCTAAATCACACCTATACCATTTTTTTTCATTAAAAAAAAAAATTGTATAGACCATGCAAATAAGCTTAAACTCCATTATACTTCAAACAAAAGAACAAAAAACATTCCACAAATGTGACTAGATATGCTAAGCTACCTTTAATACAAAACAAAAATTTGTACTTCTATGCATTTTCAACTCACCTGGCTTGACGATGGAGTCAAATTGGTAGTATTGTTGGGGTTATGGGGCAACGACCCTGTATTGAATCTCTGCAAAGGAATACTGAGCTGTTCATAGAGGGCCATCTTGTTCCTTGGAGGTGCTCTTGGCCCTCCTTTTTCTGTATCATTAACATGAAGCCTGGGGAACATAGGTCCCATATTTTTTTCCTCATCCTTCCCTCTCTTCATCTTCTCTCTCTAAAACTCTCTCTCCCTCTCTCCAAAATTCCCACAAATTTCAACCAAGTCTATCATGAAATTCACCTAAAAACCACCTAAATATCCACAAACTTAAAGCTAGACAACCCCAGATATGCAAAATCAGTTTTTTTGTGGTAATACAACAATCCTTCAATGATCAGACTTTCAAAGTCAAAAACCCATTTGCAGATTACCTCAATTTCCCAATCTCAATCCTCAAATTGATCCTTTAACCCCAAATAAGCGATTGCTTGAAAACCTAACACCAACCCAGCTGAAGCCTGCTAAAATTGATGAAAAAAATCCAAACCCGCTAACAGAAAACCAGAATCTCGCAAACCCAGATACCTAAATCCGATCTTTGTCTTGAAATCAAACGATCTGTGAAGAACCCAGTACGAAAAACAAGTAAAAATGATGACACAAACGGCAAAATAGCCTCAACTGTATGCTTCACTGCTCAATTCTATGTAATAAAAAGAGAAAAATGTGAACAGATTCGGGTGGAGAAAAAAGGGGAAGTGATTCTTCACAAAAAGGATCTAAACATTATGTTTATGTAAAGGAAAGGGAAGAGGCAAAAAGTGCGATGTTTGTGGACCCAGATTCGGATAGAACTGTAACCTAGAACATCCTTATAGCCTAGTAGCCTAGTTTTAGGAGATAAAATATTGGAACTTTTTTTTATTGCAAAACGCACCTGAATAAAAATCACTATATATCATATATGTATGACTAAATTTTCATGTTTATTTAAAAAATTATTACACGTAAGAGATTTTGTACTAGTGGCGAATCTAGTGGGCCCACAGTTAAAAAGAGTTAAAATTGGATTCTGCTTCTGGCGAAGTTAACTTCATTAGAATTGATCGATTGATCAATCTGATCTTGACACGCAGAGAGATCATCACCGCGCTAAATGCGTGTATTACATCAGTATCGATCAATCGACCAAAATTAACTTCATCTTAACTACTTTCTGTTAAAATTAGTTCATATATATGATATAGGATTGTGAGACCCCAAATTTTATGAATAAATATTTAATTATCTCGAATTTTTTTTAAAATTGAGATAATGTTATAATTAATGAGTAATATTTATAAATTTTACAAAGTATGCAAGTTGTCATATTATATTCCATTTGGTGGAAATATTCTTTTTGTCGGAGAATATCCGCATAACTGATGCAATCATTAGTGGACCCCACAACCGAATTATTGTCGGATTGAAAAATGACAAAAATATTTTATTAAAAATAACTACGGAAGTTTTACTGTTAATTATCTTGTTGAACTACTCAAGAGTAAAAATACTGATGTCTGGCGTTAGTTGCATAAGAAGATATATTATATTGATTATTGATGTTTATGTGAGAAGTCACCGGTTTTGTTCAATTATTCTTATAATAATTGTTGATAAGATCTCACATTATTTGATTCAATTATTGTTGATTTATAAGTTTTGTTTTATTAGTATTATTAACGTAATAAAAGCGAAACATCTTTTATATAAAATGTAATACTTTATTAAAGTTATTCTATAAATAGAATATATTATATTCTATTATGAATAGATTTTGCATAGTAAAATCTTTTTATATAAAATGTAAAACTTTATTAAAGTTATTCTATAAATAGAATATATTATATTTTATTACGATAGTGTTTGTATAAGAAAAATCTTTTATACAAAATAGAATATATTATATTTTATTTAAAAGATTTTGCTTTAAATATGGATCGTCGATTAAAATAAATCAATCTGGATGCTTAAATGGAGTTAATTCTTATCTGCAACCATTTTCTTATAAATAGGAAGCTTAGTTAGAATTAAAATCACACCAGAAATTCAGAAAAATTCTCTTCTATAATCTTGAGCGTATTTTCTTTAGAGTTTTAAGAAGCTTTGAGCGTAGTGAAAGTTTTCTTAAAGAATATCATCGCCCTACCAGTCAGATACTTTTCTTTTTACGGTAAGGGGTATTATTATTTCTTTCGTCTTCATGAAGAGAACTTCTATTATTCCATCTTTATTATTCTGTTGGAATAACCTGTATACGCGAAATACCCTATACTTGGTGACATTCTTTTATTATTCTGTCTTTATTATTCCGTTGGAACATCCTCGTCTGTGCTTTTACGCCGGACTGGGTTCCGCTTTTATTATTCTGTCTTTATTATTCTCACTGGAATATCCTGCATCATGTATTTTACACCGGACCGGGTTCGCCTTTTTTATTATTCTCATTTATTATTACATTGGAATAACTCGCCTACATCAAGTAATCTGCATGCATGGTGATTTCGTTGTTATTCCATTCTTTATTATCCTCGTAGAATATCCCGTCGGTGTGATTTTCACCGACTCGGTCCGTTGTTATTATTCTCGCTGGAATAACCTTGTCTCATGCAAGCACTGCGCATGCACGGTGATTTCGTTGTTATTCCATTCTTTATTATCCTGTTGAACATCCCGCTTGTGTGATTTTCACGACACAGTTACATTGTTATTATTCTTGCTGAATAACTCTCTGTCGCGAAGACCGCATGCGTGGTGATTTCATTGTTATTCCATTCCTTATTATTCTCGGTTTGTTAAAATTTTTGACTTCTATACTCCATAAAATTAGTGGAATATCATCGATATTTGCGCTTAATCCAAAGATTTTTCATGAAAATATTCTTCCGAAGCATTCTTGAATTTTACTTTACAAAAAAGTATCATGTTGACAATTTGGGCGTTATTAGTTCTCTAATAACTTAATTATTGAACTTGTTTTATTAAATTCTTATATCATTGTCATCATCCTCATGTTTATATTTTTTGAAAGTCATCATTGGCTTTGTAGAAAGCATGGATGGACTTGATATGATTATGACCAGGGGATTATTTGGTGTAATCATGGCCGTAATGTTACAAATGATGTGGTAAAAGTCATCATTGGCGTCTGTAGTAGTGCATTGATGGACGATTGTTGGCATGATCACGACCATTGATGAATACACAAATATCATTGGCTGTAGTATGGAATTTCATGGTCGTTGACCACTAATGAATATCCTCGCCCATAGTGCGGAGGATGATGTGGATTATTTATTGTTGAGTCCCAAATGATAAAAGTGATAAAAACCTTTTAAAACATAAAAGATGGTAGATTTTATTCTACTTGACTCTTTTAATGGATTGCTTGTTCCAATCAGCTTAAACTTGATGTCTATCAGTATTTTATCGGTTTAACATTGTTGAGGACTAATGATAATTTATTCTGCATTATCTTAGTCATAATATTTCTTCTTTGGCTAGGCTGAGCTCACCTTTTCTTTCACCGTTTTCTCTGCTTAATCGAGAACGAAATTTGCCGGGATGAGTCTGGGAATGGAGTGATGTTCGGATGACAAGTTAACTAGTAGTCCTCACTATTCTATTAAATAGTGTGACAATAAATGTATTGAGGACTTATTCTGAGAGTGGATATTGTCTAGAAGACAATATTTGTATTAAAACTCACAGCATGTATTTTGTCGTACTTTACACGACTGTTGTATAATTAAGTTGTATTTGAATTTTGTACCATGTATTGGCGACTCAAGATGGGTGATGTATACCTATTTTGGGGGCGTCACAGTTGGTATCAAAGCTTAGGGATATGATCCTTGGCTAAGGTATGAGACAAGAACTAGGAGGGGAGAGACGGAGAATTCCTTCGCTAGTATGACCTACCTAAGTTTATTTGATATTTAATTGGTCGACCAGAGTATATGGATAATATGTGATACGTTTATTAACCCTTGTTTTGTGGTAGTATCTGAAAATGGCATACGAGAATGTTGAGAACATCAATAGAGCACAGGAGACCGTTGAGTCTCTACAGATCAATAATCAGGACAATGAGCAACAGGATGGCGATAATCCTCCTGTAAACAACAACACTAATCAATTGATGAACGACAGTACGTTTAAGAGCTTTTTAGAATTCATGCAATATCAGGCGAATGCGACTCCTGTTCATAATGCAGGTGAAAATAATGGCAACCCACGGTTGGTCACCGCTAAGCAGTTCAAGGAGCTGGGACCACCAGAGTTTTTGGGAAAGCCAGAACCACTTAAGGCGGAGACGTGGTTAAAGCAGATCACCAAGATATTTGATGTCTTGGGATGCTCCGAGGAGCAAAAGATTTCCTTTGCCACCTTTATGTTGCGTGAAGAGGCAGATTACTGGTGGGAATTTGTAAAACGTACCCAGACTGACGCACTCAAGATGTCTTGGGAGAAATTCCAAGAGTTGTTCAACGACAAGTACTTTCCCGAAAGTATTCGTCACATGAAGGAGGTGGAGTTCATCAAGCTGGAGCAAAACAATATGACCGTGTCGCAGTACGAGGCTAAGTTTGCTGAGTTATATTGGTTTGCATCCCATTTGGTCGATAATGGGGAGAGAATGACGCGAATGTTTCTGTGAGGTTTGAAACCCAATATACGTCAATACCTCATCTCTCATAAACTGTGTTTGTATTCAGATGTTGTTAATAGGGCTCAGTTATTGGAGCGCGATAATGAGTCAACCCAACCAAAAGAAACAGCCGGCAAAATGATAATACCGGTGATAACAGTCATCAAAGCGGTGACAATAAGCATGGAGGGAATTAACATGCCAGAAATGGTAACCACTTCGATGGTAATCATGGCCAAAACAATAAGAATGGACATTTCAAGAAGAGAAGGTTTAGCAATGACGTGAAGACGTCGGCACCAGCACCCGTTTCAAAGGAAGAAGAACGACCACCGGTCGTATGTTTCAAATGCGGACAGGAGGGACACATCCGTCCAATCTGTACGCAGCAATCCAAAGCGTGTTTTAATTGTGGAAGAGAAGGTCACCTAGCTCTATTTTGTCGTATGGTGAAGTCAAGTCCAGCTGGGATAGTGATGCCAAAGTATGTCCCAGATAAATCAAAGCCGGTAGTTTAAGAGAGAGCATTTTTTTTTTCTCGTGACGAGGAACCTAAAATAAAATTATCACGGGTATGTTAGTCATAAACTCTTGCGAAGTCTATACCGTGTTAGATACCGGTTCTACTCACTCTTTTATTTCTCCTATTTGCGCTCAATGTTTAAATTTGACTCCGGAGAAGTTAGACTTTGATATATCTGTTTAAACTCAGTTGGGAGAAACCTTCGTTACCTCTACTGTTTATAAATCTTGTTTGATTCAAATCGATACTTTCACGTTACCTGTCGATCTTATCTCTTTGAAAATACTTGCCTTTGATGTGATTTTAGGAATCGATTGGTTAACTACTCATCATGCTTTTCGTAAGATTGTTAGTTTTCATATTCCTAACCAACCTATTATGCGAATTCAAGCAACCAAACCACTAAAATCAATCACTATCATATCAAGCCATAAGTAAAGAGCCCCGGGGAGCCTTTCGCTGATGACTTCCTTATGTGGAATGCACCGAAGCCAGACTTTCTGTAAAACCCCAAATTTTATGAAATAAAAGTATTCAATTTTTCTATTTTAGTAAATGGTTAAATTGATAAAGTTTAAAGTTAAGGGTGATATGTGAATTTTTCAAAGTTATTCATATTAATAAATTGCAATATTTACAATATCTAGATGTTCTGTCAAGGAGAGGTTTGGTCATCTAGTTACGCGCCAATAAGGAGAAATCCTTATCGGAAAGCCCCCTCTTTCCTGGGAACGACCTGGTTGATAAATACTATGAGTTATAATATTAATGATGAATGTTGTTCGGAGTTGAATTTGGAGACGCGGATGTGATATTTGAGTCCGGAACGTCGAAATTAGTAAAAATAGTCTATAAACACAAAAAATTTCGGGATTCACTATTTGGTCAAAAAGTCAACAGTTGACTTTTTCGGGAAAAGTCAAACTTCGAAATTTCAAAATTTATATTTTTGATAAAAATAGTTTCATTGTGTTGAAATTGTTTGTGTTAGTGAAAATCGACATTTATTTCGATAAAAATTGATGTCTGGAGGTTATATTGACCAGTCGGGTAATTAACCGGATAAATGAGCAATTGATTGCTATTAATTCACATGATTATAACTATTTATTCACATGTGTGTACTATTGATTCACATTCTTGTTACTATTAGGGGAGTTGGTGCAAGATTGATAATACTTGCATGACTAAGTTAAAAATGGAGGTATAGATGGAAGTACTATATCGTAATTATTTTTGTCACATAATTTACTATTGAGTCACATGATTTTACTATTGATTCACATGATTTACTATTAGGGAAGTTGGTGCAAGTTTGATAATACTTGGATGACTGAATTAAAAATGAAAGAAAATTTGGAGGTATTGTACTGTAATATTCTGAGCCCTAAAACGTGCAATTATCGAAACTATGTTTTCCTATAAATAGAAGCTCATTCTTCCTTCATTTCTCACCAATTCACTAAAGCTTTAGAGCCATTATTATAGAGAGAAATCTATAGAGAGAAAAAAGAAGAGAAGTTTGCTCCCTCACTATTTCAGTATCCAGTCTTCTTTTGAGGTAAGGGATATTATTTATTGTACCTGTAAGGGGTATTATTTCTTTCTTATTCACGAAGAGAACTTCTGTTATTCCATTCTTTATTAGTATATTGGAATAACCTATAAATGCAAAGTACTGCATACATGGTGAAATTCTTCTATTATTCCATTCTTTACTATTCTCGTTAATATCCTCATGCATGTGTTTATCGCTGGGACTGGTTCCATCATTTTTATTCCGCATTTAATATTATGTCGAATATCCTCGCTTGTGAATTTCACCCGACCGGTTCCATTATTTATTATTCGCATTTATTATTCTCATTGGAATAACCTGCATACATGTGAAGTACCGCATGCATGGTGATTTCATTGTTATTCCATTCTTTACTATTCTTGGTGAACATCCCGCTTGCAGTGAATTTCACCTGGTTTCGTTCCGCTTCTTTATTATTCAGTTGGGAATAATCTGTCTGTGCGATCTCTATCGCATGCATGGTGAATCCTTCTGTTATTCTATTCTTTATTATTCTGTTAGAATAACCTGTGTATGTGGATTACCACATGCCTGGTGAATGATCCTTTGTATTTCATTCCTTATTAAATTATGGAAATGATCTGTTTACATGGATTATGATGAAAATCATAACAAAAGTATTGAACCGATGAAAATCATGGTTATATAAAGTATTAGTAAGTGTTGTGATGAGTTTTGTTGGTTATTATATGAAAACATGAAAGTTTCTTAGAAATCACAAATGGTTGAAAAATCAGATTTTGATAAAAACGTAACATGAAATTCAATTGACCATATCTCCTATTATATTTTGAATTTTTGAGTGTGGTTAAGTCCTAGAGTTAGATCTATGAGTTTTGGTGCATCTCCAAGTGGAATCACTGGAAAAGGAGTTGTAGATTTTTTTGTGGACTAATTTTAGCAAAGGAGTCAAAAGCTGGAAATTACCAAAAAGCTACTGATCTTATTTTTAAAAGGGAATTTTTGGCCACTTAATTTATGAGAAAAATTCTGGCCTTTTGGGACATGAAAGTATATGGTATAAAGAACCTTCTGTCCAAAAATGAGCTCATTTTGACTTAAATTGAGCAAGTTATGACCATTTTAATATTTAGGTTTTTCCGACAAAAAATTCTATAACCGGAGTTTTATAACTCCGATGACCATGAAATTTAAACTGGAAGCTTACATTAACATGTGTAAGATCCTGCCAAGATTTGGGAATTTTTGGAGTTAACCTTGAGGTAGCTAATTTCTTAAGGAGTTAATTAGAAATTGATTTTTGAAAAATAGTAAATGAATTTTAAAAATTCCGAGAAAAATATATATTCATTATGGGACTATATTCTGCTAAATCCCAGAAAATAAATATCTTTGGGACTGATTTGGTATTTTTCATGAAAATAATTTAGTTACGAACATATGAGTTAAATATGTTATGTGAAGTAACAAAGTTGGAAAATAGGATTTTATGGCTTTGAAATCCTATATAAGGTATATGTAAATTGTTGATAAGGGATTTGATCATTGGTAATGAAATCTTATGAGGATGGCATTGGTGCCTCCATCCCAGCTGGACTTGTCTTCGGTGCACGACAAAATCAGGCGGTGACCTTCTCTTCCACAGTTGTAACATGCTTTGGATGGCATCGCACAGTTGGAACTGATGTGTCCCTCTCCTCCACACTTGAAGCATATGATAGGTGGTCGCTCTCCTTCCTTAACGACAGGTGCCGATGCTGATGTTTTTCCATCATTGTTGAATCTCCTCTTCTTGAAATGTTCATTCTTATTATTTTGGCCATGATTACCACCGAAGTGGTTACCATTTCTGGCCTGTTGATTCCCTCCACGCTTGTTGTCACCACTTCGATGACTGTTATCACTGGTATTATCATTTTGCCGGTTGCTCTCCTTTGGTTGGTTTAACTCATTATCGCGCTCCAATAACTGAGCCTTATTAACAACATCTGAATACAAACACAATTTATGAGAGATAAGATATTGACGTATCTCAGGTTTCAAACCTCTTAAAAAGCATTCGCGTCATTCTCTCCTCATTATCAACCAAATGGGACGAAACCGGACAACTCAAAGAAACTTGGCTTCGTCTTCGCGACACGGGCCATGTTGTTTTGCTCCACTTGATGAACTCTACCTCTTTCATGTGACGAATACTTTCGTGAAAGTACTTGTTGTTGAACAGCTTCGAACTACTCCCAAGACATCTTCAAGGTCATGCGGCGAGTTGAGTACGCTTTCTGATTTCCACCAAGAATCGCCTCCCGCATGACATGAAGGTGGCAAAGGAACCTTTTGCTCCTGAAGCATCCTAACACATCAAATATCTTGTTGATCTGCTTAATCCACGTCTCCGCCTTAAGTGGTTTTGGCTCTCCAAAAAACTCCGGTGGTCCCAGTTCCTTAAACTGCTTGGCGGTGACCATCCGAGAGTTACCAGTATTTCCACCTGCATTTTGTACAGGAGCCACTCTTGCCTGTTGTTGCATGAATTGCATAAAGCCTCTGAATATTCCATCGTTCATCATTTGGTCAGTGTTGTTATTTGCCTGAGGAACGTCGCCTTCCTGATGCACATTATCCTGATTATTGATCTGTAGAGACTCAACGGTCTCCTGTGCTCTATTGATGTTCTCAACATTCTCGGATGCCATTTTCAAATACTGCCATAAAACAAGGATTAAATAACATATCACATATTATCCCTATACTCTGACCGACCAATTAAATATCAAATAAACTTAGGTAGGTCATACTAGCGAAGAAATTCCGAATCTCTCCCTCCTCCTGTTCTTGTCTCACACCTTAGCCGTGGATCATATCCCTAAGCTTTGATACTAACCGTGACGCCCCAAAATAGGTATACATCACCCATCTTGAGTCGCCAAATACATGGTACAAAATTTAAATACAACTTAATTATACAACAATGTAAAGTACTGACAAAATACATCTTTGTGAGTTTTAATACAAATATTGCCTTCTGATAATATCCACTCTTAATAAGTCCTCAATACATTTATTGTCACACTATTTAATGTAATAGTGAGGACTACTAGCTAACACTATCATCCGAACATCACTCCGCTCCCCGACTCGTCTCAAATTTCGTTCTCATTTCCACAGAGAGAACAAAGGAAAGAAAGGGTGAACTCAACTAGCCCAAGAAGAAATATTATGACTAAGATAATGCGTAATAAATTATCATTAGTCTCTAACAATGTTAAACCGATAAAATACAATAGACATCAAGTTTAATCTGCGGTGATCAAGCAATCCATTAAAAGAGTCAAGTAGAGAATAAAATCTACTATCTTTTATGATTTAAAAGTTTTTCATCATTTTTATTGTTTGAGACTCGACAATAAATAATCCACATCATCCCTGCACTACGGCCAAGGATATTCATTAGGGTCACGACCACAAATTCCATGCACTACGGGCCAAGGATATTTGTGTATTCATCAATGGTCATGATCATGCCAACAACTGTCCATCAATGCACTACGGGCCAATGAGGACTTTTACCACATCACTTGTTACATTACGGTCATGATTACACCGAATAATCCCTGGTCATAATCATACCAAGTCCATTCATGCTCTACAGGCCATAGATGACTTAAAAAAATATATAAACATGAGGATGATGACAATGATATAAGAATTCAATAAAACAAGTTCAAAAATTAAGTTATTCAGGAACTAATAACGTCCAAATTGTCAACATGATACTGCTTTGTAGAGTAAAATTCAAGAATGCTCAGAAGAATATTTCCATGAAAAATACTGGATGAAGCGCAAATATCAAAGATATTCCACTAATTTCATGGAGTATAGAAGTCAAAATTTTAACCAACTGAGTATAATAACGAATGGAATAACAAAAAAATCACCATGCACGCGGTATTTACGCGATGTACGAAGTTATTCCAACAGAATAATAATAACTTAACCGTGTCGTGAAAATCACAATCGATGTGGATGTTCCAATGTAATAATAAAGAATGGAATAACAATGAAATCACCATGCATACGATACTTGTGATGATGTGTTATTCCAATGTAATAATACATACGTAATAATAAAGATGGAACTAGGTCCTGTAAAACACATGCATGTGATATTCCAATGTAATAATAAAGACAAAATAATAAAGATTTTAACCAGTCCTAAGCGTAAAAGCACGCATGAGATGTTCCAACGGAATAATAAAGACAGAGATAATAGAGATTTTAACCAAGTCCGGCATGAAAGCATGTATGTAATGTTCCAACAGTAATAATAAAGATGTAACCAGTCCAAAGTAAAAGCACGCATGCGATGTTCCAGCAACTAATAAAAAGATGTAATAATAGAAGAATGTCACCAAGTATAGGGTATTCCACGTATACAAGTTATGTATAGGGTATGCCTCGTATACATGTTATTCCAACAGAATCATAAGGAATGGAATAACATAAGGATTTCACCAAGTATAGGGTAAGCCACGTATATAGGTTATTCCAACAAAATATATAAGAATGGAATAACAGAAGTTCTCTTCATGAATACAAAAGAATAATATCCCTTACCGTAAAATAATACTTGATATAAGTGTAGTGAAGTAGCAGAAAACTTTTCTTCTATCTCTCTATAATCTCTCTCTATAGTTTCTCTCTCAAGAGTTCAGTGAATTCGTAATAAAATAATGAAGGAATGAGCTTCTATTTATTGAAAAATGGAATGCATAGTAACTAACTCATGAACGGTCCAGATTGATTTACTTTAATCTGACGGTCCATATTTAAAGAAAAATCTTTTAAATAAAATATAATATATTCTATTTATATAAAAAGATTTTTACTATGCAAACACTATCCAGACACTATGCATAATAAAATATAATATATTCTATTCAGATATTCGCCATCATCACGTGGGTCCCTCGAGTCTTTATCTCTATCTCCATCCTTTGCAAGTCATACAAAATGGGCCTCATATTTGACAATATTACTTGCTCGTGTCTTGATATGATCTTTCTACTCAATGCGCCGCCTACCACGCTCGCTTTTCGTGGATGGTATTGGATGGTATGATCATAATCTTTGAATAGTTCAAGCCAACGTCGTTGTCGCATGTTGAGTTCCTTTTGAGTGAAGAAATATTTAAGGCTTTTATTATCCGTAAAGATCTCCACTTTCTCCCCATACAAGTAATGCCTCCAAATCTTTAGTCAAAGATAACAAATACTAACTCTAGATCACGAGTAGGATAATTCCTCTCATATTCTTTGAGTTGTCGTAAGCATAAAGCTATGACTTTCCCATGTTGCATGAAAACACAACCTAACCTTTTGGTCAAGATCATCAGTAGATGACATATCCTCTCGAGCCAGGATGGTATTGTCGAGCAGTCTTAAATGAGTCTCCTCTTGAGTTCTTGAAAACTCTTCTCACATTCCTCGCCTCCAACCGAACTTTGTATCTTTCCGAAATCACCGAAAGTGGAGTAGCGATTCGAGAAAATCCTTCCACGAATCTCCGATAATAACCAAATAAACCGAGAAAGCTACGATGACTTGGCCATCGATTTAGGTTGCTCCCGCTTTGAATAGCTTCAATCTTTCTTTGGGTCAATAGATATTCCATGACTTGATACCACGCGCCCAAGAAATGTTACTTCCTCGCCGTAACTCGCATTTCTTCAACTTGGCATAAAGCTTATATTCACGAAGCTTTTGGAGTATCTCGCCTCAAGTGTTGCTTCATGATCTTCACGGCTTTTGGAATAAATAAGGATGTCATCAATAAAGACGACCACAAAGTGATCTAAATATTCCTTGAATACTCGGTTCATCATATCCATGAAGGCAAGGAGGAGCATTAGTCAATCCAAAAGACACGACTAGGAATTCATAATGCCCGCATCGGAGTTCGGCGGAAGTCCGCCTTTGGAATGTCATCTGCTCTAATCTTCAACCGGTGATATCCTAACGAAGATCAATCTTTGAAAAGAATTTGGCTCCTAAGAATCGGGTAAAACAGGTCATCAATACGTGGCAATGGGTGCCTATTTTTGATGGTGACATGATTCAACTCCCGATAATCAATACAAAGTCGCATACTCTCATCTTTCTTCTTCACGAATAGAACAGGAGCACCCCAAGGAGAAGTACTAAGATGAATAAAGCCAATGTCTAACAATTCCTGCAGTTGGGTCTTTAACTCCTGAAGTTCAATAGGAGCCATTAGATATGGGGCTTTGGAAATGGATTTGATACCAGGTTCAAGGTCGATACAAAATTCAATTTCACACTCTGGGGGTAGGCCAGGAAGTTCTTCAGGGAATACGTCAGGAAATTCATTAACAATAGGAATATCATTCAAAACTGACGTATTTTTGTTTAGATCGGTGACATGAGCTAAGAAAGTTTGACATCCGTTTTTCAATAAACGAATAGCTTTATGGCTTGAGATGACAGTGATTGATTTTAATGGTTTGGTTGCTTGAATTCGCATAATAGGTTGGTTAGGAATATGAAAGCTAACAACCCTACGAAAATAATCAATTTTTGTATGATGTGTAGTGTGACGCCCCCAAAATTAGGTATTCATCACCCATCTTGAGTCGCCAAATACATGGTACATAATACAAATACAAACTTAATTATACAACTGTTGAACTGTCGTGTAGAATACGACCACAGTTAACTATGAGTTTTAATACAATGTATGTAACTCTCATGGTGCCTCGACCACAACCTTACAATGGTACTTTACATAAAAGTATAGTCAAAAACTGTTTTTGGAATTAAAATCTTTGGGAAGTGCTCAATGAAACCTTCGTACATGGGAGGCCATGCGTCTAGGTTATGGTAGATATCATATGTCCACAGAATTATCCTTGGTTGACCCAATAGACCCCAAAGAAACACGAGAAGATTACTATCATTTTCTTTCCAATGGTGAGTCCTCTCTTGGCATATAACTATCTCCACTGTCTCCAAGTGGAAATTATGTTTCAAATAAACTCCAAGATCATATAGGTAATGTGAAAGTAGTATGCACACAAGCCAATCATGTTTAATGATAAAGCATATACTTTGTAACAATCTTATTCATTTATTAATAAAAAGTATTAATTTATTAAAGGCTTTTAATTATCTACATGATCTTTTTTTATAATATGTGATAAACCCATAGTTTTAAGCAATGCTTTTAGAATAATGATGATGATCATTCTAATGAGATCTAAATTCTTTGAAAGCTTAAAACTAAAATAGTTCCCAATCATTGGATTACTAAATTGGGGATTAGTGAATCCGGATAGATTGGTACATACGTTAACTTGCTCATTGGATGAGGATGATTGATCTCATGATCATTTGTGTGGAGACACTAAAGCAAGTATGTAGGTGCTTATTAGAGAATAAGTTCACTTTGAACGTGGCTTGCTAAGGAATACCTAATGGAGTTTTACTTGCACATCAATAGAATTCTCAGTAGTGATAGTAAGTCTGTGATCCTTGGACTTGAGATCATCATAAGTATCTTGTGTATGATGAGTTATACTTTGACTTATTCCTTAAGACCCTTAGGGTATATCAAAAAGGTATGCTTGGGTATAACAAGTTGTATATGGAGATAATATATGATCAATAAAGAATCTACCACTTCTAATAAAAGAAGAGAAATGTCCTATGTGATTCGATAAATGACAACCCAGTGAGTCCTTGGCTTGGCGGTAATGAAATTAGAAAGGAGTTTCTAATTTGCATTATTTGAGTCATGCATTTAAGGATCGAAATACATATAATTAAATAAAATAAGACTTGACAATAATTCCATGCCTTATATTTAATTGGGACATTGTATGGTGGAAGGATTGAATTGTATTTGTAACTATTTACTCAAAGGTTCTTTTATGATTAATGTTGAAATCTATATTATCCGGAAAGTCGTTGATCATTGCTAGGGAGGCTTATCCTATTGTAGAATAAATATTATTTAAATTAATTATTTATTTAATTTATTTATTTAAATAAGATTAGAATTGTTCTAATTAATTTATTCACAACCTAGCTTAATATGGAGAACCTAAAGGGTCACACCATAAAAGGAAGAATAATTATTTAAGAAGTTAATGGCATAATCGTAATAATATATTGTGTATATTTAATTTAATCTATGGTGATAGAATAAATTAAATAGCTTAATATTTATTATTTAATATTTTAGAAATATTAAATATAAATTAATAAGAGGAGTCTTATTAATATTATTATAATTATTATTATTATTTTAATTTCTAAAAGAGTTTAGGAATTAATTTAATATAAGTACTCTCATTTATTCCTAATTGGATTAGGAAGGAAAATTAGTTAAAGGAGTTTAATTAATTATCCCTAATAAGATTAGGGAGCCCCTTTAATTAAAAGGGTTTAATTAAATAATACCTTATTTTAATACGGTTACTTGATATCTTTATAAGAGGAGTCTTATATCAGATATCAAATATACGTTATAATTCCAATGGTTGGAGAGTACGATCTTTTTCTATAGAGATAGAAAAACTAGGGTTTAGCCAACCACCCATCTTCTTGAATCCTTCTTCTTCCTTGGTGGATCACCTCTAGAGGCCAAACACTTGGGTGGCTAACGTTGATTAAAGGAAGGAACCTAACCCGGTGAATTCAAGTTGAACGCGAAAGGATTTGGAGGTGAACTTGTACCTGAGGAAGCTCGATCTTCAAGGGTATGATTTTATTCTTTATCTTTTCGTTTAATTAATAATTGTGCATAAAGGGTGATCCGGGTATATGGTTTGTAAAAATTTTAAACTCTGATTTTTACACTTTTCCGCTTATTTTTGTAATTTGATTGCGTTCATGAATATTACAAACCTAACATAATGCTCGTAGATATACTCAGCAAGTGGATGTGCACAACCCTGTCTTATGATAACACGAGTTTGTATGTCATTATACATATTATATAATAGTGGCAAAACACCCTTCCAAAGTTGGGTTCACTTCACCCTATTATAGTTCACCAAAATTAAATATTACGTGACGTATAATATACTGCAATACACACACATCTTAGGTCCTCAATGCAATTATATATTGCATGTATGTCATATCGATTTATAATGTATTGAGAAACTTCAACAGCCTCGCACCATCTCACTCTCTTTCCTATTGTCCCTCGTTCGACCCAAAATACACTCTTATTACCTGAAAGGAATTGTGAAGCAAAAGGGTGAGCACAACTAGCCCAGTAAAGAATATCATGACTTAAGATAATTACATTATCAATAGTTTTATTAATAATAACTCAGAGATTTAGAACATATGGTAGATGATAAAACTTTTCAACCATAATTGCAGCGGAACGAGCAATCCATTAAAAGAGTCAAATAGACCATCAGGTCTATTATCTTCTCCATGATAAAAGTCCACCAATAATGTAACAACCCCAAAATAGGTCCATTCCATCCAACCCATTCTGAGTCGCCAAATATATGGTACGTAAAACGACTACAACTTTATTACAACAATTGTCGTGCAAAATACAACAACACATATCTTTGTGAGTTTGGATACAAATATATACCAACCAGAAGACGTCACAATGACACCTTACATAAAGGTATAGTCAAAAACTGTTTTAGAAATTAGAATCTTTGGGAAGTGCTCAAGGAAACCTTCGTCATACGGGGGAGGCCATGCTTTTGGGTTATGGTAGATATCATATGGCCACAGAATTATCCTTGGTTGACCTAATAGACCCCAAAGAAAAACGAGAAGATTACTATCGTATTCTTCCCAATGGCGAAGTCTTCTCTTGACATATCATTATCTCCACCGCTCTCTAATTGGGTATTATACTCCAAACAAACACCAAGATTATATAAGTAAGGCTTGTAAATATACTTTCAAAGTGGATGAAAGACAACCATGTCTTTATGATAACACGAGTTTGTATGTCAATAGACATCTTGTATGATAGTGACAAAACACCCTTCCAAAGTTGGGTTCGCCACCCTATTTAATTCACCAAAAATAACTATTAAATGATGTATAATATACAACACACTAAAGCCCTCAATAAATTTTTTTTTTCATACTCTTTGGGAGAACCTCAACAACTATAGACCACCGCTCTATTCCCTTGTTATCCCCGGCCAACCCAAATTTACACTTTTATTACACCGAAAGGAATTGTGAAACAAAAGGGTGAGCACAACTAGCTCGATAAAGAATATTATGACTAAAGATAAATAAATTATCAATAGTCTTCATCAAGAATGAATCGAGATTTAGAACATATGGTAGATGATAAAACTTTTCAACCATAGTTGCAAATTGACGAAAGATCCATTAAAAGAGTCAAATAGACTATAAAGTCTATTGTCTTCTCCACGTTAAAAGTCCACCAACAATATTTTATCCTCAGTAACATCAATCAACAGCCTTCCTTTCCACAATCATATGAATAACTCATAATCATAATTGTGATTCTAAATTCCTCTTCTCATCCGGACGATAAGATAATTTTCATCACCGTCTTTACCCGAAACATCAAATATCATGGTTATACCAAATCACGCCTCGCTCATAATCATACTAATAAATTCATCTTTGCACCACGGGTCAAAGATATTCATCAACAGCTTCATCTTTACACTACAAAGCTAAAGATATTCAACAACAGTCATCTTTGCATTACGAGCCAAAGATATTCATCAATAATTCATCTTTGCACTACAAAGCAAAAGATATTCAACAACAAAAGTCATCTTTGCATTACGAGCCAAAGATATTCATCAATAATTCATCTTTTGCACTACACAAAGCAAAGATATTTAACAACAGTCATCTTTGCATTACGAGCCAAAGATATTCATATATCAAAGAAATACATAATCATTTCGTAAGTTATATAACAATAATTATAACCATGTTGATCAATTCACCTTTGCACTTAAGCTAAAAATATTCAATTGTAAATTCAATGGTCATGATCATACCAAACAACAATTCAACTTTTGCACTATCGCCAAAGAGAACCTATGGTCACGATCATACCAAGAATCTACCCATCTTTACACTCAAGTCAAAGAGAAATATCATCATTAGGGTTATAAGAATGTTATATAAAAATAATATAATCAAAACATGGTTTTAATTTCAAGAGTAAGATTCATAAATCAACGATAATTTGGTCGGAGAAGAAACCAATTTGTTGTGAATAGTACCCGTGTTAAATACATAGTCCCGTATAATGCATAAGTAACCTCGACACGAAAAAAGATAAAGTTTCATAATAAAATTCATATCTATATTTATAACACCTTAATCCAAATGTTATAAATCACTTAGAAATCTCATAATCTAATATTATTAATATTATAATAATATTTTAATCATTTATGAACAATTTAATTAAATTGTTTACACTTTACTAATTAATGCATTTAATCATCATAAAATGCCAAACTCATAAGATTTCATCACCAATAACCAAAACCTCATCAAAAATCAGATATACCTCATATATGATTCTCAAGCCATAAAATCATATTTTCCAATTTTCTTAGTTCACATAACATATTTAATTCATTTACTCATAACTAGAACATTTTCATGAAAAATACCAAATCGGTTCCAAAAATATTTATTTTCCGGGATTTAGAAGAATATATTCCCATATTGAACATATATTTTTCTCGAAATTTTAAAAATTCATTTACTATTTTTCATATGACTAAAACCAATTTAATATTTAAACATTTATCATAAATTATACTTTTATCCAAAAATTTTCAAAATTCACAGAGTACACCGATATTATATAGATGTACTCTCAATAAAAATTTCATCAATTTTGCGAGTTAACCGCATGAGGAGTTATAAATAGTTACTTTTAAAATAGTCTTTTCTCATAAAATCCATAACTCCTAATCTATACATCCAAAAATACCTCAAAATAATCATAGTGGTGTAAAATTCCGAATGATCAAAACATGGATACAATCAAAGCTAGTATCCGAAATAGATATTTTAGACGAAAAGAAAAATTTTCATTTTTCTGAATAATAGTCAGATTCGTGAATAGTGTCAGATATCGTGAATAGTCTGTGATATCATGAATAAGAACTCTCACACCAAAAGATAGAAATTCCACAAAAACATCTTCACGCTTTCACTTAATAGTACTCGTGAATAAGAACTCGTGAATAGTAACTCATGAATAGTAACTCGTGAATAGTAACTCATGAATAAGAACCCCGACATGAAAAAGTTCCAAATTTGGTAAAACTTGGATCAATATTTCAACATAATGATATTGAAGAAATAATATCATTACGAAAAAAAAATACTATCCCTTACTATCCCTTACCTCAAAAGAAAGCGAAGACTTCCGACGGGATATCTGATATGATTTGAAGGAAACTTCAGACCGATGAATATCAACAAACCAAGTATCTAAATACTCACAAATTACACTCAATAATCTAGAGAGAAAAGAGAAAAGCTTATGTTTCTCGTGTGATTTTCAATTCTAACTTAGCCTCTATTTATAGGAAAATGTTAGCACGTCAAGAAGACTTGACTGCTACTTCCGATGGCTTTACTCGCTACTATTCCACCCACCAAAAATCAGCCATCTTCCCCAACAACCAAGAGTGGGGCCCACTCAATTCTAGAATTTTCTACCAAAACCTAATTTCCTAATCGCCACCTCTTAAAATTCAAATCATACGTTCATTTTAACGGCTCAAAATTTGTGGACATATACTCAACTTATATATGTATAACATATCCAAAAATTACAACGATCCAACTATCGGATCAAAATTTATAACTCACGCAATATAGTCAAAGAACAATTTTTTTTGGACTATTAGTCCTTCTGACCATTTCATTCAAAATTTCACCACGAAATATCTACAAAGAATTTTTGGGTGATTCAAATTTCTACAGCTTAGCTTACTTCTAGGGCTTTCTTTTGATATATGGCTCATCTCTTAACTCATTATACACAATGAGTTATGGATTTTATAAAATCAAGTAATAAACTAATTTTTCTGAAAATCCCATATTTTGTTCTCCATTTCGACAAATACTGATAAAACACCTCATCATTAATTCCTTCACTTATAAAAACATAAATAAATCCATCATTTATATCCACATCAAATAAATATTTTCTTATCATATAAATCATTATTCACAAATAATATTACGTAATCACAATAATGACAACTGAGATAGCCTCCTGAAGAGGGGCTTTCCAATAAGAATTTCTCCTTACTGGCGCGCAATTAGGTGACCAAACCTCTCCTTAGACAGAACTTTCTAGACATTGCCAATAGTGCTATCTAATAATATTATTCAAATAATATGAATTATTGATCTGATAATGAGAAATATTGTGCAGTGATAATTATTGAAACAACAATAATATAAAATATCAACGCAACAATTATTGAATCAATAAAATAAAATATTGAACAGTAATTACTTTAACAATTATTGAGTAGTGCCTTCTTATGTAAGGATCAATAATTCAAAAATACTGTGTAAAACCGTGTGCTACTGTGCAAACACGCGTATTACTGTATTTTAACCACCGGGTATTCCAACAGTGTTAACGGTAACGATTACGCCGTTATTTATAAAAACTTAATTTTGTCATTTTCTTCATCCCATGCTTATTCTTACATTATGGGGCCCACAAATGCCTCATACCGTCGCATTTAATATTCCCAAGCGTAAAGAATATTCCACGACCAAACTAATATTCTCCGACAATAATGAATATTTTATAACCACTTGCGTATTTTGAAAAAAAATCATATATCACCCTTAACTTTAACCTTTTATCAATTTAACCATTTACTAAATAGGAAAATTGAATACTTTTATTTCATAAAATTCGGGGTCTTACAAATAATATTTTATCCCTGTAAATGAACCACATCATCGAATCATCCCTGCACTACGGGCCAAGGATATTCATTAAATCATCAATGGTCATGACTTATACCGAATAATCCCTGATCAAAATCATACCCAGTCCATCTCTGCACGTAAGCCAAAGATATACAACAATAAAACCAATAATCAACAGTCCATCTTCGCACGTAAGCCAAAGATAACTTTTATCACCATATAAGCATGAGGATAATGATAATGATATAAACATTAATCAACTGAAAATAAGGATAAATATTAAAGACTTTAAATTTATCCAAATATTATCAATCACATAATAAGTTCATAATCTAATATTGTTAATATCATAACAATGTTTTAATCACTTCTTAAACTTATAAACAATTTATTTTAATTGTTTACACTTTTTTACCAATTAATGCATTTAATCATTCAAGAATGCCATACTCATAAGATTTCATCACCAATGATCAAATTCCTCATCAACAATATGTATATACCTTATATAGAATTTTCAAGCCATAAAATCCTATTTTCCAACTTTGTTACTTCACATAACATATTTAACTTATATATTCATAACTAAACTATTTTCATGAAAAATATCAAATCAGTTCCAAAAATATTTCTTTTCTGGGATTTAGCAGAATATAGTCCCATAATGAACATATATTTTTTTTGGAATTTTTAAAATTCATTTACTATTTTTTCAAAAATTAATTTCTTATTAATTCCTTAAGAAATTAGCTACTCAAGTTTAACTCTAAAAATTCCCAAATCTTGGTAGGACCTTACAAATGTTAATTTGAGCCCCCGGTTTAAATTTCATGGTCATCGGAGTTGTAGAACTCTGGTTATAGCATTTTTCATCAGAAAAACCTAAATATTGAAATGGTCATAACTTGCTCATTTTAAGTCTGAATGAGCTCATTTTTGGACACGATGTTCTTTATACCATATACTTTCATTTCCCAAAAGGCCTGAATTTTTCTCATAAATTAAGTGGCCGAAAATGCCCTTAAAAAAACGTGGCAGCATCCTTTTTTCATATTTTGCCGTTTTTCGTGCTTTGCTAAAATCAGTCCACACAAAAATCTACAACACCTTTTCTAGTGATTCCACTTGGATTAGTTAGGTAACTCATAGATCTAACTCTAGGACTTGACCTCACTCAAAAATTCGAAATATATCAGGAGATATGGTCAATTAAATTTCATATTCCGTTTTCACCAAAATCTGATTTTTCAACCCTTTATGATTTCTAAGAAACTTTCAGGTTTTCACATAATAACCAACATAACTCATCATGACAATGACATATAACTTAATAAAACAAGTTCAAGAATAAATTTTAAAGGTTTATAAGTTAATTTATCCCGAACTCAATAATGTCCAAATTGTCAACACGATACTTCTTTAGAAAAAATCAAGAATGCTCGGAAGAATGTTTCCATGAAAAGATACTTGAATGAAGCGCAAATATCAAAGATATCCCACTAATTTCATGGAGTATAGAAATCAAAACTTTAACCAACCGAGTATAATAAAGAATATATAAAGCTGCAAATGGATTTTCACCGACACGCAGAATCCACGATCTGAATCATTTCCACAATTTAATAAGGAATGAATACAAAGGATCATTCACCATGCATGTGGCAATCCATTATAGATGTTATTCTAATGTAATAATAAAAATGGAATAATGTATGATTCACCATGCATGCGATAGAGACCGCACAGATAATGTGTTATTCCCAATGTAATAATAAATGCGTAATAATAAATATGGAACCGTGTCGTGAAATTACACCGCATACGATATTCAAACAGAATAATAAATGCGGAATAATAAAGACGGAACCAGGTCCGATGTAAAACACACAGACAGGATATTCCAACAGAATATTAAAGAATGGAATAACAACAGACATCACCAAGTATACGGTAATCCGCGTATACAGGTTATTCCAACAGAATAATAAAGGGAACCAGGTCAGGTGAAATTCACACCGACTGGATATTCCGACAGAATAATAAAGAATGAAATAATAGAAGAATTTCACCATGTATGTGGTACTTTGCATAAACAAGTTATTCCAACATAATAATATAGAATGGAATAACAAAGGGATTTCACCAAGTATAGGGTATGCCACTTATACAGGTTATGTACAGGGTATGCCGCGTATACAGGTTATTATTCTGTTGGAATAACCTGTCTATGCGAAGTACCGCATGCATGGTGATTTCTGTTGTTATTCCATTCTTTATTATCCTGTTGGAACATCCTGACGGTGTGATTTTCACCTGACCTGGTTCTGTTGTTATTATTCTGTTGGAATAACCTCTTTATGCGAAGTACCGCATGCATGGTGATTTCTGTTGTTATTCCATTCCTTATTATTCTCAGTTGGTTAAAATTTTGACTTCTATACTCCATGAAATTAGTGGAATATCCTTGATATTTGCGCTTCATCCAGTATCTTTTCATGGAAATATTCTTCTGAGTATTCTTGAATTTTACTTTACAAAGAAGTATCATGTTGACAATTTGGGCGTTATTAGTTCCTGAATAACTTAATTCTTGAACTTGTTTTATTGAATTCTTATATCATTGTCATCATCCTCATATTTATATTTTTTGAAAGTCATCTGTGGCCTGTAGAGCATGGATGGACTTGATATGATTATGACCAGGGATTATTTGGTGTAATCATGACCGTAATGTTACAAATGATGTGGTAAAAGTCCTCATTGGCCCGTAGTGCATTGATGGACAGTTGTTGGCATGATCATGATCATTGATGAATACACAAATATCCTTGGCCCGTAGTGCATGGAATTTATGGTCGTGACCCTAATGAATATCCTCGGTCAGTAGTGTGGGGATGATGTGGATTATTTATTGTTTGAGTCCCAAATGATAAAAGTGATGAAAAACCTTTTAAAACATAAAAGATGGTAGATTTTATTCTCTACTTGACTCTTTTAATGGATTGCTTGTTCCACTGCAGTTAAACTTGATGTCTATTATATTTTATCAGTTTAACATTGTTGAGGACTAATGATAATTTATTCTGCATTATCATAGTTATAATATTTCTTGCTGGGCTAGTTGAGCTCACCCTTTCTTTCACTGTTCTCTTCAAGAATTGAAAACGTAGCTGGGACTAGTCGGGGAATGGAGTGATGTTCTGGATGACAGTGTTAGCTAGTAGTCCTCACTATTCTATTAAATAGTGTGACAATAAATGTTTTGAGGACTTATTCTGAGAGTGGATATTGTCTAGAAGACAATATTTGTATTAAAACTCACAGCATGTATTTTGTCGTACTTTACACGACTGTTGTATAATTAAGTTGTATTTGAATTTTGTACCATGTATTGGCGACTCAAGATGGGTGATGTATACCTATTTTGGGGGCGTCACAGAATTAATGTCTTAAATTAATTTAGGTCAGCTATTATTAGTATCGTTATTAATAATAACGGATGACGAATGTCATCGAATGACGTTGAAAATAGTATCGTCGTTCGCTAATATTAATAACGGACGTAATACGTCGTCCGCTACTATTAATAATAGAGTCCGCTACTAATAGTAGCAGACGTTAATTTTTAATTTTTAATTATGGTCATTCTTTCTTATTTTAATGATATAAATAGTGTATGTTATATAAATATCTATAAGTTGACTACATTATTTTTTAAGAAAAAAGATGACAACTTTATTTATGAACAACTTGGTGTGTTTTAATCTAGGTCGAAATATGGATTAATACTCTAAATTTTTAATGTTTTTCTATTTTAGAAGTTATCTTATCAAAATTTTCAATTAAAGGATTAAACTTTTAATTTTAACCACTTTAGAAATTGTTGTCTTCCCAATTTTTTTCATTAATAGATTCAATTTTTAATTTTTTATGATTACGTCTAATTGATAGTGTCACGTCATAAAATTGATGATATGACAATGACATGTGACTAAAAAATATTCATGTCTCATTTTAACATTCATTCAATTAATTTTTTGTACCCAAAACTCAAAATGGTAAATATAAGACCATTATTAATTTTAAAGTAAATTATTATTATAATTTTAATATAAAATTATTATTAATTTTTAAAGTAAATTTAATGATAATTTTACCCTTTTGGTAAATTATTAATTTTAAATTTTTGGTAAATTTAATTTTTAAAGTAAATTTAATGATAAATTTTTAAAGTATAATTAATAATGGTCTTATATTTATCCTTTTGGCACAAAAAAATAATTGAATAAATGTTAAAATGAGACTTAATATTACACATATGTATTTTTTAGTCACGTGTCGCTGCCACGTCATCAAAATTCAGACGTGCCACTATCAATTTAGACATAATCAAAAAAAAAAAAAAAGTTTAATCCTCTAATGAAAAAATTTAAAAGACAATCTCCAAAGTGAAAAAAAATTAAAAGTTTAATCTCCTAATTGAAAAAAATAAAAAACATTAAAAGTTCAGGGTATTAATTAATATTTAGGCCTTTAATCTATAAAAGTTTGTCATATATTTAATTTTTATGTAAAATAATTGAGGTTGAAGTTTAAATTTAATTAACAAATTAATCAAATATAAAAATTAAAGCTCAACTTTAATAAATTTATGAACATAATACTTGCTTAGACATATATATTATCCAAACTCAATAATCTTGCAGTACTATTATTATTCTTTTTTTATTTTTTATTTTTTATTTTTATAAACGCCCCACTTTGAGTTTATCACCCTCTAAATCATTTAACACAAAGGGGGTACAAATGTAATTTTATTTGTGAGATAGGAGACTAGGAGAGGGAATAAAACAAAGAGTACATCTGGATAAATTGAATCCCCACATATTAATAGATACTTCCCCCGTTTCGTGAAAAAAATGATAAATATCCTTTTAATAAAATTTGAAAATGTAAAATGTTTATTAAAATTATTTATCACTAAAATAATAAATAGTTTGTTTAAAAATTGAGGACATTATGTTATTTTATATTACCATCAATTAAATATATTTTCTTTTTACAGCCATGTCATAATGCCACATCATCAACTTATGGTGTAACATGGTCAAGTGAACATAAAATTAAGAGAAAAAGGTGAATATTAAATCAACCAACTTTTTAATGTATATACACAAAAATGATAATTACTTTTAAACTTTTTGTGAATTAAACAAAGAATATGTAGGTACAAAAATTATTTTTGGAAGCCACCGAATTGGTATTGTTGGGCGCTAAGATTTGAGAACATGTCATCCACATCTGTTGCAGTTGATGTAAAACTAGATGTACCCAGTCCAGACCCTGCACCCAGAGCTCGTCCTACAGAATATGAAGTTGGGGGTGCCTGACAAGTTTCATCTGTTTCGGTCAGACCACCCACAATGCCCACATCGGCTAGATTTACCTTCTTGGCTGCATATAGGTTTGAGATATAAAAAAGAAGAAGAGTAATTTATGAAAAGGCTAGGGAATGTATCCTAGAAAATCTTCATCATAACTAACTACCCATTGAAACTAAATGTATAATGTATCTATTCACAAGGCCCTGGGAGAAAATAAGATTTCTTATTTTTATATAAACAGGCAAATCTAGTCCAACACTTGAAACTTACATTCCCAATTCCCCATTGTTGCCCACATCATATTATATTAATAAATACTACTAATTTAGCAGTCATTCTTTCTAGAAACAAAGATGTCAATGGGCATTCTCTTATGATCTCAGTTGTCATAAAGCAAATAAACATATGAAATACTAAAACTTACGTGCACTTATGTCAAGGTCAATCAGTCCACGGCTTAAAGAATCTGCCCATATTCCAGATTTAACTTGAAAAGCGTCCTTGGATGGAGCTCGAGACCTTTCATTCAGGTTGTTGCGACCGGCATCTTCAACCAAATTTTGTGAGGGCAGCTTAGGTAAATGAGGAGTGCATGAACCAAAAAGATCAGAGCCGTCAAAACTGTTCAAGGGAACTGCAGAAAATGGATCAACTGGTTTGGTTGTCACTTGCTCGGTTTCTGAGGAATTATTCTCAGGTTGGGAGGCAAATAAGTCAACTGATTTGGTTGTCACTGGATCAGGATCAGCAAAAAAGTCTATTGTTGAAGAAACTGCGGGTTGGGAGGCAAATAGATCAACATTGGTCTGCACAGATGACCATGATATAATTAGCTAGTCAGAATAAAATGACTTTAGAATCATGTGAAAGTAGATAGAATGGCAATTCAAAATAAAAAATTAGCCAGTGAATATTAGTATAATCAACCTATAAAGTAACCAATTGTTCTTAAAGCTCTAGCTGGTAGAGAAAAGGACCAACAGTTTGTCATATCAACCAATACTACATGCAGGTTTTACTACATTTTTGGATTGCAAGATACACATTATGAATATTCGGATGGGATAAGATATTATTTGAACGTTCCACTAGTCAAGTTCAGGATATGTGTATCAGGAATCATACAATCCCAAGTGAACTATATGGTATTTTGTGCATGTCTAATAGATCTGTTGTATTATTATTCTTTGTCAGCATTTTTGTGTAATATATACAGATTATTTAAAGCCCTCTAGCTATCACATCAGTATAAATCATCTAATACCTACACCCAGTCAAAATTACTGCCACAGTGGTGGTTGATACTGTGCTTTTGAGCCATGCATAACTCTGACATTTACTTTTTTTCAGTTGAGATCTAAACAGTTGTGTAACTTTAAGGACTTCGCTAACTCCTCTAGCCATTCCCAAGTATCACTTTGTGCAAGGGCAGAGAGAATTAAATACTAGGTCACAAGCCCTCTTTTTCATTAGGCCCCTGCCAAGACCATTTAGTACCAAAATTAGGCCTGACAACTTAGGTTGACAACCATATAGTTAACCATAATCACTTGGATCTATTAGGTTGGTTAACTAGTTTTTATGTTATGGATTAGTTCGGTTTTGGATCCATATTATTATTACAAATATGGGTTGGATCTAATTTAACTAGTTTTGACTCATATTAGTCTATAATAATTTTCTGCACTTTGTAAGAGGTCATAAATATGAATTTATATATTCGGTCCATAAATTAAATGAATTTATAAACATTTAATTTATGGACCCCAAGTCAACATTTTCTATTACATATTTTAGAATAGCTTTCATAAGTGCTTGAAGTTTCCGTATTTGAATAAGGGTTTTGTTTATTTGTTAGGCGTGTCTTATTGAAACCGGACCGACAAGCATACTTATAAATGTAAATTCATATTTGTGACCTCTTATAAATTGTTTCCTCCTCCTATTCATAAATTGTTTTCAAACAATTTATTTATATATTAAATATATATTCAATCATTTGTTTAAATATGGATTTAATTTGAAAAATAGATCGACCTTAATTCAACCCATAACCATTTAAATCCAAATCACATAACCCATATTAAATATAAATAATATGGTTTTAGTTCCTCAACTGACTCATAACTATTTTATGTAACCCAAAACCAACCCAAACCTATTTTTTGCCAACTCTAACCAAAATAGAGCTCACATAGACAGCCTTGCCTGTTTAATCTTAAGAATACCATCCAAATTTTCAAATATTCTAGGGGGAAAAAAAGTAGTACTAGCATGACACCAAAATATTTTAGAAATCCCGTCTGGAAAAAAAAGGTGAAAATTTTGACAATTCTTTCTCCATCCTAGGCACAGGCTTGCATTTTAATGTGAATGCAGACAAGGAGTGTGCAGCACAACAGCAAGCTCTAGAGTCATATAGGACAAAAGAGCAGCTACATGTGATTTATATGATGATGATCATCATCATCATAATCATAATCATAATAACAAAAATAATTCTCAGAATATATTTAGCAAGAAAAAATACAATCAGAATAATATATGACCTGGGTCTCAAAACTTGCCCCTGCTTCTACATTGGATGGTGCTGATACAAAAGAAGCATCAGCAAACAAATCAACATCTGATGAAGTGCCATTCACATTAGGATTTTCTTTGGGAACAGATGCTGGCACATCCCAGAGGTCACCAATTAAACTTTGTCCAAACAGATCCACTTCACGAGAGCTTCCAGCAGCAGACTCTGTCAAAAAGCAAAGGTAGGCCAGAAAGAAATGGTGAAACCCATGCTCGATTTCAAATGCAGAATTTTTTATGCTAGAAATAAACTATCCCAAAGAAGAGTACGAGAGAAATGGATATCATTGAAAATTCTAGCATTCCTTTCAGTCCATATACCCCATAAACTAGCAAATCAAGAAAACTTTTAAAGAATCTTGGGATCCTTTTGTTTCCCAAAATCCCAAAATGTTACCCGAAGCAAACTCTCCAAGGAGTAAGCGGACGCCCAAAGCCTCAAAAATACAAAAACAGAATTCCATAACTTTTAGCAAAATGCAAAAAAGAAAACGATGCTCATGACACTCTGAACAACACATATCGGGCACAAGCATTTTTATGGTCTTTGCCTTTAAAACAAAGTATAAATATTCAGAGGATTCATGAGGCTAACTCCACGTATTTGGGCCAAACGGTATGTAGAGTTGACCTTAGAAACATGTGGTTATCACACTATTTCTATATACATTTGTGTAAATGTACATACATACACATTTAATAAATATACAGATATATGCATATGTTTATCTTAACATAGCTATCAATTATCTACATAAGCATGCACCAAGCCACCAAGGTGTATTGGTAAGAAGTTCAGGTACTCTTTAATTATATACGTTCACCAGCTAATTTTTTAATGTTTACAAGAAGTGTAACTGCATGAGGAAGCCAACTAGCAAAAAGATGATATTTTTTCCTGAACAAAAGCTTCATAATTGGTATTCCTAATAGTCCTGATTGAAGTACATCCTGAAGGATGATTCATGCATGGGAATTTCTTCATGTATTTCCACTTCCACCAATGGGGATTTGTTTCGTTTATACAAGGAAGCCACATGTACACACACAGGAAAGACAGAGAGAATGCGAGAGAGATGGAATCTATGCTGAAGGATATACTTACCAATTTCTGGAATAAATCAAGTGTCATTGCCTTCAAGCCATAGTCAAAGATCCAAAAACATTTACAATCCTAAGCACATGTTGATTTTTGAAAAGAGATATAACAGTTGCGGCAAATGTGTGAAACACAAGTGCTAATCTATACAGAAAAACAGACTGAATAAGAATTGCATAAGCTGCTTTTCACAATACTTACTAGAACTGGAAGTTCCCCGGGGATCAAAATCATCAAAATCGTCCTCATAATTATTTGAAGGCACAATGGAGCTTTTTGAGGGCGTTGAAGCATGCTTAATAGAGTCACTTATCTTTATAACTGGCTTTGATGAAGCAGAAGTGCCTTGACCCCTGCTGAGGAACGTTAAGATATAGTGAAAAGCAAAACACAACAGACTATTAAAGAAAAAGAAAAACATGAAAACGCTGAAATCAATCCCCAAAAACTCATATGATTCTGCCTCTGATGATAATAAACCATTATACTGCTAAACATGATTACTTATCAGAAAAGAAATGCTAAAGATCATCAAATTCAGATTCCTGAGTCTGGCTAGAGATATTAAAGATAGATCTCCATTTTGGTCACGAACTGATGCTCGCCTGCGTGCAGATACACGCCTTAAACTAGCTAGGGTGGATAGTGTCAACACATGCACCTTAATCTCAAGCAAAATTTCTTGGGTTTCTCATCTCTTTTTTCTTCATATATTAATATCAACATTGATTCCAGTCATCAGAAAGAAACGGGAAAAAGTGAAATTCATGCAGTGTTGCTTCTTCTCAATAGCCAGAGTACTAAAAGAAAAGCATAGATTCACTAGGACATTAGAGTGCCAAATACGACCAATAACTGCATCAATATCTCATACAAATATTATACACACAAAAACAAATAACTCACATACTGCAGCATCTCTGTATCTTCTGATCATTATATATAATTATAGCATGTGTATTCTTCTCTATGAGATAGCGATTCAATTTTTTATAGTTTAAAACAAAAGATATTAGCACTGCTTAGATATTTATGAGCAGAAGTTTAATACAGACCTTCCATGGCGAGAAGAGCCCTTCTTCAAACTATTCCCTTGATTATCACCAGTAACCCCTCGACGTGGCTTACTAGTACTCTTTTCATACTTATCTTCACCAAATCGATCTCTGTCTTTATAACTGTCACTAGTAGTGTCACTGTCTCTTGTATTACCAAAGCCTCCATAACGATCACCACTACGAAAACTACTGCTACCAAATGAGGCTGAACCCGACTTATAAGTTATTCCAGTTGATGAAAGTCCAAAGTACCTATCAGTGCATATGAGGGTTTAAGTCACTAAAATGTATTTTTTAACCAACAACAAAATTCAGAGACTTCAAGTAAATATAAATAATTACAATTCATTTTATTTTCACTTACTTATCACAGGTTGCAGCTGCTTTATTTCTAACTTCTTGTATCTTATCTTTATTATTCAAAAGAGCCACTATGTTCTCTACCTTCTTCCTCACGTTGATTCCCATGTCCTTCCCATTTGACTCAACATATTCAAAACTTGAAAGAGCCTTCACCAGTATACACACACACAAACACACGTGAGAGAGAATTTCAGAGGAGAATCTAATTAACTCAACTACTGAAAGGAATTGGATTAAAAATTTAGCAGCACTAAAATAAATACACACCGAGATCTGAAAAGTATGTTCAATTATATCATCTACTGCCCGTTCAGATCCATTAGCCACCAAATATTCTATAACTGTTAATGACTGGAAAACAAAAGATTTGAGAAATTAAAGAACTACGAAACCCATATACTCCCTTAGTCTGTTTTAAATTATAAGATCATTATTGACTTTTGAAAGTCAATTTTAGATAATTTCAAACTCAAAATTGATATGATTCATTAACAATTACAAACAATGAATCTTATAGTTAGTACTACTTTTTAGATAGGTTATTAACTAGAGTTAAATGAATCTATGTCAATTTTGAGTTGAAAATATCTCGATTTGACTTCAAAAAGTCAATAATGGTCTTATATTTTGGAACTGAGGGAGTATAATACAGGAAAAATAGAAAATTAAAAGAAATAGGGACAGATGGAAGCTTCCTTGGTGTGGGTATAAAGGATGCATAATGCAAAAGTAAACAAAATACTACCTTGTAAACATAACGCCAGTTCTGACCAGTTTCGCTCAATCTACTCCAGAGAACACTCATAACCATCTGACATTCTGAGCTGGATGTTGTCTCAAAAGTGCCACATATAAAAAGAAAAGAAAAACATACTTACTGAAGCAAAAAGGTACAGGAGATAGGAAGATGAATGTAAGATTGTGAAATAGATAAAAAGAAAATTAGAATGTACTATTTCTTTGTGGCCTGTGCGATCTCTGCCATTAGAGTTCCATGAGGTCCCCAAGGTTCATCATCCGTTGCATCCAATACCTGTACAGAGTTAAATCGTCATGCTAACATCTATAATGAACGCTTCTGAAAAAGGTGATTGATGAATATATTAATGTTGGAGATGGCCTTATGAGGACTTAGTTTGAGATGGGTTGACAGATAATCATAATAGTTGTCAAAATCTTATCACTTATCGTATGAGGTACGTCAACAATTCGATACGTATTGTAGAGTGAATCTAAAATAACATCGTATCCTACGATTCAGTTACGATTCGATACGATTCTTACGAAACGATACATGCACGATACTTTTTAAAGTTAGCAACTGACTCGAAAAATGTTTTATGCAGAACAAAGAGTAAAAACAAAACTTTTAAACCTTCTACCATTTCAAATGAGGAGGTTTTTTTAGTATAAACATGTTTTATATTTTTTAATGAGTCTTTAATCACTTTTTAGAGTTTTATACCTTCTTAAGAGTGTCGTTCTATTTTTCTCAAGCCACTTTCAATAAGTAGATACATAAATTTCCACTTGTTAATTTGAATTATTCTCTTTTGTTTTAAAAATAAAAGTTGAATATGAATTTTCATTTTCTCTTGTTACTCTATAAAGATTACTAAAATAATATCTAATAAATCAATTTAGAGTATTTCGCTACTATTCAACTATAAAATTTATTTTTAGTCTATAATAATATTTAGTTGACTACTTTTATATATAGTCAAGCTAATATGCTTGATTGTCCAATAAATTGTGTGTTTTATATGTTTAAATATATTATCACATTTTTCATTTCATTTCTGTATCGTACGATATGATTCGTGATACCATATATGAAACGGGGTTTTCGATACACGATACAATTCACAATTTGACAATTGTGCAGTTAATATTGTTTATGTAATCCAAAGCACAGAAGTTTTGTTTACCAATCACAATTTCACTGAGATTCAGCCTTGTACATAAGAAATTGAATAAGAAAATTCATCCCAGCATAATTGTGTTTTCTGTTAAATATTGAGTAGAAGTGTCGAACCCCTGGCACTTTGGCTCCACTAGCAGGCTGTATGCCTGGACCAGGAGGAAACAAGGGTACATAGTAACATTGAAAAGGATGTGTGGAACTCCTTGGAGAAGTTTGGATGCTGACTGTTCTATAGATTGAGAGTTGATAGTCTGGTAGACTGGCAGAAACCAAGGCGATTAGCAATTAGAAGCTACGGGAAGGGGATATAACCACACTTCAAAAGATTGCCAGCCAGCACTCAAACCAGATGTAGATAGGAGGTGGAAGAATTGGTATAAGTACGGTGTTTTGTGGCCTTTTTTCAGCCAAGGGAACAAATGAAAATCCTAGAAACTGAGAGTATAAAGTTAGGACGCTTCACTCGGAATTGAGAAAGGGTGTCGAGGTAAAAGGGTTTGGGATTGGGTTTACATAGAAACTTGAGTTGATTTTATTCTTAATTGTGGTTTCTGCTCATTTTAAATTCCCAGTAAAACTAAGAATAAAGCACACTTTCATAGTATTGTTGCAGCATTAATTCTTACAAATCCTCAAAAGTGAATTAAGGACAAATCTGCCACCGACGTAGGGCACATCCCTCCTCCTCCAACACTCTTGTTGTGGAACACAAAAAAATTGGCAAATGGGACTCTTGTTGAGGAAAGAAAAATAATTGACAAAGAGGACCTTTTTTTCTGAGGGAGTGTTATGAACATTATGTGTAGACACATTTATAAATTTAAGGAGACAGTAAAATATTATGGGTTGGCCAGCAACCCTTGTTTATCCTGATCCTTAATAAGAAAAAATGACAAAATACTGAGGATATTTATAAACCAAATCTTCAATGTCATAAGACCATATTTAAGATCATGTTCCGGACAGATGCATGCCGTCCCTCATCTAGACAATACAGTCTCTATGGACCAAACTGTCACATGCATAAAGTTATGGTATTACTAGTCCAAGCCATCGTCTTTACAAATAAATACAATTCAAAGATCCTTTGTAACATTCATTCAGTAGAAGCTAACACTTGCTCAAACACAATTTAGTGAACACTAAACCACAGCTTTTAATTGCTAATATTTAACATACACACCAATATAAATATAATTCTTAGGGATGTGATAAAATTGCATCCATTCAATATCACAATGTCATTTTAACATATAATTTCAAAAGATAAACAAAACATATAATCTTAACTGAACATAATTTAATAATTATAATTCATAATTAAAACAAATTGTATCAACAGAAATTCATCAAGGCATTATGTAATTATATGCATATAACAGCTATAAAGGTGTAGTTACAATCTTTACATACATACACACACGTGTTTAAAATTTGAGCGTACAAATGGACAATGATGCAACTGTTCATACCTTCTGTTCAATCTCAGGAACCTTCAAAACTTTCAAATTCACCTCCCTCTTTCTGCAATCCAAATATAGAAATCAATCATACAAAATGACAGAGTAAATGAAATCCAGATCAATTCAATTTCTGAAGTATTTACTTATCATATGAATATATGATTATAAAACAAAAATAGGTAGTTTGATACGTGTATACATATATAAGGAGAGAAAAAGAAGGAGATTGGAGCTCACATTTCACGGACAGTTTGATCGAAGATCTTCATCAAATCCATAGATGAACCTGTGAAAATTGAATGTTGAAAAATGATCTAACTGTAATGAAAACTGAATTGATTAGATTTCTCTGGCGTTTGAGGAGAAAAATAGAGGGATGGGCAGACTCAGGTGTTTTCGGTGGCCTTATGATTTGAATGGAAGTACCGGATAAAATTTAGATTTGCATGATGTGTGACTCCTCCAAATATGGGTACTTCGATTTCACCGGATTTGGTGTTCATTCTATAAATATCATCTATCTATTTATCCATAATAAATACAAACCATACAATAGATAAAAATAAAAATCTTCCCCTTGTAGGGTTACAACATCTAAATCATAAACATAATCCCAGGTTGAACTAACCTTAAACATATGTGCGAAAATATAAACAATAAGTCTTAAACAACATCATTAACTCAAGTCTAACATAAATACATCATCAAATAAAATAACAAGTCTTCAACACTTGCTAACTTTGCCCTTACCTTTACTAGTGGAAGGTTCAATAAGTTCTTTTCGTTCTTAATCGCAATGTTATTATAAAGCAAGAGTGAGCACTATTGCCCACAAGTATAACAATGAAATAACGAAGATAATAACATGCGAGTGAATCAAAGACATCTCGAATAAAAGCTCAACTTTTGAATCAAGAATGAATAACAAGAATCAAAAGAATTACGAGGGTCATAAGACCTTGAACTATGTCCCAGGTTAACAAGGGTTATACTTGAAACCTTTAATGACTATAAGACTATGGATCTTTCTACTGCATTTGGGGGATCGACCCTTAAATGCAATCATCGTGCACAATATCTTAACACTAACGCATAAGTAAATCTCTTTGCGGGGTTGTTTCATCTCGGTTTGACATTCGAGTCCGCACTTGAAGAAAGTTTGGTTTGGACAATTCATCAAGGTTCGAAAATTTAGAATCGCTTATCAACTATGACTAGTCGAATTAATAAGGGTTCGCTAGTCTAATAAGGTTCAATAATAATGATATTCAAATTGAATAATAATCTTGGGAAGTATACAATAGACAATTATTGTATAAGCCTAATCATGCTTTGAAAATATAATTAATCTTTAATATAACATTTGAACATGAATAATAATAATGATAATTTACTCGAGGTAATTAATAAATTTGAACAATAATGACAAGTAGGGTTAGGAAACTTGCCTAAATGCGTAGCTTAAACGATTACTACTTCCGTTCACCGCAAATCCTACACACATACCATATGTATTCACGACATTCATTAGTTACATTTTCACTTAATTATTTAATATAAACTCCATTTTATTTAACAAATCATTACCCTTCTAATTTAATTACTTAATTAAATTAGAATATTTTCATTCTCTTACTATTATTACACTCGAATAAATTATTTCATAATAATTTCCATCAAATATTTATTTTATTCCATAAATATCTCAATTAAAATATTTACTTTATTTTATAAATATTTTAATAATAATTTTCTAGAATATTTATTTTATTCCATAAATATCTCAATTAAAATATTTAATTTATTTTATAAATATTTTAATAATAATTTTCATCGAATATTTATTTTATTCCATAATATCTTAATTAAAATATTAAATTTATTTTATAAATATTTTAATAATAATTTTCATCGAATATTTATTTTATTCCATAAATATCTCAATTAAAATATTTAATTTATTTTATATATATTTTAATAATAATTTTCATCGAATAATTATTTTATTCCATAAATATCTCAATTAAAATATTTAATTTATTTTATAAATATTTTAATAATAATTTTCATCAAATATTTTATTTTTATTTTTTTTATTTTATTTATTTTTTTATTTTTTTATTTTATTTTTTTTTTTTGGTCGTATGGTGTATTTTAGTTTAGTAACGCTACCAAGCTAAGTTACCTAGGTTCATTTTCTCAGTTTATAGCTTCTGCGATTCATGAACATAACAAGGCCAAATTAGGCCAAAAATCAATCACACATAAAATTATACATGAATATGGCCATAACTTCCAATTAGTTATTTTTACACGAATTTAGACTTACCCAATCATTGTAATACATATATAATCATTACTTAACCCATCTAGCATGATTTTTAACAAGTTACAACACATAATTTGCAAAATCAACACATTTACTTTCACTATTCTTGATGTTCTTGAAGGTTTTGAAAATAAAACATGAAAATTGTCACTACTGAATTAGTTATAACAATCAATCCGCTTATTTAAACTTTGGTCTCTTCAGTATCAACATGCATAATAATATAAAGAGTGTAAAATTTAGGGATAACATACGATCAATACATAAAATATCACGTATAAGGCCATAAGGCCAAAACCCATACTCACGTAAATTTTTGAAATAACAATTCATAGTATTATGAAACCGATGACATGATAATTCACATAATATATATATAATCAAATACGATTTGATACATCTTAACCCATATATAAACTCATAATCAAACCCTTTCTCAATTACAGAGATTTTACAAAAATGTATGAAAGCCGTTTTATAAAAAAACTAATGACGTGAAATTTAGAATTTGGGAAGAGGAGATTACCCAGAGAATAAGTATAGATTAGTAGGAATAATTTCTTCTCAACTCTTCTTCAATCAAAATTCTTTCTCAACACTTCTCAATCTCTCTTTGAAACTCTCTCTGCTTCTACTTTTCTGCACTTAGGAAAAATGAAGAAAGAAAAGAAGGCGTATGATATAATAAAAAAGAACCCGACACAATTGAGTGGTCGAGTTAACCCAATAATGGGTAAATGTTCTAACTCCCCATAGGGCCTTGTTTGGCTAGCAAAATAGATTTAAAAATTTAATTTAATAAAACTTTATCATATAGTTTTATTAATGTCACACTCCTTCATAAAATAAATCAATATCTTATTTAATTTATTTTAAATAAAATATAATAATTTCTCATAATTTCACATAGTCACATTATTAATTTTCTCATTTAATAAATAATGTCAAATTATTAACTCTCTAATTAATAATTAAATTAATTAAATAACATCATGCTTAATTAAATATTTCATTTAATTCGATAAGCTCACATAATTACATATTTGAATAATAATTATTCTCTACATTAATTTAATAAATGTAACACATAATTAAATTAATCTACCACAATTGCATCAAATAATTATTTAATCCAATAATTAAATCATCGAAAAATATTTATTTAATTCAATAAATATTAAAATTAATTTACAAAAATCTCGTTCAATCACATCTTTCCCCTTAAAAGGATTTTGTCCCCGAGAATCACGACTCAATAAATTCGACCGTTACATTCTCCCCTCTCTTACAAAGATTACATCCCCGAATCGCTACACATAATAATTAAGTAAATAAATGAGGGTAATTCTTCATCATATTCTCTTCGAGTTCCCACGTAGCTTCTTCAAATGTTGTGGTTCTTCCAAATTACCTTAATGAAGGTTTAACTTTATTTACGAGAACTTGTTCTTTTCTGATTAAACAATTTGGACAGAATTTCTTCGTAAGATAAGTCTTTCTCAAAATCAGGGGTTCGTATTCAATTACATGCTTGTAATCGGCTTTGTAGGGTCATAACACGAAACATGGAAGACGTTGTGGACATTCTCGAGTCTTTGGAAGTAAAGCTACCTCATCACGCGACTTCTCCGATTCTTCGTAATACTTGAAATGGTCCAATGAATCTTGGGCTCAATTTCCTTTCTTTCCTAACTCGATCTTCCCTTCCGGGAGAGACCTTCAAGAAAACATAACTACCGATTCAAACTTGATATTTTTACGATGTAAATCAACATTATTTCTTCCGTCGATCTTGAAATGCTACCAATCGTGCTCGGATTACTTTGACTATTTATGCTGGTCTCATTGTACTCAATTCGCCCTAGCAATTATCTTTCACCAACTTCATCCCAGTAAAGTGGAGTTCTGCACTTTCTGCCGTATAACGCTTCGTAAGGCGGTATGCCTATACTAGCGTGATAACTGTTGTTGTAGCCGAACTCTACTAACGGTAGGTGATCATCCCAATTTCCTTTAAAATCCATCACATAGACTCTTAGCATATCCTCTAATGTCTGAATCGTTCTTTCACTATGTCCGTCTGTTTGAGGGTGGTAAGCTGTACTCATTCGCAATTGCGTACCCATACATTCCTGAAGACGTTTCCAAAAATTCAATGTGAAGCGCGGATCTCTATCAGAAACAATTGACACCGGCACTCCGTGCCTCGAAATAATCTCTTTCACATATAACCTTGCCAACTGATCTAAGTTGAATCTGATTTTGATTGGAAGGAAGTGTGCGGATTTCGTCAGTCGGTCAACGATAACCCATACTGCGTCGTAGCCTTTCTGAGTCGTCGGAAGGCCAACCACGAAGTCCATTGTAATATGTTCCCATTTCCATTCTGGGATTTCCAACGGTTGAAGCAATCCACTCGGTCTCTGATGTCCTGCTTTCACTTTCTGACAGGTCAGACACTTGGCAACACATTCTGCGACATCACGTTTCAAATTCGGCCACCAGAAATGTTGTCTAAGATCTTGGTACATCTTGGTACTACCAAGGTGAATCGAATATCGTGAACTATGAGCCTCGCTTAAAATATCTTCCTTAATCTCTTGAACTGACGGTACCCAAATTCTATTATCAAATCTTAGTATTCCTTCCTTATCCATCTTAAATCTTGGTTCGGTTCCTTCAGATATCTTCTTTGTCACATTTTTACATTCTTCGTGCTGAAGCTGAGCCTCTTTAACTTTATCCAGTAGGGTTATACCAGATTGCATCTGAAATATTTTCTCATCAATCTCCATAGGATACTTCACTTCCAATTCCAACTTCTCCATTCTTTGAAATTAACTCCTCCCATCATTTGCTAACAACATCGGTTTCTCCAGACCCTTTCTACTTAAGGCGCGTACGGCCACCACATTCGCCTTACCCGGATGGTATAGAATCTCACAATCGTAGTTCTTAATTAACTCTAACCACCTTCTTTGGCGCGATATTCAAGTCTTTACGTGTAAAAATATATTTGAGACTCTTGTGGTGCAGATATATTTCACACTTCTCCCCATAGAGATAGTGGCTCCAGTTTTCAAAGCAAAACCATCGCAGCTAACTCCAAGTCATGGGTCTGATACCCCTTCTCATAATCTTTCAATTGTCGTGGACGCATCACGCAATGACTCGCCATTTTGCATGAGCACACGGCCCAAGTCCTTTGTGCGATGCATCACTATATACCACAAAATTTCTGTGTCATCCGGAAGAGATAACACGAAATTTGAACTTAACCTCTTCTTTAATTCTTGAAAGCTTTCCTCACACTTCTCCGTCCAAACAAATTTCATCGATTTTCTAGTCAGATTCGTCAACGGGGTTGCGATCTTGGAAAAATCCTGAATGAATCTTCTGTAATAACCTGCCAATCCAAGAAAACTTCTTACTTTCGACGGCGTCTTCGGCTGATCCCAGTTAATCACAGCTTCGACTTTGGAGGGATCCACCAAAATTCCGTCCCTATCGATCACATGTCCAAGAAATTGTACCCTTTCAATCCAGAATTCACATTTCGAAAATTTAGCGTACAACTTCTCTCTTCTCAACGTCTCTAATGTCACCCTCAAATGTTCTTCATGTTCTTCCTTGGTTTTCGAATATACCAAAATGTCATCTATAAATACCACTACGAATTTGTCCAAAAACGGCTTGAACACTCCATTCATTAAGCCCATAAATCTTTGCGGGAGCATTTGTTAGACCAAATGACATTACCGAAATTCGTAGTGACCGTATATCGGGTTCTCAATGTCATTGTCTTGGTACATCTTACGGTCTCACCTTCAGTTGATGATAACCACTCCTCAAATCTATCTTTGAAAAGTATCTCGCTCCCTTTAACGTCGATCGAATAAGTCGTCGATTCGCGGTAATGGATATCTATTCTTGATCGTGACCTTATTCAGTTCTCTATAGTCGATGCAGAGCCGCATTCTCCTATCTTTCTTCTTTACGAATAAAACCGGCGCTCCCCACAGTGATACGTTTGGTTGGATATACTTCTTGTCTAGTAATTCTTGTAGTTGAACCATCAGCTCTTTCATCTCTATCGGTGCCATTCGGTATGGTGCCTTCGATATTGGAACCGTTCCTGGAGCCAAATCGATCACGAATTCAACCGCTCTATCTGGTGGAAGTCTTGGCAAATCATCCGAAAATACGTCTGCGGAATCCCTCACTACTGGTATCTCCTCTATTTTCGAATTTTCTTTACGAATATCGACTATGTAAGCTAGATATCCTACACAGCCTTGTCTTAACAACTTCCTGGCCTGCATCATCGTCAGACAACTCGCTTGTCTAGGCGACTTACTACCATAAAACACAAACTTTGACGGAGTCATAAGGTTAATCGCTTCTTCGGCAATCAATTACCGCCCATAATTGGATAACGATCCATACCCAAGATAATATCGAATTCTCCAAGTCGAATAGGGATAAGATCTACGTTTATAATGTTACCCTTAATATCCACTCTACGGTTCTTGCACGCACATAACAGGAATAATTTCTCTATTCGCAATTTCTATGTTCATGGGGTATTCTAACTCATCCTTAGGTAATTCTAAGTTCTTGGCAAAGTCATCGGATATAAATGAACAAGTAGCACCCGAATCAAATAATACATAAGCATTAACTTTATTGATCGAAATGATACCTGACACCACATCGCGAGATCGCCTTTGCATCCTGAATCGTCATGTTGAATGTTCTGGCGGTTGATTTGGTTAGTTGCGATTGGTCTGTGATAGTCGAGTGCTTCCACCATTATTTCCTCTATTCCTCCCGATCCTGTTCCTCCGGATCCCTTCTTAGGACAATCCTTGCAAGATGATCCTTTGAGCCACAAGTGAAGCAGGCACCCTTCTTTGGTTTAGAACAGTTAGGTGCTATGTGGCCTTCCTGACCACAATTGTAGCATACTCGTTTTTCCTTCATGCAAACTCCCAGATGAGCTTTTCCGCAGGTTGAACACGCTTCAATCTTCTTCTTTTTCCCTCCTTGTTGACTTCCAGCTGACGAGTTATCGGACCACTTTTTCTTCTGATTATTATTACCTCCCGTCTACTTCCACCGGTCTTGTTAATTCCTTCATTTTCAATCTTTTTTCTTCTTCGATCCCGATTATATTTAGATACCGTGTATCGCTTCCACCTTCAAATAGTATATGGCCTTCTCTAACACTCCAAAGAAAAGTGTTCAATTGGAACATTGACACCTTCAGCTATACAACTAGGTCTTCACCCTCGCTTCAAACGTCTTGCCTTTCTCTCGTCAGTATGCACTTGATATGTGGCGAACCTAGCCAATTCGTTGAACCTTGCCGCATAATCTGCTACGGACATATTCCCTATTTCAACTCCAAAACCGAACTTCCATTTGGTTTTGCAAACTAGTCGAAAAATACATCATGAAAACATCTCCTTAAATCTCTCGTGTTATTATATCTTCTCCTCCCGTATTTTGTTTGCTTCGCCACCAATAGTCGGCTTCAGACTTGACATATTTAATGTCAGCATATCGCGGTCTTCTGGTCTTCCCTTACTCTCGCGACGTCAAACACCTTCTCCATCTCCATAACCCATGTTTGAGCTTCGATTGGGTTCATAGAACCTTTAAACTCAAGCGGTCCCACCGCCACCAAATCCTTGAACGTGGTGTTTGGTGGGGCTTGTGGTTTATTGTTAATTGCTTAATTGATTCTAGCCTAAGAATTTCACCAACCGCCGAATCGGGTTGGCATTGGTGGTGGTGTTGTTATTCGTTGACCTTCTTCACAGGTCAGGTCGACGATTTGGTGGAAATCTTCTTGGCGGCATTTTTCTATTAAATAAACACTTTATTAGAACTTTATTTATTTCCCTAAATAGTTAAGGCATTACTCAATAATTTAACATATCACTTAATACATCATCTCAAACAACTTGATATATTTGCATTCAAATCAAAGTTTTAACATTAAACGATAAAGATAACTTGCTATTTACATCAACTATCCCGGAATAAAGAATCCACAAGATTTAAAACATTCAAATATTCTTTCGCTCATAAACACGTCGAATTTACATATAAAAACTAATTAAGTCTTTCACATAATTAAACAAATTCTATCACCGTCATCAAAGGCATTGATAGCCTTTGCTACGCCCTCCTCCACGATGCGGCACATCGTTCTACGATCTAGCATATATGATGGTAGATCCTCAAACCGGATTGGATACTTCCTAACTCGATCTTGGACCACATTCATTGCATTTTGTAGTGTAGAGTATGTCTCCTAAAGTTTAGCCTTTTTCGCGTGGCGATCATCTTCTGCACGACGATCGGACGCGTGACTCTCGTACTCCAAATTCTCCTCTCATGCTATGGCAAGCCTCTCGAGGTCTCCTTGAGATCCTTCTTTAACTTCTTTATTTCGAACTTATCCTCATTACGACCCTTCTCGTGAACCAGATCCCACTCCACGCTTTCCTAAACGTGTGTGAAGAGTCACAATCTCTATCCTTCGCTTTCGATAGTTGTGACGCCCCCAAATAGGTATACATCACCCATTCTCGAGTTGTCAATACATGGTACGTAAACAACTACAACTTTATTATTACAACAAGAAAACTGTGAGTTTGAATACAAATATTATCTTCTGCATAATATCTATACTCAAATAAATCCTCATCACATTTATTGATACATTATTTTACAAAATGGTGAGGACTACTAAACAACTCTCTCTAGAACCTTCATTCCATACCCCGACTACGTACTTTCGCTATATTCTCGCCTCCCCGAGAAGAAAAATGGAACAAAAAGAAAAGGGTGAGCTCAACTAGCCCAGTAAAGAATATTATGACTAAGATAATATACAACAAATTATCATTAGTCTTCAACAGGGAAAAATCTAATAGAATACAATAGACAACAAGTTTTTAAATCAATATTCGCAGCGAAAATAATAATTCATTAGAAGAGTTAAGTAGAGAATGCAAACTACTATCTTCTATGTATGAATTTAAAAGTTCATCGCCTATCTTTTATTCCTGTAATATCAATCAATATATATCTGGAATCAAATATTCATCTTTGCACTACAATCCAAAGATATTCATCAGTTGGTCATATTCATCTAAACACTTGTTCATCTTTGCACTACTACCAAAGATATTCATCGAAATCATTCATCTTTTCTACAAAGGGCCAAAGATATTCAATAATATCATCATTTAAGACTGAGGATGATGAAAAATATTTTTAAAGAAACGAATCCAGTGAAACAAAATGACAAGGATTAAGGATTAAGGATTCGTACTTTGTTTTATCCACGTCCAAAAATACCTCAAAAATAATCATAGTGGTGTAAAATTCAAGAATGATCAAAACATGGATACAATCAAAGCTAGTATCCGTAATAGATATTTTGAACGAAAAAGAAAATTTTTCATTTTTCAATGAATAGTCTTGGTGATTCGTGAATAAAGTCTTGGTATCGTGAATAAGAACTCTCAGACACCAAAAGTTCCAAATTTGATAAAAAACTTCAGATCAATATTTCAACATAATGATATTGAAGAAATAATATCATTACAAAAATAATAATATCCCTTACCTCGAAAGATCGAAGATTTAGCTTAAACACAGGATATAAAGCTATGACTTGAACTTGCATCAGTATAGCAATACTCAAAGTATACTCAAAATACTCACAAGAATACGCTCGATAATATAGAGAGAAAACTTCAGTTTACGGTGTGATTTTCAATTCTAACCTAAGCACCTTATTTATAGAAATTGCTTAGAACACCAAAGCAAAAAATTTAATAAAATATTAATAAATTTATATAAATCATACGCAAACTTGGAAATTTTGATTTTAGCATATTTTTTGACACATGTGCCTACCAACCAACCACAAAAACGTTTTTGTTATTTTAAACAATTAAAACTTCCAAAAATCAATTATTTCGGAACTCCGGAACTTCAATAATTCACAATAAATAGCCCTTTTGTCAGAAAATTCAAAACGCACAAGTTTTTATAGGAAATTCAATTCTCTACAACTTTACAGAAGAAAGTTTTTTCAAATTCCAAACAAAAATTGACTGAAATCCACAAACGGGCGATTTTACAGGCTATAATCAAATTTCAGTCAATAAATGGGGTCCACCGACATGTTTAACATGTTTTAAACATTTATTGCAACAAAAATACTCTTCCTCCTCGTATACTCATATATCCCACATTCGTTGTAAAAATATCACCATTATTATATTATTAAAATATAATAATATATTTAAATGAATTATTTTATCGTAAAAAAGATAAAATTTCAATTTTCAACAATTGTCACATTAAAAATTTTCTCCATCTATATCCACATAAAATCAATATTTTTCTCATCATATGAATCAATAATTAATTATTCACAAATAATATTACGAGAATCACAATATTGACAACCAGTGCGGTTCCTGTGAAAGAGGGGCTTTCCAATAAGAATTTCTCCTTCTTGGCCAAGCAATTAGGTGACCAAACCTCTCCTTAGGCGAACTTTCTAGACATTGCCAATAATGTTATCTAATAATATTATTCAGATAATATGAATTATTGCTTCGATAATGAAAAATACTTGTGTAATGACAATTATTGAAACAACAAAGAATATAAAATATCAACGCAGTAATTATTAAATCAATAAAATCTTTGAAGAGTAATTCATCGTAACCATTATTGAGTAGTGCCTTTCACGTAAGAATCAATAATTGGTGCAATACTGCATCTCTTCTTGTGTTTTAACCAATTTATTTTTAACAAGATTAATTGTGAATAACTATTCTGTTGTTATTTTTAAACAACTTATATTTGTGCTTTTCTTCATCCAATCGCTTTTCACATGGGGCCCACACATGGGCTGTTGCCAGCATTTAATATTCCCCGACAAAGATCTAATATTCCACGACCAAACGAATATTCCCATTACAATGAATATTTTATAACCACTTGCTTATTTTGAAATATTTGCGTATTTTACCCTAACTATCCACATTAATCAAATCAACCCTTACTATTTCAAAATAATAAATAGAGAAAATTAAATTTCATTAATAATAAGTTGGGGTCTTACAACCTCCCCTCCTTATGAAATTTCGTCCCTCGAAATTGACGTGCGCATTCTGGTGTTTTCAAAAGGTTGGGATACCTCGCTTTCATTTCAGTTTCCAATTCCTGTGTCATTTCCTCTATAGCATGATTCCTCCACGAACTTTAACTTGTGGTATGACCTTTTCTTGCGTAGGACATGCTCCTTCCTATCCAAGATCTTGACAGTACCTCCTCATACGTTAAGTCTTCTATTATCTCGTCCTGGGTTTCTAACTTCTATATAACGTGGTTCGGTCTTTCACATATTTATGAAATGCGATATATGAAACACATTATGAACACGAGACATACTTTTGAGGTAACGCGAGTCTATATGTAAGACCCCGAAATTTTTAAATAAAAAGGAATTTCCTTTATTTATTATTTTGAAATAGTAAGGGTTGATTTGATTAATGTGGATAGTTAAGGGTTAAATACGTAAATATTTCAAAATAAGCAAGTGGTTATAAAATATTCATTATCGTCGGGGAATATTCGTTTGGTCGTGGAATATTCGTGATCTTTGTTGGGAATATTCGTATTTACGGCAAGCAGACCATGTGTGGGCCCCATAACGGAAAGTGATTGGATGAAGAAACGACAATATAAGTTGTTTTTAAATAACTACGTAGTTATTGCCAATATCATTGAATACCCTTGGTTTAAAATACACTAATACGCTTTGTTGAAAGCAATAAGCATACCAGATTGCACCAATTATTGATTCTTACGTAAGAAGGCACTACTCAATAATGATTACGTAATTATCGCTCAATATTTTATCGAGTTAATAATTGTCATATTGATATTTTATATTCATTGTTTTTCAATAATTGTCACATTACACGATTTTTTCATTATCGAAGCAATAATTCATATTATCCTAATAATATTATTAGATAACATTATGGGCAATGTCTAGAAAGTTACATCTAAGGAGAGGTTTGGTCATCTAATCATACACAAAGAAGAAGAAATTCTTATCGAAAGCCCCTTTCCTGAAACCGCCGGTTGTCAATATTGTGATTTTGTAATATTATTTGTGAATAATTAATTATTGATTTATATGATGAGGAAAATATTGATTTTATTTGGATATAGATGGAGAAATTTTTAAAATGACAATTGTTGAAAATTAATATTTTATCTTTTTCCGATAAAATAATTCATTTAAATATATTATTTTGATAATATATTAACGGTGATATTTTTACAACGAATGTGGGATATATGAGTATACTGAGGAGGAAGAGTATTTTTGTGGCATTAAATGTTTAAAACATGTTAAACATGCTCATTGGACCCCATTTATTGATCGAAATTTGATTATAAACAGTAAAATCGCCGTTTGTGGATTTCGGTCAATTTCTATTTGGAATTTGAAAAACTTTCTTCTGCAAAGTTGTAGAGAATTGAAATTCCTATAAAACTCATGAGATTCGAATTTTCTGATGAAAGGGCTATTTATTATGAATTATTGAAGTTCAAGTTCAAAATAATTGATTTTTGGGAGTTTAAATTATTTTTGTTAAGAAAAACGTTTTTTGTATTTTTTGGACATCATTAACATGTGTGGCTGGTGTTTTGACCAAAAGGTGGGCTAAGGAAAATTTGTATAATTATATTAATATTATATTAAATTTTCGCTTTGGTGTTCTAAGCAATTTCCTATAAATAGGTGCTTGGTTAGAATTGAAAATCACACCGTAAACCAAGTTTTCTCTCTATTTCTCTCTCGATTTTTGAGCGTATTCTTGTGAGTATTTTGAGTATACTTTGAGTATTGATATACTGGTGCAAGTTCATTCAAATATATTCCAAATGTAAGTAATCGCTTCTCGAGGTAAGGGATATTATTTTTTCGAATGATATTATTTCTTCAATATCATTATAATTTGAAATGTTGATCCGAAGTTTTTATCAAATTTGGAACTTTTTCATGTCGGGTTACTATTCATGGGTTACTATTCATGGGTTACTATTCATGAGTTACTATTCACGATTACTATTCACGAGTTACTTATTCACGAGTACTATTCATGGCGTGAAGATGTTTTTGTGGAATTTCTATCTTTTGGTGTCTGAGTTACTATTCACATATACGGCAGACTATTCACGATACTCTGCACTATTCACGATATACTGCACTATTCAATTTAAAAATAAAATTTCTTCTTTTCGTCCAAAATATCTACTCCGGATACTAGCTACGATTGTATCCATGTTTTGATCATTCTTGAATTTTACACCACTATGATTATTTTTGAGGTATTTTTGACGTGGATAAAACCAAGTACGAATCCTTAATCCTTAATCCTTGTCATTTTGTTTCAATCGGATTCGTTTCTTTAAAAAAAAAAATATTTTCATCATCATCGGTCTTAAATGATGATATTATGGAATATCTTTGGCTCAGTAGTGCAAGATGAATGATTTCTTAAGAATATCTTTGGCACAGAGTGCAAAGATGAATGATTTCAAGAATATCTTTGGCACGTAGTGCAAAGATGAACAGTGTTTAAATGAATACGACTAATCGATGAATATCTTTGGCACATAGTGCAAAGATGAATATTTGATTCCGGATGTATATTGATTGATGTTACAGGATAAAAGATGACGATGAACTTTTAAATTCATACATAGAAGATAGTAGTTTGCATTCTCTACTTAACTCTTCTAATGAATTATTATTTCATTGCGAATATTGATTTAAAATTTGTTGTCTATCAGTATTCTATTATATTTTTTTTCCTCATTGAAGACTAACGATAATTTGTTGTATATTATCTTAGTCATAATATTCTTTATTGAGCTAGTTGAGCTCACCCTTTTCCTTTTTTGTTCCATTTTTCTCGTGGAGGCGAGAATATAAGCGAGACAGTAGCCTGGGTATGGAATGAAGGTTTTAGAAAGGATTGTTTAGTAGTCCTCACCATTTTTGTAAATTAATGTATCAATAAATGTGATGAGGATTTATTTGAGTATAGATATTGTTATGTAAGATAATATTTGTATTCAAACTCACGCTTTTCTTGTTGTAATAATAAAGTTGTAGTTGTTTCGCATTCATGTATCGACAACTCGTAATAGGTGATGTATACCTATTTTGGGGCGCCACACTATAGGCTACATTTCCTACTCTCATCAAGAATTTGAAATGGACCAATAAATCGTGGATTGAGTTTTCCTCTCTTCCCAAATCTTGTAACTCTTTCCATGGAGCAACTCATGAACAATACATGATCCCCTATACTAAATTCCACGTCCTTTCGATGAAGATCCGCATAACTCTTTTGTCGATCTTGTGCTGCTTTGTATCGTTGTCGAATCATTTGGATCTTTTCGGTGAGTCATACGTATTTCTTTCTCTGGTCCCAATAATGTTGCTTCACCCACCTCATCCCAACATATTGGAGAACGACATTTTCGGCCCATATAATGCTTGAATGGAGCCATACCTATACTTGCACGATAACTCATTGTTGTAGGGAGAATTCCACCAATGGTAAATACTTATCCCAACCGCCTTGAAGTCTAGGACACAGTAGTCTTAATAGATCTTCAAGAGTTTGAATAGTCCTCTCGATTGTCCGTCCATTTGGGGATGGTATGCCAACTAAATCGCAAATCCGCGCCCATAGCTTTTTGCAAGCTAACCCAAAATCTTGAAGTGAATCTTGGGTCACGATCCGAAACTATGGATACTAGCATGCCACGCAACCTCACAATCTCATTCACGTATATACTAGCAATACGTTCAAGGGAATAAGTCTCCGTGATTCGCAAGAAATGAGCGGAGACTTGGTTAATCTATCAACAATAACCCAAATAACATCGGCGCCTTGAGAAACCGTAGGAAGACCCGTAACGAAATCCATGGTAATATGTTCCTACTTCCATTTCTAATCTCAAGTGGTTGCAATGGACCCTTAGGTACTAGATGCTCCGCTTTTACACGTTGGCAAGTTAAACACATCGAGATAAACTTTGCAATCTCTCTCTTCATATTGTTCCACCAAAATGTATGTCAAGATCACGATACATTTTGGTACTTCCGAAATGGATTGCAAATGGTGTATTGTGTGCCTCCATCATAATCTTGTACTTCAAATCGAGTCGTTAGGGACACAAAGTCTAGAGTGGACTCAAGTATTCCTTCTTCATCAATTCTCGCTTCCAATAACTCTTTCTTGTACTTTCTTCTTCATACGCATCACCCTGCCTCGATGGCTTGGCGAGCAACCTTAACTTTTCTATTAAAGTTGGCTCTATCGTATACTTGACACATCATCGCACTCATTCCCACATATGATCTTCTACTCAACGCGTCCACTACCACGCTCACTTTTCCGGATGGTATTGAATAGTGTGGTCGTAGTCTTTCAATAGCTCGAACCAACGTCATTGCCGCATGTTGAGTTCTTTTTGAGTGAAGAAATATTTAAGGCTTTTTATGGTCCGAATATATCTCCACTTTCTCCCCATATAGATAGTGCCTCCATATCTTTAAGCGCAAAACGATCACGCCAACTCTAGATCATGAGTAGGATAATTCCTCACATACTCTTTAAGTTATCGCGAGGCATAGACTATGACTTTCCTACGTTGCATGAGAACACATCCTAACCCTTTGCACAAGAAGCATCATCAGAGATAACAAATCCATCCGAACCGATGGTATTGTTAGAACAGTGCAAAATAAGTCTCCTCTTAAGCTCTTGGAAACTCTTCTCGCATTCTTTGCTCTAAATGAATTTTGTATCCTTTCGAGTTAATGAGTTAATGGAGTAGCGATTCGAGAAAACTCTTCCACGAATCTCCGATAATAACCAAATTAAGCCCAAAAAGCTACGTGACTTGATCCACCAAATTTTGGTTGCTCCCAACTTTGTATTGCTTCAATCTTGGCACGGATCAACAGATACTCCATGTTTCGACACCACGCGCCCAAGGAATGCTACTTCCTCGAGCCGAACTCGCATTTCTTCAATTTGGCATATAGTTTGTTTTCACGAAGCCTTTGAGTACCAACTTTCAAATGGTGCTCATAATCTTCAACGACTTTTGGAATATATGAGGATGTCATCAATAAAAAACAACAACGAATCGATCCAAATATACCTTGAATACTCGGTTCATCATATCCATGAAAGCGTCAGGAGCATTAGTCACCGAAAGACATGACTAAGAATTCATAATGCCCATACCGAAGTTCTCAAGGCGCTTTGGAATATCCTCGGTTCTAATCTTCACCGATGATATCCGAATCGAAGATCGATTTTTGAAAAGAATTGTGCCCTTACAATCGGTCAAACAAGTCATCAATACGAGGTAGAGGATACCTATTCTTGATGGTGACATGGTTCAATTCCCGATAGTCAATACAAAGTCGCATACTCCCGCCTTTCTTCTTTACTTAATAAAGCGGGAGCACCCCAAGGAGATGTACTTGGAGATTTAATGAAACCGATGTCCAACAATTCACAGTAGTTGGACCTTTAACTCCTGAACTTCAATAGGAGCCATTCGATATGGGGTTTTATAAATGGGCTTTGTACCAGTTCAAGATCAATAAAGAATTCAACTTCACGCTCGGGGTGTAGGCCGGAAGTTCTTCAGAAATACGTCGGAAAGTCAATAACAACAGAATATTATTCAAATTTGACGTGTCTTTATTCAAATCCATAACATGGGCTAAGAAAGCTTGACATCCGCTTTTTCAATAAACGAATAGCTTTATGATTAGATAAGACAGTTGATTGATTTTAATGGTTTAGTTGCTTGAATTAAATACAACAGGGTTGGTTAGGAATATGAAAACTAACAACCTTACGAAAACAATCAATTTTGGCATGATGAGTAGTTAACCAATCAATCCCTAAAATAACATCAAAAGCAAGTATCTTTAAAGAGATAAGGTCAACGTGTAAGGTAATGGTGCCAACTTGAATCAAACAAGATTTATAAACAAAGTGGATGTGATGAAAGTTTCTCCTAACGGAGTTTCCACAGATAGGTCAAAGTCTAATTTCTCCAGAGTCAAGTTTAAACGTTGAGCACAAGCGGAGAGAGATAAATGAATGGGTAGCACCCAGTATCAAGTAATGTATAAACTTCGCAAGAATTTATAAATAAATTACCCGTGATCACCTCGTTTGGGTTCCTCGCATTTTGACCGATCCACAACAAACGCTTCTTCCTTTAACTGTTGACTTTGACTTTTTCTCGGGACGATCTTTTGAGTCACCGTCCCCATTGAACTAGGTTTCGCCATCTGCATAATCTCGAAGCAATATGTCCTTCCTTTCCACAATTATAAGCATACCTTGAACTGTTGTGGACAGTTTGGAATGATATGTCCTCTTTCCCGCATTTATAGCATATGAGCGGTGGTCGTTCTCCTCCCTTAGAACTAGTTGTTGCAAAAGACCGCTGTCTTCAAATGGTCGTTATTAAATCTCCTCTTTTTAAAATCTCCTTCCGACTCGCTTCTTCTATTTTCATGGCCATGATTACCACGAGTGGTTACCATTTTGTCCGTCTGCTTTTTTTCTCCCCGGTTATCATTATTCTATTATTTCGCTATCTCTCGCACGATCCTCGGTTATGGTCCCTCGGTTGAACATACTCGTTATCTCGCTTCTAACATTTGAGCCACATAACTAACAACATCCGAATAGAGAAAATTTATGAGAAATGAGATATCGTCAGATCACGGGTTTCAAACCTCTCGAAAACATCCGCGTCATCGTTCCTCATTCTCCACCAAATGAGGTGCAAACACGATAACTCGCAAACTTTGCCTCGTCTTCGAGACACCGCGTCATTTGTGTTTTGTTCTAATCAATGAACTCCACTTCCTTCATACGATGAACACTTTCGTGAAAGTATTTGTCATTAAATAGTTTCAAACGTCTCCCAAGACATCTTGAAAGTCTTGGTTTGGATGGGTACGCTTCACGAGACTCCCATCGATGATTCCGCCTCGCCACGGAAATATAAAGGTGGCGAATGGAACCTTCTGTTCCTCCGTGCATCCCAAGACATCGAATATTTTGGTAATTTGCTTGACCCATGTTTCCGCCATGATCGGATCCGCTTTCCCTTAAATTCTCGGTGGTCTCAACTCTTTGAATCTTGCATGGTATGACAACCCGTGAATTGCTCTCATTTCCTCCTATATTTTGAACATGAGTCTCCCTCGTTTGATTTTGCATGAATCGCAAAAGCTTCTAAACATCCCCTCGTTCATCATCTGCTTTCAAATGGTCTTTGTTCCCGGAGGAACATTTCCACTGTTTGCACATTCTCCTCGTTGGAGAGTACAGGCGTCTCCACGGTCTCATTTCTATTGTTAATATTCTCGACGACATTCTCAAATCTTGTCGTAAAACAAGGGTTAATTAAGGAAATCAATATATCACATAATATCCTTATATAATTGACCAACTAACAAATAAGCTTAGGTAGGACACACTTTAGTGAAGGATTTACTCGCTTTCCCTCCTAGTTTTATTCCCCGATCTCCGCCAGAGATCATATCCCTAAGCTCTCGATACCAACCGCGACGCCCCAAAATAGGTATACATCACCCATTCTCGAGTTGTCAATACATAGTACGTAAAACAACTACAACTTTATTATTACAACAAGAAAAGCGTGAGTTTGAATACAAATATTATCTTCTAGACAATATCTATACTCAAATAAATCCTCATCACATTTATTGATACATTATTTTACAAAAATGGTGAGGACTACTAAACAACTCTCTCTAGAACCTTCATTCCATATCCCGACTCGTACTCGCTATATTCTCACCTCCTGAGAAGAAAAATGGAACAAAAAGGAAAAGGGTGAGCTCAATTAGCCCAGTAAAGAATATTATGACTAAGATAATATAAAACAAATTATCATTAGTCTTCAACGGGAAAAATCTAATAGAATACAATAGACAACAAGTTTTTTAAATCAATATTCGCAATGAAATAATAATTCATTAGAAGAGTTAAGTAGAGAATGCAAACTACTATCTTCTATGTATGAATTTAAAAGTTCATCGCCTATCTTTTATTCATATAATATCAATCAATATATATCTGGAATCAAATATTCATCTTTGCACTTTACAAGCCAAAGATATTCATCATTTCATGTTTCATCTAAACACTGCTCATCTTTTGCACTACGGGCCAAAGATATTCATCGAAATCATTCATCTTTGCACTACAGTGCCAAAGATATTCAATAATATCATCATTTAAGACCGAGGATGATGAAAATATTTTTAAAGAAACGAATCCAAAGAAAACAAAATGACAAGGATTAAGGATTAAGGATTCAGTACTTTGTTTTATCCACGTCCAAAAATACCTCAAAATAATCATAGTGGTGTAAAATTCAAGAATGATCAAAACATGGATACAATCAAAGCTAGTATCCGAATAGATATTTTGATGAATTTTTTTTTCATTTTTCAATGAATAGTCTTCAGTATTCGTGAATAAGATCAGATATCGTGAATAGTCAGATATCGTGAATAGTAACTCTCGACACCAAAAGTTCCAAATTTTATAAAAACTTCAGATCAATATTTCAACATAATGATATTGAAGAAATAATATCATTACTGAAAAATAATAATATCCCTTACCTCGAAAGATCGGTGACTTAAAATTTGAAACACCTTGATATAAAGCTATGACTTGAACTTGCCCAGTATAGCAATACTCAAAGTATACTCAAAATACTCACAAGAATATGCTCGATAATATAGAGAGAAAACTTGAGTTTACGGTGTGATTTTCAATTCTAACCTAAGCACCCTATTTATAGAAATTGCTTAGAACAAAAAGCGTAAAAATTTAATAAAATATTAATAAATTTATATAAATCATACGCAAACTTGGAAATTCTAATTTCAACATATTTTTTGACACATGTGCCTACCAACCAACCACAAAAATATTTTTGTTAATTTAAACAATTAAAACTTTCAAAAATCAATTATTTCGGAACTCCGGAACTTCAATAATTCACAATAAATAGCCCTTTTGTCAGAAAATTCAAAACACACGAGTTTTTATAGGAAATTCAATTCTCTACAACTTTACAGAAGAAAGTTTTTCCAAATTCCAAACAAAAATTGACCAAAATCCACAAACCAAGCGATTTTACATTGCTATAATCAAATTTCGATCGATAAATGGGGTCCACCGACATGTTTAACATGTTTTAAACATTTATTGCAACAAAATACTCTTCCTCCTCAGATACTCATATATCCCACATTCGTTGTAAAAATATCACCATTATTATATTATTAAAATATAATAATATATTTAAATGAATTATTTTATCGAAAAAGATAAAATTTCAATTTTCAACAATTGTCACATTAAAATTTTCTCCATCTATATCCACATAAAATCAATATTTTCTCATCATATGAATCAATAATTAATTATTCACAAATAATATTACGAATCACAATATTGACAACCAGCAGCGGTTCAGAGCAGGGGCTTTCCAATAAGAATTTCTCCTTCTTGGCGCCAGCAATTAGGTGACCAAACCTCTCCTTAGATGTAACTTTCTAGACATTGCCAATAATGTTATCTAATAATATTATTCGATAATATGAATTATTGCTTCGATAATGAAAAATCTTGTGTAATGACAATTATTGAAACAACAAAGAATATAAAATATCAACGCAGTAATTATTAAATCAATAAAATCTTTGAAGAGTAATTCATCGTAACCATTATTGAGTAGTGCCTTCTTACGTAAGAATCAATAATTGGTGCAATACTGTGTCTTCTTGTGTTTTAACCAATTTGAGTATTTTAACGAGATAATCTGCAGTATAACTACTATTATTATTTTTAAACAACTTATATTTGTCGTTTTCTTCATCCAATCGCTTTCAAGCATGGGCCCACACATGGTCATGGCTGCGTCGTCGTCATTTAATATTCCCAAACAATGCATTTAATATTCCACGACCAAACGAATATTCCCCAACTACAATGAATATTTTATAACCACTTGCTTATTTTGAAATATTTATGTATTTTACCCCTAACTATCCACATTAATCAAATCAACCCTTACTATTTCAAAATAATAAATAGAGAAAATTAAATTTCATTAATAATAAGTTGGGGTCTTACAATAGTAATCTCTTGACTAATGTACTGCTTTCAATCAAATCCTCAACAAGATCCTGCAACTCTACGTTACGATTATAGAGTGCGTCATACATCTCTGCATCAACGGAGTTCGGTGGGAACTCCTCTTCTTCCTCTTCTTCTTTCTCTTCCTCAGGATCCTCCTCTGGATCAGTCTCCGACTCATGCTCCTGACCAACGACAGTGATCATCAGAGATGACTCTCTGTACAAGCTGCTCCCTAACGACATGAATGTCTCGGGGCTCCTCCTCTGTCGGTACTATAGGTACACGGGGTTCTTCCTCCCCAGCTTGACTAGCTTCTCCAACATTTGACATCCTGACATAAAATTTTAAGTTTTAGTTACTAATCCGTGCTAGTGAACACATAGATTAACACATAAGCACATAAAGTCTTTTATTATCTTTAATGAATTTAGAAATTCATTTCTTAGAACTCGATAAGAGTTTACCACTACTATGTTCTCGATCTCCTACAAGTCTACTACCTAAGGTTGTTCCCCCCACCCAAGGTTCATAACCTTACAGCTTTGATACCAACCTGTGACACCCCCAAATCTGGGTACTTCGATTCCACGGGATTTGGTGTTCATTGTACAAATATCATCTATCTATTTACCCATAATAAATGCAAACCATGCAATAGATAGAAATAAAAATCTTCCCCTTATAGGGTTACAACATCTAAATCATAAACATAATCCCAGGTTGAACTAACCTTAAACATCTGTGCAAAAATATAAACAATAAGTCTTAAACAACATCATTAACTCAAGTCTAACATAAATACATCATCAAATAAAATAACAAGTCTTTAAGAGTGAGCACTATTGCCCACAAGTATAACAATGAAATAACAGTATAATAACATGCGAGTGAATCAAAGACATCTGAATAAAAGCTCAACTTTTGAATCAAGAATGAATAACAAGAATCAAAAGAATTCTGAGGGTCATAAGACCTTGAACTATGTCCTAGGTTAACAAGGGTTATACTTGAAACCTTTAATGATCATAAGACTATGGACCTTTCTACTTTCGTGACTTTGGGGGGATCGACCCTTGGTAAGATAATCTCATGCACAATATCTTAACGCTAACGATAAGTAAATCCCTTTCTTGCGGGGTTGTTCATCTCAGTTTGACATTCGAGTTCGCACCAAAGGAAGTTTGGTTTGGACAATTCATTAAGGGTTCAGAAATTTAGAACGCTCATCAACTATGGACTAGACGAATCAATAAGGGTTCGTTAGTCTAATAAGGTTCAATAATAATGATATTCAAATTGAATAATAATCTCAAGAAGTATACAATAGGACAATTATTGTATAACTGAATTATGCTTTGAAAAAATAATCAATCTTTAATATAACATTTGAACATGAATAATAATAATGATAATTTACTCGAGGTAATTAATAAACTTGAATAATAATGACAAGTAGGGTTAGGAAACTTGCCTCGTGCGTAGGCTAAACGATTACTACTTCCGTTCACCACAAATCCTACACACGTACCATATGTATTCACGACATTCATTAGTTACATTTTCACTTAATTATTTAATATAAACTCCACTTTATTTAACAAATCATTACCCTTCTAATTTAATTACTTAATTAATTAGAATATTTTCATTCTCTTACTATTATTACACTCGAATAAATTATTTCATAATAATTTCCATCAAATATTTATTTTATTCCATAAATATCTCAATTAAAATATTTACTTTATTTTATAAATATTTTAATAATAATTTTTCTAAAATATTTATTTTATTCCATAAATATCTCAATTAAAATATTTAATTTATTTTATAAATATTTTAATAATAATTTTCATCGAATATTTATTTTATTCCATAATATCTTAATTAAAATATTTAATTTATTTTATAAATATTTTAATAATAATTTTCATCGAATATTTATTTTATTCCATAAATATCTCAATTAAAATATTTAATTTATTTTATAAATATTTTAATAATAATTTTCATTGAATATTTATTTTATTCCATAAATATCTCAATTAAAATATTTAATTTATTTTATAAATATTTTAATAATAACTTTCATCAAATATTTTTATTTTATTTTATTTATTAATTTATTTATTTTTTTTATTTATTTATTTTTTTTTGATTTAGTGAGTGGTATTAATTTAGTTTAGTAACGCTGCAAGAAGCGTGGGTTACCTGTTCATTTTCTGCGGTTTACTGCGATTACAGTAGTTCATGAACATAACAAGGCCAAATTAGGCCAAAAATCAATTACACGTAAAATTATACATGAATATGGCCATAACTTCCAATTAGTTATTTTTACACGAATTTAGACTTATCCAATCATTCTAATACATATATAATCATTACTTAACCCATCTAGCATGATTTTTAACAAGTTACAACACATAATTTGCAAAATCAACACATTTACTTTCACTATTCTTGATGTTCTTGAAGGTTTTGAAAATAAAACATGAAAATTGTCACTACGGATTCGTTATAACGCCGAATCCGTTTATTTAAACTTTGGTCTCTTCGTATCAACATGCATAATAATATAAGTGTGACGACCCCAAAATAGGTCCATTCCATCCAACCCATTTTGAGTCGCCAAATACATGGTACAGAAACAACTACAATTTTTATTATCACAACAATAAAGCGTGAGTTTAAATACAAATATTATCTTCTGCACAATATTTATACTCAAATAAATCCTCATCACATTTATTGATACATTATTTTACAATAATGGTGAGGACTACTAAACAACTCTCTCTAGAACCTTCATTCCATACCCGAGCTAGTACTACTTTTACATTCTCGCCTCCACGAGAAGAAAAATGGAACAACAAGGAAAAGGGTGAGCTCAACTAGCCCGATAAAGAATATTATGACTAAGATAATATACAACAAATTATCGTTAGTCTCCAACAGGAAAAAATCGATAGAATACAATAGGCAAACAAGTTTCGAGATCAATATTAGCGGTGAAATAATAATTCATAGAAGAGTTACGTAGAGAATGAAATCTACTATAATCTATGAATTTAACGATCCATCATCAATATTTTATCCTGTAACATCAATCAATATTCATCTCAAATCAAATATTCATCTTTGCACTACTGAGCCAAAGATATTCATCAATCGGTCATGTTCATCTCAACACTGTTCATCTTTGCACTAAAGGCCAAAGATATTCATCAATCGGTCGTGTTCATCTCAACACACTGTTCATCTTTGCACTAAAGGCCAAAGATATTCATCGATCGGTCATGTTCATTTAAACACTGCTCATCTTTTGCACTACTGGCCAAAGATATTCAATAATATCATCATTTAAGGCGAGGATGATGAAAAATATTTTTAAAAAACGAATCCATTGAAACAAAATGACAAGTATTATGGATTAGTACTTTTAAACAATCAGAGTTCAAAAATACTTCATAAATAATCATCTTGGTGTAAAATTCAAGAATGATCAAAACATGGATACAATCAAGCTAGTATCCGAATAGATATTTTAGATGAAAAGAAAAATTTTCATTTTTCGATTGAATAGTCTTGCGTATTCGTGAATAGTCTTGGTATCGTGAATAGTCTTGATCGTGAATAGTAACTCAAACACCAAAAGATAGAAATTCCACAAAAAAAATTTTCACGCTTCATGAATAGTACTCGTGAATAGTAACTCGTGAATAGTAACTCATGAATAGTAACTTCGTGAATAGTAACTCATGAATAAGTAACCCCAGAGCATGAAAAAGTTCCAAATTTGATAAAAGTTCTAACCAATATTTCAAAGTAATGATATTGAAGAAATAATATCATCCGAGAAGAAAATAACATCCCTTACCTCGAAGAATCGATTGCTTGGAAGGAAAGGTCGGAAGTGATCTTTGAATGAAACTTATCTTGAGCAAAGAACTCTCAAAGTATCTAAATACTCACAAAATACACTCAATAATATAGAGAGAAAAGAGAAAACTTTGTTTACGGTGTGATTTTCAATTCTAACTTAGCCCTCTATTTATAGGAAAATGTTAGCCATACCAAGCAGACTTGACACTGCTTACATGATGGCTTTACACTGCTTACTATTGCCACCCACCACATTTGAAATAAAATTCAGCACATTTCTTCACCAACCACAAGTGGGGCCCACTCAATTCTAGAATTTTCCACCAAAATCAATTATAAACCTAATTTCAATCAAACACCTCTTAAAATTCACAACAAATCATTCGTGCATTTTAACGGTTCAAAATTTGTAGACATATACTCAACTTATATATGTATAACATATCCAAAAATTACAACGATCCAACGGTCGGATTAAAAATTATAACCCCATGATATATCTCAAAACCCCGATTTGATTTTTAATACCTCGAATCGATAAAATCTTGATAAAACACCTCAACATTAATTCCTTCATTAATAACCACATAAATAAATCCATCATTTATATTCATATAAAATAAATATTTCCTTATCATATGAATCAATAATTAATTATTCACAAATAATATTACGAGAATCACATTTATAATGACCGAAAACATTTCCCGGAAAGAGGGGCTTTCGAATAAGGATCTCTCCTTCTTGGCGGCGCCGCATTAGGTGACCAAACCTCTCCTTAGATGAAACTTTCTAGACATTGCCAATAATGTTATCTAATAATATTATTCAAATAATATGAATTATTGATCGATAATGGGAAATCTTGTGCGGTGACAATTATTGAACAACAATAATATAAAATATCAACGACAGATTATTGAATCAATAAAATATTGAGCGGTAACTCTGTGAAAATTATTGAGTAGTGCCATCTTACGTAAGGATCAATAATTCAACAATCTTGTGCAATACCGTCAGGTGTCTTCTCTTGTAAACGACGACAGTATTCTTTGTATTTTAACCACCGGGTATTCCAACGGTCTTACTTGATAACAACTACGTAGTTATTTTAACTTGACTTATATTTGTCGTTTTCCTCATCCAATCGCTTTCCATTATGGGGCCCACACATGGGCATTTTAACGGCCGAGTAAATCGAATATTCCCAGACGATCTGAATATTCCACGACCAACGAATATATTCCCACAAAAAATGAATATTATATAACCACTTGCTTATTTTGAAATATTTGCGTATTTAACCCTTAACTATCCACATTAATCAAATCAACCCTTACTATTTCAAAATAATAAATAAAGGAAATTCCTTTTATTTAAAAAATTTCGAGGTCTTACAACCTCCCTCCTTATGAAATTTAAGTCCTCGAAATTGGCGTGCGATACACAGTGTTTGAAAAGGTAAAGATACCTCGCTTTCATTTTCGTTTTCAACTCCCAGTCATTTCTTCAATAACATGGTTTCTCCACAAAACTTTAACTTATGGTATAACCTCGGTACATAGGTCATGTTCTTTCCTCTACAAAATCTTGGCAGTACCTCCTCGTCGTTAAGTCTTGGCTATCTCGTCCGGTTCTAACTCAATGACGCGTGTTTGGTCGTCCACATATTTACGTAACATCGATCGTGAAAAGCGTTATGAACACGCGTCGTACTTGGTGGTAAAAGCGGTCTATAGGCCACGGTTCTATTCGATCGAGAATTTCAAATGGATTAATAAATCGAAGGTTTGAGCTTTCCTCACCTCACCGATTCTCGCTTTTAAAATAACAACTTCTTGCACCTCCTTCTTCAAATTCATCACTCCGGTTGTGTAGCTTGAATGACTTTAACTTTATCGATTAAAGTCGATTATACTAAGTATATCATCACGTGCTCGTATATCATCACGTGGGTACCTAGAGTTTTCATCTCCATCTCTATTATTTGTAAATTATCTGAAATTAGTCTTTGACAATATCGTACTTTCGTACTTATATCGATTTTCTACTCAACACGTCGGCTACCACGTTCACTTTTCCGGGATGGCATGGTCGAAACATATCTTTGAAATGAGTCTCCTCTTGAGTTCTTGAAGCTCTTCCCATATTCCTTGCTCCATTCGAATTTTGTATCTCTACTGAGTCGATTGCGATAATGGAATAGCGATTCGAGAATATCCTTGAACGAATCTCCGATAATAACCAACTAAGCCTGAAAGCTACGTATTTAGATTCTTGACTTAGGTTGCTCTCAAGCTGTGACTCGTATCCCAATCTTGGATAAGCGTCACAATGACACCTATCGATTTACTATCGCACGAATATGGCGTCCCCTATAGAGAGTTCGGCTTAGTGAATTCCACAAAGGAAGTCACAAGATAAAGGCTCGGTACCAAATTTTATAATTGAATTTTTAACTCACGAAGTTCAATAGGAGCCATTCGATATGAGATTTTATAAATGAGTTTTGTCTGCAGGGTTCAAATTCGATACAAAATTTAATATCGAACTTTGGGAGTAAGCGAAAAATTCTTGAGAAATACGTCGGGAAAAATCAATAACAACAGAATATTATTCAAATCGGCGTGTCTTTATTCAAATCCATAACATGGATTAAGAAAACTTGACATCCGTAATAAGCGAATGACTTCATGGCTTGATTGAAAATGTTTGACTACAATGGTTTGATTGTTGAATTGAATAACGGGTTGCTTAAGAATATGAAAACTAACAACCTTACAAAAGCAATCAATTTGGCACGATGAGTAGTTAACCTTAAAATCACATCAAAAGCAAATATCTCTATAGAAATAAGGTTAACGGTGTAATGTGATAGTGCCAACTTGAATCAAGCAAGATTTTTTTTTTTTAAACAACGGATGTAATGAAAGTTTCTCTAGCGGAGTCTCCATAAATAGGTCAAAGTCTAATTTCTCCGTAGTCGAGTTCAAACGTTGGCCTTGATGAAAAGAGATAAAGAATGGGTAGAAAGGGTATCTAGTAAGGTATAAACTTACGCAAGAATTTATAATTAACTAACCCGTGCTAACCGTTCGGGTTCCTCGTATTTTGACCTGAAGTCACGACAAAGCGCTCTTCCGAATCGTTGACTTTGACTTTTACGGGACATCCTTTTGAGTCACCATTCCCCATTGCACTAGGTTTCGATATCGTCTGATCTCGGCGATATGTCCTTCTTTTCCACAATTATAGCATACCTTAAAGCTGTTGTGGGCGGTTTGAGGTACGATATGTCCCTTTTTCCGCATTTGTAACATCTGACCAGATGGTCTTTCTCTCTCTCCTTGGAACCGATTGCCCTTTGGCGGCGACGTCTTCACATGGTGGTTGTTGAATCTCCTCTTTTAAAATCTCTTCCCAACTCGCTTCTTCTATTTTCATGGCCACGATTACCACGAGTGTTCTGCCTTTGTCCGTATTCTTCTTTCTCCGTTTGGTTATCGTTATTACGATGGCTGCTATCTTGATATGATCCTGGTTATGGTCCCTCGGTTGAGCGTACTTTCGTTATCTCGCTCTAACAACCGAGCCCTGTTGACAACATCTGAATAGAGAAAAATTTATGAGAAATGAGATCTTGGCGTATCTTGGGTTTCAAACCTCTCGAAACATCCGCGTCATCGTTCCTCATTCTCCACCAAATGAGGTGCAAACACGGATAACTCATGAACTTAGCCTCGTCTTTGGGACACCGTCATATTATTACTGCTCGGTCTAATAAACTCCACTTCCTTCATATAGCGAACACTTTCGGGAAAAGTATTTGTCATTAAATAGTTCTGAAACGTCTCCCAAGACATCTTTGAGTGCAATTTGGATGGAGTGCGCTTCACAAATTCCCACCGATGTCTGCCTCGCCACGGAACATAAAAAGTAGCGAATGGAACTTTCTGTTCCTCCGTGCATCCCAGACATCGAATATCTTGGTAATTTGCTTGACCCGTGTTTCCGCCATGATCGGATCGGCTTTCCCAGAATTCGGTGGTCCCAACTCTTTGAAGCTGCTTGGTTGTGACCACCGTGAATTGCTATCATTTCCTCCTATATTTTGAACACGAGTCTCCTCATCGATTTTTTGCATGAGCTGCAAAAAGCTTCTAAACATCCCTCGTTCCTCATACGCTTTCGGTGGTGTTGTTCACGGGAGGAACATTGCCCGACTGTTTACGTTCTCCTCGTTGGTGAGTCTGAGGCATCTCCACGGTCTCATTTACTCCTTTATTAATATTCTCGATCGACATTCTCAAATCTTGTCATAAAATAAGGGTTAATTAAGAAATCAATATATCACATAATATCCCTATATCTTGACCAACTAACAAATAAGCTTAGGTAGGACACCTTAGCGAAGGATTTACTCGTCTCTCCTTCCTAGTTCTATTCCCGATCTCATGGGAGATCATATCCTAAGCTACGATACCAACCGTGTGACGACCCCAAAATAGGTCCATTCCATCCAACCCATTACGAGTGCCAAATACATGAGTGCGAAACAACTACAACTTTATTATCACAACAATAAAGCGTGAGTTTAAATACAAATATTATCTTACTAGACAATATTTATACTCAAATAAATCCTCATCACATTTATTGATACATTATTTTACAATAATGGTGAGGACTACTAAACAACTCTCTAGAACCTTCATTCCATACCCCAAAGCTAGTACTCGCTACATTCTCGCCTCTCGAGAAGAAAAATGGAACAACAAGGAAAAGGGTGAGCTCAACTAGCCCGATAAAGAATATTATGACTAAGATAATATACAACAAATTATCGTTAGTCTCCAACGAGGAAAAATCGATAGAATACAATAGACAACAAGTTTCGGATCAATATTCGCGGCGAAATAATAATTCATAGAAGAGTTACGTAGAGAATGAAATCTACTATAATCTATGAATTTAACGATCCATCATCAATATTTTATCCACAACAACATCAATCAATATTCATCTCAAATCAAATATTCATCTTTGCACTACTGGCCAAAGATATTCATCAATCGGTCATGTTCATCTCAACACTGTTCATCTTTGCACTAAAGGCCAAAGATATTCATCAATCGGTCGTGTTCATCTCAACACTGTTCATCTTTGCACTAAAGGCCAAAGATATTCATCGATCGGTCGTATTCATTTAAACACTGCTCATCTTTTTTACTCTGGGCCAAAGATATTCAATAATATCATCATTTAAGGCGAGGATGATGAAAAATATTTTTAAAGAAACGAATCCGATTGAAACAAAATGACAAGTATTATGGATTAAGTACTTTAAACAATCAATCGGATTCAAAAATACTTCATAAATAATCATACCGGTGTAAAATTCAAGAATGATCAAAACATGGATCTGATCAAAGCTAGTATCCGAAATAGATATTTTAGATGAAAAGAAAAATTTTCATTTTTCTATTGAATAGTCTTAGTGATATTCGTGAATAGTCTTGGTATCGTGAATAGTCTTGGTATCGTGAATAGTAACTCAGACACCAAAAGATAGAAATTCCACAAAAAAACATTTTCACGCTTCACGTGAATAGTACTCGTGAATAGTAACTTCGTGAATAGTAACTCATGAATAGTAACTTCGTGAATAGTAACTCATGAATAAGTAACCCAGAGCATGAAAAAGTTCCAAATTTGATAAAAAGTTCTAACGATATTCAAAGTAATGATATTGAAGAAATAATATCATCCGAGAAGAAAATAACATCCTTACCTCGAAAGAATCGATTGCTTGGAAGGAAAGGTCGGAAGTGATCTTTGAATGAAACTTATCTTGAGCAATGACTCTCAAAGTATCTAAATACTCACAAAATACACTCAATAATATAGAGAGAAAGAGAAAACTTTGTTTACGGTGTGATTTTCAATTCTAACTTAGCCCTCTATTTATAGGAAAATGTTAGCCGTAAAAGCGGACTTGACTGCTACACGATGGCTTTACTGCTTACTATTGCCACCCACCACATTTGAAATAAAATTCAGCACATTTCTTCACCAACCACAAGTGGGGCCCACTCAATTCTAGAATTTTCCACCAAAATCAATTATAAACCTAATTTAGAATCAGACACCTCTTAAAATTCACAACAAATCATTCGTACATTTTTAACGGTTCAAAATTTGTGAACATATACTCAACTTATATATGTATAACATATCCAAAAATTACAACGATCCAACGGTCGGATTAAAAATTATAACCCATGATATATCTCAAAACCCCCGATTTGATTTTTAATACCTCCAATCCAGATAAAATCTTGATAAAACACCTCAACATTAATTCCTTCATTAATAACCACATAAATAAATCCATCATTTATATTCATATAAAATAAATATTTCCTTATCATATGAATCAATAATTAATTATTCACAAATAATATTACGAATCACATTTATAATGACGGTACATTTCCGGAAAGAGGGGCTTTCGATAAGGATCTCTCCTTCTTGGCGGCGCAATTAGGTGACCAAACCTCTCCTTAGATGTAACTTTCTAGACATTGCCAATAATGTTATCTAATAATATTATTCAAATAATATGAATTATTGATGCGATAATGGGAAATCTTGTGCGATGACAATTATTGAACAACAATAATATAAAAATATCAACGCAACAATTATTGAATCAATAAAATATTGAGCGGTAACTCACTGTGAAAATTATTGAGTAATGCCATCTTACGTAAGGATCAATAATTCAACAATCTTTATGCAATACAGGTGTCTTCTCTTGTGCGACCACGCGTATTCTTCGTATTTTAACCAAGGGTATTCAAACGATCTTAACGAGTATAACTACTGCAGTTATTTTTAACCAACTTATATTTGTCGTTTTCCTCATCCAATCGCTTTCCATTATGGGGCCCACACATGCATGGCTGCTTGCGTCGTCTAATATTCCCAAACGATGCGAATATTCCACGACCAAACGAATATTCCCCGACAAAAATGAATATTATATAACCACTTGCTTATTTTGAAATATTTGCGTATTTAACCCTTAACTATCCACATTAATCAAATCAACCCTTACTATTTCAAAATAATAAATAAAGGAAATTCCTTTTTATTTAAAAAAATTTCGGGGTCTTACAATAAGAGTGTAAAATTTAGGGATAACATACGATCAATACATAAAATATCACGTATAAGGCCATAAGGTAACGAAATCCATGGTAATGTGCTCCCACTTCCATTCTGGAATTTCAAGTGGTTGCAATGGACCTTTTGGTACTTGATGCTCCGCTTTAACTCGTTGACAAGTTAGACACCTTGAGATAAACAACGCTTATCTCTCTCTTCATATTGCTCCACCAAAATGTATGGCGAATATCGTGATACATTTTGGTACTCCAGATGGATTGCAAATGGTGTGTTGTGCGCCTCCATCATGATATTATACTTTAAATCGTGGTCGTTAGGAACACAAAGTGCAGAGTTGACTCAAGTATTCCTTCTTCATCGATTCTTGCTTCCGGCGTAGCACCTTCTTGCACTTTCTTCCTCATACGCATCGCCTCCGTGCGTAGCTTGGCGACTTTTAACTTTATCGATTAAAGTCGGTTCTACTCGTATACTCGCTATCATCACATGCGTCCACAGAGTCTTTAACTCTATCTCCATCCTTTGCAAGTCACACAGAATGGGCCTTTGCGTTGACAATATCGCACTTCGTGCTTGCGTATGATCTTACTACTCAATCGTCGGCTACCACGTTCGCTTTTCGGGATGGTATTGGATGGTATGATCATAATCTTTCAATGCAGTTCAAGCCAACGTCGTTGTCGCGTGTTGAGTTCCTTTTGAGTGAAGAAATATTTGAGGCTTTTATGATCCGTAAAGATCTCCACTTTCTCCCCATCAAGTAATGCCTCCAAATTTTAAGTACTGAAGACAATGGTTGCTAACTCTAGATCATGAGTAGGATAATTCCTCTCATATTCTTTGAGTTTTCATGAGGCATAGGCTATAACTTTTCCATGTTGCATGAGAACACATCCCAACCCTTTGCTTCAAGCATCATTTGTAGATGACAAATCCTCCCGAGCGGATGGTATTGTCGAGCAGTCTTTGAAATAAGTCTCCTCTTGAGTTCTTGAAAACTCTTCTCATATTCTTCGCTCCAACCGAACTTTGTATCTTTCCGAGTCAATTGAGTCGATGGAGTAGCGATTAGAAAAATCCTTCCACGAATCTCCGATAATAACCAAATAAACCGAGAAAGCTACGTCTTGATCCATTGATTTAGGTTGTTCCCGACTTTGAATAGCTTCATCTTTCTTTGGGTCAACAGATATTCCATGACTTGATACCACGTGCCCAAGAAATGCTACTTCTTCGACGAAACTCGCATTTCTTCAACTTGGCATAAAGCTTATATTCACGAAGCTTTTGGAGTGTCGACCTCAAGTGTTGCTCATGATCTTCACGGCTTTTGGAATAAATAAGGATGTCATCAATAAAGACGACCACAAAGTGATCCAAATATTCCTTGAATACTAGGTTCATCATATCCATGAAGGCGGCGAGGCATTAGTCAATCCAAAGGACATGACTAGGAATTCATAATGCCCGTCTGGGGAGTTACGGCGTCTTTGGAATGTCGGTGGTTCTAATCTTCAATTGGTGATATCCGGACGAAGATCAATCTTTGAAAAGAATTTGGCTCCTTACGGTACCGGTCAAACAGGTCATCAATACGTGGCAATGGATACCTATTTTTATGGTGACATGATTCAACTCCCGATAATCAATACAAAGTTGCATACTCCCATCTTTCTTCTTCACGAATAGAACAGAGCACCCCGAGGAGAAGTACTAAGAGCGAATAAAGCCAATGTCTAACAATTCCTGCGGTTGGGTCTTTAACTCCACGAAGTTCAATAGGAGCCATTCGATATGGGGCTTTGGAAATAGGTTTTGTCTGGGGTTCAAGGTCGATACAAAATTCAATTTCACGCTCTGGGGTAAGCCGAAGTTCTTGAGGGAATACGTCGAAATTTATTAACAATAGAAATATCGTTCAAAAGCCGACTTATTTTTGTTTAAATCATGATGACATGAGCTAAGAAAGCTTGACATCCGTTTTCAATAAACGAATAGCTTTATGGCTTGAGATGACCGTGATTGATTTTAATGGTTTGGTCGCTTGAATTAGCATAATAGGTTGGTTAGGAATATGAACGCTAACAACCTTACGAAAATAATCAATTTTTGCATGATAAGTAGTTAACCAATCAATCCACAGAATCACGTCAAATGCAAGTATTTTAATGAAATAAGATCGACGGTAATGTGAGGTGCCGATTTGAACCAAACAAGACTTATAAGCGAGTGGATGTAATGAAGGTTTCTCCCAATGGAGTTTCCACGAGATAAGTCAAAGTCTAATTTCTCCGAGTCAAATTTAATCGATGAGCGCAAGTAGGAGAAATAAAAGAATGGGTAGAACCGGTATCAAATAAAGTATAGACTTCATTAGAGTTTATGATAAGCTTACGTGATGACCTCATTCGAGTTCCTTGCTCTCTGGGAGGTCACAACAAACGCTCTCCCTTGCAGACTACTAGTTTTGACTTTTTGGGACGACCTTTGGTGCCTCCATCCTAAATTTGAATTTGTCTTGATGGCAACAAAATCGAGCTAAGTGACCTTCTCTTCCACAATTATAACATGCTTTGGGCGGCATGGCGCGGTTTGGGTGATGTGTCCCTCTCCTCCGCATTTGAAGCATATGATAGGTGGTCTTTCTCCTTCCTTAACAACGGGTCTTTGATCTTGGCGTCTTTCCATCATTGTTGAATCTCCTTTTCTTGAAATGTTCATTCTTATTGTTTTGGCCACGATTACCACCGAAGTGGTTACCATATCTGGCTTTATTGATTCCTTCCACGCTTGTTGTCACCGCTTGATGACTACTCTCCATTTGGTATTATAATTTTGCTTACCGCTTGCTCTCTTTTATTTGCGTTGACTCGTTATCGCGCTCCACTAACTGAGCCCTATTTACAACATCTGAATACAAACACAGTTTATGAGAAATAAGATGTTGACATATCTCGACTTCAAACCTCTTGAAAACATTCGCGCCATTCTCTCTTCATTATCCACCAAGTGGGGATATGGCCGTGATAACTCATAAATTTTGCCTCGTATTGCGACACGGTCATATTGTTTTGTTCGAACTTGATAAACTCCACCTCCTTCATGTGGCGAATACTTTTAGGAAAGTATTTGTCGTTGAAACGACTCTGGAACTTCTCCCAAGATATCTTGATCAATGAGGTTGAGTACGTTTCTGATTCCCACGATGTCTGCCTCTCCATGCAACATAAAAGCGCGTGAGGGAACCTTTTGCTCCTCGGAGCATCCCAAGACATCAAATATCTTGGTAATCTGCTTTATCCATGCTTCCGCCAAAGTGGTTTTGGCTCTCCCTTAACCTCCAAAGTGGTCCCTCCTTTGAATTGTTTAGCGGTGACCGCTTGAGAGTTTTTCGTGTTTCCACCTACATTTTGGGCGAGAGTCGCTCTCGCTTTCTTTGTTGCATGAATTACATAAAAGCCTCTGAACATTTGATCATTCATCATTTGGTCGGTGTTGTTGTTTGCATGAGGATTATCGCCTTCTGATGCACATTATCCTGATTAATTATATGTGGTGAATCAACGATCGCTTTGTGCTCCATTCTATATTTTCAACATTCTCGGATGTCATTTTCAGAATCTTGCCACAAAACAAAAGGTTAATTGACATATAACATATTATCCCATATATTCGACCAACCAATAAAATAGTACATACACTTAGGTAGGTCATACTAGCGAAGGTATTCCCCGCTCTCCCCTCTAGAACTATTCTCACATCTTAGCCGGGGATCATATCCTAAGCTCGATACTGTTGTGGCGACGCCCCAAAATTAGGTATATATCACCCATCTTGGGTAGTCGGATACATGGTGCGAAATTTAAATACAACTTACTAATATAAGCGTAGGTATGCAATCGACATAAAGCGTGAGTTTGAATACAAATATTGTCTACTAGAGATCATACAAACTCAAAAGGAGTCCTCATTACAATTATTATCACACTATTTCACGAGAATAGTGAGGACTACTAATGCTATCCTCGGACCATTACTCTCAGTTCCCCAGACTTCGTCCCAAAATATATTTCTCATTTCACGAAGAAAACGGTGAAAGAAAAAGGTTGAGCTCAACTAGCTCGATAAGAAATATTATGACTAAGATAATGCGAAATAAATTATCATTAGCCTAACAACGATGTTAAAGCGATAAAATATAATGAACATCAAGTTTAACTACGGTGAACCAACAATCCATTAAAAAGTCAGTAGAAAATAAAATCTACTATCTTTTATGATTTAAAAGGCTTTTCATCATTTTTTATATTGAGACTCGACTTTAATAAATATTCCACATCATCGAATCACCCTACACTTTTCTGACCGAGGATATTCTTTAGTATCACGACCACAATTATTCATGCACTACGGGCGAGAATATTTGTGTATTCATTAATAATCATGATCATGCCAACAATTGTCCATCAATGCACTACTGGACACCGAGGATTTTTACCACATCATTTGTAACATTACGGTCGTGATTATACTTAAATAGTCTCTGGTCATAATCATACCAAGTCCATCTATACACTACAGGCCACAGATGACTTTCAACATAATATAAACATGAGGATGATGACAATGATATAAGAATTCAATAAAACAAGTTCAAGAATTAATTTATCTAGGAACCAATAACATCCAAATTGTCAACATGATCTTGATTTGTAGAGTAAAATTCAAGAATCTTGAGAAGAATATTTCCATGAAAGGATCTTTGGATGAAGCGCAAATATCGAGGATATTCCACTAATTTCATGGAGTATAGAAGTCAAAGTTTTAACTTATTTGGGTATAATAAAGAATGGAATAACAAAAGAAATCACCATAAATGCGATAGACCGCATGCAGCGAGTTATTCAACGAATAATAAATAACGGAACCGGTCCGGCGTAAAAGCATATGAGACGGGATATTCAATGAGAATAATAAAGAATGGAACCGGTCCCGCGTAAAACACGCACGAGCGGGATGTTCAACGAATAATAATAAAGAAAGAACCGGTCCGATGTAAAAAACACACAGACGAGGATGTTCCAATAGAATAATAATAAAAAGCGGAACCCGAGTCCTGTAAAACACACAGACATGATGTTCCAACGGAAAAATAATTAAGATGGAACCGGTCCTTGTAAAAAACACAGAACGGATGTTCCAACGAGAATAATAGAAGAATGTCACCAAGTATAGGGTAAACTAGCGTATACTGAGTTATTCCAGCGAATAATAAGCGATGGAATAACAACAGTTCTCTTCATGAATAAGAAAGAATAACACCCTTACTTTTGGTAGGAGATTGAATCTTAAGCGAGTAGTGTAGTAACAAAATACTCTTCTTCTTTCTCTCTTATTCTCTCTATACTTTCTCTCTATATAGCTTGAATGAATTAAGTGAAAAATAATGAAGCACTAGGCCTCTATTTATAGAAGATTTCTAGCTTAGCACCCTAGTATGTGAAAAGCGAGTGGCTTGACGGTGGTGATGTGAAAAGAAAAGTGGTTTGGCTCTTGTAATGTGAAGCTTTAATGTGTGAAGCGACAAGTGGTTCGGCCTTTTATAATGTGAAACGACAAGTGGTTCGACGTCTGGTAAAAAGGTAATTACTATTGACGAAGAAAGGTAATTACTATTCACATAGGTAATTACTACTATTGATACTATTAAGAAGTAATTACTTATTAACGAAGAGACTCTTAGATGATGACATATGGGGCCCCATAAAATAATCAAACTTACCACAAGCGTCTCATATGAGACTCTTTATATACATCAAGGATTGAATAAATATTACCACAAATCATTTTATTTTTAATCAACACATATTTAATCTTTCAACAATTATTAATCATTTATAACTTGTCGTCTCAATTATTGATTTAATACTATAACATATTATCTGAGATAATCTTGTGACAATAATTGAATCAATAATATAAGAGATATGATCGTGATTCTGATAGCGATAATTGAGCATAGGTGAGTGACTTCTCACGTAAGCATCGATAATCAATATCGTGTCTACTCTTATCTGACTACGCGTATTCTTTGTACTTTTACTACTACCAGGGTAGTTCAGCGGTTTTAACGGTAACACCTCTGCCGTTATTTTTATAGAAAGATAATTTTGTCGTTTTCTAACTACGAGAATACTTCTTCCGTTATGGGGTCCACCAATGATTGGTAGTCGTCGTCTGAATATTCCCAAAATGAAAAGAATATTCCCAGAATGAAGCGAATATTTTATAACAACTTGCTTACTTTGCAAAATTTATAAATATTACCCACAACTATAACATTATATCAAATTTATTCCATAATATTCAAAAATAATATTTATAGAAAATTTATCTTTATTTATAAAAGTTGGGGTCTTACTGACCTCCCTTCTTATGAAATTTAGCCCTCGAAATTAGAATGCGATACTGGTATGTCGAAGAGGTATGGATACCTTGATTTCATTTGATTCTAACTCCCAGTCATTTCCTCGACATCGTGGTTCCTCCACAAAACTTTGACTTGAGGTATAACTTTGGGCGTAGAATATGTTCCTTCTTATCAAGATTTGAGCAGGAACCTCTTCATATACGTCAAATCTTCCGCTATTTCGTCCGGTTCTAACTTCAATAATGTGGTTCGGGTCTTTCACATATTTACGTAACATGGATATGTGAAAAGCGTTATGAACACGAGACATACTTGGCGATAAAGCGAGTCTATAGGCCACGATTCTACTACTCGATCGAGGATTAAAATGGGCCGATGAATCGAGGATTGAGTTTTCTCTCTTTCCAAATCTTGTAACTCCTTTCCATGGAGCGACTCTTAACAACACATGATCTCTATATCCAAATTCCACGTCTTTTCGATGAAGATCGGCATAACTCTTTTGTTGATTTTGTGAGGTTTTTATCGTTGTCGGATCGTTTGAATCTTTTAAAGTCATCATACGTACCAACTCCGGTCCCAACAACGTTGCTTCACCCACCTCATCCCAATCTTTGGAGAACGACACTTTCTTCCATCAACGGCGCTTGAATGGAGCCATGCGATACTTGCTTGATAAGCTGTTGTTGTGGAAAAACTCCACCATGGTAAGAACTTGTCCCAACTTCCCTTGAAATCAAGGACCACGAGTCTTAATAGATCTTGAAGAGTTTGAATAGTCCTCTCCATTGTCCGTCTGTTTGAGGGATGATATCTTTGAAGCTAAATCGTAAGTCTGTGCCCATAGCTTTTTGCAAACTAACCCAAAATCGTGAAGTGAATCTTGGGTCTCGATCGAAACTATGGATCTGGGCATACCATGCGATCTTACAATCTCGTTTATGTACATCTGAGCAAGGCGTTCAAGTGTATAAGTTTCTCGTATCGATAAAAAATGAGCGGAGACTTGGTCGATCTATCAACAATGACCCAAATCGCATCTATGCCTTGAGAAACCTTAGGAAGGCCGTAAAATCCAATCCATGGTAATGTGCTCCCACTTCCATTCTGGAATTTCAGTGGTTCTGATGGACCTTTTGGTACTTGATGCTCTCGCTTTAACTCGTTGACAAGTTAGACACCTTGAGATAAACAAATATTATCTCTCTCTTCATATTGCTCCACCAAAATGTATGGCGAATATCATGATACATTTTGGTACTCCAAGATGGATTACAAATGGTGTGTTGTGCGCCTCCATCATGATATTATACTTTAAATCGAGGTCGTTAGGAACACAAAGTGCGGAGTTGACTCAAGTATTCCTTCTTCATCGATTCTTGCTTCCGCGTAGCACCTTCTTGCACTTTCTTCCTCATACGCATCGACTCAGTGCGTAGCTTGAAAGCGACTTTAACTTTATCGATTAAAGTCGGTTCTACTTTCGTATACTCGCTATCATCACATGCGTCCACAGAGTCTTTAACTCTATCTCCATCCTTTTGCAAGTCACACAAAATGGGCCTTTGCGTTGACAATATATCGCACTCGTGCTTGCATATGATCTTCTACTTTCGATCGTCATTTACCACGTTCGCTTTTCGAGGATGGTATTGGATGGTATGATCATAATCTTTCAATGAGTTCAAGCCAACGTCGTTGTCGCGTGTTGAGTTCCTTTTGAGTGAAGAAATATTTGAGGCTTTTATGATCCGTAAAGATCTCCACTTTCTCCCCATACAAGTAATGCCTCCAAATTTTAAGTGCAAAGAAACACAATTTGCCAACTCTAGATCATGAGTAGGATAATTCCTCTCATATTCTTTGAGTTTTCATGAGAGCATAGGCTATAACTTTTCCATGTTGCATGAGAACACATCCCAACCCTTTGCTGAAGCATCACTTGTAGATGACAAATCCTCAAGAGCGGATGGTATTGTCGAGCAGGTCTTTGAAATAAGTCTCTCTTGAGTTCTTGAAAACTCTTCTCACATTCTTCGCTCCAACCGAACTTTGTATCTTTTCGTCGGTTTGAGTCGATGGAGTAGCGATTCGAGAAAATCCTTCCACGAATCTCCGATAATAACCAATTAAACAAGAAAAGCTACGTGCTTGGTCCATCGATTTAGGTTGTTCCCGACTTTGAATAGCTTGATCTTTCTTTGGGTCAGCGGATATTCTATGACTTGATACCACGTGCCCAAGGAATGCTACTTCTTCAAGCCGAACTCGCATTTCTTCAACTTGGCATAAAGCTTATATTCACGAAGCTTTTGGAGTGTCGACCTCAAGCGTTGCTCATGATCTTCATGGCTTTTGGAATAAATAAGGATGTCATCAATAAAGGCGACCACAAAGTGATCCAAATATTCCTTGAATACTCGGTTCATCATATCCATGAAGGCGGCGGGGCATTAGTCGATCGAAAGGACATGACTAGGAATTCATAATGCCGTCTGGGGAGTTACGAAAGTCGTCTTTGGAATGTCGGTGGTTCTAATCTTCAATTGGTGATATCCGAACGAAGATCGATCTTTGAAAAGAATTTGGCTCTTTACAAGAATGGTCAAACAGTCATCAATACGTGGCAATGGATACCTATTTTGATGGTGACATGATTCGACTCCAGATAATCAATACAAAAATCGCATACTCCCATCTTTCTTCTTCACGAATAGAACAGGGCACCCCGAGGAGAAGTACTTAGGGCGAATAAAGCGATGTCTAACAATTCTGCGGTTGGGTCTTTAACTCCACGAAGTTCAATAGGAGTCATTCGATATGGGGCTTTGGAAATAGGTTTTGTCTGGGGTTCAGAGTCGATACAAAATTCAATTTCACGCTACGGGGGTAAGCGGGGAAGTTCTTGAGAATACGTCGAAATTAATTAACAATAGAAATATCGTTCAAAAGCGGCGTATTTTTGTTTAAATCGTGACATGAGCTAAGAAAGCTTGACATCCGTTTTTCAATAAGCGAATAGCTTTATGGCTTGAGATGACCGTGATTGATTTTAATGGTTTGGTCGCTTGAATTAGCATAATAGGTTGGTTAGGAATATGAAAGCTAACAACCTTACGAAAATAATCAATTTTGCATGATAAATAGTTAACCAATCAATCCACAGAATCACGTCAAATGCAAGTATTTTTAATGAAATAAGATCGACGGGTAATGTGAGGTGGAGATTTGAACCAAACAAGACTTATAAGCGATGGATGTAATGAAGGTTTCTCCCAACGGAGTTTCCACAGATAAGTCAAAGTCTAATTTCTCCGGTCAAATTTAATCGATGGCGCATGAGTAGGAGAAATAAAAGAATGGGTAGAACAAAGTATCAAATAAAGTATAGACTTCATTAGAGTTTATGATAAGCTTACAGTGATGACCTCATTCGAGTTCCTTGCTCTCTGGGAGGTCACAATAAAACCGGTCTCCTCCTTTGCTCTGGGTTTTGACTTTTACGGGATGGCCTTTGGTGCCTCCATCCTAGTTGAATTTGTCTTGATGAAACAACAAAAAGCTAAGTTAAGTGACCTCTCTTCCATAATTATAACATGCTTTGACTGGCATGGTGGCGCGGTTTGGTGATGTGTCCTCTCCTCCATTTTGAAGCATATGATGGGTGGTCTTTCTCCTTCCTTAACAACGAGTCTTTGGTCTTGACGTCTTTCCATCATTGTTGAATCTCCTTTTCTTGAAATGTTCATTCTTATTATTTTGTACACGATTACCACCGAAGTGGTTACCATATCTCGGCACATTGATTCCCTCCACGCTTGTTGTCACCGCTTGATGACTACTCTCATTGGTATTATAATTTTGCTTAAAATTGCTCTCTTTTAGTTCGTTGACTCGTTATCGCTCTCCACTAATCGAGCCTATTTACAACATCTCTGATACAAACACGGTTTATGAAAATAAGATGTTGGCGTATCTCCGACTTCAAACCTCTTGAAAACATTCGCGCCATTCTCTCTTCATTATCCACCAGTGGGGCCCGAACCGTGATAACTCCGCAAATTTTGCCTCGTATTGCGACACGGTCATATTGTTTTGTTCGAACTTGATAAACTCCACCTCCTTCATGTGGCGAATACTTTTAGGAAAGTATTTGTCGTTGAAACGACTCTGGAACTTCTCCCAAGATATCTTGATCTGGCGGAGTTGAGTCGTTTTACAGATTTCCCACGATGTCTGCCTCTCCGCACAACATAAAAGCGTGAAGGGAACCTTTTGCTCCTCGGAGCATCCCAGACATCAAATATCTTGGTAATCTGCTTTATCCATGCTTCCGCCAAGTGATTTTGGCTCTCCCTTAACCTCCAAAGTGGTCCCACTCCTTGAATTATTTAGCGGTGGCCTTTGAGAGTTTTTGTGTTTCTACCTACGTTTTGGGCGAGAGTCGCTCTACTTTCTTTGTTGCATGAATTACATAAAGCCTCTGAACATTTGATCATTCATCATTTGGTCGGTGTTGTTGTTTTGCATGAGGATTGTCGCCTTCACGATGCACATTATCCTCGATTATTGATATGTGGTGAATCAACGATCTTTGTGCTCCATTCTTATTCTCAACATTCTCGGATGTCATTTTGATCTTTGCCACAAAACAAAAGGTTAATTGACATGTAACATATTATCCCTATATTACGTGAGCCAATAAAATAACACATACACTTAGGTAGGTCATACTAGCGAAGGTATTCCCGTCTCTCCCCTCCTAGTACTATTCTCACATCTTAGCCAGGATCATATCCTAAGCTCGATACTAAATGTGGCGCCCCAAAATTAGGTATACATCACCCATCTTGGGTAGTCGGATACGTAGTACAAATTTAAATACAACTTACTAATATAAGCGTAGTATGCAATCGACATAAAGCGTGAGTTTGAATACAAATATTGTCTACTAGAGATCATACTGAACTCAAAAGGAGTCCTCATTACAATTATTATCACCTTATTTCACGAATAGTGAGGACTACTAATGCTATCCTCACGGACCATTACTCCGTTCCCAGGCTAAATCTAGCTATATTCTCATTTCACGAAGAAGCAGGTGAAAGAAAGGGTGAGCTCAACTAGCTTCGAAGAAATATTATGACTAAGATAATGCGAGAATAAATTATCATTAGCCTCTGGTGATGTTAAACCGATAAAATATAATGAACATCAAGTTTAACTACGGTGAACCAAAGATCCATTAAAAGAGTCAGTAGAAAATAAAATCTACTATCTTTTATGATTTAAAAGGCTTTTCATCATCAAGTATTATAAATGAGACTCGACTTTAATAAATATTCCACATCATCGAATCACCCACACACTACTGGCCAGGATATTCTTTAGTATCACGACCACAATTATTCATGCACTACGGGCCGAGAATATTTGTGTATTCATTAATAATCATGATCATGCCAACAACTTGTCCATCAATGCACTCACAGACCCTTGAGGATTTTACCACATCATTTGTAACATTACGATTAAATGATTACACCGAATAGTCTCTCGGTCATAATCATACCAAGTCCATCTACGCACTACAGGTGCCACGATGACTTTCAACATAATATAAACATGAGGATGATGACAATGATATAAGAATTCAATAAAACAAGTTCAAGAATTAATTTATCTAGGAACCAATAACATCAAAATCGACATGATCTTCGCTTGGTAGAGTAAAATTCAAGAATCTTGAGAGAATATTTCCATGAAAGGATATTGGATGAAGCCTTGAAATATCGAGGATATTCCACTAATTTCATGGAGTATAGAAGTCAAAGTTTTAACCAACTGGGTATAATAAAGAATGGAATAACAAAAGAAATCACCATGCATGCGATAGACCATGCAGTGAGTTATTCAACGAGAATAATAAATAACGGAACCCGGTCCCACGTAAAAAGCGCATGACGATATATTCAGCGAAATAATAAAAAGAATGGAACCGGTCCGGCGTAAAAAGCGCATAAAACGGGATGTTCAATGAATAATAATAATAAAGATGGAACCAGTCGGTGTAAAACACATGTACAAAGATGTTCCAATAGAATAATAATAAAGAAGCGGAACCGAGGTCCATGTAAAACACACAGATGTGGATGTTCCAATGAGAAAAATAATAAAGACGGAACCAGTCCCGTGTAAAACACACGAGATGGGATGTTCCAGCGAGAATAATAGAAGAATGTCACCAAGTATAGGGTAAACCGGCATATCTGAGTTATTCCAATGAGAATAATAAGCAATGGAATAACAACAGATTCTCTTCGTGAATAAGAAAGAATAACACCCCTTACTTTTGGTAGGAGATTGAATCTTTGCGATAGTGTAGTAACAAAATACTCTTCTTCTTTCTCTCTTATTCTCTATACTTTCTCTCTCTATAAGCTTGAATGAATTAAATGAAAATAATGAAGCACTAGGCCTCTATTTATAGAAGATTTCTAGCTTAAAGACCGCCATGTGAAAAGCGAGTGGCTTGACGATTTGGTGATGTGAAAAGAAAAGTGGTTTGGCCTTTGTAATGTGAAACGACAAGTGGTTCGGCCTTTGTAATGTGAAACGACAAGTGGTTCGACGTCTGGTAAAGGTAATTACTATTGACGAAGGTAATTACTATTCACAAAAGGTAATTACTATTGATGAAAGTAATTACTTATTGACGAAGAGACTCTTAGATGATGACATATGGGCCCCCATAAAATAATCAAACTTACCACAAACGTCTCATAATGACTCTTTATATACATCAAGGATTGAATAAATATTACCACAAATCATTTTATTTTTAATCAACACATATTTAATCTTTCAACAATTATTAATCATTTATAACTTGTCGTCTCAATTATTGATTTAATACTATAACATATTATCACGGATGATCTTGTGACAATAATTGAATCAATAATATAAGAGATATGATCGTGAATTCTTTGTAACAATAATTGAGCATAATTGGTGACTTTCTCACGTAAGCATCAATAATCAATATCGTGTTACTTATCTGACTACACGCCATTCTTCGTACTTTTACTATCGGGTAGTTCAACGGTTTTAACGAGTAACACCTCTCTGCCGTTATTTTTATAGAAAGATAATTTTGTCGTTTTCTAACTACGACAATACTTCCAGCTATGGGGTCCCACTTAATGATTGAGTAGTCGTCGCGAATATTCCCAAACAAAAAGAATATTCCCCAGGCAAACGCGATATTTATAACAACTTGCTTACTTTGCAAAATTTATAAATATTACCCACAACTATAATATTATATCAAATTTATTCCATAATATTCAAAAATAATATTTATAGAAAATTCATCTAAATTTATAAAAGTTGGGGTCTTACAGATGACATGATAATTCACATAATATATATATATATATATATAATCAAATACGATTTGATACATCTTAACCCATATATAAACTCATAATTAAACCTTTCTCAATTACGAGATTTTTACAAAATGTATGAAAGCCATTTTATAAAAACTAATGACGTGAAATTTAGAATTTGGGAAGAGGAGATTACCCGAGAATAAGTATAGATTAGTAGGGAATAATTTCTTCTCAACTCTTCTTCAATCAAAAATCTTTCTCAACACTTCTCAATCTCTCTTTGAACTCTCTCTCTGCTTTCTACTTTTCTGACTTAGGAAAAATGAAGAAAGAAAAGAAGGCGTATGATATAATAAGAGAATCGACGATCGAGGTGGTCGATTAACCCAATAATGGGTAATTGTTCCAACTCCCCATAGGGCCTTGTTTGGCTAGCAAAATAGATTTAAAAATATTTAATTTAATAAAACTTTATCATATAGTTTTATTAATGTCACACTCCTTCATAAAATAAATCAATATCTTATTTAATTTATTTTAAATAAAATATAATAATTTCTCATAATTTCACATAGTCACATTATTAATTTTCTCATTAATAAATAATGTCAAATTATTAACTCTCTAATTAATAATTAAATTAATTAAATAACATCATGCTTAATTAAATATTTCATTTAATTCGATAAGCTCACATAATTACATATTTGAATAATAATTATTCTCTATATTAATTTAATAAATATAACACATAATTAAATTAATCTACCACAATTGCATCAAATAATTATTTAATCCAATAATTAAATCATCGAAAAATATTTATTTAATTCAATAAATATTAAAATTAATTTACAAAAATCTCGTCATTAAATAATCATAATCGACTCCCCCGTCCGTAAAATAATGCCTTTTTTAAGTAAAAAAAAAATATATATATATTTCAATTTCATATATACTGCTAAAATAATAAGTCAATACCAGTATTGATGGTGTGTAATTAAATTATGATTATAAAGTAAGGTCCACGTAATAGGACTATAAACGAGTTGATTCGGGTTTTGATTTGCTAAAAGTAAAACAAGTTTTCCGTAACGATTTATTTTAAAATTACTTAAAGTTAAAATATAAGTTAGTTTATAAGTTGATATAAGTAGACTTGTAAGCGTTCGATATAAATTTGACTTATAAGTTATAAATTAAGTTAAAATAAGTTGTGAAGATGTTCGACTCATGATGACTTATAAGTTAAAATCAAATGTAAAAATTACTAAAAAAACATTAATAAAAAGAGAAGCAAAATATACATTATATTTAGTCAAATTAACTTATTTTAAAATGACTTATAATTCATTTTAAAATAAGTTACAAATAATTGTTTATTTTTTTTGACTTAAAAATAAACTTATAAGTAAAAAATAAAGTCATTAACAAACAGAAGAATAGTGACAAATGAACTTATAAGTTGTTTTGATCAACTTATAAGTTACTGTCGAACGCTGTTAGTCAATTTTTTAAACTTATATAAGTCGAGTTTGAATATAAAACAATATAATTTGAATTCGACTCATTTGATTTAAACAAACTCAAGCCAAACGGAACTGATCTCTAACTATATAATAGGAATATTGTCAATTATTTAAAAAAATTTACTTATAATAATATTTATTATTTCATAATTTTATTGAATTAACTAAATTTTATGTTTAAAATAATTTAAGTGAAAATATGATTTGGAAATGGAGGGAATATAATTTACTTCGCGCGTGAAAAACTAGTGTCCATAATTCATGGACAAATGGATTCCGAACTCGAACCAAACTCGGTCCGTTTTATACGCTTTACTCACATATCATAACTGGCTTTATTTCTCTCCCCTCTCCGAGCATAAGCAATCTCGATACGACTATACGAATTTTCAAACAGCGTGCTTTTTGTCTCACTCCAACTCCGTTCCGTTTGTTCACCGATCGATCTAATTACTTCATCAATCGCGTTCAATTCCAATCATATTGTTAGTTCCAATTCACAGATCTAATCACTTCATCAATCGCGTTCAATTCCAATCATATTGTTAATTCCAATGCACAGCTCACATCTATTTCCTTTGTATTTCAGGTACGTATACATACATATAATATATATCAATTGGTATATGTATTAGCAGATCGGTAGAATAATCCGATTGAAGTTTTTTTTTGTTAATTTTTGTTTTGCAGGCTTTGTGAATAATTTTGAGTCTATTAGAGTAAATCGTAGAGGTCAATTAAATATGTTTGCGCGAGTTTTTGGCAAACCTAAGCAAGAAGCAAATGCCGTTGCAACCTTAGACAAGTTAAATGAGGTATTTTAGATTAATTGTTTAGTTAGAATTGATTTTCTGATGTAGTTTTGTTAATATGAGTGGAATATGGTTGGGTTGAAGTTTTTTGGCAATTTATGGAGCTTTTGAGTTTACAACACCTGCTTCTGATGATGTAATTTATCAACCAATAAAAATTGTAATTGTTTACTTTTTTGTTGATGTGAAATTGCCTGAGCTGTGGATTTATTTCATAAAGATGGTATTGAGTTTCACTTCTTTATATCAATATCTGTAGGCCGTATTCTTAGGTTTATGGTAAACTTTCAATATTAATAATAAAAGGGGTTCTTCTTAGTGTACTTGTAAACATTTCAGCTGGTTTGTCTCGTTCTAGGAGTGAAACAATACTGTATTTCATCCGAGTCACATACATCCATTGCAATTTTGCATTGCATTTTGTCCTTTTCTGTACATCTCTTTCCAGGTGCAAAACAAACATGCATTTCTGATTTGTTCTTTTCTCGCCTCATTTTTTCCATGCTTCCGCTCTCATTTGGTCTTTATATAAGATTTCGACTTAGCATATCAGGAGTGCTAAACAATGCCCAGGTTTTAACTTTATCCAAGGCCGCCAAGGTCATTTTGGGGTTTTCTCGGTCAATATCAAGTGTTTGGAAACTGCATTAGCTGGAGTGAACGTGACCAAATTGGTTTGAGCATGGGTAGGGTCAATTCCAATATATGTCATTTGGTCTCTTACCATTGTTAAGGTAAATATGGAAAGTTTTGACTCAAATCTAGTAATATATGTAATAAAAGCTATATAAAGATTCTCGTATCTATATCAGGCGGGTGAAAAAGAGAGAGAGGATTGATGTGGTAGTTGATGCTTTTTGAGGGTAATGGAAAGGTTTGACTTGAATTAGGCAATGTATTGCATAGATAGATAGAAAGGAATAGCGGCCTAAGAAGCGTAATCTTATCTTTAGCACGTAAGGCTTTTTTGGCCTTTCTCCACTAAATGAAGGACATTAGTTCTGTTGTTCAGCCTTCCTTTTTGCAATCCCAACAACCAACAACAGGACTAATGTCGCAAATATAAAATATTTGTTTCTACATTGAGATAGAAAGAGTCTCAGCTTGACAATACATTTTGAGGGATGGGAGCTCAGTCAATGTATTTAGTAAAATAAAGCTAAAAAAATTATTATTTTTTTCTAAATTTCTATATTGAAAGAGAGAGTGGTGGAGAGAGAGATCTCACCTTTACAATACATTAATGGAAGTTGTCAAATTTAGATTGTGGAATTAAGATATCAGTTTTATGCATCACTTCACTCTCTCAAAAGCCAATGCGTTGTCAGTTGATCTTAATCTAAGCAAGCTTAGAAGTGAGAAGGTAAAGCTTAAATTTTCATCATTTGTTGGAAGATGATGAACAATGAACATGCGGTTTGTAAATATATGATATATGATTCTTGGTCTAAAGGTGTTGTATTTTTACATAATGTTCAGTTGGAGTTCTTATGTGGCTCATGTTAATCTAGTTTTTTTGATGTGTATCGAATTCTAGTTTGGGCCCGATTTGAATAATATTTTACGGCAACCCAAAGGAAAAGAAAGTCGAGGTTTACTGATGATGGCGGAGGGTTGAGGTTGATACCTTTAATAATATTGGGCTTGTTCATTGGGTCTGTTATTGTTTTCAATATTATTATTTTCTTAGTTTTGTAGTCGTGTTTAGAGAGTATAAACAATTGGATGTATTGGGTTTTGAGAGAACTCTTCACATATTGTATTATTCACACTTGGATATATTTAAATCTTTTACCAGTCACCTGTGCTCACGATTTGGGTATTTTCCACGTAAATTTTATATATTTTTTAGTTTTCTTAGTTGTTTTTTGTGTTTCTCATAGTATGTTGTAACACTTCTCATTATTAATCTTGGTCACAGTTAATGCAGTACTAAATTTATGCCCTAAAAGTCTTTCCTTTGGTTTTTTAATGTTGATTTTCTTATTTATGAGAAGAAAAATAATAAAAAATAAATTTTCCCTAAATTGCAATAAATTATGTGGAAGATAGACTTATTTAAAATAAGATAAGAGAGACATATAACATAATCACGGTCTTACAAACACATTTTATTTAGCTTTTGGCATAAGGGGTTCCCAATTGGGGCTCGCATAATGGACTATTTAGCTTATTGGATTATTTACTCACCTTTATTTATTTATTTTAGTAGGCGCCAGTTGATGTAGGACAGACCCTGTGAAAGTTGGTTAGAATAATATAAAAGGCTTTGGAAGCCCATGAATTAGAAGTTGTTGTTATCTTATTTAATTTGTAGTTATTTTATTAGAGTCCAATTTAGGTTAGGAAAATTGTCTAGGAGTATTATAAATAGTGATTTATTTCATTATTTTTGAGACATTGAATAATTAGAATTAATTGAGTTTTGTGTGAGATTATCTGTATGATTTTTATCCTTCATCCCAAAACCCCCTCATCCCCATCATTTTGGTATCAAAGCACAATCCCAACCCACCTTTTGCCGCCCATACCTCTTTCCCAAAATCATTGTCCCACCATCATCATCATTATAAAAAAACCTTCACAAAACCCAACACCCACACCCCTGCATGTTGCTACCCAAAATTTCCCATAATTACTAACCATTTGAACCTCCATTAACCATTTAAATAGTCAATTCATCAATCATAAAAACTAAAGCCTTAGCCAAACACATCCTTAAATTAAACCTAACCCCATTCTGTTTAGCCACCACTCACCTAGTCTCAATCGAACCCAAACAGCCCATCGATAACAACCGGTAAATCCCAAATTGCGACCCGTCAACTCCACAACAGTGAAAAAAAGAAAGATAAAAGAGAAAGAGAAGAAGTAGAAAGGAGCTGCCACTACATCACCTTACTACATCACCTTACTACAGGCGCCGTTGCCCTCTTTTCCATCGATCAAGTTTTTTTTACTTCCTCCGTGTCTCCCTACGTGAAGGAACTCAACAGACTTCTTTTGTGGGTACACATAAAAGAAGATAAGATAAAGAAAGATAATATTTTAATGTTATATTTTCTCATAAATTACAATTAGGTATCCCAAAGTTTTTACAGTTTTCTAGTTTAGTCCTTTAAGTTTTTTTAAAAATACCCCCTAAAAATTTTACATATCACCCCCTGTACTTTCATCTTCAATTCCAGCCCCTGAAATTTCATTAGTTTCAATTCAGTCCCTGTTTCTTTATATTTTCTGCACTTAAGTCCCTAGAGCAAGTCTAAAAAAAAGTCTATTTTTATTTGCAGTTGCAGGAACAATGGTAAATGTCGGAGAAATCAACGCCAAGCTTGATGCTTATATGTTACAAAAACATGAGCGTCTCAAAAGGATTTAAGATTCAATCACAACATTTACTGCAAATGCAACAAATGTTCAAACTTATATTACAACATATGCAATAAAAGTCGATTTACTCACGGAACACATAAGGGACAAGAAGATGCTTATAAGAATTTTGAAGACCCCATATCGGATCTTAATCATTTGAGACTACAACAACATGACCCTAATTCACGAGTTAATAATCATGTATTAGATCCTAGGATTAATGCAACGGGGTAGAGGAGCAAAATTAGATGTTGGAGATTTCAATGGCGATAATGGTCCCGAAACATTCTTCGATTGGATTCACAACTTGGAGAGTTTTTTTTGATGGTATGAATTATTTGATGAAAGAAAATTGTTCTTTGCTAAAGCAAAATTGAAAGGGACAACTCGTATTTGGTGGGATCAACATCAGCAAAATTTATATACAACTACAAGAAGATGGGAAAATATAAAATCTGCATTGACACGACGTTTTGTACCTTCGGATTATAAGCAGTTGAGTTGGTATAAGGAAGTAAATTTGTAGCCGAGTATACTTAATTGTTCTATAGTTTAGTTACACGGATTGAATTCCCTTATGTTGAAGAAGTTTTAATCTCTATGTACCGTCGAAGATTGAATTTGGAGATTGCAGGTGGTGTAGCTTTAGGTAAACTCTTGCGCTTGGATGATGTTGTTTAAGTTGCCATCCAAGTGGAGGATAATTTAAAAAAGAATTTTGTTTGGCTTCCAATACAAGTTTAAACTCGGAGAGAGCGTATTTTTGTGGAGACTATTTTAAATAGGCCGGTGGAAAGATCGTCAGCAAGCCCTTCTAATGCTAGCAACAACCATACGTCTAGGTGCTGTCGTGGTTTTGGCCACATGTCTTTTGAGTGTCCCCCGAAAATAAATGTTGTCTCTTCTCCTTTTAGGCAACTTGCTATTGTTGGTAAAGAGTGCGGGAAAATTGACGTAAACGAAGAGGTTTGCAAACCGTTGGACGTTGTTTGTGCTCTCGACATTCCAAATTTGAAGCTTGCAAAGACTAACTTGGTAATCCGATGTGATTGTTCTTGTGTTGATGTTCATAACTCGATAGAGTCTTGAGTTTTTTTTCAGCGGAGAACTGATGTAGGACGAGTTAGAACAATGTAAAAGGCTTTGGAAGTCCATGAATTAGAAGTTGTAATTATCTTCTTTAATTTGCAGTTATCTTATTAGAGTTCAATTTAGGTTAGGAAAGTTGTCTAGAAGGATTATAAATAGTGATGTACTTTATTATTTTTAGACATTGAATAATTAGAATTGATTGAGTTTTGTGTGAAATTATCTATGTGATTTTTATCCTTCATCTCAAACCCCTTGCCCCCATCACCAGTCTTCCTCATCTATCCACATTGCATAAATATGGATCAAATAATCTATTGGCTGCATAATTGTCACGGCGACAAGGCGATACGCATCGGTAGTTGACCGTCAGGACGTCTAGGCGATAAGGTGCGCCATGACATTCGTATGGCGAGAAGTTGTTAACAATGTACAATTTATACATTATTTATTTTAGTTCAAAAGTATATTGAATAATAAAATTTTATATACATTAAATCTTAAAATATAATAACCAACACTATGTAATACAATTAAAAACACAATTATGAATACTTTACAATCAAAGTTTAAAAATAAAATATTTGACATTGAAAACTAGTAGAACAAGTCAACAAACACCACGTAGAAAATAAAAAATCAACTAAGTCATCACGCATTACACATTACAAGTCTAATAAGTAATAAAATTACACCACATAGCAAGTCCATGAGTTATGATGATTCGGGACTAGAAAAGGACTTAACACTTAACTTGGAACAACTACCAAGGCGTGAGCCTTGGCAGCTTGGTGTCCGAGGCGCCGCCTAGGTGATGCCTTGGCGTCGCCATGACAACTATGATTAGGTGTACATTTAGAGATGGATAAAATTGCTTTCAATTCATAGACACCTTCAGGCATATGAATGGGGATATTCTCGATACTCACAAAGAAAAAAATTATTTGTCCTTTTCTTGATTTCCGGTATTTACAATGCGATTGGAAAAATGGAAATAGGTGTCTCACCTAAGAACCTACCCATTCCCGGTGGGATTGCATACTAGAGCTATTATATTGGCCTTTCCTACCAGAGAAAGTCAACAGAGTAAAGGGAAATGTATGAATTTTGTGTTTGGTCTTTCACCTACGGCTTATGGTGTAATAATATCTTGTGCCAAGAAAAAATGGTCTATTAGTAAACCATCTTTTAGATTGTGAAAGATGTTACATTAGAAATATTCTTGTTATTGCTTTGACTCATTCCCAAAAAGAAAAAAAAATGTCAATCGTCAAAAAATAAAAAAATTCAAAAGACATGATTCATCGGAATCTAAAGTTAGCCGGATTTTGCATAAATCTGCAATTTCAGAATGGCAGATTTCCATATTAGTTCAGGTCATTTTGGGCTAGCAGATCCTTTATACATCTTCATTGTGTCTTTTCCACCAAGCCTCTCTCGGAGGAGAATTTACCAAAAGTCTAGCATTCCTTAATGCTTGGTGCCAATGAGGTTTTTATTTGAGAGAAAAAAGGAAAATATATAGATCCAATTTCACATTCAATAGAGATTTATGATACATGTATATTAGTCAAGTAAAGACTAAAGATGAAAAAAGAAGAAGAAATAGATGAAACTGTGAACTAACAGGAGAGAAGAACAAAGAAAGAGATCGAAATTGGAGGTCACAACTCGCCAAGGCTTGCAGAATTGGAGATTTCACCTCATGCCATGATCACCATCATAGCAGACTCAATCTTGTTGCTAAGGATCAACTCAATTGGCTATCTGGGAAACCCAAATGGCTTATTGTTATCTTTTAATGAATTTTAATCAGGTTGACCCTAAACCCATTTTGGTTTTTAAAAAAGTAAAGTTTCATCGAAGTCTCTTAGATGTACCCTTCACTTCTAGTTGATCGATCGCCTTAGAGCATGTGACCAAGGTATAACATCGCCTTATGATTGTTGTAGCGTCTTATCAACTAGACGATGCCTTAATAACCATCACACGGTCCCTCTCTCTTCTCACAAAACTTGCAGACTCTCTCTCTCACATTCAGATCACTGTTGCTTCACATATTCTACTTTTTTTCCTTATTATTTATATTCTGTTACAAAAGAAATTGTTTAGAATCCACTACATGACTTTGATTTATTTTTGTCCGGTAATTAATTAGAACTTTAATTAGTATTATTTTTTTATTAAGAGTAAATCTGGAACTTCATGTATTTTTATAGGCTAGTTTAAGAATTATTCCTTCTGTCCCTTAATGGATGTGTAAATTACAAACAAATAAGGGAAGCAACATTCTTTGTTTAGGACAGAGGAAGTAATAGTTGGTATATTTTGCCACTTCAGGCAAAACCCCTGTATGAATATGTGGTATTCATTCTCAAAGTTATTACTCATCTTCTTTTTCCTTATTTATGCCCAAATAGAGATAGAGAATGAATGAATGCTTGATAACTTTACTGCATGAGTTGCCATTTTACTGGCTGATTGTTCTGTACTTCATGCAGACACTTGAAATGCTGGGATTTGCTAAATATTTGTTATACACTTTATGCAGACCCTTGAGATGCTGGAGAAAAAGGAAAAGGTTCTTCTGAAGAAGGCTGCTGCGGAGGTTGAAAAGGCAAAGGAATTTACGCGAGCCAAAAATAAAAGGGGTGCGTCTTAAATAGCTACTTGTTAGTTACTAAATTTATGACTTGTGGTTTTGCTTTTTCTCTTATTCTTTGTAGGATTAGTAGTTTGACTTTTAGGCCAAAGATATTAGTACTCACATTATCTTTATTTATTACTTATATTTGAAGAGTCATATTGGATGTTTTGCTCCAATTTGTATGCGACATATGAAGCATTTCAAGTAAGTTTGTTCCTTGTTATGTGTTTGAGCTATTTAGAATTTAGGAAATATGGTTACTTGTAAGGTTTGAAGTTTGTGATATCTAGTTTTTATTTATTTTTTGCCTTCAAATTTGTAATCCTGCACTATCCTATGTTCACTAAAAATTAACAAAAGAAAGATATGAATGCTAACGATAGAATTGTTCCTGTTGATTCTTACTATTGATGTTGTCTCTACTCCTTTTCTTTCTGATTTTCTGTTGATATTGTCATGAACTCATTGATTATTGTCGCTATGTTTATATCTCATATAAGGTAGATAGCTGACCTCATGGAAACATCATGCTTCTTAACCTGCAGTAGTTGTCACAAAACCTTTTATGTTGTGATATATTTTTGTCCCTAATGACTTTCTACCTTATTGATGTTATACAGCGGCCATACAATGTTTAAAGAGGAAGAGGCTTTATGAACAGCAAGTTGAACAGCTTGGAAATTTTCAATTACGTATTCATGATCAGGTGCTCATGTCACGATATGTTATCTAATCAATTAATTAAGTGATGTAGTTTGTTAATTCAAGTTAACTTCTTGTTGAAATATGTTAATTGAGCTTTGATATCAGATGATAATGCTAGAAGGTGCAAAAGCTACAACAGAGACTGTCGACGCTTTGAGAACTGGAGCAGCTGCAATGAAGGCCATGCAGAAGGCAACGTAAGTTTCATCACTCTAAGCTTCCTTGATTGGTCCTATTTTCCCAAAATTTCCTTACTAGTTTCATTTTTTTTTAAAGTACTAAACGTAACACATTTTTCCCTGCTATATCAAACACATGCAATGCTTCATTTTCAATGATTATATATCACATTCTAGATGTTAATGTGGCACACTATTTTTCATTGAAGGTAAACAGTCGGTAACTCATGTCTGCATCTTTTACTGACCTTGCTCTATGCATTCTCATTATCAGTATATTTTAAATGTTGAATTTTGGCAAGAATTATTGTTGCAGTGGGTTACTGGTGAGAGAGTGGAGCACTTTTGTACAGAGCATTCTAAATATACGAGTTATATGTGTCATTTTGCATATAGATAACTCTTTCCTAGTTTCCTCTTATTTCTCTAATGGCATTTTATGTTGCAGGAATATTGATGATGTGGACAAAACAATGGATGAAATTAATGAACAGACTGAGAACATGAAGCAAATTCAAGAAGCATTGTCAACACCCATCGGCGCAGCCGCTGATTTTGATGAAGTATGTGCCGCTCCAATTTCAATTGTTTATGCAATACATTTCTTACTTAGAAAGAGGAAACAACTTACAAGTTTGTCTTTTCAGGACGAGTTGGAGGCAGAACTTGAAGAATTGGAAGGAGCTGAGTTGGAGGAACAGCTTCTCCAGCCTGCCACAACTGCCCCTGCTGCTCCAGTGCCTGTCCACACTAGCAAGCAACAATCGCGTCCAACTCCTCAGAAGAACACAGCTGAGGAAGATGAACTTGCTGCATTGCAGGCAGAAATGGCTTTATAGATCAGTAATTCATTCTCTATTTTTCTCTTTATTTTTCTGTTTTGCATTGCAATCTCATTTTCATGATAAAGTGCCAAATCAATGGGGGTTAAAAATTGGTTGTCAGAGCTTTTATAAATTGGTTATTCCTTCTCTGTTTTTGTCTTTTAATTTTCTATTTTGCATTACAATCTCATTTTCATGATAAATTGCCAAATCAATGGGAGTTTAAAATTGGTTCTGTGGATTTTTACACGGGACTTTTTTTAAAAAGTTATTTTGAATTTTCCAGAAAATGTTCTCCAGACACGTCTTATGTTTAGACACTCGAAACAGGTGTGGGAAATATTTTACAAAGTAAATCATTTTAGGTGAAAAATATTATATGCCAAAATAAACAGAGCTTCTCTGTTAAGAAGTTGATAGACTCATCTCATGTAATTTATAATAATAATATGCTTGCTGTACTATGAGTAATGATATGTTAACAACAGAATGAAGCCGAATAACAACTTCAACCTTCTCTTTTTATCATCTTTCCTCAAACAGTGTAAAACACATTATTCCCATTATATGTTCTGTTGGGTCCTTTTATCGGCGTATCCTTTTCCGCTGGACTATTGATGATCTACAAAAATTTGTTGTTGGCCTTTTTGTCTGTTTGCATAATTATTGAGGTGGAGTCTGACAATGTTTTGCTCAAATCTTTGTCGAGTTTCTAAATTCCATGATGCTGTGATATATCAAATAGTTCTGTGATTAACGTTGCAGGTCAAATTATAATTTTATATTTGTTTGGCATCTTAATCTAAAATCTCATCATCTGAGTATAAATTTTCCTTTTACTGAAATTTATTGTTTTCAATTTTCATCCGACACTTTTTGGTTGATTTTTGCAAATTGCAGTTGCAAACATCAAGAAGAGATGGTGTAAAGATTGCATGTACTATAAAAGGGAGGTTAGTGCTTGGGCACCTCTATCCACAATTACCAAATTAAATGCATTTGCTGGAGGAAAACAATGTATAGATCATGACATCTAGACATATATTCCATCATAAATCTGGATTATAATTTATAATTGAGTGTGCCGGTCCCATTCAGTATTTCTTTCTAAATTATGATGATATTTGCCTAATTGTAAGATCTGGTTAATAATGTAAGAAAAATGTGTTTGCCTTTACTTTTTTGGTCATCTCTGTAAAAATGGATATTTTAAGGAACATTTTTTGATATTTCTACATGAAAATAGCGACGTTTTTTTATAGTGACGATTTTTATGTGGAAATATTATTTTCTGTTGTGAATTTTATAGTTTCCTATTTTAAACATGATTTTGGGATTGTAGAATACTTGAGTTTCAATAATAAAACACGTACTGTACTTGTTAGGTGATCAACTAGTCAATAAGAAAACATTAAGTGCACTTTTTCTTTTTGCTAGATAGCATAATTACAATCTATAGAGGATGATTAAAAAATAAATTAATTTAGCAAAAAAATAAAAACTAAATCGATGAACGGTTTTCTAGGTTTTTCTATTTACTCCTTTCTGTGATGCTTTCCTTCAATAGTGCTCAGTTCTAGAAAATATTAATTTGTCTAGATTTTAGTATTTACTCCGGTATGTTTTCTTTTCTTGATATTATAATTGTTTAATCAAATCTCTAGAAGGTTAGAATGATTTGAAGTATTTTTACAATTAAATTTTAAAAATCTCTCAACTGCTTGTGTAATAAAAGAAAATTTTGGGAATTATAGAGCAGAGCAAATAAATTGTGTTGTAGATGTTAATATTTTCTTAATATAATAATAATAATAATAAAAAAAAAAAAGAGCATAGGAAAAAAAATTCAAAAACTACAGAAGCTTTCCAAAGTAGACCTCTTGAAAGAAATCCAATATTTAGGGTAACATTTAGAAGAAGCGCAGCAGATTGGATTAGATTTGAAGGGGAATAATATTTAATCAGGCCGGGCAATTTAACCTGAAACGATGGGGCTGCCTGATCCAGACCCTAACCCTATAAGATTAGGGTCGGTACGACATATGCATAATTTATTTAAATTAATATTTTTTTTATATATAATTATGTACTTATTTATGTTATTTCATTATAAATTCATAATATTGTAATATAATATGTTACTAGTAATAGAAATATTGCATGTTTAATTTTTAATTAGAAATAATTATAGAAAGTAATTAGATTATGAATTTAATCGGATAAACAGGGCTAAGACGGGGCAGGTATGGGGTATTGTTTTTGGGGGTTGGGGGGCGGGGGCGGGTTTTGAGAATAACTACATATTGGCGGGACAGGTTTGTAGAGGGGTCTTCTTAACAATACTCTCCCCGTTGTCAGGCTTAGATTTTGTAAGGAATAGATAAGGATATAAAAATAAATATAAGAATTAGTGGGGGCATAATGATAATAGTGGTATTCTAAGTAGATATATAGTTGAGTTGTAATTCTATTTGGGATATTGAATGATAATGTGATATTTCCTCTCTCTCTGTGCGATTTTCTCTCCCAATTTCCAGTCTCTGTCTTCTTCTTCCCAAAATTCTTCCTTAATTCTTCTCAAATACTTATTCTAGTTCTCTGTTCCTTACAATTGGTATCAGAGCCATTCCGATCCTAGGCATAATGATAGCGGGAAATCAAAATTCGAAAACCCTAGAAAACAATTTTGAAAAAATTCGAGAATTTATGAAAGGACCGCAAAGTTCTATGGGTAAAGAGTGCAAGCAGGTCATGCAGAAATTTGATGACTTACGAGCTTCCAATGGAAGAGGTCTGGAGGTGATATCTGAAATGAAGATAAGCTCAGATAGTAAAAAAATCAAAGGTGCTTGATAAAAGGTTTACAAGAGGTATATCAAATAGGAAGGTCTTAATTTCTGGTTATAATCAAGATGAAGATTGTTTGTATGTTGAGACCTTTGAATACGTGCAAAAGAAATTATTAATTTTTGGTTCTAATCAAACTGAGGATTGCTTATGTGAAATAACATATTCCTTAAATTCAATATACCAAGACATTGATGATGAAGATGATGTGGATCTGGATTTTAAGGAGGAAGAGAGCCTTCAAACACAATTGCAGATTCAACAAAATGTTGGTTCAGTTGTTCCTGAGATTGGAGGTCATGATTTTGTCGGGAATTGAAGACCCAATCTCACTCGTCAATCAAGTTTGTACTGAATCAATTCAGGACAAGGTAACTTCTGTTACAAAATGTGAATTCTCATCTCCTAACTTGGCAGCAAACACTAGGGAAGGGGTGTTCGTTGCAAATAAAAAAGAAATTGATGTTGCGTGCAAGGTATCCAATGAAATGTCTAATAGAGATAAATCATTTTGGGGTGTTCTCATTGATGTCTTAAGTCAATATGATGATTGTTTATGTGTTGTAAATAATCCGAACGAGCCGATTTATAATGATAGTGGGGGTAAAACTAGGACTATGCATATGAAGGCTTTGAGTGCGGATGATGGGATATGTAATGGTTCTCATAACCATGAGCTATTGTTGGGTGATGGAAAAGTAATTACAGTTACTATTGAAGGAAGTATGGGCAATGATACGGAAATTGAAAATTTTTGTGGATTTTTTGCTAGGGATAATTCAACTGGTCACCAAAAAGAATTGCACAAGTCTTTTAAATGTTCTGATAAAACGTTGGTTTTAAGATCATTACATGTCCGTTCTCATGGTGAAGTTGATGAGAATTATGAGATATTGACAAGTCGAAGGGATTTGTTTCATTTACTACAGGATTCCTTTATGGGTATTAATCAGATTGAAGTTATTGGTTGGGGTTCTCAGGGCCCTGCTCAAGCTCAGAATTTAAGGGACTCTCTTAAAGAAGCGAAATATGATATTACAGTCAAAATTAGCTTAAGGAAGGGTTCTCGTTCAATTGCGAAATTGATTTATATACCAGACAATGGAGAGATCCTTGGAGTTCATATTTTTGTGTTGCATGATGCCAACCTCATACATAAATCATCTAATGCAATAGCTTTGGGAACAAGTATACAGAGAGACATGATTTACTTATATCTATTCCATGGAATGACAACTTTCACAAATTTCTCTTTTTTGGTTTGCACTACCAGCTTTGAAACAATTCATCAGAACAATGCATTGAAGGTAAAAAAATTCTATATCGTTGTTGGTATGCCTACCACTGCACACGAAATTAAATGGAATTTAGTGAAAACACTGTGTTCTTGGTATCTACACTGTTCAGAATATCAGTGGATGTTACATGAGAATTTTAATCCCAATCTGGATGTTAAAAGGTTGCAAATTGTTCTGCTTTTGAAAAAGTTTAACTCACAATTCATTCATGTTGAGGCACCACTCATACATGATGGGATTATTGTGTGTAGTCCAATAAAATACTATAAAATGATTGATCTGGGCAAGCAATTGAATATGGCTGCACAAATGGAGCTTGGTGATATTGTTGCGGAGTTAGGGAACACTTTCGAATTGAGGACTCAGAGTTATACTCATAATCATAGAGGGGCTAAAGGTGTTTGGACTATAGCATGTCTTATATTTTTCAAAAAGCTTAATCCTGTGTTACCCCATCTTCTTGTTGACCTTCATAATTGGAAGTTTTGCTATGTTAATCATGGCTTTGTGATCGCTGCAACTACATTGGACATGATCAAACTTCATTTTAGCAATGAGGCAGAGCATGAAATTCTTGACAGCTACTTAAAGGTAATACAAAGCAGAGAATTCATTATAGCTTGTTTACGCGATGAGAAAGTAAAATGCTACCCTAATGTCGAAAATGAGTTCAATAAAGTACATGGAATGATAGAAGAAGATGTGTTATTCATACTTGGTAACAGTCCGCGCTTCACTCGAGCCAACTTTGAGGTGTTTGGAATGAGAAAGTAAAATGCTACCCTAATTGTGTTTGGTTGTTCCATTTCAGAAATGGAATGAACCATTCCTATTTATTTGGGAATGGTATGGAATGACTCAATCTAGTTAGAATGTAATGATTCATTTCACTCTCCATTCCATTCTTTTATCTGTTCCATTCCTTCACCAATGTCTTTTCTTCAATCTTATCAAGTTGATATTTGTCTTCAATCCTATGACAAAGTCCTTTGATTTATTTTTAATGCTACTTGCTTGGAATCCCAAGACTAATCGTGCTTATTTATATACATATTGAAGGCATTAGATAGCATATAATAATGCACTTGAACCTAGATGTAAGAGTTTGTTTGAGTGGTTTAATCCCAATAAGTTAGTTATAGTTTTATCTACTTGTTAGGCCAATAATTTGGCAGATTTTAAATTATAATACTACAACCAACCTTAATTGAATTAGAGAGCTTCTTGACTTGTGACTTTATTTTACTAATATTTGGGTTTATTATAGTAAACTTAAGCATGAGTTTGTCCTAATAGCAAACATTTCTTCTATTTAAAGCCATGCATATTATTAAACCTTTTTTTTAGAACATACGGTATAGACTGTCTGTTAAATTATGAATTTTATTTTAATGATAAACTCGTGTCTGTTAAATTATGATTTTTATCTGAGAGATGAACTCGAACCTGTGATATAAGGAGAGAACTTTAGCACAAAATTATCACATTTGGTGTAGTTTACTAATTGTTTGATGAGGTTGACTTGATGGTGCAATCTTGCAAAGCCACTCAATTTGAAAAGTGCCATTTTGCAATTATATGTTCTTAAATCCACTTTCTTTATGTAGTAGGAGTAGTACTATTATTAAATTAATAAACTAAACTCCAGTTTATCAGTGTCTTTGGTAGAATAGACAGTCTTGAATCAATGCATTGACTTTAAAAACATAAGCATAGTTTATTACTCCCTTCATAAAATTTTTTATTATTATTTTGGGTTAAATATTTACTTTTCTTTAATAATTAAATTTTTATACATTTTTTCCTATTATGTCTGTGCCATTAAATGTCTCATACTTTTCTTATTCTAATTCTCTCTCCATATTTAACAAGTATGGAGAGATAATATTTTGAATTGAATAGTTAAAAAGTCACTCTTTCACCTATATTGAAAATAATTAATGACATATTATTATGGATAATTATGTTATTTTATTTATTTTTTTAATATGCGTGAAAAATCCATCGGGACGAAGGGAGTATCAAGTACGAATTGTTAAAGGGTTTAATCAAATGTGAAAATTAAGATGGTCAAGCAACCCCAAATGACAAAATATAATGTGCCCTACAAATTGATAGGCTTCCGTTATTGAATTTGATTTAATTATTTATGCTTCTTTTTCCTTGGTGGGGAACGGGAAACTTAGAGCTTGTTTGTATTTGTTATTTAAATAACAAATTGTTTAATTTTATATTGTAAGTTCCTTCAATTAATTGAGTTAAACATTGAATAGGGTATAGATATATTTAATTATGATTATGAGAATATAATTATTTTAATTTTATTTAATATATATTGAAATTTTTACATAAAATTATAATCCAAATAGAATTATTAAACTCAAGTTTTATTATAACAATTAGTTAGTAATCGATTCACTATAATTTTTCACCTATTAGGATTCAAACAAATTCTCATATATTATCAATAAAATTATTTGATAAAATCTTAAGTTTTAATGAATTTAATTTAGTTAAAATAGTAATTTAATAATTAAATGCACGACTACTATTAATATAATTAAATTGTGCGATACGTAAGATATATATTCAATATCTAATTAATAAATTTGTAATAATAAAGTTATCCCACTTAAAATTTGCCAAGATATATTATCTTACATAAATTATAAATTTGGTAGAGTCAAAAATAATTTTTTAGAAGTTCTCTTTCCTATTAGAGATATAAAAACGAAAAATACCTCCTTTTTACTACTAACAGATTTCTTTTTGAATACATTATAAATTTGGATAGTATTTTATTGTTATAAATTTGGATAATACTTATACTAATTTGGATAGGAAAAGAAAAGTTAAACCTACTTAATTTGACTTTTTTGATTAAATTGGCCAAGTTTAGAGTTAAGAATTAAATATATTTATTAATATTTTCAAACCTTTAAAAATTCGATCCTGCAGTAAATTTAACATAGTTTTCTATGGTTATAGCTTCTCCACCTATATTTACAATAAAACATTATAAATTTTAATTATAAAATGGTTAATTTGACAAAAAAAATTGAAACTAAGCTAATTTTTGCGAGACGAAAGGAGTATTTCATTAATCAAAATTAAATAAACTAAAATTGATTCTGAATTTTAGAATTTTAGTAAATAGACTAAAAAAATATAAATAAGACTCTTAGTCAATCTGACAGGGATTAGGGTTTGATTTGTGTCTGTATATCTCTTCCCATTTTGAGGTCAAACAAATTAAGCAGAGCTGTGTTTCATTTTTTATTTTTATTTTTATTGTCTGGGAGGAGGAAATATGGATTTACATCAATTGGAAAATACCATAACTATTTAATAAAAGAGTCGTGCTGTATAGTACTCTCTTCGTACTAAATTAATTGTTCAGTTTTGATTTTTTTAAGTCAAATTGACTATTTTTAAAATTAATAATTAAGTATATATAAATATATTTCTTATAAAAATTGGGGTTAGTAATAAATTGTATATACTTTCTTTTGGTTACAATTTCTTCACCTATATTTTAGAAAAATAGTAAAAGATTAGTTTTAAAATGGGTCAATTTGACTTTAAAAAAGTCAAACCGAAGTAATCGATTTGATTTTTAGGAGTATTAAAATTTTCTATCGAATTACGATTGCGATACATATAAATTTGGTAGAATTGTAAAGTTAGTTCACGATATCAAATATATCGTTAAAATATTATTATTCAGATAACTCGTAATAAAAAAATCGACACATGCAGTAATAAGATATACTCCTTCCGTCTTTTAATAGAAGTTGTTTTAGATTATTATTTTTGTCTCTTAATATATGACGTTTGAAATTTTCAAATAAAGATTAATTGTTTAATTTTTAATATTACATTAAGTATTAAATATAATTTTGGTTCTTTCATTATTTTTTATCCAATAAATAATACTCTTATTTTAATACAAGTATAATATAGATAATTAATATTATATTTAATGTTATATATATAATTATTTTTTAATAATTGTACACAATTCTAAAATAATTTATATTAAATGACGGAGGGGTATCATTTTTTTTAATAAATTTGACTCACTTAATTAATGTTAAGAGAGAACACGCATAGACTAGTAGGCGCAAAAAAGTAGAGAACAACTACATTGACTATGGGAGAATCTCATGATGACAAAAAATGAAAAAAAAAAAAAAAAAAAAAAAAAAAAATGGTACTCGATTCGTACTCAATTCGTCTCGATTCTAGTTCGACTTAAAATATAAATAATTTAAATATAAATAGATTTTAAAATTTAATAAATTATTTGAATTTTTTTAAATTATAATTTTTTATTGATACTCGGATTATATTTGTTTGAAAAGTTCAAATTGCTCGAATTCGATTTAATTGTGTTCGACTTGATAGCTAAACGAGTTTTAATCAAATTTTATTTTATATTCGATAGTTTATTCTTATGTATTAGGAGACAATAAGACATTAGCCGTTTACTAGAGTTTTAACTAATTAAGCTATAAAATTACATTGGTTTCCCTGACAAGTCTCCACAGGCCCTAATTTATTGACCAATTAGCATATGCCACGTCATTAGGTGTTTTCGTTATAGGGAAGAGAGAATTACGATTGCAACGTATATCAATATATGACATTGAATAAAATTATATAATAATTGGTTCAGTATATCGAATATATTGTAAAAGTATTACCAATTAAATTTATTCACGTAACTCGCAATAAAAAATTAACATATAAAGTCCCAATATATATCATTTTTTCCCGATATATAATAATAATAATAATTTATTGGAATATTTAATGTTCATTTTCCATCTCTAATGTCGGTTTATTGTCTCTAATATTCTTAATCAAATGGGGGCGGCTAAGAGGAAGACTCCACATGCAATAGTGGATAGTATTATATGTCTAAACTATGTTATTTGATATATACTAGAAAAATTAGATATTTAGTTAGGAAGAATATTCATCACTAGGTAATGCCAACTAGAACAAATTAAGAGAGAGGTTTAAATATTGCAATGACTCTACAGCTTAAAGTTCAAACATTGATAGGAACTATATGTATAACAAATTCAAAGCAAATTTAATGAATCTTGACTCATTGAGTTTTCCTTATAAACCCTTGTAAATGAATGATGAGAACAAATATTGAATAAGGCTAGGTCAAGAAATATTGGCCAACCTATGTTTGATCGAATTATCGAAGGAATTAATTCCGACACCTGTATATCCGATGACATTATCGACGAAATAATTCGTCAAAAATAGACTATTTTCGACATAATAGAGTCATTTCCGACGGAATAGCCCGTCTGAATTAAATATTTTTCTTGTAGTGATCACAGACTCCATTTTACATTTAACTTCAGTGCACTCTTCAATATTGTTCGGGAGCATTTTATCGACCTTCATCTGGGCTGAAGGCCCGATATCAGATGAGTATTATGGGTCCATTGGGCCGAAGGCCATGATAAAGATGGAGGTGTTCGGGTCGGCGTCCGAGTCCCTTGGGCCGGAGCCTTACCCTATTGTGTACTGATCGGGGTCGGGTCTTCAAGTCCTCCGGGGTGAAGCCTGGACGTGATGGGGACTGTTTGGGCTCAGTCAAATGGCCTCCTGCGTGCAGAGTTGGGCATCCCACTTATAATTAAATACGGTGACTCCAAAGGTAGTGATTAGATTGGATTCTACTTGCACCTTTTAAGGAGATTGCGTTGGACCTAAGTTATGGTAACTACCATAACTAGGAGTCTTATTCCGACTGGGAGGAGGATTCTAGGGCGATGAGATCATTATAAATACAAGGCCAAGGGTACAATTAACATATAATACCTACTTTTGAGCACTAAACACTTAGCCTCTGTTGTTAAACCTTGTAACGGCCTGTACTTATTCTCACACTGGAGCTATCCCCCGGCGGCACAAGCCGTCAAGCTTCTGTGTGATCTGTTATTGTACAGGTTCTAGCGCGTGGATTCTGTTATTGGACGCGCCGGCGAAACTTGGCATTAACATTGACGCTAGAAGGAGGGCTCTTAATACTTAATCAATCACAACCAAATTCTTTTCCGGTGAGAAACTATGGCGAGCGTGGAGTATGCAGTTTCGGACCGTGAAAAAGCCAAGACACACCAAACCACTCAGGTGAGGGGGTCGGTGAAGGACAGACTAGGTTCCAGAGTCCAGGATGACCAGGTGGAATCGGCTGGCTCGCTCCGGAGAAGACTCTTCCATGACAGCCATCATACCCCCAACCAGGCAAGTCGGGCAGACGAAAATCACTCACGGGCGTTGGAGGTGCAGGGGAAGAGCCGTGGCGAGGGGAGTCGGGATCAGAGAGAATTTATCCTGCAGAAAAAGATGCAGCAGTACAAAGATGCCATGATGGCCCTGCGTCTTCAGCAGGAAGAGCTCGAACTACAAATGGCTAACATGGCCGGAGAACAGGAGGCATCCTCTAAAAGGCGTAGGCATCGTAGCCGGTCTCGGTCACCCCGACGTGGAGAGGCGGATAGGGAAAGGAGCAGATATCGAAGCCGCTTGAGGGATGGCCGAAGTCGGAGGAGGAGCCGTTCAGCAGAGAAACGATCAGAGCACCCAGGCAGGTCGGGTCGGAGGAGGAGGGACATGACTCCTGAATATGAGAGGGACAGACCCCGATCGTCCCCCCATAAAGGAGAGTCTGACCCCCTCGCTCGAAGGGTGGCCGAGTTGGAGAAGTTGCTGCTGGCAAAGAGTTCGACGGGGGTGCCTTCAGCCTGCATAGGGTCCCCCTTTTCGCCGGAGATTAATCAGGAGACAGCCGACCCCAAAAAGAAGATGCCCCCGATGGAGACTTATGATGGACTGGGGGATCCATACGACCATTCTGATGGGTATGACAGGTTGATGACATATTATGGCCATTCCGATGCAGTCAAGTGTCACATGTTCGCCACTACATTGAAAAAGAGTGCCCGGGAGTGGATGGGAACCCTGACGACGGGATCGATTAATTCGTGGAATGACCTTCGGGAAAAATTTCATGCTCGATTCGGGAGTAATAAGAGGCGGGAAAAGATCACAACATCCCTCATGCAGGTCAGGCAGAGGTCAGATGAGAGCCTGGGTCAGTATGTTAAAAGATTTTGAGAGGCTGTAGGATCGGTGGTGGAGTTAAATTCCCCACAAGCCTTGGGATTCTTCACAACGGGGTTAGACATCGAAAAATCAAAGAAGCTGATGAAGGATCTGGTGATCAACCCTCCGGTCGACTTAACAGAAGCTTTCCACAGGACCGAGGGTCACATAGCGATTGAGGAAGCGATGGGGAACTTCAAACCACACTCCCAGTCTTATGAGAAGTCCAGAGATCGAGATAAACAGAGTTATCAGAAGTCGGACAATCAGGGGAGGTCGAATAACTACAGCAAAAAGAGCTATAATGGGGGAGGGTCGGGTAGTGGAAGGCCACCTTTCCCGAACAAAAGTGTCAACAAAGTGTACACCGCACTCAACACGGAACGGGCTAAGATACTGGAGGAGATGCGGGGTAAGCCCTTCTTCGAACCGTGTCAAGTGATCCCAAAGCCGGGGAAGAGGGGTCGAAACAAGCATTGTGCGTATCACTAGAGTCAAGGGCACACGACAGAAGATTGTAACAATTTGAAAGATTTGATAGAAAAGAATGTTCAGAATGGGCAATTGGTATAGTATGTAGTCGGTCGTGAAGGTTCGGAAGCCCTACGAGAGGAGAACAGGGAGCCCACCCGGGAGGCACAGCCGCAACCGCACCCACAAGCCCGAGGAGTTATTGATGTGATATCGAGCGGGTCGGTAGGGCGTGTAACCGGTAGGAAGAGGAGTGGGCATCTCGAGGCCGTACTGTCACTAGCCTGTTAGGTTTGTAAAATTCATAACGCAATCGAATTGCAAAATTAGTGCGGAAGCGTGTAAAAATCAGAGTTTAAAAATTTACAAACCATATACCCGGATCACCCTTTATGCACAATTATTAATTAAACGAAAAGATAAAGAATAAAATCATACCCTTGAAGATCGAGCTTCCTCAGGTACAAGTTCACCTCCAAATCCTTTCGCGTTCAATCTTGAATCCACCGGGTTTGGTTCCTTCCTTTGATCAACGTTAGCCACCCAAATGTTTGGCCTCTGAGAGGTGATCCACCAAGGAAGAAAAAGATTCAAGAAGATGGGTGGTTGGCTAAACCCTAGTTTTTCTATCTCTATAGAAAGGGTGTACTCTCCCAACAATTGGAATTATGTCGTATGTTTTAAAAAAATCAACAACCCCCAACACCCATAATAAGACTCCTCTTATTTATAGATGTGGGCAACCCACCTTAACAATTAAGGAATTGGGTTTTAATTAATTAAATTCTTTTAATTAATTAAGCTCCCTAATCTTATTAGGGATAATTAATTAAACTCCTTTAACTAATTTTCCTTCCTAATCCAATTAGGAATAAATGAGAGTACTTATATTAAATTAATTCCTAAACTCTTTTAGAAATTAAAATAATAATAATTGTAATAATATTAATAAGACTCCTCTTATTAATTTATATTTAATATTTCTAAAATATTAAATAATAAATATTAAGCTATTTAATTTATTCTATCACCATAGATTAAATTAAATATACATAACATATTATTACGATTATGCCATTAACTTCTTAAATAATTATTCTTCCTTTTATGGTGTGACCCTTTAGGTTCTCCATATTAAACCGGTTGTGAATAAATCAATTAGAACAATTCTAATCTTATTTAAATAAATAAATTAAATAATTAATTTATTTAAATAAATAATATTTATTCTACAATAGGGATAAGCCTCCCTAGCGTTCAACGACTTTCCAGATAATATATATTTCAACATTAATCATAAAAGAACCTTTGAGTAAATAGTTACCGTACAATTCAATCCTTCCACCATACAATGTCTCAATTAAATATAAGACATGGAATTACTGTCAAGTCTTATTTTATTTAATTATATGTATTTCGATCCTTAAATGCATAACTCCAAATAATGCAAATTAGAAACTCCTTTCTAATTTCATTCTCGCCTTAACCAAGGACTACTTTGTTGTCATTTATCGAATCACATAGGACATTTCTCTTTTTTATTAGAAGTGGTAGATTCTTTATTGATCATACATTATCTCCATGTACAACTTATTATACCCAAGCATACCCTTTGATATACCCTAAGGGTCTTAAGGAATAAGTCAAAGTATAACTCATCATACACAAGATACTATGATGATCTCAAGTCCAAGGATTACTTGTACTACTATCACTACAGAATTCCTATTGACAGCAAATAAAACTCCATTAGGTATTCCTTAGCGAGCCAATGTTCAAATGAACTTATTCTCTAATAAGCACCTACATACTTGCTTTAGTGTCTCCACACAAATGATCATGAGATCAATCATCCTCATCCAACGAAGCAAACGGCGTATGTACCAATCTATCCGGATTCACTAATCCCCAATTTAGTAATCCAATGATTGGGAACTATTTTAGTTTTAAGCTTTCAAAGAATTTAGATCTCATTAGAATGATCATCATCATTATTCTAAAAGCATTGCTTAAAACTATGGGTTTATCACATATTATAAAACAGCATCATGTAGATAATTAAAAGCCTTTAATAAATTAATACTTTTTATTAATAAATGAATAAGATTGTTACAAAGTATATGCTTTATCATCAAACATGATTGGCTTGTGTGCATACTACTTTCAATCTCCCACTTGCACTAAAGCCAATCGTCATGGTATCTTATACTCTTCTTCTCTAAGTGACGATTATCCTGCTATTGGATAAGCTTTAGTTAATGGATATGTAATGTTGTTCATGAGAGTCCACTATCTCTATAGTGATTTCCCATCTTTCAATGATTCTAATAATCAAATGAAAGTGCCACAACACATGTTTAGATCCAAGATGAGACTTGGGAACTATTCCTAGTTACGTAATGAACTTTTAATCCAAACAATCAACTTGCGGCTTCATTTATAGCTATATACTTTGTCTTTATCACAAAACCAAAGAACTCTTTTCTCATGTTTGGAACCTTTCCAATTCAACGCACCAATTGCTTCAAGGTAACACTTTACCTTAAAATGGATTTTCGATCGTCTTGGTGCATGCGAAAAACTTGAGTCTGTAAAGCCCTCTAGTTTTAATTCGGACCCACCATGTATGCTCACATCCTTAGTCTTGGGTTAAGAACTTTAAGATGTTTTTTCAACGCCTTACGGTGATCTTCTCGAGAATATGACCATCAACATCGGTCTCGTATATTTCATTGCATACATGATTGTCACTCATGCGATCTCTCTTCTTTGGAGTCTATGGGGACTATTAAGAGAAATACACTCCATAGCTCATCGACATGAAACATCTCTTGGAGTTTGCCATGCTAAACGACTTTAGCATCAAATGAATATCGTTCCTTGGGTTAAGTCGAGCATCCTCTTAAATCTATCTATATAGATTTATATCCCCAATTAAGATACTCTTCCCAAATCATTCATGGAGGAATGTTTAGACAACTTTATCTTTCTTGATTGTAGCATTGGTATGTCATTCCTTTCGTAGTATATCAACATATAATATTAGGAATGTCACGGCGCTCCCAATCGACCCTTTTATACACACTAGAACTCTTACCTCATCGTATGTAACTCGGATCATCATCTTCTATGATGCGTACCTCATCATCATCATCTATGATGAATCCATACCTCCTAGGTATCTTCTTGTACTATTCTAGACTTACGATTCTTGTTGTGGTACAATAGGTCTATCTACGTGTTCCTCTTATTTGACTTATAGTGTTTTGTGGTTCTTGAACTTTTCAAGATCTATTATCCTCCCACTAGCCCTTTTTAATGATAAACACCTTTATCTTAGAAAGGCGTGTGTTTCGTAACAAACACCTTTTGCTAAGTAGGATTATATAACATATACCCTAAACTTACTTTAGGATGTCCCACAAATCAGTACATGTCAAATTTTGTCCCAAGCTTATCCTTTTGAAACCTTTTCACATAAGTTGGAACCCTTATCTTAACAAACTTAAGATTAGAAATCCTCCCCATCCATAACTTTTATGGAGTCTTGGGGATTTTGAGGTTACCATTTTCGTGAGATATCGACCATTTCTAGGACATGACCTGAGGGATCTTTGAAATATCGGTAAAATCATTATGGACCGCACCATGTCCAACAAGGTACGATTTTTCATTCGAGATACATCAATCAATTATTGCGTGTCGGGATGTGTCCATTATGAGAAAAAACCATTTGAGATGATCTAGAAACTTATTGCACAAGTATTTATTCCTTGATCTAATCAAAGAATCTTAATACATTGTCAATTTGTTTCACTTACGAATTCTTTGAACCTTTCAAATAATTCACACTTGTATTTCAAAGAAATACACACATTCAACTCTTTGAATGATCATCTCCTTTTCTTATACTAATTTGTTCAATATGCAAAATTATTTTCATGTAAGTCAGTATACAAAATCCATTAAGTAATCTTTCGGTTATACAAAAAACATTATTATTATAAATAGAACAACAATTGCTCTTAATTATAATACCAAAATTTTATTGTCCAACAATGAAATGGAAATAATGTTTCTAACAAGAATTGAAATACAATAACAACTTATTGACTTAATAGATTTGCCCGTAGGCATTGCTAAACTATAAGTTTCTTTGGTTAATGCAGCAACCTTTGCTTCATTTTCCACACATAGGATTACTTATCTTTGTTTAACTTTCTACTTCTGCTTGATCCCTTCATAAATCTATATTTATGATAACCAAAGTCGGTATCCAATACCCAAGTAGAACCTTGACTTAAAGAAAAATTTATTTTAAATCATGAACAAATTTGTATTTATAACCGAAACTTCACTAAGCTTCTTTGGTTAGCCTCTGCAAGACGCTTCTCGCAGTTTCTTTCCAGTGTCCAGGCTTATAGCAGTGGAAGCAAACTCCTTTGCTATCCATATCAGTTTTGTTCTTATTATCCTTTGTTTTGCCTTTCTATTTACCTTCTTTGAATCGTTCTTCTTTTCAGAAGATCCTTTGGCCCCTACCAGTAAGACTTGATCTTTCTTGGTTGGAAAGTGACTCTCAACATTTTTCAATATGTTAAGCAAATCAGCGAGGCTGATATCTAGCTTGTTTATATGAAAAATTCACAACAATTGTGAAAGGAGTTCGGGAGTGAGTGCAAGATCAAATCTTGGCTCAACTCTCCATCCATGACAAAACTCATTGTCCTAATTGATCAATCAAATTGATAATGTTAAGGACCTCTTATAGTATAGTGCCGTTGGCCATTCTAGATCGGAAGATCTCCTTAGATATCGATATCTATCGGTCCTACTTTCCTCACCATCAACTACTTGACGTGCGGGAGTATAGTAGAAGTATCCATAGTTTCAGTTTGACGCTTCTTGCTACTCATGGATACGAGCATGATGCGTTAGCCAATCAGTATATCATCTTGCCACTTTTTAAAAGTAGCAATGTCTTCCTCGAGGCATTATCTGCAACCATTGCGAGGATAGGCGACATTAAGGACATAAGATAGTTTTTCACTATGAGAACTATTCTCAAATTCCTTAACCAATCCGTTTAATTGATTCAGTTAATTAAGCATCTAATATGCTTCGCAGTGATAGTAATTTTAGACATTGTATAATTACGTAAAATGAATTTGTAATTAACAACATTTTAACATACATTCTTTTATTAATTACCAAAATAATTTAGGTCTTGTTTTAAATTGGTATCTCCCACTATTTTCTTCAAACTATATTACCCTCATTTATATAGTTCGGCAAAATCTAATTAAAGATTTGCTAGTGAGAATAAGGATCCCATTTCAAATGTATATAGCCTTGTGGTGACACAACAAACTATATATAAATAAATAGGTAGACAACTTTTGTCAATTACATCAACTATCTGCAACTCCTTTTCTTTTGCCTCTTAGATTATTTTGATCAAGTGGTGGCACATCCGAATCAAAATTATCCAAGTTAAGTCCGACCTAGCACTCCATATATTCAAAAAAGAAAAATATCATCCTTGTGGTGACACAACAAAACAATATTGTTCAATTTTCTTTATAAGCATCAAATGTGATAAATTAACATCTTAAATACTTAATACTTGCCTTGTGGTGACACAACAAACTCATATTAAATATTTAATACTCTATTAATTTTATCATGCTAGAAAGCGACGTTCGATATTCCAAATATCTTTGAGCGCTTAGGACTTAATATAAAAAATTGAGGGATTTATTATTAAATTTGTCTCATCTTGTTTAAGCGCATTTATGCATATATATATAAAATACGCGTCGTATTAATTAACATCTGAAGCATGTTTGCATAATATATAATATATATATATATAGTATAAGCATGCACATATAGAATACTATATTCTACTCCGATTGATTATGGACTTTTATTCTAGTTTGGTTCACTAGAGCCACCAAGTGAACCAAAAGGTCAAACCCTAGGGTTGCAAGAAATAATATTTAAATATAACTATTACATTTAAACCCTGCTCCATTACAAACGGGTCTTCAAGCTCCTTGCTCCTTGATCTCCAATTTTTCAAAATTAATTCTAACTATTCCTATTACAAAACTATTTAAAATAAATAGAAACCTTGATCGTGATCGAGGGAAGTACATAGGAGAGAGATAGAATTTACATTAAGAAAAATTAGAGAAGGCGAGGCACGCAGAGACCCCATTTAATAAAACCCATACATTCACGCATCCAACTAAAATAAAATCCAATCATATTAATCAATAATCCATAATCATTCCCATTTATTATCATACACATCACCATATGCATCAATAAATAACATTCATCTTATGAATAATAAACATTTAATATATATATTGATATCATTTAATGGGCAAATTTAGTTAGTATAAAATCTATTTTTGAATCAAAATAAACTCCTTTATTTTAATCCAAATTTAAATTAAAATAAAACTATTTTATTTTAATTTATCTAATTTTTGAATAAAATAAACTATTTTATTTTAATCAAAATTTTAATCAAAATAAACTCCTTTATTTTAATTAATTATGGAATCCAATTCCATGTAAAAAAAAAATCTTTAATTAAAATAAACTCTTTTATTTTAATTAATTATGGAATCCAATTCCATGTAAAAAAATAAAATAAAATTATTAAAGGAAACACGGATATTCTTTCCCTATTCACAAATAAACTCCTTTATTTTGAATAATATGAAATCTTATTTCATATTTAAATAAACTCCTTTATTTAAGGAAACATGGATTCTCTTTCCTATTCACAAATAAACTCTTTTTATTTTGAATAATATGAAATCTTATTTCATATCTAAACAAACTCCTTTATTTAAGGAAAGATGGATTTACTTTCCTATTCACAAATAAACTCTTTTTATTTTAGGAAAAATAAAATCCAATTTCAACTCCAATTAGTTATTATGGAATCCAATTCCAACTCTAATTAGTTATCATGGAATCTAATTTTAAAATTAAAATAAACTCTTTTATTTTAAGATTAAAATAAAGTTTTTATTTTAAAATTAAAATAAACATTTTATTTTAATTATAAAATAATTAAGAATATTATATATATATATAATTACCGTTAATATATATAAATATATAATAACCGTTTATTATATATATATATATATATATATTATAACTAAAATATATATCATATATATATATAATATTCTGAGTTCCATTATTTCCGTGCACCATGCTTTGATTTCCGTGCATGTTTTTCAAAAAATCCTGCTGCCGGTTTTTGTTGCCATGAATTCCGTGAGTTATCCTTATATATATATATATAATCATTAGATAATCATTAGATAATCATTAGCAATCATAGGTCAATCATGCCATCATTAGCCATCATTACCTTGATTTCCGGATATTAATTGTTAACCTTTTTTTTTTTTTTTTTTAAGTGCTGCATTGATCGATCATGCATTTTAATCTTGTGACCTTTTTTGATATATTATGAACAGCAACTTCCGAAATATTGAAATCCGGAACATTAAATATATATTAATTCGGTTTATATTATATATATATAATTAACATATTGTAAATTGTTCTAACTGTTCCATGTAACAATTTTTTTTTTTTTTTAAGGAAATTCCTATTTAATTATTAAGGGATGACGCATTTGAAATCGAGATTTGCTTTAATTTGTTCTGTAGAAATTCCATCTTCACGTTTTTTTTTTAAATTTTATGATTAAATTATGCCCAATTAAATTGTTCTAAACACATATCAATATACATATCAAATTAAAATAATTAATAATTTGCATAAAGGTTTGGCTCTGATACCACTGTTAGGTTTGTAAAATTCATAACGCAATCAAATTGCAAAATTAGTGCGGAAGCGTGTAAAAATCAGAGTTTAAAAATTTACAAACCATATACCCGGATCACCCTTTATGCACAATTATTAATTAAACGAAAAGATAAAGAATAAAATCATACCCTTGAAGATCGAGCTTCCTCGAGTACAAGTTCACCTCCAAATCCTTTCGCGTTCAATCTTGAATCCATCGGGTTTGGTTCCTTCCTTTGATCAACGTTAGCCACCCAAAATGTTTGGCCTCTGAGGTGATCCACCAAGGAAGAAGAAAATTCAAGAAGAAGGGTGGTTGGCTAAACCCTAGTTTTTCTATCTCTATAGAAAGGTGTACTCTCTCAACAATTGGAATTATGTCAGTATGTTGTAAAAGTCAACAACCCCCATCACCCATAATAAGACTCCTCTTATTTATAGATGTGGGCAACCCACCTTAACAATTAAGAATTGAGTTTTAATTAATTAAATTCTTTTAATTAATTAAGCTCCCTAATCTTATTAGGGATAATTAATTAAACTCCTTTAACTAATTTTCCTTCCTAATCCAATTAGGAATAAATGAGAGTACTTATATTAAATTAATTCCTAAACTCTTTTAGAAATTAAAATAATAATAATTGTAATAATATTAATAAGACTCCTCTTATTAATTTATATTTAATATTTCTAAAATATTAAATAATAAATATTAAGCTATTTAATTTATTCTATCACCATAGATTAAATTAAATATACATAACATATTATTACGATTATGCCATTAACTTCTTAAATAATTATTCTTCCTTTTATGGTGTGACCCTTTAGGTTCTCCATATTAAACCGGTTGTGAATAAATCAATTAGAAACAATTCTAATCTTATTTAAATAAATAAATTAAATAATTAATTTATTTAAATAAATAATATTTATTCTACAATAGGGATAAGCCTCCCTAGCGTTCAACGACTTTCCAGATAATATATATTTCAACATTAATCATAAAAGAACCTTTGAGTAAATAGTTACCGTACAATTCAATCCTTCCACCATACAATGTCTCAATTAAATATAAGACATGGAATTCTTTGTCGAAGTCTTATTTTATTTAATTATATGTATTTCGATCCTTAAATGCATAACTCCAAATAATGCAAATTAGAAACTCCTTTCTAATTTCATTACGCTTTAACCCAAGGACTCTTTGGGTTGTCATTTATCGAATCACATAGGACATTTCTCTTCTTTTATTAGAAGTGGTAGATTCTTTATTGATCATACATTATCTCCATGTACAACTTATTATACCCAAGCATACCCTTTGATATACCCTAAGGGTCTTAAGGAATAAGTCAAAGTATAACTCATCATACACAAGATACTATGATGATCTCAAGTCCAAGGATTACTTGTCTACTATCACTACTGAGAATTCTATTGACAGGCAAATAAAACTCCATTAGGTATTCCTTAGCGAGCCACGTTCAGTGAACTTATTCTCTAATAAGCACCTACATACTTGCTTTAGTGTCTCCACACAAATGATCATGAGATCAATCATCCTCATCCAATGAGCAAGCAACGTATGTACCCGATCTATCCGGATTCACTAATCCCCAATTTAGTAATCCAACGATTGGGAACTATTTTAGTTTTAAGCTTTCAAAGAATTTAGATCTCATTAGAATGATCATCATCATTATTCTAAAAGCATTGCTTAAAACTATGGGTTTATCACATATTATAAAACAGCATCATGTAGATAATTAAAAGCCTTTAATAAATTAATACTTTTTATTAATAAATGAATAAGATTGTTACAAAGTATATGCTTTATCATCAAACATGATTGGCTTGTGTGCATACTACTTTCATAGCCGGCTCCTCGCCCAAAAAGGACAGGCCATATTCAGGTACATTTATCTCCTTCACGGACGAAGACTACCCTACAGACCACATTGAACCACATGACGGGGCGTTGGTGATAACAGCACAGGTCGGGCCAGTGGACATGAAAAGAATGATGATCGACAACGGATCCTCGGTCAATAAACTCTACACGTATTCCTATCAAAGGATGGATCTGGAAGGAAGTAAGATGGAATTGGGAGGAGAGGGCCCATTATATGGAATTGCCCGAAGGTGCTATCGGAACACTCTGATTTCCTCAGGGGTCGGGGTCAGTAAACAGAAATAAACAATGGCCATCCAGATAGAGCCATTCACTGAGAGCAGCACTGAACCCATGGCACTGCCGGCTGAGGAGACAGAAGATGTTAAGTTGATACCGGGGAATACAGAAAGGTTGATAAAAATCGGGGCAGGATTAACAGAACCGTTACGGACTGGATTGGTAGACTTGCTTCGGGTATACGCCGATATTTTTGCTTGGGAGCCTAGTGATATGCCAGGGGTGAGTGAGTCGGTGGCGCTACACATGCTATATACAGACTCGAAGAGAAAACCGGTAATACCGAAAAGAAGGACCTTCGCCCCGGAAAGACAGAAAATCATAGATGAGGAGGTGGCTAAATTGCTAGAGGCAGGGTTCATCTTCGAGATCGATTATCCTGAATGGCTGGCGAATGTGGTACTTGTTCAGAAGCAAAATGGGAAGTGGAGGATGTACATCGACTACACGGATCTGAATAAGGCATGCCCAAAAGACTTCTACCCTTTACCCGACATAGACCAGCTGATCGATGCCACTTCGGGGTATGGAATGTTGAGTTTCATGGACGCTTTCTCGGGGTATCATCAAATTTCGATGTGCAAAGATGACATCTCGAAGACTAGCTTCATCACTCATCGGGCTATATACGCGTATCGGAAGATGACATTCGGATTGCTGAACGCAGGGGCAACTTACCAGCGGATGATGAACTTTGTATTCAGGAAGCAATTGGGTCGGAGTATGGAAGTTTATGTGGACGACATGATCGTAAAAAGCATGTCAATCCGGGATCATCTAGAAGACCTAGAAGACTGCTTCGAAACAGTATGGAAACACAAATTGAGACTGAACCCGATCAAATGCACCTTCGGACTGGGCTCGGGAAAATTTTTGGGATACTTGGTCAGCAAAAGAGGAATCGAAGCCAACCCGAAAAAAATTGCGGCGATCTTAGACATGAAATCTCCAAAGACATATAAAGACGTACAGAGGTTAACGGGCCGAATAGCTGCCCTTCGGAGATTCGTGTCAAGGTCAGCTGAAAGATGTCTACCCTTTTTTGACACTCTCAAGGGTCCAAAGAATGATAAGAGTTTCCAGTGGACTTCAGAATGCGAAGACGCATTCCAAGGGATCAAGAGGTATCTGGGTTCGGCACCGCTATTGATAAAACCCATCCCTTCAGAAACTTTATACTTAATACTTGGCTGCGACCCCGATGGCAGTGAAGGTGGCACTGGTGAAAGATAAGGGAGGAAAACAGTTCCTGGTATACTATGTCAGCCATGTTCTTCGGGATGCAGAGACAAGATACCCGAACCTGGAAAAGTTTGCCTATGCACTAATAATTGCTAGCAGGAAGCTCAGGCACTATTTCCAGGGTCGGTTAATAGTGGTATACACGGATCAGCCTTTAAAGAAGATTATGCACAAACTTGAGGTATCGGGTCGGTTGGCCGCCTGGGCAATGGAGTTGACACAGTTTTCTATAGAGTATCAGCCCCGAACGGCAATCAAAGGGTAGGCGTTGGCTGACTTCGTGGTAGAATGTTCTTTTACAGAGTCGGACGTAAGCACAGTGACCGAAACTCAACAAGGACCGACCTCATGGACCTTATACGTGGATGGATCATCAACTTCGGATGTCAGTGGAGCAGGGGTTATTCTGACAAGTCCCGAAGGGTTCAAGATACAGAAGGCTATTCAGTTTGGTTTCAAGGCCACGAACAACGAAGCAGAGTATGAGGCCATCTTAGCAGGGGTACGGTTGGCCCGGAGCTTAGAGGTACAGAGGTTGATTATTTATAGTGATTCACAGCTGGTGGTCAAGCAGTTATCGGGCGAGTACGAGGCTCGGGGGGCAAGAATGTCAAAATATCTAGCCGAAGTAAAGGATAAACTCATGTACTTCACATCACACAGTTGTCAAGGGGTGGACCGGTCAGATAATACAATAGCAGATGCATTGGCAAGATTGGCAACTACTGAAGCAAGCTCTTTCAATGGATCAGTGTACCTAGAGGTCCTGGGGTCAAAATTTGAAGGCTTTTTGAAGGAGCTAGGGATTCAACATCGCAAGACCTCGGTTGCTCACCCCCAGTCAAATGGTCAAGTGGAAGTGACTAACCGAACCCTGCTCAATGGGATAAAACGGAGGCTGGATGAATTAAAGGGTTGGTGGCCCGAAGAGCTGCTATCTATTTTGTGGGCGTATCGGACTACCCCGAGGACTACAACTGGGGATTCTCCATTCAGACTGGCATACGGGATCGATGCACTCATTCCTGTTAAGATCGGATCCCCCACCCTTCGAGTCAGCCAGTACAAAGAGCTATACAATGATGAAGGCTTAAAAATGAATTTGGATTTGCTGGATGAAGTTCGGGATTCAGCTATGATGAAGTTGGCAATCTATCAGCAGCGAACAGCCCGACACTACAATCAGAGGGTGAAGACGAGGAGGTTTGCAGTAGGAGACCTGGTCCTCCGAGAGTCTGAGGCATCAAGCCCCCAGAACACTAGCAAGCTAATGCCTAACTGGGAGGGGCCTTATGAGGTGGTAGGAGTGCCGAAGCCAGGAATATACCGGCTTCGAGCAATGGACGGTTCGGAGGTAAAGAATACATGGCATGCTGGAAGACTTAGAAAATTTTACCAGTAATAGTTATGTCATTCTTACTTTTATCCATGTAACCGCTTCAATTCAAATGAAATAAATGAAAGTTTCCTTTTTCTCAATGTTTAACTTCATCTATATTCATATATTTGTTACTACTCGAACAGACACGCTTCAGGCACCATCCGATCAAGTGGTTTGGAAAGACACCACTGATCGAGATAAGTCCCGAGCATAACTGACCGAAAGTTCAATAAATTCTCATAGTACAGGTCTTGGGCACTATCCGATCAAGAAGTTCGGAAAGACACCACTGATCGAGATAAGTCCAGGGTATAACTGTTCGTGAAAACGGCAGACCTTTCAAGTTCAGGCAAACTCTAAGTACAATCTGATCAAAAGGTTCGGGTAGACATAACCGATCGAGATTAGTCATGAGTAAAACTGACAACAAAAATTTATGAGCAAATAGTCTATTTCATTCACACATAGAAAATTTTTACAAACCCGATCGCTTACGATTCGGGCGAAGTACAAATAAAAAGTAACAAAAATATACAAGTCCTAACTATCTATTCTGTAGGAGGGTCATCTTCGGCTTCAGACTATTCATCAGAGGAGTCAAGGACGAAGGCATCGAGCCCGGCAGCCATCAGCTTTGCCTTAGCTTTCTCCCGATGAGCTTCATACCCTTCACCGAATTGGGCTATGATCTTATCGTTTAAGGCTTCAGATTCTTCATATTCGGCGATGGCATGTTGTCGGGCCTCAGCTGTGACGCCCCCAAAATTAGGTATACGTCACCTATCTTGGGTCGCCACTTACATGGTACATAAATTCAAATACAACTTACTAACATAACTGTCGTGTACAATACGACATAAACTGTGAGTTTGAATACAAATATTGTCTACTAGATATTATACAAACTCAAAAGGAGTCCTCATTACAACTATTATCACACTATTTCACAGAATAGTGAGGACTACTAATGCTATCCTCCGGACCATTACTCGCTCCCCGACTCGTCCCGGCCTATGTTCTCATTTCACAAGAGAACAAAAAGAAAGAAAGGGTGAGCTCAACTAGCCCAAGAAGAAATATTATGACTAAGATAATGCGTAATAAATTATCATTAGCCTTCAACAGTTTTAAACCGATAAAATACAATAGACACAACCAGCTTTAATCTGCAATGAATATGCAATCCATTAAAAGAGTCAAGTAGAAAATAAAGTCTACTATCTTTTAGGTTTTAAAAGGTTTTCATAAATTTTATCACTAAGTCTCGATTTTAATGAATAAACCACAATATCTAATCATCCCCGTACCACGGTCAAGGATTTTCATCAAATTATCAATGGTCATGACTATACCGAATCACCCTCGGTCATAATCATACCAAAAACTATCCATCAACGCATTACAGTGCCACTTTGAGGACTTTTATCACATCATTTATAACAAGCCATGATTATACCGAATGATCCTCGTCATAATCATACTAAGTCCATCTATGCACGTAAGCCAAAGATGACATATTATAACATGAGGATGATGACAATGACATAATAATTCAATAAAACAAGTTCAAGAATTATTTTATCCGTGAATTAAGTAACGTCCAAATTGTCAACATGATACATTTTTGTAGAGTAAAATTCAAGAATGATCGTAAGAATATTTCCATGAAAAGATATCTTTGGATGAAACGCAAATATCAAGGATATTCTACTAATTTCATGGAGTATAAAGTCAAAGTTTTAACCAACCGGGTATAATAAAGAATGGAATAACAAAAGAAATCACCATGCATGCGGTACTTGCGCATGATAAAAGTTATTCCAATGTAATAATAATAATCGGAACCAAAATCGTGAAATTCACAATCGGCGAGGATGATCCAACGTAATAATAAATCTTTGAATAATAAACAATGGAACCGTGTCCTGTAAAACACACGTATGTGATATTCCAAATGTAATAATAAATGCGAATAATAAACAATGGAACCATGTCCTGTAAAACACACGAGCATGTGATATTCCAACGTAATAATAAAGAATGGAATAATGTAAGAAAATCACCAAGTATAGGGGATTCCACGTATCTGAGTTATTCCAATGAATAAATAAGAATGGAATAATATAAGGATTTCACCAAGTATAGGGTATTCCGCATATACAGGTCATGTATAGGGTATGCCACTTTTACAGGTTATTCCAACAGAATAATAGAAAAATGTCACCAAGTATAGGGTAAACCACGTATACATGTTATGTAAGACCCCAACTTATTATTAATGAAATTTAATTTTCTCTATTTATTATTTTGAAATAGTAAGGGTTGATTTGATTAATGTGGATAGTTAGGGATAAAATACGCAAATATTTCAAAATAAGCAAGTGGTTATAAAATATTCATTGTTGTCGGGGAATATTCGTTTGGTCGTGGAATATTCGTCTTTGTCGGGAATATTCGCATTTACTATGCAGCCATGTGTGGGCCCCATAACTTGAAAGCGATTGGATGAAGAAAACGACAAATATAAGTTGTTTAAAAATAACTACAGCGTTGTTATTCAAGTTATCTTTATTAAAATACTCGGTGGTTAAAACACGATGATTACCAGATTGCACCAATTATTGATTCTTACGTAAGAAGGCACTACTCAATAATGGTTACGATAATTCTTATCGAAGATTTTATTTTATTGATTCAATAATTGTTTGCGTTGATATTTTATATTCTTTGTTGTTTCATAATTGTCATTACACGTATTTTTCATTATCGAAGCAATAATTCATATTATCTCAATAATATTATTAGATAACATTATTGGCAATGTCTAGAAAGTTCGCATCAAGGAGAGGTTTGGTCACCTAATTGCGCGCTACCAAGTGAGGAGAAATCTTTATTGAAAGCCCCTCTTTCCTGGAACCGCACGGTTGTCGATATCAGGATTCTGTAATATTATTTATGAATAATTAATTATTGATTCATATGATGAAGAAAAAATATTGATTTTATGTGGATATAGATGGAGAAAAATTTTAATGTGACAATTGTTGAAAATTGAAATTTTATCTTTTTCTGATAAAATAATTCATTTAAATATATTATTATATTTTAATAATATAATAATGGTGATATTTTTACAACGAATGTGGGATATATGAGTATACGAGGAGGAAGAGTATTTTTGTTACAATAAATGTTTAAACCATGTTAAACATGCTCGGTGGACCTCATTTATCGATCGAAATTTGATTATAGCATGTAAAATCGCCTGTTTGTGGATTTCGGTCAATTTCTGTTTGGAATTTGGAAAAACTTTCTTCTGCAAAGTTGTAGAGAATTGAATTTCCTATAAAAAGTCAAAGAGATTCGAATTTTCTGATAAAAGGGCTATTTATTGTGAATTATTGAAGTTCAAGTCAAAATAATTGATTTTGGAAGTTTTAATTATTTAAATTAAGAAAAACGTTTTTAATGTTTTGTCACATGGTGGCTGATGTCTTGGACCAAATTAGTGGGCGTAGGAAATTTGAAAAATAATATTATTAATTTATTAAATTTTCTGCTTTTTGGTGTTTCTAAAGCGTTTTCCTATAAATAGGGTCTTGGGTTAGAATTGAAAATCACACCGTAAATTGAAGTTTTCTCTCTATATTATCGAGCGTATTCTTGTGAGTATTTTGAGTATACTTTGAGTATTGTTAGACGGTGTAAGTTCCTTCAAAGACTATACCCTTGTATTCCAAATTAAGTACTAATCTTTCGAGGTAAGGGATATTATTATTTTTCAGAATGATATTATTTCTTCAATATCATTATCTTAAGTATTGATCTGAAGTTTTTATCAAATTTGGAACTTTTGGTGTCTTGAGTTACTTATTCACGATACTGGCACTATTCACGATACTAAGACTATTCATCGAAAAATGAAAAATTTTCTTTTCGTCAAAATATCTATTCGGATACTAGCTTTGATTGTATCCATGTTTTGATCATTCTTGAATTTTACACCACTTTGTGATTATTTTTGAGGTATTTACGACGTGGATAAAACAAAAGTACGAATCCTTAATCCTTAATCCTTGTCATTTTGTTTCACCGGATTCGCTTTTTTAAAAATATTTTCATCATCTTCATCTTAAATGATGATATTATGAAATATCTTTGGCCCAGTAGTGCAAAGATGAATGATTTCTCAAGAATATCTTTGGCCAGTAGTGCAAAGATGAACAGTGTTTAGATGAACATGACCAATCGATGAATATCTTTGGCTCAGTAGTGCAAAGATGAACAGTGTGTTTAGATGAACATGAATCGATGAATATCTTTGGCCAGTAGTGCAAAGATGAACAGTGTTTAAATGAACATGACCAATCGATGAATATCTTTGGCTCAGTAGTGCAAAGATGAATATTTGATTCCGTATATATATTGATTGATGTTACGTGGATAAAAGATGAGCGATGAACTTTTAAATTCATACATGTAAAAATGGTAGTTTGCATTCTCTACTTAACTCTTCTAATGAATTATTATTTTCATTGCGAATATTGATTTAAAATTTGTTGTCTATTGTATTCTATTAGATTTTTCCTGTTGAAGACTAACGATAATTTGTTGTATATTATCTTAGTCATAATATTCTTTTTGAGCTAGTTGAGCTCACCCTTTTCTTTTTTTCCCATTTTTTCTTCTCGGAGCGAGAATATAAGCGAAAATGAGTCTGGGGTTTGGAATGAAGGTTCTAGAGAGAGTTGTTTAGTAGTCCTCACCATTTTTGTAAAATAATGTATCAATAAATATGATGAGGATTTATTTGAGTATAGATATTGTCTAGAAGATAATATTTGTATTAAAACTCACGCTTTTATTGTTGTAATAATAAAAGTTGTAGTTGTTTACATACCATGTATTGACAACTCGAATGGGTGATGTATACCTATTTTGGGGGCGCCACAGTTGGTATTAGAAGCTTAGGATATGATCTCTGGCGAGATCGGGGAATAGAACTAGGAGGGAGAGACGTGTAAATCCTTCGCTAGCTGTGTCCTACCTAAGCTTAATTGTTAGTTGGTCAAGATATATAAGGATATTATGTTATATATTGATTTCCTTAATTAACCCTTGTTTTATGACGATGATTTGAAAATGTCGATCGAGAATATTAACAATGGAAATGAGACCGTGGAGACGCCTTTGTGCTCACCAACGAGGAGAACGTGTGTGTGTCAATGCAATGTTCCTCCCGTGAACAACACCACCGAAAGCGTGATGATGAACGAGGGGATGTTTAGAAGCTTTTTGCGCTTCATGCAAAATCGACGAGGAGACTCGTGTTCAAAATACGGGAGGAAATGATAGCAATTCACTTGTTGTCGCAAACAAGCAGCTTCAAAGAGTTAGGACCACCGAATTTAAGGGAAAGCCGATCCGATCATGGCGAAAAAATATGGGTCAAGCAAATTACCAAGATATTCGATGTCTTGGGATGCACGGAGGAACGAAGGTTCCATTCGCCACCTTTATGTTCCGTGGCGAAGGCGACATCACTGGTGGGAGTCTCGTAAGCGTACCCATCCACCGCACTCGGCATGTCTTGGGAGACGTTTGAAACTATTTAATGACAAATACTTTCCGAAAGTGTTCAATCATCGAAAGGAAGTGGAGTTTATTAGACCGGAGCGAACAACATGACGGTGTCTCAAAGACGAGGCAAAGTTTGCAGAGTTATCCAGTGTTTGCACCTCATTTGGTGGAGAATGAGGAACGATATGGCGCGGATGTTTCTTAGAGGTTTGAAACCCGCAGATACGCCGAGATCTCATTTCTCATAAATTTTCTCTCTGATCGAGATGTTATGTGTGGCTCAATTATTAGAGCGAGATAACGAGTACTACGGTCAACCGAGGACCACAACCGGGATCGTACGTAGATAGCGAACAATGTAATAATGATAACCAAACGGAGAAAGAAACAGACGGACAAAAATGGTAACCACTCGGTGGTAATCATGGCCATGAAAATAGAAGAAGCGAAGTCGGGGAGGAGATTTTAAAAGAGGAGATTTAACAACGACCATGTGAAGACGCATAAAGGCTTAAGAAGAATCGGTTCTAAGGGAGGAGAACGACCACCGGTCATATGCTATAAATCACGGAAAGAGGGACATATTAGTCCAAACTGTCCCACAACAGCTCAAGGTATGCTATAATTGTGGAAAGGAAGGACATATTGCTCTAGATTATGCAGATGGCGAAACCTAGTTCAATGGGCGGTGACTCAAAAGATCGTCCCGAAAAAGTCAAAGTCAACGATTCCGGAAGAAGTTTGTTGTGATCGGTCATAATGCGAGAACCCAAACGAGGTGATCACGGGTAAGCTATTTATAAATTCTTGCGAAGTTTATACCTTACTTGATACCGCTACCCATTCATTTATCTCTCTCGCATGTGCTCAACGTTTAAACTTGACTCGGAGAAATTAGACTTTGACCTATCTCATGGAAACTCCGTTAGGAGAAACTTTCATCACATCCACCGCTTATAAATCTTGTTTGATTCAAGTTGGCACCATTACCTTACCCGTTGACCTTATCTCTTTAAAGATACTTGCTTTTGATGTGATTTTAGGGATGATTGGTTAACCACTCATCATGCCAAAATTGATTATTTTCGTAATAAGGTTGTTAGTTTTCATATTCCTAACCAACCCGTGTTGTATGCAATTCAAGCAACTAAACCATTAAAATCGATCATTTGTCATATCTAATCATAAAGCTATTCGTTTATTAAAAAACGGATGTCAAGCTTTCTTAGCCCATGTTATGGATTTGAATAAAGACACGTCCAAATTTGAATAATATTCTGTTGTTATTGACTTTCCCGACGATTTCAAGAACTTCCCTTTCACCCCGAACGTGAAGTTGAATTCTTTATTGATCTTGAACTGCACAAAAGCCCATTTCTAAAACCCCATATCGAATGGCTCTATTGAACTTCAGAGTTAAAGGTCCAACTACGAGAATTGTTGGACATCGGTTTCATTCGTCCTAGTACATCTCCTTGGGGTGCTCCTGCTTTTATTCAGAAGAAGAAAGACGGGAGTATGCGACTTTAATATTGACTATCGAATTGAACCATGTCACCATCAAGAATAGGTATCCTCACCTCGTATTGATGACTTGTTTGACCAAATTGCAAGGGGCACAATTCTTTTCAAAAATCGATCTTCGCTTACGATATCATCAATGAAGATTAAAATCGAGGATATTCCAAAGACCGCCTTTAGAACTTCTGATGCGGGCATTATGAATTCTTAGTCATGTCTTTCGGATGACTAATGCTCCTCGCGACTTTCATGTATATGATGAACCGAGTATTCAAGGAATATTTGGATCGGTTTGTTGTTATCTTTATTGATGACATCCTCATATATTCAAAAAGTCGTGAAGATCATGAACACCATTTAAAGTCGGTACTCGAAAGGCTTCGTGAAAACAAACTATATGCCAAATTGAAGAAATGCGAGTTACGGCGAGGAAGTAGCATTTCTTGGGCACGTGGTGTCGAAACATGGAGTATCTGTTGATCCGCCAAGATTGAAGCAATACAAAGTTGGGAGCAACCAAGTCGGTGGACCAAATCGTCACGTAGCTTTACGGGTCTAGTTGGTTATTATCGGAGATTCGTGGAAGGGTTTTCTCGAATCGCTACTCCATTAACTCAACTAACTTTAAGGATACAAAATTTGTTTGGAGCGAAGAATGCGAGAAGAGTTTCCAAGAGCTTAAGAGGAGACTTATTTCTAAGACTGTTTCTAACAATACCATCCGGTTGGGATGGATTTTTATCTACTGACGATGCTTCGAGCAAAGGGTTGGGATGTGTTCTCATGCAACGTGGGAAAGTCATAGCCTATGCCTCATGACAACTTAAAGAGTATGAGAGAATTATCCTACTCATGATCTAGAGTTAGCAAGCAATCGTTTTCGCTTAAAGATATGGAGGCACTATCTATATGGGGAGAAAGTGGAGATATATTCGGACCATAAAAGCCTTAAATATTTCTTCACTCAAAAAGAACTCAACATCGGCAATGACGTTGGCTCGAGCTATTGAAGAGACTACTTAACCACACTATTCAATACCATCATGGTAAAGCGAACGTGGTAGTGACGCGTTGAGTAGAAAGATCATATCTTGAATGAGTGCGATGATGTCAAGTATAATGACAGAGCCAACTTTAATAGAAAAAGTTAAGGTTGCTCAAGCCACCGGGCCGGAGTCGATGCGTATGAAGAAGAAAGTACAAAAAGGAGCTATTCGGGCGAGAATTGATGAAGAAGGAATACTTTGAGTCCACTCCGGACTTTGTGTCCCTAACGACTCGATTTGAAGTACAAGATTATGATGGAGGCACACAATTACACCATTTGCAATCCATCCTGGAAGTACTAAAATGTATCGTGATCTTCGACATACATTTTGGTGGAACAATATGAAGAGAGAGATTGTAAAGTTTATCTCGATGTGTTTAACTTGCCAACGTGTAAAGGCGGAGCATCTAGTACCTAAGGGTCCGTTGCAACCACTTGAGATTCCGAAATGGAAGTGGGAACACATTACCATGGATTTCGTTACGGGTCTTCCTACGGTTTCTCAAGGCATCAATGCTATTTGGGTTATTGTTGATAGATTAACCAAGTCTGCTCATTTCTTGCCGATACGGGAGACTTATTCCCTTGAACGTCTTGCTAGTATGTACGTGAATGAGATTGTGAGGTTGCATGGCATGCCTGTATCCATAGTTTCAGATCGTGACCCAAGATTCACTTCAAGATTTTGGATTAGCTTGCAAAAAGCTATGGGCACGGATTTGCGATTTAGTTCGGCATACCATCCTCAAACCAGACGATCGATCGAAAGGACTATTCAAACTCTTGAATATTTATTAAGACTCTGTGTCCTAGACTTCAAGGGCAGTTGGGATAAGTATTTACCATTGGTGGAATTCTCCTACAACAACAGTTATCAGGCAAGTATAGGTGTGGCTCCATTTGAAGCATTATATGGACGAAAGTATCGCTCTCCAATATGTTGGGATGAGGTGGGTGAAGCAACATTGTTGGGACCCGAGTTAGTACGTATAACTACCGAAAAGGTCCAAATGATTCGACAACGTATACAAACGGCACAAGATCGACAAAAGAGTTATGCGGATCTTCATCGAAAGGACGTGGAATTTAGTATAGGGGATCATGTATTGTTGTTGAAGTTGCTCCATGGAAGGGAGTTACAAGATTTGGGAAGAGAGGAAAGCTCAATCCACGATTTATTGGTCCATTTCAAATTCTTGACCGAAAGTAGGAAATGTAGCCTATAGACTCGCGTTACCTCCGAGTATGTCTCGTGTTCATAATGTGTTTCATATATCCGTATTTCAAATATGTGAAAGACCCGAATCACGTTATAGAGTTAGAACCGGACGAGATAGCCAAGACTTAACGTATGAGGAGGTACTGTCAAGATTTTGGATAGGAAGGAGCATGTTCTCGCCAAGAAAGGTCATATCACAAGTTAAAGTTTTGTGGAGGAATCATGCTATAGAGGAAATGACACGGGAATTGGAAAGCGGAAATGAAAGCGAGGTATCCTCACCTTTTCAAACACCAGTATACGTACGTCAATTTCGAGGACTAAATTTCATAAGGAGGGAGGTTGTAAGACCCCAACTTATTATTAATGAAATTTAATTTTCTCTATTTATTATTTTGAAATAGTAAGGGTTGATTTGATTAATGTGGATAGTTAGGGGTAAAATACGCAAATATTTCAAAATAAGCAAGTGGTTATAAAATATTCATTGTTGTTTGGGAATATTCGTTTGGTCGTGGAATATTCAATCGCTGTCTTGGGAATATTCGTATGCGACGCTAGCGACCATGTGTGGGCCCCATAACTGAAAAAGATTGGATGAAGAAAACGACAAATATAAGTTGTTTAAAAATAATCTGGCAGTAGTTATTCTGAATTATCTTTGTTAAAATACTTTGGTTAGTTAAAACACAGAAGATACACGGATTGCACCAATTATTGATTCTTACGTAAGAAGGCACTACTCAATAATGGTTACGATAATTACTTGCTCAAAGATTTTATTTTATTGATTCAATAATTGTCTGCGTTGATATTTTATATTCATTGTTGTTTGATAATTATCATTACACAATATTTTCATTATCGAAGCAATAATTCATATTATCTGAATAATATTATTAGATAACATTATTGGCAATGTCTAGAAAGTTCTGCTCTAAGGAGAGGTTTGGTCACCTAATCATGGCATGATGAAGGAGAAATCTTTATTGAAAGCCCCTCTTTCCTGGAACTACCCGGTTGTCAATATTGTGATTACATAATATTATTTGTGAATAATTAATTATTGATTCATATGATGAAGAAAATATTGATTTTATGTGGATATAGATGGAGAAAAATTTTAATGTGACAATTGTTGAAAATTGAAATTTTATCTTTTTCTGATAAAATAATTCATTTAAATATATTATTATATTTTAATAATATAATAATGGTGATATTTTTACAACGAATGTGGGATATATGAGTATACGAGGAGGAAGAGTATTTTTGTTGCAATAAATGTTTAAAACATGTTAAACATGTCGGTGGACCCCATTTATTGACTGAAATTTGATTATAAACTGTAAAATCGCCCGTTTGTGGATTTCGGTCAATTTCTGTTTGGAATTTGGAAAAACTTTCTTCTGCAAAGTTGTAGAGAATTGAATTTCCTATAAAAAGTCGCGAGATTCGAATTTTCTGATAAAAGGGCTATTTATTGTGAATTATTGAAGTTCCGAAGCTCCGAAATAATTGATTTTTGAAAGTTTTAATTATTTAAATTAAGAAAAACGTTTTTAATGTTTTGTCACATGGTGGCTGATGTCTTGGACCAAATTAGTGGGCGTAGGAAATTTGAAAAAATAATATTATTAATTTATTAAATTTTTCTGCTTTAGATGTTCTAAGCATTTTCCTATAAATAGGGTCTTAGGTTAGAATTGAAAATCACACCGTAAATCGAAGTTTCTCTCTCTATATTATCGAAGCGTATTCTTGTGAGTATTTTGAGTATACTTTGAGTATTGTTAGATTTTCTGAAGTTCCTTCAAAGACTATATACCCTAGATTCCAAATTAAAGTCTTAATCTTTCGAGGTAAGGGATATTATTATTTTTTAGAATGATATTATTTCTTCAATATCATTATGCCAAGTATTGATCTGAAGTTTTTATCAAATTTGGAACTTTTGGTGTCGAGTTACTATTCACGATATCTGCACTTTATTCACGATATCTGACCTTATTCATCGAAAAATGAAAAATTTTCTTTTCGTCTAAAATATCTATTCGGATACTAGCTTTGATTGTATCCATGTTTTGATCATTCTTGAATTTTACACCACTGTGATTATTTTTGAGGTATTTACGACGTGGATAAAACAAAGTACGAATCCTTAATCCTTAATCCTCATGTCATTTTGTTTTATCGATTCGCTTTCTTTAAAAATATTTTTCATCATCTTCATCTTAAATGATGATATTATGAAATATCTTTGGCTGTGTAGAAGTGCAAAGATGAATGATTTCTGAAGAATATCTTTGGCACATAGTCAAAAGATGAACAGTGTTTAGATGAACATGACTAATGATGAATATCTTTGGCTGTAGTGCAAAGATGAACAGTGTTTAGATGAACATGACCAATCGATGAATATCTTTGGCTCAGAGTGCAAAGATGAATATTTGATTCTAGATATATATTGATTGATGTTACGGGGATAAAAGATGAGCGATGAACTTTTAAATTCATACATAGAAGATGGTAGTTTGCATTCTCTACTTAACTCTTCTAATGAATTATTATTTCATTGCGAATATTGATTTAAAATTTGTTTGTCTATTGTATTCTATTAGATTTTTCCTGTGTTGAAGACTAACGATAAGTTGTTGTATATTATCTTAGTCATAATATTCTTTACCGAGCTAGTTGAGCTCACCCTTTTCCTTTTGTTCCATTTTTTCTTCTCGGGGAGGCGAGAATATAAGCGAGTACCAGTCGGGGTTTGGAATGAAGGTTCTAGAGAGAGTTGTTTAGTAGCCCTCACCATTTTGTAAAATAATGTATCAATAAATATGATGAGGATTTATTTGAGTATAGATATTGTCTGAAGATAATATTTGTATTCAAACTCACGCTTTATTGTTGTAATAATAAAAGTTGTAGTTGTTTACATACATGTATTGACAACTCGAATGGATGATGTATACCTATTTTTTGGGGCGTCACATGTTATGTATAGGGTATGCCACTTTTACGAGTTATTCAAATGTAATAATAATGAATGGAATAATGAAGTTCTCATCATGAATTAGAAAGAATAACACCCCTTACGAGTACAACAAATAATATCCCTTACCGTAAAAGACACTTTGGATATCAAAGTAGTGAAGTACCGAATACTCTTCTTCTTTCTCTATATAGATTTTCTCTCTATAGCTTCTCTCTATAATTTCTCTCTCTAGAGTTTCAATGAATTAAATAAAAAATAATGAAGGAATGAGCTTCTATTTATAGGAAAATAGAATGCATAGTAATTAATCCATGAACGGTCCGATTGATTTACTTTAATCGACGGTCCATATTTAAAGCAAAATTTTTAAATAAAATATCATATATTCTATTTATATAAAAACATTTTACTATGCAAACACTATGCAACACTATGCAAAACACTATATGCAAAATACTATATAACACTATGCATAATAAAATATAATATATTCTATTTATAGAATAACTTTAATAAAGTATTACATTTTATATAAAAGATGTTTACGCTTTTATTACGTTAATAATACGAATAAAACAAAAGCGTCATTATCGCTATAATAATTCATATTATTAATCGACAATAATGGAATCAAACCGAGTGACTTCTCACATAAGCATCAATAATCAATACTGCGGTGTCTTTACTATGCAACCACACGACATCGCATACTTTTACTACCGAGTAGTTCAACAAGATCCACGATAAAACTTCCGTCGTTATTTCAATAAAATATTTTTGTATGCTTTCTCGATCCGATGAATAAATACATTAGGGTCCACTAATGATTGAGTAGTTGTCTGAATATTCCCTAAACCTACCAATATTCCCCACCAATCGAATATAATATAAACCACTTGTATACTTTGCAAAATTTATAAATACTACCCACAACTATAATATTATCTCAAATTCACACCATAATATAAAAAAATTATTTCGACAAAATTTAAATCTTTATTGATAAAATCTGGGGTCTCACATCAGCCATCCTTTCGGGGGAAGCCGTTGACAGTGGCGGTCAGAGTATTGTTCTCCTTGATCAAGAACATCATTTTGTCATACATCTCGGAGAACTTGTGCGTGATGATGTCAACAACATTCTCCCGATCCTTGACCTCCTTGAGCAGATGATCCCTCTCTGTCAGAAGAGTGGCATACTTCTTCTCCAGCTCTTTGATCCGGTCCTCCGCTCGGGTTGCCTTATTCTGGGTCTCGGCATGAGAATCCCGTTCCTTCTTCAATTCAGCCCGCAGACCGCCGACCTCAGCCTCGAGCAACTCTATATCCGACCTCAGTTGAATTTTCGATTTTTTGGTTCGGGCAAGAGGAGGAATGGCTCGAGCAAGTATAGCGTTGGCCTGCAGCAAACACATGCATCAGTACTTGAAGTAAAAGTCGAAGTTAATAGCAATAATTAAATGAACAAATGGAATTACACAGGTGCAGGCTGGAGATATAGCCACTGTGAGTCGATCGAAGAATACCCTTTGGTAGCTTCGTCATCACCGGAAAGTTTGAAGTGATCGAAGAGGGTGAAAGGAAACACTTCTGAAGGGCTCTTGGGCCAACAGGTGGTTGGCGATCCCTGGGAAGAGCTCGGACCGGAAGAAGGAGTGGCAGCAGGGACCGAACCGGCGACCACCATCTGCTGTTCCGCTTGCTGATCAGAACCCTCCGTCAGTCGGGGCCTTTTGGATCGGGGTTCGAGAGTAACCTCTTCGGTGTCCTCCGAATCCTCGACCACCTCGGTCTGAGGAGGGGGTGGTGGAGGGGTCTGCTTCGGGAAAGAAGTTGAGGCGACTTGAGCAGAAGCTTTGATGGCCGGCTTAGAAGGCTTCTTGGATTTTTTGAATTGAGCTGCCTTCTCCGCCCGACTCATCTTTAAAGTCGATTTCTTGGCTGGGGGATCGGGCCCCGAAGCAGACCCCACTGACAGTTTAGTGATCAGAATGGTGTCCTCGTTAGGAGCATCATCAGTCGCTGGGGGTCGGATTGACCCCGTGGCAATTGGGAAAGGGGCGAGGGCGTCATCGAACCCTTCAGGCTTGAAGATGGTCACTGCACAGCAACACAATAGAGTCAAGAAATAAAATATCAGAAATAATAAAAGGAGGGGAAGGGAAGAGGAGAGATGCTTACAACCATGTTTGTACAACCAGACTTCATTGATCAGAAGCCCTAGATTCCATTGGGCCTTGTTCCAGTTCTTGTAGAATGCCTTGAAGGCATCAGCCCGATCCTTCGGGAACTTTGAAATCTTGGCGGTTGGGTCGGCAGGATGGGCCCAAGAGGGGAGGAGCTGGAGGTCGGTTCCTTTAGCAAAAAACCATTGTTCGTGCCACCCCTTATTGCTCGAAGGGGTCTTGATCGGGACAGAGCGGTTGGGGCATTTGTTGAGTTGCCGAAGGCCGGGTTCTTTAGACCCGCCAACGTTGAACAAGGCGAAGAAAAAATCAAGGCCAGGAGTGATTCCCATCTCCTGGCATATGGCTATGAAAGAGACTAGGTGGATGTACGAGTTCGGCATGAGCTGTACGAACCCGATTCCCACGAAGCTCAGGAAGGAAGAAATGAATTCGTGTAAGGGGAACCGAACCCGTGCTTCAAGCGTCTGGAGGGACGGCCACCCGCCCGCCTCGACGCCTTGAAACATCTTCTCGTCGGGCTTCGGGATTCTGAGCTTGTATTCTTTTGGGATGTTGAAGAGGGTTCGGATATCGGATAACTGAGAGGGGGTGACGGTTGAGGGGGTGTGGAGATGAGAAAACGCTTCGGAAGAGTGGTAGGCGTTTCGGACCCTAGCCTCAGTATCTACTGGAGTAGGCAGGGTCGAGGGAGTGGTGTCGGTTGGGGCCACCGGTAGCTCAACCTTTACAAGGTCGCCGGTGGTAACGGTGGCGGTGGCAGGCTCATGGACCAGAAGAGTGGTGGAATCGGCCATTTGAATCAGAAATTGGAGGGAATGTGATGCAAATGAGGAGTTTTGAAGGGAAACAAACAAGAATAGTACTTAAACACTAACAGAGTGAGAGAATCTGGTGAAGTTTGGGGAACGATATCTCGTCGAAAATCGCCTTGCTGGAAAAAATTGGAAGCAGAGAGTTTGAAAGTGAGAAGTTTGTAAAAGTTGAAATGGGGGTGGGGGAATGGGGGTTTTTATAAGGAGTATGACACGGAACCTCAGGGCGGCTATTAAATGCTTAAGGTGGGCCCAGGCGTGAAAAGACGTGCAACGTTTCAAATATCAAGAACAGACCGTTTGGCTTCCCCAGACAGCTCATCATTAGCTGTCGTGACCTTTTGAATACCTGACCTTTCAAGTCTCCAATTATAAGTATATTACAATCAAAGACTGGGGGGCAATGTTCGGGAGCATTTTATCGACCTTCACCTGGGATGAAGGCCCGACATCAGATGAGTATTATGGGTCCATTGGGCCGAAGGCCATGGTAAAGATGGAGGTGTTGGCCTGCCGTCCCGAGTCCTCGGGTAGGAGCCTTACCTACTGATTGTGTCTTGATCGACGGGGGTCTTGAGTCCTCTGGGTAAAGCCCAGACACCGACGATGGGGACTGTTTGGGCTGTCTGGGTCTCCCTCCTGCGTGCAGAGTTGGGCATCCCACTTATAATTAAATACGGTGACTCCAAAGGTAGTGATTAGATTGGATTCTACTTGCACCTTTTAAGAAAATTGCGTTGGACCTAAGTTATGGTAACTACCATAACTAGGAGTCCTATTCCGACTGGGAGGAGGATTCTAGGGCGGTGAGATCATTATAAATACAAGGCCAAGGGTACAATTAACAGGTAATACCTACTTTTGAGCACTAAACACTTAGCCTCTGTTGTTAAACCTTGTAATTCACTGTATTTATTCTCACACTGAGAGTTATCCCCAAGCACACAAGCCGTCAAACTTCATAATGATCTGTTATTGTGGGGTTTCTAAATACGTGAATTGTTATTGAACGCTACTAGAAAATTTGGCGTTAACAAATATTTTTATTTAGTGTCTTCGTTTCTTCTAAGCCCAAGGATCTACATGAGATCATATATACATGGGATAAGAATGAAGAATTAAAGAAGGGAACCCACACATTAGTACTCTATTTTATGATTTATAATTTTATGTTAATCGCAATTCAAATTCGTTATGAATTATTAATGGTCACGTAGTCCACTAATATGACTCACTTCTATTTATATGGGTTTAATTTTTGTTGACAAAAGGCAGATTATGAAGAGAGTCCAGGTGGCATCAACGCGTGATGAAGTTGTTGGGATAATTATTGAAAACAGTAAATTATCTACTCGATCCCCTACTTAGACCCCTCCCTCCTAGATTAGGATAAATTATTCTAATAAATTAGGACATTAAAAAAATAATAATGAATTAATTGTCATATAAATCATTTCTCTGAAATTGATAATAAATATGATCAATATTATTGTGATGCGATTTTGAAGACCCATTCATATGACATATTCAAACCTAGCAAGCATGAATATAAAGGTCCACAAATATATATATATATATATATATATATATATATATATATATATATATATATACACAAATATGAATATTAATTCTACTATATATGTATGTCAATTACATTCCTCCTAGGTTCAATAAAATATGTTAGTGACATTTTGGCACATTACTGAACTTACATAGGAATTACTATATAGGATCATTAACAGGATTTACAATTTCTTGATCAAATAATGTCTGATAATCTTGATTATACCAAATGCAATTACTCATAAAATCATTCCAAATTCCGGTCCCAAAATCCATTAAAGTCCCATATTTACTGTCCATAGCAGCAAGCGAAGATGAATTCGAAATGCTTGAACCTTCTTGAGTACTATTATTATTATTATTCAGAATCTGTCCTCCATAATTAATATCAATTAGTGGTTGCATTTCCTGCTGGGAATTATAATTTTGGAAGGTCGAAAAATCGGGATTATATGCTTCGATTTTCGGAATTAAATTAGCTGCTGCTGCTGGTGAAGTTGAGGGTTGAAGAAGATCATGTGGATTGATAGTAAAGTTGAATGATTGTTGTGTTGCCATTAGCTTCTTCTTCAGTTTGGTGTTCCAGTGATTCTTCACATCATTGTCTGTTCTTCCTGGTAGTTTAGAAGCTATGACAGACCATCTATAAATAATTCATAATATGAAAAATGGTTAATATATAATTTTTTTTTAAAAAAAATAGTATTAATTTACGGATATGGTAATTTAAAATTTTTACATGTCACATATATGCATGATCGATTTCTTTTAAAATTATTTTAGTTAATTAAATACTAAACGAGCTCAAGTCGGACTTTGATGAGTTAAACTTAAATAATTATAATTTGACCTTAACTTGTTTACTTATAGTTTGAGCTTGACTCGTTTAATTAAATGAATGCCATTTCTTGTTCAAGTTCAACTCGATCGGCAAATTAACAAACTCAAACCGAGTCAAGGCTAGCTTTGTTCAAGTTGCATTGCATGTTATATATATATATATATATAGAGAGAGAGAGAGAGAGAGAGGAACATGCATGCCTGCTTCCTATTTTACTATAGAGATTGAAAATAATGGTGTTTTCTTCTGGAGTAAAAGATCCATGCTTAATGTCTGGCCTTAGATAATTTAGCCACCTTAGACGACAACTCTTGCCGCAACGCTTAAGCCCTGTGTAACATTTAATTAAGTTGGAAAAAAATTAACTAATGCATTAATTAGACATTAAAGCAATACTATATGATCTTAGATGTATAATTTCTAAGTTAAAAAAAAAAGTCATGTGAAAAAGACAAAGTCCAAAAATATTAAATATATATGTGGTGGATTTAAAAAATGTAATAGTAGAACGGAATTAATTTAGTATCTAATTTGATGAAAACTAGAACAAATTATTCACATGATGAAGATGGTCATTATTAATTAATATGAGATGAAAACCGGCTAAATTAATTAAGCAGCCACATTGAAAAAATGTAAAGGAAAATTAAATTTACCAAACTGGAGAATATACAATGAAAAGCATATTTTCTCATCTGATTTCTTCATTTCATTCAGAGTTCGAAGTGGAGAAACTATGATATATATATATATATATATATATATATATATATATATATTTTGCTTACATGCATGCATATATTGGTAATATTAAGAAATTATTCTACTCCTTTACATTTGAGGAGAGGAGGAGAATGATGAATTAATGCGACAACTATACAGAAAAATGTAATTGTAATTGTAATTGTCACAAATAGTTGGTTATGACAACTATACAAAATAACATAATTCTGATTAATAAAATAATAATAACAAACTTATTTAAACGACAAAATTTCTTTATTATAATACTTGCACTACAGCTTTATCGATCACAGTAGATCATCCTAAACTCGTATATAAATTATGTAAATATCATGGAACTTGAAATTTAGTTAACACAACTCTTCCCAATTCGGTTAAACTTGAGAGAAATGGAACTAAACACCACAAGAATGTGTGTGTGTGTGAGAGAGAGAGAGAGAGCGAGAGAGACTACCAGCTTTGTTAGGCAAGGCAATCCAATTGCCAGCAGTGCCATTATTGTGAAGATAATTCTTTAGAGTTTCATCTTCTTCAGGGGACCATGGCCCCCTCTTCACCTTACTCTTGTCACAGCAAGGAGCTCTTCCCATGGCTACCTTCTTACCTATAGCTAATCAAGCTGCACACAGATATATAGATACAACTATCTATGTATATATAGATAGATAGCTAGCTAGATAGATAGATAGATATTGAGAGAGAGGGGGCAAGTCCCTTTTAGTAGATTGACTTGGCAAGACCTACTACTTCTTCTTCTGGTATTCTTCTTTTTTATCTTTTTTGGTTTTTTTTTTTTTACTTTGATAATTTCTTGTTGGTTAAGATTGAGGGGACCAGTCAATATTTACACAATCAGCAGATGATGTCAACATTTACTCGGTTTGCTTCATTCCTTAATTAATAAATTTTCTTATGGTCAAATTAATGAAGAGAAACAATTTTATTAAATTAGTGCTTTTATGGTATTTAATAAAAATCAAATAATTTTGTAATTTTAGAGAAAGTTAAAGAATTTTGATTCTTTTAAAGTAATACTAAATTTATTTAATAATTTTAACACAATTAAAACTCCTTGATTTTCTTTAAAATTTTAGAGTTGGTAGTTCCTGTTGGATGCTGTAAAAATATTAATTTACCATCCTTATAGAATTTATTCTCATTAATTCATAAATATGTTTTGGAATATCACTTTTGTAATGTAAAGTTTTTATAGGGAATTATTAAATTCACAATATTTTTTGTTATTTCTACAACAAAAGTACTCGCTGTGGATGTATAGCGACGGTAAAAACCATAACTATAGGATCTATAGCGACACTTTGTTGTGTAAATAATATTTTTTGTTATGGATTTAACAGTTCCTTTTTATATTGATGTAATATTTTTTTCGGTTTAATTAGTTCATTGATTACATGTATTAGTTTGGCTCATCTCCGTTACATTTTTCTTCCAATTTTATCTAAGACGGAAATTACTTGATCATAATAATTTTGTTAGTAATGATCAAAATATGTTAATAGATAGTTGATAATATTAAGATCAATTTTACTAAAACTGGAATCATTAAAAATATTTTTTACCGTTAAAAGTTTAAAATAATTTTCAACTATCGAAATTTTGATAAAAAAATCACATGGTGAAGAAGTGTGTTGAATTACTTTTATTTTTTGAACAATTATTAATATATTATCTAAGTAAATTATTAATGTTATTGCTTATTATTAATTTATACTTTTTTTCAGAAAAAAGTCTGAATATTTTAGAATTAACTAAGACACTATATATATATATATATATATATATATGACAGGTTTATGATAGGTCATATAATTAATGAAACGTATCCTTAGAATTGAAGTGTAACAAAATAAGTTCTCAAAATAAAAATTACCATATCACCATTAATACATTTTAAATAAAATATTGGACTCAAAGTCATTTGTACAATAATTAAAAAAAACAAACAAACTTAGTTATGGTCTTCAGAGTTAAATTTCCCTTTGAGGAAACTGAGCGAGTAAAGTAGGCAGGTCACACTTTAGCCAATTTCTGCGTTACTTTTACGACTATTTCCATGGTTTAATTTTTAAAATAAATCTGCTATCACATAAACCGCTTTTATACATATTTTGATAGTTCATGTGATTTGTTCTGCATGTGGACCATCAAAATATGTATACGAGTGTATGTGAACGATTTTATGTGATAGTAGTATGGGCATCGTAAACGAAGAAATAGCTTTATTGATTCACAATTAAATGCTTCATTTCATTAAAAGTTCGATTCGAGTTAATTTTCTAAATATAAATGAGTCAAATATGAGCAAATTTTAAAGTTCGATAAATTACTCAAAACCCCTCAAATTATAATTTTTTATTGATGCTCGGATCATATTCGTTTGAAAAATTCAAATCGCTTCGCCGATTCGGGATCGTGATACTAATTTTGAAGTAAAAACGAATCTCAATCAAATTTTATTTTATACTCGATAAATTTTATGAACCAAATATGAGCAACTCAATACTCGACTCGACTCGATTTATTTATAACCTTAAATAGTAGACTTACTGTAATTTTTATACGAAAAATTCTGTTCAAATCTCAAGAAACAGAGCTTAATGTAGAATTAATATTTCGCTTGCTTTTTAACTTTCCTAATTTATTTGGTAATTTTAATTGACTGCTTGGAAGGATTACAATCCCCTGCTTATATATAGAAATAAGATATGGAATTTTTTTCCCGATCAGAAAAATAAAATAAAATATGGTACTTTCGAAAATAAGTGTATAACATTAAATATAATATCAATTGTCTATAATATCCTTAAATTATCATACATATCTCATATTTTCTCTTCTATTTGTAATATTTTCCCATGAGGGGTAATTTTAGAAAGATTGTAGTTAATTCTCTTAAATTATATAAAACGACAAATAATTAGTTTCATTTTTCCTTTAATTTATACAATTCGAACTCAACACTATATGGGCTGGGCCTTTAATAGCCCATTCAAATGGTGGCAGGTTGGCATTCATTGTTGTCGTTAATTATGGCTTGTTCACATATTTCGACTACTATTATTTAAAGAGATTTTTTTTAGTAATTAATAGCACTATGATTCAAGAGCAGATCCTATGTTCTCATTTTTCTTGTCCCCTTGTATTCTTCCACTTAAATTTTGACACCTAACCTTTTATTTAATTTTAGACTTAATTGATGTCAAGTAAGAGGTTAGGTGTTAAAATTTAAGTGAGAGGACACAAGAAGGACATGGAAAATGGGAACAGAGGATCTGCTCTCTTATGATTATGAGCTTTGGAACCAAAAAAAAAATATAAAACTTAATTTATATTAAAAAAAGTTAAAAGAGTATACACTTGTATGCTTTCTTTTGTATTGTTACTAAATTTATAAATGAAAAAAAACTTATGTTTTACATTTAAATTACTAATTTAGCCTTATAATTTAATATTTTATCGTGTTTAAAAGAAAAAGGTTATGATAAAAAATTATAAGAGATTTACTTGTGCTAATTAGTTTCTAAATTTGTTCATTTTTAAATGGCAAACTTTGTCCAAAAACAAATGATCAAATTTTTCGTACAATTACTCCTGCCACACATACATTTTGACGACATAAATATTATTTTTAACGAAATTTTTATTTATTGTGAATATAATTACATAGTTGAAAATTAATTTTTTATTATTAAATTGGTAGGTTTAGAAATTGATTGGAAGATCTAAAAAAGAACGAAGGTACATACGTGACTGGAATGAATATGCAACCAGACCCATTAGATCAATAAAAGTTGAAATTGCTCCGGGACCCAAATCGCTTGTACGTACACGGCTTTTATCTTTTTATTAATACAAGTACAATAAATAAATTTCAAAACGAACTACCTTTTGAAGATATATATATATAGAATCCGGATAGGTCCGGACTCCCGCATTTTCTTAAAATGCGATTTTTTTTTTTTTGCTTTTATTTTGAAACAACTAAAAAAATAAAAATAAAATTATGAAACTTGAATTTTTACATAATACAGTGTTTTAGGTGTGATTTGAATACATATAACAAAATATATCCATACGATGCATGCAAGGTATCATCGGACGACCGATTTTATATATATATATATATATATATATGAAAAATGATCCATAACAAATATTTATTATAAATAAAAATTGAACAAATAACATCATAACCGTTAATTTCATAAATCAAGAGCACAGATTACAAATGGAAATTTTCCATATGCTAATTCGTCTAACGGGGGACACCATCCGCCAGACCAACAAGCGGATGGTTAAAAAAACTTTCAATAGTCAATAGCTTTTTTAACCTATTGGTCATGCCTGACACAGGCTGTTGCCTAATCAACAGATGATGAAGATTTGGAGTTTGGTAACATATATATCATGTTTCCCATGAGGCGGCTGAATTCTGTGGTGACTGGAGGCGATATGGCCGTGCTTTTTATGGCGGCTAACAGTGCCGTCAAGCGGATTTCCGAGGTCAACAACAAGGTGGGGGTGTTAACCGGAACTAGGTGATAGCCCATGCAATGCACGGACTAGTTTGAATAACGGATCGGATTGTTAATGTGTTAAGATTGCGATGAAAAAAATATTTTATTTTTTATAATAAGTTATTTTCAGATGAACTTTTTAATACATTTTTACATGACAAATCACTTGCATTTGTAAATATATTGAATAATGAATTTAATAATTTATCGAACATTCATATCAAAAATGACCAAAAGCACACAATCCATGTACCAACTCATAGCCTATAATTTCATATTAAGTAATGAGTTCAATCAATATTAGAGAAGACAATTGAAGGGAGATTCATACATTGAACATCCCCTCAAGCTTGCTAGTAAATTAACTGCCACACCTCCAATTGCTTAAAATTCTGTTGGTGCACAGAGAATAAACTACCATTATACACACCTGAAGATTTTTATAACTAATTTATACTTAACACATGAAATTTCAAATACCCAGCACCAAAATTCTCTTAAAACAATAAAGCATACAACACCCAATGTAACAGTCACCACAATGTACGGCAAACCCATCTTTAATCTACAAAAAGAAAAACCAAGAAACATTTTATTTATGCTAAACAACAGATACAGAGATGTCAATCAGTGCGAGTAACATCCTGAGAAATGTACAAATGAAGCATTCAGCCAACAAACAGGGGTTAAGATCAGCACAACAGTGGTCATTTAAGGTGATACCAATGGACACTTGCCTTGAAAACAAAAGCATTATTGGAAAGACAAAAAGGATGCACCTGAAAAATAAAATTTTACTACATCGCAGCAGTTGTGGGAAGATGGAACAATCTCTTTCGATTTGTGTGTGTATTTTCTCGCGCACACAAACAAATAATACGTGAGAACATCAGTTAACTTACAATAAAAGATCAAAAGTTAAAATACCTCAAACTAAACAACTTGAACTAAGATTTAACAATTGTCCACTATCGATAGATATGCCCTGCACCGAGTTAACATAATTAAATACATAATTATCCATGCTAATAGTAAATCAGCAAATAATACATAATTAAATACATGCTTGAAAAATAAGAATTTTTAATAGCTAAAACAACAGTCAACCCAGCAAATCCATAGTGAAAACAGACCCTTAAAAGTCGAGCAATAAAAAATAAACTTAAAAAATTACTTAGTTGCTACGTTGAATTCATAGTGGAATGAAAAAAAATTAGTCAGCAAATCCATAGTGAACAGACCCTTAAAATCCAATCTCTAAGTTAAAATTAAACAGAAAAAATTACTTACTACTCCATTTCATACAATGTAGTAAAAACAAATGATCAATAATAACACTCCACTCTTATCTATAGCTTCAATCATTTATACTTGATCCTAAAATTTGCTTGTCTAAGAAAAAAAAGTGAACATTCAATTTATTATCTCTTAACAATAACTTTCACAATCAACTAACAAATTAATACATTTCATTCTCTTCCCCATATTCTACATTCATAAATCAAACAAATAAATCAACCCCTTTGTTGTGTTTGTGTCCTAAGATTTTTTTTTTTGTTTCAAATAGAACCTAAAAGCCTCAAAAAAAGTTTTGCTCAGACCTTGTACCTTCATTTCCTCATAAATATACATGATTTAAATATATGCTCCAAAAGTTATGACAGACCCAGGAGACCTGAAGTCTATTTAGAGTTTCAATACATAGAATCCTTTGCAGACAATTTGGCTCCACCATTACCATAGTTTCAGTAATTACATAAACAGCTAAACAAATAATGCCAAATCCCAAGTTCAATATCAAGGCATCGCTATGCATGTAAAACATCAGATACTTAGTGGTTCTCTATTCGATTGGAATATTCTGTCAACAGTTAACACAATATAATGTAAGACAATTTGGCAGTTGTATCAGAGGATTGTTCAACTTAGAGGCCTTGCATTGAGATAAGATCAAGAAAACTTAGCAAGAAAAAGAATAGAACCCGGAAATCACTATACTGGCATTAAATTATTCGAATAGATTAATTAGACACCAACCAATAGACGAATAAACTTGAAGAATCTAATAATAGAGATAACTTCTGACTAACAAATATTCTTACCTTGACAATGTGGTAGTTGTGCTGTTAAACTTTGGGATGGAGCATTCATATCAACAAAAACTGGATGCCAAGTACGTTCATAACTAATCAAGTCAGGGTCGGCCTCGACAGCTACATCATAGAGCATGATATCTGTTTAATTACAGGTTACCAATCACTCAATTGAGATCCAACAAAAGTAAAGTACATTAGATAACTTATAATTCTAGATACTGGAAGGAGTGAAAAAGGCAAAATTAAAGAAAAAGAAAATGACTAATATATCCAAACTACTTACCTTTTAAAAAGGAGTCAATAAAAAAATCAATATTGAACAATAACGGGGAATGGATACCTTCAACACATGGCGACAACAGTTCTTTGGATTCTGTACTCTTGTCTCTCCGAATTGTGATATTAATGGCCTCATTAGCCCTGTCCCACAGTGTTTCAAAATCCATGTATTCAACCTAAAAATACAAAATTTAGAGAAAATAAAGCAAAAATCCAAGAAATTATAAGCCTGCCCAAATCAATTACCTTGGAATTGGCTTTAGAGTACATGATTTCTTCAACTTTGAATACTGTATAGGTAATTTCTCTTGCCATTCTCTATTCTTTTTAGTGACAGTGGAATGCCTCCCATTGACGACCCTGACCAAACGCATGGTGGGCATTGAAACTAATATCCCAATTCAGCTCAGCCTAAATGTTAATTCAATGGAAAAATATAAATTCAAAACAAAATATGATTACAAAAAATACATTCTTTACACATACATAAGAGCACTCTAGGTTGAATTAAACCTGAAAAAATTTGGCAGTATGCAGCGGAGAAGGAGTTAGAGGGGATTTTGTAGATCCATTAGCCACTTCCTTAGCCATCTTTTTCAGATCACTTATTGAATTCCTGAAGCCCAACCAATCTAAACCATAAATAACCATCAAATCATTCCGATTAAATCAACAAACCCAACAAATTTATCCAGTGTAAAAACAACTTGAAATAGCGAGGAATCTTATCGATCCAGATCACTGTCGCCTAATATATAACACAAAACAAAAAACACAAAATGATCAGTCGAAATAACCCTAATTTGTGAAATAAGTGACGAACGGGAATTGAACTACTGCAGTACTGCAATTGAACTAATGTTCCGAATCACCTTCCCGGCGGCGTCATCCACCTTATTTCCGACAGCGGCGAACCCGTCTAGCTCCGAATCTTCAAAATCTAAGCTAACGGAGGTTTCAATTCCATTAGAAAGAGAGGATGTTGAAGTCATTACGGATGTGAACTTGATTCGGTGGTGAGAAATTGGGAAATTTAGAGCAAAAGCGGAGCTCTGATTGTACTGGAGAGGTATTGAAGGGTTTGGAGAGAGAGAAAGGAGAGTTGGGCGGTTTACAGAGAGAAAGTGAACCTCTGTGCTTTGAAGAGAGAGAGAGAGTGTGGGAAGAGGAAGCGGAAGAGGATTAATTGAGTTAACTCTTTTAAAAATCAAATTGATTGTGTTTGGAAACCAAGTTAATTGTGTTAAAAATCAAATTGAGGTGTGTTTGGATTGATTGGGTTGATTTGAAATTGATAGGCTGTGTTGTATTTATATATAAGGATTGATTGACGTCGGGTGTGACAAGTGATGGTGGAGGGTCGAGATTGAATTTGGATGAAGTTGAGGCCTGAGGGGGTGGAGTTCAAGTATAGATTATCCGTGTCTACTGTCTAGGTCGAGAAAGCCGTCATTGGATACTACTTACTCCATCGTCTCAAATTAACTGTTTAGTTTTAATTTTTTAAAATTAAATTAATTATTTTTAAAACTAATTTTTTTATTATTTTTTCTAAAATATAGGTGAAAAAATTATAACAAAAAAAAAGTATATACAATTTATTATTAACCCTAATTTTTATAATTTTAAAAATATATTTATATATGCTTAATTATTAATTCTAAAAATAGTCAATTTAATTTAAAAAAATCAAAACTAAACAATTAATTTGGGACAGAGGGAGTATTACAGATGAGACAATTGTTTCCACATGTTTACAATAACACAGAAATTAATAAAGGCCATATATTTGTACCGTTGTACCTAATATATGTAAAAACAATTATTTAAAAAAAAAAAAAGTAAAATTTAACCTCTGTCCAAAACTATTTTTTTTGGATCACTATTTTTCATTTGTTTTTTATATTTTCACATGATTTCGAGAGAGGTGAGACCATTATATGCTCATGTGAGGAAAGAATATCAAAAGTATATATGAAAATATCAGTTTTTTTAGTAAATTTCATTATATTTTTATTTTAAAATTATAAATTAATATAATATTCTTAATTTGTTATTTTTAAAGTGACTATCGCAACTAAATTCTTAGCTAAAATGAGGAGTATATATAAATAAAAAATATATATATATATATATCCTTGATTTAAGAGAGGTTTTACAAGAAACATAAAATTATTAGCTAATATATTTCTAATTCATCAATTTTCCTTCCTTAGTTGGCGCGTATAACGCACGCGCCGGATGAATTATTTGCAACAGAGAGATGCTATTATTATGGTGTCAGGACTAAGGAAGGAGCAGTGAGCTGATTCTCTGTACCGTACAGTAGTTCGGATGATTAAAAAACTATTGACTATTGCCTGACACAACACAGGCTGTTGCCTTTTCATCCCAGATTTCCTGGGAGATTTTTTTAACCATCCGTTTGTTGGTCTCGCGGATGGTCTTTGAAATTTTACTGGACGAACTAGCGTACGGAAAATATTTAGTTTTTATAAACAATCATTTGTATGTATAAACATGTATTTTTAATTAGAGTTTAAAGTTGAGTGGAAACCTAAAAGCCTAAACATAGTATTTAATCATACTCTATTGTGTAATTAACTAACTAAATAAATTTTACAATAAATAAAATTATTGTAAAATAATGAGTTACAATCATGATTTTAGTTTTAAATGATAATTAAAATTTTATTAGTGGTCAAATTTATTTTTAACATCAATTAACTTAAGGTCTCTTATATGAAATAAAGTTGTTTTCTAAATTTTAAAGGTTAATATATTTTGTAATATACATTATATTTTTTTATTAATTATTATTTACTCATAATAATTTTTCTTATACTTTTAATATATAATTATTTAGGAATATAATTATTGCAAATAATGAGTTGCCATTATGATTTTAGTTTTAAAAAGGTAGCTAACTAAATTTTAATAACTAATATATAAATTAGAATTGTTTTGTAACATTAATTAATTAAAGATCTCTTATATGTAATAGAATTGGTAACAAAATAATAATTAATTAATATATATATATATATTAAAATATATTTTTATATTAATTATTATTTACTCATAATATTTTTAGTATATATTTATGTAGAGATTAAAGTTGAGTAAAAACTTAAACTAAAATCCTTAATATGATTTTTAAGTTAAAATTTATTATATGACTAATTAACCAAAAGACTTGTAAAAATAAAATTGTTGCAGAAGAATAAGTTAATTCTAAAGTTTGTATGACTATGAAAAGAGTTTTAATAACATTATATAGGAGTACAAAAAGTGTTTTACTTTTAGTTAAATTTTAGGCATATACCAAAGACCAAAGACCAAAAAAATAAAGTTTTGTCTTATTATAGATTTACTAAGACAAAGACCAAAACAATAATTTTGAATTTTTTCAGAAGAGTAAAATAATAAAGTTTTGTCATTCAGATGTTTCAGATATATTAATTATCAAACAGCTTTTTTCATTTAGATTCAGATTCAGCTCATTCAAATTGAGATTCATTCAATTTTTATCAAACACCCCCTAAATGTCTCGTGAGAAACACGGGTTGTGTTTTAAATAAATTATTTTTAATTTTTAATTTATTTTATGTAGTGATTATAAAATATATTTTTAAAATTGACTTACTACTATTATTAGAATGACTATAAATTATCCTAAAAAATGAATGACTACATATCACATATTGAGTCTTACTAATGTGATTATTTTGTTATTTTTAATTTAATATTAAGTTTTCATATAGTTTCAAAATTTAATATTTAGTTTTTATAATGAAACCTTCCTATTTATATATGTGTTTTTAATTAGAGTTCAAAGTTGAGTGAAAACTTAAAAATCTAAACGTAGTGTTTAATTAAGTCATACTATGTTGTATAATTAATTAGCTAAATATTTTTTATAAAAAAAAATTGTAAAATAATAATGTGACGTTCCCAAAATAGGTATACACCACACCCATTCTGAGTCGCCAAATACATGGTACAGAAATCAAACTACAACTTCAATAATACATTTGTCGTGCAAAATACGACAACACATACTGTGAGTTTAAATACAAATATTGTCTTCTAGACAATATCCACACTCAAATAAGTCCTCATTACAATTATTCATACACTATTTTACAGAAATAGTGAGGACTGCTAAAAACATCTTTCTAGAACCATCACTCCATACCCCGACTCGATCATGCTATGTTCTCACCTCTTGAGAAGAAAAATGGAACCAAAAAGGAAAAGGATGAGCTCAACTAGCCCAGTAAAGAATATTATGACTAAGATAATATACAATAAATTATCATTAGTCTTCAACAGGGAAAAATCTGATAGAATATAATGTACAACAAGTTTTAGATCAACAACCTGCAATGAAACAACAATCCATTAGAAGAGTCAAGTAGAGAATGAGTTCTACTATCTTCTAAGATTTAAAAGTCCATCATCAATATTTTATCCCTGTAACAATAATTAATATACATCTTTAATCAAATATTCATCTTTGCACTACAAGCCAAATATATTCATTTGTATCACCAGTTGGTCATGTTCATCTCAACACCTGTTCATCTTTGCACTACGGGCCAAAGATATTCATTTAATATCACCAGTTGGTCATATTCATCTCAACACCTATTCATCTTTGCACTACGGGCCAAAGATATTCAGTAATATCATCATTTAGAACTTAGGATGATGAAAAATATTTTAAAGAAAAACGAATCCAAAGTGAGACAAAAAGGACACATATTAGAAATTAGTATAATGCTTTATCCAAGATCAATAATACTTCATAATAGCCAATTGTGAAGCAGAATAAATAAAGATCAAAACATGGATACAATCAAAGATAGCAACCATAAAAGATATCTAGAAGAAAAAGAGAAAATTTTATTTTTCGGTGAATAGTGCCGTATTCGTGAATAGTGCCGTATACGTGAATAATGTCGTATACGTGAATAGTAACCCCGACACAAAAAGTTCCAAATTTGATTAAAAAGTTCACCAATATTTCGGCATAATGATATTGAAGAAAATAATATCATTTAAGAAGAAAATAACACCCCTTACCTCAAAATAACCGTACTTCTGACTGAAATACTTGATATAGTGCTGAAGGAACTTGCACCGTATAACAACACTCAAGTATCAAAATACTCACAAGAATACGCTCGATAATATAGAGAGAGAAAGAGAAAAAACTTTATTTCTGGTGTGATTTTCAATTCTAACTTAGCCCTCTATTTATAGGAAAATGTTAGCACGTCGAAGCAGACTTGACCTGCTACCTGATGGCTTTACCTGCTACTATTGCCACCCACCACATTTGAAAATTTAATTGATCACATTTCTCACCAACCAATTCTAGAATTTTCCAAAATATTTTATCATTTAAACAATAATCAGAAACTTTAACAATTCATAGAAAATAGCCCTTTTATCAGAAAAATACGAATTTTATGTCCATTCCACACGAAAATCGAATTCTCTACAACTTTACAGAAGAAAGTTTTTCCAAATTCCAAACAGAAAATATCTGAAATCCACAAACGGATGATTTTTAACACCTCCAATCTGACAAAATACTGATAAAACATCTCAGCATTAATTCTTTCATTAATAACCATATAAAATAAATAAATCCATCATTTATATCCACATCAAATAAATATTTCCTTATCATATAAATCAATAATTAATTATTCCCAAATAATATTACGAATCATAATTATGATGATAAAGTAGCTCCTCAGAAAGAGGGGCTTTCCAATAAGGATTTCTCCTTCTTGGCCGCATGATTAGATGACCAAACCTCTCCTCGATGTAACTTTTTAGACATTACCAATAATGCTATCTAATAATATTATTCAAATAAAATGAATTATTGATCCGATAATGGGAAATATCATGCAAGGACAATTATTAAAATAACAATAATATAAACTATCAACGCAACTATTATTGAATCAATAAAATAAAATATTGAACAATAACTACTGTAACAATTATTGAGTAGTGCCTTCTTACGTAAGAATCAATAATTCAAAATACATCGCAATACCGGTAAGTTATTGTGAAACCACGCCAGACATTCGTATTTTAACCACCGAATATTCCAACAAAGGTTAACGGTAACAATTACGCCGTTATTCATAAAAACTCAAACTTGTCATTTTCTTCATACGACAGTTATTCCGTTATGGGGCCCTCAATTGACTGCGCCGTCGTACGGATATTCCTGACAAAAATAATATTCCAAGACCAAACGAATATTCCCCGACAAAAGGAATATTTTATAACCACTTGCTTATTTTGCAAAATTTGCACATTTCACCCATAACCAAAGTATTATATCAAATTAACTCCTTTTTATTTCAAGATAATAAATAGAGAAAATTCAATTTTATTTATAAAAAGCTGGGGTCTTACAACCTCCCCTCCTTATGAAATTTCGTCCTCGAAATTGACGTGACGCACTGTGTGTTTGAACAGTGAGGTACCTCGCTTTTATTTTCGATCCAACTCCCAGGTCATTTCTTCAATAGCATGGTTCCTCCACAAAACCTTAACTTGTGGTATAACCTTTGTGCGTAGGACATGCTCTTTCCTATCCAAGATCTTAATAGGTATCTCCTCGTGCGTTAAATCTTCGGCTATCTCATCTGTGTGATGCCCCCAAAATAGGTATACATCACCCATTCTAAGTCGTCAGATATCACATTATAAAAATCAAATACCAACTTCATTTATACAACTGTTGAACTGTCGTATAGAATACGACCACAGTTAACTGTGAGTTTTAATACAATAATGTATCATAGACAGTATCAAACTCAAATTATTACAATGCCATATAAAATACAACAACAAATATTTCAAGACCCCAAAGAAGATTACTATCTTGTTTATTCTAATGAGGTGTACTTTTGACGCTTTCAAAGTCGGGTTCTCATCACCCTATTGTTGTTCGCCAAAATCAATTATTATGTGACGTATAAAATACGACACAAACATCTTAGGTCTTCAATACAATTATCTGTTGCATGTCATGCCGTTCTATAATGTATTATCCCCGCTCGACCTAGCTATACTCTTATTACCTGAAAGGAATTATGAAGTAAAAGGGTGAGCACAACTAGCCCAGTAAAGAATATCATGTCTAAGATAATTAATTTATCAACAGCCTTCATCAGAATAAATCAGAGAGTTAGAACATATGGTATATAATAAAAAAATTCAACCATAATTGCAGCGGAATCAACAATCCATTAGAAGAGTCAAGTAGAACATAATGTCTACTCTCTCCTTCAAATTAAAAGTCCATCGTTAATATTTCATTCCTGTAATACTCATCAATAATTCTTCGTTGTACCCAAGACAAAGAGAACTTTCATCACTTGAACCACTAAAGATTATAATTAAGTTCACAATTCATATTTATAATCATGTAAATCAACAGTTTCTCCTTGCCACAAAGGATTAATAGAATGTTTACTCAATATCCTTACCCCAAAGGCTGAAGATATTCAAATGTAATAACAATGATCATACCAATCAGTTGTCTATCTTTGCACTACGGGCCAAAGATATTCAACTATAAAACCAATGGTCATGATCATACCAATCAATTGTCTCGTCGATTTACTACTACCAAAGACATTCAATCGTTAACTAATGGTCATGATCCTGCCAATCACATCATTGAATTATCCATGCACTACGGCCAAGGATATTCATTAGTATCACTAGTGGTCATGATCATGTCATACACCTGTCCATCTTCGCACTACGGGTCAAAGCTATCAAACAACAGATCATCTTTGCACTACATGCCAAAGATATTCAACAACATATCATCTTTGCACTACAGGCCAAAGACATACAACTGTAAAACCAATAACCAACATTGATACCAATTGTGATGCCCCCAAAATAGGTCCACACGACCCATTCTGAGTCGCCAGATATCACACTATAAAAATCAAATACAAACTTCATTTATACAACTGTTGAATCGTCAAATGCGAGTATTTATTAATAGTTAATCGTGAGTTTTAATACAATATTGTCTCGTAGGCGATGATCCAAACTCAAATTGTTACAATGCCATATAAAATACAATGAAGAATATTTTAAGACCCTAAAGAAGAACGAAAAGATTCCTATCATATTCATTCTAATGAGGTGCACTTTTGACGCTTTAAAAGTCGGGTTCTCATCACCCTATTGTTGTTCGCTAAAATCAATTATTAAGTGACGTATAAAATACGACACACACACATCTTAGGTCCTCAATACAATTATCTGTTGCAAGTCATGTCATTTTATAATGTATTAAGAAACTTCGACAGTCTCGGACCGTCACACTATTTCCATGTTATCCCCGCTCGACCCAGCTACACTCTTATTACCTGAAAGGAATTATAAAGCAAAAGGGTGAGCACAACTAGCCCAGTAAAAAATATCATAACTAAAGATAATTAAATTATCAATAGCTTTTGTCAATAATAAATCAGAGATTTAGAACATATGGTAGATAATAAAAGTTTTCAACCATAATTGCAGCGGAATCAAGAATCCATTAGAAGAGTCAAATAAAACATAATGTATACTATCTCCTCTATGTTAAAAGTCCACCAATAATGTTTTATCCCTGTAACATCAATCAACAGTTCCTATTCACAATCATATAAATAACTTATAATCATAATTGTGGTTTCAAATTCCTTTTCTCATCCAGGACGAAGATAATTTACATCACATATCTTTACCTGAAACATCAAAAATCATGGTTATACCAAATCACAATTCCTGCTTATAATCATACTAATAAATTCATCTTTGACTACTACTACCAGATATACAAACAGATAACTAAAAATCAACAGTTCATCTTTGCACTACTGAGCCAAAGATATACAATCAGAAACCAATAATCTTTGAGACTCGACAATAAGATCGTGACCACGAATTATCCATTCACTACGGGCCAAGGATATTCGTGTTTTTCCATTACTGATCATGATTATATCGAATAATCCTCGGTCATAATCATACCAAGTCCATCTATGCACTACTACCAAAGATGACTTTTACCACATCCATAAATTAATATTTCATCATCGAGACTCGACTTAATAATTAATCCACATCATCAAATCATCCCCGCACTACAGGGCGCCAGGATATTCTTTAAGATCACAACCACAAATTATCCATGCACTACGGGCCAAAGATAATCGTGTTTTCATCAATCTATCCCCGATCATGCCATAAAACAATTCATCTTTGCTCACTTGGCCGAAGAGAATCCATAGCCATAATCATACCAAAAACTGTCCATCAATGCACTACGGGCCAATGAGGACTTTTACCACATCATTTGTAACATTACGGTCATGATTATACCGAATAATCCCTGGTCATAATCATACCAAGTCCATCTATGCACTACAGGCCACAAATGACTTTCAACATAATATAAACAATTCCAACATAATAACAAAGAATGAAATAACAGAAGAAGATCACCATGCATGCGATAGAGACCGCACAGACAGGTTATTCCCAACAGAATAATAAATGCGGAATAATAATTAATGGAACCAGTCCCACAGAAAACGCATGCATGTGATATTCCGGCGTAATAATAAATGCGAAATAATAAATATTGGAACCAGGTCCGGTGAAATTCACACTGACAGGATATTCCGACAGAATAATAAATGCGGAATAATAAAAGAAGATCACCAAGTATTGGGTAAACCGAATATATAGGTCATTCCACCAAATATAGGGTAAACCACACATACAGGTTATTCCAACAGAATAATAAATGCGGAATAATAAAAGAAGATCACCAAGTATTGGGTAAACCACATATACAGGTCATTCCACCAAGTATAGGGTAAACCGCGCATACAGGTTATTCCAAAAGAATAATAAATGCGGAATAATAAAAGAAGATCACCAAGTATTGGGTAAACCGCATATCTGGTCATTCCACCAAGTATAGGGTAAATCATGCATCAAGTTATTCCAACATAATAATAAAGAATGGAATAACATAAGGATTTCACCAAGTATAGGTATATGTGTGGCCCCCAAAATAGGTATACACAACACCCATTCTGAAGTCGCCAAATACATGGTGCAAGAAGCAAACTACAACTTCAATAATACAAATGTCGTGTGAAATACGACAATATATAATGTGAGTTTAAATATAATATTGTCTTCTAGACAATATCCACACGCAAATAAATCCCCATCATATTTATTGATACATCATTTTACAAAATGGTGAGGACTACTAAACAACTCTCTCTAGAACCTTCATTCCATACCCGACTAGTACTGCGTTACATTCTCGCCTCCCGAGAAGAAAAATGGAACAACAAGGAAAAGGGTGAGCTCAACTAGCCCAATAAAAGAATACTATGACTAAGATAATATACAACAAATTATCGTTAGTCTCCAACAGGAAAAATCGATAGAATACAATAGACAACAAGTTTCGGATCAATATTCGCAGCGAAATAATAATTCATAGAAGAGTTACGTAGAGAATGAAATCTACTATAATCTATGAATTCAACAAATCCATCATCAATATTTTATCCTCGTAACATCAATCAATATTCTTCTCAAATCAAATATTCATCTTTGCACTACAGTGCCAAAGATATTCATCAATCCATTATGTTCATCTCAACACTGCTCATCTTTGCACTAAAGGCCAAAGATATTCATCGATCGGTCATGTTCATTTAAACACTGCTTCATCTTTGCACTACAGCCAAAGATATTCTTCAAAATCATTCATCTTTGCACTACAAAGCCAAAGATATTCAATAATATCATCATTTAAGACCGAGGATGATGAAAAATATTTTAAAGAACGAATCCAAAGTGGAACAAAATGACAAGGATTAAGGATTAAGGATTCGTACTTTGTTTTATCCATGTCCAACAATACCTCAAAAATAATCATAGTGGTGTAAAATTCAAGAATGATCAAAACATGGATACAATCAAAGCTAGTATCCGTAATAGATATTTTGACGAAAAGAAGAAATTTTATTTTTCTATGAATAGTGCCGAGATACGTGAATAGTCTTAGATATACATGAATAGTCCGTATATCGTGAATAGTAACTCAGACACCAAAAGATAGAAATTCCACAAAAACATCTTCACGCTTCATGAATAGTACTCGTGAATAAGAACTCATGAATAGTAACTCGTGAATAGTAACTCATGAATAGTAACCCCGACATGAAAAAGTTCCAAATTTGATAAAAACTTCAGATCAACATTTCAAAGATAATGATATTGAAGAAATAATATCATTACTGAAAAAATAATATCCCTTACCTCAAAGAATCAAGATTTCTTGGAAGGAAAGATCTAAGTGATCTTTGAATGAAACTTGTCTTTGAACAAAGAACTCTCAAAGTATCTAAATACTCACAAAATACGCTTCGATAATATAGAGAGAAAGAGAGAAAACTTTGTTTCGGTGTGATTTTCAATTCTAACTTAGCCCTCTATTTATAGGAAAATGTTAGCCGTCAACCAGCGGACTTGACTTGCTACACGATGGCTTTACACTCGCTACTATTGCCACCCACCACATTTGAAATAAAATTCAGCACATTTTTTCACCAACCACAAGTGGGGCCCACCAATTCTAGAATTTTCCACCAAAATCATTTATAACCTAATTTACGAATCACCACCTCTTAAAATTCATAATAAATTATACGCTCATTTTAACGGTTCAAAATTTGTGGACATATACTTAACTTATATATGTATAACATATCCAAAAATTACAACGATCCAACGGTCGGATTAAATATTATAACTCACACAATAAAAAGTCGTAATAACACCAATTTGATCTTTTAATACCTCCAATCCGACAAAAATACAAATAAAACATCTCAAAGATTAATTCCTTCATTAATAACCACATAAATAAATCCATCATTTATATTCATATAAAATAAATATTTCCTTATCATATGAATCAATAATTAATTATTCACAAATAATATTACGTAATCACATTTATAATGACCAGTCGTTTCCTCGTGAAAGAGGGGCTTTTCAATAAGGATCTCTCTCTATCTTGCGCGCAATTAGGTGACCAAACCTCTCCTTAGACGTAACTTTCTAGACATTGCCAATAATGTTATCTAATAATATTATTCAAATAATATGAATTATTGATCCGATAATGGAAATCTCAGGCAATGACAATTATTGAAACAACAATAATATAAAATACCAACGCAAAGAATTATTGAATCAATAAAATAAACTATTGAGCAAGAATTCTCGTAACAATTATTAAGTAGTGCCTTCTTACGTAAGAATCAATAATTGATGCAATACTGCGTGCTACTTGTTCAACAACGCGTATTAGTGTGTTTTAACCACCGGTATTCCAACAATGATAATCTGTGATATAATTACGCCTGTTATTTTTAAACAACTTATATTTGTCGCTTTCCTCATCCAATCGCTTTCAAGTTATGGGGCCCACACATATTACTGTGGTCGTATTTAATATTCTCGACAAAGATTTAATATTCCACGACCAAACGAATATTCCCGATAAAAATGAATATTTTATAACCACTTGCTTATTTTGAAATATTTATGATTTAACCCTTAACTATCCACATTAATTAAATCAACCCTTACTATTTCAAAATAATAAATAAAGGAAATTCCTTTTATTTAAAAAAATTTGGTCTTATACAGATGTCATGATACAAGTTATTCCAATGTAATAAATAAGAATGGAATAATGTAATTTCTCTTCATGAATAAGAAAGAATAACACCCCTTATGGGTACAACAAATAATATCCCTTACAAAGTATTTAAAAATTTTGCAAAGTATGCAAGTTGTTATATAATATTCGATTGGTCGGGGAATATTCTTTTTGTCGGGGAATATTCGTGCATTTACGACAATAATCATTGGTGGACCCACAACGTAAGAACCGTCGTAGTTAGAAAAACAACAAAAATATTTTATGAAAATAACTACGGAGGTTTTACCATTGATCTTTGTTGAACTACCCTAGTAAAAAATACGATGAATACGCGTGGTTGCATAAGAGCACACTGGTATTGATGCTTATGTGATAAGTCACTCGGTTATACCGCATTATTGCGCAGATGGTTGTTGCATCATATCTCTCATATTATTGATTCGCTTATTGTCACGATGATCATTATGCATAATATGTTATTTTATTAAATCGATAATTGAGACGACAAAGTTATTCATATTATTAAATTGCAATATTTACAATGTCTAGAAAGTTACACAAGGTAGAGGTTTGGTCACCTAATCAAGCGCCATAGGAAGAAATCCTTATTGAAAGCCCCTCTTCCCAGGGAACAACACGGTTGTTAAATATCAGTGAGTTATGATATTAATGATGATTAAGTTCATGTTAATTAAAGATGAATTTGATAGTTTCATTGTGTTGGGATTATTTGTGTTAATAGAAATTGACATCTATTCCGATGATAATTGATGTCTGGAGGTTATATTGTTCAATTGGGTATTCGGGACACTTTTTGTGTCGGAATTACTATTCACGGGTTACTATTTACCAAAATTACTATTCACTCTAGTATTGCTTACTCGAGTATTTGGGACACTTTTTGTGTCGGAGTTACTATTCACAAGTTACTATTCATAGGTTACTATTCACCAAAATTACTATTCACTCTAGTATTCTTCACTCGAGTATTTGAGACACTTTTTGTGTCGGAGTTACTATTCACCGAAATTACTATTCACTCTAGTATTGTTCACTCGAGTATTTGGGACACTTTTTGTGTCGGAGTTACTATTCATGAGTTACTATTCACGAGTTACTATTCATGAGTTATTATTCACGAGTTACTATTCACGAGTTACTATTCACCTGATTACTATTCACTCTATTATTGTGCATTCGGGTATTTGAGTACAATATTATTCCATGCGGAGATGTGCTAATTTTTCAGACCGTTGGTTGAATGAATCAATATGGACCGCTAGTAGAATGTTATAATAGTGAATCAATATGGATCGATGGTTTAAAGGTTAGAATAGTGAATCAATATGGGTCGCTGGTTTAAAGTTTTAATAGTAAATCAGTATGGACCGTCGCTTTAAGTTTTAATAGTAAATCGATCTGGATCGTTCGTTTAAAAGTAAATTGATCTGGACCGTTCATGAATTAGTTACTATTCAATCCATTTTCTATAAATAGAAGCCTATTCCTTCATTATTTCTTACGAATTCACTGAAACTCCAGAGAGAGAAATTATAGAGAGAAAGAAGAAGAGTATTCTGCTACTTCACTACTTTGATATCCAGTGTCTTTTACGGTAAGGGGTGTTATTCTTTCTTCATGAAGAGAACTTCATTATTCCATTCTTTATTATTCTCGTGGAATAACTCAGTAAAAGTGGCATACCCTATACATAAGTCAGATACGTGGCATACCCTATACTTGGTGAAATCCTTATGTTATTCCAATCTTTATTATTCTGTTGGAATAACCTGTAAAAGTGGTATACCCTATACATAACCTGTATACGTGGCATACCCTATACTTGGTGAAATCCTTATGTTATTCCATTCTTTATTATTCTCATGGAATAACTTTGTAAAAGTGGCATACCCTATACATAACCTCGTGATAATGCAGCATACCCTATACTTGGTGAAATCCTTATGTTATTCTATTCTTATTTATTCATTGAATAACTCAGATACTGCAGACATACCCTATACTTGGTGAAATCCTTATGTTATTCCATTCTTTATTATTCATTGGAATAACTCAGATGCTCATGTGCTTTACCTATACTTGGTGGAATGACTTTGAGTATGCTGGTTTACCCAATACTTGGTGATCTTCTTCATTATTTCATTCTTTATTATTATGTTGGAATAACTTTTGTTTATGCTTAATCTGCATACTTAGTGAAATTCTTTTATTATTCCATTCTTTATTATTCGTTTAATATCCTCGCTTGTGAATTTCACCGACGACACCGGTTCCATATTTATTATTCCGCATTTATTATTCTGTTGGGAATAGCCTGTCTGTGCGGTCTCTATCGTATACATGGTGAATCCTTCTGTTATTCCATTCTTTATTATTCTGCTGGAATAACTTGTCTATGTGGATTGCCACATGCATGGTGAATGATCCTTTGTATTCATCCTTTATTAAATTGTGGAAATGATCTGTATACGTGGATTATCGCATGGCGGGTGAAAATCCATTTGCAGTTTCATATATTCTTTATTATACTCAGTTGGTTAAAGTTTTGACTTTGATACTCCATGAAATTAGTGGAATATCCTTGATATTTGCGCTTTCATCCAAAGATCTTTTCATGAAAATATTCTTCTGAGAATTCTTGACTTTTACTTTACAAAGAAGTATCATGTTGACAATTTGGATATTATTAGTTCCTGGATAAATTAATTCTTGAACTTGTTTTATTGAATTCTTATAACATTGTCATCATCCTCATGTTTATATTATGTTGAAAGTCATCTTTGGCTTACGTGCATAGATGGACTTAGTATGATTATGACTAGGGATCATTCGGTATAATCATGAACTGTGATGTTATAAGTGATGTGGGAAAAGTCCTCAGTGGTCTGTAATGCATTGATGGACAGTTTTTGGTATGATTATGACCAGAGATTATTCGGTATAGTCATGACCGTTGATGATTTAATGAAAATCTTTGACCGTGGTACAGGGATGATTAGATGTGGTGGTTTATTTATTAAGCTGAGTCTCAGCGATAAAAATTGATGAAAACCTTTTAAAACATAAAAGATAGTAGACTTTATTCTCTACTCAACTTTTTAATGGATTGATATTCATTCACGCATTAAACTTGATGTCTATTGTATATTATCAGTTTAACATTGTTGAAGACTAATGATAATTTATTCTGTATTATCTTAGTCATAATATTTCTTACTAGGCTAGTTGAGCTCACCCTTTCTTTCAATGTTCTCTTCAGAAAATGAGAATATAGTTGGGACGAGTCGGGGAAAGGAGTGATGGTCCAGAAGATAGCATTAGTAGTCCTCACTATTCTGTTAAATAGTGTGACAATAAATGTAATGAGGACTCCTTGAGTATGGATATTGTCTAGATGACAATATTCCTATTAGAACTCTCAGTTTATGTATTGTCGTATGTTACACGATATTTGTATAATTAAGTTTGTATTTGTATTTTGTACCATGTATTTGGCGACTCAAGATGGGTGATGTATACCTAATTTTGGGGGCGTCACACATACAACTGTAAAACCAATAACCAACAAAGATAATAAAGAATGGAATAATAAAAGAATTTCACCACGTATGCGAAGATTGCATGTAGACAAGTTATTCCAAATAATAATAAAGAATGGAATAACAACGGAAATCACCATGCATGCAGACTTGTGATGTAGATGTTATTCCAATGTAATAATAAATAATCTAACCAGTCCCACAGCGTAAAACGCATGCATGTGATATTCCAATGTAATAATAAAGAACCGAATAACAACAGACTTCACTAGGTATACGGAATCCATGCGTATACAAAGTTATTCCAACAAAATAATAAAAATGGAATAACAACAGACATCACCAGTATACTGTAATCACGTATACAAAAGTTATTCCAATGTAATAATAAAGAATTGAATAACAATGAGATAAACCGGTGTATACTGTAATTGCGTGTATACAGTTATTCCAATGTAATAATAAATGGAACCAGTCCAAAGGTAAACACACGAGACAAGATATTCCAATGTAATAATAAATGCGAAATAATAAATATTGGAACCAGTCGTGAAATTACACCGACGGATATATTCGACGTAATAATAAATGCGGAATAATAAAAGAAGATCACCAAGTATTGGGTAAACCGTATATACAAAGTCATTCCACCAAGTATAGGGTAAACCACAGATACAAAGTTATTCCAATGTAATAATAAATGCGAAATAATAAAAGAAGATCACCAAGTATTGGGTAAACCGCATATACTGTGTCATTCCACCAAGTATAGGTAAACCACAGATACAAGTTATTCCAATGTAATAATAAATGCGAATAATAAAAGAAGATCACCAAGTATTGGGTAAACCGTATATATAGGTCATTCCACCAAGTATAGGTAAAAATCACAGATACAAAGTTATTCCAATGTAATAATAAATAATGGAATAACAATAGACTTCACCAGGTATACGGTAATCCGCGTATACAGGTTATTTCAACAGAATAATAAAGAATGGAATAACTGAAGTTCTTTTCATGAATAAGAAAGAATAACACCCCTTACGGGTACAACAAATAATATCCCTTACTATAATAATATCCCTTTACCTTAAAAAGAAAAGTACCCCGACTGGTGGTGCGAGGATATACTCAAAGAAAACTTGCACTATGCTCAAAGCTTTCTTAAACTTTAAAGAAATACGCTCAAGATAGAAGAAGAACTCTCTCTATAGTTTCTCTCTCTAGAGTTTCAATGAATTCGTAAGAAATAATGAAGGAATGAGCTTTTATTTATAGAAGAATGAAATGCATAGTAACTAATCCATGAACGGTCCAGATTGATTTACTTTAATCGGACGGTCCATATTTAAAGAAAAATCTTTTAAAATAAAATATAATATATTCTAATTATTGCCCAATAAAACAAATAATTTTATAAAAGTATTTTGTTTTATATAAAAAGATTTTACTATGCAACCCTATGCATAATAAAATATAATATATTCTATTTATAGAATAACTTTAATAAAGTATTCTATTTTATATAAAAAGATTTTACTATGCAAAATACTATGCATAATAGAATATAATATATTCTATTTATAGAATAACTTTATAAAAGTATTCTGTTTTATATAAAAAGATTTTACTATGCAAAATACTATGCACAATAGAATAAAATATATTCTATTTATAGAATAACTTTATAAAAGTATTCTGTTTTATATAAAAAGCTTTTCTATTATAATTTCAACCAACGGTCTGAAAAATTAGTACATCTCTTCATGGAATAATATTGTACCCAAAAATGATTTGGACCGAAAATAAGTATGTTGTTCGGGTGAATATTAACCCGTGAATAATAACCCATGAATAGTAACTCTGACACAAAAAGTGTCCCAAATACTCGAGTGGACAATTCTAGAGTGAATAGTAATTTGGGTGAATAGTAACTCGTGAATAGTAACTCTGACACAAAAAGTGTCCCAAATACCCAAGTGAATAATACTAGAGTGAATAGTGACCAGGGATTTTATGACAACTTGTTTACTTTGAAAAAAAATTTCGCATATCATCCTTAACTTTAAATTTTTATCAATTTAACCATTTATCAAAATAGAAAAATTGAATACTTTTATTTCATAAAATTCGGGGTCTCACAATCTGGTTCTAATGCAAAAATATGGTTCGGGTCGTCCACATATTTATGTAACATCGATACGTGAAAAATGTTATGAACACACGACATACATAGCGTTAAGGCGAGTCTATAGGCCACAGTTCCTACTCGATCGAGGATTTCAAATAAATCGAAGGTTTGAACTTTCTTCTCTTCATCGACTCTTACTTCTAGAATAACGCTTTCTTGCACCTTCTTCTTTATATTCATCAGTTTTGGTGTGTAGCTTGAGCGGCTTTAACGTTATCGATTAAAGTCGATTCTACTCGTATATCATCACGTGAGTCCCTTAGAGTCTTTAACTCTATCTTTATTATTTGTAAATTGTACAAAACGGGTCTTTGTGTTAACAACATCACACTCGTATTCGCGTACGATCTTCTACTCAACGCGTCAGCTACCACGTTCACTTTTCCAGGATGATATGGTCAGAACATGTGCCGAAATGAGTCTCCTCTTGAGTTCTTGGAAAATCTTCTCGCATTCCTCGCTCCATACGAATTTTATATCTTTTCGAGTCAGCTAAGTTAAGAAAGTAGCAATTTGAGAAAATCCTTCCACGAATCTTCGATAGTAACCAGCTAAGCCTAGAAAGCTAGATATTTCGATTACTGACTTAAGTTGCTCTCAACTGTGACTCATATCCCAATCTTGGATATTACATCACAATGGCACCTATCGTTTTACCCCCAAACAATTATAGTGTCCCCTACGAAGAGTCTGGCTTTGGTGCATTCCACAAAGGAAGTCACCTGATAGAGGCTCGGGTACCAACTCTTGTACTTTGGTTTTTAACTCCTGAAGTTCAAATAGGAGCCATTCGATATGAGATTTTAGAAATGGGTTTTGTATCAGTTTCAAAGTTGATACAAAATTCAATATCACGCTCTGGGGGTATGCCAGGAAATTCTTCAGGAAATACGTCAAGAGATTTACTAACAACAGAAATATCATTCAAATCTAACGTATTTTTGTTTAAATACATGAAATGGCTAAGAAAGCTTGACATCCATTTTTCAATAAATGAATAGCTTTATGGCTAGATAAGAAAGTGTTTGACTTCAATGGTTTGGTTTCTTGAATTCGCATAACAGGTTAGTTAGGAATATGAAAACTAACAACCTTATGAAAACAATCAATTTTGGCATGATGAGTGTTTAACCAATCAATTCCTAAAATCACATCAAAAGCAAGTATCTTTAAAGAGATAAGATCAACTGGTAATGTGATACTGCCAACTTGGATTAAGCAAGATTTATAAACCGTGGATGTAACGAAAGTTTCTCCTAACGGAGTCTCCACTGATAAATCAAAGTCTAATTTATCTGGAGTCAAGTTTAAACATTGAGCATAAGCAGGAGAGATAAAAGAATGGGTAGAACCGATATCTAATAAGGTATAGATTTTGCCAGAATTTATAATTAACTAACACGTGATACCTTCATTCGGGTTCCTCGCGTTTTGGGCAGTCACGACAAATGCTCTTCCAGAAACCATCGACTTCGTTTTGTCCGTATCCTCCTTTGGTGCCACTGTCCCAGATGGACTTGATTTTGCTACAGGACAAAATCAAGCTATGTGGCCGTTTTTTCCACAACTAAAACATACCTTGGAAGGCTTTAAACAATTTGGACTTATATGTCCCTCTTCTCCGCATCTGTAGCATCTAACTGGCGGTCGTACTCCTCCCTTAAAATTTATTACTGTTGGTGCTGCTGCCGACGTCTTCCCGTCATAGTTAAATCTTCTCTTCTTGAAATTTCCACTTGACTCACCTCTCCTATTATCATAGCCACAATTACCACCAGAGTGGTTTCCACTTTTGTCAGTATTTTTCCCTCCTCGCTGGTTATCATCGCTCCGATGACTACTGTCACCGGTATGACCCTAGTTATGGTCCCTCAGTTGAGTATACTCATTATCTCGTTCTAATAATTGAGCCCTGTTGACAACATCTGAATACAGAGAAAATTTATTTGAGATAAGGTATTGACAAATCTCGGGTTTTAGACCTCTTAGAAACATCCGTGTCATACGTTCCTCATTTTCTACCAAATGAGGTGCAAACCTGGATAACTCTGCGAACTTCGCCTCGTACTAAGACACCGTCATGTTGTTCTGTTCTAGTCTAATAAACTCTAACTCCTTCATATGACGAATACTTTCAGGAAAGTACTTGTCATTGAACAGTTTCTGAAATTTTTCCCAAGACATGTTGAGTGCGGCTGACTGGGTACGCTTCACGGATTCCCACCAGTAATCTGCCTCTCCACGGAACATAAAGGTGGCGAATGGAACCTTTTGTTCCTCCGTGCATCCCAAGACATCGAATATCCTGGTAATTTGCTTGACCCATGTTTCCGCCTTTAATCGGATCGGGCTTTCCCGTAAATCTGTGGTCCCAACTCCTCGAATCGCTTGGTTGCGTGATGCATCATAGCGTTGCCATCATTTCCACCCGTATTTTGTACACGAGTCTCCCTCGTCTGATTTTGTATGAACTGCAAAAAGCTCCTAAACATTTCATTATTCATCGTTTGCTCGGTAGTGTTGTTTACAAGAGGAATATTGCCTTCCTGTTGCACACTCTCCTGGATTGTGACTAAAGGTTGTTCCACAGTCTCATACACTCCATTGTTAACGTTCTCAGCAGACATCTTAAATACTGCCATAAAACAAGGGTTAATTTAAACAAATTAACATATCACATAATATCCCTATATTATGACCGACCAACAAATAAGCTTAGATAGGACACACTAGTGAAGGATTTACTCATCTCTCCCCTCCTAGTTCTATTCCCCGATCTCCGCCAGAGACCATATCCCTAAGCTTTGATACCAACTGTGATGCCCCCAAAATAGGTATACACCACACCCATTCTGAGTCGCCAAACACATGGTACAGAAAGCAAACTACAACTTCAATAATACATTTGTCGTGCAAAATACGACAACACATACTGTGAGTTTAAATACAAATATTGTCTTCTAGACAATATCCACATTCAAATAAGTCCTCATTACAATTATTCATACACTATTTTACAGAAATAGTGAGGACTGCTAAAAACATCTTTCTAGAACCATCACTCCATACCCCGACTCGATCCTGCTATGTTCTCACCTCCTAAGAAGAAAAATGGAACCAAAAAGGAAAAGGGTGAGCTCAACTAGCCTAGTAAAGAATATTATGACTAAGATAATATACAACAAATTATCATTAGTCTTCAACAGGGAAAAATTTGATAGAATATAATAGACAACAAGTTTTAGATCAACAACTCGCAATGAAACAACAATCCATTAGAAGAGTCAAGTAGAGAATGAGTTCTACTATCTTCTAAGATTTAAAAGTCCATCATCAATATTTTATCCCTGTAACAACAATCAATATACATCTTTAATCAAATATTCATCTTTGCACTACGGGCCAAAGATATTCATTTGTATCACCAGTTGGTCATGTTCATCTCAACACCTGTTCATCTTTGCACTACGGGCCAAAGATATTCATTTATATCACCAGTTGGTCATATTCATCTCAACACCTATTCATCTTTGCACTACGGGCCAAAGATATTCAGTAATATCATCATTTAGAACTTAGGATGATGAAAAAATATTTTAAAGAAAACGAATCCAGTGAGACAAAAGGACACATATTAGGAATTCGTATAACAGTTTATCCAAGATCAATAATACTTCATAATAGCCAATTGTGAAGCAGAATAAATAAAGATCAAAACATGGATACAATCAAAGATAGCAACCATAAAAGATATCTGGAAGAAAAAGAGAAAATTTCATTTTTCGGTGAATAGTGCCGTATACGTGAATAGTAACCCCGACACAAAAAGTTCCAAATTTGATTAAAAAGTTCACCAATATTTCTTGCATAATGATATCAAGAAAATAATATCATTTAAGAAGAAAATAACATCCCTTACCTCAAAATAACTTAGTACTTCCGATTGAATACTTGATATAGTCTCAAGGAACTTGCACCATATAAAGAACACTCAAGTATCAAAATACTCACAAGAATACGCCGATAATATAGAGTGAAAGAGAGAAACTTTGTTTCGGTGTGATTTTCAATTCTAACTTAGCCCTCTATTTATAGGAAAATGTTATGTAGTTGGCAGCAAGCACTTGACTCGCTACTGATGGCTTTACCTACTACTATTGCCACCCACCACATTTGAAAATTCAATTGAGCACATTTCTCACCAACCAATTCTAGAATTTTCCAAAATGTTTTATCATTTAAACAATAATCAGAAACTTTAACAATTCATAGAAAATAGCCCTTTTATCAGAAAAATACGAATTTATGTCCATTCCACACGAAAATTGAATTCTCTACAACTTTGCAGAAGAAAGTTTTTCCAAATTCCAAACAGAAAATATCCGAAATCCACAAACGGATGATTTTTAATACCTCCAATCTGACAAAATAATGATAAAACATCTCAAGGATTAATTCTTTCATTAATAACCATATAAAATAAATAAATCCATCATTTATATCCACATCAAATAAATATTTCCTTATCATATAAATCAATAATTAATTATTCCCAAATAATATTACGAATCATAATTATGACAACCAGTAGCCGCTCTCGGAAAGAGGGGGCTTTCCAATAAGGATTTCTCTCTATCTTGGCGTGCAATTAGATGACCAAACCTCTCCTTGACAGAACTTTTTAGACATTGCCAATAATGCTATCTAATAATATTATTCAAATAATATGAATTATTGATCTGATAATGGGAAATATTGTGCAGTGACAATGATTGAAACAACAATAATATAAACTATCAACACAACAATTATTGAATCAATAAAATAAAATATTGAACAAAGAATTCATCAGTAATAATTATCGAGTAGTGCATTCTTACGTAAGAATCAATAATTCAAAAATATCGCAATACTGGTGTATTTATCGTAAACCACGCAGCGACATCAGATTTTAACCACCGTGTATTCCAACGATGTTAATCTGGTAACAATTACGCTGTTATTCATAAATACTCAAACTTGTCATTTTTTTCATACGACAGTTATTCCGTTATGGGGCCCTCAATTGACTGCGCCGTCGTACGGATATTCTCGACAAAAAGAATATTCCAAGAACAAACGAATATTCCCCGACAAAAGGAATATTTTATAACCACTTACTTATTTTACAAAATTTACACATTTCACCCATAACCAAAGTATTATATCAAATTAACTCCTTTTTATTTCAAGATAATAAATAGAGAAAATTCAATTTTATTTATAAAAAGCTGGGGTCTTACAAATAAGATATGATCATGATTTTAGTTTTAAAAGGTAATTAAATTTTAATTAGTAATATATAAGTCAAGAATTTTTTAACATTAATTAACTTAAAATCTATATTAAATAAAGGTGTTTACTAAGTTTTAATTATTAATGTATTTTGTAATATATGTTATAATTTTTTATATTAATTATTATTTACTACTAATAATAATTTTCTTATATTTTTAATATATAGTTATTTAGGAATATATAGTTGCCATTATGATTTTAGTTTTAAAAGTTAGTTAATTAAATTTTAATAACTAATATATAAGTTAGAATTTTTTTTATAACATTAATTAACTAAAGGTCTCCTATATGTAACTAAAATAATAATTACTATCTCTGTCCCATAATAAGTGATTTTTTAGCTTAAATTACACATACCAATACATAAGCTGGCAAAAATACTGTGACGCCCCCAAAATTAGGTATTCATCACCCATTTTGAGTCGCCAAATACATGGTACAAACTACAAATACAAACTTAATTATACAACTGTCGTGTAATATACGACAATACATAAACTGAGAGTTCTAATAGGAATATTATCATCTAGACAATATCCATACTCAAGGAGTCCTCATTACATTTATTGTCACACTATTTAACAGAATAGTGAGGACTACTAATGCTATCTTCGGACCATCACTCTTTTCCCCGGCTAAGTCCCCATTATATTCTCATTTCAAGAGAACGGTGAAAGAAAGGGTGAGCTCAACAAGCCCAGTAAGAAATATTATGACTAAGATAATACAGAATAAATTATCATTAGTCTTCAATAATGTTAAACTGATAAAATACAATAGACATCAAGTTTAACTGCAGTGGAATAAGCAATCCATTAGAAGAGTCAAGTAGAGAATAAAACCTACTATCTTCTATGATTTAAAAATATTTTCATCAACTTTTATCGCTGAGACTCAGCTTAATAAATAAACCACATCTTCTAATCATCCTGTCTTTATGAGCCAAGGATATTCATTAAATCATCCACACGTCATGACTATACCGAATTATCCTCGGTCATAATCATACCAAAAAGCGTCCCATCAATGCATTACAGGCCACTGAGGACTTTTACCACATCACTTATAACATCACAGTTCATGATTATACCCAATGATCCCTGGTCATAATCATACTAAATCTATCTATGCACGTAAGCCAAAGATGACTTTCAACATAATATAAACATGGGGATGATGACAATGTTATAGGAATTCAATTAAACAAGTTCAAGAATTAATTTATCCAGGAACTAATAATATCCAAATTGTCAACATGATACTTCTTTGTAAAGTAAAAGTCAAGAATGCTCAGAAGAATATTTCAATGAAAAGATACTGAATGAAGCGCAAATATCAAGGATATTCCACTAATTTCATGGAGTATAGAAGTCAAAACTTTAACCAACTGAGTATAATAAAGAATATATGAAACTGCAAATCGATTCTCACCGCCATGCAGAACCCACGATATCGATCATTTCCACAATTTAATAAGGAATGAATACAAATGATCATTCACCCACGACGTGGCAATCCACATGTATAAAAAGTTATTCTAATGTAATAATAAAGAATGGAATAACATAAGGATTCACCATGCATGCGATAGAGACCGCATGACATGAGTTATTCCCAATGTAATAATAAATGCGGAATAATAAATATGGAACCAGGTCAGGTGAAATTCACACCGACAGGATATTCCGACAGAATAATAAATGCGAAATAATAATATGGAACCAGGTCATTCCCAGGAAAGAGGTGGCTTTCCAATAAGGATTTCTCCCTATTGGCGCGCAATTAGATTATCTAACCTCTCCTCGATGTAACTTCTAGACATTGTAAATATTATAATTTAATAATATGAATAACTTTGTCGCCTCAATTATTGATTTAATAAAATAACATATTATGCATATGATATCTTGTGACAATAATCGAATCAATAATATGAGAGATATGATGCGACCATTATTGTAGCAATAATTGAGTATAACCGAAAGTGATTTATCACATAAGCATCAATAATCAATACCGCAGTGCTACTACTATGACCACGCCAGACATCGTATTTTTTTACTACCGGGTAGTTCAACAAAGATCAACCAGTAAAACCTCCGCCGTTATTTTTATAAAATATTTTTGTCGTTTTCTAACTACGACAGTTCTTCTGTTGTGGGTCCACCAATGATTGTGCCGTCGTACGAATATTCCCCAACAAAAAGAATATTCCCCGACCAATCGAATATTATATAACAACTTGCATACTTTGCAAAATTTTCAAATACTACCCCCAACTATAACATTATCTAAAATCCACACCTTAATATTCAAAAAAATATTTTGAGAAATTTAAATATTTATTTATAAAATCTGGGGTCTCACAATCTCCCCTTCTTATAGAATTTCGCCCTCGAAATTTACGTACGTACCTGGTATGATAAAGAGGTGAGGATACCTTGAATACCTTTATCGTTGAAAACATTAAATTCATCTTTGCAATCAGGCCAAAGATATTCATTAACAATTCATCTTTGCACTACAGGCCAAAGATATACAACTGTAAAACCAATAATGCATAGACTCAGCTTAATAGTATCACGACCACGAATTATCCATGCACTACGGGCCAAGGATATTCGTGTTTTCAATTACGGTCATGATTATACCGAATAATCCTTAGTCATAATCATACCAAGTCCATCTATGCACTACGGCCAAAGATGACTTTTACCACATCCATGAATTAATATTTTATTCACGAGACTCAAATTTCAATAATTAATCCACATCGTCGAATCATCCCTGCACTACAGGCCAAGGATATTCTTTAGTATCACGACCAGGAATTATCCATGCACTACGTGCCAAAGATAATCGTGTATTCAATTACGGTCATGATTATACCGAACAATCCCTGGTCATAATCATACCAAGTCCATCTATGCACGTAAGCCACAGATGACTTTCAACACAATATAAGCATGAGGATAATGATATAAAGAATCAATCAAATGAGATAAAGGATAAATATTAAACATTTATAATATAATTTATCCAGGGTTCAAGAATATCCCAATGTTATCAATCACTTAATAATCTCATAATCTAATATCATTAATATTATAACAATGTTTTAATCACTTCTTAAACTTATAAACAATTTATTTCAATTGTTTACGCTTTACCATATAATGCATTTAATCATTCAAAAATGCCATACTCATAAGATATCATTACCAATGATCAAATACCTCATCAAAAAAATATGCATATACTCTATATAGGATTTCCAAGCCATAAAATCCTATTTTCCAACTTTGTTACTTCACATAACATATTTAACTCATATATTCGTAACTAAACTATTTTCATGAAAAATACCAAATTAGTCCCAAAATTATTTCTTTTCTGGGATTTAGCATAATATAGTCTCATAATGAACATATATTTTTCTCGGAATTTTTAAAATTCATTTACTATTTTTCAAAAATCAATTTCCAATTAATTCCTTAAGAAATTAGCTACCTCAAGTTTAACTCCAAAAATTCCCAAATCTTGGCAGGACCTTGCACATGTTAATGTGAGCCTCCAGTTTAAATTTCATGGTCATCGGAGTTATAGAACTCCGATTATAGCATTTTTCGTCAGAAAAACCTAAATATTGAAATGGTCATAACTTGCTCATTTTAAGTCAGAATGAGCTCAGTTTTGGACAGGAGGTACTCTATACCAAATATTTTCATGTCCCAAAAGTCCAGAATTTTTCTCATAATTTAAGTGTCTGAAACAGCCCCTCTAAAAATCTGGACAGTAGCATTTCGGTAATTTCCAGCTTTTTCATCCTTTACTAAAATCAGTCCACACAAAAATCTACAACACCTTTTTCAGTGATTCCACTTGGAGATGCTACAAAACTCATAGATCTAACTCTAGGACTTGACCACACTCAAAAATTCAAAATATAATAGGAGATATGGTCAATTGATTTTCATGATCCGTTTTCACCAAAATCTGATTTTCAACCCTTTGTGATTTCTAAGAAACTTTCATGTTTTCTCATAATAACCAATATAACTCATCATAACACTTACTAATACCACATATATCCATGATTTTCACTAGTCCAACGCTTTTATTATGACCCTCATTATAATCAACGTAACCAGATCCTTTTAGTTGATGAAATATTTGAGGGTTTTAGAAATGGGTTTTGTACTGGGGTCAATACAAAATTCTATTTCATGCTCTAGGTAGGCTAAGAAGTGTTCAAGAATACGCCAGGAAATTTATTAATAATAGAAATATCATTCAAAACTGTGACTCTCATCCAAGACTTGGATAGTACGTCGCATTGATACCAACTGTGACTTCTATCCCTTAACCTAGATAGCACCTCACAATGATACCTATCAACTCGCCAAAATTACTATTCACTCTAGTATTGTTCACTCGAGTATTTGGGACACTTTTTGTGTCGGAGTTACTATTCACCGAAATTACTATTCACTTTAGTATTGTTCACTCGAGTATTTGGGACACTTTTTGTGTCGGAGTTACTATTCACGAGTTACTATTCATGAGTTACTATTCACGAGTTACTATTCATGAGTTACTATTCACGAGTTACTATTCACCCTTGCTACTTATTCACTCTATTATTGTGCATTCGGTATTTGGGTACAATATTATTCCATGAGGAGATGTATAATTTTTCGAATAGTTGGTTGAATGAATCAATACGGACATTGGTAGAAAGTTATAATAGTGAATCAATATGGATTCTTTGGTTTAAAGGTTAGAATAGTGAATCAATATGGATCGTTGGTTTAAAGGTTAGAATAGTGAATCAATATGGACCGTTGCTTTAAGTTTTAATAGTAAATCGATCTCGGATCGCTCGCTTAAAAGTAAATCGATCTCGACCGCTCATGAATTAGTTACTATTCATTCCATTCTTCTATAAATAGAAGCTCATTCCTTCATTATTTTCTTACTTAATTAACTCAAAACTCTAGAGAGAAATTATTGAGAGAAAGAAAAAGTATTCTCGCTACTTCACACTACTTCTATATCCAGCTTCTTTTACTAGAGGGTGTTATTCTTTCTTATTCATGAAGAGAACTTACATTATTCCATTCTTTATTATTCATTGGAATAACTCAGTGTATACGCCAAAAACCTATACATAACCTTTGTATAAGTGGCATACCCTATACTTGGTGAAATCCTTATATTATTCCGCCTTTATCATTATGTTGGAATAACTTGTATACGCGGCATACCCTATACATAACCTGTATAAGTGGCATACCCTATACTTGGTGAAGTCTGTTGTTATTAAATTCTTTATCATTCTGTTGGAATAACCTGTATACGCGGCATACCCTATACATAACCTGTATAAGTGGCATACCCTATACTTGGTGAAATCCTTATATTATTCCATCTTTATCATTCTGTTGGAATAACCTGTATACGCGGCATACCCTATACATAACATGTATAAGTGGCATACCCTATACTTGGTGAAGTTTGTTGTTATTCAATTCTTTATTATTCTGTTGGAATAACATGTATGCGCGATTTACCCTATACTTGGTGGAATGACCTGTATATGCGGTTTACCCAATACTTGGTGATCTTCTTCAGTTATTCCATTCTTTATTATTATGTTGAATAACTTTGCTTATGCTAAATACCGCATAATTGGTGAAATTCTTTTATTATTCCGTTCTTTATTATTACGTCGGAATATCCTCGTTTGCGTAATTTCACCCGACACAGTTCCATATTTATTATTCCGCATATATTATTCTGTTGGGAATAACCTGTTTATGCGGTCTCTATCGCATGCATGGTGAGTCCTTCTGTTATTTTATTCTTTATTATTCTGTTAGAATAACCTGCTTATGTGGATTGCCACATTCATGGTGAATGATCCTTTGTATTTATTCCTTATTAAATTGTAGAAATGATCTGTATACGTGGATTTCCGCATGGCGGATGAAAATCCATTTGCATTTTCATATATTCTTTATTATACTCAGTTGGTTAAAGTTTTGACTTTGATACTCCATGAAATTAGTGGAATATCCTTGATATTTGCGCTTCATCCAGTATCTTTTCATGGAAATATTATTCTGAGAATTCTTGACTTTTACTTTACAAAGAAGTATCATGTTGACAATTTGGATATTATTAGTTCCTGGATAAATTAATTCTTGAACTTGTTTTATTGAATTCTTATATCATTGTCATCATCCTCATGCTTATATGGTGATGAAAGTTATCTTTGGCTTATGTCCATAGATGGACTTAATATGATTATAACCAGGGATCATTCGGTATAATCATGAACTGTGATGTTATAAGTGATGTGGTAAAAGTCCCCAGTGGCCTGTAATGCATTGATGGACAGTTTTTGGTATGATTATGACCAGGGATTATTCGGTATAGTCATGACCATGGATGATTTAATGAATATCTTTGGCCCGTAGTGCAGGGATGATTCAATGATGTGGTTTATTCATTGAGCTGAGTCTTAGCGATAAAAGTTGATGAAAACATTTTTAAATCATAGAAGATAGTAGGTTTTATTCTCTACTTGACTCTTCTAATGGATTGCTTATTCCGCTGCAGTTAAACTTGATGTCTATTGTATTTTATCAGTTTAACATTGTTGAAGACTAATGATAATTTATTCTGCATTATCTTAGTCATAATATTTCTTACTGGGCTAGTTGAGCTCACCCTTTCTTTCACTGTTCTCTTCAGGAAATGAGAATATAGCTGGGACGAGTCAGAGAAAAGAGTGATGGTCCAGAAGATAGCATTAGTAGTCCTCATTATTCTGTTAAATAGTGTGACAATAAATGTAATGAGGACTCCTTGAGTATGGATATTGTCTAGATGACAATATTCCTATTAGAACTCTCAGTTTATGTATTGTCGTATTTTACACGACAGTTGTATAATTATGTTGTACTCGATTTATGTACCATGTATTTGGCAACTCAAGATGGTTGATGTATACTCTTTTGATCATTCTTGAATTTTACTCTACAAAGAAGTATCATGTTGATAATTTGGACGTTATTGGTTCCTGGATAAATTAATTCTTAAACATGTTTTATTGAATTCTTATATCATTGTCATCATCCTCATGTTTATATTATGTTGAAAGTCATCTGTGGCCTGTAGTGCATAGATGGACTTGGTATGATTATGACTAGGGATTATTCGGTATAATCATGACCGTAATGTTACAAATGATGTGGTAAAAGTCCTCATTGGCCCGTAGTGCATTGATGGACGATTGTTGGCATGATCATGACCATCGATGAATACACGAATGTCCTCGCCCGTAGTGCATGGATAATTTGTGGTCGTGATACTAAAGAATATCCTCGTCGTAGTAGTGCGAGGGGTGATTCGATGATGTGAATTATTTATTGTCGAGTCTCAAAGAATAAAAGTGATGAAAACCTTTTAAATCATAAAAGATAGTAGATTTTATTCTCTACTTGACTCTTTTAATGGATTGCTTGTTTCGCTACAGTTAAACTTGATGTCTATTGTATTTTATCAGTTTAACATTGTTGAAGACTAACGATAATTTATTCTGCATTATCTTAGTCATAATATTTCTTACTGGGCTAATTGAGTTCACCCTTTCTTTCACTGTTCTCTTCAGGAAATGAGAACTTAGCTGGGACGAGTCGGGGAATGGAGTGATGGTCCGGATGATAGTATTAGCTAGTAGTCCTCACTATTCTGTTAAATAGTGTGACAATAAATGTAATGAGGACTTATTCTAAGAGTAGATATTGTCTAGAAGATAATATTTGTATTTAAACTCACAACATATGTTTTGTCGTATTTTACATGACTGCTGTATTATTAGTTTGTATTTGAATTTTGTACCATGTATTTGGCGACTCAAGATGGGTGATGTATACCTATTTTGGGGGCGTCACAGTTGGTATCAAAGCTTAGGGATATAATCCCTGGCTAAGATGTGAGACAAGAATTAGGAGGGGAGAGACGGGGAATTCTTTCGCTAGTATAACCTATCTAAGTTTATTTGGTATTTATTTGGTCGGTCAGAGTATAGGGATAATATGTGATATGTTATTTAACTCTTGTTTTGTGGCAGTATTTGAAAATGACATCCGAGAATGTTGAGAATATCAATGGAGCACAGAGACCGTTGAGTCTCCACAGATCAATAATCGTGATAATGTGCATCGAGGCGACAATCCTTGGGCAAAAACAACACCGACCAAAATGATGAATGATGGAATGTTCCGAGGCTTCATGCAATTCATGCAACATCAGGCGAGAGCGGCTCTTGTCCAAAATGTAGGTGGAAATACTGGCAACTCTCGGACCGTCACCGCCAAGCAGTTTAAGGAACTTGGACCACCAGAGTTTTTTGGAGAGCCAAAACCACTTAAGGTAGAGACGTGGATAAAGAAAATCAACAAGATATTTAATGTCTTGGGTTGCTCCTAAGAGAAAAAGGTTCCTTTTGCCACCTTCATGTATTTGCGTGAGGCGATTTCGGTGGGAATCAGTAAAAGCGACTCAACTCGCCGCATCAAAGATGTCTTAGGAGAAGTTCCAAGAACTGTTCAACGACAAGTACTTTCCTGAAAGTATTCATCACATGAAAGAGGTAGAGTTCATCAAGTTGGAACAAAACAACATGACTGTATCGCAGTACGAAGCCAAGTTTGCCGAGTTATTCTAGTTTGCGTCCCATTTGGTTGATAATGAGGAGAGAATGACGCGAATGTTTTTAAGAGGTTTGAAACCTGAGATACGTCAATATCTTATCTCTCATAAACTGTGTTTGTATTCAGATGTTGTTAATAGGGCTCAGTTATTGGAGAGTGATAATGAGTCATCCCAACCAAAAGAGAGTAGCCGGTAAAATGATAATACCAGTGAGAACAGTCATCGAAGCGGTGAAAACAAGCGTGGAGAGAATCAACAGGCCAGAAATGGTAACCACTTCGGTGGTAATCAGGGCCAAAATAGTAAGAATGGACATTTCAAGAAAAGGAGATTCAACAATGATGGAAAGACGTCAGCACCAGCACCCGTTGTTAAAGAAGGAGAACGACCACCTATCATATGTTTCAAATGTGGAGGGGAGGGACATATTAGTCCAAACTGCGCAATGTCGTCCAAAGCATGTTACAATTGTGGAAGAGAAGGTTACCTAGCCCAATTTTGTCGTTCACTGAAAACAAGTTCAACTAGGATGGAGGCACCAAAGGCAGTCCCAGAAAAGTCAAAGCCGGTAGTGCAAGGGAGAGCGTTTGTTGTGACTTCCCAAAAAGCAAGGAACCCGAACGAGGTCATCACGGGTAAGCTTATCATAAACTCTAGCGAAGTCTATACCTTATTTGATACCGGTTCTACTCATTCTTTTATTTCTCCTACTTTCGCTCAACGCTTAAATTTGACTCGAGAGAATTAGACTTTGACTTGTCTGTGAAACTCCATTGGGAGAAACCTTCATTACATCCACTCGTTTATAAGTCTTGTTTAGTTCAAATCGGCACCCATGACGTTACTCTATCGATCTTATTTCATTGAAAATACTTGCAATTGATGTAATTCTAGGGATTGATTGGTTAACTACACATCATGCAAAAATTGATTATTTTCGTAGGGTTGTTAGCTTTCATATTCCTAACCAACCTATTATGTGAATTCAAGCAACCAAACCATTAAAATCAATCATCGCTATCTCAAGCCATAAAGCTATTCGCTTATTGAAAAACGGATGTCAAGCTTTCTTAGCTCATGTCACGGATCTAAACAAAAATACGCCGCTTTTGAATGATATTTCATTGTTAATGAATTTCCCGACGTATTCCCGAAGAACTTCGCCTACTACCTAGGCGTGAAATTGAATTTTGTATCGACCTTGAACCCGTGACAAAACCCATTTCCAAAGCCCCATATCGAATGGCTCCTATTGAACTTCGAAATTAAAGACCCAATCTGCAGGAATTGTTAGACATTAGCTTTATTAGGTACTAATCTTTTCTCCTTGGGGTGATCCTGTTCTATTCGTGAAGAAAAAAAAAATGGAAGTATGCGACTTTGTATTGATTATCGGAGTTGAATCATGTCACCATCAAAATAGGTACCCATTGCCACGTATTGATGACCTGTTTGACCCGGTTGCAAGGAGCCAAATTCTTTTCAAAGATTGATCTTCGTTCTTGATATCACCAGTTGAAGATTAGAACCGATGACATTCCAAAGACGGCTTTCAGAACTCGGTACGGGCATTATGAATTTCTAGTCATGTCTTTTGGATTGACTAATGCTCCTGCTGCCTTCATGGATATGATGAACCGAGTATTCAAGGAATATTTAGATCACTTTGTGGTCGTCTTTATTGATGACATCCTCATATATTCCAAAGCCAATGAAGATCATGAGCAACACTTGAGGCTAATACTCCAAAAGCTTCGTGAATATAAGCTTTATGCCAAGTTGAAGAAATGCGAGTTCTGGCTTGAGGAAGTGGCATTCCTTGGGCACGTGGTAACAAGTCATGGAATATCTGTTGACCCAGAAAAGATTAAAGCTATTCAAAGCTGGGAGCAACCTAAATTAGTGACCGAAGTACCTAGCTTTCTCGGTTTAGCTGGTTATTATCGGAGATTCGTGGAAGGATTTTCTCGAATCGCTACTCCACTAACTCAGCTGACTTAGAAAGATACAAAGTTCGGTTGGAGCGAGGTATGTGAGAAGAGTTTTCAAGAACTCAAGAGGAGACTCATTTCAGCACCTGTTCTGACAATACCATCTGGTTCGGAGGGATTTGTCATCTACAGTGATGCTTTGGGCAAAGGGTTAGGATGTGTTCTCATGCAACATGTGAAAGTCATAGCCTATGCCTCACGACAACTCAAAGAATGTGAGAGGAATTATCCTACTCATGATCTAGAGTTTTCAGCTGTTGTTTTCGCACTAAAGATTTGGAGGCATTACTTGTATGGGGGGAAAGTGGAGATCTTTACGGATCATAAAAGTCTCAAATATTTCTTCACTAAAAAAGAACTCAACATGCGACAACGATGTTGGCTTGAACTGTTGAAAGATTATGATCATACCATCCTAGAAAAGCGAACGTGGTAGCTGACGCATTGAGTAGAAGATCATATGCGGGTACGAGTGCAATATTGTCAACGCAAAGGCCCATTTTGTATGACTCACAAAGGATGGAGATAGAGATAAAGACTCCAGGGACCCACGTGATGATGACGAATATACGAGTAGAACCAACTTTAATTGATAAATTTAAAGCTGCTCAAGTTACAGATCCGGAGCTAATGCGTATAAGGAAGAAAGTGCAAGAAGGTGCTATGCCGGAAGCAAGAATCAATGAAGAGGGAATACTTCGAGTCAACTCCAGACTTTGTATTCCTAACGACCCTGATTTAAAGTATAAAATCATGATGGAGGCGCACAATACACCGTTTGTAATCCATCCTGGGAGTACCAAAATGTATCGTGATCTTCGTCATACATTTTGGTGGAGCAATATGAAGAGAGAAATAGCGCTGTTTATCTTAAGGTATTTAACTTGTCAACGAGTTAAGGCGGAGCATCAAGTACCAAAAGGTCCATTGCAACCACTTGAAATTCTAGAATGGAAGTGGGAGCACATTACCATGGATTTTGTTATTGGTCTTCCCAAGGTTTCTCTAGGCATTGATGCAATTTGGGTCATTGTTGATAGATTGACCAAGTCTGCTCGCTTCTTACCAATACGAGAAACTTATATACTTGAACGTCTTGCTCGTATGTACATAAACGAGATTGTAAGACTGCATGGTATGCCAGTATCCATAGTTTCTGATCGAGACCCAAGATTTACTTCACAATTTTTGGTTAGTTTGCAAAAAGTTATGGGCACGGATTTACGATTTAGTTCGGCATATCATCCTCGGATTTTACGCATAATCGAGAGGACTATTCAAACTCTAGAAGATTTATTAAGACTCTGTGTCCTTGACTTCAAGGGAAGTTGGGACAAGTTCTTACCATTGGTGGAGTTTTCCTACAACAATAGTTATCAAGCAAGAATTGGCATGACTCCATTTGAGTCGTTGTATGGAAGAAAGTGTCGTTCTCCAGTATGCTGGGATGAGGTGGGTGTAGCAACGTTGTTGGGACCGAAGTTAGTACATATGACTACGAAAAAGATTCAAACGATCCGACAACGTATAAAAACCTCACAAGACCGACAAAAGAGTTATGTTGATCTTCATCGAAAGGACGTGGAATTCGATATTGGAGATCATGTGTTGTTACGTGTTACTCCATGTAAAGGAGTTACAAGATTTGGAAAAAGAGGAAAGCTCAATCCTCGATTCATTGGCCCATTTTTAATCCTCGATCGAGTAGGAACGGTGGCCTATAGACTCGCTTTACCGCTAAGTATATCTCGTGTTCATAACGTTTTTCACATATCCATGTTACGTTAATATGTGAAAGATTCGAACCACATTATTGAGTTAGAATCGGACGAAATAGCGGAAGACTTAACGTATGAAGAGGTGCCTGTTTAAATCTTGGATAAGAAGAAACATATTTTACGTTCCAAGGTTATACCTCAAGTCAAAGTTTTGTGGAGAAACCACGATGTTGAGGAAATGACCTGGGAGTTAGAATCTGAAATAAAATCAAGGTATCCTTACCTCTTCGACATACCAGGTACGTACCCTAATTTCGAGGGCAAAATTTCTTAAAAAAGGGAGGTTGTAAGACCCCAACTTTTATGAATAAAGATGAATTTTCTATAAATATCATTTTTAAATATTAAGGTATGAATTTGAAATAATATTATAGTTGTGGGTAATATTTATAAATTCTGTAAAGTATGCAAGTTGTTATATTATATTCAATTGGTCGGGGAATATTCGGTTTAGCAGGGAATATTCGTACAACGGCTCAATCATTGGTGGACCCCACAACAGAATTATTGTCGGATTGAGAAAACAACAAAAATATTTTATAAAAATAACAGCTGAAGTTTTACCGTTAATATTGTTGAACTACTCGGTAGTAAAAATACAGTAATATGCGTGGTTGCATAGTAGCACACGATATTGATTATTGATGCTTACGTGAGAAGTCATTCAGTTTTGTTCAATTATTGCTATAGTAATTGTTGCATAGTATCTCACGTTATTTGATTCAGTTATTGTTGATATTCTTTATATTATTAAATCAATAATTGAGATGACAAAGTTATTAATATTATTATTTGTAATATTAACGATGTCTAGAAGTTTTGTCAAAGAGAGATTAGATAATCTAATTGCGCGCCAATAGGGAGAAATCTTTATTGAAAAGCCCCCTCTTTCCTAGGAACGACTTGGTCGATTAATATTGTGAATTATAATAATGATGATAAATATTGTTAAAAATATTGAAAGGATTTTTATAAGGTAGTTGTTGTAAATTTGGCGTATTATTTAGACTCCCATTTACCTATTTTTCAACATAATTGGTAGAAAGTTATTTAAATATAATGGGACCCCTATGATTATGACATGTTGGGGGGAGGGGAACATGTGGGGCCCACGGTATTGAAAATTGAATTGTTGGGAGGTTTTTTTCAAAGTTGTCAAATTTGGGTGTTTGGTTTATACGGAGGGAATTCAATTATTATCATTATATATATATATATATATATATATATATATATATATATTATATATAATATATTTTATTTAAAAGATTTTGCTTTAAATATGGACCGTCCGATTAAAAATAAATCAATCTGACCGCTCATGAATTAGTTACTTATCTAATCCATTCTTCTATAAATGAAGCTCATTCCTTCATTATTTTCTTACGAATTCACTGAAACTCCAGAGAGAGAAATTATAGAGAAACTATAGAAACATATTCTGCTACTTCCCTATTCTTATATCCAATTCTTTTACGGTAAGGGGTGTTATTTCTTTTGTATTCAAGAAGAGAACTTCTGTTATTCTATTTTATTATTATTCTGTTGGAATAACCTGTATACGCGGGCTACCCTATACTTGGTGACATTCTTCTATTATTCAGTTGGAACATCTTGTCACAGTTTTGTTTACAATCGACCTAGTTCCGCTCTTTATTATTATTCTCATTGGAATATCTTGTACATGCGTTTTCGTCAACTCGATTCCGTTATTTATTATTACATTGGAATAACATGTATGCATGTGTTTTACACCGGACCGGTTCTCGCTTTTAATATTCTCATTGGAACATCCTTGCTTGCAAATTTTGTCCGACTGGTTCCGTTATTATTATTCTGTTGAATAACTTTGCCTACATGCTATAAGTACCGCAAGCATGGTGATTTCTTTTGTTATTCCATTCTTTATTATACTCAGTTGATTAAAGTTTTGACTTCTATACTCCATGAAATTAATAGAATATCCTTGATATTTGCGCTTCATCTAGTATCTTTTCATGAAAATACTCTTCTGATCATTCTTGAATTTTACTCTACAAAGATGTATCATGTTGACAATTTGGACGTTATTGGTTCTTGGACAAATTAATTCTTGAACTTGTTTTATTGAATTCTTATATCATTGTCATCATCCTCATGTTTATATTATGTTGAAAGTCATATGTGGCCTGTAGTGCATAGATGGACTTGGTATGATTATGACCAGGGATTATTCATTATAATCTTGACCGTAATGTTACAAATGATGTGGTAAAAGTCCTCATTGGCCCGTGGTGCATTGATGGACAGTTGTTGGCATGATCATGACCATTGATGAATACACGAATGTCCTTGGCCCGTAGTGCATGGATAATTTGTGGTCGTGGTACTAAAGAATATCCTCGGCCAGTAGTCGTAAGTGATTCGATGATGTGAATTATTTATTAAGTTTCTAGTCTCAAATGATAAAAGTGATGAAAAACCTTTTAAATCATAAAAGATAGTTGATTTTATTCTCTACTTGACTCTTTTAATGAATTGTTTGTTCCGCTGCAGTTAAACTTAATGTCTATTGTATTTTATCAGTTTAACATTGTTGAAGACTAACGATAATTTATTCTGCATTATCTTAGTCATAATATTTCTTACTGGTCTAGTTGAGCTCACCCTTTCTTTCACTGTTCTCTTTAGGAAATGAGAACGTAGCTGGGAAGCCTCGGGGAATGGAGTGATGGTCCCATGATAAGATTAGCTAGTAGTCCTCACTATTCTCATTAAATAGTGTGACAATAAATGTAATGAGGACTTATTCTCGAGAGTGGATATTGTCTGTAAGACAATATTTGTATTTATACTCACAAAGATATGTTTTGTCGTATTTTACCTACATTCTTTGTATTATTAGTTTGTATTTGAATTTTGTACCATGTATTTGGCGACTCAAGATGGGTGATGTATACCTATTTTGGGGGTGTCACATCTTGATTACTGACCAATGCTGTTTTAGTTACTATATAACAATATGTTGTTTACTGTATAATGTTGTTTTGGTTACTGTATGACAATAGGTTGGTTACTGTCTAATGCTGTGTTGGTTACTTTGTAACATCATACTGTCTAATGCTTTATTGGTTACTGCCTAATGCTGTCTTGGTTATTGTGTAACAATATATTGGTTACTGATTGGTTACTGAATAACATTATACTATCTAATGTTGTCTTGGTTACTGTATGACAATATATTGGTTATTGTCTAATGCTATTTTGGTTACTGTGTAATAATATATTGGTTACTGTCTTGGATTCTGTATAACACTATAACAATATATTGGTTACTGTCTTGGATACTGCCTAATGTTTTGTTACTTGGTTGCTGACTAATGTTGACTTGGATACGGTTTAACATTAAATACATTGGTTACTGTCTACTGCAACTGTTGGTTCTTTTCATCTCTTGTAGTATTGCTTCTCGTATAACATTATATTGTCCAATCTTTGTCTTCAATTCTTGCTCTAATCAGTTTTAGTTTCTGTATGACAATATATTGGTTACTGTCTAATGCTGACTTGGTTACTTTGTAACATTATATTACTTCTAATTCTATTGATAATGTTGATGTTTCAAAACAGGTTCCGTCACAGCTCTTGAATTGGAAACAAATGCTCGTTTCAAATCTTTATTCTTTGCCATTGGAGCATCAATTCAAGCAAGGCATCATTGTTTTCCAATTATTGTAATCGATGGCACATTCATACAATCAACATACGGGGGGACACTACTGATAGCAAGCACACAAGATGCAAACCGAAACATTGTTCCGATTGCTTTTGCAGTTGTTGACAGCGAAAATAAATTATCTTGGAGATGGTTTTTCATGAATTTGAGAACTGCTTGTGGAGTTAGAGAAGGGCAATGCATTGTTTCAGATATACATGAAGCCATAATACAAGGACTGAATTATGTGTTTCCGAATGTCATGCGTGGTTCCTGCACATACCAGATACTGAAAAATATAAAAAATAGATTCAAAAAGAGAGGAGAAGAACTTAAACAGGCTTACAACGGGGCATGTAGAGCATACAATATTGAACAATTCAACAAATACATGGCTGAACTAGATGCCATTGATCCTCGAATAAGGACATATTTGGAGGAAGAGGTCAATTTGGAAAACTAAACCAGGCTCCATGTGTAAGACCCCAACTTTTTGAATAAAGATGAATTTTCTATATTTATCATTTTTGAATATTATGGAATGAATTTAATATAATGTTATAATTGTGGGTAATATTTACAAATTTTGCAAAGTATGCAAGTTGTCATATTATATTCGATTGGTCGGGAAATATTCTTTTTGTCGGTGGAATATCCGAATTTGCAATGATAATCATTGGTGGACCCCACAACAGAATTATTGTTGGATTGAGAAAACGACAAAAATATTTTTATGAAAATAACGGCGGAAGTTTTACCGTTGATACAGTTGAACTACTCGGTAGTAAAAGTACAGTAATACGCGTGGTTGCATTATAGCACACAGTATTGATTATTGATGCTTATGTGAGAAGTCACACAGTATCAATGCACTACGGGCCAATGAGGACTTTTATTACATCATTTGTAACATTACGGTCATGATTATACCGAATAATCCCTGGTCATAATCATACCAAATTCATCTATGCACTATAGGCCACAGATGACTATCAAAAATATAAACATGAGGATGATGACAATGATATAAGAATTCAATAAAAGAAGTTCACGAATTAATTTATCCAGGAACTAATAACATCCAAATTGTCAACATGATACTTCTTTGTAGAGTAAAATTTAAGAATGCTCAGAAGAATATTTCCAAGAAATGATACTAGATGAAGCGCAAATATCAAGGATATTCAGTGACACCCCCAAAATAGGTATACATCACCCATTCTGAGTTGTCAATACATGGTACAGAAACAACTACAACTTTATTATTACAACAATAAAACTGTGAGTTTGTATACAAATATTATCTTCTAGACAATATCTATACTCAGATAAATTCTCATCACATTTATTGATACATTATTTTACAAAAATGGTGAGGACTACTAAACAACTCTCCCTAGAACTTTCATTCCATACCCCGACTCGTACTCGCTATATTCATGCCTCCTGAGAAAAATGGAACAAAAAGGAAAAGGGTGAGCTCAACTAGCCCAGTAAAGAATATTATGACTAAGATAATATACAACAAATTATCGTTAGTCTTCAACAGGAAAAAATCTAATAGAATACAATAGACAACAAATTTTAAATCAATATTCGCAATGAAATAATAATTCATTAGAAGAGTTAAGTAGAGAATGCAAACTACTATCTTCTATGTATGAATTTAAAAGTTCATCGTCTATCTTTTATCCCTGTAACATCAATCAATACATATCTGGAATCAAATATTCATCTTTGCACTATAGGCCAAAGATATTCATCAGTTGGTCATGTTCATCTAAACACCTGTTCATCTTTGCACTACGGGCCAAAGATATTCTTCAGAAATCATTCATCTTTGCACTACAGGCCAAAGATATTCAATAATATCATCAATAAAGACAACAACAAACTGATCCAAATATTCCTTGAATACTCGGTTCATCATATCCATGAAAGCCGCAGGAGCATTAGTCAGTCCGAAAGACATGACTAAGAATTCATAATGCCCATACCGAGTTCAAGGCGTTATTTGGAATATCCTCGCCTCTAATCTTGGTGATGATATCCGAGCGAAGATCGATTTTTGAAAAGAATTGTGCCTTCAGATCTGGTCAAACAAGTCATCAATACGGTGGTAAAGGATACCTATTCTTGATGGTGACATGGTTCAATTCCAGATAGTCAATACAAAAGTCGCATACTCCGTCTTTCTTCTTTACTGAATAAAAACAGAGCACCCCAAGGAGATGTGCTAGGGACGAATGAAACCGATGTCCAACAATTCCTCGTAGTTGGACCTTTAACTCCTCGAAGTTCAATAGGAGCCATTCGATATGGGGGTTTTAGAAATGGGCTTTGTACCAAAGTTCAAGATCAATAAAGAATTCAACTTCACGCTCGGGGGTAGGCCGGAAGTTCTTCAGAAATACGTCGGAAAGTCAATAACAACGAATATTATTCAAATTTGACGTGTCTTTATTCAAATCCATAACATGGGCTAAGAAAGCTTGACATCCGTTTTTCAATAAACGAATAGCTTTATGATTAGATATGACAATGATTGATTTTAATGGTTTAGTTGCTTGAATTAAATACAACAGTTGGTTAGGAATATGAAAACTAACAACCTTACGAAAACAATCAATTTTGGCATGATGAGTAGTTAACCAATCAATCCCTAAAATAACATCAAAAGCAAGTATCTTTAAAGAGATAAGGTCAACGTGTAAGTAATGGTGCCAACTTGAATCAAACAAGATTTATAAACAATGGATGTGATGAAAGTTTCTCCTAACGGAGTTTCCATAGATAGGTCAAAGTCTAATTTCTCCCGAGTCAAGTTTAAACGTTGAGCACAAGCGGAGAGATAAATGAATGGGTAGCACCGGTATCAAGTAAGGTATAAACTTCGCAAGAATTTATAAATAGCTTACCCGTGATCACCTCGTTTGGGTTCTCGCATTTTGACCACCACAACAAACGCTTTCCTCCCGGGCAGATTGACTTTGACTTTTACGATTCCGGTCTTTTGAGTCACCGTCCCAGATTGAACTAGGTTTCGCTAACGTCTAATCTCGAGCGATATGTCCTTCCTTTCCACAATTATAGCATACCTTGAATCGTTGTGAAATGCTTGGACCGATATGTCCCTCTTTCCGCATTTATAAGCATATGACCGGTGGTCGTTTCTCCTCCCTTAGAACCGATTCTTCACGTAAGACCGCTGCGTCTTCACATGGTCGTTGTTAAATCTCCTTTTTAAAATCTCCTCCCGACTTTCGCTTCTTCTATTTTCATGGCCATGATTACTACCGAGTGGTTACCATTTTGTCCATCTGCTTTTTTTTCCGCCGGGTTATCATTATTCATTGATCGCTATCTCTAGTACGATCCTCGTTATGGTCCCTCGGTTGAACATACTCATTATCTCGCTCTAACAATTGAGCCCTCATTAACAACATCTCTAATAGAAAGAAAATTTATGAGAAATGAGATATTGTCGTATGTCGGGTTTCAAACCTCTCGAAACATCCGCGTCATCGTTTCTCATTCTCCACCAAATGAGGTCTGAACCTGATAACTCTGTAAACTTTGCCTCGTCTTTGAGACACCGCCATGTTGTTTTGTTCTAATCGATGAACTCCACTTCCTTCATACGACGAACACTTTCGTGAAAGTATTTGTCATTAAATAGTTCTCAAACGTCTCCCAAGACATCTTTGAGTCTTTGGATGGGTAAGCTTCACCGACTCCCACCAAGTAGTCGCCTTTCATCGCCATAGAACATAAAGGTGGCGAATGGAACCTTCGTTCTCCGCATCCCAAGACATCGAATATCTTGGTAATTTGCTTGACCCATGTTTCCGCCGTGATCGGATCCGGCTTTCCCTTAAATTCGTGGTCCCAACTCTTTGAATCGCTTGGTTGTGACAACCCGTGAATTGTTATCATTTCCTCCTATATTTTGAACACGAGTCTCCTCGTGCGATTTTGCATGAATCGCAAAAAGCTTCTAAACATCCCCTCGTTCATCATCTCGCTTTCGATTGTGTTGTTCACAGGGAGGAACATTGCCACTGTTGCACGTTCTCCTCGTTGGTGAGTACAAAGGCTCTCCAGCCTCATTTCCATTGTTAATATTCTCGATCGACATTCTCAAATCTTGTCGCCATAAACAAGGGTTAATTAAGGAAATCAATATATCACATAATATCCTTATATACTTACCAACTAACAAATAAGCTTAGGTAGGACACACTAGCGAAGGATTTACTCGCCTCTCCCCTCCTAATTCTATTCCCCGATCTCCGCCAGAGATCATATCCCTAAGCTCGATACCAACCGTGGCGCCCCAAAATAGGTATACATCACCCATTCCGAGTTATCAATACATAGATGTACGTAAACAACTACAACTTTATTATTACAACAATAAAACTGTGAGTTTGTATACAAATATTATCATCTGACAATATATCATACTCGGATAAATTCTCATCACATTTATTGATACATTATTTTACAAAATGGTGAGGACTACTAAACAAATCTCCTAGAACTTTCATTCCATACCCCAGGCTGCATTACTCGCTATATTCTCGCCTCCCGAGAAAAATGGAACAAAAGGAAAAGGGTGAGCTCAACTAGTCCAATAAAGAATATTATGACTAAGATAATATACAACAAATTATCGTTAGTCTTCAACAGAAAAAAATCTAATAGAATACAATAGACAACAAATTTTAAATCAATATTCGCATGCTGAAATAATAATTCATTAGAAGAGTTAAGTAGAGAATGCAAACTACTATCTTCTATGTATGAATTTAAAAGTTCATCGCCTATCTTTTATCCTGTAACATCAATCAATATATATCTGGAATCAAATATTCATCTTTGCACTATATAGCCAAAGATATTCATCGATTAAGTCATGTTCATCTAAACACTGCTCATCTTTTGCACTACGGCCCAAGATATTCTTCAAAATCATTCATCTTTTACTTCACTACAGCCAAAGATATTCAATAATATCATCATTTAAGATCGAGGATGATGAAAATATTTTAAAAGAAACGAATCCAAAGAAAACAAAATGACAAGGATTAAGGATTAAGGATTCAGTACTTTGTTTTATCCATGTCCAAAAATACCTCAAAAATAATTATAGTGGTGTAAAATTCAAGAATGATCAAAACATGGATACAATCAAAGCTAGTATCCAAAGATAGATATTTTGGACGAAAAGAAAATTTTTTCATTTTTCATGAATAGTCTTGATTCGTGAATAAGATCAGATACGTGAATAAAGGTCAGATATCGTGAATAAGAATCTCGATACCAAAAGTTCCAAATTTGATAAAAAACTTGAGATCAATATTTCAACATAATGATATTGAAGAAATAATATCATTACGAAAAAAATATCCCTTACCTCACAAAGACAAGATTTCTAGTTGAAACACCTTGACATATAGACTATGACTTGAACTTGCCGATAAAGCAATACTCAAAGTATACTCAAAATACTCACAAGAATACGCTCGATAATATAGAGAGAAAACTTCAGCTTTACGGTGTAATTTTCAATTCTAACCTAAGCACCCTATTTATAGGAAATTACTTAGAACACCAAAGCGAGAAAATTTAATTTAATATTATTATATATATCAAAATTCCTACGCCACTCTTGAAATCTGATTTCAAATTAATAAGCACATGCCACCTTCTAGAAAAAAGTAAGAAAAACGTTTTCTAATTTAAAATAATTTAAACTTCCAAAATCAATTATTTGAGACTTGAACTTCAATAATTCACAATAAATAGCCCTTTTGTCGAAAATTGAATCTCGCGTGTTTTATAGGAAATTCAATTCTCTACAGATTTACGTAAGAAAGTTTTTCCAAATTCCAAATAGGAATTGACCAAATCCATAAATGTATTTATTTTACATGCTATAATCAAATTTCGACCGATAAATGGGGTCCAATCGAGCATGTTTAACATGTTTTAAACATTTATTGCAACAAAAATACTCTTCCTCCTCAGATACTCATATATCCCACATTCGTTGTAAAAATATCACCATTATTATATTATTAAAATATAATAATATATTTAAATGAATTATTTTATCGTAAAAAGATAAAATTTCAATTTTCAACAATTGTCACATTAAAAAATTTTCTCCATCTATATCCACATAAAATCAATATTTTTCTCATCATATGAATCAATAATTAATTATTCACAAATAATATTATGTAATCACAATATTGACAACCGCATAGTTCCCATAAAAGAGGGCCTTTCCAATAAGAATTTCTCCTTACTTCTTTGCCGCAATTAGGTGACCAAACCTCTCCTTAGATGAACTTTCTAGACATTGCCAATAATGTTATCTAATAATATTATTCAGATAATATGAATTATTGCTTCGATAATGAAAAATAATCTTGTGTAATGACAATTATTGAAACAACAACAATATAAAATATCAACGCAGACAATTATTAAATCAATAAAATAAAATATTGATCAAGAATTATCGTAACCATTATTGAGTAGTGCCTTCTTTACGTAAGAATCAATAATTGGTGCAATACCATCTTCTTGTGTGTTAACCAATTTAGTATTTCAATTGTATTAATGGTAACAACTACTACCAGCTATTTTTTTAAACAACTTATATTTGTTGTTTTCTTCATCCAATCGCTTTTCAGCATGGGGCCCATACATGGTTGCTTGTGCTGTCGTCGCATTTAATATTCCCAGACAATCATTTAATATTCCACGACCAAACAAATATTCCCCGACAACAATGAATATTTTATAACCACTGCTTATTTTGAAATATTTATGTATTTTACCCATAACTATCCATATTAATCAAATCAACCCTTACTATTTCAAAATAATAAATAGAGAAAATTAAATTTCATTAATAATAAGTTGGGGTCTTACATATTCCATTAATTTCATGGAGTATAGGAGTCAAAACTTTAACCAATTGAGTATAATAAAGAATGGAATAACAAAAGAAATCACCAAGCATGTGATAGATAAAGACAGGCGAGTTATTCCAACGTAATAATAAATATGGAACCAGTCCCAAGAAATGCATGCATATGTGATATTCCGAAAGAATAATAAATGCGGAATCATAAATAATGGAACCAGGTCCGGCGTAAAACGCACAGATAGGATATTCCGATAAAATAATTAATGCGGAATAATAAATAATGGAACCAAAATCGAATGAAAGTAAATTTGCAAGACGAGGATATTATTCCGGCGAATAATAAAGAACGGAATAATAAGAAGAATTTCACCACGTATGCAGATTAAGATAAAACAAAGTTATTCCAACATAATAATATATAATGGAATAACGAGAGATTTCACCAAGTATAGGGTATGTCACAGATCAAAGTTATGTATAGGGTATGTCACGATACAAAGTTATTCCAATGAATAATAAAGAATGGAATAATGTAAGGATTTCACCAAGTATAGGGTACGTCATGATACAAATCGAGTTATTCCAATGAATAATAAAGAATGGAATAACAGAAGTTCTCTTCATGAATAAGAAAGAATAACACCCCTTATGGGTACAACAAATAATATCCCTTACCGTAAAAGAAACTGGATATAGAAGTAGTGAAGTAGCAGAATACTCTTCTTCTTTCTCTCTATAATTTCTCTCTCTAGAGTTTCAGTGAATTCGTAAGAAATAATGAAGGAATGAGCTTACATTTATATAAAAAACCGAGAGTGGCTCTTGGTCTTAACGAAGGGTCAAAATGACTCTTGGTAATATCAAGAGGCACTACTATTTCATGAAAGGGCAATTAACCCTTGGAACAATCGAGAGGCAAATAACTCTTGGTAATATTGAAGAGACAACTACTATTTGCGAAGGGGCAAATGACTCTTGAGACACCGAAGGGACAAATAACCTTTGGAAAACTAAAGGGACAAGTTACTATTAAAATCTTAAATCAACGATCCATATTGAATTTACTATTATAATTTCATCCAACGATTTGAAAAATTAAAGACATGAATAGTAACTCGTGAATAGTAACTCATGAATAGTAACTCATGAATAGTAACTCGTGAATAGTAACTCATGAATATTAACTCGTAAATAGTAACTCATGAATAGTAACTTATGAATAGTAACTCCGACACAAAAAGTACCCCGAATACCCGATTGAACAATATAACCTCCAGACATCAATTATCATCGAAATAGATGTCGATTTCTACTAACACAAATAATCCCAACACAATGAAACTATCAAATTCATCTTTAATTAACACGAACTTATCCATCATTAATATCATAACTCACAATATTTAACAACCAGGTTGTTCCCAGGAAAGAGGGGGCTTTCCGATAAGGATTTCTCCTTATTGGCGCCCAATTAGATGACCAAACCTCTCCTTGACAGAACTTCTAGACATTGTAAATATTGCAATTTAATAATATGAATAACTTTGTCGTCTTAATTATTGATTTAATAAAATAACATATTATGCACGATCTTCGTGACAATAATTGAATCAATAATATGAGAGATATGATGCAAGAATTATCGTAGTAAAAATGCGATTATAACCGAGTGACTCATCACGTAAAGCATCAATAATCAATACCAAGCGTGCTACTACGATCCATCACCAGACATCTTTACTTTTACTATCGGGTAGTTCAACAGTATTAACGGTAAAACCTCCGCCGTTATTTCCATAAAATATTTTTGTCATTTTCTAACTACGACAGTGCTTCCGTTGTGGGGTCCACCAATGATTGTGTCGTCGTACGAATATTCCCCGACAAAAAAAATATTCCCCGACCAATCGAATATTTATAACAACTTGCATACTTTTCAAAATTTTCAAATACTACCCACAACTATAACATTATATTAAATCCACACCTTAATATTTAAAAAAAATATTTCGAGAAATTTAAATATTTATTCATAAAATCTGGGGTCTCACAATCTCCCCTCCTTATGAAATTTCGCCCTCGAAATTTACGTACGTACCTGGTATGCTGAAGATGTGAGGGTACCTCGTCAGATTCTAACTCTTGAGGTATAACCTTTGAGTGTTGAATACTGTGACGCCCCAAAAATAGGTATATATGACCCATCTTGAGTCGCCAAATACATGGTACAAAATTCAAATACAAACTAATAATACAGCAGTCGTGTAAAATACGACAAAATATATGCTATGAGTTTAAATACTAATATTTTACTTCTAGACAATATCCACTCTCAGAATAGGTCCTCATTACATTTATTGTCACATTATTTTAACAGAATAGTGAGGACTACTAATACACCATCTAGGACCATCACTCCGTTTCCCGACTCGTCACAACTACGTTCTCATTTCCTGAAGAGAACAGTGAAAGAAAGGGTGAGCTTAACTAGCCCAGTAAGAAATATTATGACTAAGATAATGCAGAATAAATTATCGTTAGCCTTCAACAGTGTTAAACTGATAAAATACAATAGACATCAAGTTTAACTGCAGCGGAACAAACAATCCATTAAAAGAGTCAAGTAGAGAATAAAATCTACAATCTTTTATGATTTAAAAAGTTTTTCATCACTTTTATCATTTGAGACTCGACAATAAATAATTCACATCATCAAATCATCCCCGCACTACAAAGTGCCAAGGATATTTTTAGTATCACGACCACGAATTATCCATGCACTACGGGCCAAAGATAATCGTGTTTTCATCAATGGTCCTGATCATGCCATAAAATAATTCATCTTTGCTCCCTTGGCCGAGAGAATCCATAGCCATAATCATACCAAAAACTGTCCCATCAATGAACTACGGGCCAATGAGGACTTTTACCACATCATTTATAACATTACGGTCATGATTATACCGAATAATCCTCAGTCATAATCATACCAAGTCCATCTATGCACTACAGAATACGACGATGACTTTCAACATAATATAAACATGAGGATGATGACAATGATATAAGAATTCAATAAAATAAGTTCACGAATTAATTTGTCCAGGAACTAATAACGTCCAAATTATCAACATGATACTGTTTTGTAGGTTAAAATTCAAGAATGCTTAGAAGAATATTTTCATGAAAAGATACTGGATGAAGCGCAAATATCAAGGATATTCCACTAATTTAATGGAGTATAGAAGTCAAAATTTTAACCAACTGAGTATAATAACAAATGGAATAACAAAAGAAATCACCATAAATGCGGTACACATCGTAGATGAGGTGAGTTATTCCAACGAATAATAATAATAACGGAACTAGGTCGGTGAAATTCACAATCGCGGGATGTTCCAACAGAATAATAAGTAATGGATTAACAACGAAATCACCATGCATGCGGTATTGCCGCGTCGAAAGTTATTCCAATGAGAATAATAAGTAAAGATTTTAACCCGGTCCTGTAAAACACACGCATGACATATTCCAATGAATAATAATAAAAAGCGAAACCGGTCCCATGTAAAACACATGAGCGTGGATGTTCCAATGTAATAATAATAAAGATGAGAATAATAGAAGAATGTCACCAAGTATAGGGTAGTCCAGCGTGATCAAAAGTTATTCCAATGTAATAATAAGGAATCGAATAATCAAGTTCTCTTCATGAATACAAAAGAATAATATCCCTTACCATATAAAGAAGAACCTGAATAAAGAAGTAGTGAAGTAGCAGAATACTTTTCTTCTTTCTCTCTATAGTTTCTCTTTCTAGAGTTTCAATGAATTTGTAAGAAATAATGAAGGAATGAGCTTCTATTTATAGAAGAATGGAATGAATAGTATCCAACCCATGAACGGTCCAGATTGATTTACTTTAATCGGACGGTCCATATTTAAAGCAAAATCTTTTAAATAAAATATAATATATTCTATTTATAATTTTACTATGCAAAACACTATCTGACTACTATCGTAATAAAATATAATATAATCCAATTATTATCAAATAAAGCGAATAACTTTATAAAAGTATTTTATTTTATATAAAAAGATGTTTCTGTTTTATTACGTTAATAATACTAATAAAACAAAATTGAGTGACTTATCACATAAGCATCAATAATCAATATCGTGTGCTACTATGCAACCACACGTATTACTGTACTTTTACTACCGAGTAGCTCTATAGTATTAATGGTAAAACTTCCGCCATTATTTTCATAAAAATATTTTTGTCATTTTCTCAATCCGACAATGAATTACATTGTGGGGGTCCACCAATGATTTATGTCAGTAAATGCGGATATTCCCTGACAAAAAGAATATTTTCCGACCAATCGAATATAATATGACAACTTGCATATTTTGCAAAATTTGTAAATATTATCCACAACTATAGTATTATATCAAATCCACACCATAATACTAAAAAAAATATTTCGAGAAATTTAAATTTTTATTTATAAAATCTAGGGTCTCACAAATACGCTCCTTCTTATCCAAGATTTTAACAGGTACATCTTCATACGTTAAATCATCCGCTATCTCGTCCGGTTATAAATAATGTGGTTCAGGTCGTCCACATATTTACGCAACATTGATACGTTAAAAACGTTATGAACACGCGACATATTTGGCGATAAAACGAGTTTATAGGCCACAGTTCCTACTCGATCGAGGATTTCAAATGGGCCAATTAAATCGAGGGTTGTGATTTCTTTTCTTCGTCAATTCTTGTTTCTAGAATAACTCCTCATTATATATATATATATATATATATATATATATATATATATAATATATATAATATATTTTATTTAAAAGATTTTACTTTAAATATGGACCGTCCGATTAAAAGTAAATCAATCTGGACCGTTCATGAATTAGTTACTATGCAGTCCATTCTTCTAAAAATTGAAGCTCATTCCTGCATTATTTTCTTACGAATTCACTGAAACTCTAGAGAGAGAAAATTATGGAGAGAAAGAAGAAAAAAAGTCTGCTAACTTTCTTTTCCTATATCCAGTTTCTGTTACGGTAAGCGATATTATTCTTTTGAATTCATGAAGAGAACTTCTGTTATTCCATTTCTTATTATTCTATTGGAATAACTCAGTATCATGCCGCTACCCTATACTTGGTGACATTCTTCATTATTACATTATTATTATTCTGTTGGAATATCCTGTCTGTGTGTTTTACACCGGACCTGGTTCCGTCTTTGTTATTATTCTGTTGGAATATCCTGTCTGTGTGTTTTACACCGGACCTGGTTCCGTCTTTATTTATTATTCTGTTGGAATATCCTGTCTGTGCGTTTTACGCCGGACCTGATTCCGTTATTTATTATTCTATTGGAATAACTTTTGTCTTATCTCTGAGCACCGCATACATGGTGATTTCGTTGTTATTCTATTCTTTATTATTCATTTGGAACATCCCGCTTGTCTGCATGCAATTTTGTCGACCGGTTTCGTTACTTATTATTACTCGTTGGAATAACTTTGTCATGCAAATCTGCATGCATGGTGATTTCTTTTGTTATTCCATTCTTTAATATACTCAGTTGGTTAAAGTTCTGACTTCTATACTTCATGAAATTAGTGGAATAGCCTTGATATTTGCACTTCATCCAGTATCTTTTCATGAAAATATTCTTCTGAGCATTCTTGAATTTTACTCTACAAAGCAGTATTGTGTTGACAATTTGGACGTTATTAGTTCTTGGACAAATTAATTCGTGAACTTGTTTTATTGAATTCTTATATCATTGTCATCATCCTCATGTTTATATTATGTTGAAAGTCATATGTGGCCTGTAGTGCATAGATGGACTTGGTATGTTTATGACCAGGGATTATTCGGTGTAATTATGACCGTAATGTTACAAATGATGTGGTAAAAGTCCTCATTGGCCCGTAGTGCATTGATGGACAGTTGTTGAAATGATCATGACCATTGATGAATACACGAATATACTTGGCCCGTAGAGGATGGATAATTTGTGGTCGTGACCCTAATGAATATCCTTGGCCGTAGTGCAGGGATGATGTGGATTATTATTAAGCTGAGTCTCAGCGATAAAAGTGATGAAAAACCTTTTAAATCATAAAAGATAGTAAATTTTATTCTCTATTTGACTCTTTTAATGGATTGCTTGTCCGCTGCACTTAAACTTGATGTCTATTGTATTTTATCAGTTTAACATTGTTGGAGACTAATGATAATTTATTCTGCATTATCTTAGTCATAATATTTCTTGCTGGGCTAGTTGAGATAGCCCTTTCTTTCACTGTTCTCTTCAGGAAATGAGAAAGTAGTTAGGCCGAGTCGGGGAATGGAGTGATGGTCTGGATGATAGTATTAGCTAGTAGTCCTCACTATTCTGTTAAATAGTGTGACAATAAATGTAATGAGGACTTATTCTGAGAGTGGATATTGTCTAGAAGACAATATTTGTATTTAAACTCACAGCATATGTTTTGTCGTATTTTACACGACTAATGTATTATTAGTTTATATTTGAATTTTGTACCATGTATTTGGCGACTCAAGATGGGTGATGTATACCTATTTTGGGGGCGTCATAGTTAATATCAAAGCTTAGGATATGATCCTCAGCTAAGGTGTGAGACAAGAACTAGGAGGGAGAGACGGGGAATTCCTTCGCTAGTATGACCTACCTAAGTTTATTTGATATTTAATTGGTCATTCGTAGTATAAGGATAATATGTGATATGTTATTTAACCTTTGTTTTGTGGCGGTGTTTGAAAATGGCATCCAGAAATGTTGAGAACATCAATGGAGCACGAGAGGCGCTGAGTCTCCACAGATCAATAATCGTGGATAATGTGCATCGATGGCGCGACATTCCTCGAGGCAAATAACAACACCGACCAAATGATGAACGATGGAATGTTTAGAGGCTTTATGCAATTCATGCAACATCAGGCAAGAGCGGCTCCTGTACAAAATGCAGGTGGAAACACTGACAACTCTCGGACGGTCATCGCTAAGCAGTTCAAGGAACTGGGACCACCGGAGTTTTTTGGAGAGGCAAAACCACTTAAGGCGACGACGAGGATTAAGCAGATTAACAAGATATTTGATGTCTTGGGATGCTCCGAGGAGCAAAAGGTTCCCTTTGCCACCTTCATGTTGCGGGCAGAAGCAGATTACTGGTGGGAATCTGTAAAGCGTACTCAACCTACCGCACTAAAGATGTCTTGGGAGAAGTTCCAAGAACTGTTCAACGACAAGTACTTTCCCAAAAGTATTCATCACATGAAAGAGGTAGAGTTCATCAATCTGGAACAAAACAACATGACCGTATCGCAGTACGAAGCCAAGTTTGTCCAGTTGTCTCGGTTTGCGTCCTATTTGGTTGATAATGAGGAGAAAATGACGCGAATGTTTTTAAGAGGTTTGAAACCTGAGATACGTCAATATCTTATCTCTCATAAACTGTGTTTGTATTCAGATGTTGTTAATATGGCTCAGTTATTGGAGCGTGATAATGAGTCAACCCAACCAAAAGAGAAGCGGCCGGAAATGATAATATCGGTGATAACACCATCGAAGCGGTGGATGATAAGCGTGGAGGAAATCAACATGCGAAAATGGTAACCACTTCTATGGTGGTAATCAGGGCCAAAATAGTAAGAATGGACATTTCAAGAAAAGGAGATTCAACAATGATGGAATGACGTCAGCACCAGCACCCGTTGTTAAAGAAGGAGAAAGACCACCTATCATATGTTTCAAATGTGGAGGGGAGGGACATATTAGTCCAAACTGCGCAATGTCGTCCAAAGCATGTTACAATTGTGGAAGAGAAGGCCACCTAGCCCAATTTTTTCGTTCACCAAAAACAAGTTCAACTAGGATGGAGGCACCAAAGGTAGTCCCAGAAAAGTCAAAGCCGGTAGTGCAAGGGAGAGCGTTTGTTGTGACCTCCCAAAAAGTAAGGAACCCGAACGAGGTCATCACGGGTAAGCTTATCATAAACTCTAGCGAAGTCTATACCTTATTTGATACCGGTTCTACTCATTCTTATATTTCTCCTACTTTCGCTCAACGTTTAAATTTGACTCCGGAGAAATTAGACTTTGACTTGTCTGTTGAAACTCCGTTGGGAGAAACATTCATTACATCCACTGTTTATAAGTCTTGTTTAGTTCAAATCGGCACCCGCACGTTACCTATCGATCTTATTTCATTGAAAATACTTGCAATTGATGTAATTCTAGGGATTGATTGGTTAACTACACATCATGCAAAAATTGATTATTTTCGTAGGGTTGTTAGCTTTCATATTCCTAACCAACCTATTATGTGAATTCAAGCAACCAAACCATTAAAATCTATCACTGTCATCTCAAGCCATAAAGCTATTCATTTATTGAAAAACGGATGTCAAGCTTTCTTAGCTCATGTCACGGATCTAAACAAAAATACGTCAGTTTTGAATGATATTTCTATTGTTCATGAATTTCCTGACGTATTCCCTGAAGAACTTCCTGGCCTACCCTAGAGCGTGAAATTAAATTTTGTATCGACCTTGAACCCGAAGACAAAACCCATTTCCAAAGCCCATGTCGAATGGCTCTATTGAACTTCGTGAATTAAAGACCCAAATGCGAGGAATTGTTAGACATTGGCTTTATTCGGTCCCAATCTTGCTCCTTGGGGTGCTCCTGCTCTATTCGTGAAGAAGAAAGATGGGAGTATGCGACTTTGTATTGATTATCGGGAGTTGAATCATATCACCATAAAAAATAGGTACCCATTTACCACGTATTGATGACCTTTGTTTGACCCGATTCTGCGAGGAGCCAAATTCTTTTCAAAGATTGATCTTCGTTCAATATCACTAGTTGAAGATTAAATTGATGACATTCAAAGACGGCTTTGGAAGTCGATGACGGGCATTATGAATTCCTAGTCATGTCTTTTGGATTGACTAATGGTCCTGCTGCCTTCATAGATATGATGAACCGAGTATTCAAGGAATATTTGGATCACTTTATGGACGTCTTTATTGATGACATCCTCATATATTCCAAAACCCGTGAAGATCATGAAGCGGCAAAGACTTGAGGTCGATACTCCAAAAGCTTCGTGAATATAAGCTTTATGCCAAGTTGAAGAAATGCGAGTTCTGGCTTGAGGAAGTAGCATTCCTTGGGCATGTGGTATCAAGTCATGGAATATCTATTGACCCAGTAAAGATTGAAGCTATTCAAAGCTAGGAGCAACCTAAATCAGTGACCGAAATACGTAGCTTTCTCGGTTTAGCAGGTTATTATCGGAGATTCGTGGAAGGATTTTCTCGAATCGCTACTCCACTAACTCAGCTGACTCGGAAAGATACAAAGTTCGGTTGGAGCGAGGAATGTGAGAAGATTTTTCAAGAACTCAAGAGAAGACTCATTTCAAAGACCTTTGGTTACGTGAATACCATCCGGTTTGGAGGGATTTGTCATCTCATGGTGATGCTTGAACAAAGGGTTAGGATGTGTTCTCATGCAACATGGGAAAGTCATAGCCTACGCCTCATGACAACTCAAAGAATATGAGAGGAATTATCCTACTCATGATCTAGAGTTGGCAGTTGTTGTCTTCGCACTAAAGATTTGGAGGCATTACTTGTATGGGGAGAAAGTTGAGATCTTTACGGATCATAAAAGCCTCAAATATTTCTTCACTCAAAGGAACTCAACTTGCGACAACGACGTTGGCTTGAACTATTGAAAGATTATGATCATACCATCTAATACCATCCTAGAAAAGCGAACGTGGTAGCTGATGCATTGAGTAGAAGATCATATGCGGGTACGAGTGCGATATTGTCAACGCAAAGGCCCATTTTGTATGACTTACAAAGGATGGAGATAGAGATAAAGACTCCAGGGACCCACGTGATGATGACGAATATACGAGTAGAACCGACTTTAATTGATAAAGTTAAAGTTGCTCAAACTACAAACCTGGAGCTGATGCGTATGAGGAAGAAAGTGCAAGAAGGTGCTATGCCGGAAGCAAGAATCGATGATGAAGGAATACTTCGAATCAACTCCAGACTTTTTGTTCCTAACGATCCTGAGTTAAAGTATAAAATCTTGATGGAAGCGCACAACACACCGTTTGCAATCCATCCTGGGAGTACCAAAATATATCGTGATCTTCGTCATATATTTTGGTGGAGCAATATGAATAGGGAGATAACGTTGTTTATCTCATGGTGTCTAACTTGTCAACGAGTCAAGGCAGAGCATCAAGTACCAAAAGGTCCATTACAACCACTTAAAATTCCAGAATGGAAGTGGGAGCACATTACCATGGATTTCGTTACTGGTCTTCCCAAGGTTTCTCAAGGCATTGATGCAATTTGGGTCATTGTTGATAGATTGACCAAGTCTGCTCTTTTCTTACCAATACGAGAAACTTATACACTTGAACGTCTTGCTCGCATGTACATAAATGAGATTGTAAGATTGTATGGTATGCCAGTATCCATAGTTTCTGATCGTGACCCAAGATTCACTTCACGATTTTGGGTTAGTTTGCAAAAAGCTATGGGCACAAATTTACGATTAAGTTCGGCATATCATCCTCAGACGGACGGACAATCAGAGAAGACTATTCAAACTCTAGAAGATTTATTAAGACTTTGTGTCCTTGATTTCAAGGGAAGTTGGGACAAGTTTTTACCGTTAGTGGAGTTTTCATACAACAACAGTTATCAAGCAAGTATTGGCATGGCTCCATTCGAGGCGTTGTATGGAAGAAAGTGTCGTTCTCCAGTATGCTGGGATGAGGTGGGTGAAGCAACGTTGTTGGGACCAGAGTTGGTACGTATGACTATGAAAAAGATTCAAACGATCTGACAACGTATAAAAACCTCACAAGATTGACAAAAGAGTTATGCTAACCTTCATCGAAAGGACGTAGAATTCGATATTGGAGATCATGTGTTGTTACGTGTTGCTCCATGGAAAGGAGTTACGAGATTTGGAAAGAGAGGGAAGCTAAATCCTCAATTCATTGGCCCATTTTTAATCCTCGATCGAGTAGGAACGGTGGCCTATAGACTCGCTTTACCGCCAAATATGTCTCGTGTTCATAATGTTTTTTATATATCCATGTTACGTAAATATGTGGAAGATCCGAACCACATTATTGAGTTAGAACCAGATGAAATAGTGGAAGAGTTAAAGTATGAAGAGGTTCCTGTTCAAATATTGGATAAGAAGGAACATATTCTACGCTCCAAAGTTATACCTCAAGTCAAAATTTTGTGGAGAAACCACGATGTTGAGGAAATGACCTGGGAGTTAGAATTTGAAATGAAGTAAAAGTATCCTTACCTCTTCGATATACCAGGTACGTACCCTAATTTCGAGGGCGAAATTTCTTAAGAAGGGGAGGTTTTAAGACCCCAACTTTTTGAATAAAGATGAATTTTCTATAATTATCATTTTTGAATATTATAGAATGAATTTAATATAATGTTATAATTGTGGGTAATATTTACAAATTTTGCAAAGTATGCAAGTTGTCATATTAAATTCGATTGGTCGGAAAATATTCTTTTTTCAGGGAATATCCGTTCGACGGTACAATCATTGGTGGACCCCACAACATAATTATTGAAGGATTGAGAAAACGACAAAAATATTTTTATGAAAATAACGGCGGAAGTTTTACCGTTAATACTGTTGAAATACTCGGTATTAAAAGTACAGTAATACGCGTGGTTGCATTATAGCACACAATATTGATTATTGATGCTTACGTGAGAAGTCACTCAGTTTTGTTCAATTATTACTATAGTAGTTGTTGTAAATTTGGCGTATTATTTAGATCCCCATTTACCTATTTTTCAACATAATTGGTATAAAAGTTATTTAAATATAATTGGACCCACCTGTGATTATGACATGTTGGGGGGAGGGGAACATGTAGGGCCCACGGTGTTGAAAATTGAATTGTTCGGAGGTTTTTCAAAAGTTGTCAATTTGGGTGGGGGTGGGAAGTTTGGTTTATACGGGGAGGGAGTACCGTTATTATCATTATATATATATATATATATAATATATTTTATTTAAAAGATTTTGCTTTAAATATGGACCGTCCGATTAAAAGTAAATCAATCTGGACCGTTCATGAATTAGTTCTTATCTACGAATTCCATTCTTCATAAATAAAGCTCATTCCTTCATTATTTTCTTACGAATTCACTGAAACTCTAGAGAGAGAACATTATAGAGAGAAAGAAGAAGAGAAGTCTGCTAACTTTCTTTTCCTATATCCAGTTTCTGTTATGGTAAGGGATATTATTCTTTTGAATTCATGAAGAGAACTTCTGTTATTTCATTTCTTATTATTCTGTTGGAATAACCTATATCTGCGGGCTACCCTATACTTGGTGACATTCTTCTATTATTCATCATTATTATTCTCATTTGGAATATCACATACATGTGTTTTACACCAAACCCGGTTCCGTCTTTTGTTATTATTACATTTGGAATATGTTGTGCGTGTGTTTTACATCGGACTGGTTCCGTCTTTTATTATTATTTTTTGTTGGAATATCTCTGTATGTATGCGTTTCTGTAGAACTGATTCCGTTATTTATTATTCTGTTGGAATAACATGTACATCTAATCACCGCATACATGGTGATTTCATTGTTATTTCATTCTTTATTATTCATTAGAATATCCTGCTCGGTCTGCGAATTTACTTTGACTTCGGTTCCGTTACTTATTATTACATTGGACTAACCTATCTATGCGCACCGTATCGCATGCGTGGTGATTTCTTTTGTTATTCCATTCTTTAATATACTCAGGTTGGTTAAAGTTTTGACTTTTATACTCCTTGAAATTAGTGGAATATCCTTGATATTTGCGCTTCATCCAAAGATCTTTTCATGAAAATATTCTTCTGAGCATTCTTAAATTTTACTCTACAAAGCGATGATCATGTTGACAATTTGGGCGTTATTGGTTCCGGGATAAATTAATTAAGTGAACTTGTTTTATTGAATTCTTATATCATTGCCATCATCCTCATGTTTATATTATGTTGAAAGTCATCTCGTGGCTTTAGTAGTGCATAGATGGACTTGGTATGATTATGACCGAGGATTATTGATTGTAATCATGGCCGTTATGTTACAAATGATGTGGTAAAAGTCCTCATTGTCCGTAGTGCATTGATGGACGATTGTTGGCATGATCATAACCATTGATGAATACACGAATATCCTTGGCCCGTAGTGCATGGATAATTTGTGGTCGTGACCACAATGAATATCCTTGTCAGTAGTGCGGGGGATGATGTGGATTATTATTAAGTGAGTCTCAAATGATAAAAGTGATGAAAACCTTTTAAATCATAAAAGATAGTAGATTTTATTCTCTACTTGACTCTTTTAATGGATTGCTTGTTCAGCTGCAGTTAAACTTGATGTCTATATTATTTTATCAGTTTAACATTGTTGAAGACTAACGATAATTTATTCTCGCATTATCTTAGTCATAATATTTCTTCTTGGTCTAGTTGAGCTCACCTTTTCTTTCACTTTTTCTCTTTAGGAAATGAGAACGTAGTTGAGACGAGTCGGGGAATGGAGTGATGGTCCGGATGATAGTATTAGCTAGTAGTCCTCACTATTCTGTTAAATAGTGTGACAATAAATGTAATGAGGACTTATTCTGAGAGTGGATATTGTCTAGAAGACAATATTTGTATTTAAACTCACAGCATATGTTTTGTCGTATTTTACACGACTGCTGTATTATTAGTTTGTATTTGAATTTTGTACCATGTATTTGGCGACTCAAGATGGGTGATGTATATCTATTTTGGGGGCGTCACACCATGGGACTATAAACAGATACTCTACAATGACTTCAAACACCGCCGAATCTATTAACAACGCAATCAAGATGATTAGGGATCTTCCAATTGCATCAATGATTGAATGCCTACGTTATCTGGTTCAAAGATGCTATTTCACAAACAAACAAGCAGCCCTATCAACATTCACAACACTTTCCACAATAGTTAGGAAAAGTTTACAATCTAATATCATTAAATCAAAAAAACTTAAGGTAACTAATACAAATTATAATTTATTGCATCCATCTTTTTATTGTATTTGTTACTGACTAATGCTGTCTTGATTACTGCATAATATTACTAATTAATGTTGAAATGTTTACTGACTAAAGCTGACTTGGTTATTGTGTTATATTACAATGGTTATTGACTAATACAGACTTGTTTACTGACTATTGGAAACTTGGTTACTATGTAATATTATATTGATTACTAACTAATACTTAATTGCTTATTGCATAACATTATAATGGTTACTTAATACTGCTGAGTTAGTTATTGGGTATCATTATACTGATTACTGACTGATGTTGTCTTGGTTAATGCATAATATTACTAATTAATGTTGAATTGTTTACTGACTAATGTTGACTTGGTTACTGTGTTACACTATAATGGTTACTGACTAATAATGACTTGTTTACTGACTAATTGTGTACTTAATTGCTTAATGCATTTAATTATAATGGTTACTGACAACTGTTTAGTTGATTAATGATTATCATTATACTGATTACTAACTTGTTCTTGTTTGGTTACTCTGAATAATTATAATGTTACTGCTGAGTTGGTTACTGAGTATAATCATACTGGTTACTAACTGATGCTTGTTTGGTTACTCTTAATAATTATATTGTTACTGCAAAGTTGGTTGCTATTGAATTGCTTGTTTTGTAATTATAACATTGAGTTATTTACTTTACTATATTTATTCTTTTTTCAAACAATGAAAATGATTTCAGTTGTACTTTATTCTAACAACACTTTATTTGTAATGTAGGTTGAAACATCAAACTTAGTGATTTTCACTGTTTACGATGTCGCCAAAAAATATATTGTGGACATCGACTAAAAGACATGCACATGTGGAAAATTTTAGTACCATGAGATGCCTTGTCCGCACGCTGCTGCTGTTATGAGCAAGTGAAATTTGAGCTGTTATGATTTTTGCTCAAAAAAATACTATAAAACAAATTTTGTCGACACATATTCAGCTTTAATCATGCCACTAGATGACAAAGAAAACTGGGATGTACCACAAGAAGTAAGAAACATGGTTATAAAACCACCGAACACAAGAAGACCAGCTGGAAGACCAAAAGTAGGGAGGTACAAACATGGATCTGAAATCAAAATTCAAAACAAATGCAGTAGGTGCCAAGAAAAAGGACACAACAGGAAAACCTGCAATAATCCACCGGTTTTAAGACCAAAAAAAACCTGATATAGTGCATTTACATTAAGAGTGTAAGTACATGTATATATAATTGTTTACTATCATTAACCATAACACACATGGTTGATAACATTTTTGATTTTGTACAATAACCAAAATTTTTATTGATTAAAATTTTGATTTCTGAATTCATTATTAGTAGCCAATATAATTGGAAACCCACATAAGTACAATGTGCACTTGATAATTGTTCCAAATATAAGTTGTAAATTATTTGGTTACTAACATAAAGTCAAATGGTTACCTTATATGACAATTTGGATACCAATTGCACATCTCAAAAATATATTTAATTTAATGAGTTTATAAATGACCATCATATATAATAATGGACACTCTTAATTAAAATTTCTTATTCCATCATGATGATAAACTCAAAAAATACATACATTTAACACTTCATAAAATTCATGATACAAATTTATAAGCGTTTTGATACAAAAATAAAACAAATATTGTTAACTTATATGTATGTTTGGACACCAAAATAATATTACAACTTAAATAACTCGATATATATACCGATTTTATCAAGTTTTATTATAATTTGTTTACTTATAAAAACATAATATGGTGACCATAACAATAAACTATTTGGTTACTTATTTGTAATAACAATAAACAAAATATAACAAATAAGTAACCAAATATTTAGATAACAGTCACCAAATCAAATTTTTATGTTAACTAATATATATTCTCACATATACATTTAACAATAGTTATATGTCCTCATACAGTTAACAATAGTTATAAGTCATGATACAATATTGTAAATCTCTGTTTACTATCAAAAAATTAGCCGGTTACCCTCTTATACATATTTGGTTACCAACTCTGCATTCCAAAATAATGTAGCAAACACAACCTAAAACGAATCAAATACCAACCAACGCACAAAATTACTTCCAATACTGCTATTATAATAAAATATGAAATCTCATCTATATAATATCCAATAATCATCCTTAATAAACCATACAAAATTGTTGTGTATATTCAAAAAAATAAAAAAATAAAATACAAAACCCAAAAAACAAGATCTGAACTAATCAAAATCTGGAATAAATCTTCCTGAAAATAATCTGTCAGTCTCATATCCCTCCAATTACTTATTCCTTGCATGCAAAAATAAGTTTGTGCATAACTTCTTCCTATACTGCGCAATTGGGAATGGAATAGGAATTTCATCAAACTTCTGATGAATGACATGCTCAGCGAAACAAATTGTGAACATCCCGCAATCACTATACAAATGCACAAAAGATAACGAAAATCAATACTAGAATCAACCTATATATAATACATATCAGTTTATATAGTAACCAAACAGTTATATATAAAATTAACCAAAACATAAATTAAAGGTAACCAAAATACTTATATGATAGTAAATAAATCAGTTATATAATAGTAACCAAAATAGTTATATGATGTTAACCAAATCATAAACAACATGAAAACTAAAACCAGTTTATTAAACCATGAATAATAGGCAAATACATGGTACCCCAACCTATTTGGATACTTATTTATTATAACAGTCAAAAAATAATATAACAAATAAGTAACCAAATAGGTATATAACAATAACCATATACTTATTTTAATAGTAACCAAAGCATAACCAACCTGTATATACAACAACCTATAATGAAATTCATATTGTAACAAAATTGAGTAAACAAAAATATTTTACGAATCATAACCAAACAGTAACAGAAAATATTCTAAATCAGTAACCAAATGGTTACAACATATTAACCAAAACAGTTATATGATAGCAACCAAAATAGTTATATGTAATAATTCAAAAATTGAAAACAGTGTAACCATTACCCCTCGACTTGTTCAGGAATCGACTATGCAAATTCTAACTCAATTATATCATCTTCCTCCTTATTGCGGTACGGTTCACTGCTAAAGTCAATGTCACACCTATCCCTCCAAAACCTACTCTTGTGCAGCAAAGTGGGAAGAATAAATATGTAAGGTTCACAAACATCCATGATTTTTGTTTGCATGGATTTCCTTTTTGGCTGCAGAGAATTGTAAACAGTTAGACGTCTACGATGCACATCAAACGTTAACAAAAACCAATGGTCCGGTGATGACATATGAATGGGGAACAAAACATAATCAACATTTCTCCATGGGGTGTTGACATCCATAAACAAACCATGAATGTATTCAGCAACATCACCCTCCCCCAAAAATACACTCTTATCTGCATTTTTATTTGTGTACTCTTCAAAAAGAGATGTCATCTTGGCATGGAACCAATAATCCGTAGTCGTTGCCCTTATATGCACACTATCAGAATGTCTGGCCAATTTACGAAAATAATATAATGCAACATTGATGTGCTGAACCAACAAAAAAACATAAAATATTAATAGTTGTATGATAATAACCAAACAGTAATATGATAGTAACAAAACAGTTTTATGACAGTAACAAAACAGTCATATGACAATAACCAACACTATTAACACTAGTTACTTAAACAACTAAATAATATAACCATAACTATAAAAACATAATTTGAAAAAAAAAGAACTCACATCATCGTCTAACCATTGGCCAAGAGTCTTTAATTTATAAAACCACATCTTAGATGAAATTGGGATAGATCCAAAAATAAAAACAGGTTTGATAATGTCATTCTTCCCAGGAAATTTGTCCGTCCTTCAATATAAAAACATATTAGTATACACGTTGACATTAACAATCACCATGTTAGTATACACATTACCCAAAAGCAAATTTATTTATTTCATAAAAAAATATAACATTGTTAACAGTAAAAAACAAACCTTTTCCAGTTGTTAAGTCCTATTTTAAACCATTGATCAAACAACGCCTCTTCAAATTTTGTAGGCATATCCATGCAAACCTTGGGGAATGCAGAAATAACAACAACTCTTTGACTAGAACCCGATGCACTAGACGATAACTCAGCCGATCCAAATGCTACTGTATATGGAGACCGCAAAACAGCACTCTTTACATGTTGACAAACAGGTCTACCACTGACTTTATCAACGCTCTTCTCCAATTCATCCCACTGGGCTATGTCCTGGGTAGTTAGAACCATCTCATCAAGTACAGATTTGCTTTCAGTCTTAAATTTATTCCCCTTTTACAGTTAACATAAAATGAAACAAATACAATTAGATTTTCACATAAACACCTGCATTTAACTAATATATGCAATAACAAAAATTTGTAGAAAGATATAAATTGAAAAATAACAAACAAATTAAAGTGAACATATCATAATATAAACAAAAACAAAATAAAGCAGTAACCAAAACACATTGTAATAGTAACCAACCAATATAATAATAGTAAACAATCCATAATACTAAATAGATATAAATTGGTTACTGTTTATATCTATATTTGTTTGCTGAATAATGTTTATTTGATTACTTTATAGTTTTCAAATGAGTTCTACTGATTTTTTAACACTGATGGTTACTCATCATATATATTGGTTACCTTCATGAAACTGCTAGTTACTGTATAATGGTGTCTTGGTTACTGTGAAACATTATACTGTCTAATGCTCTAATATGTTCCTGCCTCAAATTTATTCCCCTGTTTATATTGACATATAGGGTAACAAATACAATTATATTTTCAACACATGCAGTTAACAACTATATTTAATAAAAAAAATGAATGAACAATAATCGACATATTAAAGTGAACATATCATATTAGAAACCAAAACAAAATAAATTTCTATTCAAATTATAATATAATAGTAACCAACACACAATGTAATAGTAACCAACTAATATTATAATAGTAAACATAATATATATAAAAAGTAACCATATAACAATATAATAGTAACCAATAACCAACAACATGTAAAAACAAAATGGCATGTCATTATAACACTAACCTCATCAGCGACATACAAAACAATCTCTTTACCAGTGCATTGGCTTAATATGTCAAACGATGGCATGTCATTATTCTTGCCAATCTGTGAAAGATAAAAAAAAATCAATTCATCATTAAAAACAAAAAGACATAACATAACAAAACAAACAAATATGACTAACCTTGACATGACGTTCAACTTCATTACCAATCTCATATTCATTCCCATCCTTCTTTACATCAAAATTCAACACATCATCACCATCATTATTCTTATTTATTGTTGAACCATCATCAACATCCTCATAAACATGGGGGTCTTCACACACTTTAAGAACTTCATCATCATTAACAACCTCATCAACATTAACAACATCTTCACACTCCTTAACAACTTCAGGTACAAACTCATCATTATTCTCATCACCTATCAACCCATCATCACAAACCATGACATCATCATTATTTTTACCTTTAGAACCAACATCATCATCAGCAACACCATGATCAGCTTCATCACCCACATCATCAGCTTCATCACCTACACATCTTCACCATCATCATCATCATCATCATCATCATCATCATCATCATCATCATCATTATCATTATCATTATCGTCATCGTCATCACCGCCATCATCAGAATCAGAATCAGAATCATCATCATCAACATCATCATCAACTTGTTTCTCCCCAACACCTTTGATACCACGTAACTCATCTCTAATAACGGAACTAAAGTCCTTATATAACTGAACATGAAAAACATGCATATCATCCTTAATATCAGCCCGCAATTTTACAATGTCTTTCTTAATTTCATAAATGTCTTTCTTAATTTCAGACATTTTCTTCTCCAACGGCCTAAACTGTGCATCAATTGCATCTTTAACTTCAGACATATCAATTCCAATGTTGTCATCCTTAACTTTTTTTGAAACCTTTTTATCAACATCCTTCCCATTTAAAAATTGAAGCCCACCCAAATCAAGCCGATCCTTCTCCTCGGATATGGGAACTAGACTTTTTATCCTAAACTGAAAAACATTAAGTACATTTAGTATAATATACGACAAAACATTGAAAAAATACATAAAAAAAATAGTAAATAAAGAATCATGAAACATAATTAGTAACCAACTACATATACACAGGTAACCAAATGTATATAAATCAGTAACTAAAATTATTAAAAAAAGGTATACAAAATTTGTATAAATGGATAACCAATAAAATTGTTATTAGCAACACAAGGAAAATTTAATTAGTAATCAAATGCGTATATTCAGGTAACTACATACATTGTTATTATTAACACAAATATAACTAATAAGTAACCAACTGAGCATATAAAGGTAACTAACTACTTTGTTAACAGTAAACATCACAAAAAATAATCAGTAACTAAATATATAACTAAAGTTAACTAATTATACTATTAGTAGTAACAAAAATACTTGTCCAGAACAAAATACTAAATTGTTCAACTTGTCATTCGTAGGGGGCTTCACTAGCTCCTTCCATCTAAATAAACGAATATCATACGGATGCTCATCATTGCATATGCCCCGAATTTTGAATAACGGAATGATCTCAAACATAAAAACTTGGAATACATAAGGTAAACCATTTAACTTGTACAATTTTGAATAATGTTCCTTGTAGAAATTATATATTGACCCACCACTCCTTCCTTTCTTCAATCTCCCCTTCAAAGCAGTTGACAAAGAGTACTTTGTCATCTCGAATGCGAATTCCCCCCAGGGAAAACTATTAACATCACCATAGCATAGAAAATTGACCATTGCCCCATCCACATGATTTTCAGAAACTGTGGATAAAATGAAATTAAACACCAGAAAAATAAATGACATCTTAATAGCCTCATCATTGTAAGACCCCAACTTATTATAAATAAAATTAAATTTCCTTCATTTATTATTTTGAAATAGTAAGGGTTGATTTGATTAATGCGGATAGTTATGGGTAAAATACACAAATATTTCAAATAAGCAAGTGGTTATAAAATATTCGTTTGGTCGTGGAATATTCTTGCTATCGGGGAATATTCATACGACAGCGCAGCCTTGTGTGGGCCCCATAACGAAAAACGATTGGATGAAGAAAACGACAAGTATAAGTTATTTATAAAAAATGGCGTTGTTATTACCATTAATACTGTTGAAATACTCGGTGGTTAAAACACAGTAGCACACGGTATTGCACCAATTATTGATTCTTACGTAAGAAGGCACTACTCAATAATTGTTACAGTAATTATTGTTCAGTATTTTACTTTATTCAATAATTGCTGCATTGATACTTTATATTACTATTGTTTCAATAATTATCACTACACAGTATTTTTCATTATCGAAGCAATAATTCATATTATCTGAATAATATTATTAGATAACATTATTGGCAATGTCTAGAAAGTTCTATCTAAGGAGAGGTTTGGTCACCTAATTGCGCGCCAGTAAGGAGAAATCCTTATTGGAAAGCCACCTCTATCTTGGGAACTACTTGGTTGTCAGTATTGTGATTCTATAATATTATTCGTGAATAATTAGTTATTGATTTACATGATGACAAAAATATTGATTTTATGTGGATATAGATGGAGAAAAAAAATTTAATGTGACAATTGTTGAAAATTAAAATTTTATCTTTTTCTGATAAAATAATTCATTTAAATATATTATTATATTTTAATAATATAATAATGGTAATATTTTTACAATGAATGTGGGATATATGAGTATATGAGGAGAAAGAGTATTTTTGTTGCAATAAATGTTTAAAACATGTTAAACATGTCGGTGGAACCCATTTCTTGACTGAAATTTGATTATAGCCTGTAAAATCGCCCATTTGTGGATTTCGGTCAATTTTTGTTTGGAATTTGGAAAAACTTCCTTCTGCAAAGTTGTAGATAATGGAATTTTCTATGGAAAAGATACAAGTTCCGAATTTTTCTGACAAAATTACTATTTATTATGAATTATTGAAGTTCTGAAGCTCTGAAATAATTAATTTTTGAAGTTTTAATTGTTTTTAATAAGAAAAACGTTTTTACATTGTTGGGACTCATTTAACATGTGATTAGGTGGCTGAATACAGATGCTTGGTGTGCGTAGAAAATTTATATAAATAAATTATTAATTTATTAAATTTTTTGCTTTGGTGTTTTAAGCATTTTCCTATAAATAGGGTGCTTAGGTTAGAATTGAAAATCACACCAGAAATAGAAGTTTTCTGTAAGACCCCAACTTATTATTAATGAAATTTAATTTTCTCTATTTATTATTTTGAAATAGTAAGGGTTGATTTGATTAATGTGGATAGTTAGGGTAAATACGCAAATATTTCAAAATAAGCAAGTGGTTATAAAATATTCATTGTTGTCGGGAATATTCGTTTGGTCGTGGAATATTAAATGCTTGTGGAATAATATTAAATGCTAAGACAACGACCATGTGTGGGCCCCATAACGAAAAGCGATTGGATGAAGAAAAACGACAAATATAAGTTGGTTAAAAATAACAGGCGTAGTTATTCTGAGTTATCTTGTTAAAATACTCGGTGGTTAAAAAACACAAGAAGCACACCTGTATTGCACCAATTATTGATTCTTACGTAAGAAGGCACTACTCAATAATGGTTACGATAATTACTTTCAATATTTTATTGAGTTAATAATTGTCACTGCGTTGATATTTTATATTCTTTGTTGTTTCATAATTGTCATTACACAATATTTTTCATTATCGAAGCAATAATTCATATTATCTGAATAATATTATTAGATAACATTATTGGCAATGTCTAGAAAGTTCTGTCTAAGGAGAGGTTTGGTCACCTAATTGCTACGTCGATGAGGAGAAATTCTTATTGGAAAGCCCCTCTTTCCCTGAACCGCACTGTTATCGATATTGTGATGTAATATTATTTGTGAATAATTAATTATTGATTCATATGATGAGGAAAATATTAATTTTATGTGGATATAGATGGAGAAAATTTTAATGTGACAATTGTTGAAAATTGAAATTTTATCTTTTCCGATAAAATAATTCATTTAAATATATTATTATATTTTAATAATATAATAATGGTGATATTTTTACAACGAATGTGGGATATATGAGTATACGAGGAGGAAGAGTATTTTTGTTGCAATAAATGTTTAAAAACATGTTAAACATGTCGGTGGACCCCATTTATTGATGAAAATTTGATTATAACGTAAAAATTGCCCGTTTGTGGATTTTGGTAAATTTCATTTTGGAATTCGGAAAAACTTTCTTCTGCAAAGTTGTAGAGAATTGAATTTCCTATAAAAACACGCGAGATTCGAATTTTCTGATAAAAGGGCTATTTATTGTGAATTATTGAAGTTCCGAAGCTCCGAAATAATTGATTTTTGGAAGTTTTAATTATTATTTTAAAGAAAAACGTTTTTTTTTGCATTTAAGTGGGATAACATGTGATATTAATTGCTGAAATCAGATCTTCAAAGATGGGCTAAGGAAATTTATAATTTATATTAATATTTTATTAAATTTTCTGTTTTGGTGTTCTAAGCATTTTCCTATAAATAGGGTGCTTAGGGTTAGAATTGAAAATCACACCGAAATCTGAAGTTTTCTCTCTATATTATCGGCGTATTCTTGTGAGTATTTTGAGTATACTTTGAGTATTGTTAGATCAAGGTGAAGTTCCTTCAAAGACTATACCTTGTTATTCCAATTTAAGCATCTTAATCTTTCGAGGTAAGGGATATTATTTTTTTTCGTAATGATATTATTTCTTCAATATCATTATCTTTGAAATATTGATCTGAAATTTTATCAAATTTGGAACTTTTTCATGTCGGGGTTACTATTCATGAGTTCTTATTCACGAGTTAGTATTCATGAGTTCTTATTCACGAGTTCTTATTCACGAGTACTATTCATGAAAGCGTGAAGATGTTTTTTGTGGAATTTCTATCTTTTGGTGTCGAGAGTTACTATTCACGATATCGGCACTATTCAATAGAAAAATAAAATTTCTTCTTTTTGTCCAAAATATCTATTCTGGATACTAGCTTTGATTGTATCCATGTTTTGATCATTCTTGAATTTTACACCACTATGATTATTTTTGAGGTATTTTTGAACATGGATAAAACAAAGTACGAATCCTTAATGCAAAGGTATTTATGATTATTTTTGAACATGATGATATTATTGAATATCTTTGGCCTGTAGTGCAAAGATGAATGATTTCTGAAGAATATCTTTGGCCGTAGTGCAAAGATGAACAGGTGTTTAGATGAAACATGACTTAATGATGAATATCTTTGGCTGTAGTGCAAAGATGAATATTTGATTCTAGATGTATATTGATTGATGTTACAGGATAAAAGATAGACGATGAACTTTTAAATTCATACATAGAAGATAGTAGTTTGCATTCTCTACTTAACTCTTCTAATGAATTATTATTTCATTGCGAATATTGATTTAAAATTTGTTGTCTATTGTATTCTATTAGATTTTTCCCTGTTGAAGACTAACGGTAATTTTTTCAGTATGTTATCTTAGTCATAATATTCTTTCTTTGGGCTAGTTGAGCTCACCCTTTTCCTTTTTGTTCCATTTTTTTCTTCTCGAGGCGGCGAGAGTATAAGCGTACGAAGCCTGGGGTATGGAATGAAGGTTTTAGAAAGGATTGTTTAGTAGTCCTCACCATTTTGTAAAATAATGTATCAATAAATGTGATGAGGATTTATTTGAGTATAGATATTGTCTAGAAGATAATATTTGTATTCAAACTCACAGCTTTCTTGTTGTAATAATAAAGTTGTAGTTGTTTACATACCATGTATTGACAACTCGTAATAGGTGATGTATACCTATTTTGGGGCGCCACTTTTCTCTCTATATTATCGAAATGTACTCTTGTGAGTATTTTGATATTTTGAGTGTTGTTATACGATGCAAGTTCCTTCAAAGACTATACCCAATATTCCAAATGTAAGTACTTATTCTTTCGAGGTAAGGGATGTTATTTTTTTAAAAAATGATATTATTTCTTCTAATATCATTATGCCGAAGTATTGATCTGAAATTTTAATCAAATTTGGAACTTTTTGTTATGCAGGTTACTATTCACGATATCGACCTTTATTCACGTGTAATCTGACCTTATTCACGAATCTGTGATATTCATCGAAAAATAAAATTTTTCCTTTTCATCCAAAATATCTATTATGGATACTATCTTTGATTGTATCCATGTTTTGATCATTCTTGAATTTTACACCACTATGATTATTTATGAGGTATTTTTGGACATGAAATAGCTGAAATACGAATCCTTAATAATTATTCTTTTGTTTCACTAGATTTGATTTCTTTAAAATATTTTTCATCATCATCGGTCCTAAATGATGATATAATTGAATATCTTTGGTCTGTAGTGCAAAGATGGTTGATTTTATTATGAATATCTTTGGTAGTAGTGCAAAGATGAGCAGTGTTGAGATGAACACACTTAATCGATGAATATCTTTGGCAGTAGTGCAAAGATGAATATATGATTCAAGATGTGCATTGATTGATGTTACAGGGATAAAAATACTATTGATGGACTGTTAAATTCATAGATACTAGTAGATTTCATTCTCTACGTAACTCTTCTATGAATTATTATTTCCGCTGCGAATATTGATCTGAAACTTGTTGTCTATTGTATTTTATCAGATTTTTCCCTGTTGAAGACTAACGATAATTTGTTCTATGTTATCTTAGTCATAATATTCTTTACTGGGCTAGTTGAGCTCACCATTTTCCTTTTTGTTCCATTTTTCTTCTCAGGAGGCAAGAATGTAACGAGTATGACTCGGGGTATGGAATGATGGTTTTAGAAGTTGTTTTAGTAGTCCTCACTATTTTTGTAAAATAATGTATCAATAATTGTAATGAGGACTTAGTTGGGTATGGATATTGTCTAGATGACAATATTTGTATTTAAACTCATAGTTTTTATGTTGTATTAATAAAGTTGTAGTTATTTCTGTACCATGTATTTGACAACTCAGAATGGGTGATGTATACCTATTTTGGGTGCGTCATGATTAGTATCGAGCTTAGGATATGATCTCTGGCGAGATCGGGGAATAAAACTAGGAGGGGAGAGACGAGTAAATCCTTCGCTAGTGTGTCCTACCGAAGCTTATTTGTTGGTTGGTCATAATATAGAGGTATTATGTGATTTGTTAATCTGTTTAATTAACCCTGGTTTTATGGCAGTATTTAAGAATGGCAACTGAGAACATTAACAGTGGAGTAAATGAGACCGTGGAGACGCCTGTACTCACCAACGAGGAAAACGTGCAACAGTTGTGGGCAATGTTCCTCCCGTGAACAACACCACCGAAAGCGATGATGAACGATGGGATGTTTAGAAGCTTTTTGCAGTTCATGCAAAATCAAACGAGGGAGACTCGTGTTCAAAATACAGGAGAAAATGATAGCAATTCACGGGTTGTCACAGCCAAGCAGTTCAAAGAGTTGGGACCACCAGAATTCTGGGGAAAGCCGGATCCGATTAACGCGAAGACGTGGGTCAAACAAATTACCAAGATATTCGATGTCTTGGGATGCACGGAAGAATAGAAGGTTCCATTCGCCACTTTTATGTTCCGTAATGAATGAGGCGATTCTTGGTGGGGATCATGAAGCGTACCCATCCACCAAGACTTTCAAAGATGTCTTGGGAGACGTTTTAGAAATTATTTAATGACAAATATTTTCCTGAAAGTGTTCGTCATATGAAGGAAGTACTGGAGTTCATTAGACTAGAACAAAATAACATGACGGTGTCCCAGTATAAAGAAAAGTTTGCAGAGTTAACCAGGTTTGCACCTCATTTGGTGGAGAATGAGGAACGTATGACGCGGATGTTTCTTAGAGGTTTGAAACCCGGCATACGTCAGTATCTCATTTCTCATAAATTTTCTCTCTATTCAGATGTTGTAAATAGGGCTCAAATGTTAGAGCGAGATAACAAGTACGTTCAACCGAGGGACCACAACCAGAATTATACCGGAGATAGTAGTCAACAGAACAACGATAACCAGTGGAGAAAGAAAAAGACGGACAAAAATGGTAACCACTCTGGTGGTAATCATGGCCATAAAAATAGAAGAAGCGAGTCGGGGGGAGATTTTAAAAAGAGGAGATTTAATAATGACAATGTGAAGACGTCAGCACCAGCAGCAATTGGTTATAAGGGAGAAGAACGACCACCGGTCGTATGCTACAAATGCGGGAAAGAGGGACATATCAGCCCAAATTGCCCACAACAGTTCAAAGTATGCTATAATTGTGGAAAGGAAGGACATATCGCTCTAGATTATACGGTAGCGAAACCTAGTTCAGCGGGGACGGTGACTCAAAGGACTGTCCCAAAAAAGTCAAAGTCAATCTGGTTCTAGAAGAAAGCGTTTGTTGTGACCGGTCAAAATGCGAGAACCCAAACGAGGTGATCACGGGTAAGCTATTTATAAATTCTTGCGAAGTTTATACCTTACTTGATACCGGTGCTACCCATTCATTTATCTCTCCTGCTTGTGTTCAACGTTTAAACTTGAAACCGGAGAAATTAGACTTTGATTTATCTGTGGAGACTCCATTAGGAGAAACTTTAATCACATCCACTGTTTATAAATCTTGTTTGATCCAAGTTGGCACCATTACCTTACCTGTTGACCTTATCTCTTTAAAGATACTTGCTTTTGATGTGATTTTAGGGATTGATTGGTTAACTACTCATCATGCCAAAATTGATTATTTTGAAAGGTTGTTAGCTTTTATATTCCTAAACAACTTTGTTATGCAATTCAAGCAACTAAACCATTAAAATCAATCAACGTCATATCTAATCATAAAGCTATTCGTTTATTGAAAAAACGGATGTCAAGCTTTCTTAGCCCATGTTATGGATTTGAATAAAGACACGTCCAAAATTGAATAATATTCTGTTGTTATTGACTTTCCGATGTATTTCACGAAGAACTTTCCTGGCTCACCCCAGAACGTGAAGTTGAATTCTTTATTGATCTTGAACCCGATACAAAGCCCATTTCTAAAACCCCATATCGAATGGCTCTATTGAACTTCAGAGTTAAAGGTCCAACTACTGAGAATTGTTGGACATTGGTTTCATTCGTCCCACATCTCCTTGGGGTGCTCCTATTTTATTTGTAAAGAAGAAAGACGGGAGTATGCGACTTTGTATTGACTATCGGGAATTGAACCATGTCACCATCAAGAATAGGTATCCACTACCTCGTATTGATGCCTGTTTGACCAATTGCAAGAGCACAATTCTTTTCAAAGATTGATCTTAGCTCGGATATCATCAAATGAAGATTAGAATTGAGGATATTCCAAAGACTGCCTTCAGGACTCGGTACGGGCATTATGAATTCTTAGTCATGTCTTTTGGATTGACTAATGCTCCTGCGGCTTTCATGGATATGATGAACCTCGTATTCAAGGATTATTTGGATCAGTTCGTTGTTGTCTTTATTGATGACATTCTCATATATTCTAAAAGTCGTGAAGATCATGAGCACCATTTGAAGCTGGTACTCCAAAGGCTTCGTGTAAACAAGCTATATGCCAAGTTGAAGAAATGCGAGTTCTGGCTTGAGGAAGTAGCATTCCTTGGGTACGTGATGTCAAAACATGGAGTATCTGTTGATCCGGCGAAGATTGAGGCAATACAAATTTGGGAGCAACCGAAGACGGTGACTAAAGTACGTAGCTTTTTGGGCTTAGCTGGTTATTATCGGAGATTCGTGGAAGGGTTTTCTCGAATCGCTACTCCGTTAACTCATCTGACTCGGAAGGATACAAAATTCGTGTGGAGTGAGGAATGCGAGAAGAGTTTCCAAGAGCTCGAGAGAGACTCATTTCTAAGACTGTTTCTAACAATACCATCCGTACGGATGGATTTGTTATCTGATGATGCTTGAGCAAAGGGTTAGGTTGTGTTCTCATGCAATGTGGGAAAGTCAAAGCCTATGCCTCATGACAACTTAAAGAATATGAGAGGAATTATCCTACCCATGATCTAGAGTTAGCGGCAATCGTTTTCAAGCGCTTAAAGATTTGGAGGCACTATCTATCTGGGGAGAAAGTGGAGGTATATTCGCACCATAAAAGCCTAAAATATTTCTTCACTCAAAAGAACTCAACATGCGGCGAATGACGTTGGCTCGAGCTATTGAAAGACTACGACCATACTATTCAATACCATCCTGGAAAAGCGAACGTGGTAGCTGACGCATTGATTAGAAGATCATACGCGGGAACGAGTACGATGTTGTTAACACAAAGGTTCATTTTGTGTGATTTACAAAAGATAAGAATAGAATTCAAGACTCCGGGGACCCATGCAATGATGTCAAGTATACGTATAGAACCAACTTTAATTGAGAAAGTTAAAGTTGCTCAAGTCACAGACCCGGAGCTGATGATTATGAAGAAGAAAGTATAAAAAGGTGCTATTCCAGAAGCAAGAATCGATGAAGAAAGAATACTTCGAGTCCACTCCAGACTTTGTGTTCCTAACGATTCTGATTTGAAGTACAAGATCATGATGGAGGCACACAATACACCGTTTGCAATTCATCATGGAAGTACTAAATTGTATCGTGATCTCCGACATACATTTTGGTGGAACAATATGAAGAGAGAGATTGCAAAGTTTATCTCGATGTGTTTAACTTGTCAACGTGTAAAGGCGGAGCATCAAGTGCCTAAGGGTCCATTGCAACCACTTGAGATTCCGAAATGGAAGTGGGAACACATTACCATGGATTTCGTTACGGGTCTTCCCACGGTTTCTCAAGGCTTAAATGTTATTTGAGTTATTGTTAATAGATTAACTAAGTCTGCTCATTTTTTGTCGATACGGGAGACTTATTCCCTTGAACGTCTTGCTCAAATGTACGTAAATGAGATTGTGAGATTGCATGGCATGCCAGTATCCATAGTTTCGGATCGTGACCCAAGATTCACTTCAAGATTTTGGGTTAGCTTGCAAAAAGCTATGGGTACGGATTTACGATTCAGTTCGGCATACCATCCTCAAACGGACGGACAATCAGAGAGGACTATTCAAACTCTTGAAGATCTATTAAGACTCTGTGTCCTAGACTTCAAATGGATTTGGGATAAGTATTTACCATTGGTGGAATTCTCCTACAACAACAGTTATCAGGCAAGTATAGGTGTGGCTCCATTCGAAGCATTATATGGACGAAAGTGTCGCTCTCCATTATGTTGGGATGAGGTGGGTGAAGCAACATTATTGGGACCCGAGTTGGTACGTATGACTACGAAAAATATCCAAATGATTCGACAACATATACAAACGGCACAAGATCGACAAAAGAGTTATGCGAATCTTCATCGAAAGGACGTGGAATTTAGTATTGGTGATCATGTATTGTTGTCAGTTGCTCCATGGAAGGGAGTTACAAAATTTGGGAAACGAGAAAAGCTCAATCCACGATTATTGGTCCATTTCAGATTCTTGACCGAGTAGGAAATGTAGCCTATAGACTCGCGTTACCTCCAAGTATGTCTCGTGTTCATAATATTTTTCACATATCTGTGCTTCGTAAATATGTGAAAGACCCGAACCACGTTATTGAGTTAGAACCGGATGAGATAGCCGAAGACTTAACGTATGAGGAGGTACCTGTCAAGATCTTGGATAGAAAGGAGCATGTCCTACGCAAGAAGGTCATACCACAAGTTAAAGTTTTGTGGAGGAACCATGCTATAGAGGAAATGACCTGGGAGTTGGAAACGAAAATGAAAGCGAGCTACCCTCACCTTTTCGAAACACCAGGTACGTACGTCAATTTCGAGGATGAAATTTCATAAGGAGGGGAGGTTGTAAGACCCCAACTTATTATAAATAAAATTGAATTTTCTTCATATTTTATTTTGAAATAGTAAGGGTTGATTTGATTAATGTGGATAGTTAAGGGTAAAATACGCAAATATTTCAAATAAGCAAGTGGTTATAAAATATTCTTTTGGTCGTGGAATATTCTTCTTTGTCGGGAATATTAAATGCGACGACACGACCTTGTGGGGCCCATAACTAAAAAACGATTGGATGAAGAAAACGATAAGTATAAGTTGTTTATAAATAAATAGCAGCGTTATTATTACAGTTATCTTGTTGAAATACTTAGTGGTTAAAACACGGTAGCACACGGTATTGCACACGAATTATTGATTCTTACGTGAAGAAGGCACTACTCAATAATTATTCTGATGAATTATTGTTCAAGATTTTATTTTATTCAATAATTCTTTGCATTGATACTTTATATTCTTGTTGTTTGAATAATTATCACTACACGTGATTTTTCATTATCGAAGCAATAATTCATATTATCTGAATAATAATATTAGATAACATTATTGGAAATGTCTAGAAAGTTACATCTAAGGAGAGGTTTGGTCACCTAATTGCGAGCCAATAAGGAGAAATCCTTATTGGAAAGCCCCCTCTATCCCAGGACTACTGGTTATCGATATTGTGATTCTGTAATATTATTCGTGAATAATTAATTGTTGATTTACATGATGAAGAAAATATTGATTTTATGTGGATATAGATGGAGAATTTTTTTTTTAATGTGACAATTGTTGAAAATTAAAATTTTATCTTTTTCTCGATAAAATAATTCATTTAAATATATTATTATATTTTAATAATATAATAATGGTGATATTTTTACAATGAATGTGGGATATATGAGTATATGAGGAGAAATAGTATTTTTGTTGCAATAAATGTTTAAAACATGTTAAACATGTCGGTGGAACCCATTTCTTAACTGAAATTTGATTATAGCATGTAAAATCGCCCGTTTGTGGATTTTGGTCAATTTTTGTTTGGAATTTGGAAAAACTTCCTTCTGCAAAGTTGTAGATAATGGAATTTCCTATGGAAAAGAAGCGAGTTTCGAATTTTTCTGACAAAAGAGCTATTTATTATGAATTATTGAAGTTCTGAAGCTCCGAAATAATTAATTTTTGAAGTTTTAATTGTTTTTAATAAGAAAAACATTTTTTACATTGTTGGGAATCATTTAACATGTGATTAGGTGGCTGAATTAAGATGCTTGGTGTGCGTAGAAAATTTATATAAATATATTATTAATTTATTAAATTTTCTGCTTTGGTGTTCTAAGCATTTTCCTATAAATAAGTCTTGGGTTAGAATTGAAAATCACACCGTAAACGGAAGTTTTCTCTTTCTCTCTCTATAAGATCGGCGTATTCTTGTGAGTATTTTGATATTTTGAGTGTTGTTGTATCTGTGCAAGTTCCTTCAAAGACTATACCCAAAGATTCCGCCAAAGTACTTATTCTTTCGAGGTAAGGGATGTTATTTTTTTAAAAAATAATATTATTTCTTCTAATATCATTATGCTGAAGTATTGATCTAAAATTTTAATTAAATTTAGAACTTTTTGTGTCGGAGTTACTATTCACGTATACGGCACTATTCATCGAAAAATAAAATTTTTCCTTTTCGTCCAAAATATCTATTATGGATACTAGCTTTGATTGTATCCATGTTTTGATCATTCTTGAATTTTACACCACTATGATTATTTATGAGGTATTTTTGGACATGAAATAGCTAAAATACGAATCCTTAATAATTATGCTTTTGTTTCACTGGATTTGATTTCTTTAAAATATTTTTCATCATCCTCAGTCCTAAATGATGATATAATTGAATATCTTTGGCCTGTAGTGCAAAGATGGTTGATTTTATTATGAATATCTTTGGCCGTAGTGCAAAGATGAACATGTGTTGAGATGAACATGACCAACTGATGAATATCTATGGCCTGTAGTGCAAAGATGAATATATGATTCAAGATGTGCATTGATTGATGTTACAGGGATAAAAATACTATTGATGGACTGTTAAATTCAAAGATACTAATAGATTTCATTCTCTACGTAACTCTTCTATGAATTATTATTTCCGCTGCGAATATTGATCTGAAACTTGTTGTCTATTGTATTTTATCAGATTTTTTCCTGTTGAAGACTAACGATAATTTGTTATATGTTATCTTAGTCATAATATTCTTTACTGGGCTAGTTGAGCTCACCCTTTTCCTTTTTGTTCCATTTTTCTTCTCAGGAGGCGAGAATGTAGCGAGTACGACTCGGGGTATGGAATGATGGTTTTAGAAGTTGTTTTAGTAGTCCTCACCATTTTTTGTAAAATAATGTATCAATAATTGTAACGAGGACTTAGTTGGGTATGGATATTGTCTAGATGACAATATTTGTATTTAAACTCACAGTTTTTATGTTGTTTTAATAAAGTTGTAGTTATTTCTGTACCATATATTTGACAACTCAGAATGGGTGATGTATACCTATTTTGGGGGCGTCACAATCATCATTATCAAAAACTGCATTCCGATAAACCCTGCCTATATTACTACGCGTAACAGCTTCATGCCCAAAAAAAATTTCAATAAGCATATTCTCCATACCTTTGTACGCAGAAATATCATTCTTACCTTGCCATCTCAAACTAGAAATTAGACAAAACTCAGGCAAACCAAATGTGACGCCCCCAAAATAGGTCCAATCCATCCAACCTATTCTGAGTCTCCAAATACATGGTACAGAAAACAACTATAACTTTATTACAATAATTGTCGTGCAAAATTTAACAACACATATTTTATGAGTTTGATACAAATATATACCAACTGTGACTCATGTCCCAACCTTAGATAGCACGTCACAATGACACCTTACATAAAGGAACAGTCAATAACTGTTTTAGAAATTAAAATTTTTGGGAAGTGTTCAAGGAAACCTTCGTACATAGGAGGCCATAATTCTAAGTTATGATAGATATCATATGCCCACAGAATTATCCTTGGTTGACCTAATAGACCCCAAAAAAAATGAGAAGATTACTATCATGTTCTTTCCAGTGGTGAGTCTTCTCTTGACATATAATTATCTCTGTTGTCTCCAAGTGAGAATTACCTTTCAAATAAACTCCAAGATCATATAGGTATTTCTCGTAGATATACTCAGCAAGTGGATGTGCACAACCCTGTCTTATGATAACACGAGTTTGTATGTCATTAGACATCTTGTATAATAGTGGCAAAACACCCTTCCAAAGTTGGGTTCACTTCACCCTATTATAGTTCACCAAAATTAAATATTACGTGACGTATAATATACGATACACACATCTTAGGTCCTCAATAAAATTATATGTTGTATGTCATGCCGTTTTATAATGTGTTAAGAAACTTTGACAGTCTCGGACCACCACATTATTCCCCTGTTATCCCCGCTAGACCCAGCTACACTCTTATTACCTGAAAGGAATTGTGAAGCAAAAGGGTGAGCACAGCTAGCTTAGTAAAGAATATCATGACTAAAGATAATTAAATTATCTTAATCGAAAATAAATCAGAGATTTAGAACATATGGTAGATGATAAAACTTTTCAACCATAGTTGCAGCGGAATGAGCAATCCATTAGAAGAGTCAAATAGACTATCTTCTCCACGTTAAAAGTCCACCAACAATATTTTATCCCTGTAACATCAATCAACAGTTTCTTTCCACAACCATATGAATAACTTATAATCATAATTGTGATTCTAATTACTCTTCTCATCCAGGACGAAGATAATTTTCATCACATGTCTTTACCTGAAACATCAAAGATCATGGTTATACCAAATCACGCTTCTTTGCTTATAATCATACTAATAAATTCATCTTTACTTACTGGACCAAAGATATTCATCAACAGTTCATCTTTGCATTACATTCCAAAGATATTCAGAAACAGGTCATCTTTGCACTACGGGCCAAAGATATTCAACAATATGTCAACTTTGCATTACAGGCCAAAGATATTCAACAACAGATCATCTTTGCACTACAGGCCAAAGATATTCATATCTCAAGAAATACATAATCATTTCAGAATTTATATAAACCATAATTATAATCATGTTGATCAATTCACCTTTGCACTTAAGCTAAAAATATTCAATTATAAATTCAATGGTCATGGTCATACCAGTCAACGATTCAACTTTGCACTACTGGCCAAAGAAAACTCATAGTCACAATCATACCAATAATCTACCCATCTTTACACTTAAGTCAAAGAGAAATTTCTTCACCAGGATTATAAAAATGTTATATATGATAATAAAAATAATATTATCAAAACATGGATTCAATCAAAGATAGTAACCGTAATAAACATCTTGGATAAAAAGAAAAATTATATTTTTCGGTGAATATTGTCGTATTCGTGAATAGTGCCGTATACGTGAATAGTAACCCCGACACAGGAGATAAAGTTTCACAATAAAATCCATATCAATATTTATAACACCTTAATCCAAATGTTATAAATCACTTAATAATATCAAAATCTTAATATTCTTAATATTACAACAATATTTAATAATTTCTAAAACTTATAAACAATTTAATTAAATTGTTTACACTTTACTAATTAATGCATTTAATCATCATAAAATGCCAAACTCATAAGATTTCGTCACCAATAACCAAAACCCCCATAAAAAATCTGCATATACCTCATATATGATTCTCAAGCCATAAAATCATATTTTCCAATTTTCTTCCTTCATATAACATATTTAATTCATTTACGCATAACTAGAACATTTTCATAAAAAATACCAAATCAGTTTCACAAATATTTCTTTTCTGGGATTTAGCACAATATAGTCCCATATTGAACATATATTTTTCTCAGAATTTTTAAAATTCATTTACTATTTTTTATATGGCCAAAACTGCTGAATATTTAGACATTTATCATAAATTTTACTTTTATCCAAAAATTCCAAAATTTACAGGATATACTGATATTATATAGATGTACTCCCAATAAAAATTTCATTAATTTTGGAGTTAACCACAAGGAGTTATAAGGGTTTACTTTTAAAATAGTCATTTCCCATAAAATTCATAACTCTTAATCTATACATCCAAAAATCGTCATTTTTGTACACAATCAATAAAACTCATCAAACTATCATTTCAAATTTTTCCAGAATTTTTGAAGGTCTGAAAAGTTACGAAACATGAAAAACATAACAACCCTTAAAATCCTTTACCTTAAAAGAGCAGTACTTCGGACCGGAATATCGGATGAAAAGCCGAAGGAATCTTGCACCGAATAGAAACTCTCAAAGTTTCTAAATACTCACAAAAATATGCTTGATAATATAGAGAGAGAAAACTTATGTTTCTGGTGTGATTTTCAATTCTAACTTAAGCGTTTATTTATAGGAAAATGCTAGAACGCCAAAAGAGACTAAATTAATAAAATATTAATTTTCAAAATCATTATCTATGCATGCCAACCATTTGAATCAGTAGCCAGCCAACTTGGATCAACAAAATAGCAGCCCACATGTTATTTACACCAACCAAAGTGGGTCCCACCCCATTTTTAATAAAACAATCATTTTATTTACCGAAACTTCAACAATTCATAGAAAATAGCTCGGTTGTCATAAAAATACAAATTTTATGTCCATTCTGCCTGAAATCGAATTCTCTACAACTTTGTAGCTTTGAGTTTTTTCTAAATTCCAAACCTAAAATATCCGAAATCCATAAACGGATGATTTTAAACATCGTTTCAACACCTTTTATAATTCATAACAAATCATGCGTTAATTTTTAACGGTTCAAAATTTGTGGACATATACTCAACTTATATATATATATATAACATATCCAAAAATCACAACGATCCAACTGTCAGATTAAAATTATAACTCACGCAGTAAAGCTTTAAGAACACAGATTTGAGTTTTTAATACCTCCAATCCGACAAAATACTGATAAAACACCTCAATGTTAATTCATTTATTTATAACCACATAAATAAATCCATCATCTATATCCACATCAAATAAATATTTCATTATCATATAAATCAATAATTAATTATTCACAAATAATATTACAGAATCACAATTATGATAACCGCAGGCCCTTCAGAAAGAGGGGCTTTCAGATAAGGATTTCTCCTCATCTACTGGCTATTAGATTAGATTATCTAACCTCTCCTCGACGTAACTTTCTAGACATTGCCAATAATGTTATCTAATAATATTATTCAAATAATATGAATTATTGATCCGATAATGGGAAATCATGTAAAAGGACAATTATTGAACAACAATAATATAAAATATCAACGCAACAATTATTGAATCAATAAAATAAAATATTGAATAATAATTCACCGTGAAAATTATTGAGTAAAGCCTTCTTACGTAAGGATCAATAATTCAAAAATCTTTATGCAATACCGCAAAGTGCTACTCAGAACAACGCCATTCATCGTATTTTAACTACCGAGTATTCCAACAAAGTGTTAATTCTAAAAAAAACTCAAGCTTGTCGCTTTTCTTCATCCGGACAATTATTCCGTTATGGGGCCCATGAATGATCTAGCTACATTAAATGCGGATATTCTCGAAACAAAAAAAGAATATTCCACGACCAAACGAATATTCTCCGACAACAATGAATATTTTATAGCCACTTGCATATTTTGTAAAATTTGCATATTTCACCCATAACTTTAAACTTTTATCAATCTAACCATTTACTGAATAATAATTATAAGAAAAATTGAATACTTTTCTTTCATAAAATTCGGGGTCTTACACCAAATCTGACCCTCTTTTCCCCAAACAAAACGCATATTTCACCAACATCACTCTGGTGAACCTCCCGTATAAAAGCATGGTGAATAATCTGGGAATACATTTGGTGCTGATCACCGAACTCCAAGAAATTCCCAAAACATGTTGCCTTGAACTTCTCCAACTGACTTTCATTCAATTTCTTAGAAATCATGCTGGGAACTTCCATGTCGCACCAATAAATAACTTTTCCAGTAAATTTTATGTTACATACCTCATAATACATGTCCCATAACTGCAAATAAACAAAATTAGATTTGCACAGTTATTAGTAGCCAATATAAAACATTGTTTATACCATAAACAGTTACATAGTAACAAACAAAAAATATCATACTAGCCAAAACATAATATAACAATTACACAGTTGCCAAAACATACTATAAACAGTTTCCAACATCCAACACTGACTGCACAAAAATAGTTACCATATTGTAATATAACAGTAACCATAACATGATTAAACATTAACCAAACAGTTATATGATAATAACCAAATAGTAATATGATAGTAACCATAGAGTTATAAGATAGTAACCAAACAGTTAATTGATATTAAACCAAACATTTATATGATAGTAACCAATCAGATATATCATAGTAACATATCATAATAACCAAAACATGTTTATATAGTAACATATCAGTTTACATCATAGTAACCAAACAGTTATAAGATAGTAATCAAACAGTTATAGCATAATAACCAAAACATGTTTACATATTAACAAATAAATTTATATGATAGTATCCAAACAGTTATATAATGGTAACCAAATAGTTATGCCATAGTAACCAAGACATGATCAACATGTACACCAACCCCATTTCAGCCAACAACAATCAATAACTAATAGTATCCATGGTAAACAAGTAACCAACAATCTATATGATAGTAACCAAACCATGTATCCATGGTAACCAGAACATAAAAAAAACATATAAATGAACCACATTTTAGTCAAACAATGTATACTAAAGCAAATATATGGTAACTATTACAACAACAAACAATAACTAACAGTAACCGAACATTTAGATGAAAGTAACCAAAACATCTTTTAATGTTAACCATAACAAAATAAAAAAGTAACCAAACATTCCAAATCGATTGAACACAAGTGGTATCCAAAACATAAACTAACAATATCCAAAAACATACAAACTAATAAAACAAACATTTATATGATCATAAAATAAAAAAATTTAAATCAACAAACCTTTAAAATTCTTTCTAATGGAATTATATTCTGGCTAAGCACTTGACCTTCTGACTTAACTACATCGACATCAAAATCAGAATCTTTTTGCACTTCAGGATGCTTTATACCACTGTGTAACGCCAACCTATGCTCACTCTTACTCGATTCCTGACCAACATTGTGACGCCCCCAAAATTAGGTATTCATCACCCATTTTGAGTCGCCAAATACATGGTATAAAATACAAATACAAACTTAATTATACAAATGTCGTGTAACATACGACAATACATAAACTGAGAGTTCTAATATGAATATTGTCATCTAGACAATATCCATACTCAAGGAGTCCTCATTACATTTATTGTCACACTTATTTAACGTAATAGTGAGGACTACTAATGCTATCTTCGGACCATCACTCCTTTCCCGACTTGTCCCAAATATATTCTCATTTCAAGAGAACATTGAAAGAAAGGGTGAGCTCAACTAGCCCAGTAAGAAATATTATGACTAAGATAATGTAGAATAAATTATCAATAGTCTTCAACAATGTTAAACCGATAAAATACAATAGACATCAAGTTTAACTGCATGCAATAATAAGCAATCCATTAGAAGAGTCCAAGAGAGAATAAAACCTACTATCTTCTATGATTTAAAAATGTTTTCATCAACTTTTATCGTTTGACTCGACAATAAATAAACCACATCTTCTAATCATCCCACAGACATTACGGGCCAATGATATTCATTAAATCATCAATGGTCATGACTATATCGAATAATCCCTGGTCATAATCATACCAAAAATTGTCCATCAATGCATTACAGGCCACTGAGGACTTTTACCACACCACTTATAACATCACAATTCATGATTATACCGAATGATCCCTGGTCATAATCATACTAGGTCCATCTATGCACGTAAGCCAAAGATGACTTTCAACATAATATAAACATGAGGATGATGACAATGTTATAGGAATTCAATTAAACAAGTTCAAGAATTAATTTATCCTGAAACTAATAATATCCAAATTGTCAACATGTTACTTCTTTGTAAAGTAAAAGTCAAGAATGCTCAGAAGAATATTTCCATGAAAAGATACTGGATGAAGCGCAAATATCAAGGATATTCCACTAATTTCATGGAGTATAGAAATCAAAACTTTAACCAACTGAGTATAATAAAGAATATATGAAACTGCAAATGGATTTTCACCCGCCATGCGGTAATCCATGTATACATATTATTTCCACAATTTAATAAGGAATGAATACAAAGGATCATTCACCATGCATGTGGCAATCCACATAGACAGGTTATTCCAACAGAATAATAAAGAATGGAATAATGTAAGGATTCACCATGACGCGATAGAGACCGCGCATGCATGTGTTATTCCAAATGTAATAATAAATACGGAATAATAAATATGGAACCAGATTAGGTGAAATTCACACCGACATGATATTCCGACAGAATAATAAATGCGGAATAATAAATATGGAACCAGGTCAGGTGAAATTCACACCGACAGGATATTCCGACAGAATAATAAAGAACGGAATAATAAAACAATTTCACCAAGTATGCGGTGCCATTGCATAAACAAAGTTATTCCAACATAATAATAAAGAACGGAATAATGTAAGAAGATCACCAAGTATTGGGTAAACCGCATATACAAAGTCATTCCACCAAGTATAGGGTAAACCACGCATCAAAGTTATTCCAAATGAATAATAAAAATGGAATAACATAAGAATTTCACCAAGTATAGGGTATCTGCAGTATCAAGTTATGTATAGGGTATGCCACTTTTACAAAGTTATTCCAATGTAATAATAAAGAATGGAATAACAGAAGTTCTCTTCATGAATAAGAAAGAATAACACCCCTTACTTTAGAAGAAACTGGATATTGGAATAGAAAGGAAGCATACTTCTCTTCTTCTTTCTCTCTATAGATTTTCTCTCTATAGCTTCTCTCTATAATTTCTCTCTATAATAATGGCTCTAAAGCTTTGGTGAATTGGTGAGAAATGAAGAAGAATGAGCTTCTATTTATAGAAAAACATACTTTCAATAATTGCATGTTTTGGGGGCTCGAAATATTACAGTACAATACCTTCATCTTTTCCTTCATTTTTAATTCAGTCATCCAAGTATTATCAAACTTGCACCAACTCCCCTAATAGTAAATCATGTGAACCAATAGTAAAATCATGTGACTCAATAGTTCTAAACATGTGAAAAATTAATTACAGTATAGTACCTTCATCTATACCTCCATTTTTAACTTAGTCATGCAAGGATTATCAATCTTGCACCAACTCCCCTAATAGTAACAAGAATGTGAATCAATAGTATAACATGTGAACAAATAGTTATAATCATGTGAAATAATAGCAATCAATTTCTCATTTATCCCATTGAATAATTCGATCGGTCAATATATCCTCCAGACATCAATTTTTATCGAAATAAATGTCGATTTTCACTAACACAAACAATTCCAACATGATGAAACTATTTTTATCAAAAATATAAATTTTAAAATTTTGAAGTTTGACTTTTCCCGAAAAAGTCAACTGTTGACTTTTTGACCAAATAGTGAATTCCGGAAAATTTTGTGTTTATAGACTATTTTTACTAATTTCGACGTTCCAAACTCAAATATCACGTCCGCGTCTCCAAATTCAACTCCGAAAAACATTCATCATTAATATTATAACTCACAATATTTATCAACCAGGTCGTTCCCAGGAAAGAGGGGGCTTTCTAATAAAGATTTTTCCCTATTGGCGCGCAATTAGATGACCAAACCTCTCCTTGACAAAACTTCTAGACATTGTAAATATTGTAATTTATAATATGAATAACTTTGTCATCTAAATTATTGATTTAATAATATCATATTATGCAGATGATACTGTGACAATAATCGAATCAATAATATGAGAGATATGATGCGAAAATTACAATGTGAAATAATGCAAGATAACCGAGTGACTTCTCACGTAAGCATAAATAATCAATACCGTAGTGTATTACGCTAAACCACGCCAGACATCGCATTTTTACTACCGAAAGTAGTTCAACAGATATAATCGGTAAAACTTCCGCCGTTATTTTCATAAAATATTTTTGTCGTTTTCTAACCACGACAGTACTTCCGTTATGGGGTCCACCAATGATTATGCCGTCGTACGAATATTCCCCGACCAAACGAATATTATATAACAACTTGCATACTTTGCAAAATTTATAAATACTACCCACAACTATAACATTATATCAATTCCACACCATAATATTAAAAAAAATATTTCGAGAAAATTAAATATTTATTCATAAAATCTGGGTTCTCACAAACATTCTTCCCCTTCCCCTTCCTCTCCACAACAAACTTCTTCAAACCCTTTACAGAATCATCCTCTGTGATTCTCTTTCTCTTTACGTACTTCTTCATTGAATCAGCCATTTAACACCAACCGAACGAACCAAGCAACGAAAAATGGCGACCAACAAATAAAAGTTCTCTGATCTAACAAAGTAACAACAATAACAATAAACAACGACAACAAGTAACAACAATAACTATACAACAAAACGAAAATGACGATCAAACGATTGAAGAATAACACGAACAGAGAGACAAGATAGAGAAGATAGCGAAGAAGACGAACCGAAAGAGAAAAAAGGGTTTCAGCATGCAAACGACGGTTTAAAAAGAAGGAGACGTACTCACGGTTATCACGTCATTCAAAAAAAAAAAACGACCCATTAATATTGTCATATCAGCCATTACATATTAATCCCTTAATATAAGGACCCTTAATTATGTTAAGATTGAAAATAAAAACAAAAAAGTATAATACTTTTGTAATTATTTTATAGAGGTATGATTTTTGTAATTAATTTTAAAAATATACTAATATATGTAATTCTTCCTATTTTTAATATATAGTAATTTGAAGACCAAAGTTGATATATATGAGTTCATCTAAAATTGGCCCATTGAAGCATATAAAAAGCTTCTAATCATCTTTATATGCGGGCGGATCCACGCATGTGTGCACAAATACTATAGGAATCGAGAGCATAAGTTTCCCATTCTGTATTGAAGATGAACAAGAATCGTATTGCAGGGAGAATAATGGGCAACCCATCTAAACTCACTTAATATGTGTGTGTGTGCGAGCTGAATAATTTATAATTTTTAATTAAAGAATAAGTCTAGGCAGACCGGTTTATTAGACCGGATTATTGGACATGTTCAATTTTTTTTTTTTGTTTGTAACTCTTAAAAAATGTATAATATTTCAACAGAAATTTTTATAAAATATAATGTTTTAGATGTAATTTGGATACATACACATAAATAAGGTCTGTATATGTATAACTTTGTTTTTATATATGTATCCAAATTACACCTAAAACACTATATTTTATAAAAAAATTCTGTTAAAATAAATACTATATATTTTTAGAGAGTTCGATCAAAAAAAAAATTGAACATGTCCAATAAAAAGTCCATGTTGAAGGACTCTTAATTAAATCCATTTATTATGGACGATTATGAGTTGCCATTGGGTTCCGACCCATCTTGCCAGGTCTAGTGTCAATCATGATAAATTGACATGCAAGACTTGCGCACCAGAACGGTCTAATGACATTAATAATCTAAAAAACTCAACGTATATTTAAATTTCATTCATTTATATCTTAACCTCTAATAGAGAGTAAAAATATAAATATGTCCAATTTTGATGTATCTTGTTGGACGACCTTTTCTTTTTCCTTTTCATTTTTTTTGAAGGACTTAGACTATAGAGGTATTATATACGATTAAGTCTAGACAGACATGATTATTGGACATTTTCAAATTTTTTTTTTTTTTTTACTAGTAACTTTAAAAAAATGTATAGTATTTATTTCAATAGAAATTTTTACAAAATATAGTATTTTAGGTGTAATTTGGATACATATACAAAAAATAGGGTTATACAAACTAAAATACTATATTTTGTAAAAATTCTTGTTGAAATAAAATGAATTATCATTAATTCTTGTTGAAATAAAAATTATCATTAATTCTTGTTCAATTTAGGGTTATATATTAATTTCTTCATAACTATGCCTTGTGGTTTTGGTTGTCTTTTTTGGAAACAACTCAGAGGAGCCACTCAAAACAATAAAATGAATTAAGTTATTATCATTTACAAAAAATTGATACCAAGTTATGATTAAATCAGTAAGACAGATGAGTGCAATATTAATTAATTAATTATCAAATTTATTTAACATTATTTTATCTTATAGTAATATTGTTAATTTATTATAGGTAGAAGGACATGAGGAAGCAAATAAATTAATACCATCTTATAACAAATATCAAATTTAATTAATATTAGCATACTTCAAATTTTATTTTAGGGTTGGGGGTCATATAACCTCCTAGCCCCCTAATTCCGCTAGTGTATATATATAACAATAAATTCAAATGTATTTTTTCATTTCAACATGATTTTTTTTCTTAACATAATTAAGATGATCTGCAGTGAAATACGCTAAGTTAATTATACTGAAAATTATGGTACATTTTATTAATACTTTTTTTTGATATTTTTACAAAAAAGTGTCGTTATAAGATCTATGACAACAATTTTGTTATGAAAATATCATTTTTCGTGGATTTATCAGTGTCATATATATATATATATATATATATATATATATATATATATTCCATATCATTTTGGCTGGTACAGGTTCCATCTAATTTACACCGTATATGGTCTCGATCGGCAAGAATTAAGGCGTTTTCAAATATCCAGAGCAAACATTTTCATCATTTTACTCACTGCATACTAATTCATGGATCGTAGCATCACCGTCCGACCTAATTCTGCTCCGGTCTCCAGCTTTCTCAGGTACCGACTGACAAACCCCGTGTTATATAATTCAGCGCTGGTCAAGTAACATCAATTTTACCCATATTGATGTGATATCTAAATTTACATAGCTTTTGTGATCGCCATTTTCAAATGGTTAATTTCAACTGTTTGATTAAATTCAAATGATTTTTTGTTTTTTTATTTCATTTAATCCTGGGTCTTTAATTTTCGCCAATAGTCAGCGATCAGATCAAGACTGAATAGTGACCAAACTAAACTTGTTATGTGTTCATACTTCCTCTAGTACTTAGCTTCGTGGTTGTGTGTTGGGGGACTTGAAAACCCATAAACGTAAGTGGGAATTGGTGTAAATACTGTAATTGGCTCCTAAATTTTGATGCTTATGGGCGATAGTTTTTTAGTTATATTTAAAAGATGCCATGACGGGTTACTTTGAAGCCTCATTATTGTTGTTATTTGCAGGATATGAAGCTCAGAATCTAGCTCCTATTGTTGTGCAGCTCCACATTATACTTTGGAGTGAACAAACTGGAACATGATTTTGTGCGTTTAAGTTTAAGTCAATCATGAAGCGATTTGTTTATATCAATGATGACAATCTTTCCCAAGATCTTTATTGCGATAACCGCATATCAAACAGAAAGTATACCGTGTTGAACTTTCTCCCAAAAAATTTATTGGAGCAATTCAGGTAATTCAGAAACTCTTTGGATGTATACATTATTATAGTTGAGCTAAGCATGCAAATTTTAACAAATATCAAGTAGGCTTACATATCTATCAAATTATTGTGTTTTTTGGCTGCTTTGTTCTTTCATGACTTTTTATGTTAAAAGATTACAGGATGCATCAAATAATTTGTCAGATGTATTTTACCATGTCTGATATTGTTACTCCTCTTTTTTGACTTGCTCTAATGTTCCTAATCCATAAAGCCAAGGTCCCTTCCACAGTTGAGGTTTTTGTGTGGTCTTTGGTTTTACATAGATTGAATACTAAATTACTAATGAACTCTATCAAAATCGCAGGCCTAACAAAGTTCTATCTCCGAACATTTGTTTTTTTTATTAATGTTTTGTGAAGCTGTAGGTATGATTCTGCTTATATGATCAACTCTTGGTCCTACAGCTTGTTTTTAGAACTTTTCCAATGTGCCTAACAAATTTCTTTACCTTGTTTCCAGCCGATTCATGAACCAGTACTTTCTGTTGATTGCCTGCCTTCAACTCTGGTCACTTATTACGCCAGTAAATCCTGCAAGTACATGGGGCCCTCTCATTTTTATATTTGCTGTCTCAGCAACAAAAGAGGCTTGGGATGATTATAATAGATATCTATCAGACAAGAAGGCAAATGAAAAAGAAGTCTGGGTTGTAAGGCAGGGTGTCAAAAAGCATGTACGTTTGTTGTATCCGAAACATCATAATGTTTTATGGCTTTTGTTTTTCTAATTTTCAGGATTTTTTAGTTGGAATCAAAATTATTTATATCTGTTACCAATATTTTTTCTTTTGGTCTCATTAAGAACCCCGTACATTTATAGAATCCAAACCCCCAACAAACTCCACCCAGCGACCCCCCCAAAAAAAAAAAAAAAAAAAAAAAAAACACCCCCCTCTAAGACAAATCCAATGATTTGCCAACACTCACTAGCGCCATCTTGGGAGGATTAGATCCCCCAACCTCATGGATGCCATGGGTTGGGTTGTACCACTAGGCCAAAGGCCTTTGGTATATCTGTTGCCAATAAGTCAAACCGATTGACTTTCAAGGCCAGGGAAGGCCATGATTAATGCTGTTGGTCGGATTACCGATCACTAAACACGCGCAAGTATACGCGGTCTTACAAGTAATACAGTGATAAGAAAGTTATCAATCCCACGAGGAATTATGACTAATATCCATCAAGTACCGATTTTATATCGTTTCAGTCTTATTCGAACAACAGAATAAAAGATATTTAATTAACTAATTCACTCTAATTATGAAAGGAAGTAAATGGTTAACGACTGGTATCTAAGGCACTACAAGCTAAGATCATAACTTCACCCACCTGCACACAAGCATTTCGTCAAACACTTGACGTGCAATGCTTCAATGAACATCCTAGCTCTTCCTTTGGCTATAGTGGTCACAACGGATTGTCGACCGAGAACTCATAAGTGTTCGTACTCTTCCGAGGTGCATACAAACCTATCCTCTCTAACCTACCCAAAAAGAGAATAGACAGAAAGGAACATCCTAACTAGGCAATTCGACACATTCCTGTGCTAATTAACCAAATACAAGGAATTCTAGTACATGTTCTCAATTAGGTCACGCGGTGCACATGAATACTCCTATCCTATAGGCAAATTATGCAGAATCACTAATTCCTTAACAATTAAACAATAAGCATAAATAACTGAGCCAAACCATATAGTGCCAACCAAAGGGAAAAAAGTAATTTAATTCAAATTAACAGCGGGTTCCATTACAATCTGAGAACAAATATTTAGTTCATAGCTCTTAAAATAAACATGAGTAGCAATTTATACAACATTCATAAATACATAATCAAAGGAAAAACTAGAGAAGAATAAACTTTGTCACAACTTCTTCAATCTCCGAGAAATCCCTTCGATTCGCTTTCCGATCCGTGTTGCTTCGTTGCTCTTAAGCTCTTGTGAATTCCAATGATAACCCTAATCTACCTAAACTATATGTACAATGATTATCAAAATAGAGAAAACTAAACTAAACTATCTTAGAGACAGAGAGAGAGTTATCTATCAGAGAGAGGTTATTACAAAAAGGCGGCCGATATATATATATATATATATATATATATATATCCTTCATTCTAGGTTATTTTCCTTTCTTGTCTGGCTGGGAACCGGAGGTGGCACTGCAGCGCCATGATTTAGCCTTGGAGAGGTGCTGCAATGCTGAATTAACAACTCGTCGATAAGTGGTATAGCATGCAGCCAGGTTTAGAAAGGAACCGGAGGTCAGAAGACCGAGGAATGTCTGAGGCGGTGATAAGGGGCGCTATAGCGCCAGGTTTAAGCTTGGAATAGGCGTTGCAGCGATAGTGCTAGAAAACTGACAATTTTTGCCCCTAAAAGCTGGAAATGACCTGTACACTCTTGCAAAACATATATTAAGCAAAATAATAATAAAATACTCTAAAAGCAATATAAAACGGGACAAACAAGTAACTTCTTAAGTATTAACGGATCTGATTCGCGGGTATAAATCACACTCCTCAAATACCCCCAAACTTAAGCCTTTGCTTGTCCTCAAGCAAAACTATCTAAACAAAAACATCAAAAGTAAACTACAACCGCGAATCAAACTAAATAACTATATACCCGCATTATGGCTTCAAAGCTCAGAACAACTATTCTCAGAGAATAAGACATACATAGACATGAGTAAGGCTTCAATCAATCTCGAGCTTAACACTGTATTCGATCCATTCTGTGTGTGTGTGTGTGTGAATACCAGTTATCATAACTAGTCACAACTCAAAATAATTCACATAATCGATCGCAATGAAAATGCTACTCTTTAAACTCAAACGACATCAAGCATTTAGAATAAGACACAGATGCAAGAACAGATCGGAAGGGCATTAGCATGCAAACATCAAAAATTGATTTGTGCAATGCTTAACTACATTAGGCTATATAGAGTTACCCATGTAACAAGCTTTCGATCAATGATTCTCAAGCCGACTTTAGGGAACTAGGTGTAGAACATTTAGGATCCAATAATTTGAGCAACAAAGACCACATAATCAAACTTAAGCCAAATTAGACTCTTATTCTTTATACTTTAGCTATCACAACCTTTAGTATGACCGTGCAATGCCTAATTACATTAGGCTATTCAGAGTTACCCATGCAACAAGCTTTAGATCAGTGACTCCCAAACCAGTCGGCTTTAGGACACTAGGTGTAGAACACTCTTAAGGATTTAATAACTCAAGTAACAAAGGTCACGTAATCAGACTTAGTCAACTAAGATTATTTGTTCTTATTCTTTTCATATATATATACTTTTTTTTATTGTTTTTTAAACACGAAAACATGCCAAACATCCAAGATCCGAACTTGCATAAGTGCCTAAGTCTTTTATTACCTTGTATACCACTTGAGTTAGACAGAGATAATGCATTTCCAAAGCAATAAATCTGTAAACTACATCTGAAGCGTACTAGCTATAACAGCTAGCAAGTTCTCTCTAAGAAGAACAAATCAATAACAGTCTCAACTACCGATTAAACTTAACCCTCATCCATACATGCCTGACAAATAACTTTTTGACAAAGCCATAATCCAACATGCTTATCACTAGCCATAACAATTTTTTTATTTTTTTTACCAAAGACTAGCTAAACAAAGAATAGAAACCCTTGCAAAAATAACAGCTCAAAATAGGGTTTATCAAAGCCATAGAATGGCCAAAAGAATGGATATCATCAAGAATGATGGAAATATAGCAATCTATATAATCCCAACTGAAAAAAACCCCAAAATGGCTATAATCCATACATAACCAAAACATGATGATAATATGCATTCATACATAATAAACTGCAATCCAAATATATAATCCATGACTGCAATACAAAACAAATCCATGCAGCCCAAAATACTGCTAAAAACATAAAAATAAAGCAGAAATAGTAAAGTACTACTAATGACATCCTAAAACAGATAATAGATGGATAAAACGCAAAATGACTCCCCCAAACTTCAGATGGCCAATGCCCTCATTGGCTGAATATACGGAAGAAGGATCAATCTGCGTCATTGCTCTCTGGAATCTCATTGTCGCCCTCTTCGTTGCCCTCTTCTGCAATAGGCGAAGGTGGTGGATATGGTGGAAAGACAGGAGGCTCCGGGAACTGGAATGGCATTAAATCTGCCTCGTCTCCACCATATGATGTGTAAATATTGGCTAGTGGTGGCAAACTCAACCTGGTATTGCATCATCAAGTTCGGCCTCTGAGCAACCATTGCCATGTGCCGCCTATGCCTCTCTGATCTCTGAGCTTCTAAATCCGCCTTCTGGTGCAATAGAGTCAGTGATGCTAGAATCTTTGCCAAGGGCCCTGCTGATGAAGAACCTAGCTCTTGCGGCTTAGTAGATGGCCCGACTTCTGAAGAAGGAGGCGGCTGAGTGGATGGTAGAAAGCCCTCACCTCGGGCATGAGAATCTGCCCCATCCCAGACACTGAATCGTGAAATAGTAGCATGATCTATAACCGACATGGGTGACTGGGCAATCTCATCAGCTCGTCACTGTACCTTTGCCCTTTTGCACAGCCTAGTAATCAGCTACGGGTGTGGAAGTCCCCCAGAAGTGCTGCCCTTGATGGCCTCCAAAATGGAATCCTGGATGAGTGACCCCACATCTACGTTCAATCCAGTCACTAAGGCGAAGAGGAAGATTGCACGTTCCTTGGTGACGTCGCTATGATGGCGGGTAGGTAAGATAGTGGAGCATATAAAGCTATACCACTCCTTTTCATAGCGACTCAGTGCGTGGTGTGGAAAACTAGTCTTTTCTCCAGTGCTGTCATTGGTTTTCCATACTGTCCCGGGCTTGCAAAGCCTCTTGATGATATCCTCTAAGTCATAGCTGAGGATCCCTGGCTGTAAGTAATCCGTACCATCATAGCTAGGCATATCGAAAGAGTATTTGATGGTTGTTCTGTCAAAGGTAACTGTTTTCCCTCGAACTTGAACTACTGTTGGGCCTTCAGAATTTGCATTCGCGTAGAACTCACGGACCACAAAGATAATAGCGAATCTAGGCTGCTTTGTAAAATGCACCCATTTCCGATCAATGATCATGGTCATCATCTCGCCATCCAACTTCGAGTCTGGCCTCAAACCCCTCTCAGGCACCAAACTCTTCTTGGCGAAAATTTGATTGTATCGTGCACACGCCTCCTCGCTGACAAATCTTGCTTGGTCCCATTGCGGTGCCGACGAAGATGACCCGCTAATGCGAAGTCTTTCTGTCTTTGTCTCTTTGGAGCCAAAACGGAATTCCAAGTCACAGTTTTCCCCAAAATGAATACCAAGCCTTGTCCATCTGAAACTGCCTATGACAAGCCAAAACTGACCTAAAGAGGACCAAAATTGATACCAAGTACCTTGCCCCACAAAAACCAAGTCCAACTGAGCCGAAGAGAGCCAAAACCATGCCAAAAACTCACTGAGGCAAACCGTTGAGCACCTTGTGTGCGCTGCCCAAACTTAAGCTTGACAGCCTTTGTGTAGGTGTCCTCTATCCCAAAATTTTGTCCAATCAACTCAAAACAATCAACACAGTAGCCCAAATGCAGAATGAAAAGCAATTTCAAGAAACTAATGTTCTACCTTTGCCTTTTATATTTCCAAACCCAAAAAATTCTTCAGTTGGACAAAACAATCCCAATAGCAATTCAAGACAATCCACAAGCAATTCCAAATAGAATTCACATAAATTTCAACCCACAAAGGAAGGAAAACCTAGAAACCCAATACCTGGAAACGCGATGGAACCCTAGCCGTAGCAATCTCTGGAATCAAGCTCGAATTTGAAATTTATTGGATACCTAATTTAGTTGATTACAAGCTTGGGCCAATAAATTATTGATTTAGAGATTTTTGGACTGAGCTGGGGCAAAGAGGGTTTGCTGTCAAGAGGAATGAGGAGAAATAAGAGGGGAATTGTGCTACAGTTACCGAGCAATGCCTAACTTAACCAACTAAAATTCGCTTATGATGTTGCAACGCCAACTTTCCTTCTTTATGAGACGCTGCAGTGCTGGCTTTTAAACTAGGATTTGTAAGGGTGGCCATGCAATTACTGGGTGCAGAGATATTGGGCGCCAGAAGCGCGAGTTTCTAGTAGGTTGGCTTGATGGTGGAAAATAAGCAAATACCACTCCAAGAGCGAACACTGGCCTGCATCAGTGAAATTTTTTTAGGACTTTAAGCACAACCAATAACCAATTCATTACAGCAACAAATAGCCAAAAATTTCACAAAAAAATTTATGTAATTACTACAAACTTACTAGAACAAATAGAAACTAACAATTTAAAGAAATGGATATCAACATGCAGTAGAAACAAAGACTTCCTAAACTTAACAATGAATGTCTATTACGAATTTGAAAAACCAAAACACAAGGATACCAAAAGGTTCAAAACGCCATTACCAAAATCTTGCGTACATAGATACCACAACATATGGCAACTAATGGAAGGCATCAAGCAAGCAATTTAGGAAACTTGCTACTAAAAAGATTTCACCATAGCAAAAGATTTACTCCAATTATGCCAACATGCTATAAATATCCCATTACTATACCAACAAACTACCATTAGCATGAAAATATACTAAGATAACTAAGCATGGAAACAAAACATGCTAAACTAATACTCAAGTAAAAATGCAAGAAATAAAAATCAAAAGGATACAAAATTTAAACTTTGCTCTTGGGTTGCCTCCCAAGAAGCGCTTGTTTATAGTCGTTGGCCCGACTCTTTTCACTACCGCTCAATCCGGCTTAATTGCAAAAATGACCATTACATGCCACCTATTTGTCAATTCCTTGATGTTCATGGCGAATATGGATGATTGGCCACCCCTAAACTTCACTTCATCCGCCGGCACTAAGAATCGCTCAGAACTCGAATTATCCACTAATTTGCCTTTCAGATCAAAGTGAAAGCGTTCTTCGTGCTCTATTGGGCCCTCAGGGGTTTCAACAATCTTGAGCGTGGTTTCCAACTTTTCATTAGTTGTGACAATACATCCACTCATGATTCTCTCTTCTCCTTCCTCAGAATACACAGATTTGTCAATACGCACTTCGACATCTCCCTCAACAACTTCATCATCGTCTTTTCCTTGCGTATCCACCAATTGCTCTTCACCCCCCTCGTTATGATCAGTAACGGTAGGTAGATTTCTTTGCGGTGGATTCATGACATCATGGACAAGTTGTCCCAATTGGTGCTCGAGGTTTTGCAATGAGGCGTCCTAGTTCGCCATTCGAACCTCATTCTGCTCTATGAACTTGGTAAGGAGCTCTTTAAAATTCGACAAATCCTCATATCATGATGCAGACCGATATGCAAATTCGGTTCGTCGAAAAATTTGGATCATAATATCGCTTTGATCAGTAGTCCCACGCGCTTGGATAACCCCGACAATTGGATGATAAGTAAGTCAATCATAGTCAACTCGATCCTGACAGTAGGCATTCTGAGTGGACTGACACTCAAGATTGTCAGAAAACCTAAAGGGATTTGCAATTTGCTCTTGCAATCGCTCAAGTTTTTCTTTCGAACTTGGTTGTGCCGTCCTCTCACAAGGACATTGCTTACAATGATCGCCCATAGTCTGAAAGCTTAAAAATAAAAGAAAGATCAAACAAATAAAACTTGTTGGTCGGATTACCGATCACTAAACACGCGCAAGTATACGTGGTCTAACAAGTAATATAGTGATAAGAAAGTTGTCGACCCCACGAGGAATTATGACTAATATTCAACCAAGTACCGACTTTATATCGTTTCAATCTTATTCGAACAGCAGAATAAAAGATATTTAATTAACTAATTCACTCTAATTATCAAAGGAAGTAAATGGTTAACGACTGGTATCTAAGGCACTACAAGCCAATATCATAACTTCACCCACCTGCTCACAAGCATTTCGTCAAACACTTGGCGTGCAATGCTTCAAATGAACATTCTAACTCTTCTTTTGGCTGTAGTGGTCACAACGGATTGTCGACCTAGAACTCGCAAGTGTTCGTACTCCTCTTCCGAGGTGCATACAAACCTATCCTCTCTAACCTACCCAAAAAGAGAATGTATGTAAAGGAACATCCTAATTCAGTAATTCGACACATTCTTGCGCTCAAAAGCTAATTAACCAAAGACAAGGAATTCTAGTACAGGTTCTCAATTAGGTCACACGCAGCGCACATGAATACTTTTATCCTATAGGCAAATTGTGTAGACAAACATAATCACATGTCAGAAATTCACGGTCTAATCTACAACCCATTTCCCAATTTCTTATAGATTACCCAATTAATCACCAATTCCTTAGTAATTAAACAATAAGCATAAATAACTAAGCCATGTTGGATTAATTGGGACCACACATGTATATTATTAATGTGTATTATCATGTATAAGTCTAAATTTAAGTGATTTAATTAAGTTTTAAGTAGGCTTAAGGGTATGTTTGTCATATGGTATTAATGTGTAGAGATTGGATTTGTATTTTTAAATCACGAGGGGCCAATTTAAAATACTAAAAGATAAGAATCGCCATTTTGCGCTTTCTTCACACGACAGTTTTCTTTATAAAGGGGTTATGGTCCCCAATTGAGTATATGTTCTTTTCTCTTTATTGTTTTCTCTGTATCCCCATCAACAGAGAAATTCACTTCTAAAATACGCATCAATTGGAAGATCTCAACCCGTTTGATCAAACAATATCATGGAATCTGGTACGCTTCCTTTATGTTCTTTCTTCTTCTTCTGTTTCAACATGGGTTATATTTATAAACATATTTAATTTCAGTAATTAATTTCCATCAATTGGTATCAGAGCCACCAATGTTTGATTCATATAAAATTTATGAATTTTGGAGATTTTATATATAAAAAAAACAGTAGCGCCATAGTTGGTGACCTTAAGAGAAAAGTCTCCCCTTTTCAACTCATATATACCGATTCCTTTTGCATCTGCTTTGCATAATAGCAAAAAAGTAATTATCAAAACAAACCAATAAAATAATTTTGATAGTTTAGCCGCAATTGGATTGCAGTGTTGCCGCAGAACAAATATCACAAATTATCAATTAAGTATTAATTATATATTGACTTATATAGTAACGGATGAAATTTTGTTAATTTTACAAAATCTGATGATAAAAGGATAAAGATATACTTACCCCACATGAGAGAGAATTCTTAGAGATTTAGAACTGCATGGAGACTATGACTCATAAATCATAAAATTTTGGTTCAGTTATGACTTCGAAATTTTATAATTTCACTAAATCATAAAATTTGTTTTTTTTATGCGTTTAAAATGTCTGTCACAATTCTTTCCAATAAGACTCTATCTTTTAAAATGTTTGTCACAATTCTTTCCAATAAGACTCCATATTTCAGACATTTTCAAGTGGGTATGCTAAAAAAAAATAAAAATAAAAATTGCAAAACCTGCTTCCTGTGATTTGCGCCTAATCCTGTTGCGCCTAATCCTGAAGCATCTATATATATATTGTACGTAATATATATATAGATGCTTCGTGATTAGGCAAAATCATCGGAAGCGTGTTTTACATCAAATGGATGTCAAAACAAAGATTTCTCAATGGTGACATCAAGAAACAATTTATATGGTGCAACCGAGAAACTTTGTGTCTGGAGACCCAAAGAATATGGTTTGCAAATTGACAAAATCCATCTATGGACTCAAGCAGACATCTCGTCAGTGGTACTTCAAATTTCATCAAGTCATTGTTTCATATGGTTTTGAAACAAACATTGTTGATAATTGTGTGCATCACAAATTCAGTGGGAGTAAACATATTTTCCTGGTTTTATATGTCGATGACATATTACTTGCCACAAATAACATAGACATGTTGCATGACACCAAGAGATTTCTATCAAAGAACTTTGAAATGAAAGATCTTGGTAATGCTTCTTTTGTGTTAGGGATTGAGATACACCGAGAACGCTTTTCACAGATATTGGATTGTCACAAAGGAACTATATTGAGAAAGTTCTCAATAGGTTTAACATGCAAAATTGCAAATCAGGTAAAACCCCTGTCGCTAAAGGAGACAAGTTTAGTCTCAGTCAATGCCCAAAGAATAGCCTTGAAATTAAAGAAATGCAAAAGATTCCCATGACGCAATTTGTAGGGAGTCTAATGTATGCTCAAGTATGTACGCCGTCCGGATATCATTGCTCATAGTTGGCATGTTAAGCGATATTTAAGTAATCCCGCACGGATCATTGGAAAGCAGTCAAACGGGTTATGAGGTATTTATAGAGAACAAAGGATTATATGCTCACATATAAGAGATCGGATCGGTTAGAGATCATTGGGTATTCCGATTCTGATTTTGCTGGGTGCCAAGATAGCTGGAGATCCACTTCAGGCTATGTTTACTTATCGGGTCGGTGGAGCGATTTCATGGAGGTTCGCAAAATGACGCCGTTGCTTCGCTCTATCATGGCTGCAGAGTTTGTAGCATGTTATGAGGCATCAAATCATGGAATATGGTTGCGAAATTTTGTCACTGGGCTGCAAATTTTGGAAGGTGTTGAAAGACCACTAAAATTATATTGTGACAATAAATCAGCGGTATTATATTCCAACAACAGAATCTCGACAAAGTCAAAGCACATTGAAATCAAGTTTCTCGTTGTGCAAGAAAGAGTGCAGAATGGACAGATTTCTATAGAGCACATTGGGACAAACTCCATGATAGCGGATCCGCTCACAAAAGGATTATCACCAAATGTCTTTCACGAGCACACTGCTCATATGGGTGTTATTCTATTTGAAGATACTTTAGTTTAGTGGGAGTTTGTATTTGGATTATTACTCTATGTTAAAACTACAGATTTCATTTATATATTTTCTGCATAATTAAAATAGAATAATGCTAGAGATACAAACTATTCTACAAACATTTTACAAACTGTTGATGTGACATACTCCATCTCAGCATATTGTGTGGGGGCCGAAGACTACATTGAAACAATTTGTTGATCAATATGCTGAGGTGGAGTATGCCACATCAGGAGTTTGTAAAATGTTTGTAAAATAGTTTATGTTTGTAGCATTACTCATTAAAATATTCAGTTTACTACACTCTATTAAGTATATTGAAGTATTGATCTCACTACAGTTAATTAAGTAGGACCAGTTGGAAATAGGCATGTGTGAATCACATTACATGTAATTTCTATGCTATGCATCCATGATTGATCTATGTTATTTAGCTATGTTGGCATACGAGACCATTGATAGGTCCAATTACGGTTATTGTAATGAAGAATGCTTTGATCCTATATTGATGTAGCTAATGGACGAGATTGTTTGGATACCCTTTAGAACATGAAAACAAATTTCAGGAGCTCACTAAAGTTAAAACACATTTCTTAGAATACATATGTGGTCCAGTGGGAGATTGTTGGATTAATTGGGACTACACATGTATATTATTAATGTGTATTATCATGTATAAGTCTAAATTTAAGTGATTTAATTAAGTTTTAAGTAGGCTTAAGGGTAAATGTGTAGAGATCGGATTTGTATTTTTAAATTGATGAGGGGCCAATTTAAAAATACTAAAAGATAGTAACTGCCATTTAGTAGTTTCTTCACACGGCAGTTTTCTTTATAAGGGGTCATGGTCCCCAATTGAGTATATGTTCTTTTCTCTTCATTGTTTTCTCTGTATCCCCATCAACAGAGAAATTCACTTCTAAAATACGCATCAATTGGAAGATCTCAACCCGTTTGATCAAACAATATCATGGAATCTGGTACGCTTCCGTTATGTTCTTTCTTCTTCTTCTGTTTCAACATGGGTTATATTTATAAACATATTTAATTTCAGTAATTAATTTCCATAAAGCCAAACTATATAGTGCCAATGAAAGGGAAAAAGTAATTCAATTCAAATTAACAACGGGTTCCATTACAATCATATAACAAATATTCAGTTCATAGCTCTTAAAATAAACATGAATAGCAATTTATTAAACATTCATAAATACAGAATCAAAGGAAAAACTAGAGAAGAATAAACTTTGTCACAACTTCTTCAATCTGTGAGAAATCCCTTCGATTCGTTTTTCGATCCGTGTTGCTTCGTTACTCTTGAGCTCCTAGGAATCCCAATGATAACCCTAATCTACCTAAACTATATGTACAATGATTATCAAAATAGAGAAAACTAAGCTCAACTATCTTAGAGAGAGAGAAAGAGTTATCTATCGAAAGAGAGGTTATTACAAAAGGGGGCTGATATATATATATATATATATATATATATATATATATATATATATATATATAGGATATGATCCATAGCAAATACTTGCTATGGAGGAAATTTGGGCAAATAACATCATATCCGTCCATTCTATAAATTAAGGCGCAGATTTAAAAAAGGAAAATGCCTCACGCTTAGACGATACGGTGTATGTTGAAAATTTTAATCTCCCATACGCTACATCAACTAGCGATTACAAAAAAATATGATATCGCCTAATATCGCCCCCAAGCCACCAAGTTAGTTGAGTCAAGGCGCTGCACTCTCTCATCCTTTATATTTTGTGAACAAGAAAAAGGCCGAGAGAGAGAGTCTAAAGATACTGGATAGATCAAAATGAAACCCGAGGGATAACGAGGTCGGCAATGGTGAGCCCGTAAATGATATCGGACTCGAGAAGGTCTAAATCAGAATTAGGGGCCCAATGAAATATTGGGAAGAAAAATCGAGCCCCAAAACCAATTTCCGAAAGGAAGTTTGGTTCTCAATCTGTGAAGTGGGGCATCCGGAAGAATATCTCTCAGACTCGAAGTTTGAATTTCGAAAGTGGTTGAATGGGGCGACAAGCAAACTTCGTGAACTTCCGATGCCCTCGCCATTTAAGATTGCAACCTCACCAGATTCCTATTGATGAAATTGTGACGCGGTACTCCTTTCATCGTATGCATGCCCGGAAAAGCTATTTACCCTGTTAGAATTTAAACCCATGCCCGGAAAAGATTAATATTTGTGGGACATAAATTAACAAAATAAATTAAATAAGAGTTGAAAAATACAGGTGAGAGAAATGGGTTTGAATAGCCGAACTGTCGCATGTGAGAGAAATGGGTAAAATGAGGGCACTTTTGCCAATTCAACTAACTGGTGGCAATTTTTTGTAGTACGCTAGTTGATGTAGCGTATGGGAGATTAAAATTTTCAGTACGCCATGTCGTCTAGCGTAAGGGCATTTTCCTTTTTTAATTTGTGCCCTTTATTTATAGAATGGACGGATATGATGCTATTTGCCCAAATTTCCTCCATAGCAAGTATTTTCTATGGATCATATCCCATATATATATATATAATATATATATATCACTTCATTCTAGGTCATTTCCCCTTTTTTGTCTGTCTGAGAACCGGAGGTGGTGTTGCAACGCCATGATTTAGCCTTGGAGAGGCGTTGCAGCGCTGGGTCAACAACTCTGGTCAATAAGTGGAATGCAAGCATACCAGGTTTAGAAGGAACTAGAGTCTTCAGCAACACCGAGGAATGTCTGAAATGGCAAGGAAAGGAAATGCAATATATTTTTAAGCTCGAATAAAAATAACAATTAAGATGCAAGAAAATTTACAATTTTTGCCCTTAAAAGTTGGAAATGTGTACACCTCTGCAAAACATATATTAAGCAAAATAATAATAAAATACTCTTAAAAGCAATATAAAACGGGACAAACAATTAAGAAGCTTAAGTATTAACGGATCCGATTCGCGGGTATAAATCCCACTCACCAACTGCACCCTTTTTGGTTCTACATACTTTACTATACCAAGTATGTGACTATTGGTTGAATTTTGCTCTAATCATTCTTGTTGTTTTTTAATTCGAGTTTGTGCTTAGGCTTGCATATTTGCAAAATTGTGAAAAGTAAGCATGCATATAATGTAGACAGAAGAAAAAAAATTTCATCCATGCATGTGAAGTTGTGAACATTTCTATGGGGTTTCAATGAAGATAATGGCAAATGATAAGTGGAAAGTGAGATCACTTCTTTATACCATCTTCTTAGGGAAACACCTTCGAATTACTTAGCATAGTAGAATGTGGTTATAGTAAGAGAGTGGTTACTAGGGAACTCTCTCTTACTGGACTGTGTTCCGTATACCAGGTACTATCGTTCCGAATTGTGGTACAAGAACTAAATGCCTTATGCATTCTACCATAAGTAGCATTCCTCGTACACGATTTTGTTTTGCATACCCAGTTGCGTTCCCGGTAACACAAATAAAGCCAATGGATTCTAAAAGAAGTGAACCCTGAAAATCTTAAGCCGTATGGGACTACCAATTACAATACTAGATCAACATAACTTTACAGTGAGTCAGTGACCAACTGACCATAGACTGTTAAGAAGGCTGGAGGGTGGAAGCCCTAGTAAACAAAGTTGCATAAAGTTCAAGATTGGAGAAACTCTTTTAAAGCAAGTGAAGTGAAAACCATCTTTTTTAAAAAATTAAAATTTAATTAAGTAATTAATTAATTTAGTTATTAGATGATTGGGAATAAAAATATTGTCAGATGCTATGGAAATAGGGTTTGACAGTGGATAAAATAAAAGTGGGCATATTCTGATATGCTCTGGACCAAATTGACGGTTCTCTACCCTTAAATTCAGCCGCTTGTAATTACCACTGGGAACTTCTTGTTCTAAGCAATTCCCCGCCTCCCTCCTTTCTTTTTGGTCATGTTTAATGAGGATGAGTTTTCTTGAACCACAATCAGAAGTTGATTAAAACCATCATCATGAACCATTCTTTTCTTGATTAGGGCTGACAACTGATATGGCATTTAAAGTTATTTTAAGAATATATAATTCTGGAGTATGGTGTTTAATTAATTGGGGATACATGTAGTGATAGACATTATTCTCTTTACTTGAGGAATTTATGGAATATACTAATACGGATGGTGAGAGTCAGCTGGTGGATAATAAGCCTTCATGATGTGGATATGGTTTTCCTTATGTCCGATGGTGGATTCTTTAATGATGTTTAATGGTAGTCCTTGTACTTTTGATCATTTGATGGTTGCATGGGAAGTTCATTTCTATCTGGTTTATTCGTCTGTTTGTTTTTTGTACTGTTTTTAAACTGGAAGTGAACAATTAATGACTGATCAAAACCTGTGAGAAATTCAGGTTAAAATGTTAAAGTAGGTAAAACACCAAATTAAATCATACAAGTATGCAAGTAGAATTTACTTTACATTGTGACTCTGTGAGAGCCTAGTTATTATGAACATTTATGACCTTGTTTCAATTACTTTGGAAACATGTCTTCTTTCCCTAGATAATCTTCCTTTAATTGGTGATTTTCACTTGTAGATTCAAGCCCAAGACATTCATGTTGGTAACATAGTGTGGCTTCGTGAAAATGATGAAGTGCCATGTGATCTTGTGCTAATTGGAACCTCTGAACCACAAGGATTTTGTTATGTAGAGGTAAAATCTTTCATGTTATTCAATCTGCGCCCTTTGAAGTTGAAATTAAAACTTTTTAACCTTTTTTTAATCTCATAAATTTAAATGGTAACAATATTATCTTTGTTTGATTGGGTTGCCTTGCTAGTATCTTTACCAAAAAAAGTCTTAACTTGAAGATAATGGATTCTGGGAAACACTCAAGGATGGCGGAGAGAGAAATTCTTAGGGATAATAAGCAATTAATTTTGATAGAGTCAGACTTTGTTTTGAGAATTGTAAACAGCTCTTTAGACTCTCAGGAATTTATACTTTATTCTTAAAATTTATTTTATCCATGGAATTTTCCCTCAAGGTTGTTTATAAATTTACAGTAACACAATAGAAGGTGTTGATATTCTCGTTTTAGACGGGTTATAATCTACAGTAACACAACATAGTGCTATGTACCCTCTTCTATTAGCTGCTGAATACAAAATATAAATTAAAGCAGTTAAAAACCACTGAAAATCTTGCATAGGTAATATTTTGATTAAATGTGTCAGAAGAAGTTAGTCTACTTTGTGATGGTGACATACACCACATCTTCTTTTCTTTCCCACATTCTTCTGATTTTTGCACTCTTGTTCTACACCACATTGGTATCTTGATGTAGGACACACCGAAGTAAATTGTAACTCATCTTGGATTAGGGAGCCTAGATGTGGATATTTTTTGGCTGCTCCTAGAGCGTTTTGTTGTATAGGATTTAGGTTTTTTACTTTTTAGGAGTTTTGGAGGTCTTTTGTGTTTCTGTGTGTGCTTACTGTATACTCCCAGTGTACATGGGAACCGCCCCCTTGGTGGTTTTCTTTATATATACTTACCGATTAAAAAAAGGGATTATCTAACAATATGAAAAGTTCAGTCGGTTGTTTTCTGCAAATGTTAGTTAAACCTCATCTTTCATGGTACCACAATTGACGAGCTCCTTAAGATGCTGGTTCAATCGAGCCATAGTCTCACTTTTTGGTAAATGATTTCAAGAGCAAGACTTTCTTCCATTTTCTTGTATATATGTAAATTTTGAAAATATGCAAATTCTTTTTTTCCCTCAGACATCTGCCCTTGATGGTGAAACCGATCTTAAGACACGGGCAATACCATCTGCTTGCATGGGAATAGATCTTGAGTTGCTGCACAAAATCAAGGCAAGAAATCCTTATTTCTTTCAATGTGCAGAAGGTTTGATAATTACTTTCTACCACTAATTATTCTTTGTATGCCTTTTTCTGCAGGGTGTGATTGAGTGCCCCCAACCAGATAAAGACATTAGAAGATTCGATGCGAATATGCGGTTGTTTCCTCCATTTCTTGATAACGATGTGTGTCCATTAACCATAAAAAACACAATCCTTCAATCATGTTACCTGCGAAATACAGAGTGAGCATGTGGAGTTGCCATCTATACAGGTAGGTTCTATTTTAAGTAGTCCATACCATAGCTAACTGATTACCTAGATTGTATTTGAATGGGATATTTCAGCTAGGGATTTCATTTTAGTTGGGATCTCAAAATTCAGTATTTTCACTTCTTCGTAAAAATAACTAGGATGATTTAATTGCTCGTTTAATTTTATTGGTGAAATTTTTATTTTTCAGAAATCTAAATGATCGTGGCCGATGATTTAACTTCTCTCGAGTCTTCTTATCTAGGTTATCTTTCTTCTTCTATTAGAGTCATTGGGCAATTTTTCTTGCAAGTCTTTTCATCAATTTTCTTATTCGTATTCATTCTCCTTATAATTTCACCCTAATTTTCAATCTCCTTATAATTTCACCCTAATTTCTTATCTTCCACGGTTCAAGGTTCCCTTTAAATTTAAGGCTTTTGTTTGGTCAGCAGTTCTCAATCTCCCTAATACTAATGATTTGGAGCAAAGGCGAAGGCCATACAGACGTTTGTGCTCGGATGTGTGTATCATGTGTAGGCAAATTCTAGACTCTCATGAGCATCTTTGTTGTGCTTCAGCACTAAAGTTATGGAATTTTCTTTCTGGGAGTTTTGAGAAGGCTTGTGTGTCCCCGTACTATGAGAGTTTGTGTCGGGTTTTATTTTTAGATTTTGGGAGACACATGAACCGAAGATTCTTTGGAGGTGTTTTTACTGTTTTTTACGGATTATGGACCGAAAGGAATGCTAGAATTTCAACGATTTCATCTATCTTTTCAACTTCTTTCGGATAGGGTTTCATTACTAGCTTTTTTTGTGGGGGAGCTATTGGAGGAGTCCTGGGTCTACCGGCCTGCCATTCTGAACTATCTCTTCTATCTAATAAAGTTTGTTCTTTTATCCAGAAAATAAATAACTAGGAGGATTTAGTGAATCCGTTGGGTACATCACTTAGGAATTTGAAGTGCCCCATTTTATAAATTAAATAACACCTCAAAAGATTAGTTTTCTGACATCCCTTGTCAAATGACCTTCTTGAAAGAAAAATTGTTAAAGGCACCCCAACATATCTTATTACTGGCAGCAGAACTCTGTCGCCGACACCACCATCATCACTACTTTATTTTCAATAACTGTCACCATCACATGAAATCTCTTGCAATCAAGAAAATATCCTCAAAATAATTAATATAAATTTGTTCTATTCTCTCGCTTATTTGGTGTCATTCCAAATTTCCTATGGTTCATTTGTTGTATCCATTTTTATTATGACAATCCATGATCTTGTACTATTGAGTTATATGGTATAGTTTGAGTCTTTTGAGTGTTATTAGCTTTTATGAGGGATGAGATATATTCTCTATTTTCCAGGAAATGAAACCAAGCTGGGTATGAGTAGGGGTGTTCCGGAACCAAAGCTTACAGCTATGGATGCGATGATTGACAAGTTGACTGGAGCAATATTTGTTTTTCAGATAGTGGTTGTTATTGTTCTAGGCATAGCTGGGAATGTCTGGAAGGAAACAGAAGCAAGAAAGGTTAGTCTTAGAATGCTATTTCCTTTTTTGGCAAAATTAATTTGAAAATTTACATAATATGTGCGCACACACACACACACGTGTGTGTGTGTGTGTGTGTATATATATATATATATATATATATATATATATATATATATATATATATATATATATATATTAGTCTCATCTACCCATTTAGCTTACAAATGTAAGAATCCCATTCCACCTTCTACTCAGGTTAATGTTGAATCATGTCTATCCAATATTGCACTCATTTAATATTTACAGCTTGTCTTCATTGACTGGGTGGTCACTCGGGAATACTCTTTTCTGATTGGCCTACCATATATACTATATGGTGGTATTAATAAGAGCTACCTGCTGCTGTAGCAGTATAACCTCTATTCTTGCCCCCGTCGGGATAAATCTGACCCTTTCCCCTGTTCTGCCAGCACGCTGCCTAAGACCCTAGAGTTTTTGAAAAAGCCATGCCGTGCCCCCATTTACAATAACTGATAACACAATATTTTTCAAGTTGATACGCTCAATAAAACTGAAGGAGAATCCAAATCTCTTAACACAATATTAGTTTGTGTACTTATTTATTTTTTTATGTTTGTCAGAAGTCTAGGAAGGTTATAAGATGTTGACCTCACTTAACTTAAAAGAGTAGGGAATGAGAATCCATGGTATAATTAACTCTTTCATTTATTTTTGCACTTGATTGGGGCTTATGAAGCTCTCTCTTTGGAGTGTTAAGGAGGAGGGGTGTGTCCTGTTTTAGTGGAAGATATGTTGCTAATTCATTTTTTAGGATTTGGAAACAAGAGGGATGCCAAAATTTATGGATGTGTGCCTTCTTTTCTATTTTATGGGGAATTTGGAATGACAGTAATGTCAGACTGTTTAGAGAAAGTTGCTTATCTTTTAAGTTGTTGAGTGATAGGATTATTTTTTTTACATCTCTTTTGGCTTCTGTTTAGATCGATTTGTGTAGAAATTGGAGGGTTGCTGACGTAGAACGAGCCTATGAAAGTTTGTTAGAACAATATAAAGGCTTTGGAAGCCCATGAGTTAGTAGTTATATTTTAATTAGTTTATTTAATTTGTAGTTATCTTATTAGAATCCAATTTAGGTTAGGAAAGTTGTCTAGGAGTATTATAAATAGTGATGTACTTTATTATTTTTAGACATTGAATAATTAGAATTGTTTGAGTTTTATTTGAGAATTATGTGTTATTTATCCCCCAATACTCCCGTCCTTGTCATTTTTGGTATCAGAGTCAAACTTCTAACCCACCTTCTGCTGCCACAGTAGTCGTGAAATCATAGTACTAAACAATCCTAACCCCATCCAAAACACTATCTAATAAACAAGCAGTGTCATCATCACCCACACCACTCATTGCCACCAACAAAACTTATGTCCCAAACTAACATTACCCAATCAGAAACCTACACAAACACAACCCTAATTGCAGCCACGCCTATACTAAACAAGTCCCATTCAGGCCTAAATTTCCAGAACCCAATCAATACCAAAACTTAGCCAAAATCTGCCCTAATATCCACCACCATAGACCCAATTGAACAACCCAAAACCTCGTGAAATCCTAGCCTCCACAAATTGCAGCCACCGCAACCTGATCCCACAACGATCAATCAATGGAAAGTCCCAATAAAATTCTCCTCCAACGCGAGTGTGACGGAAAAGGAAAAAAAGAAGAAAAAGGAGTAGAAGAAGAAAAACAGTGACCAACACCGCTGCTACGTCGTGCTGCCACCATCTTTGACCAAAAGAAAAAGAAATTACCACGAAGATAGAGAAGAAAATATCTACTGGTAAATTACCATTAGGTACCCCAAAGTTTTTACTATTTTCTAGTTTAGTGCCATAAGTTTTCTTAAATTTTAAAATATCCCCTAAAATTTTACGTTTTAGCCCCTATACTTTTATCTTCTTCAATTTCAGCCCCTGAAGTTTTATTAGTTTTAGTTCAGCCCTTGTTTCTTTATATTTTATGCACTTAAGCCCCTAGAGAAAAAAAAAAGTTCTATATTTTTATTTGCAGGGACCATGGTAAATGCCAGAGAAATCAACGCCAAATTTTATGTTTATATGTTACAACAAGATGAGCGTCTCAAAAGGATTGAAGATTTAATCACAACACTTATTGCAAATGCAACAAATGTTCACGCTTCTATTACAACACTTGCAGGAAAAGTTGACGTACTCACGGAACGTCGATAAGAGACAAGAAGGTGCTCATAAGAATTTGGTAGACACGGGATCTTAATCATCTGAGACTTAAACAACATGACCGTAATCGACAAGTTAATACTCATGTTCCAGATCTAATGCAGTGGATAGAAGAGTAAAATTAGATGTTGGAGATTGCAATGGCGATAATGGTCCCGAAGCATTCTTCAATTGGATTCATAGTTTGGAGAGCTTCTTTCGTTGGTATGAGCTAATTGTCGAGAGAACTTTTCTTTACTGATGCGAAATTGAAAGGGACAACTCATATTTGGTGGAATCAACGTCAATGGAATTTATATATAGTTGCGAGAAGATGGTAAGATATGAAAGCTACCCTAACACGACGTTTTGTGCCTTCGGATTGTAAGTAGCGGGCATATTTGCAGTTAACTTAGTTGGTGCAAGGAAATAAATTTGTAGACGAGTATACTAAAATGTTCTACAGTGGTTACACGATCTGAATTCCCTTGTGTTGAAGAAGTTTTAATCTCCATGTATCGTCAAGGATTGAATTTTGAGATTGCACGCGGTGTAGCTTCAAATAAACTCTTTCTCTTGGATGTCGTTCATGTTGCTATCCAAGTGGTGGATAATTTGGAAAGGAATTTTGTTAGACCTCCAATACCAATCCAAATTCGGAGGGAACGTACTTTTATGGAGCCTATTAAAAACAGGCTAGTGGAAAGATCGTCAACGAGCACTTCAACTACTAGCAAACCTACTCGTATCCCAGGTTCTTCTAATGCCAGCAACAACCATAACCATACGTTTAGGTGCTATAACTGTTGTGGTTTTGGTCACATGTCTTTTGAGTGTCCTTTCCCCCGAAGATGAATGTTGACTCTTCTCCCTCTAGGCAACAATATGACAAAGAGTTTGGGAAAACCGATTTAGACAATGAGGTTTGCAAGCTATTAGACGTCAAATATGAGCCCGATGAGCAGTATTTAGAAGCTGATGCTCATTTAAAAAGATATTTAGGTGTTCTTTGACATTTACTTATTGCTCAAAAACATAAGGATGATCCAAAAATTCATTGTGGGCGAATTTTTCAGACGAGAGTCAAATGTGCGGGACAAGTATGTTCTCTTGTGATTAATGTACGGATGTCTCCGAGGAAGCAGTTAAGAAACTTGGGTTAAAATTTGAGCTTCACCTGTAGTCATATGATGTTGCATGGATTACTAATTCAAAGTTGTGGATTACCGTATTTGGTTACATTTTCCATTGGCAAGCTTAAGAATACCGTTATGTGTGATGTTCTATCCCTTAAGGTTTGTCACATTATCCTATGGGATCGTCATGCGCAATATGATGTTCGTGCTAATGTGTATTCAATTATTCAAGTTCACTCTTACTTGTGTTATCGACATGTCAAATTTGAAGCTTGCAAAGAATTCCTTGGTGCTCCAATGTGTTTATTGTGTTGATGTTTTTAACTCGACGGAGCATAGTTTTTCTCGACGGAGGAGAACTGATGTAAGACAAGCCAATGAAAGTTGGTTAGAATAATATAAAAGGCTTTGGAAGCCCACAAGTTAGAAGTTATATTTTAATTAGTTTATTTATTTTGTAGTTATCTTATATAATATGTAGTTATCTTATTAGACTCCAATTTAGGTTAGGGAAGTTGTCTAGGAGTATTATAAATAGTGATGTACTTTATTATTTTGAGATATTGAATAATTAGAATTGATTGAGTTTTGTTTGAGAATTTTCTATGTGATATTTTTCCTTTGTCCCAAAACCAAAACCCCCGCCCCCATCAGCAGCACTTTTTTAAGTGCTCCTTTTTCAATTTTGTTTTCTTTAGTCTGTTGAGGGTGGACTTTTTGTTCCCTTTTATTGTATCATCTCTTTTCTATTAATAAATTTTCTTCTTTTATAAAATAAAAATAAAAGTAACTCTCTAATTTCTCTCTTTTTCCTTTCAATAGCTTATGGTTGCTCTGACATTTATTTTTTTACTTTAGTTTTGAACTTTTTCAGCAGTGTATTTCTTTCTGCCTTTTAAGCGCAGTCATCCTTTTAATTGTTTGATTGTTTAGATATTTCCTACCGAGTTGTACTCTTTTTTATGGTCAATCCTGTACATATTCTGCAGATGGATTTTATGTATTCATGAATATGTTACTTTGAGTTATTGTTGTGGTTTATGTGTTGTACAGTTTAACAACAAAAGTATTAATTTTATTCTGCTACATAATATTTCACTTAAAATAGAGACTAATCTAGTCCTTTTAATATGACACCTATGAATAATTTTATTTTCAAGTCCGAAGAGAAAATTATTTCCCTTTACTGCCCTACGCTAATTTTTATATTTATCATCTTTCTTGGTATATCTTTTTGCAGCAATGGTATGTTCAATATCCAAATGAGGGGCCATGGTATGAACTATTGGTCATCCCTCTGCGGTTTGAGCTGCTTTGTTCCATCATGATACCCATATCTATAAAGGTAATCCTTTGCATGTTATTATTACTTGTTTACTTCGCTTACATTGTCATTGACATCTTTGACACTTTTTATTATTGTCTGAAATTTAAGTATGAGGACTTGATGTAAAGAGAGTTTTTTGTATAGAGGTGGGATGTATAGTTAGATAAGTATTACTTATCTGAGAGAAAAAAATGAAATAAACATTTGTTTTAAGAGTGGATGTTGCAAAAGTATAACTTTTCCTTGTGGATTCAGCAGTTAGAGTAAACAGTTGATGCACATATATAGGGCAATGGGAAACCCGCGACCTAATGAGGATACAATTCATGTTTAAACCTCTCAGAGTTCAAAGGCCCAAGTGGTTGGGTTCCATACAAGTAGATCTAAGCAGGGTTTCAGATATCTTCCGTTAGGTTAAGGAATTTTTATCTCTCGTGTCTTTACACACACCGTTGTAGTTGGAAGAATGAAAGTCACGTACTCACATATGTAGTAGCGTTACAGCACCATTATGACAACTTAATGGCTGTTGCGTCACCAGGCCACTATAAATTGACTCCACAAAGATTTTTGTCCAATTTATTTTATTTTTATTCTTTCAGCCAAAAATGAATATTTCTTCACCAAATATATGCTGCGTTAAGCAGTTAGTCCAAGGTTTTAAAACTTAGAAGTTAGATGTACTCAAAATTATTTTATATTATGTAATATATTAATATTAGCATTTTATGTTATTATTTATTAATAACATTAATGGCTTTAAACAATTGAAAAGTTATTTAATGCTAGATGCTTGAAATGGAAGGAAAATTCATAAACTTTACCAAATCATGTTTTTGAATGTGTAATAATAACTTAATGTCAATAAAAACCCAGAAAAAAGTTTTTTGCCAAACTAAACTAGTGCACAGCAAATTAGCAACAACATTTAGTTGCGATGTGAATGAAAAAAAGAGAGTATTAAATTCCCATATCAGTTATGTAGTGTCCGGTTAACCTTATTTCAGTGTGATCATGATTGTTTCTCAGTAATGTTCTAAAAAATCCCACCTAGGCCCGCTTAAGACCTGTCTAGGCGTTAGGCGATCCTCTACCGCCTCGATTATAAAATGTGCCTGTTGTTCAGGCTTATATATTTTTCATGCTTAACCCTTATTTAAGCAATAAGCAGTTCTAGGCTGTTTAGTTAAAGCCTATTTTGGTAAAAATATGTAAAAATGGTCAATAAGTAATAGTCTAGCCCAAACCTTCTTTTTTTGGATCATTTGAAAGCCTGCTTATTTGAATTCATGAATTTTAGACTCTTCTATCCTCCATAAAATTTAAAAATACCCCCGAATAATGATAATACCATCATTTGTCATACATTTCAGTAAAAGGACTATTTTTAAATATTTTTTTGATATTAATTTAGCAATTACTTTCAGCTAATACAAACAGACCTCCCCGATTTCAGCAATCACTTAGGTTGTGTTTGGAATCAAAGATTATAAATGAACGGATATGATAACTCATATAAAGTAATGTAAGTAATCTTATATGTAATAGATCGAATATAGATTTCAACTAGAATTTCATTAGCTAAAAAATAATAGGATGTAACATGGCTGTTTTTGAAATCCATCTCGATATGAATTTTACTTGCACATAAAACATAATCAAATAGAATGTACTATATATATATATACAAGAAGGATCCTGTCCGGGAGTCCGGACGCTTTTAAATTGATGATTTTTTTTATTTTTTGCTTTTTTTTTAAAAAACAACTAAAAAAAGAAGTTTAATATTATATGGAACTGGAATTTTTACATAATACAGTGTTTTGGGTGTGATTTGGATACATATACAGGAAGGATCCTGTCCGGATGCTGTTAAATTGCGGAATTTTTTTATTTTTTACTTTTTTTAAAATAGCTTCATGCACTGCACTGCTTTTGTTATATGTATCCAAATCACACCCAAAACACTGTATTATGTAAAAATTTCAGTTCCATAAAATATTAAACTTTTTTATAGTTGTTTTAAAAAAAAAGCAAAAAAAAAATAATAATCCGCATTTTAAGAAAATGCGGGAGTCCGGATAGGAACCGGACCTATATATATATATATATATATATATATATATACACACATATATAAAATGCAGTTGACCACGTACGGTTTGATGAGAATAGTAAGTCACCACCTATGGTTTAAGAACCACCAAATTTACCACTTGTACTTTACATACCGTTGCACGTTACTTCATTTCCATCCTACTTAACGACAAGTGTATTACACTCGCCCATATGCGAGTGGCTGGTTGTACAATGACTATATTCCATTTCCAAAAGTTCAAAAGGCCCTCCTTACCTCAATTATAACCCACTTGATGATTACTACACACAAAAAAAACTTTTATTATTCTCATTTTTCTAGTTCATTGACAATTATTACACAAGTTTTTTATTTATTATTGTTTTGAAATTTTATATCTCAAGACAAATATAATTTTTCTTCTATTTTATTTAGTTATTATTAAAAGATAATATTAGAAATAATCTATTTATACTAAAAGGTAAAAAGTTAATACTCCCTCAACTCTTCGACTTTATCCAACTTCGGTGATCGTCTATTCAATTCTTTCAATTAGTTGATTTCAAGTCACATTTTTCTTGAGTACCGTTGGAGATGCCAAGTTATAAATTGATGGCATGAATAGTGCAGGTGGCAAATCAATTTATGCACATATGCAGTACATGTCTTCAATTTTTGATGTGACATCTCCAATTGAACCAAACTGGAAAAACTTCGAGTTGAATCACCTACTTGAACAAATTGAATATACGATCAGTGGAAAGAAGTGCAAAGTTCAGGGTAGTATTTTGTATTGAATCCATTAATTAATTCCACAATTTGTTGTCTACAGACTCTATACGCTCATTTCTGATTGTTTATTTTGTTGGTCATGATTGGGTTGTGATTTTAGATTGTAAGAGCTCTTACTTCTATGGTTTTCAAGTACTATGCTTTTCCTCATGGCAGGTGTCTTTGGATCTTGTAAAAAGCTTGTATGCAAAATTTATTGATTGGGACCATGAGATGATTGACCTTGAAACTGGTACTCCGTCACATGCAACAAAGTAAGAAAAGTGAAGCTCAACCATGACCGTATGCTTAGACCCAAAGATAATTTAATGTATTTATTTAAGTTTCTTATTCTTGTGTGTGGCAGTACAGCAATTAGTGAGGACCTGGGGCAATTTGAGTATATATTGACTGATAAAACTGGGACCCTTACTGAAAATAAAATGGTCTTCAAAAGATGTTGTATAAGCGGAACTTTCTATGGGAATGAGAATGGGGATGCAGTAAAAGGTTTGTTCTTCTATTTTCTCTGTCAGTTCTCCCTTCCAGTTCTGTTACACATATACTATGTGTGTGTCTCTTCTAAATACTTCATGTTGTCAATTGATGAGTGAGAAGGCCAATATTTATTTATATAGCTGATCAACAAGTATATGAACTTCTGAAGTGTGAAATGCCTATGCTGATTTGTGCAACCAAGAGTTGTTTCAGATTTTAATTTTAGTGACTTGCAAGGGCAACCCTGTGCCTCTAAAGTCTAAAGTCCGTCGTAGTAAAAGAAGCAAAAATAATGCATATTTGTGTAAGCTATAGTGTTCATTGATCATGGAATCAGTTGATGTTCATTGATCATGGAATCAGTTGATTAGAAGTTTTCTTTTGCGATATAGTTAACATGAGAGTTGTCTTGATAACTAAATGCCTTTTCACGAGCTCCAAGAAATATGTTGGACAATGAAGGAATTGTAGGCTATATTTGCAGCTTTGACATTTAAGTTAGGAACTATGCAGCTTGCTTTTGTCATAATTACTGATGCTGCAATGTTGTCTCCATGTAACCTTCTGATGCTGCAATGTTGTCTCCATGTAACCTTATGCTGCTGCTGTGCATGATTCTGTGCTCATAATATCTTGAGTCGTCTTTCTAATCTGAAATGATAAAATAGAATAACTTACTTGTTGAGTCTCATATCAAAACATTTTAAATTGTGGGATCTTATGTTTTGTTTGTTGAGATATTTATTGAAAGTTATGGCTTGAAACACCTGATTGATTGTTGGATTGGAGCCTAATTTTTTCTTGTTCTCTCAGTTTATTTTATTCTCTTTTTCTATTTATAAAATTTCTTCTTTTATCAGAAAAGTAAAAATTATCTTTATGTCTTTCCTTAGTTTTTATTGTAAACTTACTTGGTATTATTAATGACAACACTTAAAATTGTTGCACTTTAACTAACTTATTCATGTGTTTTTCTAGTTCATATGAATTGACCTTATGCCTTCCCTTTAAGTTCTTTTTTAAATTGCCAAAATTTAGTTTGTGTTAATTTGTTGGATATCATACTTTACAGATGTGGAGCTGGTCAACGCTTTAGCTAGTGGTTCCCCTGACGTTATTCGATTTCTCACAGTTATGTCAATCTGTAACACTGTCATACCCATGCTAAGGTAATTCCAGTATATTTATTGATCAAAATTCTTGTCAAGTTTGTCCACTTCTCCAAGAAGCCAGAAATAATACTTATTTCCATTTCTGTTTCTATCCTCGCCTGCAATACTGCCATGTATTTGTTCCTGAATTATGTTTTTTGTAATTTTTTTGCTTTCCATAGCAAAACTGGAGTGCTCTCATACAAGGCGCAATCGCAGGACGAGGAAGCTCTTGTTCGTGCTGCTGCCTATTTGCATATGGTTTTTGTGAATAAGAATGCTAGTATTCTTGGTACGGAATCTTTATTGGCTGTTAGACAAAGATAAATTGATATTAATGCACATGTCAAAGGTGCTCTAGTAATTATTTTTATTTTTTGGGCAGAAATCAATTCCAATGCTTCTCTGATACAATATGAATTGCTGGACACTCTGGAATTCACTTCGGATAGGAAACGAATGTCAATAGTGGTTAGAGATTGCCAAAGTAGAAAAATATTCCTTTTGTCCAAAGGAGCGGATGAAGCAGTTCTTCCTTATGCATGTACCGGTAATCTTTAAATATATGTTTTTGGTTTCTTTTCCTGAAGGATTGCTATAAGATATAGGATGCATTTGTAGCATCGTCTTCAAACTCTTGGAGGGCAATATCAATCATGCATTCTTAGAGGCCTCTTTTTTGTTTGTGTATGTTTTTGCTTTGACGGATCAATTAACAAGACCACTAGTAAGTATATATATAATTGAATTATTTGGTCAAAGTAGGCCAAGAGTGTTTGTGGGACTGAGACACATTCTGGGTGCTAATGATGGGATGACAAGTCCAAAGCTGAGTTGAAATTTATATTTATTCTATGAAAATGTTATATGTTTAAGTTGGGAAAAATTAATTTATGTAATTATTATTAGTGGGAATTTAGGAGAAATTAATGTAAGCAAGTGAAAGTACCTGTATATCTGAGTTTGGCCAGTTCATACTTGTCTGTTAGTGACTTGGTGATGTTTCCATTAAGAGCTTCTTTCGCTTGTCATGGAAATTTTGGTCACAAGTTCGCAGGCTCAAATTCTCAGGGAACAGTGAACAGTGCTCAGATACTGTTAGTCTGCCCTAATTTGATTGTTTCAATCTCATTAAGGTGGAACATGGTTTTATTCTCTCTAACTGTTGTGTTAAGTTGTTTCATATAAAAAAGTCAGACCGATAAGAGTTTTAGAATTGAGATATTAGGGTGTACTCTGTCAGTATGGCTAAGAATCAGTTAAGAACCGAGTGCCTTTATTACCAGAACTATTTGACAAATTGGGTTTGCCCCCTTTTTGGCGCTTTTAGGGGATTATTTATTGATGTAAAAAAGTATTTGAAAATTGAAATGTGAAGACTACAAAATAAAAAAGTGATAAACATATCAATTACACATACAACACACACACACACGCGCGTGCACACACATATATATAAGCATAAATCAAATTACAGAAAGAGAAAGAAGCAATTTTCTTGACATTAGATCTCCTTTATACTGTTATGGAAACTAAATCATGTGAAATATCTAATGTAAACAAGATATGTAACGATTATCGTACATAGAGAATCATGAGAGAGAAAATTCAATTAAAAAATAAACTAGATGTGTCACATACGAGTGAAAAATAATCAGCTTTCATATATAGAGTATATCTGAATGCCTGTATGCGTGTTTTATGCATCATTCAAGTAGGCCAATTGTAGTCTAACCCGGATCTACTTAAGCTCTTCTTAATTTCTTATTGTTACACGTTTTGTTTTCCTTCTCAACTTTGTGAGATTTCTCTGATATGATAATTTATTAAGTGCAAGTTTGATAGATCACATACATCATCAAAACAACATCAGTTTTCTCTTCTTTAAGGCCACTCATGATTGGCATATACTTTTGTCAGAAGACTGATTAAACTATTATGCACCATCGTCATTTTACTCCGAGTCCCCATTTTGCTTTGGGTCCTTGCAGTTGTTAATATTGATCTTCTAGGCAGTGAAAAGTAACCTTCAGTGCTAATTCAGTTATACATGTTCTTGTCGATCAATTAATGTTTTCGTATTAAAAAAATTCTTCCGTCAAGATGTTTGCATATTTTATTATAGTGTACTGGACAGCAATGGACGCATTGTTTTGACATTTTTATTTTTTTAAGTGTAACATGTCTAATCTGTCTTTTTGAATACTGATTTACTCTATGATCATACATTTTACTTGTTTTATTCCCATCTGTAATGTGTCAGGACAACAAACAAGAACTTTCTCTGAAGCTGTAGAACAATATGCTCAACTGGGGTTGCGGACATTATGCTTGGCTTGGCGTGAATTACAGGAAGATGAATATCGAGAATGGTCATTGATGTTTAAAGAGGCTAATAGCACATTGGTCGATAGAGAGGTAAAGCTTGCATCTAGTGTGTTGTTTCCTTCTCTATGTTTCTCACTTCCTCTTCTTTTTTGGGTATGAATGTGTGTGTTTCTGTTTCTGCGTGCACTTAAGTTCTGGCTGAATCTATTTGATATTTTCAATTACTATATTTTCAGTGGAGAGTGGCTGAGGTCTGCCAAAGATTAGAGCGTGACTTAGAAATTCTTGGGGTTGCTGCCATAGAGGATCGTCTACAGGTGAGCCTTTTTCAATCCCAGGGGTTGAAAATAACTTTCAGTATAAACTTTTCTACGTATTGAAAGATATCACTCCTTGTTCTATTAGCTTTTAGATTTTTGTGCTTTATTGCTGTCTTTATACAGGATGGTGTACCAGAGACAATTGAAACACTTCGAAAAGCAGGAATAAACTTTTGGATGCTAACTGGAGACAAGCAGAGTACTGCCATACAAATTGCTCTATCATGCAACTTTGTTTCTCCAGGTAGATTGAATCACACTCTGTCCTTTCTTCGTATCATAATAGATTACATGCATCAAAAACAGATTGATAGTTAAATAGAAACCTTTTTCCATGACAAATGTTACTGTACAGAAGAACATCTCAAAAATTGGTCCACAGAACACATGCAACATTTTTATAGTTTAAATTGATAACAATAAGTAGACAACACAACTTATGCATTTTTATATCATGTGCAATGTAAAATAAAATTAGTAAATCAAATTGAAAAGTACTCCCTTTGTTTAAGAAATTAGAGATACATTTTTACCTTTTAAAATGAATACTATTTTATTTATTTCAAAATTTTCATTCTTCCTCTACTTATTAGTTATTACACATTTCAATATGCAACTTTTATGTAGTAAAAGGATTTTACCATTTAAGAATTTCATATGTTTCTTCGTAGAGTATTACTACATTAGAATATATGGGGAGAACAGTAAATAAACAATAAGAATATAAACTAAGCCTCATGTTGAAGTTTAGCTGATTTTTATGTTAATTTGAAGTTGTGATGTTTATGTTTAATTTTTTATGAGTTTAGTTTTTTTCCTCCGATTTTTTTATACCTTTTTTAATGAATTTCTGTCAATTTTTTAAATTTAAGCCAAACATTCCTTAGTGAACTTGAAATCTACTAGTACACCCAAAACTCTATTCGAGTAGTTTGCGTGTTACTACTTACTCGTGAGTACTTGTTTAACTACTCGACTCGAGTTCGTCACGAAATTTTACTACTCGCCTAAAAATCGACTCGACTAGACTAATTTTTCTACAAAACTCGACTTGTTTACAGCTCTACACATGGCCCCTCATGTGTATGGTCAGACATTATTCCCTAAGAGCCAACATGTATGGTACACTGCCTTGACTATGGTTTATTGTATTTTGTAAGTAGTTTTATATCTAACTCCAATTATGAATATATGACTATTAGTGCAACCATTGAAATTTGTAGAAAGAACTATGCTGAAATTAAACTGCTCCTCTGGATTTTGTTTATTCACGTATTATTAAATTTTATTCATTGTTAATTTTGCATACTTGCTGACAGAACCTAAAGGTCAGCTCCTACTGATTAATGGCAAAACGGAAGATGAAGTATGTAGAAGTCTAGAGAGAGTGCTACTCACAATGAGAATAACGAAGTCAGAACCTAAGGTACTGCTTTAGCACCAGTCTCAACTGCCATACAATTTCAATGCCCATAAGTCAACCTCTCCTGCATGGATTGTTGGCACAGTTTCACTTGCCCATATTTGAATTTAGCAGCAACCCTTAATTAGAGTGTATGAAGTAGAAATGTATCTAAATCGCAAGCTATTAATGTTAATTGATAATAGTTACAGCAAATAGGAATACTGAGAAGTAATGCTATTTTAATTGTTACTTGATCTTGAAGTTCTATTAAATTTCTTCATATCTTTGTCAATAACTTGTTTTTCCATTCACTTTTTACACTTCGATTTTGTTTCTCTTACACAGGTCATGTCAATAAAATTCTTGGTAGCATATCCTCTGTTTCTGTTACCAATGATATTGAGGAATATTGTAGACAATATTTTTCTATGACTAAAGTGGGTGATTAGGGGATTTTGTCTGATTGTTATCTTGGTCTTTTGTCAGTTTGTTCTTTCATTGATGTGTCATGACCTGAGAAAAATAGGTCTAGTCTTCTTAGCTTAGCAATAAAATCCGGTAGAAAGCCCTTAAAAATAGCCAGCTTAAATATGCACAGAATATAAGACACTAAAAGGCCATGTATTCATACTCTTAAAGATATCATGTTTGTCTGAAGCCAGGTTCTCTCAAGCTTTCGTGATTGAACGTCTCGGTAAGCGTTATTCTCATGCTGAATTAGCTTCCTTTTTTCCGAGGGTGACTTAGGTCACTTTCTAGGCTCCTTCGCAATGAAGTAATAAATGATTAATGTGTGTTCTGATGTCTTCCGTGATGGCCACTACTAGTAAGGTGCAAGCTTCCCCTGTTTTCCACATCATTAATTATAAAAATGTTTTTATGGGAGGTAGAGCTAGTGAATAACGAAACTTTAAAAACAATTCACCTTCCAAATCCTTTGAAATGCAATAAGAAGGTTCTACAACCAAACAAGCATCCTTATAAGAAATTGACTTCTTTCATCCCTCACTGGCTTCTTAAAATTTGAGTTGCTTGGTTATGATATTGTATATGGTACTTTATTGTGAATCAACTCCTATATTAAATTTTTTATTACTGATCCGTTCCTTTAAAATCATTTTCATCCATTTTATATAGAAATTGATGATGTTTCTTATGACAGGATGTGGCTTTCGTTGTTGATGGTTGGGCTCTTGAAATTGCACTTAAGCATTACCGGAAAGCATTCACGGAATTAGCAATATTGTCAAGGACAGCTATATGCTGTCGTGTTACACCATCCCAAAAGGCACAGGTGCTCCTTTTTATATAATTATAGATTCAGAAGCTCAAAATATATTTTACACTTTGGGTTAGGAATTTAATAGCTCCTTCTGTATTACTATGTTTTCTTGTTATATTAATATAAATTTTAGTAATTTGTGGTGCAAAATATCTCAAGGAAAGGTAATTTACAGTGATAACAACTTGGCATTTGAAAGAGGTAGGTGCTAAAGACATATAAAGTATGCCCATCCCAAAAGGCACAGGTGCTCCTTTTTATATAATTATAGATTCAGAAGCTCAAAATATATTTTACACTTTGGGTTAGGAATTTAATAGCTCATTCTGTATTACTATGTTTTCTTGTTATATTAATATAAATTTTAGTAATTTGTGGCGCAAAATATCTCAAGGAAAGGTAATTTACAGTGATAACAACTTGGCATTTGAAAGAGGTAAGTGCTAAAGACATATAAAGTATGCCCAAGTGCCCCAGGAAAAACATCCTATAATGTAGCATGTCTGTTATATTTTTTTTATAATAAATGTAAATACATTTTCTCACAATTGAAGAGCTCTGATCTCAGTTTGGTGAGTTACTAATATACTATATGATTATCTACTGAGCAATCAGATCAGCATTAAGTTCAGAAAATTGAACCTGAAAAAGCCCCTTCTATGCATCTTTGTCTACTTATTTACTAACAGTAACAGTCAAAGTCGGCACTAATGATTCATATCTTTGTTGTTTCAATAGTATTTTACTGTCTCCTGAAAATAAAGTTTTTACTATGTAAATTTCCTCCCTTTCTATGTAGAATTTTGAAGTATATTTTATGATATTTTCAGCTTGTAGGGCTCCTAAAATCATGTGACTACAGAACACTGGCTATTGGGGATGGTGGAAATGATGTGAGGATGATACAACAAGCTGATATTGGGGTTGGCATAAGTGGTAGAGAAGGACTGCAGGCAGCTAGGGCAGCTGATTATAGCATTGGAAGTAAGATCTCTAATGTCTTCTATTTCTGCTTATCAAAGTATATATACTCTTCTTTTCTTCCTGTAAATCTTTGATAGTCTTTCTGTATATATAGTCTTCTGTTGTTATGTAACTTGCATTGCATTTAATATTCGGATGATGTTTTTGATAAGTAATTATCAGTTCATGTTAGATTCTATATCTCCTCATTTTCATTTTTCCAAAAATATATAGTTATATACATTTCTCTCTTCTATTTCTTCCTGTAAATTTTTGATATAGCGTTGTCATATAAAATCTTTCTTTGGTATTTAATGCACAATCTTTCTTTGGTATTTGATTTGCATTACATTCAATTGCACTCACCATCTCTTTGTATGTAAACTAACATTATGCGTTGGGCAACTAGTTGGTTTTGTGTAAAACGAAATAGATGCGACATTGTTTTAAAAAAATTATGCGGGAAAAAGCTCGTATAATTGTGTCATCTGACTAGTAGTCATCACCATGAATGCTCATATCCTAATACTGTTGGAAGGATGATGGTATCTATAGTTTCAATATTTGTTGCATGTCATCAATTTAATTTTGTTCATAGTATCCGTGAATTGGTGAGAAGAATTAGAAAAGAATTCAACTCAAGTTCCCATTAATAATGATGAATGTAACAACCCAGGCCCAATGCCACTGATCCATGAAAATGAGTAGGTCCACTGAACCACCACAGATCTGACCCAAAAATCATGGTAATATTAGGTATCCATTATAGTGACTATTAAGTCTTTTATGGTCATTGAAATTAGTAACCACTTCCTCTTTTGAGACTATGGGTATCAATTTCCCTTCCTTAAGACTTCATAGATCAAAGTTACTATTAAGTTTTTTATTTTATCTTTTTGTTTTTCATAGTGACTATTAGGTATCCATTATAGTGACTATTAAGTCTTTTATTTTATCTTTTTGTTTTTCATAGATCATGAATGTTCTGGGGAGGGAGAATATTAAAGTCACAAACATCAACTTTCTCCTACTTCTACATATATACTAAATAAAGTTATTTATCATATACAGTAAAATTATTTTCATATTATTGTCTTTTTGTTTATTCTTTTTATCTGGTCGCACGCTCTCTTTATTAGAGTGTTCTGTTATTTTTGCTGCGAGATTTCTGTTGGTTCTGAATCAGAATGTTGGCGCCTAGTTTGTTGGCAAATCTATGGCATCATACTTTTTATATATATCCTGTTAAAATATGACTTGCTTGGTCTCGTGTATTGATTTGTCTTCGCAGCCTGTTTGCTGTAGTATTTTGGTTGTTTGAGTTAATATTCTGGACATGATCTAATTTTCCAGATTTTAACATCTACTACCTTCCTTGGCTTGCAGAGTTCAGGCTTCTGAAAAGATTAATACTTGTCCATGGACGGTACTCTTATAATCGTACAGCGTTTCTGTCCCAATATTCTTTCTACAAATCCCTACTGATATGTTTTATTCAGATCTTGTGAGTATTTGTGGATTCCTTTTTCGTATTTCTGTCTGTTGGCTGTTCCAAAATTGGTTGCAATATAGCAAACTGACTAAATTTATCTTTTATTATAATATATATCCAAATGGACTAACATTAGACATATTCAGTTTCTCTTTTATTTCAGGTGTATCTGGAACTAGCCTTTTCAATTCTGTCAGTTTGATGGCTTATAATGTTTTCTACACCAGCATTCCTGTTCTAGTCAGTGTCCTTGACAAAGATCTTAGTGAAAGAACTGTGATGCAACATCCTCAAATTTTATTTTACTGCCAAGCTGGAAGGTTTGGTTTTTTATCCTCTGTCCATATTATTGATCTCTTTTAGAGGGTAAAGCAAAGTTGGTTTTCTTCTTTTCTTATAAATTTGAAGAGAAAGGTCACATCTTTTGGCCATAGACTGGGTCGTTTGCTGCTCTAGCATAATGCTTCCTTTTGATTTTTTAACTAAATCGGGAATTATATAAATCAGGCTTCTCAACCCTAGTACTTTTGCTGGATGGTTTGGGCGATCACTCTTCCATGTGAGTGCTTTAATATCAAGCTCTTTGTATATATTCCACTACTGCTTAATTCTTCTTTGCATTTTTGATTTTAGAAGTCTTTGAGGAAAGGATGTTACCTCTCTGTTTAATTGAGATTGGAAATAAAGCTTATGAAAATTGCAAATTTATTTGTCAAATTAAATAATAGAAAGTCTTGGTCATGTTGAAGACAAAGAATGGTCAAGTTTATGATGATTATTTTTTACCAAATCAAAGCGTGTAAGGGTTGATTCCGTCTAGGGGGATGCAAAGACCGACTTTTAGAACACTGAGAAAAAAATAAATGTGCTCACTACCTTTCATAATGTGAAATATGGGTTTGGATGTTGTGGGTTTTTATTTCTTGTTCAGTTACTTTAGTTGTTTTTCGTGCCACTGCTTAGTTACAAAAACAAAAAAAGATTTCTGTTTAGGTCAACAATTCTACTATTATAGCTCTGCGCTGCGGCATTCTCGTCTAACAAACAAAAGCTTTTCGTTATCTTATACTTTGAGTTTCTTTGTTTCCTTAAATTTCTCTCTCACTGGTTCTATAGTTCATGTACTAATCTTCAAAGTAATTTTAGGCAATTGTTGTATTCGTAATCACAATACACTCGTATGCTTCTGAGAAAAGTGAACTGGAGGAGGTCTCCATGGTGGCACTCTCTGGATGTATTTGGTTGCAGGCTTTTGTTGTCGCATTAGAGACCAAGTAAGCTACTGTGGATATAAATTTGATCCTTTGACTCAATTAGTGCCTGTTTTAATTAGGTATATGCATTTGAGTGTTTTTTATGTTTTTCCAAAAACAAAATGAGGGGGAAGTCAAGTGGATCTTTCCCCTTTCTCTCCAAGGTGGCCAAAGATAATTTCAGACAAAATGCGACTTACAATATAGATTTCTAAAATCGGAAATTGAAATGAACGCCAAAATTTAATGAAGTATTTTCATGAATTTCCTCATATGAATGTGGATTGAAAATACTAGTTTATTCTAACCACAAGCTTTCTGTTTGATGCATGTAGTTCCTTCACAATATTGCAACATCTTGCCATATGGGGGAACTTGGTTGGATTTTATATCATCAACTGGATTGTCAGTGCCCTGCCAGCATCTGGGATGTACACAATCATGTTCCGCCTGTGTAGACAGCCATATTACTGGATTACAATGTTGGTGAGTTTTTCTAGCCATTTTATGCTTTCATGCATTTCAGGGTGCACTTTTCTCTAAGTAGCACAAATTGCTACATATAAGCCTACTACATACAATTTCTCCTGAAATCAAGAAATTCAGTGATTTCTTTTAAACAGATTTGGCTCCCTATCGTGTATTTCATGCCCTTGATCTGTTGTTTGGTAACATGTGCGCTAACCACAAACTGTACTGCTATTTCAGCTAATTGTTGTCGCGGGGATGGGTCCAGTGCTAGCTCTGAAGTAATTCAGATTTACATACAGATCAAGTAAAATTAACATACTTCAACAAGCCGAACGTTTGGGAGGGCCCATCTTGTCACTGGGAAATATAGAGCCACTGCAAAGATCTCTCGAGAAAGAAGTTTCAGCATTATCAATTTCTCAACCCAAGAACAGGAGTCCAGCAGTATATGAACCTCTCCTTTCAGATTCCCCAAATGCAACTAGACGGTCTTTTGGGCCAGGGACACCGTTTGATTTCTTTCAGCCCCAGCCAAGATTATCGTCAAGTTATTCAAGAAATTGCAAGGACAACTGAAACTTACAAATCTTGCTGGCTGACAACAAACACCAAAGGGACTCGAAAGGAAAGAGTATAGACAATTTAGTATACCTTTAGGCCGTCATTTGTTCCTAAAGAAATGAGTTACTAAAGTTTTGTTGTAAAATTTTCTGCTATGTAAATCCAGGGATTAAAATTTTAATTGAGGTTACAACACATTTATTATTATTCGACTGAATTTTCTCAATAAAAGAAATTCTGATGCTACCACCAAGGGTGATGGATTCATTGAGTATTTATATTTTAGGGCTTACTAAATAATTAATCTTTCTCTCTTTTTTTTTTCATTTCTATCAACTTAATTAGTCCCTGAAATGAAATAAAAAATAAATTGGTTTATCCTCAAGTAATTCTTGTGCATACCGCAAGTAAATCCTCAACTTTTACTTGCAGATACTTTGAACGTGTGAAATTACATCTAGTTTAAACTTTTGACCCTCCAGCTGATGTTGATTTAAGTTCTATCAGCAAGAAATTGTTGCGGTTAGTTTTGCCAGAATAAAATTACTTAGTTTTGCCAGAATACATTTTAAATAAGAATGCCCATTTCATTCCCCACAAACCAAACAGGTCATAATAGTTTGATCAACAGTGGGAGATGCACCATATGGAATAATACTCTCATCCAATGTTAGATTTGAAACACTACCCAATATATATTTATACACTTGCTTCAAATTTGGCTAGTACAATGACAGTTCCAAGTTCTCAATTAAAATATGAAGCTTAATATGGACTAATAAATCTTTACAGATCATGCTCTACACAATGTTCTTTACAAATTTCAAGTTCCTAGCCAAATCAACATCAATACATTCAAGAACTAAAACCTTTTTCTGGAATAAAAGAAAGGAACATATCGACGTCTCTAATAATTTCACAACCCCCATGAAACAAAACGTACAGGAGCAAAACTTTTACTCAGCGATAGGTAAATGGCGGTACAGTAAGCAGCAGTTGGCATGAAACATTCATAAAAAGCAGCAGCTGATTTAATATACCCAAAATAATCAATCTTTAAGACTAGCTTCTTCTCCGCGAGTTGGTCTTTGAGCCCCCTTTGGCGCTTTTACTTGAAGAAGACTCCACTTTAAGAGGCAAAACATCCCCCTCCTTGATTTCATGTGATGTTGATAGCTGTTTTGTCATTGTATTCGCGTTTTCTAGGAGTGCCATCAAATCCATAAGCTGCAAAAATTTCAGATTTGAATGTTTTTTTTTATGAAACAAATAAAAACCAGTCATATGCAATTATGCTAGGTATTACCTGTTCTTCCAATTCCTGTATCTTGTGATCCTTCTGTCCTATGTGCTTCTTCTCCCTAGAATAAATCAATAAATTAAACAAGGAAAATAACAAAAGGAAAAGCATTAAAATCACCAGGAGTAGAATAAATCTTATAAAATATATTAATTGCATGAAATGATTTGTGTGGTTGTTGGTATTTCGTTGTTAGTTTCCAATGAAAGTGAAGAAGTAGGTTTAAAGTTGCATAATTGGGTCTAGGTTGGTCAGCATAAAGTATAAACTATCAACAGTTACCCTCTACCACTGGCAAACGAAAATTTTGTTACAGCAAGTTCTTTCAAGAGAAAAGGGCAAAAATACTTTATCCAAATGAAAGCCCTAAAACATTATGCTTTTGCTCTTCCTTTTCTCAAACTAATAGACAAAAAACTATTATATTATCGTCTTGATTTTGAGATAGTCTATCATATTACATCTACAGTGAATCTCTTTTAAACTGCGAAAAGTCAATGGATCATATCATAAAGCACAAAAATCTTCAACTGAAAGTTCTCGATTTACAGTATCCATGTAGGGTTCTCAAAGTATACACCAAAAATTAATTAACCCGAGAGGTTATCTAGCTAAATTATTGACACTTGAAACAGTTTGAAGAGACTAATTTATCTTTCAATATCCATAATTATAGACAAAGAATGAATATTATTTTTCCGTACTGTTAAAGAGATGTCATATTAAAGGTAGGCCTTTGTATATCTTGGATCCAAACGAAGAACAAGAAAAAGAAACAATGTCTTGATCTCCAAAATATTAATAAATGCAGGAGCTAGCCGTACCTTTCTTCAGCTTCCAATATCTTTGCTTCCCATATCTCCTTGTTTCTCAAAAGATTCTCATTTATCTACAGGTGAAAGACACAGATTTAACGTTTCTACCCAATAATCAAATATTTCATGCTTTCACCAATCAAATTAATATTAACTTTCAGAGGGGGGGGGCAGAAATTCTACAGCCCTAACAATCTAATCCAATACACTATTCTAAAAAGAGGACTCCTGACTTCGGAACACAACAGAGGCAAACATAAATACTCACATTATCATGGAATTTCTTCTCTACAATACTTTTATCCAGCTTGGCTTGCTTCTTCTGCAGTTTTAAAGTCTGACTTGGAGCTTTCTCAACTTCAGCACATCTTCTTTCTGTTTCTTCTTCATATTCTTGAAGTAAAGACTCGAAATACTATGAATCAAAGCAGAGACTGTTAATATTATAAGCCGACAAAGTCATCATCCTAACTGTTTAGTAATAAAACAAAATCAGCTGTCAGAAAACCCAAATCCTAGAACAATTAAGAATTTTCAATGTTGCAAAATTTTCAAGCTCAAGCAGAAGTGAAATGCACTTCATTATGTCATGAAACTAGAGGAACAAACTTACAATCTTTTGGTTCTCAAGCTGGGTAGTGAGCAGCTCTTCATACTCGTTGACAATCTGATTGTAACATTAAAATTCACTTTTGTAAATTCAATGAATCAAATTGTACCAGAAACAAAGTATCTAGGGCAAAAATCAACTGAAAGTTAAAAAGGAAAGAATATAACGTACAGCTTCAACTTTGCTGTTCAAAAGAGCCTCCCCAAACCCAGAATCTGAACCACATTCGCAAACGCCACAACCGTCATCACCATGTGTACAATGGTGGTTCAACTCGATCAGTTTTCCATCAGTTTTGGACTGAATCAAACGGTGAACATAGTTGTCTCCAACATAGTCCCACACACGTTGCGTTTCCAATTCAAGGGAGTAGCAATGCTGTGTTTCTTTCCAATGTTTTATGGCATGCCCTTCTTTATACCTACACCAATATTACTCGTTAGAACTTAGAAGAACCAAAAAAAAAGACATGTATTTTTTCCATTGCAGGTAACTATAATAAACTTGTTAGAGAAAGAAAACACATACAAATATTATAACTTAATGAAAAGGTCAATCAGATAATTACCTCCCACAACCCACAAAACCGCAGATAACACAAATCCAGACATTCTCTGAAGTTTGACAGATAAAACATTTCGAGTTTTCTGGCTGTTGCTGGCAATACCGACATACCTGCAATAACAAGTCTAAACCAATTCAACATAAAACCACCTTTTTTCATATTACCATTACAAAGAGATTTATTATAATTTGAAATACAAAACCTAGCTAGAAGCCAGATTATAAATGGAGGTCCAGGGGCCATCTCAATCATTCTATATAAGATTCATGGTAAAACAATTCAACTTGGATAGATAGGATGTATGCTGTGTAAATTTAAGGATGAATATGACTTGGAACTATATTATTCAAACAACTTGAAAAGAGATGATGTGTTTCAGCTGGAATGAAATGAAATGGAAGAAGCAAAGCAGTGAAAAGTAAAGACCAATATATTAGGAGGAACAAATCAAATCTGTTTTCGTTTATTTTTCAGGGGATTTTTTCGTTTACTTTCTAGGCAATCAATCCACTTAATTTCTACCAGCAGGATTGAAATCGTAAGAGCATAAATACATTAAGACAGGCAGACAACAGGACAAACCCATACATTTTAGTTGCATACATTCTACTCCATACATGTATATAGGCCCACAACAGGGCAAACCCATAAATGTTAGGTGGCTGGAAAAAATTTAAAGTTAAGCTCACTTTATGATATCAAAGAGGGTTTCTTCATATATAAATACACAAACAAGCATATTAATAGGTATACAGAACACCAAAGCTCCAACAAATAGTTGAAGCCAAAACCTCCTCAACTGAGAGAAGTGATGGATGTGGGATAACAGTACGGCAGACAGATATTGCTAAAATCAAAAAAGACATGTACAAACTCTACAATCACCAGTTCTCATGGAATTTGGAATTTGGAATTTGGAATTTGGAATTTGTCCAACCTAACTGTGTAAAATTTGAAATATAACGTTCCCCCGCTAATGATTTGGTAAAGACAGCTTCACGAACAATGATAGGTTTGCAATACTTTAGACCAAATCAAAGTTACCAGTAGGAACAACCAAAACTGCTTACCGGACAAGAAGAATCTGTCCATTTAGATATACAGGAGCAATGGAAAGAATGATTGCAGATAGTTGTGAGAATCCCACTCGTATCTTGGTCCAATCTCTCTACAACACAGGAGAAAAATAAGCAATATCCAGAGAATCACAAAGCAAAAAGAAAAAACAAGAATTTCACAATAATAAAGTGGTATTTTATTATACAACTATAACACAATTCCATACATCTCAAAAAGAACCAAGGAAATAAGAAACACTAGAATTTCTAAACTCTATGAGACTCTTATAACGCATTTATTAGACTACTAGAGTTCCCTAAAGTACCTGAAGATTATAAACACTTCATTGACCTACATGTCCAAAAGATAGTTAAAATTCTTACAGCCCCACCGCACATTACCTGAAAGCACATTCAAAAAGTGACAAGGGAACTACTATGCTAGACTTTTTTGAGTAGTCTCCTCACCTTGCACAGAGAACCTTGTTTTCTTGCACTCTCTTACTTTGTTAATTTTTTAGAGAAAGCTTAACAGATTATGTAAATTCTGTTATGCTATACCATGCTAAACTTGCAAAAGAGTTTGCTAAGGTTTAAAATCCGTAGGAGTAGCTAGGACCTCTAAAATCCAAAAATGACCAAATTTACCCCACCAATTTACATCAGAAGCGTATTTACTTTTCAAAAGTTACATAAAAGAATAGAAATAAATCGTCAATAAGAATAACATTCTTCTCAAAGTCAAGATTTGATGGAACATTAAAAACTCCCATCAAACTTATATATTATAGTTAACATATACTCATGGATGTGATTCATCTCATCAAACAAGCGGCTAGGCCATTATATTCAATGAAATTTAACTTATCCAGAACATCAGGGAGTTCAAGATTCTCCAAGCTGAAAACTCGCATCATAAACAGGTCTTTAAAGAAACTTCACAATTTGGAATAAGTATGCAACATTTATATCAACTTGGCACAGACAAGATAAAGTCTTGCATTACCATTTTTATGTTTTTAACATAGTCATATATAATAGAAATTGTAAAGATAAATACCAAGACAGACCGGACAAGATGGCTGCTCTGTAGAGCTTACAGGTGAAGCCTGTGCATGTTCTATTGAACCTGTGTATTGAACATCAATTGTGAAAAGCATATGACAAGCCTCTACCTGTAGTTAAATACAAATATTATATCAGACCTATACAAAGTGACTTTTTTCAGAATCTAGGAATTATTTTCTGAATCTAGAAGCACACTAAGAGCAAAACAACCTCAAGAGAGGAAAAACGTCTCCCCTTGAAATGCTTGTAGAAAGTATCTGTTGAATCCTGATCGTCAAACCTTATTAAAACACTATATCGATCCTCCATCCCATCATTCCTGAAACTCAAGAAAATGCACAGAATCACAACCAAATCCAACAAGATATACATTTAGCAATCCGCTCATACCAAGTGATTATGTTTCTGAAACCAAACCTTACAATTCGCATTTCCAATATATGTTGAATGAATGAACCGCAGAACTGACAAAAGTCTGCATATGTCATGTGGTTTGGCACCCCTAGCACACAGACAAGAGGCTTTCTCTCAACCTAAACCGCACCATCAGAAAAATAAAAGGAACACATCATCACCTAAATAATGACAAAGAATTCTCACATGGCGTAAAATTGTTCACATTGGTATCAATACAAGTTTAGAGATATAAAATTTATGCTAAATTAGGTAGGTGTACCAATGGGACTTCACTTGCAAATCATATCTTTTTTCTTTCATGAGTAATTGTTTCTGGTAGTTACCAGTCTTTTTTAATCCATTTTTTATAAATGGATAACATGACGTAGAATTGTTCACATTGGTCTCAATCCAAGTTTAGAGATATAAAATTTATGTTAAATTATCCGGGTGTACCAATGAGTCTTCACTTGCAAATCATATCTTTTTTCTTTCATGAGTCATTGTTTCGGGTAGTTATCAGTCTTTTTTTAAATCCATTATTCATAAATGGATAATATACCAAGTCAGAAGACTCTTGAATGTGCTCTTCATAAAGTTTAAAGAAGTATTAAGTTTAAATTAGAGAAACATAAATGTTGTCTAGCTATCCCATAAAACAAGACAAGGATAGAGCTTTCAAATAGTGATCAAATCGACCATATAAAACCCCAAATGACACTAGGATATCAAACTTTTACAAATCTCCTACACTTAATTGCAATTCAAATACCTTTCCTAATGATATAATTTTTTGAACAAAAAAAATTAAGTACCTTTCTTAGTGATCTCATTAGTGATGAAAAAGAAGATACAGCAACAAACTAGAAAATAAGGATTAATATGCTCAATTCCCTATTCCTAATTGAATAACTATAAATAAAAAAATGAAAATATTAGCATCTCTTCTATTCTGACGTTGTTGAGACAACGCAACACATCCTACAAAACAAATACAGAGTTATACACCCTCACTGCTCATTTATATACTGCAATTGAAAGAGTCGGTAGCTAGTCCACAGGTAAGAAAACCAAAAACAACAAGCAATTATACACAAAGAAAAACCCTAAACTACAGAAAATTGTCTCTCAAATTTGACATATTAAAATAATTGATAATTCTGAAACTGATCATGAAACATATCGAACGGAGATAAATTAGAAGAAATATGGAGGAATCGACGCTTACAGGTAGTAATTCGGGAGATGAAGATACGGCATCGTCTCTGTAGAGAATCATGATACCTCTGGTCTCTTCGATTCTAGGGTTACCGGAAGAAAAATGAAAGGTCTGAGTGACATTAGACATGGCTGAGGAGTCTCCGAGAACAGTGGCGGATGACGGCCGGAATAAGTCCTCCTGTGAAGCTGCGGAGACTGTAACCGCACTAGTCGAGGTTGCTTCTGACATGGCTGAAAAGTGGAGGGAGAGAGAATCGACTCCTCGTAGTACAACTTCAATTTTAACGAAGAATAGAACTAACAGAATAGGGAGAAATTTTTTTGGGGACACTCTAGCTACATATATTTTTATTTTTTTTGAGTTTTTTTTTTTGTTTTTACCTCTAAAAAAATGTATAATATTTATTTTAACTGAAATTTTTATAAAAAAGAATATTTTAAGTATAATTTAGATACATACAAAAAACAAGATCTGTACAGTCTGTACAACTCTATTTCTTGTATGTATCTAATTTACACCTAAAACACTATTTTTTATAAAAATTTCAGTTGAAATAAATACTATATATTTTTTAAGAGGTACTACAAAAAATAATCCAAAAAAAAAAATATATATCGCTAGAATGTCTACAAAAAAATGTCTCCTAGAATTACTCTAGAAATAATCAACTTAAAGCTAAATTAGATATAGTATATTTTAATTTTTTTAAAGTAAATTTGTAAATTTTAAATTAATATGATTTGTCTAAATTTTGAAAAATAATAAATACATTAAGTATTAAAAAATCTATTTTATAAATTTTTTATATTAAAAATTATATTGCTTTCAATTTAAGTTTTCAAAGAATAATTAAAAATAAAATGTATTTTTAGTTTTGAAGCCAAGGATGTAACAAGATTGAGTTATTTGTTATAAAAGAATACTAAAAATTAAGAACAAGATGATTAGAGAAAAGAGGCATGTCTCATAATATTTTCATATATCATTCATATATCCATCATATATTCATCATCATCTATTACAATGCTCGTGCTCTTATTTATAGATACATGGACTTAGAAGTTTCAAAACTCAAAAGTCATGAGTTTAAAACTTAATGAACATGGGAGTTACTAAAATACCAAAGAGCATTACAATTAAATATAAATCTAGACATCCATAAATATATAGTCATGATTTTATAACACTCCCCCTTGGATGTCTATTGGATATCCATACGCATAGAAAGCTGCCTTATTAAAAATCTTACCAGGAAAAACTCAATGGAAAAAAAAACCTTGGTTAAGGAAAAAAGAGTGCAGCGCGTATTAGCTCCCCCTCATGAATGTATCTTTAAGTTCTCCAACTGTCGCATTCCAATATTGCGACACAATCTTTTTATAACAATTTTCTAAGAATATGCCTCGTTAAAAACCTTACCAAATAAAAACCCAGTGGGGAAAAAAATTTGGCTAAGGAAAAGAGTACAATATTCTTGTATAACTTCTAGTGCCTTGAGATTGCCTCATTAAAACCTTGCAAAGGAAAATCCAGTGGGAAAAAACCTTAGCGAAGGAAAAAGAGTACAATCAGCACATATCCTTTTAACTCCCCTTCATAAGTACATAGAATTTCCATTGTTCATGGTAAAAATATCATTAATGTAAGACCCCAACTTTTTGAATAAAGATTAATTTTCTATAATTATCATTTTTGAATATTATGGAATGAATTTAATATAATGTTATAGTTGGGGGTAATATTTATAAATTTTGCAAAGTATGCAAGTTGTCATATTATATTCGATTGGTCGGAAAATATTCTTTTGTCAGGGAATATCCGTATGACGGTACAATCATTGGTGGACCCCACAACATAATTATTGTCGGATTGAAAAAACGACAAAAATATTTTTATAAAAATAACGGTTGAAGTTTTACCGTTAATCTTGTTGAACTACTTTCGGTAGTAAAAGTATGCGAGTCGTGTGGTTGCGTAGTAGCACACCAAGATTGATTATTGATGCTTATGTGATAAGTCACTCGGTTTTGTTTTATTAGTATTATTAAGTAATAAAACGAAAATATCTTTTTATATAAAATGTAATACTTTTATAAAGTTATTCGTTTTATTTGATAATAATTAGGTTATATTATATTTTATTATGCATAGTGTTGCATAGTATTTTGCATAGTAAAATTATAAATAGAATATATTTTATTTTATTTAAAAGATTTTGCTTTAAATATGGTCCATTAGATTAAAGTAATCAATCTGGACCGTTCATGAATTAGTTACTATGCAATCCATTCTTCTATAAATAGAAGCTCATTCCTTCATTATTTTCTTACGAATTCACTGAAACTCTAGAGAGATAAACTGTAAGAGAGAAAGAAGAAAAGTATTCTGCTACTTAACTACTCTTATATTCAGTTTCTTTTACGGTAAGGGATATTATTCTTTTGTATTCATGAAGGGAATTTCATTATTCCATTTCTTATTATTACATTGGAATAACTCAGATATGTGGCTACCCTATACTTGGTGACATTCTTCTATTATTCTCATTGAAATATCCTCATCACGTGTGTTTTACACCTGACCGGGTTCCATTATTTATTATTCGGTCTTTATTATTCAGCCGAATATCACATGCATGTGTTTTACACCGGACCGGTTCCATTATTTATTATTCCGTCTTTATTATTCTCGTTTAATATCCTGTGCATGTGTTTTACACCCGACCTAGTTCCATTATTTATTATTCCGCACTTATTATTCTATTGGAACATCCTATCGGTGTGAATTTCACCGACACAGTTACATTATTATTATTCGTTGGAATAACCTATCTATCTGCAGTCTGCGTGCACGGGTGATTTCTTTTGTTATTCCATTCGTTATTATACTCGGTTGGTTAAAATTTTGACTTCTATACTCCATGAAATTAGTGGAATATCTTTGATATTTGCGCTTCATCCAATATTTTTCGTGGAAATATTCTTCCGAGCATTCTTGAATTTTACTCTCTAAAAGCGGTATCATGTTGACAATTTGGACGTTATTAGTTCTGAATAACTTAATTCTTGAACTTGTTTTATTGAATTCTTATATCATTGTCATCATCCTCATGTTTTATATTTTTTGAAAGTCATCTCAGCGCACTCATAGTGCATAGATGGACTTGGTATGATTATGACCGAGATTATTCGGTGTAATCATGAATAGTAATGTTATAAATGATGTGGTAAAAGTCCTTATTGGCCCGTAGTGCATTGATGGACAATTGTTGGCATGATCATGACCATTGATGAATACACAAATATCCTCGCCCGTAGTGCATGGAATTTGTGGTCGTGACCTCTAATGAATATCCTTGGCAGTAGTGCGGGGATGATGTGGATTATTTATTTAAATGAGTCTCAAATGATAAAAGTGATGAAAAACTTTTAAATCATAAAAGATAGTAGATTTTATTCTCTACTTGACTCTTTTTAATGGATTGCTTGATCCGCCACTGATTAAACTTGATGTCATGTATTTTATCGGTTTAACATTGTTGAGGACTAATGATAATTTATTCGCATTATCTTAGTCATAATATTTCTTGCTGGGCTAGTTGAGTTCACCCTTTCTTTCACTGTTCTCTTCAAGAAATGAGAACGTAGCCGGAACTAGTCGGGGAACGGAATGATGGTCCGAGATGGTGTCTTAGTAGTCCTCACTATTCTATAAAATAGTGTGATAATAAATGTAATGAAGGCTTAGTCTGAGAGTGAATATTATCTAGAAGGCAATATTTGTATTAAAACTCACAGCATGTATATTGTCGTACGTTACACGACTGTTGTATAATTAAGTTGTATTTAAATTTTGTACCATGTATTTGGCGACTCAAGATGGGTGATGTATACCTATTTTGGGGGCGTCACAATTAAGTTGAAGCATGCCAATATTGTGCACCATCTTCTTCAAAATCATAGTTGGTAATGACTTAATGAATCTATCAACCAAATTATCACATGATCATATATGTTTGATATCAATATCGCCATTCTTCTGGGGCTCAAAATAATTTTGGTGCAATATGCTTGGTTCTATCACCCATGATATAACATCCTCTAATTTGAGTGATACAAGAGACATTATTTTTATATAATATCGTTGGACTATATATGATTGATGATAATCCACAGTTCACACAAAAATGTTGAATTACTGATCTCAACTAAATACATTCACAACTTACTCCATAAATTATGATAATCTCTGCATCAGCAGATCCAACTAACTGTGGTTTTGATCCATATTGCTTGTAAGTTAACTGCAAATGCTATATCAGGTCATGAGAAATTTTGCAATATATATCAAAGCTCAGGACCAAGAAATCAATTGTACAAATATATGGTACTTCAGGACCAAGAATTTCTTCATTATTTTCTTGTGATCAAAACGGATCTTTCTTGATATCAAGTGACCAACCCATCATTGGAGTAATCAAAGGATTAAAAGTTTCTTCAGAACTTTTTCTGTGTAAGTTGATTGATGAACAAGAATTCCATAGTTCAATTAATAGGCCAAGACACAAATTTGTCTTACCAATATCTTTCATCTCAAATTTGTTGTTTTTGTCAACTCTTCTGGAGCAAGATCTTTCATCAATAAATACAGTAATAATAGTAAATCCATATTATGATCTTTTGATAAAAATGCATGCACAAATTGGATTATTCTCAAATCCTTCATTCAAAAGATATCTATTTAGGCGATTATTCCACAATATGCATCTGGATTGCTTTAACCCATATAAAGATCTTTGTAACTTAAAATACATACTTCAAGATGTAGAATTATATGATTCAGGCATTTTATATCCTTCAAGGATTTTCATATATATATGATCATTATCTAATGATCCATACAAATATGTTGTAACAACATTCATTAATCGCATATCCGAATTTTCTTTTGCTACCAAGCTAAATAATTGCGTCCATTATAGGAGCATATGTTTCACCATAATTAATACCAGGTCTCTGCGAGAAACCTTGTGCTACAAGTCGCGCTTTGTACCATATAATTTCATTTTTCTTATTTCGTACAGATACCCATTTGTATCTAACAGGCATTACACCTTCAGGTGTTCGGTCTTCAGGTCCAAAAATTTCACGTTTACTTTGTGAATTTAGTTCTACTTGAATCGCCTTTTTTTTCACATTGACCAAATATTTCTACATTATCAACAATTTGTGGTTCATATTCATGATCATTACTTCTGGTAATATCAAGAACAACTTTATATAAAAATATATTGTCGACAACAATTTTATTTCTATCCAATATATTCGTCTCCTCTATATATATACATAATGTATCGAGATCTCGTTATTTTCAGGTACCTGATCCTCTTCAGGGGATAACTCATCCTCTTCAGGAGATAACTCTTCAAGAGTTTTATTTAAAGGAGATTTTTGTTCATAAGTTTTGGATAGATCAATAATTTTTATAGCTTATTTCATGGGTATAGCCTCTTTATAGGCTGCAACTTATTTTTCTTATACTTTCTTCTTCTGGGAAATTTTATCTTTAACACCGATCATTCTTCCATGTTTCAAGTGTGATTTTGATTTAATTTGCTGCTACATTAACTGATTGTCCTACAAGGACTTCAATCTCTTCTAGAGTATTAGCAGCTAAAATGTGAGATATCATACTTTTCTTATTATCTGTGAATAATTCTGGTAATTGATTTGCAATTCATTGCAAATGAATAATCCTTTGAACTTTTAGTTCATATTGATTTGTATGAGAATCAGGATTAAATAACGTTGAAACATTCCAATTAATCTCCCATCGTGCTTCAGGCAACGATCTAACGTCGTGCTTCAGGAACGACTTTTCTCCCCCTAATGGTGGGAAGACTATTTCATTAAAATAACAACCCTCAAATTATACCTTAAAAATATCACTTATTGAGGTTATGAATAACATGACCCCAAGCATGTATTGGTAATTAATTTACTTTGATATAATCAACAGGTAAAGAAATCTTTTGGTTCTTTAAGGGATGTTCATAGGAGTTTTTAATAATTTAATGCATCATTATTGATCCTAGATGATCATGCCAAAATATAAAAATATTTAGATCCGAACACTTTTAATGTATTATACACTTCTGGTGTATTACAACATTTGTTTCAACTATTCTCATTTTAGTATAATATAACCCAGAAGAGAAAATATACAGCTTTTCTAATATGAGCTTCTGGCCCGATACTATTGAAATAATATAAAGAAATTATTCACTGCCTTCAATAAAATAGCATGCCACCAAACAGAGACATAAAGTTTTGTTCTCATGAGCAATGGTCTTGCAATTAACTGGAGGCGTTTAATAAATGATTCAGCAAGACCATTCTGAGTATGAACATGGGCAACAGGATGTTCATTATTTATCCCAAGTGACATGCAATAATCATTAAATGGTTGGGATGTAAATTCACAAGCATTGTTAAGACGAATAGTCTTGATTGTATGATCCAAAAATTGTGCTCGTAATTTAATAATTTAAGCAAGTAATCTCGTAAACGCCAGGTTGCGAGTTGATAATAAGCACACATGTGACCATCTTGTAGATGCATCTATTAAAACCATAAAATATTTAAATGGACCACTTGGTGGGTGAATAAGCCCACAAATATCTACTTTAATACGTTCTAGAAACTTTAGAGATTCAATCCCAAATTTAGCTGGTGATGGTCTAATGACCAATTTGCCTTGAGAACAAGCAGCACATGAGAATTCCTTAAATTGAAGAATATTCTAGTTCTTCAATGGATGACCATTATAACGTATATTTATAAAGCTGAAAAAATTTCTTGCTTGCCTCAAAAGAATATAAAGAATCATCAATACAAAGTTTTTTGCTCTTTGATAATATTATAATCGCTCTTCCAGAGACTTCAATTAAATTTGATGAATAATCACTCTTCAAGAGTCTTCAATTATGTTTGATGAATAATCGCTCTTCTAGAGCCTTTAAAGTTTGATGAGCTTCTGACCCATACAACTTCATATATGCAAAACATAAATTTAACTTTATTACTTGAAACATAAATAAAACATATAATAAAAATACTTAGTATAATGTCATAATATAATGAAATAAAAAAAATTAATTAGTATGAACATTTATCAACATATCATCAAGGAAACCATAGATATCAAAATTAGTTATATCCACTCCATTTGAAAAGTCAAAACAATTCATGGGATCTTCAGGATCATTATGAACGATAAAGTTTATTTCAATTCTATTTCCGTTTCTTTTATGGAGTCTTGGTACAAATCTACCAAATGTTTAAAAGTACGACATGTACATTCCTTTTCTATATTGATTGTTCCTTTAACGTCCATTATCATAATCATAATTTCCTCTATGATTATCAAATGAGATTCCATTCACTTCAGGGAATGTAATAGAATCAGTTGAACGAGATTGTTGGGTTTTCAGCAAAAACTCATTATTTTGTACAGCTACTAGAAGACATAATTTCACTTCTGGAAACATAGTTTCCTTTATCGCTTCAGGGAATATTTTGTAAACTTACGCTCTCGATATTGCTACTGCAGGAGCATATTCGAGGCATGAAATATAATAAATATTTTCTCTAACATGTCTTCATCAGTGTTTTTCACTCAACAATTTTAAAATCTTGCAACTTCAGGTGCAACCAATTATAATGAGCTTTTAAAATCTTTCCTTTAAATCATTTCATTATAAGACAAGTGAGTCTTTTACTGTAATGTACTCAACTTTTAATTTTTTTCATGGAGATGATAGCGAATAAAAATCATTAATTTTGCATGATCCTGCAAGGATGTATGATTGTCAACTATAATTGTATCTCCAAGGTTCTTTGCCTTTATATGAATCTCATCATTAAGAGTACATGGCAAATAATTCTTGCTCGATATAAATCAAGAGCAACAAATTCAAATTTATAAGATTTAAATATTAAATAACTAAACATATTCCCCATCAAATTAAATAATTATATATGTTCAGATTTAATTGTAATGGAACAATTTATAGAAATACAGTAAAACACGAAACTAAATTTGTCCACCAAAAATAACAAATCAATACTACTAAGCATATTTGTCATTGTAACTTCATACAAAAATTTATCAAAAGGTTATTAGAAATATATCAAATATGCTATCATACATGCCAAAAGAAAATATATCAAAAATTATTAGAAATATATCAAAAGATTATTTTAGTACGTGAACTAAAAAGAACTAAAACATCATGTATTCTATCGGATCCCTTTTGATTTATTTAGATTGGAAGAAATGCAAAATTACAATACACTTTTATAAAAATAAACACTGCACAATAATTGAGGTTAGATATTTCACCGTATAACAACAAGACAATTTGAGGGTGGTGTGATGATGATGACTTACATATGAGTATGACAATCATTAGCATGCTAGAATCAAGAACAACAAACTCTAATAATAGATTATGAATGAAATAATATGCAGTATGTTATACTAAAAAATTTTGTGTATCCATATATATATAATTGATAAACATACCTTCTCCTTCAAATCAAATATGATTATCTTCAAGATGAATGTGAAAAGCAATTCGTGCTGATAACGTGTTATAAAAGATTACTAAAAATTAAGAACAAGATGATTAGAGAAAAGAGGCATGTCTCATAATATTTTCATATATCATTCATATATCCATCATATATCCATCATCATCTATTACAATGCTCGTGCTCTTATTTATAGATGCATGGACTTGGAAGTTTCAAAACTCAAAAGTCATGAGTTTAAAACTTAATGAACATGGGAGTTACTAAAATACCAAAGAGCATTACAATTAAATATAAATCTAGACATCCATAAATATATAGTCATGATTTTATAACATTATTCCTTTTCTTTTATACTTGTTTTCATCATAAGATTTTGCTTAATATTTATTGGGATTTATCTTTTTATAATTTTCTTATCTTATTATGTCACCATTGATGTAATATTATTTTAGTGACATCAATTTCACCTATTTTTATTTTTATCTCTCATTAGGGGTTAAAATATAAATAGATAAAATTATAAAATACTCGGTGTCTAATTTTCATGTCGAGAGAGTTTTTATTTATTTATTGAAAATCCATATACAGAGAACCTACAATATTATTTAGGCATGGAAATATCATGAGCCTTAGCCGTTCATGCATGCATTGTATAAATAAATGGAAAGTCATATAGCAAACCCACACAAGTTACTAGTACTGTTAAAGGCCCATTAAAGGGTGGATTGAACAACTTGAATATGTAATAATAAGGGTAAAATTGTCTTTAAAAAATAAAAATTACCCAGTAGAGGCAGGGCAGTACCCATCTTTATTACCGTGGTAGTAATATCAATTGCCAAATGAGGGGGATAACTTTACAGGTTGGCTTGTAAATCAGTGCATAATTTGGAAGTTTGTACACTGTTTTCCCATGCTTTATTGGAGGGGTGCTTCTGCACGGACCGATCAATTGGACCGGTTTATTGGACAGGTTAATTTTTTTTTTTTTTGTGACTTCAAAAAATGTATAATATTTATTTCAACATGAATTTTTATAAAATATAGTGTTCTAGGTGTAATTTAAATACATATACAAGAACAGAGTTATACAGTCAGTATAACCCTGTTTTTGTATGTGTATCCAAATTACAACTAAAACACTATATTTTGTAAAAATTCTTGTTGAAATAAATACTATATATTTTTTGAGGGTCGCAATTAAAAAAAATAAATGGAAAATGTCCAATTTTCTTGTCTAAAAAACCTGTCCGCCAAGACTTTTTCATATATTTATGGATTTTACCAAAAGTGAAAATCATTTCATTATAACGTTTGGTACACTAATTACGGACGAAATTATCATTCTGATGGAGTGAACGAAGGAATGAGAAAATATAAAAATTAGGATAAAAATATCTTCACCCAAATATATATATATATATATATATATATATATATATTGTGTAGGTGAAGAAATCGTATCTCGTTTTATTAAGATTTTAAATTGGTTGAGAATGAGAAAAATTCACAAAGAATATGAAAAATGATCTAGAGATTGTAGAGGAGAGAAAAAACAGGTAGACAACTACTAGGACAACACGTGGAAGAACTTTAGAGAGTCTTTCTTGTGTGTCTTGAAATGTCACATAATAAAGTTATTCCCATTGAAATGAAGGGTGTATTTATAGGGTCTCTTGTTAAGTGATCATGTGCTTGGCACGTGTCTGACATGTGACCTCAGGTGAAATTCTAAAAATACAATTAGTTACCCAAAATGATGCCTAAATTGTCACATCCTTCAAGTCACCAATCAAAATCTCTCAACTATTTTTTATGATGAGTTGCCTCTATAAGTCTTTTGCCTAAAAATTCATAGAGGCCCTCTCAAGTTTTCATATGCAATGTCTTATTGCTCAACTTGCACTTTCTTTCTTTTTTTCTTTATTTGAATATCATGTCGCCTGAATTCATTATCGGAAAGCTTCAGACGACTTTGGCACGACCCTAGGGGAAGGACCGAACCCTAGGTGTATGTTTCCCTTGATCTGTTTTGTTTGTCTTTTTCTTTCTAGTTCGATCTTCATCATTTTCTTATGATTTTTGGCACTGTAATCAACTCATTTTGTTACAGAGAATTCAAGGAAGACCATTCCTAAATCCTCCTAGATTTCTTGTCTTATTTCTTAGTTTTAATATCGTTGTTCTGTCATTGCTCCGTTCAAAGTCTAATTAGTGTAATATTTGAGATTATGAATGAGTGTGCCCCCTAGGAGGTCGAAGCCTAGGGGTGATGAGGGTTCCCTTGTCCTTTTTGTTATCCCTCCGTTAGTTTTCTTGGTTTTGTCCTCGTTTTGTTCCGGTAGTTCAGACTACATTCAATTAAGGAAGTTCATCAAAACTTTTGTCATAAAGTTGGACCACCTAGGGTTGTTACTGGTAGTTCATACTACATTCAACAAATGGCTGAAAATGTTGTGCATCCTAGATATTTGTTGTTATTGAAAAGATTGGAAGACGTAGTTACATATGCTTAGGGGGCTGCAGTTTTAGGGCATTTGTATTGGGGTTTGCATGAGGCTACTCGCAAAACAACGAAAAAATTCGCAGGTTGTGTAACCCTTCTTATTATGTGGGCTCATGAACGGTTCAACATTGGTCGTCCTACCCCTAAGCCTATATCCTAGAAGTTGATACCTAGGGCATTATCCTGGGCATACTCCTCTTTTGATCCTAATTCAAAACAATATCAGCGCCTTAGAAATCCACATCACCATCTTCTGTTTTACCGAGGAGAGTTTGATAATATGTTGGAAACAGATGGGATGTGGCGTCCGTATCAGTTATTTGATAGACGTTTGTCTTGGGATTTTTTTGAGGCAAGGTTAGGTGGAGCCGCTCGTATACCATTGATACATTAGGACATTGTTGAGTACCAAATGCCTGACAGATTTATGAGGCAATTTGGATATTTACAGTCGTATCCATCTAATGCTGAAAATATGGTGGAATTGCGAAAGGAACATAAATTATTTGAGAGAATAAATTTTGAAAACCATAGGGCCAACTATATTCGATTGTGAGATGCATACATGGAGAGTTTAGAAGGACAAGTGTTGGAGGCTTTGCAGCATATATCTACCGAGAATTATATGATATGGTACATAGAAATTACTCGGAGACGAATAAAAATAACATCGTGTCCAAAAATGAGCTCATTCTGACTTAAAATGAGCTCATTCCGATTTAAAATGAGCAAGTTATGACCATTCCAATATTTAGGTTTTTCTGACAAAAAATGCTATAATCGGAGTTCTACAACTCCGATGACCATGAAATTTAAACTGGAGGCTCACATTAACATGTGTAAGGTCCTGCCAAGATTTGGGAATTTTTGGAGTTAACCTTAAGGTAGCTAATTTCTTAAGGAATTAATTAGAAATTAATTTTTGAAAAATAGTAAATGAATTTTAAAAATTCCGAGAAAAATATATTTTCATTACGGGACTATATTATGATAAATCCCAGAAAAGAAATATTTTTGGAACTGATTTGGTATTTTTCATGAAAATGATCTAGTTATGAGTAAATGAGTTAAATATGTTATGTAAAGTAACAAAGTTGGAAAATAGACTTTTATGGCTTGGAAATCCTATATAAGGTATATGCATATTGTTGATGAGGGATTTGATCATTGGTGATGAAATCTTATGAGTATGGCATTCTTGAATGATTAAATCCATTATTTGATAAAGTGTAAACAATTGAAATAAATTGTTTATAAGTTTAAGAAGTGATTAAAACATTGTTATGATATTAACAATATTAGATTATGAATTTACTATGTGATTGATAATATTTGGATAAATTTAAAGTCTTTAATATTTATCCTTATTTTCAGTTGATTAATGTTTATATCATTGTTATCATCCTCATGCTTATATGGTGATAAAAGTTATCTCTGGCTTACGTGCGAAGATGGACTGTTTATTATTGAATTATATATCTTTGGCTTACGTGCAAAGATGGATTGTTGATTATTGGTTTTATCGTTGTATATCTTTTGCTTACGTGCAAAGATGGATTGTTGATTATTGGTTTTATTGTTGTATATCTTTGGACTTACATGGACTGGGTATGATTATGATCAGGGATTATTCGGTATAGTCATGACCATTGATGATTTAATGAATATCCTTGGCCCGTAGTGCAGGGATGATTCGATGACGCGGTTCATTTACAAGGATAAAACATTATTGGTGGACTTTTAACATGGAGAAGATAACAGACCTGATGGTCTATTTGACTCTTTTAATGGATTGCTCGTTCTGCTGCAACTATGGTTGAAAAGTTTTATTATCTACCATATGTTCTAAATCTCTGAGTTATTATTAATGAAAACTATTGATAATGTAATTATCTTTAGTCATGATATTCTTTACTGGGCTAGTTGTATTTCTCACCCTTTTGCTTCACAATTCCTTTCGGATAATAAGAATTAGTGTATTTGGGTCGAAAGGGGATAACGAGAAATAGAATCGGTGGTTATAGTCATGCTGAGGTTCTCCTAAATAGTATGGAAATAATTTTATTGAGAACTTTAGATAAGTATGTCGTATTGTATATGTCATTTGATATTTAACTTTGGTGAACCAAATAGGGTGAGGTGAACCCAACTTTGGAAGGGTGTTTTGTCATTATCATACAAGATGTCTAAAGACATACAACCTCGTGTTATCATAAGACAGGGTTGTGCACATCCACTTGCTGAGTATATCTACAAGCACTACCTATATGATCTTGGAGTTTATTTGAAACATAATTTCCACTTGGAGACAGTGGAGATAGTTATATGCCAAGAGAAGACTCACCATTGGAAAGAAGATGATAGTAATCTTCTCGTTTTTCTTTGGGGTCTATTGGGTCAACCAAGGATAATTCTGTGGACATATGATATCTACAATAACCTAGATGCATGGCCTCCCATGTACGAAGGTTTCATTGAGCACTTCCCAAAGATTTTAATTCCAAAAACAGTTTTTGACTATACTTTTATGTAAAGTACCATTGTAAGGTTGTGGTCAAGGCACCATGAGAGTTACATACATTGTATTAAAACTCACAGTTAACTGTGATCGTATTCTACACGACAGCTGTATAATTAAGTTTTATTTGTATTTTGTACCATGTATTTGGCGACTCAAAGATGGATGATGTATACCTATTTTAGGGGCGTCACACAAATGATGTGGTAAAAGTCCTCATTGGCCTGTAGTTTATTGATGGACAGTTGTTGGTATGATTATGACTAGGGATTATTCTTTATAATAATCACGACCATTGATGATTACATGAATATCCTCGGCCAGTGAATGCGAGGGATGATTCGATGATGTGGTTTATTTATTGTCGAGTCTCAAATGATAAAGTTGATGAAAACTTTTAAATCATAGAAGATAGTAGATATCATGCTCTACTTGACTCTTCTAATAGATTGCTTGTTCCGCTGCAGTTAAACTTGTTGTCTATTATATTCTATCAGTTTAACATTGTTGAAGGCTAACGATAACTTATTCTGCATTATCTTAGTCATAATATTTTTTACTGGGCTAGTTGAGCTCACCCTTTTGCTTTCATTGTTCTCTTCAGGAAATGAGAACGTAGCCGGGACTAGTCGGGGAATGGAGTGATGGTCCGAGATGGTGTTATAGTAGTCCTCACTATTCTATAAAATAGTGTGATAATAAATGTATTGAGGACTCCATTTGAGTTTGAATACTGTCTAGAAGACAATATTCCTGTTAAAGCTCTCAACTATGTTTTGTCGTATTTTACACGACAGTTGTGTAATTAAGTTTGTATTTGTATTCTATACCATGTTTTTGGCGACTCAAGATGGGTGATGTATACCTATTTTGGGGGTGTCACACGTTCTCTTGCCATTATCATCATCCTAAAAATCCTCAGGGCAGTATGCCCTCTTCGGACCTTCTGGAACTCTATCCCCTACTCTTTTTCTGTCAGGAGAACGACTCCGAAGTCTACTATCAGAACGTGTAGAGTCTTTATCCCACCTTGTTTGTCTGCCTGGAGACCGGTCACATTCTTTAGGCCGAGTATAGCTAGATGCCTCATCTTCCATTTTGGCCATATCAACCATCTGTTTAGAAATCTCCTCCCTTTGTTGCATAAGCACTTTCAAAGCTTTGCCAGTCTCCTGTGCCATCTTAGCCAGAGTAGAAGTCTTGTCTGCCTGAACTTCTTGGTGTTGGGTTCAAGGCGGTGTGCCTTCTACCCTTTTTCGATCCTTGTCAAGCCCTTACTTGCAGTAGAGAATATCTTTTTTTCTAACATCACCATGGTCCCTTGTATGAGACCCTTCTGGGATATCTTGTGATCCAAGCCTATCATGGATGCTTTTTGAAGGACCCAACCTATCCTTAATAGAAATTTTTTGTAAAAAAGAACTTACAGTCGTCGGCTGTCCTTCACCAGTAACTGTCTTACTTTTCACCATAACTTTCGATGTAGAACAGTCAATATATGTTATTAAAACCAGAAACACTAAGAAACCCCTCCTTCTAGCGCCAATATTAATGCCAGGATCTTTCTACGCACCTCAATCACCGAAAAAGTCGTCCAATGGCTCGCATGAAAATGAGTCAAGACTGAAAGCTCGGCTTGGGGTCGCCGAGGATAACTCCGATTCGAGAATTAGTACAAATGAACACGGAGTTAACAATCGAGGTTGTGTGTATTAGTGTCTGGTATGAAATTTGCATGTTACCTCCTTCCATGTAGTGCTATGTGCTCTTATATTCTCATTTTACCGCCTTGCATGGAACTGACTTGCTATGACCTCAGCTAATTGCTTGTAGCTTACATGATAATCCCATCACTATTCCCCACTAACTAGGATTATGTCAAATCCTCATTAATTAAGATGTTGGGTCAACAGTCCAATGTTTATCCATCTACTAACCACCGGTCCAAGCCCATATATATCTTTATTTAAATAATGGCCCAATACTCCAAAGGCCCAAATAAAGGTGGCCCAATAGGTCCAAATTAATATGGCCTAACACTCAGTATGAAATACTTTCAATTTTGAAATATTGTTGATATTTTTCGACGAGGTTTGTACGTAATAATTATTTTGATGCATGCATACAAGATGAGTTAAAGAGAAGAGATGTTCATGGAGGTGGCTCATGTTTGGTAATTGATTGAGGGATTGGATTGGTGGCTAGAAGGATGGGACGATATGGCCGGGCATTATTCTAATGACCACAGGGTTTTCTGGAATTTCCCTGAAGATATGTGCCTGACATGTGACTCCTTAAGTTCCAGGAAACTCTATAAATACCCCTTCCATTCTAGGAAGGGGGACTCTTTGGTGACTTAGGACTTGGACATTCTCTCTCAAAGCACTCAGGACTTGGACATTCTCTCTAAAAGCACTCAAGAGTTGGACATTCTCTCAACTTGAAGCACTCAAGAAGGCTCTTGGAATCCCTGCTACCCTAACACAGTTTCTAAATTCTAGGAGTTTTGCCACGTGTCATCAGAGTAATCGCCCACATGTTCTTCTCCCCTCTTCAATCAATCAATCATTTTCGTGCTCTTCGTGGATTACTCTCCTCCTCAGCCAACATAAAACCCTAACTAGCAAGACATGATTTCCTTGCCCACATTTCTTTGGACTTATAATGGTATCTGTCATGGACAAAGGCAATGATTTTTGTAGGGCTCGTCGCTAGCTTCGTTTCGATATATTATGGGGCCCGAAACTCCAAACGAGTCAAAAGTTATGATTAAAATAGTAACAGCTCCTCCAGAACTTCATTTTTTTCATCTAAATGTTGATTCCCCCCTAGGGTTCACCCCCTAGGGTTCGGCCTCATAGGGTTCTCCCCCTAGGGGTTCAGCCATCTGGGGTGTTTTCGCTGCATGTAGAGCATTTTTTCTTCCTTCGTGTTTTTCGTTGAATAAACGCCAAATCTTTCTTTATTATCCAAGGGAAAAAACCGAGATGTAATCAAGGTAATGGGGCTCGAAAGACAAAAGATAGATTGGAGTGTCTTGAAAAAAACCACCTAGAGCCCCCCTAGGGTTTAGCTCCCTATAGGGTTCGACCCCTTATAGGGTTCGACCACCTAGGGGTTGTTCCTTTCATACCCTTGAGGTCTTGTTGCTCCACAAATCAACTATTTGGAACGAGTGCTCCTTCGCTGCAAAAATTATAGCCTTTCTCTAATGAATTCTGAGGGAAAAAACCAAGATATGATCAAGGTGATGGGGCTCGGAAACAAAGAAAGACTATAATTTCCTGGAAAAAAAAAAGAGAAATAGAGGAAGCAAGTCAAGAAAAATCCGAAAAAAGCATGCAAGATTTTTTTTTGAAAAGGCGATAAGAAGGAATGAAGCTCCAAGGGCTCGATCGGGTTCCCCATTGTATAGGATTTAACCCCTAGGGTTCGACCCTATAGGAAGGAATCCTCCTTGTTACCTCTCGCCCGGGTTAAAGAACGTCCCCTTGTTGCTCATTTGATGATCTTCCTGGCTCGTAAGAAGAAAGAAAATTCAAAATGAAGCAAGACAAAAAGTAAAACTTGAATGGCTTGAAAGATGTATATATATGAATACATGTATATGTTTTCAAGTATGCTTGCACCAGAAGAAGAAGCAGTTACCATGCTCCTATTAAGGGAAGGATTTGATCTAGTTTCCAGAAGATAAGTAGATTTGATCTTGTTTCTGAATAGAAATATATGAATATTATTTCTTAAATATAGAACAGATTTAATTTTTTGATTTTATTCCCAACAAAGGGAAATTTCGAAATATATGTTTGATTTTCCTTCTTAATGATAATAAGGAAGGATCTTGTCTTCAAAATCAAATAAAGAAAGATTTAATTTTATTTCCAAATTAAAATTAAGATTTGATTTGATAAAAAGGAATGATTTAGTTTACCAAAAGAAAGATTTTATTAAATTGAATTTTATTCCAGAAAAAATAAGGAAACAAATATTTGGCAAGCTATGGAAAGATTTTCAGAAGATTTTCCAATATGTTCAAGGAAGAGTCCTGCTAGGTTTTGCATCCCTAGAATTTAACCCTAAGGGTTTGGTTCCCTATGGGCTCTCTCTTCTAGGATCCTTGTCTTCAAGACTTGCAAACAGAGCCGGTCCTGGGATTTCCAAGGCTCGGGGTAAATTTTATCAAGTGTGCCCCCTTTATACAATTTAAACAAAAAAATAAATAAATTATCAACTAATTAATTTTATTAAAATTATAAGAATTTACTAAAGATAAGGAAGAACACTTTGGGGCCTCATTAAAACCTTGTTTGGGAAAAACCCAATGGGACAAAACCCCAAACGAAGGAAAAAGAGTACCCCGGATTGTAATCATTGCATTAAAAAAATAAAACATACATATTTGAGTGTATATGCTTCCTCCCGAATCTCCATAAGCATTTCTTGATTTGATCAATCTTCTTTTCATCCTCCACAATTAATCGAAGCAAAGAATCATCACATGTACCTACAAAAAAAATAGCAATGAATTCTGAACTACAAAACATCATTTAAAATGTCTTCTTGTTACACTTTTAGATGCAAAATCATCAATTATACTATCATATTTAATATTTTCTAACATATCCTTTTCAATGCATAATATCGCTAATCCATTTAGCCTATCTTGAGTCATGGTGGTCCGCAAGTAAGATTTCAATAATTTTAATTTAGAAAAACTTCTTTTCAAAGAGATGCCACGATCATGCGGTATAGTCAATAATACCCTATAAGCAACCATTACATTAGGAAACATATCCACACTCTTTACAAACTCAAGAATTTTAATGGATATCCATGGTTTATCTGTTTCATATGCTTCTTTTGGTAACATCACTTGCAACACCTATAATTCTAAAAATAAGTCTCTTGCATCAACATCAGAAACATCACCATGTTTTAAAGCATTTTCAAGATTCACACAAGAACTTTTCAATTCATTATCATCAAATGAAGTCAGCTTTGCAGCATCAAATAAGAACCCAAAAATTGATTCAAAATAATGCAATTGTTCAAACCTACTCTTCAATTCACTAAGAGCAATATCCACTATAACAAGAAAATAATCGATTTCTAAATGATTCTTCAAATTTGATTGTTGTTCCTATCATTATTAAAACCTCATCAAAATGCCTTTTTCTACAAATTTAACGCTTTTTTGGAAATACAGGCTCAATTCCCATATTAAGGGAATTTTTTTTAGCATCAATCATGGCTGAAACAAACCCATTTATTCTATAGTTTTCAAAAAATAAAACAAGTCCTTATAATTGTCGTACAGCAGCATCAAGACGCATGTCTTCAGACTGTAACTTTTTAGTAAGTTAATCTTATGCAAAATGTCATGCCAAATAACCAAACTTAATATAAATTCAAAACTTTAAAGCTCTCCTAATGCTAAACTTTGAGCATCCCTACTTAATTTGGCATCTTCACTAATTTTTGTTAATTTAAATAAAGCTTCTCTGATTTGTGAAGCTTGAGATTTTATTGCTTTGACACTTTCAATGTGACTTTCCCAACGTGTAGTCGACAATGATTTCAAAGTAAAACCATCTATGTAATCAAGTAATACATTCCATCGCTTTGTTGAATTAGAGAATACCGTATATATGCATTGACATGCTCCAAAAAAAGATTTTGCTTTAACACATGACTTGGCCATATTACAAACTATTAAGTTGAGACAATGAGAACCACATGGCATGTAAAATGCTCTAGGATTTATATCAAGTAATCTTTTTTGTACACCTAGATTTTTCCCTTTCATATTAGAGCCATTATCATAACCTTGTCCCCTCACATCATCAATATTAAGTGTAAGGGACTCCATTACATTTTGCAATTCATTAAAAATTCCTAATCCAGATGTATCTTCCACATTCGAAACTCTAAAAAGTACTCTTCTATATTTATTGAGTACTTGAAACATCTACACACCTCAATATTAAAATCATTTGTTCTTTGTGACTTGCATCGAGAGTACTGATCAAGAATGATGAAAAATATTTAGATATTTTTATTTTTCAATGATTGCATGTTTTAACATTTGATGCTAAAATAGCTATCAACTCATTTTGAATTTTATGGCTAAGATAATGATAATGAATGTTCTTATCTTTAATGAGTCGAAAATGGTGTTGCATTACTTGATCAAACTCTGCAATCATTTCAAGTAGGCCTAAAAAGTTACCATTACCATCTTCATAAATTTTTTCATTTGTTCCACGAAAAGCCAAATTATGTATAGCAAGACATTTCACAACAGCGATGATTCTGACAATAACATTTTTCCAGTGTAGTTTATCTTTCTTGATTAGCTCTTGTAATTCTGTATCAATTGTTTGATTTGTTTTCAATCTAATTTGCAATTCAACACAAGACCTCAAGTTAGTAAGGTGTTCAATACTGCTTCCATGTTGTTTAAGCTTCTCACCAATATGTTTCCAATCTCTAGTTCCTTCACTAGTTAACTGACTTCTAGAATTCATTGTTTTAAACAACTTACAACAGAAACAAAACACTTTATCCAACTCCTTTGAGTACACTAGCCATTTTCGATCCTTAGTTTCCCCATTTGGTAACGTGCGAAGATAATAATTTAAAGAAAAATGTCTATTGTGTTCGTCCATGGAGAATTTGAGATTAGTTTCTCTTAGGGGACCTTTTTCTACAAGTAAATCTCTCATTTTTACATCAAGATTATCCCAAACTCGTGGATCATAAATGTTCAAATCAAATCTTGTTTTGGGACATTCATTTTAATGGCAAGGTTCATAAATATTTTCATTTTCATCAAGGAAAGGTTCATCACTATTTTTATTTTCATCTAGATTACCAATTTCTTCATTCACATCATTCTCATTTTCTACTAATTCTTCCAATTGAATTTGTTGTTCATATTCATTTGGTAAATCTTCATCTAAATTTTCAAGTGAAGCATTGGGTTGTTTAACAAAATATTTATTCAAAGATCCTCTTAAACTTTGAGCAATTTCTTCTTCTTTTTTCTTTTTTTGTCTCTTGAGATTTCCGAAAAGTTGTTTCTTACAAAACATTTTTTAACTTTTATAATAAACACAACACAATAAAAAACAATAAAACTAATTAACAAAGAACAATAAAACCTGGATTTTGAGTATATTTTCTTCCACTTGAAACTTCCAATTATAAAGAAAAAGAATCTCAGCCAAGTTTTCTGTTGAAACAAATAATAAATAAAAAAAAGTTAACACAAATATGTTATATGTATTACAATTTACAAAATAGAGAAAATTCAAACAAATAAAATCATGAATCTAGGCTCAGAGGCCAAAGATGTAAACTCAGTAGCAGGTATACATAGCAAATAAGAACTAATTATGTAGTGTGAAAATGATATACTAAAATTACACAGAAATTACTAAATTAGTTCAGTATACAAGACAAAGTCAGATCCACATCATCAAACCCCAAAAGCACAGTTAAAACCTCAAATTACTAGGATCAAGATTTTTTTAAAAAAAATAAGATAATCAATAGAAATCGTTTTGTAAAAAAAAAAGAAGAAAAAAGAAAAGAAAAACACTAGCAGAGTATCAAGTATAAAAGATGAAAACTTGACATGAACCCAAAAGAAGAATAGAAGATCCGACCCACGAAACATAAAAAAGTGGGCAAAAAACACCCAAATCAAGAAGAACCATTAACCAACACAAGTGAGTAGTGACAAGACTTACATTGTTACTTGGATAAATGATAATCAAACAATAAGGCAACCGGCAACGGATAAATCAATAATCACACAGATATGGACATATGGAGATAATCTTAATTAACAAATAGTCAAGTCATACAGAAAAATGATTAATATTAATTATTAAGTTGCAGAACAACAGAAATAGAGTTGAAAGATCATAGTAATATAGAGAACAAAAAGCGAAAAGAAGATATTAGCTTGCCTTGAGACGATTATATTTTCTTCTTTTTATATTTTGCGTTTTGGAAGTGCTTTTTTTTTTTGTTTGATTGCTCTTGCTTGCGTAAACACTTTGGAACAAAAGTGAGGAGTGAGGACTACAGAGTCTGATGAGAGTAAGAGTTCAACGAAGCACGGAAGTAGGAAATTAAAAAGTGAAGACCGACCGTTGAGTTTTGAGTAGAAAGTCTAGAGTCGATTAAAATTTTTGGGCCCCTTGACTTTGGGCCCAGGCGTGCTCCCAGTAGCCTGGGCCAAGGCCGGCTCTGCTTGCAAATTGAAGTCCTGCAAAATCATTCAAAAGCTTGAAGTATTCTTGCACGATCGTCTCTTTGGAAAAGCGACTCTCACGCAAGGGGCAACTGTGGGCCCAAGTGTAAATTAGGATGCATGTGACCTAATTGAACTAAATGCACAATTAGGGTTCCATGGTCTCATTAAATGTACAAATTAGGGTTCCCATGACCTAATTGAATGAAGACGGAAAGGCCAGAAATAAATGTACTAGACTCGAGAGAAGCCTCCACGTGTCCCGAGGTAGAAGGCTCATGGAGGCGGCTTATTTTTGGGAATTGATTGAGGGATTGGATTGGTGGCTAGAAGGACAGGACGATATGGGCATTATTCTAATGACCAAAGGGTATTTCTGGAATTTTCCTGAAGACATGTGCGTGACATTTGACTACTTAAGTTCTAGGAAACTCTAAAAATACCCCTTCCATTCTAGGAAGGGGGGACTCTTTGGTGACTTGGGACTTGAACATTCTCTCTCAAAGCACTCAGGACTTGGACATTCTCTCTCAAATCACTCAAGACTTGAACATTCTCTCAACTTGAAGCACCCAAGAAGGCTTTTGGAATCCCTGTTATCCTAACACGATTTCTGGATTCTAGGAGTTCTACCACGTGTTATCGGAGTAATCGCCCACATGTTCTTCTCCCCTCTTCAATTAATCAATCATTTCTGTGTTCTTCGTGAATTTCTCTCCTCCTCAGCCAACACGAAACTCTAACTAGCAAGACACGATTTTTTTGCCCACAGTAATATATCATAAATAAGTGTATTTTGGAGTATCATCCCAAAAGAAAGGAATTTTCAACAATTTATAACTAGGATTAGCTAGGATCCGAATTCAATGAATTCATTTGGATCGTTAATTAGCAGTTAGAACTCAGCTTCTTCTGTTGTTATACCTTCCATTCGTAGTTTAAGTGTTTGACGTTTGTTTAGGGTTCTTGATGTTCAACTTTGGACTTCGTCCCTGTAAATCACATTTTCACGGTGGCCTAAGGGATTGTTCCTTCGTCCGAAGAGTGTATAATAAATGGTGAATGGGAAAAAATAGAATATCAATTGCGTGTGCGTGTGCGTGTGTGAGTGCGTGTGCGTGTGCGCTAATGAGGGAACCGAACCATCTCAGTCTCAGGGTACTTGGGTTTCGATCGATCGCGCCTCTTGGAATATTCATTATGGGCTCTTACACTTTCTCAATTTGTGCATTTAATTCAATTAAGTTATGTGAACTTTAATTTGCACTTTGACCCACAAGTATAAAAAAAAGAATGTGTTAAAAATAATTATTAATATAAAAAATAAGACATTTATTTTAGAATATTATCTAAAAAGAAAATTAATATATTTAATACGGGACGAAAAAATATATGATTTATAACATGAGCGACCTTACTGTAGATAAGAGAGTATCTATCAAAAACACACGTATGACTAATAGGCTAAACCTAGATAGGCAATTTACTTTTGAAAAAGTAACTATTTAATGTTTTGCATGTAACATGACTAGGGTTAGGGTTAGCACGTTCTATTTGAATAATTTTGTCAGCTACAATATATGGCGGCTACGGTCTCCATCATTCACAAGTTTTTTCCTTGCTAATTCCAACGATTTACATCTTTACATGGCGACACAACAGTAGGAGTATTAATCATTGTACAAGTTTTTCGCTCCCAAATTTCCACAAATTCGAACTATATTTTGTAAACATCTTGACAAAAAAGTTGTATACATAAAAATTTGGCAAAACTAATAATGTAAAGATTAAAGTTGTAGCGCGTTTATTGATTCTTGATTGAACTTTTAATTTTTTAAATTAAGTCACTGAACTAATTTTTATTTTCAAATTGGGTCATTCCGTTAAAAAAAATTGACAGACGTTAATTTTTTGTCTACGTGGCGCTAATGTGGCAAAAAAAATAAAAAATATTGCTTATGTGGCAAAAAAAATCAAAAACAGATTTTAAAAATAAAAAAAATTAACATTTTAAAGTTTTAAAAATAACAAAAGCATAATAAAATAAAACAAAAAAATTCAGATTTTTAAAAAAATCTGTGTTTTTTAAAAAAAACAGATTTTTTTAAAAACTGTTTTTTTATAAAAAATCTGTGTTTTAAAAGCTTTTTTTTTTTAAAAAAAAACTGCTTTTTTAAAAATCTGTTTTTTTTAAAAACAGTAAAAAACTGTTTTAAAAAAATCTTTTTTTAAAAATCTATTTTTTTAAAACTATTTTCAAAAAATCTGTTTTTTAAAACAACTCTTTTTTAAAAAAAATCGTTTTTTTTACAAAAAATTCTGTTTTTTTTAAAAAATATGTTTTGTAAAAAAGAATTCTGTTTTTTCAAAAAAACTTTTTAAAAAAAATCTGTTTTTTAAAAAAATCTGTTTTTTTTAAAAAAAATCTGCTTTTTTTGAAAAAAAATCTGTTTTTTTTAAAAAAAATCTGTTTTTAAAAAAAATTGTATTTTTTTATTTTATTTTATTATGTTTTTGTTAGTTTTTAAAACTTTAAAATGCTATTTGTTTTATTTTTAAAATCTGTTTTTGATTTTTTTTACCACATAAGCAATATTTTATTTTATTTTTTTGCCACGTCAGCGCCACGTAGACAAAAAATTAACGTCTGTCAACTTTTTTTAACGGAATGACCCAATTTGAAAATAAAAATTAGTTCAGTGACTTAATTTGAAAAATTAAAAGTTCAATTGGATAATCAATAAAACGTGCCAATTTTGATGGCCAAATCATTAGTTTTGCCATAAAAGTTTGTACATGATGAGTTGATAACTCCCAAATTAAGAAAAAAATGGAAAAAAAAAATTATTCCTACCACCCACCAAGTTTGAATTTTGGATGTAATTATATAGGTGTTGAATGTACTAATTAATTAGGATAATTCATTAAAATTAATCCCATCCATATAATTGCCCTATTAGTTCTATATATTTTTACTAATGCACCATTGGTAATTGTGGAAACTTGCCCTATATCCGTGAGCCTCCTTCATTATATATATACTAGTGATAACCCGTGCCAGAAGGCACGGCGTAATGAAAAACATCAAGCTAGTTGGTAAAGTTTTTTTTAAAAATTAATACCACCACTGTAAGACCTCAACTTATTATTAATGAAATTTAATTTTCTCTATTTATTATTTTAAAATAGTAAGGGTTGATGTGATTAATGTGGATAGTTAGGGTAAAATACGCAAATATTTCAAAATAAGCAAGTGGTTATAAAATATTCATTGTTGTTTGGAGAATATTCGTTTGGTGCGTGGAATATTCGTCTCGTCGAAATATTAAATTTACGGCAGCGACCATGTGTGGGCCCCATAACGGAAAAGCGATTGGATGAAGAAAAAACGACAAATATAAGTTGGTTAAAAATAACTACGTAGTTATTATCAAGATTAATCTTTATTAAAATACTCGGTGGTTAAAACACGAGAAGACACCGGTATTGCACCAATTATTGATTCTTACGTAAAGAAGGCACTACTCAATAATGGTTACTGTAATTATTGCTCAATATTTTATTTTATTGATTCAATAATTGCACGTTGATATTTTATATTCTTTGTTGTTTGATAATTGTCATTACACAATATTTTTCATTATCGGCAATAATTCATATTATCTGAATAATATTATTAGATAACATTATTGGCAATGTCTAGAAAGTTACATACAAGGAGAGGTTTGTCACCTAATTAATTGCGGCCAAGATGGAGAAATTTCTTATTGGAAAGTCCCTCTTTCTTTGGGAACTCGCCAGTACAATATCGATATTGTGATTACATAATATTATTTGTGAATAATTAATTATTGATTCATATGATGAGAAAATATTGATTTTATGTGGATATAGATGGAGAAAAATTTTAATGTGACAATTGTTGAAAATTGAAATTTTATCTTTTTCGATAAGATAATTCATTTAAATGTATTATTATATTTTAATAATATAATAATGGTGATATTTTTACAACGAATGTGGGATATATGAGTATACTGAGGAGGAAGAGTATTTTTGTTGAAATAAATGTTTAAAACATGTTAAACATGTCGGTGGACCCCATTTATTGGTCAAAATTTGATTATAACTGTAAAATCATCCGTTTGTGGATTTCGGTCAATTTCTGTTTTGGAATTTGGAAAACCTTTCTTCTGCAAAGTTCTAGAGAATTGAATTTCTATAAAAACTTCATGAGATTCAAATTTTCTGATAGAACGGCTATTTATTATGAATTATTGAAGTTCAAAGCTCAAAATAATTGATTTTTGAAGTTTAAAATATTTTAAATAATAAAAACGTTTTTGTTTGTTTTGTGGGCTACAACATGTGCATAATGAGCTGAGATCAGATCTAGGAAGGTTAGGCGTAGAAATCTTAATATATATATTAATATTTTATTAAATTTTCTGCTTTGGTGTTCTAAGCATTTTCCTATAAATAGGTGCTTAGGTTAGAATTGAAAATCACACCGTAAATCAAGTTTTCTCTCTATATTATCGGCGTATTCTTGTGAGTATTTTGAGTATACTTTGAGTATTGTTAGGCGGTCTGAAGTTCCTTCAAAGACTATACCCTTATTCCAAATTTAAAGTACTAATCTTTCGAGGTAAGGATATTATTTTTTTCGTAATGATATTATTTCTTCAATATCATTATCTTTGAAATATTGATCTGAAGTTTTATCAAATTTGGAACTTTTGGTGTCGAGTTTCTATTCACGATATCTGACCTATTCACGTATCGACCTTATTCACGAATCACTTGCACTATTCATCGAAATATGAAAAATTTTCTTTTAGTCCAAAATATCTATTACGGATACTAGCTTTGATTGTATCCATGTTTTGATCATTCTTGAATTTTACACCACAAAAGAATTATTTTGAGGTATTTTTGGGCGTGGATAAAACAAAGTACTTAATCCTTAATCCTTAATCCTTGTCATTTTGTTTCAATTTGGATTCGTTTCTTTAAAATATTTTCATCATCTTGATCTTAAATGATGATATTATGAAATATCTTTGGCCCTCAGAGTCTGAAAGATGAATGATTTCTGAAGAATATCTTTGGTAGTAGTCTGAATATGAACAGTGTGTTTAGATGAACATGACCAACCTGATGAATATCTTTGGCTTTTGTAGTGTAAAGATGAATATTTGATTCGGATGTATGTTGATTGATGTTACGGGGATAAAAGATAGACGATGAACTTTTAAATTCATACATGAAGATAGTAGTTTGCATTCTCTACTTAACTCTTCTAATGAATTATTATTTCAATTATGAATATTGATTTAAAATTTGTTGTCTATTGTATTCTATTAGATTTTTCCTGTTGAAGACTAACGATAATTTGTTGTATATTATCTTAGTCATAATATTCTTTACTGGGCTAGTTGAGCTCACCCTTTTCCTTTTTGTTCCATTTTTCTTCTCGGAGGCGAGAATATAGCGAGTAATGCGAGTGGGGTATGGAATGAAGGTTCTAAAAAGAGTTGTTTAGTAGTCCTCACCATTTTTGTAAAATAATGTATCAATAAATGTGATGAGGATTTATTTGAGTATAGATATTGTCTAGAAGATAATATTTGTATTCAAACTCACGCTTTCTTGTTGTAATAATAAAGTTGTAGTTGTTTCGTACCATGTATTGACAACTCGTAATGGGTGATGTATACCTATTTTGGGGGCGCCACAGGTTGGTATCGAGCTTAGGATATGATCTCTGGCGGAGATCGGGAATAGAACTAGGAGGGAGAGACGAGTAAATCCTTCGCTAGTATGTCCTACCTAAGCTTATTTGTTAGTTGGTCAAGATATATAGGGATATTATGTGATATATTGATTTCCTTAATTAACCCTTGTTTTATGACAAGATTTGAGAATGTCAATCGAGAATATTAACAATGGAAATGAGGCCGTGGAGACGCTTTATACTCACCAACGAGGAGAACGTGTAACAGTCGGCAATGTTCCTCCCGTGAACAACACCACCGAGCGATGATGATGAATGAGGGGATGTTTAGAAGCTTTTTGCGATTAAATGCAAAATCGCATTTAGAGGAGACTCGTGTTCAAAATACGAGAGAGAAATGATAGCAATTCACGGGTTGTCACAACAAAACAGTTCAAAGAGTTGGGACCACCAGAATTTAAGGGAAAGCCGGATCCGATCATGGCGGAAACATGGGTCAAGCAAATTACCAAGATATTCGATGTCTTGGGATGCACGGAGGAACAGAAGGTTCCATTCGCCACCTTTATGTTCCGTGGCGCGAGGCAGACTACTTGTGGGAGTCGTGAAGCATACCCCAAACAGCATTCAAAGATGTCTTGAGAGACGTTTGAAACTATTTAATGACAAATACTTTCCCGAAAGTGTTAAATCGTATGAAGGAAGTGAAGTTTATTAGATGGAGCAGAAACAACACGACGATGTCTCAATCACGAGGCAAAGTTTGCGAGTTATCCAGTGCTCACACCTCATTTGGTGGAGAATGAGGAACGATGACACGGATGTTTCTTAGAGGTTTGAAACACGACATACGCCGATATCTCATTTCTCATAAATTTTCTCTCTATTCAGATGTTGTAAACAGGCTCAATTATTAGAAGCGAGATAACGAGTACGGTCAACTAAGGGACCACAACCGAGGATCGTACCGGAGATAGCGGTCAATGAATAATAATGATAACCAAAGGAGAAAGAAACAGACGGACAAAAATGGTAACCACTCGGTGGTAATCATGGCCATGCAAATAGAAGAAGCGAGTCGGGAGGAGATTTTAAAAGAGGAGATTTAACAACAACCATGTGAAGACGGCAGCGGTCTTAAGAAGAAGCGGTTCTAAGGAAGGAGAACGACCACCGGTCATATATTACAAATGCGGAAAAGAGGACATATCGGTCCAAACCGCCCACAACAGCTTCAAGGTATGCTATAATTGTGGAAAGGAAGGACATATCGCCGAGATTGTGCAATAGCAAAACCTAGTTCAATGGGGACGGTGACTTAAAAAGATCGTCCCCGTAAAAGTCAAAAGTCAACGATTCCGGAAGAAGCGTTTGTTGTGATCGGTCAAAATGCGAGGAACCCAAACGAGGTGATCACGGGTAAGTTATTTATAAATTCTTGCGAAGTTTATACCTTACTTGATCACCGGTGCTACCCATTCATTTATCTCTCCAGCTTGTGCTCAACGTTTAAACTTGACTCGGAGAAATTAGACTTTGACCTATCTGTGGAAACTCCGTTAGAGAAACTTTCATCACATCCAATCGCTTATAAATCTTGTTTGATTCAAGTTGGCACCATTACCTTACCGTTGACCTTATCTCTTTAAAGATACTTGCTTTTGATGTGATTTTAGGGATTGATTGGTTAACTACTCATCATGCCAAAATTGATTGTTTTCGTAAGGTTGTTAGTTTTCATATTCCTAACCAACCGGTTATGCAATTTAAGCAACTAAACCATTAAAATCAATCAACATCATGTCATATATCTAATCATAAAGCTATTCGCTTATTGAAAAACGGATGTCAAGCTTTCTTAGCCCATGTTATGGATTTGAATAAAGACACGTCAAATTTGAATAATATTCTGTTGTTATTGACTTTCCGACGTATTTCTGAAGAACTTCCTTGGCCTACCCCGAACGTGAAGTTGAATTCTTTATTGATCTTGAACTTGGTACAAAGCCCATTTCTAAAATCCCATATCGAATGGCTCTATTGAACTTCGAGTTAAAGGTCCAACTACGAGAATTGTTGGACATCGGTTTCATTCGTCTAGTACATCTCCTTGGGGTGCTCCTGCTTTTATTCGTAAAGAAGAAAGACGGGAGTATGCGACTTTGTATTGACTATCGGAATTAAACCATGTCACCATCAAGAATAGGTATCCTCTACCTCGTATTGATGACTTGTTTGACCGATTCTGAGGCACAATTCTTTTCAAAATCGATCTTCGCTCGGATATCATCAATTTGAAGATTAGAATCGAGGATATTCCAAAGACCGCCTTGAACTCCGGTATGGGCATTATGAATTCTTAGTCATGTCTTTCGGACTAACTAATGCTCCTGCGGCTTTCATGGATATGATGAACCGAGTATTCAAGGAATATTTGGATCAATTCGTTGTTGTCTTTATTGATGACATCCTCATATATTCCAAAAGCCGTGAAGATCATGAGCACCATTTGAAGTTTGGTACTCCAAAGGCTTCGTGAAAACCAACTATATGCCAAATTGAAGAAATGCGAGTTACGCTTGAGGAAGTAGCATTTCTTGGGCACGTGGTGTCAAAACATGGAGTATCCGTGGATCCGTGAAGATTGAAGCAATACAAAGTTGAGCAACCAAGTCGGTGGTCAAGCACGTAGCTTTTGGGCTTAATTTGGTTATTATCGGAGATTCGTGGAAGGTTTTTCTCGAATCGCTACTCCATTAACTCAACTAACTTCGGAAGGATACAAAATTCGTTTGGAGCGAAGAATGCGAGAAGAGTTTCCAAGAGCTTAAGAGGAGACTTATTTCGGCTTTGTTCTAACAATACCATCCGGTTCGGATGGATTTGTTATCTGATGATGATGCTTCGAGCAAAGGGTTAGGATGTGTTCTCATGCAACGTGGAAAAGTCATAGCCTATGCCTCGCGACAACTTAAAGAGTATGAGAGGAATTATCTTACTCATGATCTAGAGTTAGCGTGATCGTTTTCAGCTCTAAAAATATGGAGGCACTATCTATATGGGGAGAAAGTGGAGATATATTCGCACCATAAAAGCCTTAAATATTTCTTCACTCAAAAGAACTCAACATGCGGCGACGTTGGCTCGAGCTATTGAAAGACTACGACCACACTATTCAATACCATCCTGGAAAAGCGAACGTGGTAGGCGGCGCGTTGAGTAGAAGATCATATCTTGAGGAACGAGTGCGATGATGTCAAGTATACGATGACAGAGCCAACTTTAATAGAAAAGTTAAGGTTGCTCAAGCCAAGCCAATTCGGAAATGCGCGTATGAAGAAGAAAGTACAAGAAGGAGCTATTCCTAGGGCGAGAATTGATGAAGAAGGAATACTTGAGTCCACTCTAGACTTTGTGTTCCTAACGACTCGATTTGAAGTACAAGATTATGATGGAGGCACACAATACACCATTTGCAATCCATCTCGGAAGTACTAAAATGTATCGTGATCTTGACATACATTTTGGTGGAACAATATGAAGAGAGAGATTGCAAAGTTTATCTCGATGTGTTTAACTTGCCAACATGTAAAGCGCGGACATCTAGTACCTAAGGGTCCGTTGCAACCACTTGAGATTACGAAATGGAAGTGGGAACACATTACCATGGATTTCATTACGGGTCTTCCTACGGTTTCTCAAGGCATCAATGCTATTTGGGTTATTGTTGATAGATTAACCAAGTCTGCTCATTTCTTGCCGATACGGGAGACTTATTCCCTTGAACGTCTTGCTTAGTATATGCGTGAATGAGATTGTGAGGTTGCATGGCATGCCAAGATCCATAGTTTGGATCGTGACCCAAGATTCACTTCAAGATTTTGGGTTAGCTTGCAAAAAGCTATGGGCACGGATTTGCGATTTAGTTGATACCATCCCCAAACGGACGGACAATCGAGAGGACTATTCAAACTCTTGAAGATCTATTAAGACTCGTGTCCTAGACTTCAAGGGCGGTTGGGATAAGTATTTACCATTGGTGGAATTCTCCTACAACAACAGCTTATCGAGCAAGTATAGGTGTGGCTCCATTCAAGCATTATATGGACGAAAATGTCATTCTCCAATATGTTGGGATGAGGTGAGTGAAGCAACATTGTTGGGACCCGAGTTTAAATGCGTATGACTCACCGAAAAGATTCAAATGATTCGACAACGATATAAAAGCGGCACAAGATCGACAAAGGAGTTATGCGGATCTTCATCGAAAGGACGTGGAATTTAGTGTGGGGATCATGTATTGTTGCGAGTCAGTTGCTCCATGGAAGGGAGTTACAAGATTTGGGAAGAGAGGAAAGCTCAATCCACGATTTATTGGTCCATTTCAAATTCTTGACCGAGTAGGAAATGTGTAGCCTATAGACTTGTGTTACCTCCAGTATGTCTCGTGTTCATAATGTGTTTCACATATCTGTATTTCAGTAAATATGTGAAAGACCCGAACCACGTTATAGAAATTAGAACCCAAGACGAAATAGCCAAGACTTAACGTGTGAGGAGGTACTGTCAAGATCTTGGATAGGAAGGAGCATGTCCTACGCCAAGAAAAGGTCATACCACAAGTTAAAGTTTTGTGGAGGAATCATGCTATAGAGGAAATGACCTCGGAATTGGAAGCGGAAATGAAAGCGAGGTATCCTCACCTTTTCAAACACACAGTATGCGTCACGTCAATTTCTTTCGAGGACGAAATTTCATAAGGAGGGAGGTTGTAAGACCCCAACTTATTATTAATGAAATTTAATTTTCTCTATTTATTATTTTGAAATAGTAAGGGTTGATGTGATTAATGTGGATAGTTAGGGGTAAAATACGCAAATATTTCAAAATAAGCAAGTGGTTATAAAATATTCATTGTTGTTTGGGAATATTCGTTTGGTCGTGGAATATTCGATGCTCGTCGGGGAATATTAAATGCGACGACGGCAGCCCATGTATGTGGGCCCCATAACCCGAAAGCGATTGGATGAAGAAAACGACAAATATAAGTTGGTTAAAAATAATTAGTATGATTATTACCAATTAATCTTTGTTAAAATACTCGGTGGTTAAAACACGAGAAGCATACCAGTATTGCACCAATTATTGATTCTTACGTAAGAAGGCACTACTCAATAATGGTTACACGTAATTACTGCTTAGTATTTTATTTTATTGATTCAATAATTCTTTGCGTTGATATTTTATATTCTTTGTTGTTTCAATAATTGTCATTACACAATATTTTTTTCATTATCGAAGCAATAATTCATATTATCTAAATAATATTATTAGATAACATTATTGGCAATGTCTAGAAAGTTCATCAAGGAGAGGTTTGGTCACCTAATTGCGCTGCCAAAGAAGGAGAAATTCTTATTGAAAGCCCCTCTTCTTGAACTGCACCGGTTGTCAATATTGTGATTCTGTAATATTATTTGTGAATAATTAATTATTGATTCATATGATGAGGAAAATATTGATTTTATGTGGATATAGATGGAGAAAAATTTTAATGTGACAATTGTTGAAAATTGAAATTTTATCTTTTTCGATAAAGATAATTCATTTAAATGTATTATTATATTTTAATAATATAATAATGGTGATATTTTTACAACGAATGTGGGATATATGAGTATCTGAGGAGGAAGAGTATTTTTGTTGAAATAAATGTTTAAAACATATTAAACATGTCGGTGGACCCCATTTATTATTCGAAATTTGATTATAAATTTGTAAAATCCCTGCTTGTGGATTTCGGTCAATTTCTGTTTGGAATTTGGAAAAACTTTCTTCTGTAAAGTTCTAGAGAATTGAATTTCCTATAAAAACTCGCGAGATTCAATTTTCTGATAGAAGGGCTATTTATTATGAATTATTGAAGTTCAAAACTCAAAATAATTGATTTTTGGAAGTTTAAAATATTTTAAATAATAAAAACGTTTTTTGTTTGTTTTGTGGGCTACAATGTGACGCCCCCAAAATTAGGTATACATCACCCATCTTGGGTCGACACTTACATGGTATGTAATTTAAATACAACTTATTAACATAAGCATAGTGTATGCAATACGACATAAACTCGTGAGTTTAAATACAAATATCGCCTCTACTAGATATTATACAAACTCAAACAAAAGTCCTCATTACAATTATTATCACACTATTTTACGAATAGTGAGGACTACTAATGCTATCTTCGGACCATCACTCGCTTCCCGACTCGTCCCAAATTATATTATCATTTCAAAGAGAACGGTGAAAGAAAGGGTGAGCTCAACTAGCCCAAAGAAGAAATATTATGACTAAGATAATGCGAATAAATTATCAATAGTCTTCAATAATGTTAAACCGATAAAATACAATAGACAACCGGTTTAATCTGCAGCCGAATATGCACTCCATTAAAAGAGTCAAGTAGAAAATAAAGTCTACTATCTTTTTGGTTTTAAAAGGTTTTCATCATCATTATATAAATGAGACTCGAAACTTTAATAAATATTCCACATCATCGAATCACCCTCGCACTACGCCCAGGATATTCTTTAGTATCACGACCACAATTATTCATGCACTACTACGTGCGAAGAATATTTGTGTATTCATTAATGGTCATGATCATGCCAACAATCATCCATCAATGCACTACTACCAATTTGAGGATTTTTACCACATCATTTGTAACATTACGGTCATGATTACAATCGAATAGTCTCTCGGTCATAATCATACCAAGTCCATCTATGCACTACAGAATGCCATGATGACTTTAAAAAAATATAAACATGAGGATGATGACAATGATATAAGAATTCAATAAAACAAGTTCAAGAATTATTTTATCCGAGGAATTATTAACGTCCAAATTAGTAAAATTCAAGAATGATCGAAGAATATTTCCATGAAAAGATCTTCGGATGAAACACAAATATCAAGGATATTCCACTAATTTCATGGAGTATAGAAGTCAAAGTTTTAACCAACTGGGTATAATAAAGAATGGAATAACAAAAGAAATCACCATGCATGCGATAGAATCGCATGCACGGAGTTATTCCAACGTAATAATAAATAACGGAACCAGGTCGTGTGAAATTCACACCGGCGCGATGTTCCAACAGAATAATAAAGATGGAACCGGATCCGGTGTAAAACACATGAATAGGATATTCCAATGTAATAATAAAGACTTTTAACCGGTCGGTGTAAAACACACAAAAGCAGGATGTTCCAATGAGAATAATAAAGATTTTAACCAGTCCTGTAAAACACATGCATGTGATGTTCCAACAGAATAATAATAAAGATTTTAACCAGTCCGTGTAAAACACACGAGCAGGATGTTCCAACAAAATAATAATAAAGATTTTAACCAGTCCTGTAAAACACATGTATGCAGGATGTTCCAAATGAATAATAGAAGAATGTCACCAAGTATAGGGTAAACCACGTATACGAGTTATTCCAATGTATAATAAGCAATGGAATAACAACGAGCTTCTCTTCATGAATAGGAAAGAATAACACCCTTACATTTGGTAGGAGATTGAATCTCGCAGCGGTGTAGTAACAAAATACTCTTCTTCTTTCTCTCTTATCTCTATACTTTCTCTCTATAGCTTGAATGAATTAAGTGAAAATAATGAAGCCCTAGGCCTCTATTTATAGAAGATTTCTAGCTTAGCACCTTAGCCGTGAAAAGGCAAGTGGCTTCGATTTAATTGGTTTGGCCGCTTTTGTAATGTGAAACGACAAGTGGTTCGGCCGTCAGAATGTGAAAAACGACAAGTGGTTCGACGTCTGGTAAAGGTAATTACTATTAACGAAGGTAAATACTATTGACGAAGGTAAATACTATTCCTGAGGGTAATTACTATCGATGAAGGTAATTACTATTGATGAAGGTAAATACTATTCACAAGGGTAATTACTATCGATTTAAGGTAATTACTATCGACGAAGGTAAATACTATTCACAAGGGTAATTACTATATGACGAAGGTAATTACTATCGACGAAGGTAAATACTATCGACGAAGAGACTCTTAGATGATGACATATGAGCCCCCATAAAATAATCAAACTTACCACAAATTATTTTTTTTCATCAACACATATTTAATCTTTCAACAATTATTAATCATTTATAACTTGTCGCCTCAATTATTGATTTAATACTATAACATATTATCTGATGATGATCTTTGTGACAATAATTGAATCAATAATATAAGAGATATGATGCAAAGTGATTATCAGAGCGATAATTGAAAGCATAAATGAAAGTGACTTCTCACGTAAGCATCAATAATCAATCTGAGTGTCTACTATGCAACCACGCGTATTCATCGTATTTTTTACCACCGGTAGTTCAATGGTTTAAACGGTAACACCTCATAGTTATTTTTATAAAATATTTTTATCGTTTTCTCAATCCGATGATAATTACATTATGTGGGGTCCACCAATGATTGAGCCATTATGCGAATATTCCTAACAAAAAGAATATTCCACGACCAAAACGAATATTTTATAACAACTTGCATACTTTGCAAAATTTATAAATATTACCCACAACTATAACATTATATCAAATTTATTCCATAATATTCAAAAATAATATTTATAGAAAAATTCATCTTTATTTATAAAAGTTGGGGTCTTACAACCTCCCCTTCTTATGAAATTTAGCCCTCGAAATTAGGGTACGTACCTGGTATGTCGAAGAGGTAAGGATACCTTGATTTCATTTCAGATTCTAACTCCCAAGTCATTTCCTCAACATCGTGGTTCCTCCACAAAACTTTGACTTGAGGTATAACCTTGGAGCGTAGAATATGTTCCTTCTTATCCAAAATTTGAACAGAACCTCTTCATACGTCAAATCTTCCGCTATTTCGTCCGGTTCTAACTCAATAATATGGTTCGGGTCTTTCACATATTTACGTAACATAGATATGTGAAAAACGTTATGAACACGAGACATATTTGGCGGTAAAGCGAGTCTATAGGCCACAGTTCCTACTCGATTGAGGATTAAAAATGGACCGATGAATCGAGGGTTAAGTTTTCCTCTCTTTCCAAATCTTGTAACTCCTTTCCATGGAGCAACTCTTAACAACACATGATCTCCTATATCGAATTCCACGTCCTTTCGATGAAGATTAGCATAACTCTTTTGTCGATTTTGTGAGGTTTTTATCGTTGTTGGATCGTTTGAATCTTTTCCGTAGTCATACGTATCAACTCGTCCCAACAACGTTGCTTCACCCACCTCATCCCAAAGATCTTTGAGAACGACACTTTCTTCCATACAACGCTCGAATGGAGCCATGCCAATACTTGTTTGATAACTTGTTGTTGTAGGAAAACTCCACCAATGGTAAGAACTTGTCCCAACTCCCTTGAAATCAAGGACACAGAGTCTTAATAGATCTTCAAGAGTTTGAATAGTCCTCTCCGATTGTCCAGGTCCGTCTCGAGGATGATATCTTGAGAAACTAAATCGTAAGTCTGCGCCATAGCTTTTTGCAAACTAACCCAAAATCGTGAAGTGAATCTTGGGTCTCGATCGAAACTATGGATACCGGCATACCATGCGATCTTACAATCTCGTTTATGTACATACTGAGCAAGACGTTCAAGTGTATAAGTTTCTCGATCGGTAAGAAATAAGCGCACTTGGTCAACCTATCAACAATGACCCAAATCGCATCAATGCCTTGAGAAACCTTAGGAAGACCGTAGAATGAAATCCATGGTAATGTGCTCCCACTTCCATTCTCGAATATCAAGTGGTTGCAATGGACCTTTTGGTACTTGATGCTCCGCTTTAACTCGTTGACAAGTTAGACACCTTGAGATAAACAAATATTCTCTCTCTCTTTCATATTGCTCCACCAAAATGTATGACGAATATCATGATACATTTTGTACTCCTGTGATGGATTGCAAATGGTGTGTTGTGTGCCTCCATCATGATATTATAATTTAAATCGTATCGTTAGGAACACAAAGTCCGGAGTTGACTCGAATTATTCCTTATTCATCTATTCTTGCTTCCTAAGATAGCACCTTCTTGCACTTTCTTCCTCATACGCATCGACTCCAGTGTCCGTAGCTTGAAGCGACTTTTAACTTTATCAATTAAAGTCGGTTCTACTCGTATACTCGCTATCATCACATGCGTCCTTGGAGTCTTTAATTCTATCTCCATCCTTTGCAAGTCACACAAAATGGGCCTTTGCATTGACAATATCGCACTTGTACTTGTATATGATTTTCTACTCAATGCGTCAGCTACCACGTTCGCTTTTCCAGGATGGTATTGGATGGTATGATCATAATCTTTCAATGTTCAAGCCAACATCGTTGTCGCGTGTTGAGTTCCTTTTGAGTGAAGAAATATTTGAGGCTTTTATGATCCGTAAAGATCTCCACTTTCTCCCCATACAAGTAATGCCTCCAAATTTTAAGTGCAAAAGACAAATATTGCCAACTCTAGATCATGAGTAGGATAATTTCTCTCATATTCTTTGAGTTGTCGCGAGGCATAAACTATAACTTTTCCATGTTGCATAAGAACACATCCCAACCTTTTGCTCGAAGCATCATCAGAGATGACAAATCCTCCGAGCCGATGGTATTGTCGAATCAGTTTGAAATAAGTCTCCTCTTGAGTTCTTGAAAACTCTTCTCACATTCTTCGCTCCAATCGAACTTTGTATCTTTCCGAGTCACCGAAGTCAATGGAATAGCGATTCGAGAAAATCCTTCCACGAATCTCCGATAATAACCAAATTAAACCGAGAAAGCTACGTACTTGATCCATCGATTTAGGTTGTTCCCACTTTGAATAACTTCAATCTTTCTTTGGGTCAATGAGATATTCCATGACTTGATACCACGTGCCCAAGGAATGCTACTTCTTCACGCCGAACTCGCATTTCTTCAACTTGGCATAAAGCTTATATTCACGAAGCTTTTGGAGTGTCGACCTCAAGTGTTGCTCATGATCTTCACGGCTTTTGGAATAAATAAGGATGTCATCAATAAAGACGACCACAAAGTGATCTAAATATTCCTTGAATACTTGGTTCATCATATCCATGAAGGCGTTAGGGAGCATTAGTCAATCCAAAGGACATGACTAGGAATTCACAATGCCCGTCTTCAGTTCGAAAGCCGTCTTTGGAATGTCGTGGTTCTAATCTTCAATTGGTGATATCCTAACGAAGATCAATCTTTGAAAAGAATTTGGCTCCTTACTCGGTCAAACAGTCATCAATACGTGGCAATGGATACCTATTTTTGATGGTGACATGATTCAACTTCCGATAATCAATACAAAGTCGCATACTCCCATCTTTCTTCTTCACGAATAGAGCAGAGCACCCCAAGGAGAAGTACTAGGACGAATAAAGCCAATGTCTAACAATTCCTGCGGTTGGGTCTTTAACTCACGAAGTTCAATAGAGCCATTCGATATGGGGCTTTGGAAATAGGTTTTGTCTGGGTTCAAGGTCGATACAAAATTCAATTTCACGCTCTGGGTAGGCCAGGGAGTTCTTGAGGAATACGTCGAAATTTATTAACAATAGGAATATCGTTTAAAACGACGTATTCTTATTTAAATCAGGACATGAGCTAAGAAAGCTTGACATCCGTTTTTCAATAAACGCGAATAGCTTTATGGCTTGAGATGACCGTGATTGATTTTAATGGTTTGGTCGTTTGAATTCGCATAATAGGTTGATTAGGAATATGAAAGCTAACAACCTTACGAAAACAATCAATTTTTGCATGATAAGTAGTTAACCAATCACTCCTAGAATCACGTCAAATGCAAGTATTTTTAATGAAATAAGATCGACGGGTAATGTGAGGGTACCGATTTGAACCAAACAAGACTTATAAACAAATGGGATGTAATGAAGGTTTCTCCCAACGGAGTTTCCACAGATAAGTCAAAGTCTAATTTCTCCTGAGTCAAATTTAATCGATGAGCCAAGTAGGAGAAATAAAAGAATGGGTAGAACCCAGATCAAATAAAGTATAGACTTCATTAGAGTTTATGATAAGCTTACCCGTGATGACCTCATTCGGATTCCTTGCTCTTTGGGAGGTCACAACAAATGCTCTCCTCTTGCACTACCGGTTTTGAATTTTTCGGGATGGCCTTTGGTGCCTCCATCCTAGTTGAATTTGTCTTGATGAACGACAAAATCGAGCTAAGTGACCTTCTCTTCCACAATTATAACATGCTTTGAAGCGGCATGACGCAGCTTTGACCGATGTGTCCCTTTCCTCCGCATTTGAAGCATATGATAGGTGGTCTTTCTCCTTCCTTAACAATGGGTCTTTGGTCTTGACGTCTTTCCATCATTGTTGAATCTCCTTTTCTTGAAATGTCCATTCTTATTGTTTTGGCCTCGATTACCACCAAGTGGTTACCATATCTCGCCCGTTGATTCCTCCACGCTTGTTGTCACCGCCTCGATGACTATTCTCATTGGTATTATAATTTTGCTTACCGCTTCTTTTAGTTATATTGACTCATTATCGCGCTCCCACTAATCGAGCCCTATTTACAACATCCTGAATATAAACACGCTTTATGAGAAATAAGATGTTGACGTATCTCTACTTCAAACCTCTTAAAACATTCGCGCCATTCTCTTTCATTATCCACCAAGTGGGACGAAAATTGTGATAACTCCGCAAATTTTGCCTCGTATTGCGACACTCGGTCATATTGTTTTGTTCTAACTTGATAAACTCCACCTCCTTCATGTGGCGAATACTTCCAGAAAGTATTTGTCGTTGAATGACTCTGGAAACTTCTCCCAAGATATCTTCATCTGACAAAGAGTTGAGTCGCTTTTACCGATTCCCACCAAGAATTACTATTGACGAAGGTAAATACTATCGACGAAGAGACTCTTAGATGATGACATATGAGCCCCCATAAAATAATCAAACTTACCACAAATCATTTTTTTCATCAACACATATTTAATCTTTCAACAATTATTAATCATTTATAACTTGTCGTCTCAATTATTGATTTAATACTATATAACATATTATACGATGATATTGTGACAATAATTGAATCAATAATATAAGAGATATGATGCGGCCAATTATCGTAGCAATAATTGAGCATAAATGAGTGACTTCTCACGTAAGCATCAATATAATCAATCTGCTGTCTACTATGCAACCACGCCAGACATCGCTTTTCTTTACCACCCAGTAGTTCAATGCTTTTAATTCGGTAACACCTCCATAGTTATTTTTATAAAATATTTTTGTCGCTTTTCTCAATCCGGCAATAATAATTACATTATGGGGTCCACCAATGATTGAGCCATTATGCGAATATTCCCTAACAAAAGAATATTCCGACCAAAACGAATATTTTATAACAACTTGCATACTTTTGCAAAATTTATAAATATTACCCACAACTATAACATTATATCAAATTTATTCCATAATATTCAAAATAATATTTATAGAAAAATTCAACTTTATTTATAAAAAGCCAGGTCTTACATACAACATGTGCATAATGAAATGAGATCGATCTAGGAAGGTTAGGCGTAGAAATCTTAATATATATATTAATATTTTATTAAATTTTCTAACTTTGGTGTTCTAAAGCATTTTCTTATAAATAGGGTGCTTGGGTTAGAATTGAAAATCACACCGTAAACGAAGTTTTATCTCTATATATATCGAGCGTATTCTTGTGAGTATTTTGAGTATACTTTGAGTATTGTTAGACGGTGCAAGTTCCTTCAAAGACTATAATACGATATTCCGGTTAAATACTAATCTTTCGAGGTAAGGTATATTATTTTTTTTTCAAAATGATATTATTTCTTCAATATCATTATGCTGAAATATTGATCTGAAGTTTTTATCAAATTTGGAACTTTTGGTGTCGGAGTTACTATTCACGTATACGGCACTATTCACGTATACGACACTATTCACGAATACGGCACTATTCATCGAAATATGAAAAATTTTCTTTTCGTCCAAAATATCTATTCTGGATACTAGCTTTGATTGTATCCATGTTTTGATCATTCTTGAATTTTACACCACAGTAATTATTTTTGAGGTATTTTTGGACGTGGATAAAACAAAGTACGAATCCTTAATCCTTAATCCTTGTCATTTTGCTTCACTGGATTCGTTTTTTTAAAAATATTTTTCATCATCTTCAGTTTTAAATGATGATATTATGGAATATCTTTGGCACATGTAGTGCAAAGATGAATGATTTCTCAAGAATATCTTTGGTAGTAGTGCAAATATGAACAGTGTTTAGATGAACATGACCAATCGATGAATATCTTTGGCACAGTAGTGCAAAAGATGAATATTTGATTCCGATGTATGTTGATTGATGTTACGGGGATAAAAGATGAGCGACGAACTTTTAAATTCATACATAGAAGATAGTAGTTTGCATTCTCTACTTAACTCTTCTAATGAATTATTATTTCATTGCGAATATTGATTTAAAATTTGTTGTCTATTGTATTCTATTAGATTTTTCCCTGTTGAAGACTAACGATAATTTGTTGTATATTATCTTAGTCATAATATTCTTTATTTGGGCTAGTTGAGCTCACCCTTTTCCTTTTTGTTCCATTTTTCTTCTCGGGAGGCGAGAATATAAGCGTAATGCAGCCTGGGGTATGGAATGAAGGTTCTAGAAAGAGTTGTTTAGTAGTCCTCACCATTTTTGTAAAATAATGTATCAATAAATGTGATGAGGATTTATTTGAGTATAGATATTGTCAGAAGATAATATTTGTATTCAAACTCACGCTTTCTTGTTGTAATAATAAAGTTGTAGTTGTTTCTGTACCATGTATTGACAACTCAGAATGGGTGATGTATACCTATTTTGGGGGCGTCACAACCACAATAATTAATACATACTCAATCATCAATACATATTCAACCACCAAAACATCGAGCTAGTCGGTACTAATTTCAAAAAATTTCGGCAGAATTTTCTTTAAAAATAGATATCCAGAAAATTCTAAACCTGTCTATAAAACTTACAATCATCAATACATATCCAAACCATCAAAAAAACCATCATTCAGTACCCAAATATCATCATAACCATGTATAATTAGTTAACCTTTACAAAAGACAAAATACAAAAAATACAAACGTGGAGAAAATAGAGAAACAACATGTTGCACAAGACCCATTACTTTACAGCTTACACCAAATATTCTTTACAGCTTACACCAATTATCCTTCAATGTATACATGAAAAAATTTGAAATATAAAAATTATCGAAATATGTGAGTCAATAAAACAACTGTAAATTCGAAATATAAGAACCCTTACTTTATCCTGAATTATCTAAAAAATAAATGCCCACACACATTTGTATGTAGTGGGAGGAATGATTTAGATTGATATAAGTAAGAATTTAGAGTGCTTGTAACAAATTATCAATTTATTTATTTAAGAAAAGATATGGATAAATGTAGACATACAATCAAATAAAGTATTCTCAGTACCATTTCAACAAACAATTCATTTGCTTGATGATTTAACTCATAAATCTGTATTGGTGGCAGTATAAACCTGTGTGAGTTTGATTTGTGAGTGTTTGATTGGTTACAATTATGTGTGTGTGTTTTTGCATGTATTGTGTGTGTTGTGTGTCTGCATGAGAAGTAGAGAAATATAGAGTCTTAGTCAGAGAGACTTTCAAACCTAGACAATTGTTTGGTTAGTGATGGGTTATCACTAAAAGGTCAACGTCAAACCACTGAAGAACAATGTCAACGTCTATCACTAAAAGGTCCTCTTCTATCCATGTTTCAAAGTTTGTCTTCATCTATTTTAGCAAGGTCTTGATATAGCAACTCTTTTTATTAAAAGAATCACTTTTATCCTGAATCAATTTAAATCACTTTTATCCTGAATCACTATAAATCATTTTGAATCACTTTAAATCACTTATTGTCTGTTCAAAGTAAAATTTAATTCATAAAAGTAAAGTTTGAAATTTAAAATCACCTTATGGTGACCAAACGCACTAAACATTACTGTAGCAAATACTATAAACACTATAACTAAACATACCCTAAAACGCTTCCTTAACTGCAATGTAGATTATGGATACAAAATCTAGTGAGGCCAATTGGAAATAAGCCCAACATTTCCCCTTCAAAATCTAATTTTGTTTAGTGAAATGTTTTTTGCTTTGATGCCTCTTTTTCTTTTACCGAAATTCTTGAGTAGGATTGAAAGGTGTGCATATAGACCAACACAACTCAAATTTCTTTAAACTAAATTAATATATATATTAAAACTTCATTTTAATTTTTTGGGTGAACCACGTAAATCTTATGTCTTGTGCGATTGTTTTCTTTTAATTTTTTCTTTGCTATTGTTTTTCATTGTGTTGTTATTCTCTAACACGTTTCTCTATTAGTTTTTGAAAAAAAAAACTTAGTGAAATTTGACCATAACAAAAAATATTTAAGCCAATAATAATAGCAGAGTATAATCTAGAATTAACAATTCATGACAAATTCGTCATTTAAGCCAAATCCCCTGTAATCATTCCACTACAAAATAAAATTTCATCCAATTACTTATCATAAAATATGTTAAGCTGTGTTGCAATCAAATAGACCGTAGACTCGACTATCAAGAGTTTTCTGTGTGTCATAAAGGTCAACAAAATAGTAGAGTTATTTCAGATTTTTCAGAATGCTAGAACTACCAAACTATGAAAAACATCCATTTTACTACTTTAGACTTTATGATGCTCAGTTCAATCAATCTAAGAAAAAAAGGTCTCAAGAAAGGCAAAAAAAAGGCAGGTAAAATAAATAATAAATGGTTCATGAAAACAAAGTACAAAGCATAAATTTCTCAAATTCAACTTTATTAGAGACTATTCAAAAAATTATGTCTTGTATTGGTGGTTTGCCACTGTCTCTTTCACTATTAAATTTTGCAAACTTAATCTTGTGTTTGCCTAATTTTATTTTTTTGGTTATATTGCTTCAATCTGATCCGATTTTATTGTCTACTTTTCTTTGCAGGAGTCCAAATCAGTTTTGATGATTTGTCTGCTGATGAAAAGAACAAATTTCAAAGAGTAGTGGATTCTGGGTAGTTAAGCAGTTTGATTGAGCCATGGGAACCTTACCTTAGTTGTTGAAGCCAAGAAGGAATCCAACTTGTTCAACCACTTGTAAAACATGAAATGACAGCATCAGTGTAAAAGAATATGTTATGGGGACTGGAAATAGGATCAGTCATGCTTACCTTGAGTATGTATATCTTCTGTTTTGGGTCAAGGTAGGCATCCAGTAACCATCTCTGAAGCTCTGTCTCACTGTTTGGAGGAAACATGCATGCTCTCCAGCTTTCGAACACATTGGTGGTTTACAATTTGGATTGGGAACCTACTTTCCCTTGAGGACCCACATACTTTATCCCTCGCATCACTCTAGGCATGACACTCATTTTGTGTCTTCAAATAAGGAAATGATGAAACTCAAATTGGGTCAAATGCAGTAGCTTAGGTCACATGAACTCGGCTGACTTTAGTCTGCCGTAATATATAAATGTCTCACATAAAGTCATAAATATGCTTCAAAAAAAGCCAAAGCCACAAATATAAAGTTGTTCAATAAAGTTATACAAGAACATACTTTTGGCAAGTTCTTTCTCCTTAGTCGCTATCATCCTCCTAAGTTTGGCGGCTTGAGCAAATGTTGAATGTCTGCAATTAACAAAGAGTCGAGAGTTGTTACATTGTTATATTTTATTATGTGCAATAAAATTAAATATGTTTAACCATTTATTTAAATCCTCCTTTCCTTTTGCTGAAAAATAGAAATAACACGAATCTGACACACACCGCGATATATGGCCTTTAAATTCTTTGCGGTGTTAGACCAAGAAACAAAAGAACTAATATTCTAAAGAACTTGTGTCTCGGTATACCCAGGGAGGTAAGTGAAGTATGAAAGCTCGGGACATGTAAAGACCCCAAATTATTAATAAATGAAATTTATTTTCCTCTATTTATTATTTTGAAATAGTAAGGGTCGATTTGATTAATGTGGATAGTTATGGGTAAAATCACGAAATATTTGAATAAGCAAGTGGTTATAAAATATTCATTATTGTTTGGGGAATATTCGTTTGATCGTGGAATATTAAATGCTCGTCGGGAATATTAAATGCACGATAGTAGCGATCTTACTGTGGGCTCCATAACGGAAAGCGATTGGATGAAGAAAACGACAAATATAAGTTGTTTATAAATAACAGGCGTAGTTATTCTGAGATTATCTTTGTTGGAATACCCGTGGTTAAAACACACTAATACGCGTTGTTGAACAAGATGCATTACATTATTGCACCAATTATTGATTCTTACGTAAGAAGGCACTACTCAATAATTGTTACAAAGAATTCTTATTCAATATTTTATTTTATTGATTCAATAATTGTTGCGTTGATATTTTATATTCTTTGTTGTTTCAATAATTGTCATTACACGATTTTTTTATTATCGAAGCAATAATTCATATTATCTGAATAATATTATTAGATAACATTATTGGCAATGTCTAGAAAGTTCTGCCTAAGGAGAGGTTTGGTCATCTAATCAATTGCTGCATTAGTAAGAAGAAATTCTTATTGGAAAGCCCCTTTTTTGGGACCTGCACAGTTGTCAATATTGTGATTACTGTAATATTATTTGTGAATAATTAATTATTGATTCATATGATGAGGAAAATATTGATTTTATGTAGATATAGATGGAGAAAATTTTTAAAATGACAATTGTTGAAAATTAATATTTTATCATTTTCGATAAAATAATTCATATAAATATATTATTTTAATAATATATTAACTGTGATATTTTATAATGAATGTGGGATATATGAGTATATGAGGAGGAAGAGTATTTTGTGGCATTAAATGTTTAACACATATTTTGTGTGTTGGTGGACACAATTATTGACCTAAATTTGATTATAAATTGTATAATCGCCTGCTTTGTGGATTTGGTCAATTTCTTTTGGAATTTGGAAAAACTTCCTACAGTAAAGTTGTAGATAATGGAATTTCCTATGGAAAGTCGCAAGTTTCAATTTTTCTGATAAAAGAGCTATTTATTGTGAATTATTGAAGTTTGATATATATCGGGTGTGAATTGATTTTTGGAGTTTAAATTATTTTGTTAGAAAAAAAACGTTTTTGTATTTTTTTGGACATCATTAACATGTGTGGCTGGTGTTTTTGACCAAAATGTGGGCTAAGGAAAATTTGTATAATTATAATATATTATATTAAATTTTACTCGCTTTGGTGTTCTAAGCATTTTCCTATAAATAGGGTGCTTAAGTTAGAATTGAAAATCACACTAAAAGCTGAAGTTTTCTCTCTATATTATCGGCGTATTCTTGTGAGTATTTTGAGTATACTTTGAGTATTGCTATACTCGCAAAGTTCAAGTCATAGCCTATATCCTGGTGTTTAACTAGAAGTCTTGTCTTTTCGAGGTAAGGGATGTTATTTTCTTCTCAAATGATATTATTTCTTCAATATCATTATCTTTGAAATATTGGTTGCAACTTTTTATCAAATTTGGAACTTTTTCATGTCGGGTTACTATTCATGAGTTCTTATTCACGAGTTACTATTCATGAGTTACTATTCACGAAAGTTACTTATTCTCGAGTACTATTAAGTGAAGCGTGAAGATGTTTTTGTGGAATTTCTATCTTTTGGTGTCGAGATTACTATTCACGTATCTGGCACTATTCACGAATCGACACTATTCAATCGAAAAATGAAAATTTTTCTTTTCGTCTAAAATATCTATTCGGATACTAGCTTTGATTGTATCCATGTTTTGATCATTCTTGAATTTTACACCCCTATGATTATTTTTGAGGTATTTTTGACGTGGATAAAACAAAGTACGAATCCTTAATCCTTAATCCTTGTCATTTTGTTTCAATGGATTCGTTTCTTTAAAAATATTTTTCATCATCTTGATCTTAAATGATGATATTATGGAATATCTTTGGCTTTGTAGTGCAAAGATGAATGATTTCTGAAGAATATCTTTGGCCCGTGGTGCAAAGATGAGCAGTGTTTAGATGAACATGACAATCGATGAATATCTTTGGCTGTAGTGCAAAGATGAATATTTGATTCGGATGTATGTTGATTGATGTTACGGGATAAAAGATGATTTATTTAACTTTTAAATTCATACATAGAAGATAGTAGTTGCATTCTCTACTTAACTCTTCTAATGAATTATTATTTCATTGCGAATATTAGTTTAAAAACTTGTTGTCTATTGTATTCTATTAGTTTTTTTCCCTGTTGAAGACTAATGATAATTTGTTGTATATTATCTTAGTCATAATATTCTTTTCTTGGGCTAGTTGAGCTCACCCTTTTCCTTGTTGTTCCATTTTTTCTTCTCGGGAGGCGAGAATGTAGCGAAAGTACTAGTCGGGGTATGGAATGAAGGTTCTAGAGAGAGTTGTTTAGTAGTCCTCACCATTTTGTAAAATAATGTATCAATAATTATGATGGGGATTTATTTGGGTATGTATATTATCAGAAGACAATAATTGTATTTAAACTCACATATATATGTTGTCGTATTTTACACGACAAATGTATTAATAAAGTTGTAGTTATTTCTGTACCATGTATTTGGCGACTCAGAATGGGTTGGATGGAATGGACCTATTTTGGGGGCGTCACAACATGACTTAAACCAGTGTCTTTTGTACATCTTTCAACAAGCTTTACCAACATATTCGGTAAGCTAAGCTACAAGAGTTTGATGAGTAACATGAAGTGTTACTACTACAATTTTTGAGTTCCTCGCATAAGGAATCAGCCTGAATGATGGGGACAGCATAAAACAATGGAACTAAAAATTCTATTTGTATCTGGAAAGAAATTGTTTTTGTAATTAAATTATTAGTTAGTGGATTTATAGTTTCAGAGAGGGTTCAATATTGAGCATTAATTAAGTGCTAGTAGTACAATATGAATATTTACTTGAAATATCGGTCACATAAACATTGTCCTATGGATAAAAACGCATGTAAAGAGCTTTACCCAGTGATATGAGAGGCTCTGTTTCTCTGTTCTGCTTTTCAAATTGTCATGTATTTTTGCAGACATTTTTAGAAATGGGACTGGACTCCCATTTTGGAAAAGTGATTAGTAAATAAACACCTGTGTATAGAGAAAGAATGAATGATTTAATTTGTGAATCACTTTATAAGTAAATAAAACCCATCTTTTATACAGCATAAAATTGAAACACTGAGATAAAGACAATTTATAATGTTTTGATATTTAATTGGTTCATTAATTAGCTTCTCTCACTCTGCGCTGATGCCAATATTTAGAGGTCTATGGAGGCATTATATGTATGACCTCAATGGACATCTCCAGGATATGACCAGGTAGAATATAAGTACAAGCATGTGAAAACATTTTCCCTAGTCTTCATGTAGAGATTTTTGTATAAATGGTGAATGAATTAACAAATAATACATACCTAATCCAATAGCATCAGAACCCTTCATTATCATCAGCCTCTTGCACAGATCAATAAACATCCTATGACAACAAATAAGAAATTAGCTTGGTGAAAATAGAACTTGGTAAGATGTTCAACCTCAAAGAATTAAACAGATTCCCACTACAAGACAGTTTACATTAGAATCTTTACTACAGATTCTTATCAACTAAACAGAAGATATATACCAGAACTAATTGAGATTCAAATGTAATAAGCATTTAATTTGTCCTTTTAATTGGCATTTTTTTGTTATTTTTGAGGTATGCTTTTGTATAGATTGATTCATCGTAATTCTTGTATAATTTATATATAGTAAAGATTTCTCTCATTGCTTGGCACTTTAGTGTTAATTCTCTTCTTATTGAGGGATCCAGGGATCAAGCGATCTTTATTTTAAAGTTTATTCCATAAGAAGCGATGTGTACTGTTGTGAAATATTGTAGCAGCATATATTGTTCCTGATCTACCTTGTTCATCTACAAATGATGTTCAAAATGTTCTCTAGCCTCGACTTAGAGGACTTTCTAACTGTCTATCACAATAGTAGGTACAAATGCAATGTCACAATAGTAGGTACAAATGCAATGTCTATCACAATAATAGTAGGACTTTCGATGTATGATAGTTGACAACAAAGAGGACATGAAGCTCTTTTTTTTGTGAATGAGTTGGATTAGGTGGTCATAAACTTGTGCTAAATACTTGTTATGAGAGCACCACCACTTCCAGATAATTTATTGGCACTCGTATTAATTTTTTATTAGCATCATTAGTATGAATATACTTGTGTTAAAAAAACAAACAAACCAACATACATTATTATGATATTCTTTTGATTTTTGTTATTGATTATGATGGATCTTTTGTATTTGATCTTACTGTTTGATTTTCAACAGATGGAGCTTCCACATTGGACTGATATAGTCAAGACTGGTACTTTCAAGGAGCTTGCGCCCTATGACCCTGATTGGTATTATATTGGAGCTGGTATTCTTCTGGGACAATAACCAAACACGGACACATTTGTATTGTATTTCTATTATGTCTTTTGTTTATTTCTCTTTTATGTAACTTATGGCAGCATCAATGGCAAGAAAAATCTATTTGAGGGGTGGAATTGGTGTTGGTGCATTTAGGAGAATATATGGTGGGCGCAAGTGCCCCGCCACATCACTGCAAGAGCAGTGGGGGTGTTGCCCGTTACAAAGGGGTGAGCGCCTTTTTTGCAAAACATGAACATCGTTGACTTTGTGACTCTAAGGGGTGAATTATAGTAGCTTAGGTTGTCATTCTCATTCTTAATTAGCATGTGTAGTGATTCTCATCTTATCCTCCAAGAAAGGGGGATAATGAAATGATACATAACTACAGTGGAAGTAAAATAGAATTCAAGTGATTCTCTCCTATTTCTTCTTATTCCTCTGTAACTCATTTACAACTACAAATTTGTTTTGTATTCTCCAAGGCATATAGACTGAGCTGAGCTTATGCAAATTCTTCAAGTCACGAAAACTGGATGCACTATAACAAACAAACATAATTATTAAAAAACAGGTAACCAATTCCAAGCATGTTTTGCAACTCTATGATGCCAATTAAATGCTAGAAAGGAAAGAATGACCAAAAACAGCACAATATAACCATTTGCTTTAGTATTTTATAGAAGCAATTCCACTATTAGTAGGATAAAGGAGAAAAACAAAAGCATGATCACATAAATTCTATGTACTCTTAAGACTCTTCTTTATTTAGATTATGGGGATTTCTGTGTGCAAACAAATGTTATTCTCTAGCACGTTTGGCAGCAAGAGCTTTTATGGGGATGGGTGACCATTCTGGCAATTTTAACCAACTATCATTATTCTGGGAACTATTCTGGAATCTTTTTAAGAAAGGTTTTACTTTAAGAGCAGCATAATACATTGTTGTTCCCAAGACAAAATACGAATGAAAGCGACAACACCTAGATTTATTATATAGATAACCAAAAAACCAATTCTAACACATTTAAGCAATTAATAGAATATACACTTATAACAACTAAGAATCCATCAACTGCCACAACATTTAAGCAAACTTTGTGAGAGGGAAACACATACAATTAAATGTGAACTGATGAGCAAAGAAAACTACCTGTTGGTAAAGAAAAAACCAAGTGCTGGCAGGAAGTCCCTTTAACAATGAATGCCATTCATATCCCACTTAGCTTACCTTCCAGTTATACTACCTGTTGGTCAATACATAGTAAGTCAATCCACAAATATTCAGCCCCTAAATCAACTAAACTTCATGTTTATAACAGGGCCTCCTAATATTCTCCTAGCTTTCATAAAAGTATACATATAACTTTCATAAAACATATTGCATGAAAAATTAAAGACAGCAGTATCAACCATCACATTCCTTAAAGCAATTGACATATAACAGGGCATTTTAATATCCTCCACTTAGCTAGTTTATTTGAAGCAATTTTTTTGATAGGGAAAATATATATACACACATATATTGTCATACAATGAAGGCTTTTTTTTTGTTTTTATTTTTTACACAAACCAAAAGCTTCCGAAGCGCAAAGAAATATAGCACTATACATTTTTTACCCTCTAATACATATTTAGCTGGATAGGCAATCCAATTTATTTCCAATCAATCAAACTACCAAACCAAGCATAAACATAATTTGCCAAAACACAAATAGATAGACAACTACATCTATTGAAATATATAGAGAGAGAAGTGAAAGTTTACCAGTTTCAAAAATGGAATTGACATTAACAATTGATAACAGTATCATGATATCATCGGGTTGAAGAAATGGCCTATCCTTGGCACAAACTCATTTTCCATCTCCTCATCTACTTCTTCTATTTCCTCTTCTTCACCTCCGGCGCATTTTAGCCTCTTCCCGCAGCTCCGAATTGAAACAAATTGAAATAAAAATACCTGAAGATTTTATGTATAATCACTATTAACAGGAGATTACTTAATCTCTATAGTTACAAGGGCACAGGTAGATGAAATCAGTCATAACATATCAGTCATAACATATTCCTTTTACATTTTTTTTTATAAATTTTCTTTCGAGTGCATACTTGAGTTAACATTAAACAATTGCTACCATATTGAGCAGGTACTGAAATCTGAGCATAAAATAATGCTGAAGAAACCAATAAATATCTCTATTTTGATACACGGACCTTTGAGATTATATATACTTGTAGCAAATTTACAGAACAGAAATTATACCAACTGGCGAACAGAAATTTGACAATTTGCCTTCAAGAACAAAAATTCAAGCGTGGGGCATTTACAGAACAAAATTTGACAATTATACAGAACAAAAATTATACCGTGAATTCAATGGGAACCCGAGTATCAATTCGGTGCTGGTAATAGAGATCAATATAATCCGGGCTGCCGGAATAATACCTTTCCGAGTTGGTTTTCGAGTAGGATTTCTTTGGTATGATACACGTCGGAGGTGACGCCGCTGTAGACGGCGTGGGGATGAGTTGGATCATATCGGAGTCGGAGCTGATACTTCCATGACTTGTGAACTTCTAGGTACTTTCTTTGTGCTCTGGATCGTACATTAGGGGCTGGGTAATAACAGAGAGAGATAGAGGAATTCGAAGCGCTCTAGATCGTACATTAGGGGCTGGGTAAGAACAGAGAAAGAGAGGAATTCGAAGCCAAATTTCTGTGTGTCAGAAGAGAGAGAGAGAGGTAGAGGGTTTGAATAGCATTTGAAATTTGAATAATGGGGAATGAGAGTTGCGGACGTGGAACTTTGATGGGACGTTTATGTATTTCTCTTTCTGCTCTCCTTTATATATATATATATATATATATATATATATATATATTGTAAGACCCCAACTTTTTAATAAAGATGATTTTTCTATAAATATCATTTTTGAATATTATAGAATAAATTTGATATAATGTTATAGTTGTGGGTAGTATTCACAAATTTTTCAAAGTACGTAAGTTGTTATATTATATTCGATTGGTCGGAGAATATTCGTTTTAGCAGGGAATATTCGTACAACGGCGCAATCATTGGTGGACCCCATAATGTAATTATTGCCGGATTGAGAAAACGACACAAAATATATTTATGAAAATAACGGCGGAAGTTTTATCTTTATTATCTTTGTTGAACTACTTTCGTAGTAAAGTACAATAATACTGCGTGGTTTGCATAGTAGCACCAGTATTGATTATTGATGCTTACTTGAGAAGTCACTCGCTTATACTCAATTATTACTACATGAATTCTTTGATCATATCTCTCATATTATTGATTCTATTATTGTCACAATGATCATCCGCATAATATGTTATTTTATTAAATCAATAATTGAGGCGACAAAGTTATCCATATTATTAAATTTCAATATTTACAATGTCTGAAGTTACATCGAGGAGAGGTTTGGTCACCTAATTGCGGCAAATAAGGAGAAATCCTTATTGGAAAGCCACCTCTTTCCTGGGAACAACCTGTTTGATAAATATTGTGAGTTATAATATTAATGATGAATGTTATTAATTCCTGGGAACTACCTGATAAATATTATGAGTTATAATATTAACTATATTTTGTTTGCACATCTTGACATAAAAATTTGTACATGATGAGTTGATGACTCCCAAATTAAGAAAAAAAATGGGAAAAAAAATTATTCCGACCACCCACCAAGTTTGAATTTTGAATGTAATTATATAGGTGTTGAATGTACTAATTAATTAGGATAATTCATTAAAATTAATCCCATCCATATAATTGCCCTATTAGTTCTATATATTTTTACTATGCACCGTTGGTAATTGTGGAAACTTGCCCTATATCCGTGAGCCTCCTTCATTATATATATATATATATATATATATATATATATATATATATATATATATTCATTGGTAACCCTTGCATTATCACCACAAGTTATTTAGCGCATGCATGCATGTTATAATATATGATGGCTGCTACTATGCATATTTCAATCCTTAATTGCAATTTCGGGAAAATAGTACCTCCAAAAGCTAAACGTGTTACTACTGCCGTTAAGCCTGTCCAATATGTTCGTTGTACCAGCACAAATTCTAACCCACTGTCTATAGTTAGGAGATCAGGAAATTACCAATCTTGCATCTGGGACAACAATTATCTACAGTCTTTAAGAAGCGATTACACTGTACGTAACTTAATTTATTATGTTCTTGGTGCCATTTGTTAGTTGAGTTATTGGTTTATTGCATTTCACTAATGAAAACATTGTTCTATATTTAAAAGCCTGAAAGCTTGACTGGACAAGCTGAAAAGTTGAAGGGAGATGTGGTGAAGATGTTTAATGATGCAATTAAGCCATTAGATCAACTTGAGCTGATCAATCACTTGCAAAGACTTGGATTGGCTTATCTATTTGATGAAGAAATAGAGCGTACATTGAAGAACATATATAATGATCATAGTAATAATAAGTGGAGATTAAAGGAGGACTTGCATTCTACTGCGCTTGAATTTAGACTCCTTAGACAACATGGATATCATATCCCCGAAGGTAATCTCTTTGTTTTTTTGGTTCTTAGTTGTGTATTTGTCGTTTGTCTTTATTCCTATCATTGTCTACTCTAGGGAAAGTATTTTCATGTCTATACTATAATAGATAACTAGATAAAAATTATCTGTGTATATGGATAGATAAAACATTGATGTGTTTAATTTATCTATCGATATATATATATATATATATATATATATATATATATATATATATTGTTTAGGTGAAGTAGATAGTTTTTATCTAGCTACCTACGGTTATTCAATATTACGGCCTCAAGCCATTTTTCTCGCGCTCCGCTAATTAACCATGCATGCAAGACAGTAATTGATAAATCCTATACGTGGATAATTATATATTAATTGTGGTATACATGCATATACTTACTCCATAATAATGCAGCTGTTTTCAAGAGTTTTACTGATAACGGGAGCTTCAAAGAATGTCTTCGCGAAGATGTGAAGGGAATGTTGAGTTTGTATGAAGCTTCCTACTACTCTTTTGAAGGAGAGTGTCTAATGGAGGAGGGATGGTGCTTCACAAATAAAAACTTTAAAGAGCTCCATGGACATATAGCTGATCCGAATCTTGCTATGCATGTGAAACATGCCATGGAGCTTCCATTGCGTTGGAGGATGCCATGGTTAGAAGCAAGGTGGTACATCGATGTGTATGAAAGAAACGATGACATGATCACTGTATTACTACAACTTGCTAAATTGAACTTCAACCTTGTGCAAGGATTCAACCACGAAGAACTCAAAATTTTGTCAGGGTATGTATGTACATACGTAGTAGATACCTTCCTATATATATATATATATATATATATATATATATATATATATATTTGTGGAACCGCTGGAGTTACTAATTCATTCTTTTTTTCTTTTTCTTTTTATCACGTACATGCGTAGAAGATATCTTCTCATTTAAATTAAAGATTTGTACTTTTATTTGTTCCAAAATTAGAAATACATTTATTTAGATTAGATTATAAAGTAACATGAAGTTTCTAAAAGGTCACTATTACAATATTTCTAAATAATATTACGGATATATATGTTTGTCGAACAGCTGGATAGTTACTAATTCATTCTTGCAAATATTGGGTTCTTTTTTCTTTTTTATCACCGGCTTTGGATTGGTTTGTAGGTGGTGGAACAAAACAGGGCTGGTAGAGAAATTGAGCTTTGCTAGGGATAGGTTGGTGCCATCATTCTTATGGGCAATGGGAATTACTTTTGAGCCTCGATTTGAATACTGTAGAGTAATGTTAACTAAAGCGATACAACTGATTACCGTAATAGATGATATTTATGATGTGTATGGTACATTGGATGAAATTGAGCTCTTCACTGATGCCGTTGAGAGGTTTTCTCTTAATTATACTGTTTGATGAATTTGCATTCCCTATGAACTTAATTTTAACATTAGTTAAGGTACATAATTTTTTTCATTTGATCAGGTGGGATATTAATGAAATAAACCAACTTCCAGAGTACATGAAGATATGCTTCCTTGCGCTTTACAACTTTGTGAATGAAATAGTTTACGACATCCTTAAGGAACAGAACATCAATGTTTTACCACATCTCAAAAAAGCAGTACTATATATTCTTCCACCTTTTACTAATTAATTTCATAGCTTTTGGTTGAATAAAAACTTCTTCTTCTTTTTTTTTTTCATTTCTTCATGATCTTCATTTACAAATGTTTTTTTTCTTACTCTTATGTTGTAGTGGCTTGATTTATTCAAAGCTGAAATAGTAGAGGCGCGGTGGTATGCTAGTGGACACAAACCAACATTGGAGGAGTACTTGAGCAATGCCTGGGTATCGATATCAGGCCCCCTTGTAACGCTTCAATCATATATTTTCACCACAAATCCAATCAAAATGGAAGCAATAAAGTTTTTGGAGAGCAAGCCGGATATATTACACTTGTCATCTCTAATTTTTAGGCTAGCTGATGATTATGGAACATCCTCAGTATGAAATATTTTTAATTTTGAAATATTGTTGATATTTTTCGACGAGGTTTGTACGTAACAATTATTTGGATGCATGCATGCAGGATGAGTTAAAGAGAGGAGATGTTCCAAAATCAATCCAGTGCTACATGTCTGATACCGGTGCTAGCGAAGAAGTTGCCCGTGAACACATTAAAGATTTGACGAGGAAAAAATGGAAAGAAGTGAATAAATTAAGCCAAGATTCAGATATTCCTTTGTCTAGATCTTATATTGAGACAATGATAAATCTTAGTAAAACAGCCCAATGCTTTTATAATTGTGGAGATGGGTTTGGTGTTGAAGATGGTGTGACAAAGGATAGATTTTATTCTTTGCTTGTTCAGCCCATCCCTCTGTAAGGAAGCTAGCTGATATAAGTTTTTATATATATTGCAATGGAAAGAATCCGTTGAATGTTTAAATTAATTTCTTTGTAATATATCATAAATAAGTGTATTTTGGAGTATCATCCCAAAAGAAAGGAATTTCTAGTGTAAAAGAGAAGTCAACAATTTATAACTAGGATTAGGATCCGAATTCAATGAATTTATTTGGATCACTGGCAGTCAGCTCTTCTAGTTGAGTTTCTAGAGCTTTCTCCAATAAATCCTAAATTTAGTTAATAAATTCTAAACCCTAGACAACTCTTATTTTAATTAGCGCCCGCTACTATTAATAGCTATTGATATATATTTTTTTCGTCCACTACTAATAGTAACGAACGTCAATTTTTAGTTTCTAATAATGAACATTTCTTTTTTATTTTCAATGGTATAGATGTTGTATGCCCTATAGAGATTCATAACAAATGTATAGGGTAATGATCCATAGAGTGTATTTGGTATGGATCTCTAGGACACTTTTATAGCCAACTTAATAATTATTATATGATCATATACATGTACATGAATCTAGTCATATATATTTCAATACTCTTCTAGATACATTCATGTATTTGGACACTAACTCATGCATGCATGTACTAATATAAATACTAATTAAGATAACTCATGAACTTCTAGAAGACATATATTTAGTAATTTAGAAGACTATTAGTAGCGAATGATATGCGTTTTTTTACCGTCTGCTACTAATAGTAGCGAACATTGTACAAAAACATATATCATCCGCTACTATTAGTAGCGGACGCTAATCAGAATAAGGTTTGACTTTATTAACAAGGATTAGGTTTATTAACAAGGGTTTAAGGTTTACCAACTAGAGTTTAGGATTTATTACCTATAATTTAGGGTTTATTAATTAGGATTTAATTAGGGCTTATTAACCAGAGTTTAGGGTTTATTAACTAGAGCTAAATAAGGTTAATAAATCTTAAACCTAGTTAAAAAAAGGAGAGTTAATAAACCCTAAATCTTGGTTTATAAACCCTACACTCAGCTTAATAAACCTTTTTTTACAATGTCTACTACTATTAGTAGCAGACAGTTAAAAAACGCATATCATCCGTTACTAATAGTCTTCTAAATTACTAAATGTCTTCTAGAAGTTCATGAGTTATCTTAATTAGTATTTATATTAGTACATGCATGGGTGAGTGATTCATGTACATGTATTTGGTCATATAATAATTATTGAAGTGGCTATAACAGTGTCCTAGGAGCCCTATAAATAGTCTTGTATGTGTGAGTCATTTTAAACAGGTGAGTTGAATCAAATATTTTAAGATTTAAAAACTCTTCCACACTTCTCTATTTTTTATCAGTTAAATGACACTTTTGTGCTTTTAAGTTGCCACTCACTTTTATAGTTATCCTAAAGTTCATTTTTTTGCTAATAAAGTCCTTAAAGTAACATCTTTGGTATTTTCGTTTCTTTTACCCGATTCGACCCTCAGCTTGATCCACTTTGACCTAACCCGACCCAGTTTGACCCGACCCCAATTTTACCAATTAAATTTTTTTTAAAATAATAATTCTTTTAAAAATAATTATTTTTAATATTTTAAAATAAATATTATTTTCAAAATAATTTTAAAATTATAATTATTTTAACTATTTTAAAATTAAATATTATTTTTAATATTCTAAAATAAAATATAATTTTTAAAACACTAATTATTTTTTATGTATTAAAATAATAATAATTTTATTATTTTAAAAGAACATATTATTTTTAAAAAGTTCTAACTCTAATTATTATTTTCAAGAAAAATATTAGGAACTTTAATTTTTTTAAATGAGTAAATTTTCATAAAATATAGATTCAAAATAATTAAAGTTTAATTTTTAATTCTTTATTATTTTATTAAAATTACACATCTTTTAAAAAGTAAAAATTTCTGGTTTTTTTTTATGAAAACAAAAAAAATTATTTACTTTATTTGAATCTATATTTTATGAAATATTACTCATTTTTTAAAAAAATCTATTTTTTTGGAAATAAAGTTTTATTTTTTGTATTAATTTTTGAATCTATATTTTATAAAACTTTACTCATTTTTTATAAAAAATCTTGTAAATAATAATTATTTTTAAACCTTTTAAAAAAAAAAAATTGAATCAATTATTTTATTTATCTTTAAATATTTTTTGTATTTTAATTACTATTTTTAGTTTTTGTTTTTTAAAATTCTAATATTAAGAATACATATAATAATGGTAAAGCCATAAATCTTTTTTTTTTCTGAAAATAAATTTTACATAAAAAATAAAAATATATTTTTTTTTGAAAATAAAGTTTTATTTTCCTATTTAATTTTTTTGAATCTATATTTTATAAAACTTTACTCATTTTATGAAAAAATAAAAGTTTCTAATATTTTTTCCTGAAAATAATAATTATTTTTAAAATGTTTAAAATAATAATTATTTTTAATATTCTAAAATAATAATTATTTTGAAAATATTTTTTTTAGTTTTTTAAAAAAAAATTAATTTGTTAAATTGGGATCGGGTTAAATTGGGTTGGATTTGGTCAAAATGAGTCGGGTTGGGGTCAAATCGGGTAAAAAAATAAAAACTTCAAAAAACATCACTTTAAAGGCCTAATTGATTTTAGGGTCCTTAACACTAATATACAACAATTATAAAGTATTTACAAAAATAAAACACAAACAACATAATTACAAAAATAAAACAACACAATATAAAGTTGCTAAAATCAGTCCTACATTCAAGTAACTGAACAGAACACGCTCCTACATTCAAGCAATTGAACAAAACACGGAACTTTGATATCAGAGAAATCCAAATCTTCTGGCGTGATACACCACTAAGATCGGAGAAGACGAAAATTTTTGTCGCGACGCGCTTTGAGATCGGCAACAACTCGAGATCGGGAGAAGAACATATCAACGACGTATCTCTCGGAGAAGATGAAATCTCTTGTCGCGACCTTGACTCGAGATCGGAGAAGAACATAAAACGACGACAACAACTTCAAGATCTCGTAACGAAACTTCACTATCTATACCGATTGTTGATCGTATTGCCTTTGATTGTTGATTCGATACAAATTTGTATACCAAGGTATTTGAGTTTCAATTTATATGCATAGTGTTACCCGTGTTTACTACGTATTAAATCTATTGGTTACCTTTCTCAAATTTTTTGCTCTTTAAATGGTCACAAAGTCGAATAATAATAAATGTTTTGAATGCAAAATGCATTTTAAAATATGTTTTATACTCAGTTACTAAATACATATAAATTAGTTCTTTGTTTATTATTGATTTGATTCTTTGTTTATTATTGATTTGGTTGTTGTATAATGTTTATATGCTTACTTTATAATTTTAAAGATTATTTTTGATGTTTTTATATTAATGATTACTTATTAAATACATTGGTTACCTTCCTTTATATTTGTTGAGTTCTTTATCTAATCTGGATTTGGTTAGTATATAATCTTGACTTGATTCTTGTGTAAAATTGCAATGGTTCTTTACATAATATTAACCCCAGATTCATGTTACAGTTCTTAACATTATGTAGTTTGGTTCTTTGTTCATAATATTCCCATTAATTTCATGGGTTAGGCCTTCAAATGGCATGTAAAAATGTTGTTTATGTTTTGGTTACTAAGATTATGCGGTTTAGTTCTTTATACAATATTGATTTGGTTACTTTATAATGTTTATATAGTTGTTAGACTATGGAGATGATTCGATTGTGCTTTACTTTATTAATGGTTACTTGTTAGCCAAATTGGTTACATTCTTACAAAAGTCGCCTTTAGTTGATAACAAATAAATTATCTTTGGTTGTTTTTATTGTAAAATGCAAAGAAACCCCTATTTTCTTGGGTTGTTTTTGAGTTCTTGATTAATCTTTGATTCGATTCTTGTGTAACATTATATGGTTCTTGAATATTCTTTGAGTTGGTTCTTTGTGTAAAATTATAATGGTTACTCAATAGTCTTGACACAGTTCTTGTGTAAAATTATAATGTTATATTCTTTTGTAATTGTTTCATTTATATTGGATGTTACTTATTGACTACATTGTATTGGTTACATGGACTAATAGTAACCAATACACCAAATTGATGTTTGGACTAATAGTAACCAATACACCTTTAAAATACATATTGATATTTTTTATATTATTTGTTTTTCTTTGTAAAATCTTTGTCAAATATGTTTTATGTTATGGATCTTAAGTAAATATATGTTGAGTTCTTGTCTAAATCTGGATTTGGTTAGTTTATAATCTTTGACTTGTTTATGTGTGTAATATTACCATGGTTACTACATAATATTCTTGTGTTTTATCTTGATTTTTTATATTGATGGTTCTTGATTAACTACATTGGTTACCTTTATACACACATTAGTCTTTAATTTGTAACAAAGTCATTCTTGATTATTTTGGTTGTAAAATGAATGTAAAAATATTTTTATAATCTTGGCTACTAATTACATATATCTTGATTCTTTGTATAATGTGTATTTAGATCTTTGAAAGGTGTTTATTTGGTTACTCTATTATGTTATTGAGTTTTATAATTGTTTATTTTATATTGGTAGTTACTTATTGACTACATTGGTTACCTTCATACAATTTGTTAAATATTGGTTGTTGTATCTTATTTAATTGGTTCTGATATAATGTTTATTTGGTTGCGGTGACAATTTGGCAATTTTACATCAAGTTTGGAGTGTCGGATTTTGGCATTTTGAGTCTAATTTCATTGAAAAAGGGTCGATCATCAAAAGTCACCGACTTTCTTTGGTGAAGCTACATCAGTTTTTGGTTCAATTCCATCATTTAGGCCTTCAAATTTGCATGTAAAAATTTGGTTTATTTTACGTTACTAATATTATGTAATTTGGTTCTTGTCTAATATTGATTTGGTTACTTTATAATATTTATTTAGTTGTTAAACAATGGAGTATGATAATAACCAATAAACAAATCTAATTGTTTACGAGGAATATATAATTGTTTCTTGTTAGTAACCATTAACCACATGGTTGGTAACATTTTTGATGGTGTCTGATAACCAAAATTGATGTTGATTAATATTTTTATTTTGATTCCATCATGAGTTATCAATATAAAGTAAACATATAAGCTTTATAGCTTTATTATAACTTATAATCTTGATACAAGCTTATAATTATCTGTTTCTTAACAAGCTAGTAACTATCTGATGATAATTATCAATTTACTAACAAGCTTGTAGATAAATAGGACACTCACACATGTACATTTAACAATTAATGTTTGTCTGATCAAGAGCTTGTAACTATCTAGTTACTAATAATAAAGAACCATAATGTAACATAATAAAAGTAACCATATAATTATATGATAGTAACGAACATGTTTTAATGGTAGCCAAAAGCGAAACATCATGTAATGAAACTTCGGTTTAAGCAATCCATGTATACTATAACCATAATGTAACATAATAAAAAGCGGTAACCATATAATTATATGATAGTAACCATAACGAGTTTTAATGGTAACCAAAAGCGAAACATCATGTAATGAAACCCGATTTAAGCAATCCATGTATACTAAACAATTACATATTAACGAATAAAAAAAATAAAAGTATCTGAAATCCCACATTGAGGACACAATAATAATAGTCAAACCATAAGGTAACAGTAACCAAAACATAATAAAGAAGTAACCAAATAGTTATATGAAAGTAACCAGAATATGTAAGATGTGTTTGTGGAAATGGAAGTAGAAATAGAATAGCATAAACCTTGTAGAATATATTTGAAGGAATTTACAAAAATAATACATCAATGTATACTAAGCAAATACATGGTTTATTATGACTTGGGTTTATTATTTACAAAAATAATACATCCACAAACTAATGATGCCTTAAACTTCTTCAACTGTCTTGGGTTCAATTTCTTGGTAATAATGTCGGGAACTTCCATGTCACACCAATATATAACTTTTTCAATGAATTTTCTATTGCATTCCCCATAGTAAAGATTCCATAACTGCAAATAAAAAAAATCAAATTTACACAGTCATTAGTAACCAGATATAAACAATATTTATATCATAAACAGTTTACCAAACAAATACATTGTAACCAAAACAACATATAACAGTAACCAAAATCTCAATTGAGAGAAAAAGAATGGTATCCAAATCCTAAGCTAACGATGTAACAAAAATATACTAATGAAGTAACCAAGCAGTTATATGTTAGTAACCAAAACATATATTAATGGTAACGATACATAAACAATATATAGACCAAACAAAGTTTAGTCAACCCATATATTAAGCAAATATATTGTAACGAACAACAAAAAGCGATAAGCAAAATTCCAACTCGAGAAAACAAAATGGAATCCAAATCGAAAACTAACGATAATCAAAAACATACTAAATAAGTAACCAAATATTTATATGATAGTAACCAAAACAAGTTTTAATGGTAACCAATACATAAACAACATGTACACCAAAATCGGTTTAATCGACCATGTATACTAAGCAAATAAATGGAAACCATAACAACATAAAAAAGCAACCAAAATACCAAATCAAGGTAACAAACATGGTATCCAGAATCTCAAGCTAACGATAACAAAACATAATGCGAGAAGTAACCAACAAAGGTTATATGATAGTATCTATTTTTTATTGTCAGCGTAAGCTACTGACGTAAGCATTACATCAAGCCCCATAAATTAGTCTAGTATACTAAACAACATATAGTCCAAACTCGGTTTAGTCGATCAATGTATACTAAGCAAATACATTATAACCAAAATAACATATAAAAGTAACCAAACCATGTTTTAATGGTAACCAACACATAAACAACATGTAGACCAAATCCAGTTTAGTCAACCAATGTATACTAAGCAAATACATTGTAACCAAATCAACATATAAAAGTAACCAAAATCCCAATTGAGAGAAAATGAATGGTATCCAAATCATAAGGTAACAGTAACAAAAAATATACTAATGAAAAAACCAAAAAGTTATATGTTAGTAACCAAAATATATATTAATGGTAACCAATACAACCAATACATAAACAACATGTACAAACAGTTATATGTTAGTAACCAAAATATATATTAATGGTAACCAATACATAAACAACATGTACACCAAAACCAGTTTAGTCAACCATGTATACTAAGCAAATACATGGTAACCATAACAACATAAAAAAAAGTAACCAAAATACCAAATCAAGGTAACAAAATGATATCCAGAATCACAAATTAACAATAAACTAAAACATAATGCGAAGTAACTAAAACAGGTTATATGATAGTAACACTAACAAAATTTAAATTAACACACCTTTAAAAATTATATGATAATAGAACAACATGTATGCTTTACGATCCAAAACCTTCTTTTCACTAAAATGAACAACCTTTGTGAATCAACAAGTCTGCAACAAAAGTAAATTAAAAATAATTAACTAATTAATTTACATACCAAAAAAGAAGACTAATCAAGAGAAAAAAATAAAATATTAGTAGAAATATCGATTACAAAAGAAAAAAAATAAAAATAAATAAAAATATCAGCCCTAATTAATAGAAAAAAAGAAGACTAATTAATTAATGATGAATATGAAGAAAAAGAAGAAATACCAGTAGAAATACCAATACAAAAAGAAGAAGAAATATCAGTAGATGAAAAAATATTAGATGAAAAAATATCAGTAGATGAAGAAATACCAGTAGATGAAGAAGAGGGAATGACGAGTTGAAATGGAGATTGGTGTTGAATGACGGAGAAGAAGAGAGAGACGACGACGACGATGAGTGGATTTGAGATGAGAGAGATAAGGCGGTAAGGGAGAGAGAGAAGTAGTAAGGGAGAAGAGAAAGAAATATTAATGGAGAATAGCGAGACTAAAGGAAGATGGAAACTAATTTGTCATATCAGCCAAATAATATTAACCCCTTAAATTAAGGACTCCTAATATAATTAGTATTGTAAATATATATGATAAATTGTCATATTTTTATAATTATTTTATAACTGTATGATTTTTGTAATTACTTTTATAAATGTACCAGTATATGTAATTTATCCTTGATTTTATAAGTGGATGGCCCAGAAATGCTTCCACCCCTATATACTTAATTCATTCATATGGCCCAGAAATGCTTCCACCCCTACATGATGGCAGCAAGCAATTAAAATCACAATAGCACACCATCATAGCACTTAATTATGAGACAACATTTCCACCAAATTTTACTCTTCAATTTAAAGTAGGATGACTAAGCACAAATTTAATTTTTTATGCTTTCAATAATTTAGCCATCTAAACTATTTACCATTCAGAAATTAAAAAGTGGGTACATCTCAAGGAAGAAAAATTGTATCCAAAATTTTAAATTTTGCATACCGTTGCTATTTATGGAAACTTGCGATAAATAATACTAATTCTGTTTAAATTTACTGGGTGAAAGTTTCGAAGGACGAGCTGATAAGTTGAAGAAAGATGTGATGAATAATTTTGTGGTGCTCAGTGGGAGAATAAATTCTTGTGGACATAAGTGGGGTCGAGCGGGATCCGGTACAAAATGTATCGGACGGTACAATATAATTTTTTTTAAAAAAATTTTAATTACAATTATCAGAATAATAAATAAAAAATAATAAAACAAGTTTGAACAAAAAATTATAAAAAAAAATATATTTTTTATTGAAAAAACACTGTAAAATGTTTACCGTATTTTTTCAATAAAAAATATACTTTTTTTTTATAATTTTTTGTTCAAACTTGCTCTATTATTTTTATTTTATTATTCTGATAATTGTGGTTAAAAAAAATAAAAAAAAATAAAAAATAACATTGTATCGGACGTTGTCCGGTACAGCACCTCCCCCCAATTACATCAAGTGAAGTCCATAGATGATAGATCTGATCTTTCCTCACGCTCTCAAGTAGGGCTTAGCAAAAAACGGGTATAACCGAAAAATCGAACACAACCGAAATTTCTTAATAATTCGAGTAATTTTTTTAATTCGGGTATATCCGAATTTTTTTTCGCCATTCTGATTATTAGTTGATTTGGTTTTGGGTAATTGATTGCCGAATAACCAAATAAGATATTGAAAAAATTAAGCCTGGCCCTTATCTATGTTAACCGAGTCGAATTAAGTCTTATCTGTGTGATAAGGCTTATCTATGTTAAGCCTTATCTCATCTTTATGTCTTCTCTGTTTTCTCTCTTATCTCAAATTCTTACCCTCTCTTTTATATCTTCTCCGAGTTCTTTCTCTTGTCTCATTTCGGATCTCGATCTCCATCACTCTCGATTCCGATCTCTCATCTCTCAACCGACTCGATCTCGCCTCTATTTCTTCTCATTTTAAATTACAAAATTGTAATAAGACCCAAATTGTAACAAATTTCGATCTGTACTTTTGCAAATCACTCTCTCTAGCACTGTAACAGTAAAGAAGAAAGGAAGTGGAAGCGTGTCCCATTTTTTTGTTCTCAACCCATTTCACTTCCTCTCTCTCTCACTACGCATTCGATTATATCTTTTGTATTATCAAGGATTTCTACAATTAAAATCTCTCTGTGTGATATATATATATAGATAGATACATATGAACATTGAATTATGTTGAGAATTAGATGCATTGGTGTGGTTGTAGTAGTTCTACTTCTCCAGAGTAGTTGTTTGGCAGCTGATAATGGTACTGCTATTATTAATAGATCAAGTTTTCCACATGGTTTTGTTTTTGGAACTGCCTCCCCTGCGTCTTCTCTCTTACAAAAGCCTCCTCTGCTTGGGTCTTCTCTTGGGTTTTATTTTTAATAGTAGTGTTCGGTTATTATTCGAAATACCAAATTTATAATTCGGTAATTCGGTATTTGGTTATTCGGTTATTACTAAAATTCGGTTATTAGTTCGGATGTTGAAAATAGGAATATTTCGATATTTGGTTATAACCGAATAACCTATTCGGTTTGATTATAACCGAATGATCAGTCCTACTCTCAAGTCAAATCTTAACCACATCCCAAGGCTCAAGGCCCCAATCCATTCCATGGACTTGATAAATTATTTTGTGGTGCTCAGTGGGAGAATAAATTATTTGTTGTGATCGATATATATACATATGGCTGTTAGTATACATATTTCAATTCTTAATTGTAATTTTGAAAAAGTTATCTCTGGCAAAACTAAACATGGTACTACTGACCTGTTGGGCCATGATATTTTATGTAATGGGCCGAACTGATTGGGTTGGCTCATTGAAATACATTTATTGGGTTTGACAACCTTGGGCCGGGTCATTGGGCTTGATCATTAGGAGGTAATGATTTGAAGTGGGCTTTGACCGGTAATAATAATAAAGATAGCTGTTGATCGATATCCTATATTGCATTAATGAGGATGGGACAGAGTCGGCCGGCGGTGGACAAAGGTGATGGGATTAGCAGGTAGACTACCTGCAGTGTAATAGTGTCAAGCAGGTCGGTTACACACGAAATCGGAAAACTAGTATATGAAGACCGATTACAAGACAAAGGAAGGTAACTGATAATTCTCTATCTCTCTCAATACACTAGATATTATTTTCCTCCATTGTTAACCTTGTAATCGATTGTACTGACTCTCACGGAGTTATCCCCTCACCTGTCGCCGCTGAAGCTTTTGGTGTTGTCGTGTTTACTGTCCAGGATTGGACGTGTCTTACGTGATTGGGACGCATGGAAAGATATTGGCGTTAACATTGGCGCTAGAAGGAAGGCCTTTTCTAGTGTTCTTGAGTTTTCAATCATAATTTTTCAGTTGTTCTACGTCGAAAGTTATGGTGAGGAGTAGAACGGTTACCCCTAAAGGACAACCGATGGCTGTGAGTTCGTCCATACAGCAAGTGTCTGTTAAGGCTCGTTTAGGTCCTTCAAAGAGTGATCATGATGGTACGTCTTCCAAGCATGTTTCAGAAGGTTCGCGTTTCTAGAGCACATGGTGATGCTAAGAGAATACTGGTTTTTGCTGCTGAGAAAGAGCATGACCATGGTCGGAAATGGGTAGAAGGTACACTGCCTAGAACCCGACACCGAAGTGGTCAGGATGATAAAGCTTCCAAACTGGCTAGGATGGGAGAAGAGGCAGATAGAGCTTTGGAGGTTCTTCTGAAGCAGAGGGAAGAAATAGCTGAGCAGATGCTTCGTATGGCCGAGCTGAAGGATGAGGCGTCCAGTTATGTTCAGTCCGTAAAACATAGCAAATCTAGAGATGGGCAACCAAGAGAAGGGAAGGAGCCTGTACACTCTGGTCATGTATCTCGAGGCCGACCTCAGGATCGAAGGAGGTTAAGAAGCCGTACTCCTGAGGTAGCAAACGAAGAAGTAGGTCCAGTGAGTATATACCCGAGAATGCAATAAAGGTACATCATCTTGAGTATTCTCACCGTAGTGACAGAGCCCCACACCGAAGTAGATCCAGAAGTCATACTTCTGAGAATCCATTAAGGGTACACCACCCTATAGATACTCGTCAATAAAGAAGTCTTTCTAGAGTAGTGGGTTCGGATGGTAGAGGCCAGTCTACTCACAAGAAGAATATTTCTCCGGAGAAAGAAATCTCATCGCAGCCAGAAGGAGTGGACTTCCTGGTCAGAGAGTTAAAAGAGCTTCGGAAGAAGCTGGCTGAAGTTCAGCAAGTAAAAGATACTTCGAGAAAAAAGGCGTCTCCTTTTTCCTCGGACATTCTTAAGGAAAAGGCTGATCCTACCAAGAAGCTGCCTCACATGTAAAGTTATGATGGATCTGGAGATCCTTATGACCATAGCCAGGCATTTGATAGACTAATGGACTATTACGACTTTACCGATGCTGCCAAGTGTCAGACGTTTATGACGAAACTCAGGAAAGATGCAAGACAGTGGATAGGTACTTTGCCTTTGAATTCAGTCTCGTCATGGACAGAGTAATGCAACAAATTTCATGCTCGTTTTGGGAGCAACAGAAGGAGGGGAAAGCTTACCGGTTCATTGGCTCAAGTTCAACAGTATTCGAATGAGTCCCTAGGCCAATATGTGAAACGATTCAGGGAAGCAGTTGGTAAGGTGACCGACCTCAATGATCTTCAAGCTGTTGGATTGTTTCAGAACGGTCTAGATCTGGTGAAATCAGAGAAGCTGGTGAAGAAGCTAATGTTTCACCACCCGAAAAGTTTGGCCGAAGCTTTTGATAAGGCTGAGGGCTATATTGTGGTAGAGGAAGCTATGAATAGCTTAAAATGTCCTTCTTCGGACAAGTTGAAGGAGGCAGACAGAGATAAAGCTAAAGGCGATCAGAGGAAGAGTGGGGAGAATAATGATCGGCCAGAAGGTAGCTCGAAGAAGTACAATAACAATTAGCGTCAAGGAGGAAATCGTCCACCTGCTCCCATCCAGAAGGTGAATAAGGTACACACCAAACTGATTACGGATAGGGATGTTATATTGGATCAGATCAGGAACCAACCTTACTTCGAACCACCTCGTGACAATATTAAACCTGGGCCGGGCAATACTCACAAATATTGTGGTTATCATCAAGCATCGGGTCACGACAAGAATGAATGTTGTAGTTTGAAGGAATTCTTGGAGAAAAAGGTTTAAAGTGGCGTGTTGGTCCAATATGTGGTAGGAAGAGGGCACCAGCAAGAACATCCGAGCGATGATCGGTCTCTTCAGGTAGCTCAATCGGTTCAACCTGTACAACCTGCTCCAAATTCGCCACCAAGGCACATTGTTGATGTTATTACCGGGGGGACGGTAGGGCATACGATAGGAAAGAAGAGACGAAGATATTTAGATTCAGTTATGTCAGTGGCGGGTACACTCCCGAAGACTGACAGACCATATCCAGGGACAGTCATATCCTTTATCGATGAAGATTACCCTTCAGAGTCCATCGAACCCTATGAAGGAGCGTTGGTGATTACTGCACAAGTAGGTTCAATGGACATGAAACGAATGATGATTGATAATGGGTCTTCTGTCGATATTCTATACGCCCATGCTTATCAGAGGATGCATTTGGATGGACGAAAGATGGAGGTCGGACAGGAAGCTCCTTTATATATCTTTAGCAATGATCTAGTCAAAGTTGCAGGGACTATCGAGCTACCAGTCATCTTCGGTACGGCTCCTCAACAGGTAGAAATAATGTGTAAATTTTATATGGTGCATGTAGATTCGGCTTTCAACGCCATACTGTGTAGACCTACTTTGACTACTCTGCAAGCTGTGACGTCAATTCCTCATTTCAAAATTAAGTTCCCGACGGCGCATGGGGTTGGTGAGGTGGCAGGGGATTTGGATCTGGCTCGACGTTGCTATCGAAATGCTATGATTGCTTCGGGAGTAAGGGTTAGCAAGCAGAAGCAAACTATGGTAATAGAAATTGAGCCCTTTACTGAAAGTAGTTCAGAGCCGATGGTCATGCCAGCTGGAGAGACATAAGAGTTCGAGCTGATTCCTGGCAAGAAGGACAAGACAGTGAAGATAGGCTCGGGTCTGTCGGAGCCTCTTCGGACGAACCTTATAGAACTTCTACGATGTTATGCAGATATCTTCGCATGGGAACCTAATGATATGTCTGGGGTGAACCGAAAGATTGTAGAACATAGGCTGGAAGTAGACCCTTCAAAGAAACTGGTTTGGTAGAAAAGATGAATTTTTGCACCAGAGCGACAAAGGATCATTGATGAAGAAATTGCAAAGTTGTTGGCTGCAGATTTCATCTTCGAAATAGATTATCCGGAGTGGATGGCGAATGTGGTGCTAGTCTAGAAGCAGAATGGGAAATGGCTAGTTTGTATTGATTACACGGACTTAAATAAAGCTTGCCCGAAGGACTTCTATCCCTTACCTCATATTGATCAGCTCATCGACGCGACTTCGAGGAATGCACTACTAAGCTTTATGGATGCTTTTTCAGGTTATCACCAAATCTCCATGCGTAAAGAGGATATACCGAAGACGGCTTTCATTATTCATCGTTCGGTATATGCCTATAAGAAGATGACGTTTGGCTTGATAAACACTGGAGCCACTTATCAGAGGATGATGAACTTCGTATTCCGGAAGCAGCTGGGGCGGAACATGGAAGTATATGTTGATAGTGAAGAGCATGATAGTACAGAAGCACTTGGACGATTTAGAGGAATGTTTTCAGATAGTTCGTCATCATAATTTGAGGTTAAATCTGACCAAGTGCACATTCGGTCTCGGTTCAGGTAAATTCTTGGGTTATCTAATCAGTCGGAGAGGTATCAAAGCCAATCCAGAAAAGATCCAGGCTATTCTGAATATAAAGACTCCTCAATCATTCAATGATATTCAACGACTGACAGGGAGAATTGCAGCTTTGAGGAGATTCATGTCTAAATCGGCAGAAAGGTATTTGTCGTTCTTTGATACATTGAAAGGGCCGAAGAATGCAAAGACGTTTCAGTGGACTTTGGAATGTGAAGATGCCGATCAGGGAATACAGACGTATTTGTCTTCGGCGCCTTTGTTGGTGAAGTCAGCTCCTGCTGAGCCACTATATTTGTATCTAGCAGCTAGTTCATTAGCAGTAGGAGCAGTTTTGGTGCAAGAAGTTGGGGGTAAGCAACATCTGGTTTACTATATAAGCCATGTCCTTAGGGATGCTGAAACCAGGTATCCGAATATTGAGAAAATTGCCTTTGCTTTGATGATAGCTAGTCGAAAGCTTAGGCAATATTTTCAAGGTCGGCTCTTAGTGGTTTTCACAGATCAGCCTCTGAAGAAGGTTATGGGAAAACCTGAAGTTTTGGGATGACTTGCTGCTTGGACAATGGAGTTGTCTCAATTTTTTATAGAATATCATCACCGAACTGCTATAAAGGGTCAAGCTTTGGCCGATTTTATGGTAGAGTGTTCATTTTCGGAAGCTGATGACGGTTTGGCAGAAGCTGAAGGGTCTGACTGAGCAGTTGCAGTACTTCAACCCAATTAGAGTTCATGGACGCTGTATGCAGATGGATCTTCTACTTCGGACATCAGTGGAGAAGGAATTATTTTGAAAAGTCCGAAGGGATTCAAGGTGCAGCGAGCCATCAGGTTTGGGTTCAGAGCAACAAACAATGAAGCAGCGTACGAAGCGGTGCTAGCAGGAGTTCGACTAGTGAAGAGTCTTGAAGTTCAGAAGTTAATTATCTACAGTGACTCTCACCTAGTCGTCAAGCAAATTTTGGGGGAGTACGAAGCACGAGGACCAAAAATGATCAAGTACCTAGCAGAGTTAAAGGATCGACTTCAGTATTTCCTGTCTTATGAATTTTAAAGTGTTGAGCATAATGATAATTCCATTGCCGATGCTTTATCAAAGCTAGCTACTACAAATGCTAGTAATTTTGATGGATTAGTGTATTTGGAGATTCTGCAGCAGCCTAGTATCCAACATGAATCAATGATGTGTGTTGAGCGTTCTAACTGCTGGCTGACTCCATATCTGGAGTATCTGGAAGATGACGTCCTTTCTTCGGATCAGATGCTGGCCAAGATAGTTAAGTACAAGAGTGCTAATTTTATTCTTATTGATGGGGATCTTTATCGAAGAGCTTTTTCATCTCCATTATTGAAGTGTTTAGTTCCATCTGAAGCTGAATATGCCATTCGAGAGATTCACAAAGGTATTTGTGGCGACCATATGGCTGCTAAGTTGTTAGCCTACAAAGTACTTCGGCAGGGATACTACTAGCCTACCATTTTTAAGGAGGCTATCGAGTATGTGAAGAAATGTCCAAAGTGTTAATTGAATAGTCCTATCCCACATCAGCCACCAGAAGAGTTATATTCGATTCTATCTCCTATACCCTTTGCTTTCTGGGGGGGGGGGGTAGATATACTGGGTCCATTGTCGAAAGCTAAAGATTAGGTCAGTTTTGTTATAGTTGTCATTGATTATATGACCAAATGGGTTGAAGCGAAGCCACTTAGATTGATAACAGAACAGGAGTGTTTGAAGTTTCTATAGGAATCTGTAGTGTTTCTTTTCGGCATTCCGAAGGTGGTGATATCGGACAACGGACGCCAGTTCGTGGGATCAAAGTTTGAAGCATTTTTGAAAGAATTGGGGGTTCAGCACAGAAAGACTTCGGTAGCTCATCCACAGTCTAACGGATAGGTCGAAGTGACTAACAGAACGCTTCTGAATGGAATCAAACGAAGATTGGATGAGGCTAAGGGAAGATGGCCAAAGGAGCTACTCAGCATTTTATGGGCTTATCGGACTACAGCGAGGACTACCACGGGGGATTCACCTTTCAGGTTGGCTTATGGTACTGATGCCTTACTCCCTGTTGAGATTGGATCTACCAGTCTTCGGGTTAGTCAGTTTAAAGAGATATACAATGATGAAAGGCTGAAGATCAATATGGACTTACTAGAAGAAGTCAGAGAGGTAGCTTTGATAAAGCTGGTAGCCTATCAACGAAGAGTAGTTAAGCACTACAATAAAGGGGTAAAGCTTCAAAGATTTGAAGCAGGAGATTTCATCCTCAGAGAAGTCGAAGCGTCTATGCCTCAGAATTTGGGAAAGTTAATGCCGAACTGGGAAGGTCCTTATGAAGTCATCGAAGTACTAAAGTCAGGGACTTATCGGTTAAGGGCATTAGATGCGTCTGAAATCAAGAATACTTGGCATGCTGGTAGGCTTCGAAAATATTTTTAGTAAATACAGTGTCAGTATACCGGAGTCTATAAATATTTGAATCATCATCAATAAAAGATTCTTTTTTCCAATTGATCTTCTCTTCATTGGTACAAATGTCATTGATGAATGGAGGTTCGGGTGGACTCGCTGACCATTCGATGGTAGCCTATCTGGTAGGTGGACCTTATGAATTTTTTAGGCCCCGAGTGGTAAACAAATTTCATGGATGAATGGAGGTTCGGGTGGACTCGCTGACCATTCGATGGTAGCCTATCTGGTAGGTGGACCTTATGAATTTGTTAGGCCCCGAGTGGTAAACAAATTTCATGGATGAATGGAGGTTCGGGTGAACTCGCTGACCATTCGATGGTAGCCTATCTGGTAGGTGGACCTTATGAATTTGTTAGGCCCTGAGTGGTAAAAAAATTTCATGGATGAATGGAGGTTTGGGTGGACTCGCTGACCATTCGATGGTAGCCTATCTGGTAGGTGGACCTTATGAATTTGTTAGGCCCCGAGTGGTAAACAAATTTCATGGATGAATGGAGGTTTGGGTGGATTCGCTGACCATTCGATGGTAGCCTATCTGGTAGGTGGACCTTATGCATGAATTTGTTAGGCCCCGAGTGGTAAACAAATTCCAAATGGTGCAAGGAGGCTCGGCTGGATTAATCTTTTACAAGATCTGTCTCACACTTCGGCAACGATAAGTATTGCATTACTTTCTTACCTTATTTTTTTTAAGTGTTTAGTTCAGATTGTGTTATTATTGATCTTAAATGTTATATGATTTACTTGATTAACAGTTTAAGTTAAGTTTAAAAGAAGTTTGTACATTTTTCAAGTTGATTGATACTGAATTATTGACAAAAAGTAAATTACACAGAAGTCATAAGGTATGAAATTGATATTTCATTAATATTTAACTGGTTACATAAAAAGATAGAAACTTTTTACAGAAGTTTATAATAACTCCTAAAGTAAGAGAAGTCATCATTGAGCATCGTCTTCGCCATCCGATGAGTCGAGGAGAGATGGGTCTACCTTAGCTTCGACAAGTTTTGCCTTGCCTTTGCTTCGGCATTCTTCGTACCCTTCAGAAAACATCCGAATAATCTCCTCATTCAGTTATGCTGATTTTCGGTAGTTTATTTGGATATCTTTGCGGAGCTCTTCGGTCAGAGGAGGACCCAAGTCTCTAAGGGCCCGAAGTTCCTGAACCTCGTCGTCAATCTTCTGGCGCTCCTTCAGATGACGAAGCTCTCTGGTCTCAAACTCATTCACTTGGAGAGCTAGGCTTTTATTGGTCTTCGCCAAGGTTTCACTTTTCTAAACGAGGACTTCGTTCCTTCGAACCAGATCCATGTTCATATCGGTGATCACTCGGTGATCTGCCTTCATCTTCTCTAGTTGTACTTTAGTCTGGGCAAGATCTTTCCGAAGACATTCATTATTAAACTGGGTTATGTTGTGATCACCTCTTTCCTTCGCCAGTGCAGATTTCAATATGGCGTTTTCTCTTCGGGTGGCGTCCTCGTCGGCCTTCAAATTTTCTTTATACTTAGGGCGAGACGCTCAAGACAAAGATTTGCATTTGCATATATGTTCAAAGATTAATCCATCAATTTCAGATAAATAAAGAAGAAAGTAAGTAATGAAGTTAGAACGTAACTTACTTTTGCTTGGTACTTCATACCCTCTTCGATCAAATCCATGATGGAACTATTCCAAAATCGATGATCGTCGGTATCACGGACGAAGGAATCATAGAGCTGGAAGGGAAAATGCTCGTTCAATTCTGGATAGAGAGTAGGGGAAGCCACTGTTTCAGGCCTGGCTTCAGAAGAGGATGGCCTTAATGGAGAAGTTGGGGGTTGTTCAGGAGGTGGTGGTGGTTGGGTATAAGCAGTTCGAGGCGGAGATGGCTGGACTGGTATAGCTTCAACTATTATTTTTGGTTGATTACTTGAAGAGTGTTTTCTTTTACGAGTCAGGGAGGGAGTAGGCTCTGCTTGCTCTTCTAGTTCCTCTTCAGAAACGACAATCTCCACAGGTATGACTAGGGGGAGATCGGCTTCGGCAGAAGGCACTCTAAGTTCTTCGGTCGTAAGCGGGGTTACTTTAGTCCTCCTCTTTTTGGTACGGATGACTCGACTCCGTTCATCCAGAGGAAGGTCAAGCAAGCTCTAACTAAAAGTTGGAGGAGTGGGTTAGGCTTTTCGAACTACTCTTTTCTTTCGGCGAGGAGGAACAGGTTCAGTTGTGGAAGGAGCTTCGGTAGATTAAGGGTCAATTATTTGAGTTTCAGCCGTTGGAGGCTCATCGGCAGGAGGTTCAACAGTTGAAGGTTCGCTAGGAGATTCTGAATCTTTCTTAGACAAAAACTTTTTAAGATCTTTTATGTCTGAAGAGGTTGGTTTGATCAGAGACACTGCAAGGAGTATATAACAACAATCCAGAACTAATATTATCACAAAGTTTCAGAAATTATACAAAGGAACAGTTCAGGACTTACACTTATGTTCATATAACCATGATTGCTTGGTTAACAATCCAAAGTTCCATTCCTTCTTTGGGAAGCTGTCAAAGAGCTCTATCATCTCGTTCACACGCTCTTCGGCAATATCACCAAAGTCAGCAGAGACTTTCTCCAAAGTAGTCCATTCCGGCAGAGCAGGAACTCCGGGTCCTTTCACGAAAAACCACTCCTTATGTCATCCTTTGTTGCTAGAAGGAGTAGATACCAGGGATCGTCTTTCAAACTTTTCGCCTGCCTTCAGTGATTGTTTGCTCAGAGCTTTAAATCCCTTTTCTCGGGATTGGCTGATTTTATAGATGGAGAAAAAGAAGTCGAGGGTAGGGGTAACACCTACCTCGTGACAGAAAGCGATGAAGGCTAGGATATGGATGTAGGAGTTCGACACCAATTGGGCAAATCCTACACCAACAAACCCTAGAAGGGTGACCAGAAAGGTATGGAGAGGGAAACGAACCCCCTTCTCCAGCAGTATAAGGAGCATGGTTATCCACCCATCTGGGCACTGGTACATTCTTTCGGAAGAGGAAGGCCTCCTCAGTTGGTGCATATCTGGAATCTGATATCTTTCTCTAGCATTACGGATATCGATCTCAGACAATGAAGAAGGAGTATTGGCATGTGGGAATTACTCCTTATTCTTGAAGAAATCAAAAGGTTTCGGTGAGGGTTTTGGAGGTGGATTTTTGCTAGGGGTAGCAGATGATTTGGGGTTGGAGCCCGAAGCCCCTTTGGTAGGGCTTGGTGTGACGCCCCCAAAAATTAGGTATACGTCACCCATCTTGGGTCGCCACTTACATGGTACATAAATTCAAATACAACTTACTAATATAACTGTCGTGTACAATACGACATAAACTGTGAGTTTGAATACAAATATTGTCTACTAGATATTATACAAACTCAAAAGGAGTCCTCATTACAACTATTATCACACTATTTCACGTAATAGTGAGGACTACTAATGCTATCCTCTCGGACCATTACTTCGCTCCTCGACTCGTCCCAAATATGTTCTCATTTCCTCAAGAGAACAAAGGAAAAAAAGGGTGAGCTCAACTAGCCTAGTAAGAAATATTATGACTAAGATAATGCGTAATAAATTATCATTAGCCTTCAACAAATGTTAAACCGATAAAATACAATAGACAACCGCTTTAACTTCAATGAATGTGCAATCCATTAAAAGAGTCAAGTAGAAAATAAAGTCTACTATCTTTTAGGTTTTAAAAGGTTTTCATCAATTTTTATCACTAAGACTCGGTTTAATGAATAAACCACAATATCTAATCATCCTCGTATCAGGTCAAGGATTTCATCAAATTATCAATGGTCATGACTATACCAAATCACCCCTGGTCATAATCATACCAAAAACTATCCATCACTGCATTACAGGCCACTAAGGACTTTTATCACATCATTTATAACAAGCCATGATTATTCAAATGATCCTCGGTCATAATCATACTAAGTTCATCTATGCACGTAAGCCAAAGATAACATAATATATCATGAGGATGACGACAATAACATAATAATTCAATAAAACAAGTTCAAGAATTATTTTATCCAGAATTAAGTAACGTCCAAATTGTCAACAAGATACTTGCTTTTGTAGAGTAAAATTCAAGAATGATCGTAAGAATATTTCCATGAAAAGATATCGGATGAAACGCAAATATCAAGGATATTCTACTAATTTCATGGAGTATAGAAGTCAAAGTTTTAACCAACTGGGTATAATAAAGAATGGAATAACAAAAGAAATCACCATGCATGCGATTGATTGCATAAAAAGTTATTCCAATGTATAATAATAACGGAACCCGTCGTCGTGAAATTCACAATCGAGCAGGATGATCCAACAGTAATAATAAATGCTAAATAATAAACAATGGAACCCGTGTCCTGTAAAACACACGCATGTGATATTCCAATGTAATAATAAATGCGGAATAATAAATAATGGAACCAGTCCGGTGTGTAAACACACAAGCGTGATATTCCAAATGTAATAATAAAGAATGGAATAATGTAAGAAGATCACCAAGTATAGGGGATTCCAGATATAAAGGTTATTCCGACGTAATAAATAAGAATGGAATAATATAAGGATTTCTCCAAGTATAGGGTATGCCGCGTATACAGGTTATGTATAGGGTATGCCACTTTTACAAAAGTTATTCCAATGTAATAATAATGAATGGAATAATGTAAGTTCTCTTCATGAATAAGAAAGAATAACACCCCTTACGTACAACAAATAATATCCCTTACCGTAAAAGACAATTGGATATCAAAGTAGTGAAGTACCGTAATACTCTTCTTCTTTCTCTCTATAGATTTTCTCTATATAAGCTTCTCTCTATAATTTCTCTCTCTGAGTTTCAAAGGAATTTGTAAGAAAATAATGAAGGAATGAGCTTTCTATTTATAGGAAAATAGAATGCATAGTAATTAATCCATGAACGGTCCAGATTGATTTACTTTAATCTGACGGTCCATATTTAAAGCAAAATCTTTTAAATAAAATATCATATATTCTATTTATATAAAAATATTTTACTATGCAAATACTATGCAACACTATGCAAAAAACACTATGCAAAACATTATGCAACACTACGCATAATAAAATATAATATATTCTATTTATGTAATAACTTTAATAAAGTATTCATTTTATATAAAAGATGTTTCGCTTTTATTACGTTAATAATACTAAATAAAACAAAACGCCATTATCGCTATAATAATTCATATTATTAATCGACAATAATGGAATCAAACCGGTGACTTCTCACATAAGCATCAATAATCAATACCGCAGCTACTACGCAACCACACGTATTATCGTATTTTTACTACCGAGTAGTAGTTCAACAAGATCAACCAGAAAACTTCCGCCTGTTATTTTCATAAAATATTTTGTTCGGGTGAATAATAAGAACTCATGAATAGTAATTCGTGAATAAGAACTCGTGAATAGTACTCACACAAAAAGTATCCCAAATACTCGAGTGAACAATACTAGAGTGAATAGTAATTTTGGTGAATAAGAACTCCGTGAATAAGAACTCGTGAATAGTAACTCAGACACAAAAAGTGTCCCAAATACTAGAGTGAACAATACCGAGTGAATAGTAATTTTAAGAATAGTAACCCGTGAATAGTAACTCGTGAATAGTAACCGGGTATTTTATGACAACTTGTCTACTTTGAAAAATTTTCAAATATGACCCTTAACTTTAAACTTTTATCAATTTAACTATTCACCAAAATAGAAAAATTGAACACTTTTATTTCATAAAATTTGGGGTCTCACACTTGGGCTAGGAGGAATGGAGGTGATGGGAGTTACCTCGAGAGGACTTTCTTGACCAGATTCCTGAGACGCCATTGTCGGAAGATTACAGAGAGAGAAAGTTCGTGAGAAAAGATGGAAGTTCAAAGAGTTTGAAATTTCAAATCTGCAGGTAAAGATTTCAAATTGGGGGTAAAGAAGGCTTTTATAGGGACGGTCATGATAGTTGTTCACGATGCTCGAGGGCGGCATGTTTAATGCCAGTAATGATGGTGAATTTGGAGTTACAATCCGAATTCAATTTTTTTTTTATTTCTTGGGCTGTCGGCTGTATCCAGTTTTATTTATTTGGATTTCACTAATTGGGCCTCGATACTTTACTCCTTGGGCCCTATCTGGTATTGCTCCAATTATTTTGTCATCATGAATTGTTTACAGTTTTCTATTAAACAGTCTGTTTAATAAAAAATTGGGGGGCAATGTTAGGCCATGATATTTTATGTAATGGGTCAAACTGATTGGGTTGGCTCATTGAAATACATTTATTGGGTTTGACAACCTTGGGCAAGGTCATTGGGCTTGATCATTAGGAGGTAATGATTTGAAGTGGGCTTTGACCGGTAATGATAACAAAGATAGCTGTTGACCGATATCCTGCATTGCATTAATGAGGATGGGACAGAGTCAGCCAGTGGTGGACAAAGGTGATGGGATTAGCAGGCAGACTACCTGCAGTGTAATAGTGTCAGGCAGGTCGGTTACACACGAAATCGAAAAACTAGTATATGAAGACCGATTACAAAACAAAGGAAGGTAACTGATAATTCTCTCTCTCTCAATACACTAGATATTATTTTTCTCCATTGTTAACCTCAGAATCGCCTCAGACCGACTCTCACGTCGAAGTTATCCCCCGACGGTCCGCCGCCGCTTTTAGTGTTGTCGTGTTTCGCATGCGAGGATTGGGCGCTGTCTTTACGTGATTGGGACGCGTGAAAAGATCTTGGCGTTAACATAACCTTAAACCTGTACTCCAATCTGTTAATTGTACCAAGATTTCTAATCCACCTACTGTAATTAGGCGATCAGCCAATTACCAACCTTGCATTTGGGATAACAATTTTCTGCAGTCTTTAAGAAGTAATGACATGGTAATTTTACATTTTTCTCCATCGATCTTATTTATATGTAATTTGAGTTAAGTTGGCATATATATATTGCATGTCAACATAATTCTGTGTAAATTTACAGGGTGAAAGTTTAGAAGGACGAGCTGATAAGTTGAAGAAAGATGTGATGAAGATGTTAAACAATGTAGTTAAGCCATTAGATCAACTTGAGCTGATTGATCACTTTCAAAGACTTGGGTTGGCTTATCACTTTGATGAGGAAATAGGCCATACCATGAAGAAAATATATAGTGATCAAACTAATTACAAGTGGGAAAATAAGGATTTACATGCTACTGCTCTAGAATTTCGACTCCTTCGACAACATGGATATCATATTCCCCAAGGTAATAATCTTTTATTTATTTATTTTGCATGTTTCTATTGGGCTCTTAATTAATTATGTAGCTAATTTATTATTGCTTTGAAGTTTGAAGTACACTAATTAAAATAACTGCACACTTTGGGGTACGCTTAATTTTATGCAGATGTTTTCAAGAATTTTACGGATAACGGGAGATTCAAAGAATGTCTTCGTGAAGATGTGAAGGGAATGTTAAGTTTGTACGAAACTTCCTACTACTATTTTAAAGGCGAGTGTCTAATGGAGGAGGGTTGGTGGTTCACAAATAAAAACCTTAAAGAGCTCCATGGAGATATAGTTGATCCGAATCTTGCTATGCATGTGAAACATGCCATGGAGCTTCCATTGCGTTGGACGATGCAATGGTTAGAAGCAAGGTGGTACATCGATGTGTATGAAAGAAGCAATGACATTATCCCTGTATTACTACAACTCGCTAAATTGAACTTCAACATTGTGCAAGGATTCAACTAAGAAGAACTCAAAATTTTGTCAGGGTATTCAACCAAATTTTCTTCCTCGAATACTTTGCTCATCATATCCACGAAAAGCGGCAGGAGATTAGTCAATCCAAAAGACATGACTAGAATTCATAATGCCTGTCTCGGAGTTCCGAAAGTCGCCTTTGGAATGTCATCTGTTCTAATCTTCAATTGGTGATATCCTAACGAAGATCAATCTTTGAAAAGAATTTGACGCTTAGATTGGTCAAACATGTCATCAATACGAGGTAATCGGCACCTATTTTGATAGTGACATGATTCAACTCCCGATAATCAATACAAAGTCGCATACTCCCATCCTTCTTCTTCATGAATAGAATGAGAGCACCCCAAGGAGAAGTCTTTAGGACGAATAAAACCAATGTCTAACAATTCCTGCAGATTAGGTCTTTTAACTCCCAAGTTCAATAGAGCCATTCGATATGGGGCTTTGGAAATGGGTTTTGTACCAGGTTCAAGGTCGATACAAAATTCAATTTCACGCTCTGGGGGTAGGCCATAAAGTTTTTCAGGGAATACGACAGGAAATTTATTAACAATAGAAATATCATTCAAAACTGACGTATTTTTGTTTAGATCCGTGACATGGGCTAAGAAAGCTTGACATCCGTTTTTCAATAAACGAATAGCTTTATGGCTTGAGATGACAGTGATGGATTTAATAGTTTGGTTGTTTGAATCCGCACAATAGGTTGGTTAGGACTATGAAAGCTAACAAACTTACGAAAACAATCGATTTTAGCATGATGAGTAGTTAACCAATCAATCCCTAAAATCACATCAAATGCAAGTATCTTCAAAGAAATAAGATTGACAGGTAATTTGCGGTTACCGATTTGAATCAGACAAGACTTATAAACTGTGGATGTAATGAAGGTTTCTCCCAACGGAGTTTCAACAGATATGTCAAAGTCTAGTTTCTCCGGAGTCAAATTTAAACGTTGAGCGCAAGTAGGAGAAATAAAGGAATGGGTAGAACCGGTATCAAATAAAGTATAAACTTCGCTAGAGTTTATGATTAACTTACCCGTGATTACCTCGTTCGGATTCCTCGCTTTTTGGGAGGTTACAACAAACGCTCTCCCTTGAACTACCGATTTTGTCTTGTCTGGAACACCCTTTGATGCCTCCATCCCAGCTGGACTTGACTTTTGTGCACGACAAAATCGGGCTAGATGGCCTTCTTTTCCATAATTGTAACATACTTTGGATGGCATCGTGCAGTTTGGACTTATGTGTCCTTCCCCTCCACATTTGTAACATACGCATCGGCCATTGCTCTCCTTCCTTAACAACGGTCTTTGGTCTTGGCGCCTTTCCATCCTCACGAACCTTCTTTTCTTGAACTTTCCACTCCTATTGTCTTGTCCATGATTACCAATATTACCACCGAAGTGGTTATCATTTCTGGCATGTTGATTCCCTCCGCGTTTGTTGTCATCGCTTCGATGACTACTACCACTGGTATTATCGACTTATCGATTGCTCTCTCTTAGTTGGGTTGACTCATTATCGCGCTCTAATAACTGAGCCCTATTAACAACATCTGAATACAAACACAGTTTATGAGAGATAAGATATTGACGTATCTCAGGTTTCAAATCTCTTAGAAACATCCGCGTCATTCTCACCTCGTTGTCAACCAAGTGGGACGCAAACCAAGATAACTCGGCAAACTTAGCTTCGTACTGCGCCACGGTCATGTTATTTTGCTCCAACTTGATGAACTCTACCTCTTTCATAAGACGAATACTTTCGGGAAAGTACTTGTCGTTGAACAATTCTTGGAACTTCTCCCAAGTCATCTTCAAAGCAAAGTTGAGTATGCTTCTGATTCCCACCAATGAATCATACTCCCAGTAGCAACATAAGAAGGGCAAAGGAACCTTTTGCTCCTCGGAGCATCCCAAGACATCAAATATCTTATTTATCTCGCTTTATCCACGCCTCACCTTAAGTGGTTTTGTTCTCCAAAAACTCCGGTGGTCCCAAATTTTCGAATCGCTTAGCATGGCGGTGACCGCCGAGAGTTATCGTTGTTTCACCAGTATTTTGGACAGGAGTTGCCTTCGCCTGTTGTTGCATAAATTGCATAAAGCCTCTGACCATCCCATCATTCACCATTTCATCGGTGTTATTGTTTTCATGAGGATTATTGTCCTCTAGCTACACATTACCCTGGGCATTGATCGTTGGTGACTCAATGGTCTCATGTGCTTCATTGATTATCTCAACATTTTCGGATGCCATTTGCAAATACTACAACAAAACAAGGGTTAATTAATATATCACATATTATCCCTATAATCTGACCGATCAACTAAATACCAAATAAACTTAGGTAGGTCATACTAGCGAAGGAATTCCCCGTCACTCCCCTCTTAGTTTTTATCTCACATCTCAGCCAGTGATCATATCCCTAAGCTCTGATACCAATTGTGACCCACATCCAAGACTTGGATAGCACCTCACAATGATACCTATCAACTTGCCACCGTTATTCTACTTCACGGTCCCCCTACTTGAAAGTCTGACTTCGGTGCATCCCAAGACTTGGAAGTCACCAGATAAAGGCTCGGGGCTCTTTTCTATGGCTTTGATACCAACTGTGACGCCCCCAAAATTAGGTATACATCACCCATCTTAAGTCGCCAAATACATGGTACAAAATACAAATACAAACTTAATTATACAACTGTCGTGTAACATACGACAATACATAAACTGAGAGTTCTAATAGGAATATTGTCATCTAGACAATATCCATACTCAAGGAGTTCTCATTACATTTATTGTCACACTATTTAACAAAATAGTGAGGACTACTAATGCTATCTTCTGGACCATCACTCATTTCCCCGACTCGTCCCAGCTATATTCTCATTTCCTCGAAGAAACAAAGAAAGAAAGGGTGAGCTCAACTAGCCCAAAGAAGAAATATTATGACTAAGATAATGCGTAATAAATTATCAATAGTCTTCAACAATGTTAAACTGATAAAATACAATAGACATCAATTTTAACTGCAGCGGAAAAAGCAATCCATTAGAAGAGTCAAGTAGAGAATAAAACCTACTATCTTCTATGATTTAAAAATGTTTTCATCAACTTTTATCGCTGAGACTCAGCTTAATAAATAAACCACATCTTCTAATCATCCCTGTACTACGAGCCAAGGATATTCATTAAATCATCCACGATCATGACTATACCGAATAATCCCTGGTTATAATCATACCAAAAACTGTCCATCTATGCATTACAGGCCACTGAGGACTTTTACCACATCACTTATAACATCACAGTTCATGATTATACCGAATGATCCATGGTCATAATCATACTAAGTCCATCTATGCACGTAAGCCAAAGATGACTTTCAACATAATATAAACATGAGGATGATGACAATGTTATAGGAATTCAATAAAACAAGTTCAAGAATTAATTTATCCAGGAACTAATAATATCCAAATTGTCAACATGATACTTCTTTGTAAAGTAAAAGTCAAGAATTCTCATAAGAATATTTCCATGAAAAGATACTGGATGAAGCGCAAATATCAAGGATATTCCACTAATTTCATGGAGTATCGAAGTCAAAACTTTAACCAACTGAGTAAGAATATATGAAACTGCAAATGGATTTTCACCCGCCATGCGGTAATCCACGTATAGAGATCATTTCCACAATTTAATAAGGAATGAATACAAAGGATCATTCACCATGCATGTGGCAATCCACATAAACAGGTTATTCCAACAGAATAATAAAGAATGGAATAACAGAAGGATTCACCATGCATGCGATAGAGATCGCATGAGCATGTGTTATTCACAATGTAATAATAAATGCGGAATAATAAATATGGAACCAATGTCGTGAAATTCACAATCAAGCGGGATATTCCGGCTGTAATAATAAAGAACGGAATAATAAAATGATTTCACCAAGTATGCGGTATTAGATAAACAAAGTTATTCCAACATAATAATAAATAATGGAATAATGTAAGAAGATCACCAAGTATTGGGTAAACCGCATATATCTGTGTCATTCCACCAAGTATAGGGTAAATCACAGCAGATACAAAGTTATTCCAATGTAATAATAAAGAATGGAATAACATAAGGATTTCACCAAGTATAGGGTATGTCATGATACTGAAAGTTATTCCAATGTAATAAATAAGAATGGAATAACATAAGGATTTCAACAAGTATAGGGTATGCCACAGATATCTGAGTTATGTATAGGGTATGCCTTTTACAAAAGTTATTCCAATGTAATAATAAAGAATGGAATAACAAAAGTTCTCTTCATGAATAAAAAGAATAACACCCTCACCGTAAAAGAAAACCGGATATAGAAGTAGTGAAGTAGCGCAGAATACTCTTCTTCTTTCTCTCTATAATTTCTCTCTCTAGAGTTTCAAAGAATTAAAAGAAATAATGAAGGAATGAGCTTCTATTTATAGAAGAATGGATTGAATAAGAACTAATTCATGAACGGTCCAGATCGATTTACTTTTAAACGAACGATCCAGATCGATTTACTATTAAAACTTAAAGCAACGGTCCATACTGATTCACTATTAAAACTTTAAACCAGCGATCCATATTGATTCACTATTATAACTTTCCACCAGCGGTCCATAATGATTCACTAATATAACTTCAACCAATGGTCTGAAAAATTAGCACATCTCCTCATGGAATAATATTGTACCCAAATACCCGAATGCACAATAATAGAGTGAATAGTAATCGGGTGAATAGTAACTCGTGAATGGTAACTCGTGAATAGTAACTCGTGAATAGTAACTCATGAACACTAACTCGTGAATAGTAACTCCGACACGAAAAGTGTCCCGAATACCCGATTGAACAATATAACCTCCAGACATCAATTATCACAAATAATCCCAACATAATGAAACTATTAAATTCATCTTTAATCAACACGAACTTAATCATCATTAATATTATAACCCACAATATTTAACAACCAGGTTGTTCCCAGGAAAGAGGGGGCTTTCCAATAAGGATTTCTCCCTATTAGCGCGCAATTAGATTATCTAACCTCTCCTTGACAGAACTTCTAGACATTATAAATATTGCAATTTTATAATATGAATAACTTTGTCGTCTCAATTATTGATTTAATAAAATAACATATTATGTACATGATAATCGTGACAATAATTGAATCAATAATACGAGATATGATGCAAAGAATTCATCGTAGCAATAATTGAGTATAACCGAGTGACTTCTTACGTAAGCATCAATAACCAATACCGCGTGCTACTATGCAACCACGCCAGACATCGCATTTCTTTTACTAATGGTAGTTCAACAAAGATCAACGGTAAAACTTCCGTCGTTATTTTATAAAAATATGTTTGTCGTTTTCTAAATACGACAATTCTTCCGTTATGGGTCCACCAATGATTGTGCCGTCGTACGAATATTCTCCGACAAAAAGAATATTTTTCGACCAATCGAATATTTATAACAACTTGCATACTTTGCAAAATTTTCAAATAGTACCCACAACTATAACATAATATCAAATTTATTTCATAATATTTAAAATAATATTCATAGAAAAATTATCTTTATTCATAAAAGTTGGGGTCTTACAATATATATATATATATATATATATATATATATATATATATATATATATATATATATATATCAGGAATATGGAGGTGCACATGTACCGTGTAACTTTTAAAGTTACACGATCTACGATCGTAGAGTGATTTCACTCCACGATCATAGAGTAGTCACTCCACGATTTGTAAATTCACTATACTATCGTGGACTACTCTACAATAGTAGAGTGAATTCACTCTACTATCTGTGGACTACTCTACAATCGCAGAGTGAAATCATTATACGATCGTAGGTCGTGTAACTTTAAAAGTTACACGGCTGTGTATCTCTATTTTTACCATATATATATATATATATATATATATATATATATATATATCTTGTGGAACCGCTGGAGTTACTAATTGTGACGCCCCCAAAATAGGTATAAATCACCCATCTTGAGTCGCCAAATACATGGTCCAAAATTCAAATACAAACTAATAATACAGCAGTCGTGTAAAATACGACAAAACATATGTTGTGAGTTTAAATACAAATATTATCTTCTAGACAATATCCATTCTCAAATAAAGTCCTCGTTACATTTATTATCACACTATTTTACAGAATAGTGAGGACTACTAAGACACCATCTCGGACCATCACTCCGCTCCCCGACTAGTCCCCAAATTCGCTCTCATTTCTGAAGAGAACAAAGAAAAGAAAGGGTGAGCTCAACTAGCCCAAAGAAGAAATATTATGACTAAGATAATGCGTAATAAATTATCGTTAGCCTTCAACAAAGTTGTTAAACCGATAAAATACAATAGACATAAAGTTTAATCATGAACAACAAGCAATCCATTAAAAGAGTCAAGAGAGAATAAAATCTACTATCTTTTATGATTTAAAAGTTTTTCATCACTTTTATCACCGAGACTCACTTTCAATAAATAATCCACATCATTAAATCATCCCCGCACTATAGGCCAAAGATATTCTTTAGATCACGACCACGAATTATCCATGCACTACGGGCCAAAGATAATCGTGTTTTCATCAACTATCCCCGATCATGCCATAAAACAATTCATCTTTGCTCCTCTTGGCAAGAGAATCTATAGCCATAATCATACCAAAAACCGTCCATCAATGCACTACGGGTCAATGAGGACTTTTACCACATCATTTGTAACATTACGGTCATGATTATACCGAATAATCCTCGGTCATAATCATATACCAAGTCCATCTATGCACTACAAAATACATGTATGACTTTCAACATAATATAAATATGAGGATGATGACAATGATATAAGATTTCAATAAAACAAGTTCAAGAATTAAGTTATTCAGGAACTAATAACGTCCAAATTGTCAACATGATACTTCTTTGTAAAGTAAAATTCAAGAATGCTCAGAAGAATATTTTCATGAAAAGATACTGGATGAAGCGCAAATATCAAGGATATTCCACTAATTTCATGGAGTATAGAAGTCAAAATTTTAACCAACTAAGAATAATAAGGAATGGAATAACAACAGAAATCACCATACATGCGGTACCCAGATGATGTAAAGTTATTCCAACAGAATAATAATAATCGGAACCAAAGTCGGTGAAAATCACACCGATGTGATGTTCCAAATGTAATAATAAAGAATGGAATAACAACAAAATCACCATACATGCGTGTACTTGCGCATAGTATGTGTTATTCCAATGTAATAATAAATACGTAATAATAAAGATTTTAACCAGTCCGTGTAAAACACACGCATGTGATATTCCAAATGTAATAATAAAGATGTAATAATAAAGATTTAATCAGTGCCGTGTAAAACACACGCATGTGATGTTCCAACGAAATAATAAAGACAGAATAATAAAGATTTTACCAGTCCCACAGAAAGCATGCATGTGATGTTCCAATGTAATAATAAAGACATGAATAATAGAAGAATGTCACCAAGTATAGGGTATTCACATATACAAAAGTTATTCCAATGTAATAATAAAGAAATAGAATAATGTAAGTTCTCTTCTTGAATACAAAAGAATAATATCCCTTACCGTAAAATAATACTTGATATTAGAGTAGTGAAGTAATGTAAAACTCTACTTCTTTCTCTCTATAATTTCTCTCTCTGTAGTTCAATGAATTCAAAAGAAAATAATGAAGGAATGAGCTTCTATTTATAGAAAAATGGAATGCATAAGAATTAACTCATGAACGGTCCAGTTTCGATTTACTTTAATCTGACGGTCCATATTTAAAGCAAAATCTTTTAAATAAAATATAATATATTCTATTTATATAAAAAGATTTTTACTATGCAAATACTATGCGAGCTATATAAAACACTATGCATAATAAAATATAATATATTCTATTTATAGAATAACTTTAATAAAGTATTCTGTTTTATATAAAAAGATGTTTCTGTTTTATTACGTTAATAATACTAATAAAACAAAACTTATAAATTAACAATAATTGAATCAAATAATGTGAGATACTATGCAGCAATAATTGAACAAAACTGAGTGACTTCTCACATAAGCATTAATAATCAATACCGTATGCTACTATGCAACCACACGTATTACTGTACTTTTACTACCGAGTAGTTCAACAGTATCAATGGTAAAACTTCCGCCGTTATTTTCATAAAATATTTTTGTCGTTTTCTCAATCCGACAATAATTTAGTTGTGGGGTCCACCAATAATTGTACCATTGTACGGATATTCTCTGACAAAAAGAATATTTCCCGACCAATCGAATATAATATGACAACTTGCATACTTTGCAAAATTTATAAATATTACCCACAACTATAACATTATCTCAAATTTTTAAAAAAAAATATTTCGAGATAATTAAATATTTATTCATAAAATCTGGGGTCTCGCACTAATTCATTCTTACAATTGGCCTGGCCTCTCTCTTTTTCTTTTTCTTTTTTTATCACTGGATTTGGATTGGTTTGTAGGTGGTGGAACAAAACAGGGCTGGTAGAGAAATATAGCTTTGCTAGGGATAGGTTGGTGTCATCATTCTTATGGGCAATGGGAATTACTTTTGAGCTTCAATTTGAATATTGTAGAGTAATGTTATCTAAAGCAATAAAGTTGGTTACCGTAATAGATGATGTTGGGTCATGATATTTCCCATCTTTGGGCTGAGTAAGTTGGGCTCACTTGTTTAATTAATCTATTGGGCCATCATTATTGAACCTTGAAAGTCACTGGGCCTAGTCACCATATTACTTCTATTTAACCCTATAAGACCGGGTCGGTTCATGGGGCTAACCCATTAGATCTTTTAATATCTATTACTTTGACTTATAATGATGAAAAAGCATGATGGTTGACTGCTATTACTGCCATGCATTAATGTGGATGGGATCCGGTGATGGTCGGTGGTAGAAAATAGAGGTCAGAAGTAGTGGGTGAACTGTACACACCCTAAGGAACCATCGATCACCAAAATCGTGTCGGGAGGTAGTGGGTGGCACGATAAACCGGGCAAAGAGAGTATAACCTATCAACTAAGTCTTCACAAACAGGTACGTTCTCATACACATTCTCATTCATATTCACATATACACACAACTGAGAATTATTATCTCTCTCAATACACTAGACATTACATCCTCCATTGTTAACCTTGTGAACACGATATCGACTCTCACGCTCGAAAGCTATCCCCCAGTGATCAAATGGCCCCGCCGCTTTTGTGGTGTTTATCGTGTTTACCGTGCGGGGATCGTATGCCTTACGTGATTGGGACGCTTGGAAAGATCTTGGCGTTAACATCAAGCGCTAGAAGGAGGGTTGAGTTCTAAGCGTTATTGAAATTTTCAATCACAATCATTTAATCTACTTCTAAGATGGTGAGGAGTAGAGATGGTACGCCGTCTGGCAAAGCGATGATGGCGATTAGCTCATCAACGCCTCGTGTTTGAGAAAGTATCGTCTGGTCCTTCTAAAAGTGCTCACGAGAGCACGGCCTCTAAGCATAATTCAGAGATCTCCGTCCAAGATCAATGGTGGGGCCAGACGGAGGTTGGTTTTCGATGCGGATAAGGAGCGTGATCATGGTCGAGGGCGGGGCGAAGGCTCACCGACCAAGACTCATCGCCGAAGTGGTCAGGAGGACAGAGCTGCCAAGTTGGCGAGGATGGCGCAAAGCAGATAAAGCCTTGGAGGTTCTGTTAAAGCAGAGAGAAGATATAAATGTAACAGATGCTTCGGGTGGCGGAGTTAAGGGACGAAGCATCTAGCCATGTTCAGTCCGAAAGACGGAGTAAGCATAAGAAGATGCCACGGCGAGAGGGTAAAAAGCCGGAGCATTCTACACATGTGTCTAGGGATCGTTCTCACGGTAGGAGGAGATCGAGAAGCAGAACTCCCATGGCCTCGAAGAAGGCACTGGTGGTCGCTTGGTTCTCGATTGAGACGACGGCGACGCACGAAGAAGCGTGTCGAGGGAGATCGTGCGAAAACCGAAGAGAAGAGAGCATCGGCGTGAATATTCTCATCATGAGGATAGAATCAGATGCGTCAAGTAGATCCGGAAGCCCCACAAGGGCAATGGGATCGGCAGGAGGAGATCGATCCACTCGGAGGCGTAATGTCGCTCAGAGAAAGAGGTCTCCTCGCACCAAGGTGTTGATTTTTAGTAAAGGAGTTGAAAGAGCTCCGGCGCGGTTGGGCCGAGGTTCAACAGTGAAGGACACTCTCGGGAAAGAAGGCATCCCCTTTTTCCTCGGATATTCTCAAGGAGAAGGTGGATGTCACCAAGAAGTTGCCTCGTATGGAGAGTTACGATGGGTCCGGAGACCCTTACGACTATAGCCAGAGCGCGCTCAATCGGCCATGGATTATTATGATTTCACCGATCTTCGCCAAGTGCCACACATTTGTTACGACATTGAGGAAAGATGCGAGGCAGTGGATGGGGACTTTGCCGTCAGATTCAATTTCCTCTTGGACCGAGCTTTGTGATAAGTTCCATGCCCGCTTTGGGAGCAACCGAAGGAGAGGGAAGCCCACTGGTTCATTAAAGACAGTCCCATAGCTTCACAAACGAGTCCTTGGGTCAATATGTGAAGAGGTTCAGAGAAGCAGTTGGTCAGGTGTCGGACCTCAATGATCTCCAGGCCGTAGGTTTGTTTCAGAATGGGCTAGATCTGGTAAAGTCCGAGAAGTTGGTGAAGAAATTGATGTTCAACCATCCGAAGAGCCTGGCAGAAGCTTTTGACAAAGCAGAAAGATATATTGTTGTAGTGGAGGCTATGAATAGCCTGAAACTTCCTTCTTCGGACCAGTTAAAGGATGCAGATGACCCTAAGGCAGAGGGCGATCAGAGAATGGGGGGAGGATATAATGATCGGCCAGAGGGCAATTCGAAGAAGTTCAATAACTCATGGCGACAGAGGAGTAGTCGACCACCTGCGTCCGCCTCGAAGGTGAATAAGGTTTACACCAAGCTAAACACGGATAGGTCGGTGATCTTGGACCAGATCAAAAACCAGCCATTCTATGAGCCGCCTCGTGACCACATCAAGCCAGGGCAGGGCAATACCCGAAAATATTGTGGCTATCATCAAGCCGCTGGTCACGATACTAATGAATGTTGCAATTTAAAAGATTTCATAGAGAGGAAGATTCAAAATGGTTTGCTGGTTCAGTACGTGGCCGGGAGGGACCAACAAGGTCAGCAAAATATTGATCGTACTATTCAGACTGTTCAGACGGTCCTACCCACTCAAAGTATTCTAGTACCACCGCCAAGGCACGTCATTGATGTAATAACCGGCATGAACAAAGAGAAAGTTGGTAGGGAAAAGAGAGAGGATACCGGATTCTTGGCCATGTCCGTATGGTGCTCCCCGAAGGCCAACAGACCTTTTCCAGGAACTATTATTTCTTTCACCGATGCAGATTATCCTTCGGAGCCTATCGAGCCGCATGAAGGGGCGTTGGTGATCACAGCGCAGGTGGGTTCAGTAGATGTGAAGCGCATGATGATAGACAACGGGTCTTCTGTAGACATCTTATATGTCCATGTTTATCGAGGATGCATCTTGATGGGCGTAAGATGGAGGTCTGACAGAGGCTCCTTTATACGGCTTTAGCAATGATCCCATTAAAAGTCAGTAGCACTATCGAAGCTCCCAATGACCTTCTACACGGCTCCTCCCCAGGTAAAAAATAATATGTAAATTTTATGTTATGCATGTAGATTCTGGCTTATAACGCCATATTGGGAAGGCCTACAATCGACAAATTTCTCTCAAGCGGTGACTTCCATCCCTCACTTCAAAATCAAGTTCCCCACCAAGCACATGGAGTCGGAAGTGGCGGGGGACTAAGATCTAGCCCGACGATGTTATAGAAATGCGGTTATTTCTTTTTGAGTGAAATTCAAGAATAGAAACAAACCATGGCAATTGAGATCGAGCCCTTAATCGAAAGCGGCTTTCGGAGCCATTGGTAATTCCCGTAGAGAAACGGAAGAGATCGAGCTAGTCCTCGGAAAGCCGAGAGAATCATCAAAGATTGGCTTGGTCCGCCGAACCTCTTCGGACAAACCTCATGGAGCTCCTTCGCTGCTATGCGGACATTTTTGCATGGTAACCATATGACATGCCTGGAGTTAGCAGAAAAATAGCTAAGCACAGACTAGATGTAGATCCTTCGAAGAAGCCAGTTCGGCCTATGAGAAAAGGCGGATTTTTGCACCAGAGCGACAGAAGATCATTGATGAAGAGATTGCAAAGCTGTTAGCTGCTGACTTCATCTATGAAATTGATTACCCGGAGGGATGGCGAATGTGGTGTTGGTGCGTAAGCGAGAATGGAAAATGGCGAGTTTGCATCGACTACACCGATCCAATAAAGCTTGTCCGAAAGACTTTTATCCTTTGCCCCCATATTGACCAAATTTCATCGATGCCACTTCGGGGTATGCATTACTAAGCTTTATGGATGTTTTTTCAGGTTATCACCAAATATCCATGTGCAAGAAGAATGTCAGCCGAAGACGATGGAACTCGGAGCTCATCGGCAGTCAAAGGGGTAATCTTTGTCCTTATCTTCTTAGCACGGAGAACCTTCGCCCGATCATGTAGAGGTATATCAAGCAGGCTTCTCTTAATCGGGACAGATTCGGAAGGTGCAGAGCTAGGGTTGGATGAGGGGGTTGCTTGTGGAATTGCTTCAGGAATTGTTTCCGGATCACTTTCAAGATTTGTTTCCTACCGGTGGATTTGATTTCTTAGCGGCTCTCTTCCTTCGCCGAGGTCCGAGAGATTCTTCAGAACGATGGGTTCATCGGTTTGGGGTTCGCTGCTTAAGAAGAGAGACATTGGGTGGATCGGTGATGGAGGATTAGCTCGGAAGATTCTTCACGGAGGCTCTTCACTCATCCGTAATCTTCCCCGCCAAAAAGTCTTCCAATTTTTTACTCAAGAAGTTGGTTTGATCGTAGACACCGCAAATAACCATGTATCGTAACCCATATCACTTAAATATCTCAAAAACTGTATTACAAAGTTATTCAAACTTATATTTATGGTCATATAGCCGTGCTTGCTTAGTCGGCGTAAAACTCCATTCCTTCGAGAGGAATCTTCTTCAAAAATCTGCCATTTCCTTCACACGCTCTTGGGATATCTCCAAAGTCGCAGAGATCCGATCGTAGAGATAGTCCAATCTGGAAGAGAAGAGATTTCGTCCCGTAACAAAAAATCATTTTTCGTACAACCCTTGTTGCTTGAAGGGTATCCATCAAGGATCTCTTCTCAAATGTGTTGGGTCGTGGAGACTGCTTGCTCAACATTTTGAAATCTCGTTTCTGGACCTACCGGGGGAGAAGAGGGTGAAGAAGATGTCGACAGAGGAGGAATCCCTAATTAAGTGGCGTAAAGCAATGAATGCCGAATGTGGATGTAGGAATTAGGCACCAATCGGCGAAAACCCACTCCTATAAATCCTAGGAGGGTAACGACGACGCAGGCATAGAGGGGTATTTAATCCCCTTTTCAAGAAAAGTAATCGCATAGCGACCCAACCATCCTGGCCGATGGTACATGTGTTCTTCAGAAGCGGGAGCCCTTATAGCGTACATATCCTAACTCGATAATGAGTCCGAGGGATGCGATCTCGATTCCGTAATGCTGGAGGGTATTGGCATGAGGGAACTGTTCCCCATCTTTAAAGAAGTCGGAAGGAGGCAGAGAAGGAATCAGGGGCGGATTCTTCCCCATGGTTGCTGTGGATTGGGGATTGGAACTCGAACCCTCTTGGTTAGGGTTTGGATTGGGGGAGAAACGACGTTAACGGAGTCACGCCAAGGGGAGAATTCGTTAGAGTTCACAAATACCATTGTTGAGATTTCAGTAAAATGAGAAGGAAGTTCGGGAAGGAGAAGAAAGCTCAAAGGTTCAAAGTTCAAACCGGTGTAAAAACTGTCAAAATTGGTAAAGTTCACCTTTTATGCTTGTGATTACACGAAGTTACTGAATATGCACATTAAATGTTAGTAATGATGAGAATTTGAATGGGAAGCGTTCGGATCAATTCTTAGACATTTTATTAGATTGGGCTTCTCGGTTGATTTCCGATTTTTAGGCACCGCCTTGTTCAATTTCAACCTTTATCGACTGGGCTTTTTACTCGACATTCACCATTCCCCGTCTCATCTTATGGACCAAATTGGGTATGTCTCACCACTTCGTTATTATGGGCCTTTAGTAAATTCTAATATCACGACCATTTATAGTTTTCTATTAAACATTCTGCTCAATAAAAACTAGGGGCAATGTCGGGTCATGATATTTCCTCTCTTTAATTAGAGTAAGTTGGGCTCACTTGTTTAATTAATCTATTGGGCCATCATTATTGAACCTCGAAAGTCACCTACTACTACCATATTACTTCTATTTAACCCTATAAGACCGGCCTGGTTCATGGGCTAACCCATTAGATCTTTTAATATCTATTACTTTGAGAATGATGAAAAAGCATGATAGTGATCGCTATTATCGCCATGCATTAATGTGGATGGGATCCAAGGATACGGCCAGGTAGAAAAAAGAGGTCGAAGTAGTGGGTGAACTCAGACACACCCTATAGAACCATCGATCACGGGTCATGTGGTCGGAGGTAGTGGGTGTACGCAGAAAAAGCAAAGAGAGTATAACCTATCAACTAAGTCTTCACAAACAATGCGACGTTCTCATACACATTCTCATTCATATTCACATATACACAATCGGTAATTATTATCTCTCTCAATACACTGATATTACATCCTCCATCATTAACTCTTGTGAACACGATATCGACTTTCACGCCTCAACTATCCCCTGCCGGTCCTACCGCCGCTTGTGGTGTTTATCGTGTTTACTCTGCAGGATCAGGGCGTCTTACGTGATTGGGACGTTGGAGAAGATCTTGGCGTTAACAGATGATATTTATGAGGCGGTTGAGAGATTTTCTCTTAATTATACTGCTTGATGAATTTGCATTCCCTATGAACATAATTTTAACATTAATTAAGTAGATAATTTTTGTCATTTGATCAGGTGGGATATTAATGAAATAAACCAACTCTGAAGATATGCTTCCTTGCGCTTTACAACTCTGTGAATGAAATAATTTACGACATCCTTAAGGAACAGAACATCAATGTTCTTCCACCCTTTACTAATTAATTTCATAGCTTTTGGTTGAATAAAAACTTCATCTTTTTTTCATTTCTTCATGATCTTCATTTCCAAATGTTTTTTTCTTAATATTATGTTGTAGTGGCTTGATTTACTCGAAGTTTACGTAGTAGAGGCGCGACGGTATGCTAGTGGACACAAGCCAACATTGGAGGAGTACTTGAGCAATGCGTGGGTGTCGATGGCAGGCCCTCTTATGACGCTTCAATCTTATATTTTCACCACAAATCCAATCAAAGTGGAAGCAATAAAGTTTTTGGAGAGCAAGCCAGATATATTACACTTGGTTTCAGTAATTTTGAGGCTCGCTGATGATTATGGAACATCCTCAGTATGAAATATTTTCAATTATGAAATATTGTTGATATTTTTCGACGAGGTTTGTACGTAACAATTATTTGGATGCATGCATGCAAGATAAGTTAGAGAGAAGAGATGTTCCAAAATCAATCCAGTGCTACATGTCTGATACCGGTGCTAGCGAAGAAGTTGCCCGTGAACACATGAAGGATTTGATGAGGAAAGAATGGAAAGAAGTGAATAAATTAATCCAAGATTCAGATATTCCTTTGCCTAAATCTTATTTCGAGACGATGATAAATCTGTGTAAAACAGCCCACTGCTTTTATAATTGGGGATCAGATGGGTTTGGTGTGGAAGATGGTACGACAGAGGATAGATTTTATTCATTGCTTGTTCAGCCTATCCCTCTGTAAGGAATAGCTAGCTAGCTAGATCATATAAGTTTATATATATATATATATATATATATATATCATATTTATCTTCTTTCATCATCAGACATTTTTTTTAGCGATGAATGACCATGACGGTTTTATATATTATCGTCGTTTCAATATATTTTTAGTGACGAGACATATATATCGTCACTAAAAAGTATAGATTTACAGGTAGATGAATTTAACCGTCACGGTCCCGTCGCATCAAGTGGAAGCTAAAAAGACGCTGAAAGAAGATAAGAGGATCTGACTGATCCGGATCACAGATATATATATATATATATATATATATATATATATATATATATATATAAAAATGATCCATAAAGAAATATTTGCTATAGATGAATATTGGGCAAATACCATCATAACCATCCATTCCATAAATCAAGGGCTGGGATTAAAAAATAAAACACGCCTTCCGCCATACGAAGTAGCGTACGATAAAAAATATTAAAGCTCATCCTCTAGTTCGTCTAGCGGATCCAGAAAAAAAAATTCAATTCCCAAACTACCCCCAAGTGATCTCACCGTATAAGCCAATCAATCCAATATGATTTCGCACCGTATAAGCCAACCAATAGTCAACCAAATCCACCGTATACGTCAATCAATCCAATATGATTTCGCACCGTATAAGCTAGCCAATAGTCAAACAAATCTATATCCCAGCGGACGGGCAATCAATCCAATATGATTATGAAATAAAATTACATAAGGAATCAATTTGACAAATCACAGAAACGACAATCATTCCAGTTAGATTTCGAAATAAAATTACTGAAGGAATCAACTCCAAATCAAAGAAGAAAATAAAATATGTGATAGCTTTCATGCTAAAATAAAAAAATTCACATGAAATTCGAGTAGTAAAAAATATACAAACCTTATATTATTATCATATTTATTCCTTTTAATTTCTTTTAAATATCCTCCAAAAAAAATTAAGGAAGAAAACTGCGCAATTAATCAAGCAAGGCTTTGCAGGTCAAAATCAACCTGGTAAGTTTTCAATTATGGCTGAAGATATGTTTAATTCAAGTTCTTCAAATTCTTCTCATGATAATATATTGACAGGGATAATATTGATGTTCATAACACGAACCAAACGCATATTAACGTTTCACAAAGTCCATATGAGGGTCAGATTTTTTCTACTATCCAAGAGGCAGAAGAATTTTATAGAACATATGCACGTAGTTGTGGATTTGAAATAAAAATTGGGGCAACTCATAAATATGCTCACTCCAACAATTTGTCCAACCGACTTTTTACATGTAAGAAAGCTAGAAAACCAATTGAAAGAAAGAAATAAGACGTTGATGAAGTTGATGGTAGTAAGGTCAAAAGAAAAAGGGATTCTATAGGTCGGGCAATGTGCAAAGCTAGAATGTTTGTTGTTCATCTAAAGAATGAAGATACCTGGAAAGTTTCAAAAATTTAGTTGTCTCACAATCACGATTTGGTGACTCCGAACAAGAAAAATTTTATTTAAACACAGAAAAATATAACTCCTGTTGCCCGAAGTTTAATCGAAACTTTCACAAGGGCTGGAGTTGGGCCAAGTAAAATGATGAATGTATTTAGTGAAATAGGAGGAGGGGTGGAAAATGTCGGTTTCAGTGATAAGGATATTCGGAATGTTATACGAGATATAAGACGTGACACAATAGATTCAAATGATGCCCAAGCAAGATTTGCGATTATGAAAAAACTCTTGGCGAAAAAATTCTCTATTTTTACGATATCAAACGAGATGAAGATAATCGCATCGAATGTATCTTGTGGATAGATTATCGATCAATGATAGCTTACAAAAATTTTGGGGATGTAGTGACATTTGATACAACTTATCGAACGAATAAGTATTCTATGTCGCTTATTCCGCTTCACGGGTAAATCATCATTATCATTCCATCTTGTTTGGTTTTGCAATCGATTCGTGATGAAACAGAGGATACTTTTGTATGGGTATTTGAAAGTTGGCTTTGCCGATGAACAACAAGGCACCGGTTACCATTATCAATGATCAGACAAAGCTATGAGCAATGCGATTGCTAAGGTTCTTCCGTAAACACACCATGCTCTTTCAGCACACGGCATATTAGCAAAAAATTTCCGGAGAAATTACATACATTGATGAATAAAGACCCAACATTTAAACATGATTTTAAATATTGTGTGTATAAATCTTTGACTGTTGCGAATTTTGAGGAGCGATGGAAAAAGTTGATGATAGATTACGAACTGCATGACCATGATTGGCTCCAATCACTTTATGAGGTTAAGCACAAATGGATCAAGGCGTACACAAAGAATTTTTTGCAGCAGGAATGACGACTACATCCAGGAGTGAGGGAATGAACAGTTTGTTCGATGAATATGTGAATGCGACAACGAGTATCAAGGAATTTATCGTAAACACAGAAAAAGCACTTGAGAAACAGGTCATGAGAGAGAGAAAAGTTGACTACGTAACTTGTCATCGGACCCGAAATATGACTCTTGAATCCCCATTGGAAACACATGGAGCAAATATTTATACAAAGGAGATGTTCAGACGCTTTCAGATTGAGATAATAAACTCTCATAAGTACGTAATGAAGAAGCTTCAACATCTAACAACATTGGACACAAAGTGGTATGCATTGTGCAAGGCAAACGTAAACGAAGAATCAAATAGGTACGTTACTGTTGTTAGTAATGTTCAAATTGGAGATATAAATTATAATTGTAAAAAATTTGAACATTCTGGTATGCTTTGTAAACACATTATAAGGCATATGATTGCCAAAAGTACAAAAAAGATACCTGATAAGTACGTTTTAAGATGGTGGTGTAAAGATGGTAATAAAGTGAACGTTGAATTATCGAAAATTTTGACTGAAATGTCCAACTACGAGGAATCTCAGACAATGCGTTATAATTATTTGGTGACGTTTCTCTTGCGATTAACTTCTACAGGATCATGCTCAATTGATGGTTTTAAGCACGTCGTACAATTGTGCGTTGACAATCAACCCATTGTTGAGAAATTTGACCTTGGTGAAATTAGTGTAAAAGAGGTTACAGATATTTAAGAAGATGATGATCAGCCCGTTGAAGATGAGCCGTTATTGGATCCTATTTGTTCGCAAACAAAGGGGCGAAAACAAGCTGGGATCGAAGAGGCTGCAAGTCATAAACAATTGAGAAAGTGTGCAATATGCAATATGATGACCAATCATGATAAGCGGAACCACTACAAAATTATGGGTCAAGAAAAGTCGGGTATTTGAAGTTATCTTCATTTGTGATTTTATGATTATGTAATGGCAAAAGTATTTACTTTTGTTTATATATTTTGATTTATCAGCATGATTTATTATTTCCCAAAAGTTACATTAGATGAATTACGCACAATTAGTGAATGATTTAGAACTTGTATTTCCAAATATTCCTCATTTTTATTTGACTTTTGAAACTCGCCGGAATTAGTAAGACCTCCAGGGCAGATCAATATGTTACAGGGTTTAATTGGCCATCAGTTCCATTACAATATAACGGTGATTTTGAATAATATACTTTGTTAGTGATTTGTTATCATCCTACACCTTTGTGTATACATTGAGAATGAAACTATAACTCTTTTAAGAAACCAAAATATTCTCGATTCAATAAAAAGTTAAAGCCCAGATGTTTCAAGGGGCTATATTTTCTCGAAAGGGTTTCCTATTTCTGGAAAGCTAACATGCCAAGTAGCTTAAGAAACTTGCTACAAATTTTGGCCAAGTGATAACACACTAATTACTAAATAAGAAATGATTAATTACTTGCCTATAAATTGAAGATGGGAACATTATTAGCCAAACATGCATGCATCTGCCAAACAGTGCCTAGCTTTTCATGGGCTATTAACAATGAATTCCCAAATAACCAACCTTTTATTTTGGTAGCTTTATAGCTTCCCAAAATGAATTTGAGCTGCAATATATAGATCTTGGTCTATAAAAACATACACTTGTGCACAACCCCCACCTTAATGCACTGAGAATAGTAAGGATACTAATAAAAGAATGCACATTTATTTACATGAATATGCATTACAGTGTCAATGCTCAATGGTAGCAAGGTCCACAACTAGTTTATATGTTATAAAATACCAAGAAAAAATTTCAATCATTACAAAGTTTCATTGTATCTAGAGTACTATCCTTTTTAGCAATATGCTTGAGGTCTACAATGTGATTGTTGCGGAGAAACCTAAACCCAAATGTTCCTTCAGACCGTTACAGGGTTTAATTGTTTTGAGGTCATTCGGCATAATAGATGCAATATGTATTAGAGTTCACAAGCACATCAGCAATTATTGCAGCGGCATGACCAAGAGGTTCCTCTGCTGCTCTCTTTAACATGAAAGCTTGTAAAGTTGGCAAATAAAGAAAACAACGAATACTTGCCGTTAGTTCAATTGAGATTCTTGATTTTCAAGCAAAGATTTTGTTCAATTGAGTAATAAAGGCAAACAAACAGATCTGTGAAAAGACAGGGTAACAATTTGTTGGAAATGATATTTGAATTGAATGAGAAAATTGACTTCAAAGTCCGGTCCGGTCGTCGTCGTGACGGGCGGGTTCGTGATATATATTTTTTATCATCACAATACTACGTCGTTTTACGACGGTTACACGCCAACGGAAATAACAGTCACGAGTTTTTTCTATAAATAGACGGTGTGGGAAGCATTTCAAAGAAGTAATTTTTTCCTTCCCCGTTCTAAAATTCCCGTCCCGTTCCTTCCCTTCTGCAATCCTGTTTCTGCAGTATAGAATCCTGTTCTGTTCTACCGTTTCCCGTTTCTAGCAGACTCCCGTTCTGCAGTAATTCTGTTCCCGTTCTGCACTGCAAAATCCCGTTCTGCACTGCAAAATCCCGTTTTCTGCAGTAAAATTGTACAGAAATTTTTCTTCTGTTTTTTTCATGCATCATTATTATTAATAGTAAAAGTTCGAGTACATAACATAGAATTTGCGTTCTTAATTTTGTAGTGCTACTAATTAAGAATTGAAATCCGCTTTATCTTTGTAAGCAATTATTCAATTAACCTTAAAGATTCGTGAAATAAATTTGATTTAAGGAGACTTTTGAATTCAAAGGACTCGGATTTATTTATTAATATTTTCAGTGTTATATTTATATAAAATCATGTTCGGTTTTTATCATAAATATATATATATTAAATAATATTATATATTACGATAACAATCTTAAAGCAAATTTAAATTTTCTGTAATTATAGTATTATTTTATGTGAACAGAAAATTGTTTTATTAATTTTATAAAACAAGTTATACTGTTTTTACATGTTTGTATAAATACAGTATATTATGTTAAAATTGTTGCATGTTCATTGCTTATTCTATTAAGTGCAGTTCGTTTAAGTGCAGTTAAATGTTTGTATAAAAAACAGTTTTGTTTATTCTGCATTTGTTCATTTATGCTTACATGCTGTTTTAATTACCAAAGTGTTCATTTGTTCTTTTATGCTTGCATGCTTAATATTATAAGCAGTATGTGAGACCCCAAATTTTATAAATAAAGATTTAAATTTTTCAAAATATTTTTTTTAATATTATGGTGTAGATTTGATATAATGTTATAGTTGTGGGTAGTATTTATAAATTTTACAAAGTATGCAAGTTGTCATATTATATTCGATTGGTCGGGAAATATTCTTTGTGTCGGAAAATATTCGTACGATGGCACAATCATTGGTGGATCCCACAACAGAATTATTGTCGGATTGAGAAAACGACAAAAATATTTCTATGAAAATAACGGCGGAAGTTTTACCGTTGATATTGTTGAACTACTCGGTAGTAAAAGACAAAGTCTACGCATTGGTTGCATAAGTAGCATACCAGTATTGATTATTGATGTTTATGTGAGAAGTCTCCGGTTTATTCAATTATTCTACAATAGTTCTTACATAGATCTCACATTATTTGATTCAATTATTGTTGATTTATAAGTTTTGTTTTATTAAGATTATTAACGTAATAAAACGAAACATCTTTTTATAAAAATGTAATACTTTTATAAAGTTATTCGTTTTATTAGATAATAATTAGATTATATTATATTTTATTATGCGTAGTGTTGCATAGTGTTGCGTAGTGTTGCATAGTATTTGCATAATCTTTGCATAGATGTTTACAGATAAGAAAATCTTTTTATATAAAATAGAATATATTATATTTTATTTAAAAGATTTTGCTTTAAAATATGAATGATCGATTAAAAGTAAATCAATCTGACCGCTTATGAGTTAGTTACTATGCATTCCATTTTTCTATAAATAGAAGCTCATTCCTTCATTATTTTCTTACGAATTCACTGAACTCTAGAGAGAGAAATTATAGAAAGAAAGAAGAAGAGTTTTCTCATTACTTCACTACTCTAATATCAAGTATTATTTTACTTGTAAGGATATTATTCTTTTGTATTCAAGAAGAAACTTCATATTCTATTTTTTATTATTCATTTGGAATAACTTTGTATACGCTTAATACCCTATACTTGGTGACATTCTTCTATTATTCTGCTTTTTATTATTCCGTTGGAACAAAGATGTTCATGCATTTTTACGTTCCGGACCGCCTTTTTTTTATTATCTGTTTTTATTATTCCGCTGGAACATCCTCATCTGTGTGTTTTACACCGACCGGGTTCTCCTCTTTATTATTATTCTCGCTGGAATATCCTCGTCAGTGTTTTACACCGGACTGGTTCCGCTCTTTATTATTCTCAGTAGTTATTATTCTCATTGGAATAACTTTGTCTGGCGCTGGGCACCGCATGCATGGTGATTTCTGTTTGTTATTTCATTCTTTATTATTCGTTTGGAACATCCCGCTTGGTGTGATTTTCACCGACTTCGTTAAGTTATTATTATTCTGTTGGAATAACTCGCCTATCTGAAGTATCGCATGCATGGTAATTTCATTTGTTATTTCATTCCTTATTATTCTCGGTTGGTTAAAATTTTGACTTCTATACTCCATGAAATTAGTGGAATATCCTTGATATTTAAGGCTTCATCCAAATCTTTTCATGGAAATATTCTTCGAAAGCATTCTTGAATTTTACTTTACAAAGAAGTATCATGTTGACAATTTGGACGTTATTAGTTCCTGAATAACTTAATTCTTGAACTTGTTTTATTAAAATCTTATATCATTGTCATCATCCTCATGTTTATATTCTTGAAAGTCATCTGTGGCCTGTAGAGCAAGGATGGACTTGGTATGATTATGACCAGGGATTATTCGGTGTAATCATGACCGTAATGTAACAAGTGATGTGGTTAAAGTCCTCATTGGCCGTAGTGCATTGATAAGTGGATTTTATATACACTTATCCGGTATCTTTTACTTGAATTCGTTGCTTATATTCATGTGTCTTAGTTACTTTTCATGCATTTTGTGTCCATTTTGTAGGTGATACGTTTGGGAGCGGTGTGAGCGACGATTGATAAGGAAAAGCAAGGAAAAACGCAAAGAAAAGAAAATCGGACATCATGTGGACTTTCATGTTCATGGTTTGGAATTTGGCTTACATTGTAGAGCATCGTCTTAGTTTTCCGGAACATTTTGAATCATTCCAATCGGAGTTCGGATGCAAGAGTTACGATCGTTGTGCCAACGGACGTCGAACATCATGGTTTTGGGTGGTCATTTGCATAGCAGACACTTTCAGCTAAATTTCAGCCTTCATCCGCCCAGAATTTCTCAATCCTCAAAGAATAAAAGTTGTAGATCTCGTCGATATCTTCGATTTGATAGGTTGCAGGCCCCGTAACTCCTCCCGGATCAAAAGTTATGGCCGTTTTTCCAAAGGACGTTGTGACAGAAAATGTACCCCCGCCGGGGCGGGCTTTTCCTTAGTAAAACCCCCTCCGGGGCAGGCATAACAGCTGCTAGACAGTAAGGACCCCCGCCGGGGCGGGCCTTGTGCAAGTCTAAACCCCCGCCGGGGCGGGGGTACGCGTAAAAAAGGTGTTTTTTGGTCAAAGTTGAGTTCGAGAAGGATTGTTTCGCTCCAATTGACTCAAGGACTTCCAAGAGGAGTTAAAGACATGTACAAAGGCTTATAAAAGGAGGGGAATAACAAGGATTAGAGGGCATATGAGGAGATTAGAGAGCATTCCATTAAATTAGATTAGAGTAAATTAGATCAAAACACTAGTTCTAAATAGTTTTGGAGATTGAGGCAACTTGAAGACCATTGAAGATCAAGAGTAAGAGCTTGATGAAGATGGAGATTTGCTGACAACAGATTCAATTCTTTACTCTACTCTTATTCTTATCTTTTAATGTGTTTTCAATTGTGGATTCTTAGTTTTAATTCAATGAACTAATTCTTTGTTTGAGATTACAATGGATCTTATTGTGTAGTTTATTTTAATATGCTTTGCTATCAATTATTATGTTCTATTATGAGGATTGTCTATATTGATTTGAGCTTTAATCTATGAATTGCACGATCACAATTCTTTGTGGAGTTGGATGGAATCGAGAGAGATATTCAATTCTAGACCTAGTTAGTATAGCATGTGTTCGGGATTTTGTTAGTAGCTTAAACTTGATTAGGTGTTAAGGTAGAGATATGCTTGACGTCGCATGTAATCGGATAGAGAACTTATTCTTCAACCTTCTTCAATTGTAATTCACATAGAGATATAGTGGGTTAGTTGATTAAGGTGTTTAATGGATTTCTATCTTGATTGTGGATTGACGTTATCTGATATTAGTGCATCGAGAGGTGGTTAATACTACGTTCGTGTTCTTGATTAACAATTCGGGATAGAGAATAATTGATGAGAAGTGTGTTAACTTAAATGAAGCAATAAGTGAAGTTGTGATCTTAAATCTCCATAGTCTTAATTTAATTAGTGGAATTTAATAGTAGTTTAATTTATATAATTTAAAATTCATTCATTTAAATAAGATTGAGTTAGTTACGGGTTAGTACTTGGTGATTTTTATTAACTAATTGTCTGTGGGAACGATAATCAACTTATCACTTTATTACTTGTTGACCACGTATACTTGCGTGTTGTGCGTATATAGATTTTACCCAACAAGTTTTTGGTGTCGTTGCCGGGGAATTAGTTTAATATTTTTTTACCAATATTAATTTCAATCAAATTAGTCTTAATTTCAACATTTTTTTATATTTTTTATTTTTAATTCTCTTCCTATATTTCTCTCTTTTCAGGTATCATGGATGACTTTGATTATCAATGGCCATACACGAACATGACTCAACCAAGGGAAACATGGATTGATGGACTTAATACATCTTCTATAGAGCCAATACAAATTGAGGCAACTTGAAGAAGGCGTGGGAGGTTTATCATGACTTTCAACCGAGAGTGAATGATGGAAAAAATGACTCGACCAAGGGGAATGGAGATTGATAGACTCGCGACACTTTCCGCAATGTCAGCACAGATTGAAGAACTTTCGAGGAGGTTGGACGTTATCGCAGCCCAACAGAGTCGAAGGATGGCAGTTATGTGTGACTATTGTGCTGGCAATCACCCGAGTAATCAATGCACCATCAATCTTGGGCCGGTACAGTATGGTGGTAACTACCTCAATCAGTATGCATATGATAATTATGATCAAGTTTGGGGGTATCACCTGGATTCTTCATGGAGCTAAAACTATCAAGACCAATACTCGCTCCAAATTCAACATACACTCCTAATTTTCATATCCACCTCCAATACCACAAGAAGACAAATCGAGTTTATGTAATTCATTGAAGGGCTATAGCATGGAAGAGATTATAAATGAGTCAGAGAGTTGTCAATCCAAAATTTTAATAATTGGATGGAAAAACGTTTCACAGCCTCAACCAATGGTCCTCAATACATGGCTTTCAAGACTGAAACAGAAAGTTCAAGGCTGGGGGAATTATTGTCCAAGTTCATAGTAGATGAGGAGAAGATGAGTAATCAAGCGACGGAAAATCAAAATCTTGCAGATCAGATAGAGCAAATGACCGAAGCCGTAAGCAACCTTCCTCCAAACACTTGGCTTTATGACATGGATGACAAAATTGACGGAGAACCCGAACCAAATCTACAACTGGATGAGCCTCGAGATGTTGAAAAAGAGGAGACAAGTGGGGATAATGACAACAAGGTCGGTGAAGAACTAATTGTGAGAACCAACAATGATGAGCCGATATTATTTATGCCTCAAGTGCCTTCTCCGCCAAAGATCAAGGGTCCAGTTAAATTTGCAAAATCTTGTCCGCTAGGTAGTCATATCGTTAGCGATACTCTTTGTGATAAGAAGTGATACAATTTTGAATCTATGGTGGGACAAGAAAGAAGATAGACGAAGAGCTCATTGTGTGTGACAAGCTTCCATGCCCCAAAGTGATCACAAACACAATGGAGAAAACACCTAGTTATTTGCCCTCTTGATTGAGATCATACCAAATCGAAGTATGCTAGGTGACTTTAACTCGATAGCTATCACAAATGGGAACCTACCAAAAACTATATTATTTCCGATGGATGGAGGGTTTCTCAACTTTCGAAGAGGAATTGAATAGCATTGACCAGACAAAGTCAGGCTGAAAGACAATAAATCAAGCGCTGACTGGGAGGCAACCCAAGAACTTTTATGTTTATATGCTTTACTAGTTTATTTAGTAGATAGGAATTAATTTGCTTATTAAGTTCTCTTATAATCTAATCCATGTTGTCTCTCTTCATTGCAGGTATTGGAGGTTCAATGGATAGGAAAATGATCGTCACTATCATACCATCACCTCACGCTTAGGCGATTACGGGAAGTTCTCTTCTACTTATCGCTATATTCTTACAATGAGGACATTGTAATTGCTAAGTTTGGGGGAGTTTAGTTTAGTTCATTATAGCATGTTTAGTTTCATGTTTATGTTATGTTATTTTGCATATGTTGTTAATTTAGTTTAGGTTCATTAAAAAAAATAGAATAAATAAATCAAAATTCAAAAATAATAGTTAGTAACTATGTTCATCTTGCACGAGTCCAGCTGTTTGATAGTTTAAGTTTATGTTGGCCAATGATGAGATTGGAATTGAGTAGACAAGTATAGTACTGACTATTAGAGCTTTGATGTGATTTTTTGTTATGAATTGAATCTTTTTCTGTTTGAAACTGGTATAATAATGATAGCACAGTAGAAACAACATTGTTGATTGATTGAGTTTAAATTGATACATAATGGGATTCTAAAGGATAATGCTAGTTTGAATGAAAGAATGACTAGAATAAGTAGTGATGGCTAAAGTTAGACAAGAACCTAAGTTTGGGGGAATATTTGGGGTATATAAGCTATATATAAGAAAAAAAAAAAGAAAACAAAGAAAAAGAAAAAAAAAGTATGAATAAATACCGTGGCGTGCTTGTCTAGTTTTGTGGCCTTTGTTACTTAAGTAAGTAAGCTTAGGGATTGTCTTTACACCTAGCGCCCTAAGGTCTTAATGGTCTGGGAGTCATTGGTCAAAAGCTCGTTAAGGTAGCATTGAAAAGCCTAAGGGAATAAGACATTGCATAGCTATGTGTAGATAAAAAAAAAAAAAAAAAATGAATAAAACGGGAAGTAAGAGCAAAAAGCCCCCGTAGATGAAAAATAAAGCATAAGTATCCCACGATGACCCTCAATATTGGTAATTGTTTGATTTTAGTTGGATCTTGCTTGTTTTTGGATTTTTTGAGTTTACATTGTATGATGCCTTCGAAGAGACTTGTTATGTGTTAAATTTGATTTTATATCAATTAGCATGGTTGTGGAGCACACACACACTATACCAGTGATAACAGTTTAAGATTTGATGAATGACTAGGAAATTGTTGATTGGTTTTGATATGAAGTATTGTCATGTTTGCTTGATTGCTCTAAGGCCGAGTGAATAGATTTGATTCTATCAATACTGCTGGATTCGTAGGCATATAGATTAGTTGCATTTCATTGCATTGCATTGCATTATGTTGTGTTGTTTGGGGACAAGCAACGGTTTAAGTTTGGGGGTATGTGATAAGTGGATTTTATATACACTTATCCGGTATCTTTTACTTGAATTAGTTGCTTATATTCATGTGTCTTAGTTACTTTTCATGCATTTTGTGTCCATTTTGTAGGTGATACGTTTGGGAGCGGTGTGAGCGACGATTGGTAAGGAAAAGTAAGGAAAACGCAAAGAAAAGAAAATCGGACATCGTTTGGACTTTCATGTTCATGGTTTGGAATTTGGCTTACATTGTAGAGCATCGTCTTAGCTTTCCGGAACATTTTGAATTATTCCAATCGGAGTTCGGATGCAAGAGTTACGATCGTTGTGCCAACGGACGTCGAACATCATGGTTTTGGGTGGTCATTTGCATAGTAGTCACTTCCAGATCAATTTCAGCCTTCATTCACCTAGAATTTCTCAATCCTTAAAGAATGAAAGTTGTAGATCTCGTCGATATCTTCGATTTGATAGGTAGAAGGCCCCGTAACTCCTCCCGGATCAAAGGTTATGACCGTTTTACCAGAGGACGTTGTGATAGAAAATGTACCCCCGCCGGGGCGAGCTTTTCCTTAGTAAAACCCCCCTCCGGGGCGGGCATAACAGCTGCTAGACAGTAAGGACCCCCGCCGGGACGGGCCTTGTGTAAGTCTAAACCCCCGTTGGGGCGGGGGTATGCGTAAAAAAGGTGTTTTTTGGTCAAAGTTGAGTTCAAGAAGGATTGTTTCGCTCCAATTGACTCAAGGACTTCTAAGAGGAGTTAAAGACATGTACGAAGGCTTATAAAAGGAGGGGAATAACAAGGATTAGAGGGCATATGAGGAGATTAGAGAGCATTCCATTAAATTAGATTAGAGTAAATTAGATCAAAACACTAGTTCTAAATAGTTTTGGAGATTGAGGCAACTTGAAGACCATTGAAGATCAAGAGCAGGAGCTTGATGAAGATGGAGATTTGCTGACAATAGATTCAATTCTTTACTCTACTCTTATTCTTATCTTTTAATGTGTTTTCAATTGTGGATTCTTAGTTTTAATTCAATGAACTAATTCTTTGTTTGAGATTACAATGGATCTTATTGTGTAGTTTATTTTAATATGCTTTGCTTTCAATTATTATGTTCTATTATGAGGATTGTCTATATTGATTTGAGCTTTAATCTATGAATTGCCTGATCAATAATTCTTTGTGGAGTTGGATGGAATCGAGAGAGGATATTCAATTCTAGACCTAGTTAGTATAGCATGTGTTCAGGATTTTGTTAGTAGCTTAAACTTGATTCGTGTTAAGGTAGAGATATGCTTGACGCCGCATGTAATCGGATAGAGAACTTATTCTTCAACCTTCTTCAATTGTAATTCACATAGAGATATAGTGGGTTAGTTGATTAAGGTGTTTAATGGATTTCTATCTTGATTGTGGATTGACGTTAATACGGTATTAGTTCATTGAGAGGTGGTTAATACTACGTTCGTGTTCTTGATTAACAATTCGGGATAGAGAATAATTGATGAGAAGTGTGTTAACTTAAATGAAGCAATAAGTGAAGTTGTGATCTTAAATCTCCATAGTCTTAATTTAATTAGTGGAATTTAATAGTAGTTTAATTTATATAATTTGAAATTCATTCATTTAAATAAGATTGAGTTAGTTACGGGTTAGTACTTGGTGATTTTTATTAACTAATTCTCTGTGGGAACGATACTCAACTTATCACTTTATTACTTGTTGACCACGTATACTTGCGTGTTGTGCGTATATAGATTTTACCCAACATGCATTGATGGACAGTTGTTGGCATGATCATAACCATTGATGAATACACAAATATCCTTGGCCCATAGTGCATGGAATTTGTGGTCGTGACCCTAATGAATATCATTGGTAGTAGTGCGTGGATGATGTGGATTATTTATTAAGTCGAGTCTCAAATGATAAAAGTGATGAAAATCTTTTAAATCATAAAAGATAGTAGATTTTATTCTCTACTTGACTCTTTTAATGGATTGCTTGTTCATTGCAGCTAAACTTGATGTCTATTGTATTTTATCGGGAATAACATTGTTGAGAGACTAATGATAATTTATTTTGCATTATCTTAGTCATAATATTTCTTGCTGGGCTAGTTGAGCTCACCCTTTCTTTCACTGTTCTCTTTAGGAAATGAGAACGTAGCTGGGACACGTCGGGGAACGGAGTAATGGTCCGGATGATAGTGTTAGCTAGTAGTCCTCACTATTCTGTTAAATAGCGTGATAATAAATGTAATGAGGACTTATTCTGAGAGTGGATATTGTCTAGAAGGCAATATTTGTATTAAAACTCACAGCATGTATTTTGTCGTACCTTACACGACTGTTGTATAATTAAGTTGTATTTAAATTTTGTACCATGTATTTGGCGACTCAAGATGGGTGATGTATACCTATTTTAGGGGCGACACACAGTATGTTATATATTGACTTCATATTAATAATAATAATAATAATAATAATAATATATTAATTGCATGTTAATATTCTGTTTAAATATTTGTATATTAATATATTATATTCTTTTATTTTTAATTTCGTTTAAATATATATTATGTTTGAATTTGAAGTGAGTATTTGAATTAATTAAATCAAGTACCATGTTATATTCTTACTAAGTATATATATATATATATATATATATATATATATATATATATATATATATAATATAGTGAAGTATTAACTCTATACATATTATATATATTTATATATAATATGAGTGCAGAATAATTATATATATATATAATTACCTATATTTATATAATATTTATTGTGTTACATAATAAATATATAATATTCTCATATTATATTTATTATAGGAATATTATATTTTTACATATTGATTGATTTTTATATTATGTTATTATTACGAGTTATTATTATGTAATAATCTTAGTGTTGGAATTTTAACAAAACTTGTCCAACTTTAGAATACAAATTGGTTTTTTTTTTTTTCAAAATGTAAATTTGTAAATGTAATTTGATTTGTGTTATACAAATTTTTATACACAAAATTTGTTGTCTGAATTCTGTTAAATTTTTGTACAAACAGAAATTTAATTAGATTATTGATAGTCTTTATTTGTATAACAGAAATGGCATCTACTAGTACCATTCCTGCCGTGAGTATGTCTCATGGAGAAAAGCCTGAAGGGTTCAATGGAACTGATTTCAAGCGTTGGCAACAAAAAATGTTATTCTATCTCACAACATTGAATTTGGCTCGGTTTCTACAAGAGAACTGTCCTACTCTTGTTGAAGGAGAAACTGACAAAGAAAGGTGGCTGCTGTTGATGCATGGAAACATGCAGATTTTCTTTGCAGGAACTATGTAATGAATGGGTTAGATAATACATTATATAATGTATATTGTACAATTCAAACTGCAAAAGAACTTTGGGAATCTTTAGACAAGAAATATAAAACTGAAGATGCTGGCATGAAAAAAAATTCATAGTTGGTAGATTTCTTGACTATAAAATGGTAGATTCAAAAGCAGTTATCACTCAGGTTCAAGAATTACAAGTAATTCTACATGATATTCATTCTGAAGGAATGTCATTAAGTGACTCATTCCAAGTTGCAACAATAATTGAGAAACTTCCACCATCATGGAAAGACTTCAAGAATTATCTGAAGCATAAACGCAAAGAGATGAATCTTGAAGAACTGATTGTGCGACTTAGGATTGAAGAGGACAGTCGAGGATCTGAGAAGAAGAGTGGGAAGAATTTCATTGAAGCAAAGGCAAATGTTGTAGAACAAAGGCCAAACAACAACAAAAGGAAGCGTAAAGGCAAAGATACTTTCAAGGCCAAGAAGAAATTCAAAGGCAAATGCTTCAACTGTGGCATCCAAGGACATAAATCAAGCGAATGTCGCAAGCCAAAGAAGTTCAAGAAAGAACAGAAGCCTCAAGCAAATGTGACCGAACTAGAAAAGTTGTCTGAAAATGTTTCAGATATTAATCTTTCTGCAGTTGTATCTGAATGCAATTTTGTAGAAAACCCTAAAGAGTGGTACGTGGACACTGGAGCTACTCGCCACATATGTTCCAACAAATGGATGTTTTCTACTTACAAACCAGTAGAAAATGATGATCAACTCTTCATGGGAAACTCCTCAAGTTCAAAGGTTGAAGGACGTGGAAAGATTATAACTGAAAATGACATCCGCAAAAAAATCGACTTTGAATGAAGTGCTTCATGTGCCAGATATTCGCAAGAATCTAGTTTCTGGATCACTACTTAGCAAGAATGGCTTTAAGTTGGTGTTTGTGTCTGATAAATTTGTACTTACTAAAAATGATATGTTTGTAGGAAAGGGCTACATGAATGATGGGCTCTTTAAAATGAATGTTATGACTATTGTACCAAAGTCTATTGATAATAATAAAATTAATTCTTCTACTTACTTGTTAGAGTCTTCAAACATATGACATGCTAGATTAGGACATGTTAATTATAATACTTTGCGTAGATTAATTAATTTAGAATTCTTGCCTAAATTTGATTTTAATCAAAAACAGAAATGTGAAATTTGTGTGGAATCAAAAATGACAAGATTACCCTTTCATTCTATTGAAAGGAAAATTGAAACTCTAGATTTAATTCCCAATGATATATGTGACTTAAAGTTTGTGCAAACTAGAGGTGGGAAAAAATATTTCATAACCTTTATTGATGATTGCACAAGATATTGTTATGTATATTTGCTAAGAAGCAAAGATGAGGTCAGAGAAATGTTTCAACTTTATAAAAATGAAGTTGAAAATCAACTTAACAAAAGATTAAAGCAAATAAAAACGGTAGAGGTGGTGAATTATGAATCACCTTTTGAAGAGATATGCTCTACTCATGGATTTATTAACCAAATACCGCCTCCTTATTCACCTCAATCAAATCTAAGTATTGTTTGAACGCAAGAACCGAACATTGAAAGAAATGTTGAATGCTATGTTAAATAGATTACGGCACCCCAAAATTTGTGGGGGGAAGCTTTGCTTTCTGCCAATAATATTCTTAATAAAGTGCCTCATAAGAAAACTCACAAAACACCTTATGAATTATGGAAAGGTCATAGACCTAGCTATAAATATTTAAGAGTGTGGGGGTGTCTAGCAAAGGTAATGGTTCCTAAACCTAAAAAGGTTAAGATAGGACCAAAAACAATTGACTGTGTTTTCATTGGTTATGCAAATAACAGCAGTGCTTATCCCTTTCTTGTTCATAAATCTGAAATTAATGATATTCATGTTAATACATTTATTGAATCAAGAGATGCATCATTTTTTGAGAATATTTTTCCATATAATAGAAATAATGATTCAAATTCAAACAAAATACCTTTAGATGCTACTAGTGATAATCCTGAAAATATAGACAAAGAGTCTGTAGTGGATGAACCTAGACGTAGCAAAAGGGCAAGGACTTCAAAGTCTTTTGGTCCGAATTTTCTAAAATTTTTGTTAGAAAACGATCCTCGAACCTACAAGGAAGCAGTATCCTCTCCAGATGCTTCTCATTGGAAAGAAGCAATAAATAGCGAAATTGAGTCCAGTATGCAAAATCATACATGGGAATTAGTGGACCTTCCACCGGGATCTAAACCTTTAAGTTATAAATGGATCTTCAAAAAGAAGATGAAAGCTGGTGGCTCAATTGATAAATATAAAGCAAGGCTTGTTGTTAAAGGCTATAGACAAAAGAAAGGATTGGATTATTTCGACACTTATTCACCTGTTACAAGAATTACATCTATTCGGATGCTAATAGCAATAACATCTTTAAATAGACTTGAAATACATCAAATGGATGTAAAGACTGCATTCTTAAATGGTGAATTAGATAAAGAAATATATATGGAACAACCTGAAGGTTTCATAGCTCCTGGACAAGAGAGGAAAGTATGCAAACTTGTTAAATCCTTGTATGGATTGAAACAAGCACCAAAACAATGGCATGAGAAATTTGATAATGTTATGTTATCAAATGGATTTAAAATTAATGAGTGTGACAAATGCGTTTATGTCAAAAGCACTCAAAAGGATTATGTCATTGTTTGTCTTTATGTGGATGATATGTTAATCATGGGTAGCAACAATGAAGTTATCAACTCAACAAAACGTATGTTGTCAAATAGATTTGACATGAAAAACTTGGGGGTTGCTGATATAATTTTAGGAATCAAGATTTCTAGAACCTCTGATGGAATTATATTATCTCAATCTCATTACATTGAGAAAATACTTGAAAAATTTAACATGTATAATATAATTCTAAATAAAACCCCAGTTGATATAAATCTTCATCTAGCTAAAAATGAAGGTGATGGCATATCTCAATTAGAATATTCTCGTATAATAGGTAGTTTAATGTATGTCATGAACTGTACTAGACCAGATATAGTTTATTCAGTAAGTAAGCTAAGTAGGTATACGAGTAATCCAGGTAAAGATCACTGGAAAGCAATTTTGAGAGTTTTAGGACACCTAAAACATACTCAAAAATATGGATTGCACTATACAAGATATCCAGCAGTATTAGAAGGATATAGTGATGCTAATTGGATATCTGATAATAAAGACTCAAAATCCACAAGTGGATATGTCTTTACCCTTGGAGGTGCAGCAGTATCTTGGAAATCCTCAAAACAAACGTGTATTGCAAGGTCTACAATGGAATCAGAATTCATTGCGTTAGACAAAGCTGGAGAAGAAGCTGAGTGGCTTCGTAATTTCTTAGAGGATATTCCAAATTGGTCAAGACCTGTGCCAGCTATATGTATACACTGTGATAGCCAATCATCGTTTGGAAGAGCACAGAGTCATTTATATAACGGTAAGTCACGCCATATAAGACGAAGACATAATACCGTTAGACAATTGCTCTCAAATGGAATTATCTCAATTGACTATGTAAAGTCAAAAGATAATATTGCGGATCCGCTTACGAAAGGTTTAACAAGAGATCGAGCAAGTGGAAAAATCATCTAAGGGAATGGGTTTAAAGCCTACTGTTTAAATAAGAGTCGTCATAGTGGCAACCCAACCTAGCTGACTGGACATCCCAAGATCTAGGTTCAATGGACAAACCGAACTATGTAGTACTCAGTAAAGAACTGAGGAGATATTTACTCCTAACCATTCCTATTATGAAACAGTGCACATCTGCCACGAGAATCAGGGTAAGTTACGCTTTTAATGATTTTTATATCTTGAAATATGTTCAAGTGGGGTATTGCAGGATACTCTTGATAGAAGTCACCTACGTGAGTAAGAAGGGGGCCACTTCTATGAGAATTTTGAAGGCTGAATTCTCTAATATACTCACGGAACCAAGAGGTGTTTCAAGGCCAAAATGAACACAAACGTGAGAACCAACTATGTCTGAAGAGATATTTTGTGAATTCTATTGTCTTGGTTTACACAAAAAGTTGACAGTTCAAAGACATCAAGTCTACTGATTAGCCAAGTAAATTCGATAGATTTTACTAGGGCAAGTTCAAAGCCACTAGGCCACTTAACCTGATGAAATATCTTTTCTCATGTACTCGAACTAGTGTATGCATATTCATATCATATTTTAGATATTGTAAATCCAATTTTACATTCATGTGGGGGATTGTTGAAATGAGATTTGAATTGAATGAGAAAATTGACTTCAAAGTTCTATCGGGGCCTGCCTGAATCGGATTTAAATCGTAGTGCGTGTGTCGGTTAATGATATATATTTTTTATCATCACAATACTACGTCGTTTTGACGACGGTTACACGCCAACGGAAATAACAGTCACGAGTTTTTTCTATAAATAGACGGTGTGGTCAAAGAAGTAATTTTTCCTTCCCCGTTCTGAAATACCCGTCCCGTTCCTTCCCTTCTGCAATCCCGTTTCTGCAGTATAGAATCCCGTTCTGTTCTACCGTTTCCCGTTTCTGGCAGACTCCCGTTCTGCAGTAATTCCGTTCCCGTTCTGCACTGCAAAATCCCATTCTGCACTGCAAAATCCCGTTTTCTGCAGTAAAATTGTACAGTAAGTTTTCTTCTGTTTTCTTCATGCATCATTATTATTAATAGTAAAAGTTCGAGTACATAACATAGAATTTGCGTTCAACGAATTCTTAATTTTGTAGTGCAACTAATTAATAATTGAAATCTGTTTTATCTTGGGAAGCAATTATTCAATTAACCCTTAGTATCTGTGGGGAAATAAATTTACTTTAAGGAGACTTTGTGAATTTAAAGGACTCGGATTTATTTATTAATATTTTATGTGTTATATTTATATAAAATCATGTTCGATTTTTATCATAAATATATATATATATATATATATATATATATATTAAATAATACTATATATTACAGATAACACAATTCAAGTTATATACATAAGCAATCAGATCAAGAGCAAGCTAAAGACCATCAGTATCAGATATCAAACATAACCACACAGAAAAAACAAGTGTAGAAACAAACAAGTGATAATCAGATCTCAATGCTTAAAAATAAGCGAAACCTTTGTTTATTTGAAAACAGTCCCTAAAAAAATTCTGCAGTAAAAAAAAATGATTAATTTAAGGATCAACTGATTGCCAGAGATACTTAACAGCAAAAAGTGAATTTAAATCAACTCCCCTGGACCAAATCACATCTGAAATAATTTAGTAGATTACTGTTATATTTGTTGTGCTCATACAAGTTCATTTTGAGGGGAATATAATCCAAGAATCATAATATGAAGATTAGAGTACCTTATAATATCCTACTATAGGATAGTAAATGATGGTATAGAAATGTAAGAAAGTAAGTTTCTGAGTTTCCTATTGCATATTACAGTGATATTGACAAAATATTTATAAGGTGATCTAATTCAGAAAGTAGTATCAATTAAATAATCAACCAACTTTTGGTCATCAAAAACCTATTTTATCACTAAGCTGGCTAGTAACAACGAAGTATTGGTGAGGCATGAAAAATAGCACAAGTCTCATTAATCTTCCTGGGCAGAAACAAATGTCTGGACAATAGTCCCTATTGGGTTGCAAATGTTATAAAGTTCACAGCATTCAATTTTTGTAAAACCATAACCACTAACACTCCCCCACCCCACCCAACACAAAAAAATATTGATATTTATCTCATGTTGCAATACTCCTTTAAGGTAATACTCCTTGTTATTCCAATCTATGGAGATAGAGATGAATGAAATTTAATTTCATTTATTAACAGTAAGGATAGTTTATACCTTGGCAACCACAAACTAACTGTTGTTGCAACTGATGCTATTTACACCAAGCCATTCACAAGCAGAGTTATCATGTGAGGACCTGGACAGACAACTGATGTTCTGCTCACCGCACCTGGACTTCATTACACATTTTAGAGAATATTACACACTGGAAGTAGTACATTTATCAGAATACATTTATCAGAATTTTGTCCCCTAAACTAATTCTGAAACTCTTAATTACAACAGTATATAGGAAGTAGTACCTGTCACTCAGGCTGAAAACCAGCAGAAACAGCAGCAAGTTTGCTAGAGAGTTTTCTTTTCAAGCCCTCAATTTCTTAAGCATCAAGAAAAAAGCATGGCTATTAATAATCTTTTTTAAAAAAAGAATAAACTGCCCTCAGAAAGTACAGACCATTAAATTTAATGAGAACCCCATAAGTAAAGCATAATACCATTCTCTCCAATTTGAATCAACGTATTACAAAAGTTAGTCAAAATATACATTCACTAGTCTTCATTTGAATCCGAATCTAAAGTTTGTTCGTTACAAATAGATTTTTCAGTTATGTCCCTAGCTTTGCACATCCTAAGCTCATGTGCTATTCTAAATCTAAAGTTATAAGCCTCATTAAGAGTCCACCTCGGCTCCTCCATGATGTTTATACGGTGCAAAAAGAAATCCACGTACTTTGCAACATATATGCCACAATCGTCTTCGTTCCATTGTCTCGGTCTATTCACACAGACTTCAACTTTAGGCTTCGATTTTGGCCACTTTGCTGTAAGATTTGCCTGACGAAACAGCAAGAGAATTAACTCTACCTATAAACCAGAAATCCATTACTTATAAGTCCGAAATAGTAGGAATTACATGTCTGTGTAATGACATGAAAAACAAGAAATATATTAATGAACTCACCACAACCGCAAAGAAGTTTTGGTATAATTGTGACAATGGCATTAATGGTTTGTCATCATAAAGTGGGTCAAGTAGCATTATTTTCCACTTGTTGACACTCAAAATAAATAAGCAAAAATGACTGTTGGTTTCGTTGAAGACTGAAACGAATATGTAATCACACCCATGTACTGGGGTACCAACTGTAGGATTGATGTAACTTATTAGAAATTTTCGTATGGTTGGCATGTCTACTCCGGCACTTGGTAAGTTTTGGGTACCTAACAACGAAAAGTACGTTGGCATGAAATAAAATCGAGCCCATCTTTGGATACCTTCTTTACACATTTTAGCTTCTCTGTCTCGCAACAACAACAAATAAGCATCTAAGACATGTATCCATAACCAACCATTGGGTCTCAAACAGTTAACATCTTTAAATTCAAACTTGTATAGACCTTCTGGATGGCTATGAGGAAAGTCTGATGGGTCGTGAGTTGGACTAAACCAATGATGATTTAGCCAATTGATTTTTTTCATCTTTAAGTACTTGAACAAGTGAGTGTGCTTTGTTCCATCCATCCTTCTAGCTAGCACTTTCTTACTATGTCGAGTAAAAGGGTCAACGCTAGGCTGAGTCTCTTGAACTGTAGGTTGGGATCCTGTCATGTCAATCTCCATCTGCCCAACTTCAGGTTGCGTTGAATTTGGATTGATTGAAACCCCTCTATAGTCATTCATGAACGGTTGGTATAATGTATTGAACCATGTGTCATACATGGTTCTTAACTCAGGTGGATGTCCAATTGACAACAACTTTTCAAATATGAATTTTGCACTCTCAATCTACAATTGAATAAAAAAATTATATTAATAAAACAAGATAATCAGTTAAAAACACAAAAACATTAATAAATATTATAAATTGAATAACTTACAGTGTTTACAGCCACATATTGGTCAATGAATACTCGTGGCTCATAATCGTCCCCTTAATGCCTAAAGGGTAGAGGATGGTGTATCCGTCTCCAAGTAATTTCTCTGTACCATATCATATAATCCTCGGTAGATATATGCTGCAAAGCCTCCAACACTTGTCCTTCTAAACTCTCCATGTATGTATCCCACAATCGAATATAGTTAGCCCTATGATTTTCAAAATTTATTCTCTCAAATAATTTATGTTCCTTCCGCAATTCTACCATATTTTCAGCATTAGATGGATACGACTGCAAATATCCAAATTACCTCATAAATCTGTCAGGCATTTGGAACTCAACAATGTCGTAATGTATTAATGGTATCTGAAATGCTCCACAACCTTGCCTCAAAAAAAATCCCAAAGCAAACATCTATCAAATAATCGATATGGATGCCACACCCCATCTGCTTCAACATATTATCAAACTCTCCTCGGTAAATGGAAGATGGTGATGTGGATTTTAAAGTGACGATATTGTTTTGAATTAGGATCAAAAGAGGAGTATGCCCACGATAATGCCCTAGGTATCAACTTCTGGGACATAGGCTTAGGGGTAGGACGACCAATGTTGAACCGTTCATGAGCCCACGTCATAAGAAGGGTTTCACAACCTGCGAATTTTTTCGTTGTTTTGTGAGTAGCCTCATGCAAACCCCTATACAAATGCCCAACAAATAATTATTCAACAGTTTCCTTATCCTTATTTGACTCCCTATTTTAATCCTTATATGAGATTTTACTCACCAGTGCAAAAGAGTCAAAAGATTGTTCTCTATATACAAAATGACATTTCACACATTCATTTAAGTGGATAACTCATTAATCATACACATTTTGACATTTTTTTTACTACTTCATTTTCAAATTATAAGCTTAATATTAACTTATTTTTTAAAAATTAATTTCAAACGTATTCAAATTTAAAATTGATATAAATTTATTTAATTTATGTCAATATAATTATAAATATTATAAAAGTACTATTAATTATTAAATTTAAATTTAAAATATCACAAATTAACTTTTTAAAAGTTAATATTAATCTTATGTACATTTGCAACTACAATACATTCAATACTCACTCCATAAATTACTTAAAATTTAAAATAAAATAAAAATTATTTTACAATGGAATATACTTGATAAATTTTACTTTTTTTTATAAATTATAAGATTATTATTAATTTGATATTTTAACTGTTGAAACTTTTAAATTTGAACTTTTAAATTTCAAATTTCATTAGTTAAGGAATTAATATAAGGAACTTGTTGGGTACATAGTGAAAAAATTGAATCTCTATTTTGTAAAATGACTCAATAATATTTCAGAATAGAGATAAAGATAAAAAAAACTGTTGTGAATGTTGTTAGCCGTTCATGCATGCATTGTATAAATAAATGGGAAGTCATATAGCAAACCCACACAAATTACTCTTGTTAAAGGCCCATTAAAGGGTGAATTGAACAACTTGAATATGTAATAATAAGGGTAAAATTGTCTTTAAAAAATAAAAATTACCCAGTAGGGGCAGGGCAGTAACCATCTTTATTACCGTGGTAGTAATATCAATTGCCAAATGAGGGGGATAACTTTACAGGTTGGCTTGTAAATCAGTGCATAATTTGGAAGTTTGTACACTGTTTTCCTATGCTTTATTGGAGGAGTATATGTTTATGGGATTTTACCAAAAGTGAAAATCATTTCATTATAACATTTGGTACACTAATTACGGACGGAATTATCATTTTGATGGAGTGAACGAAGGAATGAGAAAATTTAAAAATTAGGATAAAAATATCTTCACCCAAATAAATATATATATATATATATATATATATATTTGTGTAGGTGAAAAAACCATATCTCGTTTTATTAATGTTAACGTTAAATTTTGTACGCCTGATGAAATCACCAAAACAATAGACCAAAATCGCGCTAACGATTGATGGAGTAGTTGATTATATCAAACTCACGAAATACATTCACACAAACATAAATAAAGACATATAAATATGAACACAAGAATTTACGTGTAAACCCAATTGGAAAAAACACCACGGAGAGAGAGAGAGCAATCCACTATAATAATATTGGGAGTACAAGATGTGTATATGGAGGGAGTACAAGTTGATAATATGGACAGGACAAATTGTGTATTTGTGTTGTATCTCTTGTGTGTTGTCTCTTGTGTCCTAGCTTGTAGCCGTATATATAGAAGTCACCTCCATCTAGGGGTGCTCAAAAAATTCAATTTTTCAGTTTTTTTACCGAATCGGTTCGAACCGATACTGGTTTTTTTCGGTTTCGGTTTATTCGGTACCGATTTTTTGGTTTTTTTATATTTTTCAGTACCGGTAGCGGTAATACAAATTACAAATTCGGTAAAACTGAAAAACCGAAAAAAAATATTGAAACTAATAAATACTTAATTACTTACAGACTTGTAGACTACTCAGACTAGTACTTCATTTACTCTCTCTCTCTCTCTCTTAGTCTCTTTTAATTCTACAGAGCTTCAAGCCTTCAACTACTTTACTCTTTCGATTCGGTCTTCACTCTTCACTCTCCCTACTCCGGTACTCCCTAGTCCCTTCTTCTTCAGTCTTCTACCGACTACCGTTGTGACGCCCCCAAAATAGGAATACATCACCCATTCTGAGTTGTCAATACATGGTACAGAAACAACTACAACTTTATTATTACAACAGTAAAACTGTGAGTTTGAATACAAATATTATCTTCTAGACAATATCTATACTCAAATAAATCCTCATCACATTTATTGATACATTATTTTACAAAATGGTGAGGACTACTAAACAATTCTTTCTAAAACCTTCATTCCATACCCAGACTTCGCATTTCATTTATATTCTCGCCTCCGAGAAGAAAAAATGGAACAAAAAGGAAAAGGGTGAGCTCAACTAGCCCAAAGAAAGAATATTATGACTAAGATAATATACAATAAATTACCGTTAGTCTTCAACAGGGAAAAAATCTAATAGAATACAATAGACAACAAATTTTAAATCAATATTCGCAGTGAAATAATAATTCATTAGAAGAGTTAAGTAGAGAATGCAAACTACTATCTTCTACATGTATGAATTTAAAAGTTCATCGCTCTATCTTTTATCCTGTAACATCAATCAATATACATCCGAATCAAATATTCATCTTTGCACTACTGGGCCAAAAGATATTCATCATTTGGTCATGTTCATCTAAACACTGTTCATCTTTGCACTACTGACCAAAGATATTCTTCAGAAATCATTCATCTTTGCACTACTGCCAAAGATATTCCATAATATCATCATTTAAGATGAAGATGATGAAAAATATTTTTAAAGAAACGAATCCAGTGAAACAAAATGACAAGGATTAAGGATTAAGAATTAAGGATTCGAACTTTGTTTTATCCACGTCCAAAAATACCTCAAAATAATTACAGTGGTGTAAAATTCAAGAATGATCAAAACATGGATACAATCAAAGCTAGTATCCAGAATAGATATTTTGGACAAAAAGAAGAAATTTTATTTTTCGGTGAATAGTGCCGTATACGTGAATAGTAACTCCGACACCAAAAGATAGAAATTTCCCAAAAAACATCTTCACGCTTCATGAATAGTACTCGTGAATAGTAACTCGTGAATAATAACTCATGAATAGTAACTCGTGAATAGTAACTCATGAATAGTAACCCATGAATAGTAACCCCGACATGGAAAAGTTTCAAATTTGATAAAAAGTTTCAACCAATATTTCAAAGATAATGATATTGAAGAAATAATATCATTTGAGAAGAAAATAACATCCCTTACCTCGAAAGATTAGTACTTCTAAATTTGGAATACTGGGTATAGTCTTTGAAGGAACTTGCAAATCTAACAATACTCAAAGTATACTCACAAGAATACGCTCAATATATCAAGAGAAAATAGAGAGAAACTTGGGTTTACGGTGTGTTTCAATTCTAACCCAAGCACCCTATTTATAGGAAAATACTTAGAACACCAAAAGTAGAAAATTGAATATAATATTAATATATTTTTTCACATTTTCTTTAGCCCACCTTAGACAACTGATCTCAGCCTATTTGAATCACATGTGAGGCCAACTTAGTTGCAAAAACGTTTTCTCAAAATAATTAACTTCTGACTCCCAAAAATTAATTATTTGAACTTGAGAACTTCAATAATTCATAATAAATAGCCCTTTTATCGAGAAAATTTGAATCTCGCGACTTTTTATAGGAAATTCAATTCTCTACAACTTTCTGAGTAAGAAAGTTTTTTCAATTCCAAATGAAATTGACCGAAATCCACAAACGGGTGATTTTACAAATTATAATCAAATTTCATTCGATAAATGGGGTCCACCGACATGTTTAACATGTTTTAAACATTTATTGCAACAAAAATACTCCTCCTCCTCGTATACTCATATATCCCACATTCGTTGTAAAAATATCACTATTATTATATTATTAAAATATAATAATATATTTAAATGAATTATTTTATCGAGAAAAGATAAAATTTCAATTTTCAACAATTGTCACATTAAAAATTTTCTCCATCTATATCCACATAAAATCAATATTTTTCTCATCATATGAATCAATAATTAATTATTCACAAATAATATTACGAGAATCACAATATCGACAACCGAGGCGGTTCAGAGGAGGGGGCTTCCAATAAGAATTTCTCTCTTCTTGCGCCATGATTAGGTGACCAAACCTCTCCTTAGATGAACTTTCTAGACATTGCCAATAATGTTATCTAATAATATTATTCGGATAATATGAATTATTGCTTCGATAATGAAAAATCTTGTGTAATGACAATTATTGAAACAACAAAGAATATAAAATATCAACGCAGCAATTATTAAATCAATAAAATATTTGAGCGATAATTACAGTAACCATTATTGAGTAGTGCCTTCTTACGTAAGAATCAATAATTGGTGCAATACTGCAATCTACTATGTTTTAACCAACGAGTATTTTAACAAAGATAATACTTGAATAACTACGCCAAGTTATTTTTAAACAACTTATATTTGTCGTTTTCTTCATCCAATCGCTTTTTAGTTATGAGGCCCACACATGGGCTGCATGGCCAATAAATACGAATATTCCCCGACGGTCTGAATATTCCACGACCAAAACGAATATTCCCAACAACAATGAATATTTTATAACCACTTGCTTATTTTGAAATATTTGCGTATTTTACCCCTAACTATCCACAATAATCAAATCAACCCTTACTATTTCAAAATAATAAATAGAGAAAATTAAATTTCATTAATAATAAGTTGGGGTCTTACAACCGTGTTGTTCTCCTTCCATTAAATCTCTCCGCCTCACCCTGCCTTCTCTCAAAGCTCAGCCTAGCAATGGCCATGAGGACTTGAAGTCATGACGTCACAACCAACTGAACCATATCCAACGACTAAGCGGCACGACAAAGCGATTTTGACAGTAAGTCATTACTCGTTAGATGATCTATAGTCTGTAGATCTGTAGTTCTGCACTCTTAGATCTAAGATCTGTAGTCCATGCTTTTGGGGAAACAACTTGTATGATGTTTTTGTAGTAGAATGCTTCCTAAAATTCTACTTGAATCAAACTTTTGCCAATCTTTTTGATTACATATATTTGAGAATTTTATTGTTGTTTGTTAAGATAACTATCGTCTATCAAACACATCTATCACACTTTAACAGTATTAAAGAAATTGAAAAAAGTACATCACAGTAACACTATAACACTTTGTATTGTTTATTTATTTTTTTGTAATGTAGTTTAAATTCTTCTTAATAAATTATGATTTGCTCATATTTGTCTTTTAAAAATTGCAGAATTTTCAGCATGCGATTTAGATGCATCAATCTTGGATATGTAATATGGTTGATTTGTTCGAGAATGGGGACTTGATAGTTGAGAGAATTGTGCCTTGTCTTGGTTGTTCGTTGTTTGTTTTTAATCTTGGATTAGTTGGATATGTAATATGGTTGATTGGATTATTTGCTAGTGAGTAGTGGGTACTTTAGTTCTGTTATGTTCAACTGATAAAATGATGTTATGTTTTGTTATGTTCAGTTTATCAGGTTATGTTTTATCATATGGTTATGACTTATGAGGTTATTTTCTGTTATGTTCAGGTGATAAAATGATGTTATGTTCTGTTATGTTTTAAATTATGTGTTGGCAGTGGTGAATTATTGTTTTGTTGAATTCTTGTTTTGGCAGTGGTGAATTATTGTTTTGGTGAATTAGTGTTAGTGGTGAATTCATGATTATATCTTGTTTTGTTTTGTTTAAATTATGTGTTGGCATTCTTGTTTTGTTTTGGTTATCAGGTTATGTTTTGTTTATTTTGGTTATCAGGTTTTGTTTTGCATTCTTGGTTATCAGGTTATGTTCAGTTCATGCAGTTTTGTCACATGAAATTCTTGTTCAGGTGTTCATGCAGTGTTTTCATGAAACAAATGATCATGCTAATAATAGTGTTTGCATAGTGCCTGCATAGTGTTTGCATAGTAAAAATCTTTTTATATAAAATAGAATATATTATATTTTATTTAAAATATTTTGCTTTAGATACGGACTGTCCGATTAAAGTAAATCTATCTGGACCGTTCATAAGTTAGTTACTATGCATTCCATTTTTCTATAAATAGAAGCTCATTCCTTCATTATTTTATTACGAATTCATTGAAACTCTAGAGAGATAAACTATAAGAGAGAAAGAAGAAAAGTATTCTGCTACTTAACTACTCTTATATTCAGCTTTTTTTCTGATGAGGATATTATTCTTTTGGTATTCATGAAGAGAATTTCATTATTCCATTTCTTATTATTACATTGGAATAACTTTTGTACGCTGACTTACTACTATATACTTGGTGACATTCTTCTATTATTACATCTTTATTATTACATTTGGAATATCACTGCGTGTGTTTTACACCGGACTGGTTAAAATCTTTATTATTCTATCTTTATTATTACATTGGAATATCCTCATACATGTGTTTTACACCGGACACTGGTTCCGTCTTTATTATTACATTGGAATATCACATGCATGTGTTTTACACCGACTGAGTTCGCCTTTTATTATTACTCGTCTTTATTATTTTGTTGGAATAACTTTGCATATCGCGAAGTACCGCATGCATGGTAATTTCATTGTTATTCCATTATTTATTATTCTATTGGAACATCCACATCGATTGTGAATTTCACACGACACCGGTTCCGTTATTATTATTCTGTTGGAATAACCTGTCTATGCGAAGTACCTCATGCATGGTGATTTCTTTTGTTATTCCATTCTTTATTATACTCAGTTGGTTAAAATTTTGACTTCTATACTCCATAAAATTAGTGGAATATCCTTGATATTTGCGCTTCATCCAGTATCTTTTCATGGAAATATTCTTCTGAGCATTCTTGAATTTTACTCTACAAAGCAGTATCATGTTGACAATTTGAACATTATTGGTTCTTGGATAAATTAATTCTTGAACTTGTTTATTTGAATTAGTATGTCATTGTCATCATCATCATGTTTATATTATGTTGAAAGTCATCTGTGGCATGTAGTGCATAGATGGACTTGGTATGATTATGACCAAGGATTATTCGGTATAATCATGACCGTAATGTTACAAATGATGTGGTAAAAGTCCTCATTAGCCTGTAGTTCATTGATGGACAGTTTTTGGTATGATTATGGTGATGGATTCTCTGCGGCCAAGGGAGCAAAGATGAATTGTTTTATGGCATGATCAGGACCGTTGATGAAAACACGATTATCTTTGGCCCGTAGTGCATGGATAATTTGTGGTCGTGATACTAAAGAATATCATTGGCCTATAGTGCAGGGATGATTTAATGATGTGGATTATTTATTGAGCTGAGTCTCAGCGATAAAAGTGATGAAAAACCTTTTAAATCATAAAAGATAGTATATTTTATTCTCTACTTGACTCTCTTAATGGATTGCATGTTCCGCTGCAGTTAAACTTGATGTCTATTGTATTTTATCAGTTTAACACTGTTGAAGGCTAACGATAATTTATTCTACATTATCTTAGTCATAATATTTCTTACTGGGCTAGTTGAGCTCACCCTTTCTTTCACTGTTCTCTTCAGGAAATAAGAACGTAGCTGGGATGAGTCGGGGAATGGAGTGATGGTCCGGATGATAGTTTTAGCTAGTAGCCCTCACTATTCTGTTAAATAGTGTGACAATAAATGTAATGAGGACTTATTCTGAGAGTGGATATTGTCTAAAAGACAATATTTGTATTTAAACTCACAGCATATGTTTTGTCGTATTTTACACGACTGCTGTATTATTAGTTTGTATTTGAATTTTGTACCATGTATTTGGCGACTCAAGATGGGTGATGTATACCTATTTTGGGGGCGTCACAATTGGTATCAAAGCTTAAGGATATGATCCCTAGCTAAGATGTGAGACAATAATTAGGAGGGGAGAGACGGGGAATTCCTTCGCTAGTATGGCCTACCTAAGTTTATTTGGTATTTAATTGGTCGGTCAGAGTATAGAGATAATATGTGATATGTTAATTAACCCTTGTTTTGTGGCAATGTTTAAAAATGGCAGCTGAAAATGTTCACAATGGAGTGAATGAGATCGTTGAGACACCTTTAATCACTAATCAGGTTAATGTGGTGTCAGACGAAGAAGAAATTAGAGATATCTACATGGTGAGTGAAGAGCTAATAGTTGCACCCGAGCTAGTTGCAGAGGTAGCAGCTGAAAGTGAGGAAGAAGAGGATGAAGAGGAACCTGAGGAGAATTGGTTAGAAGAAGTTTATGATCAAAATTTAGAATTACAAAATTTTATTCATGAGTTGGAAGAGCAGGATGAAGAACGGCAGGCGATTGTGGAACAGAGAGATGCAACAATTCAAAATTGTGTTACCCGATGTGCAATGCTTGAACAGAAGCACTCTTCGGCAGAATATAAGATATTAGAGCTAGAATCTGAGAATGCGATGATCAAAGTTCTAATGAAAGAAGAAATAACTGAACGAAGGAGAATAGATGATGCATGGGTAAAAGCCGCACGGCGCGTGGATATGGTAAAAAAAGACGTCCAATCCAATAAAGTCAAAATAGATGAAATGGATTTTTCTTTTTGGACAGCAATTGGGAGAATCCAACATCGAATTGAATTACCACATGCATAGCGGTGACCCCAATTCGATATGGATCGGAGAATAATGATTCAAATCATGGATCAGGAATGTGACGAAGCACTTAAGGGTGGAATGTACCCTATAGTAAAGTCAAATTCGGTAGTTTAAGTGAGAGCGTTTGTCGAGAAACCCGAATGAAGTTATTACGGGTAAGTTAATTATAAACTCTTGCGAAGTCTATACTTTATTCGATACCAGTTCTACCCACTATTTTATTTCACCTAATTGTGTTTAATGTTTGTACTTAACTCCGGAGATGTTAGACTTTGATTTATCTATTGAAACTCTGTTGGGAGAAACCTTCGTTACCTCTACTATTTATAAATCTTGTTTGATTCAAATCGACACTTTCACGTTACCTGTCGATCTTATCTCTTTAAAAATATTTGCCTTTGATGTGATTTTTTTTTTAAAACGATTGGTTAAATACTCATCATGCTTTTCGTAAGGTTGTTAGCTTTCATATTCCTAACCAACCTGTTATGTGAATTCAAGCAACCAAACCACTAAAGTCAATCATTGTGATATCAAGCTATAAGTAAAGAGCCCGGATCCTTTCATTGTTGACTTCCTTGTGTGGAGTACACCGAAGCCAGACTTTCTGTAGGCGACATCGTGAATGAAGATGACAAGTTAATAGGTATCAATGTGACGTACTATCCAAGTCTTGGATGAGAGTCACAGTTTTGAATGATATTTTTATTGTTAATAAATTTTCTGACGTATTCTTGAAGACTTCGTAGCCTACCCTTAGAGTGTGAAATTGAATTTTGTATTGACCCCAGTACAAAACCCATTTCTTAAACCCTCAAAATATGTATTCAACTAAAGCGAGGCGTAACATCGCCAAAGACGTTGACTCATTTGTTTGTTGAAGATTACGATCGTCTTATTCAATATCATCGTGGAAGAAGCGAACGTGGTAGTGACGTGTTGAGTAGAAGATCGTATCGTTCTGAAGTGCGATGTTGTTAACACAAAGACTCATTTCATATAACTTGCAAATGATGAAGATAGAGTTAAAGACTCTAGGGACCCACGTGAAGATAACGAATATACGAGTAAAATCGACTTTATTCGATAAAGTTAAAGCCGCTCAAGCTACACACCCGAATCTGATGAATGTGAAGAAGAAGGTTCAAGAGGGAGTTATTCTAGAAGTAAGAACCGACGAAGAGATGAAATTTCAACCCTCGATTTAATTGGCCCATTTGAAATTCTCGATCGAGTAGGAACGTAACTTATAGACTCGCTTTTACTGCCAAGCCATCGGCGTGTTCATAACGCTTTTTAACGTATCGATGTTACGTAAATATGTGTACGACCCGAACCACATTATTAATTTAGAACCGGACTAGATAGCGGATGATTTAACGTTTGAGGAGATACGTGTTAAAATCTTGGATAAGAAGAATCGTATTCAACACTCAAAGGTTGTACCTCAAGAGTTATAATTTAAAATAAAGTCATGGTATCCTTACCTGTTTGGCATACCAGGTACGTACGTAAATTTTGAGGGTGAAATTACATAAGGAGGGGAGATTGTGAGACCCCAGATTTTATAAATAAAGATTTAAATTTCTCAAAATATTTTTTTTAATATTATGGTGTGGATTTGATATAATGTTATAGTTATGGGTAGTATTTATAAATTTTACAAAGTATGCAAGTTGTCATATTATATTCGATTGGTCGGAAAATATTCTTTGTGTCGGAGAATATTCGTACGATGGCACAATCATTGGTGGACCCCACAACAGAATTATTGTCGGATTGAGAAAACGAAAAAAATATTTTTATGAAAATAACTACGGAAGTTTTACACAGTTGATCTTGTTGAACTACTCTCGGTAGTAAAAGTACGATGTCTGGCGTGGTTGCATAAGTAGCATTGCGGTATTAATTATTGATGTTTATGTGAGAAGTCACTCGGTTTTGTTCAATTATTGCTACAATAGTTTCTACATAGTATCTCACATTATTTGATTCAATTATTGTTGATTTAAAAGTTTTGTTTTATTAGTATTATTAACGTAATAAAAGCGAAACATCTTTTATATAAAAATGAATACTTTTATAAAGTTATTAGTTTTATTAGATAATAATTAGATTATATTATATTTTATTATGCATAGTGTTGCATAGTGTTGCATAGTAAGTTTGTATAGTCTTTAAGATAGTATTTGCGTAGTAAAAATCTTTTTTATATAAAATAGAATATATTATATTTTATTTAAAAGATTTTGATTTAAATCTGAATCATTCCAATTAAAAGTAAATCAATCTGGACCGCTTCATAAGTTAGTTCTTATGCATTCCATTTTTCTATAAATAGAGCTCATTCCTTCATTATTTTATTACTTAATTCATTGAAACTCTAGAGATAAACTATAAGAGAAAGAAGAAAAGTATTCTCGCTACTTAACTACTCTTATATTCAGTTTCTTTTCTGTAGTGAGGGATATTATTCTTTTGGTATTCATGAAGAGAATTTACATTATTCCATTTCTTATTATTCTTTTGGAATAACTTTGTATCACGCTGAACTACCCTATACTTGGTGACATTCTTCATTATTACATCTTTATTATTACATTGGAATATCCTCATGCATGTGTTTTGCACCTACTGGTTAAAATCTTTATTATTCTATCTTTATTATTTTATCTTTATTATTACATTGGAATATCACATACATGTGTTTTACACCGACACTGGTTCCGCTCTTTATTATTACATTGGAATATCCATATGCATGTGTTTTACACGGACACGGTTCCGCTTTATTATTACATCTTTATTATTTTGTTGGAATAACTTTGTACATGCGAAAATACTGGCATGCATGGTAATTTACATTGTTATTCCATTATTTATTATTCTATTGGAACATCCTCGCTTGTGAAATTTCACCCGACTTTAGTTCCGTTATTATTATTACATTGGAATAACTTTTATCTACATCTGAAGTACCTCATGCATGGTGTGATTTCTTTTGTTATTCCATTCTTTATTATACTCGGTTGGTTAAAGTTTTGACTTCATACTCCATAAAATTAGTGGAATATCCTTGATATTTGCGCTTCATCCATATCTTTTCATGGAAATATTCTTACGAGCATTCTTGAATTTTACTCTACAAAGCGATGTCGTGTTGACAATTTGAACATTATTGGTTCTTGGATAAATTAATTCTTGAACTTGTTTATTTGAATTAGTATGTCATTGTCATCATCATCATGTTTATATTATGTTGAAAGTCATCTGTGGCATGTAGTGCATAGATGGACTTGATATGATTATGACCAAGGATTATTCGGTATAATCATGACCGTAATGTTACAAATGATGCGGTAAAAGTCCTCATTAGCCTGTAGTGCATTGATGGACAGTTTTTGGTATGATTATGGTGATGGATTCTCTTCGGCCAAGGGAGCAAAGATGAATTATTTTATGGCATGATCGGGAATCAGTTGATGAAAACACGATTATCTTTGGCCGTGGTGCATGGATAATTTGTGGTGCGGATCTTAAAGAATATCATTGGCCTTATAGTGCGGGGATGATTTAATGATGTGGATTATTTATTGAAATTTGAGTCTCGGTGATAAAAGTGATGAAAACCTTTTAAATCATAAAAGATAGTAGATTTTATTCTCTACTTGACTCTCTTAATGGATTGTATGTTCCGCTGCAGTTAAACTTGATGTCTATTGTATTTTATCAGTTTAACACTGTTGAAGGCTAACGATAATTTATTCTACATTATCTTAGTCATAATATTTCTTACTGGGCTAGTTGAGCTCACCCTTTCTTTCACTTTATCTCTTGAGAAATGAGAACGTGGCTGAGACAGTCGGGGAATGGAGTGATGGTCCCATGATAGTTTTAGCTAGTAGTCCTCACTATTACATTAAATAGTGTGACAATAAATGTAATGAGGACTTATTACGAGAGTGGATATTATGCTGAAGACAATATTTGTATTTAAACTCACAAAGATATGTTTTGTCGTATTTTACACGATTGCTGTATTATTAGTTTGTATTTGAATTTTGTACCATGTATTTAGCGACTCAAGATGGGTGATGTATACCTATTATGGGGGCGTCACACCTTCTCTTCTTGAAATGTCCATTCTTATTGTTTTGGCCATGATTACCACCGAAGTGGTTACCATTTCTGGCATGTTGATTCCCTCCATGCTTATTGTCACCGCTTTGATGACTGTTATCACCGGTATCATCATTTTACCGGCTGCTCTCTTTTGGTTGGGTTAATTCATTATCGCGCTCTAATAACTGAGCCTTATTAACAACATCTGAATACAAACACAGTTTATGAGAGATAAGATATTGACGTATCTCAGGTTTCAAACCTCTTAGAAACATTCGAGTCATTCTCTTCTCATTATCAACCAAATAGGACGCAAAACGGGACAACTCGGCAAACTTGGCTTCGTACTGCGACACGGTCATGTTGTTTTGCTCCAACTTGATAAACTTCACCTCCTTCATGTGATGAATACTTTCGGGAAAGTACTTGTCATTGAACAACTCTTGGAACTTCTCCTAAGACATCTTGAATGCGTCAGGCTGGGTACATTTTACAGATTCCCACTAGTAATCTGCCTCTTCACGCAACATAAAGGTGGCAAAGGGAACCTTTTGCTCCTCGGAGCATCCCAATACATAAAATATCTTAGTCATCTGCTTTAACCACGTCTCCGCCTTAAGTGGTTCTGGCTTTCCCAAAAACTCCGGTGGTCCCAGCTCCTTGAATTACTTAGCGGTGACCGACCGTGGGTTGCATTATTTTTACCTGCATTATGAACACGAGCCGCCTTCTCCTGAAGTTGCATGAATTCTAAAAAGCTCCTAAACGTACCGCCATTCGTCATTTGATCAGTGTTGTTGTTTAGAGGAGGATTATCGCCATCCTGCTGCACATTGTCCTGATTATTGATCTGTGGAGACTCAACGGTCTCCTGTGCTCCATTGCTTATCTCAACATTTTCAGATGCCATTTTCAAATACTGCCACAAAACAAGGGTTAAATAACATATCACATATTATCCCTATACTCTAACCGACCAATTAAATACCAAATAAACTTAGGTAGGTCATACTAGCGAAGGAATTCCCCGTCTCTCCCCTCCTAGTTCTTGTCTCACATCTTTGCCAGGATCATATCCTAAGCTTTGATACTAACCGTGGCGCCCCCAAAATAGGTATACATCACCCATCTTGAGTCGCCAAATACATGGTACAAAATTCAAATACAAACCAATAATACAGCAGTCGTGTAAAATATGACAAAACATATGTTGTGAGTTTTAATACAAATATTGTCATCTAGACAATATCCACACCCAATGGAGTCCTCATTATATTTATTGTCACACTATTTCACAGAATAGTGAGGACTACTAATGCTATCCTCTGGACCATCACTCCGTTCCCCGACTAGCCCCAGCTGCGTTCTCATTTCTGAAGAAAAAAGGTGAAAGAAAGGTGAGCTCAACTAGCCCGATGAAATATTATTACTAAGATAATGCAAAATAAATTATCGTTAGTCTCCAACAATGTTAAACCGATAAAATATAATAGACATCAAGTTTAACTGCAGCGGAACAAGCAATCCATTAAAAGAGTCAAGTAGAGAATAAAATCTACTATCTTTTATGATTTAAAAGGTTTTTCATCACTTTTATCGCTGAGACTCAGCTCAATAAATAATCCACATCATTAAATCATCCACACTTTTCTGTGCGAGGATATTCTTTAATATCACGACCACGAATTATCCATGCACTACGGGCCAAAGATAATCCTGTTTTCATCAACGGTCCTGATCATGCTATAAAACAATTCATCTTTGCTTCCTTGGCCATACCAAAAACTATCCATCAATGCACTACGGGCCAATGAGAACTTTTTCCACATCATTTGTAACATTACGGTCATGATTATACCGAATAATCCCTGGTCATAATCATACCAAGTCCATCTATGCACTATAGGCCACAGATGACTTTCAACAAAATATAACATGAGGATGATGACAATGATATAAGAATTCAATAAAACAAGTTCAAGAATTAAATTATCCAGGAACTAATAACGTCCAAATTGTCAACATGATACTTCTTTGTAGAGTAAAATTCAAGAATGCTCAGAAGAATATTTTCATGAAAAGATACTGGATGAAGCGCAAATATCAAGGATATTCCACTAATTTCATGGAGTATAGAAGTTAAAACTTTAACCAACTGAGTATAATAAAGAATGGAATAACAAAAGAAATCACCATGCATGCGGTACCCAGTGAGCGAGGTTATTCCAACAGAATAATAAATAACGGAACTAGGTCAGGCGTAATTCGCACCGACAGGATGTTCCAACAGAATAATAAATAATGAAATAATAACAGAAATCACTATGCATGCGGTACTTCGCATAGACAGGTTATTCCAACAGAATAATAAAGACAGAATAATAAAGACGAAACCGGGTTCGGTTGTAAAACACATGAGCGAATATTCCAATGAATAATAAAAAGCGGAACCAGGTTCTTGTAAAACACGCGCATGTGATATTCCAATGAGAATAATAAAAACTTTTAACCGAGTCCTGTAAAACACACAAACAGGATATTCCAACAGAATAATAAAGACGGAACTAGATCCGCGGTATAAAACACACGAATAGATATTCCAACGAGAATAATAAAGATGAAATAATAGAAGAATGTCACCACGTATAGGGTATCACAGCGTATCGAGTTATTCCAATGAATAATAAGAAATGGAATAACAGAAATTCTCTTCATGAATACCAAAAGAATAATATCCCTTACCGTAAAAGAAACTGAATATAAGAGTAGTTAAGTAGCAGAATACTTTTCTTCTTTCTCTCTTACAGTTTATCTCTCTAGAGTTTCAGTGAATTCGTAAGAAAATAATAAAGGAATGAGCTTCTATTTATAGAAGAATGGATTGAATAGTAACCAACTCATAAACGGTCTAGATTGATTTACTTTAATCGGACGGTCCATATTTAAAGCAAAATTTTTTAAATAAAATATAATATATTCTATTTTATATAAAAAGATTTTTACTATGCAAACACTATGCAGGCACTATGCAAATACTATGCATAATAAAATATAATATATTCTATTTATAGAATAACTTTAATAAAGTATTCTGTTTTACACGTATCTCCTCATACGTTAAATCATCCGGTATCTCGTCCGATTCTAAATTAATAATGTGGTTCGGGTCATCCACATATTTACGTAACATCGATACGTTAAAAACGTTATGAGCACGCTTGACATACTTGGCGGTAAAACGAGTCTATAAGCCACGGTTCCTACTCGATCGAGGATTTCAAATGGGCCAATTAAATCGAGGGTTGAGATTTCCTCTCTTCAATGAACTCTTGCTTCTAGAATAACATCTCTTGAACCTTCTTCTTCACATTCATCGATTCGGGTATGTAGCTTGAAAGGCTTTTAACTTTATCGATTAAAGTCGATTTTACTCGTATATTCGTTATCTTCACGTGGGTCCCTAGAGTCTTTAACTCTATCTTCATCATTTGTAACTTTACCAACGAGGAGAACGTCTGACAGTTGTGATGTTCCTCCATGAAGAACACCAACGAAAGCGATGATGAGCGAGGGATGTTTAAAGCTTTTGCGAGTTCTCATGCAAAATCGAGGCGAGGAGACTTCGTGTTCAAAATCTGAGGAGAAAATGATAGCAATTCACGGGTTGTCACACGACAAGCGATTCAAAGAGTTGGGACCACGAATTTAAGGGAAAGCCGATCCGATCATGGCGGAAACATGGGTCAAACAAATTACCAAGATATTCGATGTCTTGGGATGCGGGAGGAAACGAAGGTTCCATTCGCCACCTTTATGTTCCATGGCGAAAGCGGACTCATCGGTGGGAGTCGTGAAGCGTACCATCCAAACCGCTTTTCGGCGTGTCTTGGGAGACATTTGAAAACTATTTAATGACAAATACTTTCACGAAAGTGTTCGTCATATGAAGGAAATGGAGTTTATTAGGCGAGCGAGAACAACATGGCGGTGTCTCGATGACGAGGCAAAGTTTGCGAGTTATCCGTGTTTGCACCTCATTTGGTGGAGAATGAGGAACGTATGACGCGGATGTTTCTTAGAGGTTTGAAACCCGGCGTACGTCGATATCTCATTTCTCATAAATTTTCTCTCTATTCGGATGTTGTGTGTGGCTCAATTATTAGGCGAGATAACGAGTACGGTCGGTTTGAGGACCACAACCGAGGATCGTACGGAGATAGCGCGATCAATGAATAATGATAACCAAATGGAGAAAGCGAACAGACGGACAAAAATGGTAACCACTCTGGTGGTAATCATGGCCATGAAAATAGAAGAAGCGAGTCGGGAGAGATTTTAAAAAGGAGATTTAACAATGACCATGTGAACGGCAGCGGTCTGCGTGACAAGCGGGTTCTAAGGGAGGAGAAACGACCACGGTCATATCTTACAAATGCGGAAAAAGGGACATATCGGTCAAACGCCTGAACAGTTCAAGGTATGTTATAATTGTGGAAAGGAAGGACATATCGCTCGAGATTATGCGATGGCGAAACCTAGTTCAATGAGGGGCGGTGACTCAAAAAAGATCGTCCCCGGAAAAGTCAAAGTCAACGATTCCGGAAGAAGCGTTTGTTGTGGTCGTCAATATCGAGGAACCCAAACGAGGTGATCACGGTAAGCTATTTATAAATTCTTGCGAAGTTTATACATTACTTGATACGGTCTTTACCCATTCATTTATCTCTCCTGCTTGTGCTCAACGTTTAAACTTGACTCCGGAGAAATTAGACTTTGACCTATCTGTGGAAACTTCGTTAGGAGAAACTTTCATCACATCCACTGTTTATAAATCTTGTTTGATTCAAGTTGGCACCATTACCTTACCTGTTGACCTTATCTCTTTAAAGATACTTGCTTTTGATGTGATTTTAGGGATTGATTGGTTAACTACTCATCATGCCAAAATTGATTATTTTCGTAAGGTTGTTAGTTTTCATATTCTAACCAACTTTTTATGCAATTCAAGCAACTAAACCATTAAAATCAATCAACGTTATATCTAATCATAAAGCTATTCATTTATTGAAAAGCGGATGTCAAGCTTTCTTAGCCCATGTTATGGATTTGAATAAAGACACGTCCAAATTTGAATAATATTCTGTTGTTATTGACTTTCTGACGTATTTCAAGAACTTCCGGTCTACCCCGAACGTGAAGTTGAATTCTTTATTGATCTTGAACTGGTACAAAGCCCATTTCTAAAACCCCATATCGAATGGCTCTATTGAACTTCAGGGAGTTAAAGGTTCAACTACTGAGGAATTGTTGGACATCGGTTTCATTTGTCCTAGTACATCTCCTCGGGGTGCTCTGTTTTATTTGTAAAGAAGAAAGCGGAGAGTATCGACTTTGTATTGACTATCGAATTGAACCATGTCACCATCAAGAATAGGTATCCTCTACCTCATATTGATGACTTGTTTGACCGATTCTGAGGGCACAATTCTTTTCAAAATCGATCTTAGATTACGGATATCATCACCAAGATTAGAATGAGGATATTCCAAAGACGCGCTTTAGAACTCCCCATGGGCATTATGAATTCTTAGTCATGTCTTTCGGACTAACTAATGCTCCTACTGACTTTCATGGATATGATGAACCGAGTATTCAAGGAATATTAGGATCGGTTTGTTGTTGTCTTTATTGATGACATCCTTATATATTCCAAAAGTCGTGAAGATCATGAGCACCATTTAAATTTGGTACTCCAAAGGATTCGTGAAAACAAACTATATGCCAAATTGAAGAAATCGAGTTACGGCTTGAGGAAGTAGCATTCCTTGGGCACGTGGTGTCGAAACATGGAGTATCTGTTGATCCGTGAAGATTGAAGCAATCTGAAGTTAGAAGCAACCAAGTCGGTGGTGAAAGTACGTAGATTTTTGGGCTTAAGTGGTTATTATCGGAGATTAGTGGAAGGGTTTTCTCGAATCGCTACTCCATTAACTCTGCTAACTCCGGAAGGATACAAAATTCGTTTGGAGTGAAGAATCGAGAAGAGTTTCCAAGAGCTTAGAGGAGACTTATTTACATTTTGTTCTAACAATACCATCTGGTTCGGATGGATTTGTTATCTCTGATGATGCTTCGAGGCAAAGGGTTAGGATGTGTTCTCATGCAACGTGGGAAAGTCATAGCCTTTATGCCTCGCGACAACTTAAAGAGTATGAGAGGAATTATCCTACTCATGATCTAGAGTTAGCGTATTGATGATCGTTTATTAAAAATATGGAGGCATTATCTATATGGGAGAAAGTGGAGATATATTCGGACCATAAAAGCCTTAAATATTTCTTCACTCAAAAAGAACTCAACATGCTTGCGTGACGTTGGCTCGAGCTATTGAAAGACTACGAACACACTATTCAATACCATCCTGGAAAGACGAGCGTGGTAGGTGATGCGTTGAGTAGAAGATCATATCATGAGGAACGAGTGCGATGATGTCAAGTATCTGGCATAGAGCCAACTTTAATAGAAAAAGTTAAGGTTGCTCAAGCCACCGAGGCCGGAGGCGATCGTTATGAAGAAGAAAGTACAAGAAGGAGCTATTCCTAAGCGAGAATTGATGAAGAAGGAATACTTGAGTCCACTCTGACTTTGTGTTCTAACTAACGACTACGATTTGAAGTACAAGATTATGATGGAGGCACACAATACACCATTTGCAATCCATCCTAGAAGTACTAAAATGTATCGTGATCTTGACATACATTTTGGTGGAACAATATGAAGAGAGAGATTGCAAAGTTTATCTCGATGTGTTTAACTTGTCAACGTGTAAAGCGGAGCATCTTGTACCTAAGGGTCCGTTGCAACCACTTGAGATTCCGAAATGGAAGTGGGAACACATTACCATGGATTTCGTTCTGAGTCTTCCTACGGTTTCTCGAGGCATCAATGCTATTTGGGTTATTGTTGATAGATTAACCAAGTCTGCTCATTTCTTGCCGTCACGGAGACTTATTCCCTTGAGCGTCTTGCTAGTATATGCGTGAATGAGATTGTGAGGTTGCATGGCATGCCGATATCCATAGTTTGGATCGTGACCCAAGATTCACTTCAAGATTTTGGGTTAGCTTGCAAAAAGCTATGGGCGCAGTTCTGATTCGATTCGACATACCATCCTCAAACGGATGGACAATCGAAAAGGACTATTCAAACTCTTGAAGATTTATTAAGACTCGTGTCCTGAGACTTCAAGGGCGGTTAGGATAAGTATTTACCATTGGTGGAATTCTCCTACAACAATAGATATCGAGCAGCAAGTATAGGTGTAGCTCCATTTGAAGCATTATATGGACGAAAAGTGTAGCTCTCCAAGGTATGTTGGGGACGATGTGGGTGAAGCAACACTTTGTTGGGACCCGAGTTGATGCGTATGATGCGGAAAAGATCCAAATGATTCGACAACGTATACAAAAGCGGCACAAGATCGACAAAAAGAGTTATGCGGATCTTCATCGAAAGGGCGTGGAATTTAGTGTGGGGATCATGTATTATTGCGAGTTGCTCCATGGAAGGGAGTTACAAGATTTGGGAAGAGAAAAAGCTCAATCCACGATTTATTGGTCCATTTCAAATTCTTGACCAAAGTAGGAAATGTAGCCTATAGACTCGCGTTACCTCAGAGTATGTCTACGTGTTCATAATGTGTTTCACATATCCATGCTTTGTAAATATGTGAAAGACCCAAACCACGTTATTGAGTTAGAACAGGACGAGATAGCCAAGACTTAACGTATGAGGAGGTACACATCAAGATCTTAGATAGGAAAGAGCATGTCCTACGCCATGAAAAGTCATACCACAAGTTAAAGTTTTGTGGAGGAATCATGCTATAGAGGAAATGACACAGGAATTAGAAAGCGGAAATAAAAGAGAGTATACTCACCTTTTGAAACACTGTGTATGCGTCGTCGATTTTAGGACGAAATTTCATAAGGAGGGAGGTTGTAAGACCCCAACTTATTATTAATGAAATTTAATTTTCTCTATTTATTATTTTGAAATAGTAAGGGTTGATGTGATTAATTTGGATAGTTAGGGGTAAAATACGCAAATATTTCAAAATAAGCAGTGGTTATAAAATATTCATTGTTGTCGGGGAATATTCGTTTGGTCGTGGAATATTACGTCTCGTGTCGGGGAATATTAAATGCACGTAGCGACCATGTGTGGGCCCCATGTGAAAAGCGATTGGATGAAGAAAAACGACAAATATAAGTTGTTTAAAAATAATCTACGTAGTTATTACAGATTAACACTTTGTTAAAATACTCGGTGGTTAAAACACAATAGCACCAGTATTGCACCAATTATTGATTCTTACGTAGAAGGCACTACTCAATAATGGTTACGATAATTAATTATTCGATATTTTATTGAGTTAATAATTCTTTGCGTTGATATTTTATATTCTTTGTTGTTTGATAATTGTCATTACTGATATTTTTTTATTATCGAAGCAATAATTCATATTATCTGAATAATATTATTAGATAACATTATTGGCAATGTCTAGAAAGTTACATCTAAGGAGAGGTTTGGTCACCTAATTGCGGCATGATGGGAGAAATTCTTATTGGAAAGCCCCTGCTTCCTTGGACTGCACGGTTGTCGATATTGTAATTCTATAATATTATTTATGAATAATTAATTATTGATTCATATGATGAGGAAAATATTAATTTTATGTGGATATAGATGGAGAAAATTTTAATGTGACAATTGTTGAAAATTGAAATTTTATCTTTTACGATAAAATAATTCATTTAAATATATTATTATATTTTAATAATATAATAATGGTGATATTTTTACAACGAATGTGGGATATATGAGTATCTGAGGAGGAAGAGTATTTTTGTTGCAATAAATGTTTAAAACATGTTAAACATGTCGGTGGACCCCCATTTATTGACCAAATTTGATTATAACAATAAAATTGTCCGTTTGTGGATTTCGGTCAATTTTTGTTTGGAATCGGAAAAACTTTCTTCTGTAAAGTTGTAGAGAATTGAATTTCCTATAAAAACTCATGAGATTCAATTTTTCTGATAAAAGGGCTATTTATTGTGAATTATTGAAGTTCAAGCTCAAAATAATTGATTTTGGAAGTTTTAAATATTTATATTCACAAAAAAACGTTTTTTGTGTTTGGTGGGCATCTTTAACACATGTCATGTTGCTGAATTCAAATGTTTGATGCGTAGGAGGATGTAGAAAAAATTATAATATTAATTTATTAAATTTTACGCTTTAGTGTTCTAAGCGATTTCACTATAAATAGGTGACTTGGGTTATAATTGAAAATCACACCGTAAATCAAGTTTTCTCTCTCTATATTATCGTATTCTTGTGAGTATTTTGAGTATAGTTTGAGTATTGCTATACTGTTGCAAGTTCAAGTCATAGCCTATATCCTGTTCCAAATTTAGAAGTACTAATCTTTAGAGGTAAGGGATGTTATTTTCTTCTCAAATGATATTATTTCTTCAATGTCATTATCTTTGAAATATTGGTTGGAACTTTTATCAAATTTGGAACTTTTTCATGTCGGGTTACTATTCATGAGTTCTTATTCACGAGTTCTTATTCATGAGTTACTATTCACGAGTTCTTATTCACGAAGTACTATTAATGAAAGCGTGAAGATGTTTTTGTGAAATTTCTATCTTTTGGTGTCGAGTTACTATTCACGTATCGACACTATTCACGTATCTGACCTATTCATAGAAAAATAAAATTTCTTCTTTTTATCAAAATATCTATTCGGATACTAGCTTTGATTGTATCCATGTTTTGATCATTCTTGAATTTTACACCACTAGGATTATTTTTGAGGTATTTTGAACATGGATAAAACAAAGTACGATCCTTAATCCTTAATCCTTAATCCTTGTCATTTTGTTTCACTTTGGATTCGTTTCTTTAAAAAAATATTTTCATCATCCTCGGTCTTAAATGATGATATTATTGAATATCTTTGGCTGTAGTGCAAAGATGAATGATTTCTGAAGAATATCTTTGGTACATGGTAAAGATGAGCAGTGTTTAGATGAACATGATCAATGATGAATATCTTTGGCCTGTAGTGCAAAAAGATGAATATTTGATTCGGATGTATATTGATTGATGTTACGGGATAAAAGATAGAGCGATGAACTTTTAAATTCATACATAGAAGATAGTAGTTTGCATTCTCTACTTAACTCTTCTAATGAATTATTATTTTCATTGCGAATATTGATTTAAAATTTGTTGTCTATTGTATTCTATTAGATTTTTCCTGTTGAAGACTAACGATAATTTGTTGTATATTATCTTAGTCATAATATTCTTTCTTGGGCTAGTTGAGCTCACCCTTTTCCTTTTTGTTCCATTTTTCTTCTCGGGAGGCGAGAATATAAGCGAGTACAGTCGGGTATGGAATGAAGGTTTTAGAAAGGATTGTTTAGTAGTCCTCACCATTTTGTAAAATAATGTATCAATAAATGTGATGAGGATTTATTTGAGTATAGATATTGTCTAGAAGATAATATTTGTATTCAAACTCACAGTTTTACTGTTGTAATAATAAAGTTGTAGTTGTTTCTGTACCATGTATTGACAACTCAGAATAGGTGATGTATACCTATTTTGGGGGCGTCACAACGTTATTCCGTCCCGAAGGATATTTGACCGTTCGGGAGATCAAAGCCTTCTCGAAGGACGCTTGTCCGACCTTATAACCCCTCCGACCTTATGCCGCCATAATATCCGTCCCGAACCCTGTGGGAGGCTTTGATCAGACTTTATAATCGTCAAAAGTAAACAGCCGAAGATATGATGAAATCGGTGTGGCCCGAAGAGGAATCGCCAAAGAGATTGTCGAAGTGGTCCGAACCTAACTTCATATGTTCCCATGTGGTCGGCAGATGTTAATAGTGACGAAGGACAACGAAACCTCTTATTTAATATGTGGAGGTGATTGCTCGCTCCCCTCCATTTGTGAAAATTAAGAGCCACACATATTCTGTTTGAGGCTTGTTATTCTCCCGACGATCAGTGTTGATTCCAGGTGCTAGTTTTATTTTGTTGAAGCCGATGGGCTTGGATTGCCTTGGTTGGCTTCGAGAAGCATATAGAAGATGTTGTTGCTGACTCATGACATGATAGGCCCACACGAATTATTGTCGCTTATGTGGCAACCCTTTCTAGAATGTTAGCAGCAATGCATCTTTTACTCACCTGAATCAATAATCAAAGTGATTAACGCTTTGATTTAATATATATAACGTGAATACTATCTCCACCTTTTATGATATAAACGATGTAACGTGTAAAGTAATAAATACTCGGTTACAATCATACTTTAATTGCTATTAGCAGAGTACATATATACACACGTACAAGTATATTTTTAATTTAATAAAAAAGAATCACTTATATCCTTCGGTGAATCGGTGATTTTAAATCGACACTAGAACAAGTATCTTGTTTCCCACAGACGGCGCCAATGTTAACACCAAATTTTATACGCCTGACGAAATCACCAAAACAGCAGGCCAAAATCGCGCTAATGGTTGATGGAGTAGTTGATTATATCAAACTCACGAAATACATTTACACAAACATAAATAAAGATATATAAATATGAACACAAGAATTTACGTGGAAACCCAATTAGAAAAAAACCACGGAGAGTGAGAGCAATCCACTATAATAATATTGGGAGTACAAGATGTGTATATGGAGGGAGTACAAGTAGATAATATGGACAGGAAAATTTGTGTATTTGTGTTGTATCTCTTGTGTCCTAGCTTGTAGCCGTATATATAGAAGTCACCTCCATCCGCATCCAACTAGGAGAAGGACTCCTTTTGTAGAATCACCTTATGACTACTGAATCCAATTAAGAGTAGGAGTCCTAATTAAACCTCCTTATCCCACCAAATAAGGAAACATAATCTTATTTTAATAAGGACTCTCCACTGTCACAATAAATTACATATGGGTCATCACCAGATCCGGACCATTAAATAGACTGGGTCGCACCATGGCTAGACCCAAATAATCACATCCCAACAATTAAGATTTTAAATTGGATGAGAATCAAAGAAATTCACAAAGAATACGAAAAATGATCTAGAGATTGTAGATGAGAGAAAAAACAGGTAGACAACTACTAGGACAACACGTGGAAGAACTCTAGAGAGCCTTGCTTGTGTGTCTTGAAATGTCAGATAATAAAGTTATTCCCATTGAAATGAATGGTGTATTTATAGGGTCTCTTGTTAAGTGATCATGTGCTTGGCACGTGTCTGACATGTGACCTCAGGTGAAATTCTAAAAATACAATTAGTTACCCAAAATGATGCCTAAATCGTCATATGCTTCTAGTCACCAATCAAAATCTCTCAGCTATTTTTCATGATGAGTTGCCTTTATAAGTCTTTTGCCTAAAAATTCATAGAGGCCCCTCTCAAGTTTTCATATGCAATGTCTTATTGCTCAACTTGCACTTTCTTTTTTTTTTCTTTATTCAAATATCATGTCGCCTGAATTCATTGTCAGAAAGCTTCAGACGACTTTGGCACGACCGTAGGGGAAGGCCCGAACCCTAGGTCTATGTTTCCCTTGATCTGTTTCGCTTGTCTTTTTCTTTCTAGTTCGATTTTCATCATTTTCTTATGATTCTTGGCACTGTAATCAACTCATCTTGTTACGGAGAATTCAAGGAAGACCATTCCTAAATCCTCCTAGATTTCTTGTCTTATTTCTTAGTTTTAATATCGTTGTTCTGTCATTACTCCGTTCAAAGTCTAATTAGTGTAATATTTGAGATTATGAATGAGTGTGCCCCCTAGGAGGTCGAACCCTAGGGGGGATGAGGGTTCCCTTGTCCTTTTTGTTATCCTTCTGCTAGTTTTTTTGGTTTTGTCTTCGTTTTGTTCCGGTAATTCAGACTACATTCAATTAAGGAAGTTCATCAAAACTTTTGTCATAAAGTTGGACCACCTAAGATTGAATCACACGTGAACCTTAATTTATACTTGAGCTCATTATATGTATATTTATTTAACATTATATATGTACTCATAGGTATTATATTTATTTTTTATTATATTATAATTATATATATATATATATATCATAAGTAATTATATATTATAATTTATATAAAATATGTGATATAACATATCTCTTATAATATTAATATGGGAATAACGACCATACACAACTAGTTGTGTATATTTTATTTGTGCATAGTATGTCAAAATTATGTCGTTTTGACATATTTGTTTTTGATTTCTGATTTTGGAAGAGACTGTTTTTTTTTTTAAACAAATTTGTCAAAACGACGTAGTTTTGACAGATTGTGCACAAATAAAAACATACACACCTCACAATTGTGTATGATCATATTGCCCTATTAATATATATTATATAATTCAATATAACATATATATTTTATATATTATATAGTATTATAATTAATATACATCACATAAAATTATATTATACGTATATATATATATATATATATATATATATATAATTTTAAGGTTTATTACATTTATTTTGTATAATATTATGCTATATATATATGATATATATTTTTTTACTAATATAATATTATATGTATAAATATAATATATTATATATTGACATCTATTATACTTTTATATGAAATATATGTATAATCTATATAGGCATATATTTATATATAGTTAGTTAGGGATATTATGATAATTATATTTTATTTCATTTCAATACAATTTTTAATTAACGTATCAAACGTATGAATGAAATATTTGATACTAATTCCATTATGATCTGATTTCGATCATCATTTTATTACGCTCTAAAATGATTTTGTCCAATGTCACGGCCTCTATCACGAGCAGGGCTTGAGAGCAGCCCATCTACTAGATGAGATAAAATAAATTTTAAAATATTATTTGTGATTTTAAATCTGTTTCAAACACAAATGTTTTAGGGTAAAATTTTTTATTAATATTTTAAATAATCTCCCGTTAAATATCTACTTATTTTAAATAATTTATTTTTTATAATATTTTGCCTATAGTACCCTTAGTATTAGTTATTATATTTCTATCTTTTATGCATATTTATGCAATATTACTAGTGTTGTGCAGAAAATTATGTAATTAAATGAGAATTTAAATATGGACTATTTTTGTCATTTTATCCTCTTTCTTAATATGCGCAAAAAGTTGATCAAAATTCTTATCGTGTGACAGAGCTGGAGTATTATATAAGGAATTAATATTTCTATGTGTTTTTGATACTTCACATGACCCTCTCTCACAAAATCATAAAGCATGTCTCACCTTTTTGTGAGAGATAACCGCATAAAAATATCAAATATATATATGAAAATACTGGCCCCCTTATTTAAATGTGCAACTCACTTTTTTTTTTTTTTAATAATGTGGAGTATCCGGTCCGCAGTTCGACTAATCTCTCCACCTCAACTCTCAGGTCAGGCTTTTCCTACAGGTCAGCGTTCGCGTCCCCGTTACCTCATGATCATTTTTATTGGCTTGACAAATTAAAATCAGTGGTATTCGAATCCAAGACGTTCGAATCTACGACTTGTCCCGAAATCTTATTTGAACAACTGCGCCAACGGTTAGGTTTTCACTTTCTCCTTTGACCATTTTATTTTCTACCCAGTAAAAGGAGGAGGACTAATAACACTTTCCTACTCCCAACACATTGATAGCAAATACTTACCATATTTTTGTTGAAATGTTAGAGAAAGAAAGAAACTTGATTTTTAAATAATAAAAAAACTTGAAGTCTTGAGGAATCTCAATTGGCAAGATATCTTAAAAAGACAACCATATGGGTGAGTTGCCTTCAACTAAGAGCATGGTAAGAAATTCTGGCTTGGAAGGAGAGTAAATGCCAGGCCAAAAGGCAACAAAATAGACCCTACAAATTGACTACACAAAATTGTAAAAAACTGGCAATATATTCCAAATTACAGCTTCTGCTTCTATCTAATTACTACTTTAATGGGAAACTAAACTTTTGCCAAAAAAAAAAAAAATTAAAACGTGGGAGGGATTAAAAAAAGAAGAAGACAAGAAATAGGACAAGTGAGTCAGAAATTACTAATTACTAATTACTAATAATAAATTGGAGTAGTTGCAGTATCTACTCCGGACTTACCGTACATAATTGGTGGAGTTTGGTGAAGACAGGTGGAGTATGTCGTGCATCTCTATACATATTTTTAAATCCGGAAATTATATTTTTAAATCTGGAAATTATATAATAAATATATTATATTGTAAAATTAAAATCAATAGATATGTTAGTTCAATTGAAGGATTATAATCTTTGGTTTGTAATGATTTGGGATGAAACGATTGAATCGATGTAATTGTATTGGTCAATTGATCAATACAGTGTTGACACGCAGAGAGAAAGATTATCTCTCAGTCTGCGTGTCGACACTGTATTGATCAATTAACCAAAATTAACTTCACATTAACAACTCCCGGATAAATCATTACAACATATTCTTTCAAAGGAATATATATATATATATATATATATATATATATATATATATATATATAATATTTAAAATACCTTTTCAAATTGATATATCATTTATCTCTCCAAAAGGATATGTATCTTTTTGAAATGGTAATTGAAACCTATAAATAGATTGTAAATTTATTCAAGTTTGGTACTTAAAAATCATTCCAAATCTTTCTCAAAAAAATATCATTCTATTATTTTTTTTCTTGCTATAATTTTCTCTCATTAATAGTTTTGCACTAGATTTGTTTCTCTACAACAAATTCTAAAGTACTGTAAAAAATCTGAACATGGGAGACTAATTAAATAGAATCAAGCATGTAGAAAAAAAGTAAGGGCGAATATAAATGGAATAATAATATTATATATATATATTATTAGAAAAAATAGATTTGAGATTTTTTTTAATTTAAAATAATATTATTATTTTAAATTTCATAAAATACAAAAAATGATCATTTCAACATGATAGAAGACAGAAGTTGAATTTGAGCTTGTAAACTTTTGTGATTTTCAGGGTTGAGGAGGAGAGATGCATTGCTCACAATCTATATTGCACTTTTAATATTAGAAAAATAATTATATATACATATATATATATATAAGAAAATGGAAAAATACAAACAAGTCATTATAGCACATTTGATTTATATTGCTATAATGATTTAAATTTTAAAAAAATATTATAGTATAAGAAATCGTGGCCTCCATGATATGTAGTTTTTTAAGTTGATGAGAATATTTTTATTATAGTCTAGAGAGAGAATAAAAAATAAGTAGAAAGTGACAAGTTTTGATCCTATTTCCTTTTATTAGTAATAACAATATTTTTATAGTTGTGGTTTTCATCTTTCTTTTAGGCCTTGAATGACTTCTAACAAATTTCATTATATAATTGACTTTTTATGTGGGAAAGAGTTTTAAATTTGCAAAATATTTTCCTTCTTTAAAAATAAAGACTAGGGTGATAACCCGTGCAAGGCGGGAGTGGTTAGCATAAAATTAACTTTAATCAATTGACCAATACAATGTTGACACGTAGACTGGGAGGTGATCTTTCTATGCGTATCAGCACTGTATTGGTCAATTGACCAACTTATCATGAAATTAACTTCATGATAACCGATCCGTGCAAGGCATGGGTTAGTATCCATAATGTAATCTAAAATTGTGGTGTGTACCATTTGGTATTATAATTTGAGTATATATAATTTAGTATGGATGGTAATAAATAAAACATTGAATATGAAATTGAACAATTGTATGTATATATAAAAATCATTGTTTATGTTTTTAATACATAATGTACATCCTTAGAATAATACCACGGAGAAGTTTGAAATAATACAAATAGAGGTTAATTCGGTATTAACTCAATAACCAACCAAAACGACCAAGTTAATTTATATAAAATCTCTTGACTTATTATATGTAATTATAGATTTGAATTTAAAAGAGAAATATCAAATTAACTCGCAGTTTTACTATGTATTGCGATAAATTTAGACCGAATTATAATTGCGAATATTATCAATACATGAGATTGGTAAGAATTATAGCAGAGTAACTTATTACACATCTTTTCAAAAAAAATTACCATCAATATTTATTCACGTAACTGACAATTAAAAAATTTACGTAAACATTAAGAATATGGGCTATATGTATATACAAAGTTGTGTATTACACAGTCTGGCTATAACGACGGATTTTTTGAGCTATGGCGACGATTCACCCGTCTCCGTAGCCCAGAATAACTATGACGACGGATGAAACCGTCGTTATAAATCAAAAAAACCGTCGCCATAATAAATTGTGTACTACAATGTACATATATTTTTCCCTAGGAATATATATCATTTTTCATCAACTAATTTTATAGCATAAAAGACTATTGAAATTTTGTAGACTTGCTATTGTGGGCACAAAAAAAGGACCAACTAAGTTGGCAGTTGGGGGAATTAGGGCTAGAATCTAGATACAAGGAACCAGACAAATTTCATTGTCTTGTATTTTGTTTTATTAACGTCACAACCAAACAAGTCATAAATATCACTTCATAAGAGACTGGGTGACTAGGCTTGCAGTGATCCAAATCGACTCACGTATCACCACGTGGCACCTTATATTATCAGTAAAGTAAATGTCAATCAAATTCACTACTTTGTTATTTACTATTTTCTCCCTACCTTTTTTGTCCTTTCATAATCCAAACTACCTTTTTCCCTTTCATAATCCGAATAAATCTAATAGACTTTGATTTTGTATATGGAGTATGTCAAAAATAATTGAATATTCAAAGTTTAGTGGTAGATTTTATATTTTATTTATTATTTTTTATGATTAAGAAAACATTTATCACTTATTAAGACCTATATAATTTTTAATTTACAACATTTAATAATTATATTTCAATTTTTGGTTTTTAAGTAAACAACATGGTTAAGATTTACAAATTTATTTATTTATTTAATAATAGCCAATAATTATGTTTATTATTATTTAAATAATTAATTATGTTAATTTCAGTATTTCTTCTCGAACTTAATTAGTAGTATACTACGAGCAGTATTAGAATAATAATATATCATTAAAATAAATCGTCTAAATTTAAAAATGACATTATTTAAATTAATTATAGACATATACTTTATTGATGACGTGTTATGATTTTAACATTACTCCTATATGTATTGTATATACATCAGAATATATAATTTGTCAAAATTATTATATATTTATCACAAATATTTAATAAAATAGCATCCTTATACTTAAAAAAATTCAATTATTGTTTAAAAAGAAACTAATATTTTTTTCTTTTGACACTAAAATTCAAATTAATATATTTTTAGATAAAGTATTTAAATATAACGGACAACTTGAGCTCTTCAAAGAAGACAAAAAGGAAACGCAAATTACTAATTTTTTTTAAGAAAGTTTGAAAATAAATAAAAAAAGAGGCTAACTTAAGACAAGGGTAAGATCTCATTGTTTCTTGGTGATTTATTGATATTGATGTGCACTTTTAACATCAATGTCAAGGCCTAGTTATTATTTTTTTGAAATAGGTTATAAAAGTAAATAGATATAATTTTAGGTTTCTAACTTTTATATATACAATAAAGAGTCCTCTGATATATATTATGAAATATTTTTGTTAAATTGCGATTGTGACGTATATTAATATATAAAATTAAATATAATTATAAAATTGACTTCTTATATCAAATACATCGTCAAAATATTATCAATTATAATTATCTAAGTAACTTACAATAAAACAATCGACATGTAAAGTCGCAATATATATCATTTTCTTACCATAAAACTGTTGAAATAAAGAAATTGGACAGGGTTCACTATTCAAAATTATTTTGAGTATCCTATTTTCATCTTAATTTTCAGAAATTTTTTAGTTAATTTATTGAAAGTTAAGTACAAAGTTAAATTTTCAAATTTTAGATATAACTAGCTAAGTGTCCCATGCGAAACACGATTATATTTTTAAATTAAATAAATTTTAATTTCTTGTTTATTCTATAAATATGATAATTATAAAATAATTTTTAATTTGAGCTTCAAATTAACTTACTATTATTATAAAAATAACTATAAACGTTGCTCAAACAAACAATTATCAAATTAGTACTAAAAATTAAGTTTTAATAATATATTTTTTATTTGTTATTTGTTAGTTTTAATTTAATACTCAATATTATATAGTTTTTAAATTTAATATTTAATTTTTATTTTCAATCTTTTGAGTTTATATAGTGTTTGGGAGTATTTTACCGACCCCCAGATGGGCTGAAGGTCTAGTGTTAGAAGGGGATGTTAAGTCCATTGGGCCGAAGCCCTCAGGGAGGTCTATGGAGTTCGGACATCCGAGCCTTCTGGGCCGAAGTCTTAATTTGGTGAAGGTGTTTGGGTTCGGACATTCGAGTCCTTTGAGCCGGAGCCCTCTTCGGGTTGGTGGTGTTTGGGGTCGGTTGTTCGAGTCCTTTGGACCGAAGCCCAAACCAAATATATATATATATATATATATATATATATATATATATATATATATATATCGATTCGGTTGGATTGGGCTCATTTGTCATAAAGAGGTTGTCACGCGTACTGTGACAACCCCAAAATAGGTATACATCACCCATCTTGAGTCGCCAAATACATGGTACAGAATACAAATACAAACTTAATTATACAACGATGGTGTAATGTGCGACAAAATATAGTGAGAGTTTAAAACAGTATGTTGCCTTCTAGACAATATTCACTCTCAAATGAGTCCTCATTACATTTATTATCACACTATTTAATGTAATAGTGAGGACTACTAATGCTATCATCCTGACCGGTCGATGCGTTCTCCGACTAAAGTCCCAAATTTATATTCTCATTTCCTGAAGAGAAACGGTGAAAGAAAGGGTGAGCTCAACTAGCCCAAAGAAGAAATATTATGACTAAGATAATGCGAATAAATTATCATTAGTCTTCAACAATGTTAAACCGATAAAATACAATAGACATCAAGTTTAATCTGCGGTGAATAAGCAATCTATTAGAAGAGTCAAGTAGAGCATGATATCTACTATCTTCTATGATTTAAAATATTTTCATCAATTTTTATCGCCGAGACTCAGCTTAATAAATAAACCACATCATCGAATTATCCCTGCATTACGGGCCAAGGATATTCATTAAATCATCAATGGTCATGACTATACCGAATAATCCCTGGTCATAATCATACCAAAAATTGTTCATCAATGCACTACAGGCCACTGAGGACTTTTACTACATCATTTACAACATTACAGGTCATGATTATACCGAATGATTCCTGGTCATAATCATACCAAGTCCATCTATGCACGTAAGCTAAAGATGACTTTCATCACAATATAAGCATGAGGATGATGACAATGATATAAACATTAATCAAACGAAAACAAGAATAAATATTAAAGACTTTAAATTTATCCAAATATTATCAATCACTTAACAAACTCATCATCTAATATTATTAATATTATAATAATATTTTAATCACTTTTTAAACTTATAAATAATTTATTTCAATTGTTTACACTTTATCAAATAATGCATTTAATCATTCAAAAATGCCATACTCATAAGATTTCATCACCAATGATCAAATCCCTCATCAAAAATCTGCATATACCCTATATAGAATTCACAAGCCATAAAAACCTATTTTTCAATTTTGTTACTTCACATACCATATTTAATTCATTTACTCATAACTAGTTCATTTTCATGAAAAATACCAAATCAGTTCCAAAAATATTTCTTTTCTGAGATTTAGCATAATATAGTCTCATATTGAACATATATTTTTCTCAAAATTTTTAAAATTCATTTACTATTTTTTATATGGCCAAAACAGCCGAATTTTTAGACATTTATCATAAATTGTACTTTTATCCAAAAATTTCGAAATTTACAGGGTATACTCTTGTTAAATACATGTACTCCCAATAAAAATTCACCAATTTTGGAGTTAACCGCAAAGAGTTATAAGGGTTTACGTTTAAAATAGTTTTTTCCCATAAAATTCATAACTCTTAATCTATAAATCCAAAAATCGCCATTTTTGGACACAATCTAGAAAACTCATCAAATTATCATTTTTAATTTTTCTAGAATTTTTGAGGGTCAGAAAAATTACAAAACTTCCCCGATGCGAAACCCTTTTGAATGAAAATACTATTCATATGAATACAAAGGATCATTCACCATGCATGCAGTAATCCACATGTATGCAGGTTATTCTAACGAAATAATAAAGAATGGAATAACGAAGAATTCACCATGCATGTGATAGATCCGCATGAACACATGTTATTCTCAATAGAATAATAAAGAATGGAATGTGTCAATGCGTAAACCGCATGCATAAGATAATCCAATGAGAATAATAAAGAATGGAACCGAATTCATACGTAAACCGCATGCATGAATATTTCAACGTAATAATAAAGAATGAAACCGGTGTCGTACAAGTAACCGCATGCGATAGGATATTCCAAGAATAATAAAGAATGGAACCGTGTCATGCATGAAACCGCATAGACAGGATATTCAACCGAATAATAAAGAATGGAATAACAATGAGAATTCACCGGTGCACGCGATAAACCAAATGCATGAGTTATTCCAATAGAATAATAAAGAATGGAATAATGTAAGAATTTCACCATGTATGCGGTATTTAGCGTAGACAAAGTTATTCCAACATAATAATAAGGAATGGAATAACAATAGCTCTCTTCATGAATACGAAAAGAAATAATACCCTTTTACCTTAGAAAAGAAACCGATCTTTGGAGTAGAGAGGTAGCGTACTTCTCTTCGCTTTTCTCTATATAATTTCTCTCTATAATAATTGCTTCTAAAGCTTTAGTGAATTGGTGAGAAATGAAAGAAGAATGAGCTTCTATTTATAGAAAAATATAGTTTCGATAATTACGCGTTTGGGGCTCAAATATTACGATCTGATACCTCGAACTTTTCTTTCATTTTTAATTTAGTCCTGCAAGTATTATCAAACTTGCACCACCTCCCGTAATAGTAAATAATTTGAATCAATAGTTCAATCATGTGAATCAATAATTATAATCATGTGAAAATACGAATTACAGTATAGTACCTCCATCTATACCTCCATTTTTAACTTAGTCATGCAAGTATTATCAATCTTGCACCAACTCCCCTAATAGTACAAGAATATGATTTAATAGTACACACGTGTGAACAAATAGTTATATAAGCATGTGAATTAGTAGCAATTAATTGCTCATTTATCCGATTAATTACCCGATTTATCAATATAACCCCCAGACATCAATTATCATCGAAATAAATGTCAATTTTCACCAACACTAATAATTCCAACACAATGAAACTATCAATTTCATCTTTAATCAACACAATCTTATTCATAGTTAATATTATAATTCACAATATTTAACAACCGTGTCGTTCTTAGAAAGAGGGGCATTAGATAAGGATTTCTTCTTATTAAGCAATTATTAGGTGACCAAACCTCTCCTCGATGAACTTACAGACATTGTCAATATTGCAAATAATAATATGAATAACTTTGTCATCTCAATTATTGATTTAATAATATAACATATTATGCGAGATGATATTGTGACAATAATTGAATCAATAATATGAGAGATATGATGCAGCAATTATTGTAGCAATAATTGAGTATAACTGAGTGACTTCTGACGTAAGCATCAATAATCAATATCGTGTACTACTATGCAACCACGCGTATTACTGTACTTTTAATAGTGGGTAGTTCAATAGTTTTAACGGTAACACTTTCGCCGTTATTTTTATAAAAAGATAATTCTGTCATTTTTCAACTACGACAATACTTCCGTTGTGGGGTCCACCAATGATTGTTCCGTCGTACGGATATTCTCCGACAAAAAGAATATTCCCCGATCAATCGAATATTATATAACCACTTGCTTACTTTGCAAAATTTGTAAATATTACCCACAACTATAACATTATATCAAATCCACACCATAAAAAATATTTTGAGAAATTTAAATCTTTATTCATAAAATTTGGGGTCTCACAATCTCCCCTACTTATGAAATTTTGCCCTCGAAATTTACGTACGTGCCTGGTATACCGAAGAGATGAGGATACCTTGACTTCATTTCAGATTCTAACTCTTGAGGTAAAACCTTTGAGTGTTGAATATGATCCTTCTTATCCAAGATTTTAACACGTATCTCCTCATACGTTAAATCTTCTGCTATCTCGTCTAGTTCTAATTTAATAATGTGGTTCGTCATCCACATATTTACGTAACATCGATCGTGAAAATGTTATGAACACGCGACATACTTGGCGGTAAAAACGAATTACATAGGCCACGGTTCCTACTTTCGATCAAGGATTTCAAATGGGCCAATAAAATCGAGGGTTGAGATTTCCTTTCTTCATCGATTCTTGCTTCTAGAATAACGCCCTCTTGAACCTTCTTCTTCACATTCATCAGATTCGGGTGTGTAGCTTGAGCGACTTTAACTTTATCGATTAAAGTCAATTCTACTCGTATATTCGTTATCTTCACGCGGGTCCCTATAGTCTTTAATTCTATCTTCATCATTTGTAAGTTATACAAAATGGGTTTTTGTGTTAACAACATCGCACTCGTAAACGCATACGATCTTCTACTCAATGCGTCAGCTACCACGTTCGCTCTTCCACGATGATTTTGAATGGTATAGTCGTAATCTTCAATAGCTCGAGCCAACGTCTTTGGCGCATTATTCGTTCGTTTTGGTTGAAGAAATATTTAAGGGTTGAAAAAATGGGTTTTTTACTGGGGTCAATACAAAATTTGATTTCACGCTCTAGGGGTAGGCTAAGAAGTCTTCAAGAATACATTAGGAAATTTATTAACAAAAGAAATATCATTCAAATCTGACGTATTTTTATTTAAATCCGTGACATGGGCTAAGAAAGCTTGACATCCGTTTTTCAATAAACGAATAGCTTTATGACTTGATATGACAGTGATTGACTTTAGTGGTTTGGTTGCTTGAATTCGTATAATAGGTTGGTTAGGAATATGAAAGCTAACAACCTTATGAAAACAATCGATTTTAGCATGATGAATAGTTAACTAATCAATCCCTAAAATTATATCAAATACAAATATTTTCAAAGAAATAAGATCGACAGGTAACGTGCGGTTACCGATTTGAATCAAACAAGACTTATAAACAGTGGATGTAATGAAGGTTTCTCCCAACGGAGTTTCAACCGATAAGTCAAAGTCTAATTTCTTCGGAGACAAATTTAAACGTTGAGCGCAAGTAGGAGAAATAAAAGAATGGGTAGAAACGGTATCAAATAAGGTATACACTTTGCTAGAGTTTATGATTAGCTTACCCGTGATCACCTCGTTCGGATTCCTCGCTTTTTGGGAGGTTACGACAAACGCTCTCCCTTGAACTATCGATTTTGTCTTGTCTGGGACACCCTTTGATGCCTCCTATCCAGCTGGACTTGACTTTGGTGCACGAAAAAATCGGGTTAGGTGACCTTCTTTTCCACAATTGTAACACGCCTTGGGTATCGCATCGATGCGATTTGGACTTATGTGTCCTTCCCTCCACATTTGTAACATATCGGACGGCAATCGTTCTCCTTCCTTAACAAATGGTCTTTGGTCTTGGCGTCTTTCCATCAATGTTGAATCTCCTCTTCTTGAAATGTCCACTCTTATTGTCTTGGCCATGATTACCACTAAAGTGGTTACCATTCTTGGCATGATAATTTCCTCCACGACCGTTATCATTGTTCCGATGGCCGTTGCCACCAGTATGATTATTATCGTGTTGTTGGTCGTTGCCTTTTGGTTGTCTTAACTCATTATCGCGCTCAATAATCGAGCCCTATTCACAACATCCGAATATAAACAAAGTTTATGAGAAAAGAGGTATTGACGTATATCGGGTTTCAAACCTCTTAGAAACATCCGCGTCATTCGCTCCTCATTATCCACCAAATGGGATGCAAACCAGGATAACTCATAAATTTAGCCTCGTGTTGCGACACGGCCATATTGTTTTGCTCCAACTTGATAAACTCCACCTCCTTCATATGTCACGAATACTTTAGGAAAGTACTTATCATTGAATGACTCTCTGGAACTTCTCCCAAGACATCTTGAAAGCGTCAGTGGGTAATCGCTTTTACGATTCCCACCAAAGAATGTAAAACCCCAAATTTTACGAATAATGATTTAATTTTCTCGAAATATTTTTTTGAATATTATGGTGTGGATTTGAGATAATGTTATAGTTGTGGGAAGTATTTATAAATTTTGCAAAGTATGTAAGTTGTTCTATAATATTCGATTGGTCGGGGAATATTCTTTTTGTCGGGGAATATCCGTACGACGGTACAATCATTGGTGGACCCCACAACAAAATTATTGTCGAATTGAGAAAACGACAAAAATATTTTATGAAAATAACGACGAAAGTTTTACTGTTAAAACTGTTGACCTACTCGGTAGTAAAAGTACAGTAATACACGTGGTTCATAGTAGCACACGGTATTTATTAATTGATGCTTACGTGAGAAGTCACTCAGTTTTGTTCAATTATTGCTACAGTAATTGCTACATAGTATCTCATGTTATTTGATTCAATTATTGTCGATATTTTTTTATATTATTAAATCAATAATTGAGACGAAGAAATTATTAATATTATTATTTGCAATATAACGATGTCTAGAAGTTCTATCAAGGAGAGATTTGGTTACCTAATTGCGGCATGATAGGAGAAATCCTTATTGAAAGCCCCTCTTTCTCGAGAGAACGACACAGTCGATTAATATTGTGAATTATAATAATGATGATAAATGTTGTAAAATATATTGAGGTGTCTTTTTATGAAGTCACAGAAGTTTTTAAATATATATTATACATAAATTTTGTTTTATTAGTATTATTAATATAATAAAAGTAAAAAGTTTTTATATAAAATAGAATATTTTTATAAAGTTATTTGTTTTATTAGACAATAATTAGAATATAATATATTTTATTATGCATAATGTTTTGCATAGTAAAATCTTTTTATATAAAAAATGAATACTTTTATAAAGTTATTTGTTTTGTTAGACAATAATTAGAATATAATATATTTTATTATGCATAGTATTTGCATAGTACTGCGTAGTGTTTGTATAGTAAAATCTTTTTATATAAAATGTAATACTTTTATAAAGTTAATTGTTTTATTAGATTTTGAGTAATATATATATATATATATATATATATATTTTATTGCATAGTATCCTTTCTATTTTCCTATAAATAGGATGCTTAGTTAAATTGAAATCACACCGAAATTCGTAAAATTCTCTTTTAAAATCTTGGCGTATATTTCTTTAGAGTTTTAAAGCTTTGGCGTAGTCTGAAGTTTTCTTCAAGTATATCCTCGCCTACCCGGTAGGAATACTCTTCTTTATAAGGTAAGGTGTATTCTTTCGTATTCATGAAGAGAACTTACATTATTACATTCCTTATTATTCATTGGAATAACTTTGTATGCTGAATCTGCATTCATGGTGAAATTCTTACATTATTCCATTCCTTATTATTATGTTGGAATAACTTGTCTATGCGAAGTACCACATACATGGTGAAATTCTTCTGTTATTCCATTCTTTATCTGTGACATCCCAAAAATAGGTACACATCACCCATTTTGAATCGTCAATAACATGGTACAAAAACAAACTACAACTTTATTACTACAACATATAAACTGTGAGTTTAAATACAAATATTGTCTTCTAGACAATATCCACACCCAAATAAGTCCTCATTACAATTATTGTTACATTATTTTACAAAAATGGCGAGGACTACTAAAACAACTTCTAGAACCATCATTCCACACCCCGACTAGTACTCGCTACATTCTCGCCTCCTGAGAAGAAAAATAGAACAAAAAGGAATAGGGTGAGCTCAATTAGCCCAATAAAGAACATTATGACTAAGATAATATAGAACAAATTATCGTTAGTCTTCAACAGGGAAAAATCTGAGAGAATATAATAGACAACAAGTTTCAGATCAATATTCGCAGCGGAAATAATAATTCATAGAAGAGTTACGTAGAGAATGAAATCTATTATTATCAATGAATTTAAAAGTCCATCATTAATATTTTATCCTTATAACATCAATCAATATACATCTGGAATCAAATATTCATCTTTGCACTACAGGCCAAAGATATTCATCAGTTGGTCATGTTCATCTCAACACCTATACATCTTTGCATTACAGCCAAAGATATTCTTCATAAAATCATTAATCTTTGCACTACAGGCCAAAGATATTCAATAATATCATCATTTAGGACTGAGGATGATGAAAAATATTTTAAATAAAACGAATCCAGTAAAACAAAAGAATAAATATTAAGGATTCGTATTTCGATTTATCCATGTCCAAAATACCTCATAAATAATCATAGTGGAGTATAATTCAAGAATGATCAAAATATGGATACAATCAAAGCTAGTATCCATAATAGATATTTTTTACGAAAAGGAAAAATTTCATTTTTCGATGAATAGTGCCGTATTCGTGAATAGTGTCGTATACGTGAATAGTAACCCCGATACAAAAAGTTCCAAATTTGATTAAAAGTTTAAACCAATATTTTAGCATAATGATATTGAAGAAGATAATATCATTTAAGAAGAAAATAACATCCCTTACCTCGAAAAGAATATAAAGATTTCATTTGGAATATCGGATATAACGTGAAGGAACTTGCACCGTAGTATAAAAACTCAAAGTATCAAAATACTCACAAGAATATGCTCGATAATATAGAGAGAAAACTTTGATTTACGTGTAATTTTCAATTCTAACCTAAGCACCCTATTTATAGGAAAATGCTTAGAACACCAAAGTAGAAAATTTAATAAAATAATAATATAATTAAACAAATTTTTAACGCACACCAAGAATCTGAATTCAGCAACTTAACACATGTTTAATGAGGCCCACAAAATGTAAAAAAACGTTTTTCTTAAAATAAATATTTTAAACTCCAAAAATCAATTATTCTAGAACTTCGGAACTTCAATAATTCCTAATAAATAGCCCTTTTATCAGAAAAATTCAAATCTCATGTCCTTTCTATAGGAAATTTCATTCTCTACAACTTTGCAGAAGAAAGTTTTTCCAAATTCCAAACAGAAATTTACCGAAATCCACAAACGGGCGATTTTACAGGCTATAATCAAATTTCAGTCAAGAAATGGGCCCACAGACATGTTTAACATGTTTTAAATAATTTTTGTAACAAAAATACTCTTCCTCCTCATATACTCATATATCCCACATTCATTGTAAAAATATCACCATTATTATATTATTAAAATATAATAATATATTTAAATGAATTATTTATCAGAAAAGATAAAATAACAATTTTTCAACAATTGTTGTGACACCCCCAAAATAGGTATACATCACCCATTCTGAGTCGCCAAAATACATGGTACAGAAAAACAACTACAACTTTATTAATACAATTGTCGTGCAAAATACGACAACACATACTGTGAGTTTAAATACAATATTCTCTTCTAGACAATATCCACACCCAAATAAAGTCCTCATTACAATTATTAATGCACAATTTTACAAAATAGTGAGGACTACTAAAACAGTTATCTTGAATCATCACTCCATACTCCGGCTAGTCCTTGCTAAATTCTCACCTCCTGAGAAGAAAAATGGAACAAAAAGAAAAAGGGTGAGCTCAACTAGCCCAGTAAAGAACATTATGACTAAGATAATATACCACAAATTATCCTTAGTCTTCAACAGGAAAAAATCTGATAGAATACAATAGACAACAAGTTTTAGATCAACAACTGTAGCGAAAACAACAATTCATTAGAAGAGTTAAGTAGGGAATGAAATCTACTATCATCTATAAATTTAAAAGTCCATCATCAATATTTTATCCCTGTAACATCAATCAATATACATCATTGCACTACGGGCCAAAGATATTCATTTGTATCACCAGTTGGTAATGTTCATCTCAACACCTGTTCATCTTTGCACTACGGGCCAAAGATATTCATCAGGTAATCATTCATCTTTGCACTACAGGCCAAAGATATTCATCAATTATCACCATTAAGGACTGAGGATGATGAAAAATATTTTAGAGAACGAATCCAGTGAAACAGAAGGACAAATATTAGGGATTCGTATTTCGATTTATCCAAATTCAATAATACTCCATAATAACCAAGTGTGAAGTAAAATTCAAAAATAAAGATCAAAACATGGATACAATCAAAGATAGTAACCATAAAAGACATCTGGAAGAAAAAGAGAAAATTTCATTTTTTATTGAATAGTCTTGTATTTGTGAATAATAGTATGCATTATCGTGAATAATGTTGTATCGTGAATAGTAACCCCGACACAACAAGTTCCAAATTTGATTAAAAGTTCAGATCAATACTTCGGCATAATGATATTGAAAGATATAATATCATATATTAAGAAAATAACATCCCTTACCTCAAAGAAACAGTACTTCGGAATGAAAGGTCGGAAGTGATGTTGAATGAAACTTGTACTGAAAAGCAACTCTCAAAGTATCTAAATTCTCACAAAATACGCTCGATAATATAGAGAGAGAAAGAGAGAAAACTTATGTTTCTGCTGTGATTTTCAATTCTAACTTAGCCCTCTAGTTATAGGAAAATGTTAGCCGTAAAGCGGACTTAACTCGCTTTTTACGATGGCTTTACCTGCTACTATTGCCACCCACCACATTTGAAATTCAATTTGAGCACATTTCTCACCAACCACAAGTGGGGCCCACTCAATTCTAGAATTTTTCACCAAAATTATTTATAACCCTAATTTTCGAAGCAGTCACCTCTTAAAGATCATAACAAATCATTCATTCATTTTTAACGGTTCAAAATTTGTGAACATATACCCAACTTATATATATATATAACATATCCAAAAATCACAACGATCCAACGGTCAGATTAAAAATTATAACTCACGCAATATATCGTAAAAATACTGATTTGATTTTTAATACCTCCATTCCGACAAAAATACAGATAAAACATCTCAACCTTAACTCCTTCAATTATAATCACATAAAATAAATAAATCCATCATTTATATACAATAAATATTTCCTTATCATATAAATCAATAATTAATTATTCACAAATAATATTACAGAATCACAATTACGACAACCAGGCTGTTCCCAAGAAAGAGGGGGCTTTCCAATAAGGATTTCTCCTTACTGGCGCGCAATTAAATGACCTAACCTCTCATTGACAGAACTTTCTAGACATTGTCAACAATACTATCTAATAATATTATTAAAATAATATGAATTATTGATCTAATAATGGGAAATACAGTGCAGTGACAATTATTGAAACAACAATAATATAAAATATCAACGCAACAATTATTGAATCAATAAAATAAAATATTAAACAGTAACTACTGTAACAATTATTGAGTAGTGTCTTCTTACGTAAGGATCAATAATTCAACAATACTGCATGCAATACTGCAGTGCTTTCTCGTGCCATTACGCCATTTCATCGTATTTTAACCACCGGTATTATTCAGCGGTGTTAATGGTAATGATTACGCCGTTATTTGTAATAACTCAAATTTGTCATTTTCTTCCGAAGCTTATTCTACATTATGGGGCCCATGAATGATCATACAACCATCGCATTTGATATTCTCAAATAAAAAGAATATTCCACGACCAAACGAATATTCTCCGACAAAAGGAAAATTTTATAACCACTTGCTTATTTTGTAAAATTTGCACATTTCACCCATAACCAAAGCATTATATCAAATTAACTCCTTACTATTTCAAGATAATAAATAGAGAAAATTTAATTTTATTTATAATAAGTTGGGGTCTTACAATTGTCACTTTAAAATTTTCTCCATCTATATCCACATAAAAATATTTTCCTTATCATATAAATCAATAATTAATTATTCACAAATAATATTACAGAATCACAATACTGACAACCAGGTCGTTCTCAGGAAAGAGGGGGCTTTCCAATAAGGATTTCTCCTTACTGACGCGCAATTAGATGACCAAACCTCTCCTTAGACAGAACTTTCTAGACATTGCCAATAATGTTATCTAATAATATTATTTAGATAATATGAATTATTGCTCCAATAATGAAAAATATTGTGTAGTGACAATTATTGAAACAACAATAATATAAAATATCAACATAGCAATTATTGAATCAATAAAATAAAATACTGAACAGTAATTACTGTAGCAATTTGAGTAGTGCCTTCTTACGTAAGAGTCAATAATTGGTGTAATACCGTGTGCTACTGTGTTTTTAACCATCGAGTATTTCAACAGTATTAACAATAACAACTATGCCATTATTTATAACCAACTTATGTTTGTCGTTTTCTTCATTCAATCGCTTTCCGTTATGGAGCCCACACAAGGCTGCGCCGTCGTACAAATATTCCCCGACAGTAAGAATATTCCACGACCAAACGAATATTTCCCGACAACAATGAATATTTTATAACCACTTGTATATTTGAAATATTTGCACATTTTACCCATAACTAACCACATTAATCAAATCAACCCTTACTATTTAAAAATAATAAATAGGGAAAATTTAATTTTATTTATAATAAGTTGGGGTCTTACAACCTCCCCTCCTTATGAAATTTCGTCCTCGAAATTGACGTATGTACCTGATGTTTCGAAAAGGTGAGGATACCTCGCTTTCATTTCCGTTTCTAACTCCCAGGTCATTTCCTCAATAGCATGGTTTCTCCACAAAACTTTAACTTGTGGTATGACCTTTGTACTTAAGACATGCTCCTTCCTATCCAAGATCTTGACAGGTACCTCCTCGTACGTTAAGTATTCGGCTATCTCATCCTGTTCTAACTCAATAACGTGGTTCGGTTCTTTCACATATTTACGAAGCACAGATATATGAAAAAAATTATGAACACGAGACATACTTGGAGGTAACGTAAGTCTATAGGCTACATTTCGTACTCGGTCAAGAATCTAAAATGGACCAATAAATCGTGAATTGAGCTTTTCTCTCTTCCCGAATCTTGTAACTCCCTTCCATGGGGCAACACGCAACAATACATGATCCCCAATACTAAATTCCACGTCCTTTCGATGAAGATCCGCATAACTCTTTTGTCGATCTTGAGCCGTTTGTATTCGTTGTCGATTCATTTGGATCTTTTCCGTAGTTATACATACCAACTCGGGTCCCAACAATGTTGCTTCACCCACCTCATCCCAACATATTAGAGAGCGACACTTTCGTCCATACAATGCTTCGAATGGAGCTACCCCTATACTTGCCTGATAACTATTGTTGTCGGAGAATTCCACCAAAGGTAAATACTTATCCCAACTCCCTTTGAAGTCTAGGACACAGAGTCTTAATAGATCTTCAAGAGTTTGAATAGTCCTCTCTGATTGTCCATCTGTTTGAGGATGGTATACCGAACTGAATCGTAAATCCGTGCCCATAGCTTTTTGCAAACTAACCCAAAATCGTGAAGTGAATTTTGGGTCACGATCCAAAACTATGCATACTGGCATGCCATGCAATTTCACAATCTCATTTACATACATATGAGCAAGACGTTCAAGGGAATAAGTCTACCGTATCGGTAAGAAATGAGCAGACTTGGTTAATCTATCAACAATAACCCAAATATCATTTATGCCTTGAGAAACCGTGGGAAGACCCGTAACGAAATCCATGGTAATGTGTTCCCACTTCCATTTCGAAATCTCAAGTGGTTGCAATGGACCCTTAGGCACTTGATGCTCCACCTTTACACGTTGACAAGTTAAACACCTCTAGATAAACTTCGCAATCTCTCTCTTCATATTGTTCCACCAAAATGTAATGCGAAGATCACGATACATTTTGGTACTTCCAGGATGGATTGCAAATGGTGTATTGTGTGCCTCCATCATGATCTTGTACTTCAAATCAGAGTCGTTAGGAACACAAAGTCTGGAGTGGACTCGAAGTATTCCTTCTTCATCGATTCTCGCTTCCGGAATAGCATTTTCTTGTACTTTCTTCTTCATACGTATCAACTCCGGGTTTGTGGCTTGAGCAACTTTAACTTCATCGATTAAAGTTGGTTTTATGCGTATACTTGTCATCATCGCACTGGTTCCTGCATATGATCTTTTACTCAACGCGTCAGCTACCACGTTTGCTTTTCCAGGATGGTATTGAATAGTGTGGTCGTAATCTTTCAACAGCTCGAGCCAACGTCGTTGCCGCATGTTGAGTTCCTTTTGGGTGAAGAAATATTTGAGGCTTTTATGGTCTGAATATATCTCCACTTTCTCTCCATATAGATAGTGTGTAACGACCCCAAAATAGGTCCATTCCATCCAACCCATTCTGAGTCGCCAAATATATGGTACGGAAAATAACTACAACTTTATTACAACAATTGTCATGCAAAATACAACAACACATATGCTATGAGTTTGGATACAAATATATACCAACTGTAGCACGTCACAATGACACCTTACATAAAGGTATAGTCAAAAACTGTTTTAGAAATTAGAATCTTTGGGAAGTGCTCAAGGAAATCTTCGTACATGGGAGGCCATGCTTTTAGGTTATGGTAGATATCATATGGCCACAGAATTATCCTTGGTTGACCCAATAGACCCCAAAGAAAAACGAGAAGATTACTATCATATTCTTCCCAATGGTGAGTCTTCTCTTGACATATCATTATCTCCACTGTCTCTAATTGGGTATTATACTCCAAACAAACACCAAGATTATATAGGTAGTGCTTGTAAATATACTCGAAGAGTGGATGAGCACAACCGTGTCTTATGATGACACGAGGTTGTATGTTATTAGACATCTTGTATGATAGTGGCAAAACACCCTTCCAAGTTAAATTCACCTCACCCTCAACATCTATAGACCACCATTCTATTCCCTCGCTATCCCCCGCTAGACCCACTACACTTTTATTACACAGAAAGGAATTGTGAAACAAAAGGGTGAGCACAACTAGCTCGATAAAGAATATTATGACTAAAGATAAATAAATTATCAATAGTCTTCATCGATAATAAATCGTAGATTTAGAACATATGGTAGATGATAAAACTTTTCAACCATAGTTGCGTGGAATGAGCAATCCATTAGAAGAGTCAAATAGACCATAAAATCTATTATCTTCTCCATGTTAAAAGTCCACCAACAATGTTTTATCCTCGCAACATCAATCAACAATTCCCCGTCCACAATCACATGTATAACTCATAATCATAATTGTAGTTCTAAATCCTCTTCTTATCCGGAGATCGAAGATAATTTCATCACCGCCTCTTTACTCGAAACATCAAAGATCGTGGTTATACCAAATCACGGTTCTCGCTCATAATCATACTAATAAATTCATCTTTGCACCACGGGCCAAAGATATTCATCAACAGCTCATCTTTACACTACAAAGCTAAAGATATTCAACAACGGTCATCTTTGCATTACGAGAGCCAAAGATATTCATCAATAATTCATCTTTGCACTACAAAGCAAAGATATTCAACAACAAAAGTCATCTTTGCATTATGAGCAAAAGATATTCATCAATAATTCATCTTTTTGCACTTCTGTGCTAAGATATTCATCAACAAGTCATCTTTGCACTACGAGCCAAAGATATTCATATATCAAAGAAATACATAATCATTTCGAAGTTATATAACAATAATTATAACCATGTTGATCGATTCACCTTTGCACTTAAGCTAAAAATATTCAATTGTAAATTCAATGGTCATGATCATACCAAATAACAATTCAACTTTTGCACTCTTGGCCAAAGAGAACCTATAGTCACGATCATACCAATAATCTACCCATCTTTACACTCAAGTCAAAGAGAAATATCATCATTAGGGTTATAAGAATGTTATATAAAAACAATATAATCAAAACATGTTTTAATTTCAAGAGTAAGATTCATAAATCAACGATAATTTGTTCGGAAAGAAACCAATTTGTTGTGAATAAGATCCCGTATTCGTATATAAGTAATCAGTATATCGCAAGATAAGAATCCTCGACAACGAAAAGATAAAGTTTCGTAATAAAATTCATACCCATATTTATAACACCTTAATCCAAATGTTATAAATCACTTAGAAATCTCATAATCTAATATTATTAATATTATAATAATATTTTAATCATTTCTTAAACTTATAAATAATTTAATCCAATTATTTACACTTTAATAATTAATGCATTTAATCATCTAAAAATGCCAAACTCATAAGATTTCATCATCATTAACCAAAACCCTCATAAAAAATCTGCATATACCTCATATATGATTCTCAAGCCAATAAATCATATTTTCCAATTTTCTTACTTCACATAACATATTTAATTCATTTACTCATAACTAGAACATTTTCATGAAAAATACCAAATCAGTTCCAAAAATATTTATTTTCTGGGATTTAGCATAACATAGTCCCATATTGAACATATATTTTTCTCGAAATTTTAAAAATTCATTTACTATTTTTCATATGGCCAAAACCACCGAATATTTAAACATTTATCATAAATTATAATTTTATCCAAAAATTCTAAAATTTACACGGTATACTAATATTATATAGATGTACTTCCAATAAAAATTTCATCAATTTTAGAGTTAATCACAAGGAGTTATAAACAGTTACTTTTAAAATAGTCTTTTCTCATAAAATCCATAACTCTTAATCTATACATCCAAAAATCGCCATTTTTGGACACAATCTATATAACTCATCAAAATATCATTTCAAATTTTTCTAGAATTTTTGAAGGTCCGGAAAAATACAAAACTGAAAAACATAATCACCCTTAAAAATCCCTTACTATCCCTTACCTCAAAAGAGCACTCTTTTGAATGTGGATATAATTTATTTGAATCGAACTTGCACCGTATAGCAATACTCAAAGTATACTCAAAATACTCACAAGAATATGCTCGATAATATAGAGAGAGAAAACTTCAATTTCTTGTGTGATTTTCAATTCTAACCTAAGCACCCTATTTATATGAAATGCTTTTAACACCAAAGTAGAAAATTTATTAAAATATTAATATTAATATTACAATTCCTACGCCCACTTCTAAGGATCTGAATTCAGCCACTTCTAATACATAAGACCCACAACAATGACAAAAACGTTTTTGTCATTTTAAATATTTTATACTTCCAAAAATTAATTATTTTGGAACTCCAAAACTTCAATAATTCATAATAAATGGTCCTTTTATCAGAAAATTCAAATCTTGCGAGTTTTTATAGGAAATTAAATTCTCTACAACTTTGCGAAAAAAGTTTTTCCAAATTCCAAATGAAATTGACCAAATCCACAAACCAAGCGATTTTACGGTGCTATAATCAAATTTCAAATCAAGAAATGGGGTCCACCGACACTTAAAACATGCTTTAAATATTTTTGGTAACAAAAATACTCTTCCTCCACATATACTCATATATCCCACATTCATCGTAAAAATATCATCATTATTATATTATTAAAATATAATAATATATTTAAATAATTATTTTATCGTAAAAGATAAAATTTCAATTTTCAACGATTGTCACATTAAAAATTTTCTCTATCTATATCCACATAAAATCAATATTTTTCTCATCATATGAATCAATAATTAATTATTCACAAATAATATTACAGAATCACAATATTGTAACCAGTGCGGTTCCTGGAAAGAAGGGGCTTTCCAATAAGGATCTCTCTCTTCACTGGCGCTTGAATTAGGTGACCAAACCTCTCCTTAGACGTAACTTTCTAGACATTGCCAATAATGTTATCCAATAATATTATTCGGATAATATGAATTATTGTCTCGATAATGGAAAATACTATGTAATGACAATTTATTGAAACAACAATAATATAAAATATCAATCAGACAATTATTGAATCAATAAAATAAAATATTGAATAGTAATTATCGTAACAATTATTGAGTAGTGCCTTCTTACGTAAGAATCAATAATTGGTGCAATACCGTAAAGCATCGTGTTTTAACCACCGAGTATTTTAACAATGATTAATTGGTGAATAACTACGCCAGTCCATTTATAAACAACTTATATTTGTCGTTTTCTTCATCCAATCGCTTTCGTTATGGGGCCCACACAAAGTCAAGGTGTCGTCATCGCTATTCCTACAAAAAGAATATTCTACGACGAAACGAATATTCTACTTACAACAATGAATATTTTATAGCCACACGTATTTTGTAAAATTTGCATATTTCACCTATAACTTTAACTTTTATCAATTTAACCATTTACTTGAATAGTAATTATAAGAAAATTGAATACTTTTATTTCATAAAATTCGTGGGGCCTTATAGTGCCTCCGGATCATTAAGCAGCAAACGATCAATGCCAACTCTGTATCATAGGTAGGATAATTCATCTTATACTCTTTAAGTTGTCATGAGGCATAAAGCTATGATTTTCCTACGTTGCATGAGAACACATACTAACCCTTTGCACGAAGCATCGTTGTAGATAACAAATCCATCGAACCGGATGGTATTGTTAGAACAGTCTTAAAAATGAGTCTCCTCTTGAGCTCTTTAAAACTCTTCTCGCATTCCTCGCTCCATACGAATTTTGTATCTTTCCGAGTCAACTGAGTTAACAGAATAGCGATTCGAGAAAACCCTTCCACGAATCTCCGATAATAACCAGCTAAGCCCAGAAAGCTACGTACTTCGGTCACCGACTTCGGTTGCTCCTAACTTTGTATTGCTTCAATCTTCGCTGGATCAACAGATACTCCATGTTTTGACACCACGTGCCCAAGGAATGCTACTTCTTCAAGCCAGAACTCACATTTCTTTAACTTGACATATAACTTGTTTTCACGAAGCCTTTGGAGTACCAGCTTCAAATGGTGCTCATGATCTTCACGGCTTTTGGAATATATGAAGATATCATCAATAAAGACAACAACGAACTGATCCAAATAATCCTTGAATACTCGGTTCATCATATCCATGAAATCCACAGGAGCATTAGTCAATCCAAAAGACATGACTAAGAATTCATAATGCCCGCATCTGAGAGTTCGGGCGCGCTCTTTGGAATATCCTCGCCTCTAATCTTGAGATGATGATATCCAAAACGAAGATCAATCTTTGAAAAGAATTGTGCTCCTTGCAATCGGGTTAAACAGATCATCAATACGAGGTAACGGATACTATTCTTGATGGTGACATGGTTCAATTCTCGATAGTCAATACAAAGTCGCATACTCCCGCTCTTTCTTCTTTACAAATAAAGCACAGAGCACCCCAAGGAGATGTACTGGGGCGAATGAAACCGATGTCCAACAACTCCTGTAGTTGAACCTTTAACTCCTGAAGTTCAATAGAGCCATTCGATATGGGGTTTTAGAAATGGGCTTTATGCGTTTCAAGATCAATAAAGAATTTAACTTTACGTTACGGGGTAGAACGGGAAGTTCTTCGAGAGCTGCACGTCGGAAATTTACTAACAACGAATATTATTCAAATCGGCGTGTCTTTATTCAAATCCATAACATGGGCTAAGAAAGCTTGACATCCATTTTTCAATAAACGAATAACTTTATGACTAGATATGATGGTGATTGATTTTAATGGTTTAGTTGCTTGAATTAAATAACAGGGATGGTTAGAAATATGAAAACTAACAACCTTACGAAAATAATCAATTTTGGCATGATGAGTAGTTAACCAATCAATCCCTAAAATCACATCAAAAGCAAGTATCGTTAAAGAGATAAGGTCAACAGGTAATGTGATGGTGCCAACTTGGATCAAACAAGATTTATAAACAGTGGATGTGATGAAAGTTTCTCCTAACGGAGTCTCCACAGATAAATCAAAGTCTATTTTCTCGGGAGTTAAGTTTAAACGTTGAGCAAAAGCAGGAGAGATAAATGAATGGGTAGCACCGGTATCAAGTAAGGTATAAACTTCGCAAGAATTTATGATTAACTTACCCGTGATCACCTCGTTTGGGTTCCTCGCATTTTGACCAGTCATGAAAAACGCTCTTCCAGGAACCGTTGACTTTGACTTTTACTCGACGACCTTTTAAGTCACCATCATTTCTTTGGACTTGGTTTCGCTCTTTGTCTAATCTCGGCGATATGTCCTTCCTTTCCACAATTATAACATACCTTGAATCTGTTGTGGGCGGTTTGACCGATATGTCCTCTCTTCCACATTTATATAGATAATGACCGATGGTCGTTCTCCTCCCTTAGAACCGGTTGTTCTTTGGTGTTGACGTCTTCACATAGTCATTGTTGAATCTCCTTTTTAAAATCTCCTCCCGACTCGCTTCTTTCTATTCTCATGGCCATGATTACCACCGAATGGTTACCATTTTTTGTCCGTATTTTCATTCTCCGTTGGTTATCGTTGTTCGATGACTAGCATCACCGATATGATCCTGGTTATGGTCCTCGGTTGAACGTATTACTCGTTATCTCGCTCTAACAATTGAGCCTGTTGACAACATCTGAATAGAGAAAATTTATGAGAAATGAGATCTTGGCGTATGTCGGGTTTCAATCCTCTCGAAACATCGCGATCATACGTTCCTCATTCTCCACCAAATGAGGTGCAAACCTCGATAACTCGCAAACTTACGCCTCGTCTTTGGGACACCGCCATGTTGTTTTGTTCTAATCTAATAAACTCCACTTCCTTCATATGACGAATACTTTCAGGAAAGTACTTGTCATTGAACAGTTTCTGAAACGTCTCCCAAGACATACTGAGTGCGGCTGGATGGGAACGCTTCACAGATTCCCACTAGTAATCTGCCTCATTACGGAACATAAAGGTGGCGAATGGAACCTTCTATTCCTCCGTGCATCCCAAGACATCGAATATCTTGGTAATTTGCTTGACCCACGTCTCCGCCTTAATCGGATTCGGCTTTCCCTAGAATTCTGGTGGTCCCAACTCCTTGAACTGTTTGGCTGTGACAAACCGTGCGTTGTTATCATTTCCACCTGTATTTTGTACACGAGTCTCCAATGTCTGATTTTGCATGAACTGCAAAAAGCTTCTAAACATCCAGTCGTTCATCATCTGCTCAGTGGTGTTGTTCACAGGAGGAACATTGCCAGCCTGTTGCACTTTCTCCTCGTTGGTGAGTAAAGGTGTCTCCAAATGTCATTTACTCCACTGTTAACATTCTCAGTTGACATTCTCAAATACTGCTATAAAATAAGGGTTAATTAAAGAAATCAACATATCACATAATATCCCTATATTGACCAACCAACAAATAAGCTTAGGTAAGACACACTAGCGAAGGTTTTACTCGTCTCTCCTCTCCTAGTTCTATTCCCTGATCTCCGCCAGAGATCATATCCCTAAGCTCTGATACCAACTGTGACACCCCCAAAATAGGTATACATCACTCATTTTGAGTCATCAATAACATGGTACAGAAACAAACTACAACTTTATTACTACAACATATAAACTGTGAGTTTAAATACAAATATTGTCTTCTAGACAATATCCACACCCAAATAAGTCCTCATTACAATTATTGTTACATTATTTTACAAAAATAGTGAGGACTACTAAAACAACTTCTAGAACCATCATTCCATACCCCGACTAGTACTAGCTACATTCTCGCATCCTGAGAAGAAAAATGGAACAAAAAGGAAAAGGGTGAGCTCAACTAGCCCAGTAAAGAACATTATGACTAAGATAATATAGAACAAATTATCGTTAGTCTTCAATAGGAAAAATACGAGAGAGAATATAATGAACAACAAGTTTCGGATCAATATTCGCAGCGAAAATAATAATTCATAGAAGAGTTACGTAGAGAATGAAATCTACTATTATCTATGAATTTAAAAGTCCATCATTAATATTTTATCCCTGTAACATCAATCAATATACATCTGGAATAAAATATTCATCTTTGCACTACACGCCAAAGATATTCATCAGTTGGTCATGTTCATCTCAACACCTGTACATCTTTGCATTCTGACCAAAGATATTCTTCTTCATAAAATCATTAATCTTTTGCACTATGCACTCGAAAGATATTTAATAATATCATCATTTAGGACTGAGGATGATGAAAAATATTTTAAAGAAAACGAATCCAGTGAAACAAAAGAATAAATATTAAGGATTCGTATTTCGGTTTATCCATGTCCAAAATACCTCATAAATAATCACAGTGGAGTAAAATTCAAGAATGATCAAAACATGGATACAATCAAAGTTAGTATCCATAATAGATATTTTGGATGATTTTTTTTTTTTCATTTTTTGATGAATAGTGCCGTATATATGAATAGTAATCCCGACACAAAAAGTTTCTAATTTGATTAAAAGTTCAAACCAATATTTTAGCATAATGATATTGAAGAAGATAATATCATTTAAGAAGAAAATAACATCCCTTACCTCGAAAAGAATAGTACTTCTGGCTGGAATATCAGATATAACGTTGAAGGAACTTGCACCGTATAGCAACACTCAAAGTATAAAAATACTCACAAGAATACGCTCGATAATATAGAGAGAGAAAGAGAGAGAAAACTTCAGTTTCTGGTGTGATTTTCAATTTTAACCTAAGCACCCTATTTATAGGAAAATGCTCAGAACACCAAAGCAGAAAATTTAATAAAATAATAATATAATTAAACAAATTTCTTACGCACACCAAGAATCTAAATTCAGCAACTTAACACATGTTTAATGAGGCCCATAAAATGTAAAAAAAAAACATTTTTCTTAAAATAAATATTTTAAACTCCAAAAATCAATTATTCTGGAACTTCGGAACTTTAATAATTCATAATAAATAGCCTTTTATCAGAAAAATTCGAACCTCATGTCCTTTCTATAGGAAATTTCATTCTCTACAACTTTGCAGAGAAAATTTTTCCAAATTCCAAACAGAAATTGACCGAAATCCACAAACGGGAGATTTTACAGGCTATATTCAAATTTTAGTCAAGAAATGGGCCTACAGACATGTTTAACATGTTTTAAACAATTTTTATAACAAAAATATTCTTCTTCCTCATATACTCATATATCCCACATTCATTGTAAAAATATCACCATTATTATATTATTAAAATATAATAATATATTTAAATGAATTATTTATCGGAAAAGATAAAATAACAATTTTTCAACAATTGTCACTTTAAAATTTTCTCCATCTATATCCACATAAAATAAATATTTTCTTATCATATAAATCAATAATTAATTATTCACAAATAATATTACGAATCACAATCTGAGCAACCGTGTAGTTCCTGGATAGAGGGGCTTTTCAATAAGGATTTCTCCTTACTGGCACGCAATTAGATGACCAAACCTCTCCTTAGACAGAACTTTCTAGACATTGTCAATAATGTTATCTAATAATATTATTCAGATAATATGAATTATTTCTCCGATAATGAAAAATATTGTGTAGTGACAATTATTGAAACAACAATAATAACAAATATCAACATAGCAATTATTGAATCAATAAAATAAAATACTGAACAGTAATTACTGTAACAATTTGAGTAGTTCCTTCTTACGTAAGTGTCAATAATTGGTGCAATACCGTGTGCTACTGTGTTTTTAATCACCGAGTATTTCAATAGTATTAACGGTAACACCTACGTCGTTATTTATAACCAACTTATGCTTGTCGTTTTCTTCATTCAATCGCTTTCCGTTATAGGGCCCACACAAGCCTGCGCCATCGTACGAATATTCTCCGACAGTAAGAATATTCCACGACTAAACGAATATTCCCCGACAACAATGAATATTTTATAACCACTTGCATATTTGAAATATTTGCGCATTTTACCCATAACTAACCACAAAAATCAAATCAACCCTTATTGTTTAAAAATAATAAATAGAGAAAATTTAATTTTATTTATAATAAGTTGGGGTCTTACATTATCATTACATTGGAATATCACATCCGGTGCGTATTACACATACTTTGATTCACGGTTCCATTAATTATTATCTTATTGGAATAACTCCATGCATGCGGCCTATTGCATGCGTGGTGATTTTTGTTGTTATTCCATTCTTTATTATTCATTGAAATATCACAATGGTGCGAATTTTTCCGACTGGTTACATTCTTTTTATTATTCGCCGAATATCACATGCGTGCGCTTCTGCATGACTTCGTTCCATTCTTTATTATTACATTGGGAATAACATGTATGCATGCGATCTATCGCACGCATGGTGAATCCTTACATTATTCCATTCTTTATTATTACGTTGGAATAACATATGCGTATGGATTACCACATGTATGGTGAATGATCATTTATATTCATTTCTTATTAAATTATGGAAATGATCCGCGCGTGGATTACCGCATGGCGAAGCGAAAATCCATTTGCGGTTTCATATATTACTATTATACACGGTTGGTTAAAGCTTTGGCTTCTATATTCCTTGAAATTAGTGGAATATCCTGGATATTTAAAGCGCTTCATCCAAAGATATCTTTTCATGGAAATATTCTTACGAGCATTCATGAATTTTTCTCCTGAAGCGATGATCGTGTTGAAAATTTGGACATTATTGAGTTCAGGATAAATTAACTTATAAATCTTTAAAATTTATTCTTTAACTTATTTTATTGAATTATTATGCCATTGTCATAATGAGTTATGTTGGTTATTATGTGAAAACATGAAAGTTTCTTAGAAATCACAAAGTGTTGAAAATCAGATTTTGGTGAAAATAGAATATGAAATTCAATTGACCATATCTCCTATTATATTTTGAATTTTTGAGTGTTGTCAAGTTCTAGAGTTAGATCTATGAGTTTTCTAACTTATCCAAGTGGAATCACTAGAAAAAGTGTTGTAGATTTTCGTGTGGACTGATTTTAGTAAAGGAGTCAAAAACTGCAAAGTACCAAAAAGGCTACTGTCTAGAAAATTAAAAGGGCATTTTCGGCCACTTAGTTTGTGAGAAAAATTCTGGCCTTTTGGGACATGAAAATATATGGTATAAAGTACGTCCTGTCCAAAAATGAGCTCATTCCGACTTAAAATGAGCAAGTTATGACTATTTCAATATTTAGGTTTTTCTGACGAAAAACGCTATAATCGGAGTTCTATAACTCCGACGACCATGAAATTTAAACTGTAAGCTCACGTTAACATGTGTAAGATCCTGCCAATATTAGGGAATTTCTAGAGTTAAACTTGAGGTAGCTAATTTCTTAAGGAATTAATTAGAAATTAATTTTTTGAAAAATACTTAAGGGAGCTGAAAAATTATTAAAAAAAATACTTGTTGTGTATGAAATATATGTATATATGTTTGGCCAAAGGATGGAAAAATAACAAGTTGATTTGGTAATTTTTCATGAAAATGGTTTAGTTACGAACATATGAGTTAAATATGTTATGTGAAGTTGAAAAATTAGTAAATATGATTTTATGGCTTGGGAATCCTATATAGGGTATATGCAGATTTTTGATGAATGATTTGATCATTTGTGATGAAATCTTATGAGTATGACATTTTTGAATGATTAAATGCAGTATTTGGTAAAGTATAAACAATTGAAATAAATTGTTTATAAGTTTAGAAAGTGATTAAAATATTGTTATAATATTAATAATATTAGATTATGAGTTTATTAAGTGATTGATAATATTTGGATAAATTTAAAGTCTTTAATATTTATCCTTATTTTCGTTGATTAATGCTTATATCATTGTCATCATTCTCATGTTTATATTGTGATAAAAGTCATATTTGGCTTACGTGCGTAGATGGACTTGGTGTGATTATGACCGAGGATTATTCGGTATAGTCATGGCCATAAGTAATGTGATGAATGATGTGGTAAAATCCTCGATGGCACATAGTGCATTGATGGGCGCTTTTGGTATGATTATGACCAAGGATTATTCGGTATAGTCATGACCATTGATTATTTAATGAATATCCTTAGCCCGTGGTACAGGGATGATTAGATAATGTGGTTATTTATTAAGCTGAGTCTCAGCGATAAAAATTGATGAAAACATTTTAAACCATAGAAGATAGTAGATTTTATTTTTTACTTGACTCTTCTAATGGATTGCTTGTTCCGCTGCAGTTAAACTTGATGTATTTTGTATTTTATCAGTTTAACATTGTTGAAGGCTAATGATAATTTATTCTGCATTATCTTAGTCATAATATTTCTTACTGGACTAGTTGAGCTCACCCTTTCTTTCACTGTTCTCTTCAGGAAATGAGAATATAGCTGGGATGAGTCGGGGAACGGAGTGACGGTCCATATGATAGCATTAGTAGTCCTCACTATTCTGTTAAATAGTGTGACAATAAATGTAATGAGGACTCCTTTGAGTGTGGATATTGTCTAGATGATAATATTTTTATTAAAACTCTCAATTTATGTTTTGTCGTATTTTACACGACTGTTGTATAATTAGTTTGTATTTGTATTCGAAAGACCTTGTATCGGCGACTCAAGATGGGTGATGTATACCTATTTTGGGGCGTCCACAGTTGATATCAAAGCTTAGGATATGATCCTGGTGAGATGTGAGACAAGAACTAGGAGGGAGAGATTTTAAATTCCTTGCTTAGTATGACCTACCTAAGTTTATTTGGTATTTAATTGGTCGGTCAAAGTATAGGGATAATATGTGATATGTCAATTAACCCTTGTTTTGTGACAGTGTTTGAAAATGCCATCTGAAAATGTTGAGATAAGCAATGGAGCAAAATAATATGATCGTATCACAGTACGAGGCTAAGTTTGCGGAGTTATCCCGGTTTGCATCCCATTTGGTCGATAATGAGGAGCGAATGACGCGAATGTTTCTAAGAGGTTTGAAACCCGAGATACGTCAATACCTTATCTCTCATAAACTTTGTTTATATTCAGATGTTGTGAATAGGGGTCAGTTATTGGAGCGCGATAATGAGTCAGCACAACCAAAAGGTAACGACCAACAACACGATAATAATCGTACCGGTGGCAACGGCCATCGGAAGAATGATAACCATCATGGGGGAAATTATCATGCCAAGAATGGTGACCATTTCGGTGGTAATCATGGCCAAGATAATAGAGGAAATTTCAAGAAGAGAAGGTTCAATAATGATGGAAAGACAGCAGCACCATCACCCATTTCAAAGGAAGGAGAACGACCGCCGGGCGTATGCTTTAAATGTAGAGGGGAGGGATATATCAGTCCAAACTACGTGATGCAGTTCAAAGCATGTTACAATTGTGGAAAAGAAGGTCACCTAGACCGATTTTGTCGTGCACCAAAGTCAAGTCCAGCTGGGACGGTGGCACCAAAGGCGGATACGGACAAAACAAAGTCGGTGGTTTCAAGAAGAGCATTTTTCGTGACTTCTCAAAAAGCAAGTAACCCGAATGAAGTTAGCACGGGTTAGTTAATTATAAATTTTTGCGAAGTCTATACCTTATTAGATACCGGTTCTACCCATTCTTTTATCTCTCTTGCTTGCGCTCAACATTTAAATTTGACTCCGAAGAAATTAGACTTTGACTTATCTATTGAAGCTCCGTTAGGAGAAACCTTCATTACATGTAATATCCAAGTCTTGGATGAGAGTCACATTTTTGAATGATATTTCTATTGTTAATGAATTTCCTGACGTATTCCCGGAAGAACTTCTTAGCCTATCCCTAGAGCGTGAAATCGAATTTTGTATTGACCCCAGTACAAAACCTATTTGTAAAACCCTCAAGTATTTCTTCACCCAAAATGAACGTATAATGTGCCAAAGACGTTGGCTCGAGCTGTTGAAGATTACGATCATACCATTCAATATCATCGTGGAAAAACGAACGTGGTAGCTGACGTGTTGAGTAGAAGATCGTATGTGTTTACAAGTGCGAATATACAAACCTACGTGAAGATAACGAATATATGATTAGAACCGACTTTAGTCGATAATGTTAAAGTTGCTAAAGCTACAGACCCGGTGTGAGAACCCAGATTTTATGAATAAAGATTTAATTTTCTCAAAATATTTTTTTGAATATTATGGTGTGAATTTGAGATAATGTTATAGTTGTGGGTAGTATTTATAAATTTTGCAAAGTATGCAAGTTGTTATATAATATTCGATTGGTCGGGGAATATTCTTTTTGTCGGGGAATATTCGTATGACGGTACAATCATTGGTGGACCCCATAACGGAATTATTGTCGAATTAAGAAAAATGACAAAAATATTTTTATGAAAATAACGGCGGAAGTTTTACCGTTAAAACTGTTGAATTACTCGGTAGTAAAAGTACAGTAATACGCGTGGTTGCATTGTAGCACACGGTATTGGTTATTGATGCTTACGTGAGAATTCACTCAATTATACTCAATTATTGCTACAGTAATCGTTGCATCATATGTCTCATATTATTGATTCGATTATTATCATAGTAGCATCTGCATAATATGCAATATTATTAAATCAATAATTGAGACGACAAAGTTATTCATATTATTAAATTGCAATATTTACAATGTCTAGAAGTTCTGTCAAGGAGAGGTTTGGTTATCTAATTGCGCGCCAATAAGGAGAAATCCTTATCGGAAAGCCCCCTCTTTCCTGGGAACGACCTGGTTGTTAAATATTGTGAGTTATAATATTAATAATGAATAGGTTTGTGTTGATTAAAGATGAAATTGATATTTTTATTGTGTTGGGATTATTGGTGTTAGTAGAAGTTGACATTTGTTTCGATAATAATTGATGTCTGGAGGTTTTATTGTTCAATCGGGTATTTGGGACACTTTTCGTGTCGGCGTACTATTCACAAGTTACTATTCACGAGTTACTATTCATGAGTTACTATTCATGAGTTACTATTCACGAGTTACTATTTACGGGATATTATTAACTAGTTACTATTCACGGGGTACTATTCACCCGAAAAATATATTTCTTTTCGGTCCAAATCATTTTTGGGTACAATATTATTCCATGAGGAGATGTGCTAATTTTTCAGACCGTTGGTTGAAATTATATTAGTAAATCAATATGGATCGTTGGTTTAAAGTTTTAATAGTAAATCAATAATTCATTTAAATATATTTTTGTAATATTATATTATAGTAGTATGATGTGATTATATGATAGTATATTTTTTATAATTTGAATGGTAACATTATGATAGTAAATTCATGGTATAAAAGTAAAATGAGGTGAAAGAGAACAAATTGAATTTGAATTGTGATGATGCAAGCGATGATGTCATCGAAGCGATGAGGTAAGCAATGATGTCATCGGAAGGATGATGTAAGCAATGATGTCATATGATCGATGATGTCATAAATTATGGCAAAAAGACTAGTTTACCCTTACTCTACTAAGCTTATAAATAGAAGCTCATTCCTTCAATATTTTTCACCAATTCGCTAAAGCTATAGAGCGAGAAAGAATAGAGAGAATAAGAGAGAAAGAAGAAGAAACTTCTGTTACTACAATATTGCGGTATTTAATTTCCTACTAAGGTAAGGGATATTATTTGTTGTACTCGTAAGGGGTATTATTTCTTTTGTATTCATGAAGAGAACTTCATTATTCCGCTTTTTATTATTACATTGAATAACTTTGTATACGTGCTACCTACCCTATACTTGGTGAAATTCTTACATTATTCCATTCTTTATTATTACATTTGGAATATCCATGCACATGCGTTCTACGCGGGACTGATTCCGTCTTTATTATTACATTGGAATATCCTGTCATGCGTTCTACATGGGACTGATTCCGTCTTTATTATTACATTAGAATATCCTGTCTGTGCGTTTTATGCCGGACCTGGTTCCATCTTTATTATTCTGTTAGAATAACTTGCATGTGCGGTGTGACGCCCCCAAAATAGGTATACACACACCATTCTCGAGTCGCCAAATACATGGTACAAAAAACAAACTACAACTTCAATAATACAATGTCTTGTGAAATACGACAATATATCTTGTGAGTTTAAATATAATATTGTCTTCTAGACAATATCCACACGCAAAATAAATCCCCATCATAATTATTGATACATTATTTTACAAAAATGGTGAGGACTACTAAACAACTCTCTAGAACCTTCATTCCATACCCCACTAAGTACTTTCGCTACATTCTCGCCTCACGAGAAGAAGAATGGAACAACAAGGAAAGGGTGAGAGCTCAACTAGCCCGAGAAAAGAATATTATGACTAAGATAATATACAACAAATTATCGTTAGTCTCCAATGAGGAAAAATCGATAGAATACAATAGACAACAAGTTTCGGATCAATATTCGCAGTGAAAATAATAATTCATAGAAAGAGTTACGTAGAGAATGAAATCTACTATAATCTATGAATTTAACGATCCATCATCAATATTTTATCCTCAGTAACATCAATCAATATTCATCTCAAATCAAATATTCATCTTTGCACTACTGAGCCAAAGATATTCATCAATCGGTCATGTATTAATCTCAACACTGCTCATCTTTTGCACTAAAGGCCAAAGATATTCATCGATCGGTCATGTTCATTTAAACACCTGCCATCTTTGCACTACGGGCCAAAGATATTCAATAATATCATCATTTAAGACGAGGATGATGAAAATATTTTTAAAGAAACGAATCCAAAGGAAACAAAATGACAAGGATTAAGGATTAAGGATTAGTACTTGGTTTTATCCACGTCCAAAATACCTCAAAAATAATCATAGTGGTGTAAAATTCAAGAATGATCAAAACATGGATACAATCAAAGCTAGTATCCGAATAGATATTTTAGACGAAAAGAAGAAATTTTATTTTTCTATGAATAAAGTGCCGTATCGTGAATAGTAACTCAGACACCAAAAGATAGAAATTCCACAAAAAAAAAATTTTCACGCTTTCATGAATAGTACTCGTGAATAGTAACTCGTGAATAGTAACTCATGAATAGTAACTCGTGAATAGTAACTCATGAATAAGAACCCCGACATGAAAAAGTTCCAAATTTGATAAAACTTCAGATCAACATTTCAAAGATAATGATATTGAAGAAATAATATCATTACTGAAAAAAATAATATCCCTTACCTCAAAGAATCGATTTTGGAAGGAAAGGTCGGAAGTGATCTTTGAATGAAACTTATCTTGAGCAACAACTCTCAAAGTATCTAAATACTCACAAAATACGCTCGATAATATAGAGAGAAAAGAGTGAAAACTTTGTTTACGGTGTGATTTTCAATTCTAACTTAGCCCTCTCATTTATAGGAAAATGTTAGCCCATCAAGCGGACTTGACCTCTGCACCGACGATGGCTTTACTCGCTACTATTGCCACCCACCACATTTGAAATAAAATTCAGCACATTTTTTCACCAACCACAAGTGGGGCCCACTCAATTCTAGAATTTTCACCAAAATCAATTATAAACCTAATTTAGAATCCGACACCTCTTAAAATTCACAACAAATCAATCGTGCATTTTTAATTCGTTCAAAATTTGTGGACATATACTCAACTTATGTATGTATAACATACCCAAAAATTACCACAATCCAACGGTCGGATTAAAATTATAACCCCATGATATATCTCAAAACCCACGATTTGATTTTTAACACCTCCAATCCGATAAAATCTTGATAAAACACCTCAACATTAATTCCTTCATTAATAACCACATAAATAAATCCATCATTTATATTCATATAAAATAAATATTTCCTTATCATATGAATCAATAATTAATTATTCACAAATAATATTACGAATCACATTTATAACAACCAGTCATTCCCGGAAAGAGGGGCTTTCGAATAAGGATCTCTCCTTCTTGGCGCATGATTAGGTGACCAAACCTCTCCTTAGACGAACTTTCTAGACATTGCCAATAATGTTATCTAATAATATTATTCAAATAATATGAATTATTGATCTGATAATGGGAAATACTGTGACGCCCCCAAAATAGGTTTACACAACACCCATTCTGAGTCGCCAAATACATGGTACAAGAAGCAAACTACAACTTCAATAATACAAATGTCGTGTGAAATACGACAATATATCTTATGAGTTTAAATATAATTTTGTCTTCTAGACAATATCCACACGCAAAATAAATCCCCATCATAATTATTGATACATTATTTTACAAAATGGTGAGGACTACTAAACAACTCTCTCTAGAACCTTCATTCCATACCCCGACTAGTATTCGCTACATTCTCGCCTCCCGAGAAGAAAATGGAACAACAAGGAAAAGGGTGAGCTCAACTAGCCCGATAAAGAATATTATGACTAAGATAATATACAACAAATTATCGTTAGTCTTCAACAGGAAAAATCGATAGAATACAATAGACAACAAGTTTCGGATCAATATTCGCGAATGAAATAATAATTCATAGAAGAGTTACGTAGAGAATGAAATCTACTATAATCTATGAATTTAACAATCCATCATCAATATTTTATCCCTATTAACATCAATCAATATTCATCTCAAATCAAATATTCATCTTTGCACTACACAGCCAAAGATATTCATCAATCGGTCATGTTCATCTCAACACTGCTCATCTTTGCACTAAAGGCCAAAGATATTCATCGATCGGTCATGTTCATTTAAACACCGCTCATCTTTTCTTTTCTACAGCCAAAGATATTCTTCAAAATCATTCATCTTTTTTCTGGGCCAAAGATATTCAATAATATCATCATTTAAGGTATCGAGGATGATGAAAATATTTTTTTAAAGAAACGAATCCAGTGAAACAAAATGACAAGGATTAAGGATTCGTACTTGGTTTTATCCACGTCCAAAAATACCTCAAAAATAATCATAGTGGTGTAAAATTCAAGAATGATCAAAACATGGATACAATCAAAGCTAGTATCCAAAATAGATATTTTGAACGAAAAGAAGAAATTTTATTTTTCGATGAATAGTGCCAGATCGTGAATAGTCAGATATCGTGAATAGTCTTGATATCGTGAATAGTAACTCACACCAAAAGATAGAAATTCCACAAAAAAAAACATTTTCACGCTTCATGAATAGTACTCGTGAATAAGAAACTCGTGAATAAGAACTCATGAATAGTAACTCGTGAATAGTAACTCATGAATAAGAACCCGACATGAAAAAAGTTCCAAATTTTATAAAAACCCTCGGATCAACATTTCAAAGATAATGATATTGAAGAAATAATATCATTACTGAAAAAATAATATCCCTTACCTCAAAGAATCGATTTTGGGAAGGAAAGGTGGGAGTGATCTTTGAATGAAACTTGTCTTTGAACAAAGAACTCTCAAAGTATCTAAATACTCACAAAATCGCTCAATAATATAGATAGAGAAAGAGAGAAAACTTTGTTTACGGTGTGATTTTCAATTCTAACTTAGCCCTCTATTTATAGGAAAATGTTAGCCGTAGAAGGCGGACTTGACTTCTACTGATGGCTTTACACGCTTACTATTGCCACCCACCACATTTGAAATAAAATTCAGCACATTTTTCACCAACCACAAGTGGGGCCCACTCAATTCTAGAATTTTCCACCAAAATCAATTATAAACCTAATTTACGAATCAGAGCACCTCTTAAAATTCACAACAAATCAATCGTGCATTTTAACGGTTCAAAATTTGTGGACATATACTCAACTTATGTATGTATAACATACCCAAAAATTACCACAATCCAACGGTCGGATTAAAATTATAACCCCATAATATATCTCAAAACCCGATTTGATTTTTAATACCTCCAATCCGATAAAATACCGATAAAACACCTCAACATTAATTCCTTCATTAATAACCACATAAATAAATCCATCATTTATATTCATATAAAATAAATATTTCCTTATCATATGAATCAATAATTGATTATTCACAAATAATATTACGTAATCACATTTATGACATGACCAAATGCTCCTCAGGAAAGAGGGGCTTTCCAATAAGGATCTCTCACTTCTTGGCGCCAATTGATTAGGTGACCAAACCTCTCCTTAGACGAACTTTCTAGACATTGCCAATAATGTTATCTAATAATATTATTCAAATAATATGAATTATTGATCCGATAATGGGAAATCTTGTGCGATGTGACAATTATTGAAGCAATGAATAATATAAAATACCAACGCAGCAATTATTGAATCAATAAAATAAACTATTGAGCGAAAACTCACCGTAATAATTATTGAGTAGTGCCTTCTTACGTAAGGATCAATAATTCAACAATCTTTAATACCGTGGTGTCTTCTTTAAGTGCGACCACGCGACATTCTTTATTTTTAACCAAATGGTATTCCAATGATTTTAACGAGTAATAACTACGGTCTTAATTGGTAACAACTACTACGCCAAGTTATTTATAACCACCCAAACTTTGTCGTTTTCCTCATCCAATCGCTTTCCGTTATGGGGCCCACACATGGTCTTGCCGTCGCATGCGAATATTCCCCAACAATGACGAATATTCTACGACCAAACGAATATTCCCGACAAAATGAATATTTTATAACCACTTGCTTATTTTGAAATATTTATGTATTTAACCCTTAACTATCCACATTAATCAAATCAACCCTTAATATTTCAAAATAATAAATAAAGGAAATTCCTTTTATTTAAAAATTTCGGTCTTCTGACCTCCCTCCTTATGAAATTTCGTCCTCGAAATTGACGTCACGTCTACTGTGTGTTTGAAAAGATGAGAATACCTCGCTTTCATTTTCGTTTCCAACTCCCGTGTCATTTCCTCAATAAAGATGGTTTCTCCACAAAACTTTAACTTATGGTATAACCTCGATGCATGGGTCATGTTCTTTCCTCTACAAAATCTTGACAGTACCTCCTCGTGCGTTAAGTCTTCTGGCTATCTCGTCCGGGTTCTATCTCAATGACGTGTTTTGGGTCGTCCACATATTTACGTAACATCGATCGTGAAAAGCGTTATGAACACGCGTCATACTTGGTGGTAAAACGAGTCTATAGGCCACAGGTTCCTATTCGATCGAGAATTTCAAATGGATTAATAAATCGAAGGTTTAAGCTTTCCTCACCTCACCGATTCTCGCTTTTAAAATAACAACTTCTTGCACCTCCTTCTTCAAATTCATCACCCGGTGTGTAGCTTGAATGACTTTAACTTTATCGATTAAAGTCGATTATACTCGTATATATCATCACGTATCGTATATCATCACGTGGGTACCTAGAGTTTTCATCTCCATCTCTATTATTTGTAAATTATAATGAAATTAGTCTTTGACAATATCGTACTTCATGACTTGTATACGATTTTCTACTCAACACGCCGGCTACCACGTTCGCTTTTCGGGATGGCATGGTCGAATATGTCTTTGAAATTAGTCTCCTCTTGAGTTCTTGAAGCTCTTCTCACATTCCTTGCTCCATTTGAATTTTGTATCTCTATGAGTCACTTCGTTAATGGAATAGCGATTCGAGAATATCCTTCAACGAATCTCCGATAATAACCAACTAAGCTTAAAAACTACGTATTTCGATTCTTGACTTAGGTTGCTCTCAATCGTGACTCATATCCCAATCTTGGATAAAGACGTCACAATGACACCTATCGATTTACTATCGCATCGAATATGACGTCCTTTACAAAGAGTTCGGCTTTTGTGAATTCCATAAAGGAAGTCACAAGATAAAGGCTCGTGTACCAAATTCTATAGTTGAATTTTAACTCACGAAGTTCAATAGAGCCATTCGATATGAGATTTTAGAAATGAGTTTTGTATCTGGGTTCAAAGTCGATACAAAATTTAATATCGAGGCTTTGGGAGTAAGCGAAGAAATTCTTCAGAAATACATCGGGAAAAATCAATAACAAAGAGAATATTATTCAAATCGGCGTGTCTTTATTCAAATCCATAACATGGACTAAGAAAACTTGACATCCGTAATAAACGAATGACTTCATGGCTTGATATGAAAATGTTTGACTACAATGGTTTGATTGCTTGAATTGAATAACAAAGTTGCTTAGGAATATGAAAACTAACAACCTTACGAAAGTAATCAATTTCGGCGTGATGAGTAGTTAACCTTAAAATCACATCAAAAACAAATATCTCTATAGAAATAAGGTTAACTGTAATGTGATAGTGCCAACTTGAATCAAACAAGATTTCTAAACAACGGATGTAATGAAAGTTTCTCTAACTGATTCTCCATAAATAGGTCAAAGTCTAATTTCTCCGTAGTCAAGTTCAAACGTTGAGCGCAAGCAAGAGAGAAAAAGAATGGGTAGAACCCAGATCTAGTAAGGTATATACTTCGCAAGAATTTATAATTAACTAACCTGCTAACTAACCGTTCGGGTTCCTCGCATTTTGACCGGCCACGACAAACGCTCTTCCGAGGAATCGTTGACTTTGACTTTTCGGGACATCCTTTTGAGTCACCATTCCTACATTTGGATCGGGTTTCGATATCGTCTAATCTCGAGCGATATGTCCTTCTTTTCCACAATTATAGCATACCTTAAACTGTTGTGGGCGCTTTGGGGTGATATGTCCCTCTTTCCGCATTTATAACATATAATGGGTGGTCGTTCTCCTCCCTTAGAACTAGTTTCTTCTCAAGCGCCGCCGTCACACGGTCGTGGTTGTTGAATCTCCTTTTTAAAATCTCCTCCCAACTCGCTTCTTCTATTTTCATGGCCACGATTACCACCAGAGTGGTTACCGCCTTTGTCCATATTCTTCTTTCTCCACCGGGTTATCGTTATTCGATGATCGCTATCTTTGGTATGATCCTCGGTTATGGTCCCTCGGTTGAACGTATTTCGTTATCTCGCCTAACAACCAACCGAGCCTCATTGACAACATCTGAATAGAGAGAAAATTTATGAGAAATGAGATCTTGACGTATGCCGGGTTCAAACCTCTCGAAACATCCACGTACATCGTTCCTCATTCTCCACCAAATGAGGTGCAAACTGGATAACTCCATGAACTTCGCCTCGTCTTTGGGACACCGCCATGTTATTCTGCTCCAATCTAATAAACTCCACTTCTTTCATATAGCCGAATACTTTCGGGGAAGTACTTGTCATTGAACTGCTTTCAAACGCCTCCCATGACATCGCCGAAAGTAAAATGAATGGGTACGCTTCACAAATTCCCACCAATGTCTGCCTTCGCCACTAACATAAAAGTAAATAATGGAACTTTCGTTCCTTCGTGCATCCCAAGACATCGAATATCTTGGTAATTTGCTTGACCCATGTTTCGCCATAATCGGATCGGCTTTCCCCGCATTACGGTGGTCCCAACTCTTTGAATCGCTTGGCGTGACCACCCGTGAATTGCTATCATCTCCTCCTCGTATTTTGAACACGAGTCTCCTCGTCTGCGATTTTTGCATGAATCTACAAAAAGCTTTTAAACATCCCCTCGTTCATCATCTGCTTTCGGTTGGTGTTATTCACGGGAGGTACATTGCCACTGTTGCACGTTCTCCTCGTTGTTAAGTCTGAGCATCTCCACGGTCTCATTTACACCACTATTAATATTCTCGATCGACATTCTCAAATACCGTCATAAAACAAGGGTTAATTAAGGAAATCAATCACATAATATCCCATATCTTGACCAACTAACAAATAAGCTTAGGTAGGACACACTAGCAAAGGATTTACTCGTCTCTCCCTCCTAGTTCTATTCCCCGATCTCCGCCAGAGATCATATCCTAAGCTCGATACCAACCGCGACGCCCCCAAAATAGGTATACACAACACCCATTCTCGAGTCGCCAAATACATGGTACAAGAAGCGAAACTACAACTTCATAATACAAATGTCGTGTGAAATACGATAATATATCTTAATGAGTTTAAATATAATTTTGTCTTCTGCACAATATCCACACGCAAATAAATCCCCATCATAATTATTGATACATTATTTTACAAAAATGGTGAGGACTACTAAACAACTCTCTCTGAACCTTCATTCCATACCCCGACTAGTATTCGATACATTCTCGCCTCCCGAGAAGAAAAAAAATGGAACAACAAGGAAAAGGGTGAGCTCAACTAGCCCAATAAAGAATATTATGACTAAGATAATATACAACAAATTATCGTTAGTCTTCAACAGGAAAAAATCGATAGAATACAATAAGACAACAAGTTTCGAGATCAATATTCGCGGTGAAATAATAATTCATAGAAGAGTTACGTGAGAATGAAATCTACTATAATCTATGAATTTAACGGTCCATCATCAATATTTTATCCCTTAACATCAATCAATATTCATCTCAAATCAAATATTCATCTTTGCACTACAAAGCCAAAGATATTCATCAATCGTCATGTTCATCTCAACACTGCTCATCTTTGCACTAAAGGCCAAAGATATTCATCGATCGGTCGTGTTCATTTAAACACTGCTTCTTTTGCTACGTGCCAAAGATATTCTTCTTCAAATCATTCATCTTTTGCTATGTGCCAAAGATATTCAATAATATCATCATTTAAGACTGAGGATGATGAAAAATATTTTTAAAGAAACGAATCCAGTGAAACAAAATGACAAGGATTAAGGATTCGTACTTGGTTTTATCCACGTCCAAAAATACCTCAAAAATAATCATAGTGGTGTAAAATTCAAGAATGATCAAAACATGGATACAATCAAAGCTAGTATCCAAAATAGATATTTTGGACGAAAAGAAGAAATTTTATTTTTCGATGAATAGTCTTGATATCGTGAATAGTCCGTATCGTGAATAGTAACTCACACCAAAAGATAGAAATTCCACAAAAAACATTTTCACACTTCATGAATAGTACTCGTGAATAGTAACTCGTGAATAATGAACTCATGAATAGTAACTCGTGAATAGTAACTCATGAATAGTAACCCCGATATGAAAAAGTTCCAAATTTGATAAAAACCTCGGATCAACATTTCAAAGATAATGATATTGAAGAAATAATATCATTACGAAAAAAATAATATCCCTTACCTCAAAGAATCAAGATTTCTAAGGAAAGGTCTCAAGTGATCTTTGAATGAAACTTGTCTTGAACAAAGAACTCTCAAAGTATCTAAATACTCACAAAATACGCTCAATAATATAGAGAGAGAAAGAGAAAACTTTGTTTACGGTGTGATTTTCAATTCTAACTTAGCCCTCTATTTATAGGAAAATGTTAGCCGTACCAAGCGACTTGACTGACTGCTGATGGCTTTACCTGCTACTATTGCCACCCACCACATTTGAAATAAAATTCAGCACATTTTTTCACCAACCACAAGTGGGGCCCACTCAATTCTAGAATTTTCCACCAAAATCAATTATAAACCTAATTTAGAATCCGACACCTCTTAAAATTCACAACAAATCATTCGTGCATTTTTAATCTGGTTCAAATTTTGTGGACATATACTCAACTTATGTATGTATAACATACCCAAAATTACCACAATCCAACTATCGGATTAAAATTATAACCCCATGAATATATCTCAAAACCCCTTGATTTGATTTTTTTTATACCTCCAATCCGATAAAATACCGATAAAACACCTCAACATTAATTCCTTCATTAATAACCACATAAATAAATCCATCATTTATATTCATATAAAATAAATATTTCCTTATCATATGAATCAATAATTGATTATTCACAAATAATATTACGAAATCACATTTACGACAACCAGTCGCTCCCAGAAAGAGGGGCTTTCCAATAAGGATCTCTCTTATCTTGGCGCCGCAATTAGGTGACCAAACCTCTCCTTAGAGCAGAACTTTCTAGACATTGCCAATAATGTTATCTAATAATATTATTCAAATAATATGAATTATTGATCCGATAATGGGAAATCTTGTCAAATGACAATTATTGAAACAAAGAATAATATAAAATACCAACGCAAAGAATTATTGAATCAATAAAATAAACTATTGAACGAGAACTCACCGTAATAATTATTGAGTAGTGCCTTCTTACGTAAGGATCAATAATTCAACAATACATGCAATACCGGTGTCTATCTTGTGCGACCACGCCAGACATCACGTATTTTAACCACCGGGTATTCCAATGATCTTAATTCAGTATAACCACGGTCTTAATTCAGAATAACTACGCCATATTTATAACCACCCAAACTTTGTCGTTTCCTCATCCAATCGCTTTCAGTTATGGGGCCCACACATGATTTTCATACCGTCGCATTTAATATTCCTCGACAAAGATTTAATATTCTACGACCAAACGAATATTCCCCGGCAAAAATGAATATTTTATAACCACTTGCTTATTTTGAAATATTTGCGTATTTAACCCTTAACTATCCACATTAATCAAATCAACCCTTAATATTTCAAAATAATAAATAAAGGAAATTCCTTTTATTTAAAAAATTTTGGTCTTACAAATATCGTGTTGACAATTATTGAAACAATAATAATATAAAATATCAACGCAACAATTATTGAATCAATAAAATAAAATATTGAACGAAGAATTCTACCGTGAAAAAATTATTGAGTAAAGGCCTTCTTACGTAAGGATCAATAATTCAACAATATCAGTGCGTACCGTAGCTCTTCTTGTGCAACCACGCCAGACATCGTATTTTAACCACCGGGAGTATTCCAATCTTAATGGTAACAACTACGCCAGTTATTTATAACCACCCAAACTTTATCGTTTTCCTCATCCAATCGCTTTCATTATGGGGCCCACACGGTCATTTATTTCTTGTTGTTATGCGAATATTCCCAACGCATTTAATATTCCACGACCAAACGAATATTCCCCGACAATGATCTAATATTCCACGACCAAACGAATATTCCCAACAAAAATGAATATTTTATAACCACTTGCTTATTTTGAAATATTTATGTATTTAACCCTTAACTATCCACATTAATCAAATCAACACTTCTTATTTCAAAATAATAAATAAAGGAAATTCCTTTTATTAAAAAATTTCGGTCTTACAACCTCCCTCCTTATGAAATTTCGTCCTCGAAATTGACGTGACGCACACAGTGTGTTTCAAAAGGTGAGGATACCTCGCTTTCATTTCCGTTTCCAATTCCCGGTCATTTCCTCTATAAAGATGATTCCTCCACAAAACTTTAACTTGTGGTATGACCTTTCTTGCGTAGGGACATGCTCCTTCCTATCCAAGATCTTGACAGTACCTCCTCATATACGTTAAGTCTTCTACTATCTCGTCCGGGATTCTAACTCAATAACGTGGTTCTGGTCTTTCACATATTTACGGAAATGCAGATATGTGAAACACATTATGAACACAAGACATACTCTGGAGGTAACGCAAGTCTATAGGCTACATTTCCTACTCGGTCAAGAATTTGAAATGGACCGATAAATCGTGGATTGAGCTTTCCTCTCTTCCCAAATCTTGTAACTCCCTTCCATGGAGCTTCTCGCAACAATACATGATCCCTACATTAAATTCCACGTCCTTTCGATGAAGATCCGCATAACTCTTTTGTCGATCTTGTGCCTTTATACGTTGTCGAATCATTTGGATCTTTTCGGTGAGTCATACGTATTAACTCTCGGGTCCCAACAATGTTGCTTCACCCACCTCGTCCCAACATATATTGGAGAACGACATTTTTGTCCATATAATGCTTGAATGGAGCCACACCTATTGTGGCGCCCCAAAATAGGTATACACAACACCCATTCTCGAGTCGCCAAATACATGGTACAAGAAGCAAACTACAACTTCAATAATACAAATGTCGTGTGAAATACGACAATATATCTTGTGAGTTTAAATACAAATATTATCTTCTAGACAATATCTATACTCAAATAAATCCTCATCACATTTATTGATACATTATTTTACAAAATGGTGAGGACTACTAAACAACTCTCTAGAACCTTCATTCCATACCCCAGAGCTAAGTACTCATTACATTCTCGCCTCACGAGAAGAAAAATGGAACAACAAGGAAAAGGGTGAGCTCAACTAGCCCAATAAAGAATATTATGACTAAGATAATATACAACAAATTATCGTTAGTCTTCAACGAGGAAAAATCGATAGAATACAATAGACAACAAGTTTGGATCAATATTACGGTGAAATAATAATTCATAGAAGAGTTACGTAGAGAATGAAATCTACTATAATCTATGAATTTAACGGTCCATCATCAATATTTTATCCCTGTAACATCAATCAATATTCATCTCAAATCAAATATTCATCTTTTGCACTACTGAGCCAAAGATATTCATCAATCGGTCGTATTCATCTCAACACTGTTCATCTTTGCACTAAAGGCCAAAGATATTCATCGATCGGTCGTATTCATTTAAACACTGCTCATCTTTTGCACTTCTGAGGCAAAGATATTCTTCAAAATCATTCATCTTTGCTACGGGCCAAAGATATTCAATAATATCATCATTTAAGGCGAGGATGATGAAAAATATTTTTAAAGAAACGAATCCGGTGAAACAAAATGACAAGGATTAAGGATTAAGGATTCATACTTGGTTTTATCCACGTCCAAAATACCTCAAAAATAATCATAGTGGTGTAAAATTCGAGAATGATCAAAACATGGATACAATCAAAGCTAGTATCCGAATAGATATTTTGACGAAAAAGAAGAAATTTTATTTTTCGATGAATAGTCTTAGTATACGTGAATAGTCTTAGTATCGTGAATAGTCTTGTATCGTGAATAGTAACTCCAGACACCAAAAGATAGAAATTCCACAAAAAAAAACATTTTCACGCTTCATGAATAGTACTCGTGAATAGTAACTTCGTGAATAGTAACTCATGAATAGTAACTCGTGAATAGTAACTCATGAATAGTAACCCAGAGCATGAAAAAGTTCCAAATTTGATAAAACTTCGGATCAACATTTTAGCGTAATGATATTGAAGAAATAATATCATTCTGAAAAAAATAATATCCCTTACCTCGAAGAATCGATTACTTGGGAAGGAAAGGTCGGAAGTGATCTTTGAATGAAACTTATCTTGAATAAATGACTCTCAAAGTATCTAAATACTCAAAAAATACGCTCGATAATATAGAGAGAAAGAGAAAACTTTGTTTACGGTGTGATTTTCAATTCTAACTTAGCCCTCTATTTATAGGAAAATGTTAGCCCAAAGCGCGACTTGACTGCTACACGATGGCTTTACCGCTACTATTGCCACCCACCACATTTGAAATAAAATTCAGCACATTTCTTCACCAACCACAAGTGGGGCCCACTCAATTCTAGAATTTTCCACCAAAATCAATTATAAACCTAATTTAGAATCAGACACCTCTTAAAATTCACAACAAATCATTCGTGCATTTTTAACGGTTCAAAATTTGTGGACATATACTCAACTTATGTATGTATAACATACCCAAAAATTACCACAATCCAACGGTTCGGATTAAAATTTATAACCCCATGATATATCTCAAAAACCCCGATTTAATTTTTAATACCTCGAATCCGATAAAATCTTGATAAAACACCTCAACATAATTTCTTCATTTATAACCACATAAATAAATCCATCATTTATATCCACATAAAATAAATATTTCTTTATCATATGAATCAATAATTAATTATTCACAAATAATATTACGAATCACAATTATAATGACGGTAGTTCCGGGAAAGAGGGGCTTTCGATAAGGATTTCTCCTTCTTGGCGCAATTTAGGTGACCAAACCTCTCCTTGACGCAGAACTTTCTAGACATTGCCAATAATGCTATCTAATAATATTATTCAAATAATATGAATTATTGATCGATAATGGAGATATCTGTGCGGTGACAATTATTGAACAATGATAATATAAAATATCAACGCAACAATTATTGAATCAATAAAATAAAATATTGAGCGATAACTCACTGTGAAAATTATTGAGTAGTGCCTTCTTACGTAAGGATCGATAATTCAACAATCTTGTGCAATCTGGTGTCTTCTTGTGCGACCACGCGTATTCATCGTATTTTAACCACCGGGGTATTCCAGCGGTCTTACTTAACGGTAACAACTACTGGCGTTATTTTTAACCAACTTATATTTGTCGTTTTCCTCATCCAATCGCTTTCCGTTATGGGGCCCACACATGGGCTTTGGCGTCAGTCGATGCGAATATTCCCAACGATCTGAATATTCTACGACCAAACGAATATTCCCAAACAAAAATGAATATTTTATAACCACTTGCTTATTTTGAAATATTTGCGTATTTAACCCTTAACTATCCACATTAATCAAATCAACCCTTAATATTTCAAAATAATAAATAAAGGAAATTCCTTTTTATTTAAAAAATTTGAGGTCTTACACCTCCCTCCTTATGAAATTTAGTCCTCGAAATTGGCGTGCGATACTGTGTGTTTGAAAAGGTGAGGATACCTCGCTTTCATTTCCGTTTCCAATTCCCGGTCATTTCCTCTATAACATGGTTTCTCCACAAAACTTTAACTTATGGTATAACCTCGATGCATAGGTCATGTTCTTTCCTCTACAAAATCTTGACAGTACCTCCTCGCATCGTTAAGTCTTGGCTATCTCGTCCGGTTCTATCTCAATATAGCGTGTTTGGGTCGTCCACATATTTACGTAACATCGATCGTGAAAAGCGTTATGAACACGCGTCGTACTTGGTGGTAAAAGCGAGTCTATAGGCCACGGTTCCTATTCGATCGAGAATTTCAAATGGATTAATAAATCGAAGGTTTGAGCTTTCCTCACATCACCGATTCTCGCTTTTAAAATAACAACTTCTTGCACCTCCTTCTTCAAATTCATCACTCCGATTGTAGCTTGAATTGAACGACTTTAACTTTATCGATTAAAATCGATTATACTCGTATATCATCACGTGCTTGTATATCATCATCATCACGTGGGTACCTAGAGTTTTCATCTTCATCTCTATTATTTGTAAATTATCTGAAATTAGTCTTTGACAATATCGTACTCCTACTTGTATACGATTTTCTACTCAACACGTCGGCTACCACGTTAAACTTTTCGAGGATGGCATGGTCGAACATGTCTGAAATTAGTCTCCTCTTGAGTTCTTCGAAGCTCTTCTCACATTCCTTGCTCCATTTAAATTTTGTATCTCTACGAGTCGGCTACGTTAATGGAATAGCGATTCGAGAATATCCTTCAACGAATCTCGATAATAACCAACTAAGCCTGAAAGCTACGTATTTAGATTCTTCGACTTAGGTTGCTCTCAAGTGTGACTCGTATCCCAATCTTGGATAAGACGTCGTCATAATGACACCTATCGGTTTACTATCGCATACGAATATGGCGTCCCCTATAGAGAGTCCGGCTTAGGTAAATTCCACAAAGTCACCACCGATAAAGGCTCGGTACCAAATTCTATAGTTGAATTTTAACTCCTGAAGTTCAATAGGAGCCATTCGATATGAGATTTTAGAAATGAGTTTTGTCTGGGGTTCAAAGTCGATACAAAATTTAATATCGAGCTTTGAGAGTAAGCGAAAAATTCTTCGGAAATACGTCGGGAAAATCAATAACAACAAGAATATTATTCAAATCGGCGTGTCTTTATTCAAATCCATAACATGGACTAAGAAAACTTGACATCCATAATAAGCGAATGACTTCATGGCTTGATATGAAAATGTTTGATTACAATGGTTTGATTGCTTGAATTGAATAACGGGTTTGCTTAGGAATATGAAAACTAACAACCTTACGAAAACAATCAATTTTGGCATGATGAGTAGTTAACCAATCAATCCTTAAAATCACATCAAAAGCAAATATCTTTAAAGAGATAAGATCAACGGTAATGTGATAGTGCCAACTTGAATCAAGCAAGATTTTTAAACAACGGATGTAATGAAAGTTTCTCTAATGGAGTCTCCACAATAGGTCAAAGTTTAATTTCTCCGTAGTCAAGTTTCAAGCGTTGAGCGCAAGCAAAGAGATAAAAGAATGGGTAGAACCCAGTATCTAGTAAGGTATAAACTTAGCAAGAATTTATAATTAACTAACCCGTGCTAACCGTTCGGGTTCTCGCATTTTGACCGGTCGCGACAAACGCTCTTCCAAGAAGCGTTGACTTTGACTTTTACTGGACATCCTTTTGAGTCACCATTCACGCTTGGATTGGGTTTCGATATCGTCTGATCTCGGCGATATGTCCTTCTTTTCCACAATTATAGCATACCTTGGAAGGCTTTGAGCAGTTTGACCTTATATGTCCTCTCTCTCCACATCTGTAGCATCTAATCGCGATCGTTCTCTTCCCTAGAATTTGTTGATGGTCTTGATGTTCTTGCTTAAACGTCTTCCGTCATCGTTAAATCTTCTCTTTTAGATTGGACATCTCTTTCCATAATATCAACGCGTCGTGCGGCTTTTACCCATGCATCACTCATTCTCACTCGTTCGATTATTTCTTCTTTCATTTCGATTCCACTTTATCATCTTATAATCGCGAAAGAGTGCTTACATTCAAGCATCACGTGTCGGGTAACCTGAAGCTTGAATCGTTGCATCCTTTTGCTCCACGATTTCTGCAATTCTTTAGCTTGCTCTTCTAACTCATGAATACGATTTTGCAATTCTATATTTCGATCATAAAATACCTCTAATAAACTCTCTTGGTACCTCTTCTTCCTCTTCTTCCTCACTCTCAAATTTGTTACCTCTGCGATTATCTCAGTGCTGACTATCAATTCTTCACTCACCACATGGATATCTCTAATTCCTTCTTCGCTTTGACATCACATTATCACGGTTGGCGATTAGAGGTGTCTCCACGATCTCATTCACTCCATTGTTAACGTTCTCGTGACCCATTCTAAAAAAACTATCATAAAACAAGGGTTAATTAAATAAATTAACAAATCACATAATACCCTATAATATGACCAACCAACCAAAATAAGCTTAGGTAGGACACACTTTAGCGAAGGATTTACTCGTCTCTCCCCTCCTAGTTTTATTCCCCGATCTCGCCAGGAGATCATATCCTAAGCTACGATACCAACTGTGGCGCCCCCAAAATAGGTATACACACACCCATTCTGAGTGCGCCAAATACATGGTACAAAGCAAGCAAACTTCAACTTCATACTTTAATGTCGTGTGAAATACGACAATATATCTTTGTGAGTTTAAATACAAATATTATCTTCTAGACAATATCTATACTCAAATAAATCCTCATCACATTTATTGATACATTATTTTACAAAAATGGTGAGGACTACTAAACAACTCTCTCTACTAGAACCTTCATTCCATACCCCAGAGCTAGTATTCGCTTACATTCTCGCCTCTGAGAAGAAAAAATGGAACAACAAGGAAAAGGGTGAGCTCAACTAGCCCGAGAAAGAATATTATGACTAAGATAATATACAACAAATTATCGTTAGTCTTCAACGAGGAAAAAATCGATAGAATCTGATAAACAACAAGTTTCGGATCAATATTCGCGGCGAAATAATAATTCATAGAAGAGTTACGTAGAGAATGAAATCTACTATAATCTATGAATTTAACGATCCATCATCAATATTTTATCCTGTAACATCAATCGATATTCATCTCAAATCAAATATTCATCTTTGCTTCTACAGGCCAAAGATATTCATCAATCGGTCATATTCATCTCAACACTGTTCATCTTTGCACTAAAGGCCAAAGATATTCATCGATCGGTCATGTTCATTTAAACACTGCCTTTCGTCTTTGCCACTACTGAGCCAAAGATATTCTTGAAAATCATTCATCTTTTGCACTACTGGCCGAAGATATTCAATAATATCATCATTTAAGGCGAGGATGATGAAAAATATTTTTAAAGAAACGAATCCGATTGAAACAAAATGACAAGATTAAGGATTAAGTTAAATACTTGGTTTTATCCATCAAAAATACCTCAAAATAATCATAGTGGTGTAAAATTCGAGAATGATCAAAACATGGATACAATCAAAGCTAGTATCCGAATAGATATTTTGAACGAAAAGAAGAAATTTTATTTTTAGATGAATAGTCAGATATCGTGAATAGTCTTAAGTATCGTGAATAGTCTTATATCGTGAATAGTAACTCAGACACCAAAGATAGAAATTCCACAAAAAAACATTTTCACGCTTCATGAAATAGTACTGTCGTGAATAGTAACTTCGTGAATAGTAACTCATGAATAGTAACTTCGTGAATAGTAACTCATGAATAGTAACCCCAGACATGAAAAAGTTCCAAATTTGATAAAAACTTCGGATCAACATTTTAGCATAATGATATTGAAGAAATAATATCATTCTGAAAAAAAATAATATCCCTTACCTCGAAGAATCGATTACTTCCTAAGGAAAGGTCGGAAGTGATCTTTGAATGAAACTTGTCTTGAACAACAACTCTCAAAGTATCTAAATACTCAAAAAATAATCGCTCGATAATATAGAGAGAAAAGAAAAACTTTGTTTACGGTGTGATTTTCAATTCTAACTTAGCCCTCTATTTATAGGAAAATGTTAGCCGTAGAAGCGGACTTGACTTTTGCTACACGATGGCTTTACACTTTACTATTGCCACCCACCACATTTGAAATAAAATTGAGCACATTTCTTCACCAACCACAAGTGGGGCCCACTCAATTCTAGAATTTTCCACCAAAATCAATTATAAACCTAATTTCCGAATCAGACACCTCTTAAAATTCACAACAAATCATTCGTGCATTTTTAACGGTTCAAAATTTGTGGACATATACTCAACTTATGTATGTATAACATACCCAAAAATTACCACAATCCAACGGTTGATTAAAATTTATAACCCCATGATATATCTCAAAACCCACGATTTAATTTTTAATACCTCCAATCAGATAAAATAATCGATAAAACACCTCAACATAATTTCTTCATTTATAACCACATAAATAAATCCATCATTTATATCCACATAAAATAAATATTTCTTTTATCATATGAATCAATAATTAATTATTCACAAATAATATTACGAATCACAATTATGACAACCAGTTTCCGAGGAAGAGGGGCTTTTCCGATAAGGATTTCTCCTTCTTGGTAGCCGCAATTAGGTGACCAAACCTCTCCTTGATGAACTTTCTAGACATTGCCAATAATGCTATATAATAATATTATTCAAATAATATGAATTATTGATCGATAATGGAGATAATGTCTTGTGCGGTGACAATTATTGAACAATGATAATATAAAATATCAACGCAATGATTATTGAATCAATAAAATAAAATATTGAGCGATAACTCTTTGTGAAAATTATTGAGTAGTGCCTTCTTACGTGTAAGGATCAATAATTCAACAATCTTTGTGCGATCTGGTATGTCTTTCTTGTGCACCACGCGTATTCTTGTATTTTAACCAAGGGTATTCAACGGTCTTAACTTGTAACAACTACGCCAGTTATTTTTAACCAACTTATATTTGTCGTTTTCCTTATCCAATCGCTTTTTCCGTTATGGGGCCCACACATGGTATGCTTCAGCCGTCGTCGTGCGAATATTCCCCACAGCGATCTAATATTCCACGACCAAACGAATATTCCCCGAGCGATAATGAATATTTTATAACCACTTGCTTATTTTGAAATATTTGCGTATTTAACCCTTAACTATCCACATTAATCAAATCAACCCTTACTATTTCAAAATAATAAATAAAGGAAATTCCTTTTTATTTAAAAAATTTTGGGGTCTTACACCTATACCTCCCTGTTGTTGTAGGAGAATTTAAGTCCTCGGTAAATACTTATCCCAACTGCAGTGTTTGAAACACGAGTCTTAATAAATCTTCAAGAGTTTGAATAGTCCTCTCGATTCCCGTCATTTCCTCATATGCCAACTAAATCGCAAATCTCCTTTAAAACTTTAACTTGTGGTAACCCAAAATCTTGAAGTGAATCTTGGGTCACGATCCAAACTATGGATACAGAATGCTTGCAACTTCACAATCTCATTTACGTACATACTAGCAAGACGTTCAAGTGAATAAGTCTCCGACTAAATGAGCGTCTTGGTTAATCTATCAACAATAACCCAAATAGCATTGATGCCTTGATAAACCGTAGTAAGACATCGAACGAAAAATCCATGGTAATATGTTTCCATTCCATTCGTCAAGTGGTTGCAACGGACCCTTAGGTACAAGATGCTCCGCTTTTTACACGCCGAGTCACATCGAGATAAAATTTGCAATCTCTCTCTTCGTATTGTTCCACCAAAATGTATGTCGAAGATCAATACATTTTAATTCCAGATGGATTGCAAATGGCGTTTGAGCTTTCCATCATAATCTTGTACTTCAAATCATAGTCGTTAGGAACACAAAGTAACTCAAGTATTCCTTCTTCATCAATTCTTCTTGGAATAGCTCCTTCTTGTACTTTCTTCTTCTTTATGGCATCGCCTCCTTTAACTTTGGCTTAAAAGCGACTTTAACTTTATCGATTAAAGTCGATTATACTCGTATATCATCATCGTGGGTACCTAGAGTTTTCATCTCCATCTCTATTATTTGTAAATTATCTGAAATTAGTCTTTGACAATATCGTACTCGTACTTGTATCGATCTTCTACTCAACACGTCGGCTACCACGTTAAACTTTTCGAGGATGGCATGGTGAACATGTCTTTGAAATGAGTCTCCTCTTGAGTTCTTGAAGCTCTTCCCACATTCCTTGCTCCATTCGAATTTTGTATCTCTACGAGTCAATTTGCGTTAATGGAATAGCGATTCGAGAATATCCTTCACGAATCTCCGATAATAACCAACTAAGCCTGAAAACTACGTATTTAGATTCTTGACTTAGGTTGCTCTCAAATGTGACTCATATCCCAATCTTGGATAAGCGTCACAATGACACCTATCGATTTACTATCGCATGCGAATATGGCGTCCCCTACGAGAGTGCGGCTTAGGTGAATTCCACAAAGGAAGTCACAAGATAAAGGCTCGGTACCAAATTCTATAGTTGAATTTTTAACTCACGAAGTTGATAGGAGCCATTCGATATGAGATTTTAGAAATGAGTTTTGTCTGGGGTTCAAAGTCGATACAAAATTTAATATCGAGCTTTGGGAGTAAGCGAAAATTCTTGAAATACGTCGGGAAAAATCAATAACAACAGAAATATTATTCAAATCGGCGTGTCTTTATTCAAATCCATAACATGGACTAAGAAAATTTGACATCCGTAATAAACGAATGACTTCATGGCTTGATATGAAAATGTTTGACTTGAATGGTTTGATTGCTTGAATTGAATAACGAGGTTGCTTAGGAATATGAAAACTAACACCTTACGAAAATAATCAATTTGGCATGATGAGTAGTTAACCTTAAAATCACAAAAAACAAATATCTCTATAGAAATAAGGTTAACGGTAATGTGATAGTGCCAACTTGAATCAAACAAGATTTCTAAACAATGGATGTAATGAAAGTTTCTCTAACAGATTCTCCATAAATAGGTCAAAGTCTAATTTCTCCGTGAGTCGAGTTCAAGCGTTGGCGCAAAGAAGAGAGATAAAAAGATGGGTAGAACAGGTATCTAGTAAGGTATAAACTTAGCAAGAATTTATAATTAACTAACTTGCTAACCGTTCGGGTTCCTCGCATTTTATTGGTCGCGACAAACACTCTTCCAAGAATCGTTGACTTTGACTTTTCTTGGACATCCTTTTGAGTCACCATTCCCTATTGGGTGGGTTTCGATATCGTCTGATCTCGGCGATATGTCCTTCTTTTCCACAATTATAGCATACCTTGGAAGGCTTTGAGCAGTTTGACCTTATATGTCCTCCCTCTCCACATCTCAGAGCATCTAACGGCGATCGTTCTCTTCCCTAGAATTTGTTGATGGTCTTGATGTTCTTCTGCCGACGTCTTCCGTCATCGTTAAATCTTCTCTTTTAGATTGGACATCTCTTTCCATAATATCAACGCGTCGTGCGGCTTTTACCCATCATCACTCATTCTCACTCGTTCGTTATTTCTTTCTTCTTTTCGTTTCGATTCGACTTTATCATCTTATACTCTTGCGCGAAGAGTGCTTACATTCAAGCATCACGTGTCGGGTAACCTGAAGCTTGAATCATTGCATCCTTTTGCTCCACGATTTTCTGCAATTCTTTAGCTTTGCTCTTCAACTCATGAATACGATTTTGCAATTCTATATTTCGATCATAAAATACCTCTAATAAACTCTCTTGGTACCTCTTCTTCCTCTTCTTCCTCACTCTCATTTGTTACCTCTGCGATTATCTCGGTCTGACTATCAATTCTTCACTCACCACATGGATATCTCTAATTCCTTCTTCACTTTGACATCACATTATCACGGTTGGCGATTAGAGGTGTCTCCACGATCTCATTCACTCCATTGTTAACGTTCTCGGCAGACCATTCTAAAAAAACTATCATAAAACAAGGGTTAATTAAATAAATTAACAAATCACATAATACCCTATAATATGACCAACCAACAAATAAGCTTAGGTAGGACACACTTTAGCGAAGGATTTACTCGTCTCTCCCTCTAGTTTTATTCCCGATCTCCGCCGAAGATCATATCCCTAAGCTACGATACCAACCTGTGCGCCCCCAAAATAGGTATACACATCACCATTACGAGATCGCCAAATACATGGTGCAAGAAACAAACTACAACTTCAATAATACAAATGTCTTGTGAAATACGACAATATATCTTGTGAGTTTAAATATAATATTGTCTTCTAGACAAATATCCACACGCAAATAAATCCCCATCATAATTATTGATACATTATTTTACAAAAATGGTGAGGACTACTAAACAACTCTCTCTAGAACCTTCATTCCATACCCCGAGCTAGTACTTCGCTACATTCTCGCCTCACGAGAAGAAAAATGGAACAACAAGGAAAAGGGTGAGCTCAACTAGCCCGATAAAGAATATTATGACTAAGATAATATACAACAAATTATCGTTAGTCTCCAACGAGGAAAAAATCGATAGAATCTGATAGACAACAAGTTTCGGATCAATATTCGCGGCGAAAATAATAATTCATAGAAGAAGTTACGTAGAGAATGAAATCTACTATAATCTATGAATTTAACGATCCATCATCAATATTTTATCCTGTAACATCAATCAATATTCATCTCAAATCAAATATTCATCTTTGCTTCTGAGGCCAAAGATATTCATCAATCGGTCGTGTTCATCTCAACACTTGTTCATCTTTGCACTAAAGGCCAATATTCATCGATCGTATTCATCGGCCACATTCATCTTTCATTTAAACACCGATATTCTTGAATCTTTCGTCTTTGCTACTCTAAAGGCCAAAGATATTCAATAATATCATCATTTAAGGCGAGGATGATGAAAAATATTTTTAAAGAAGCGAATCCGGTGAAACCAAATGACAAGGATTAAGGATTAAGGATTAAGTACTTTGGTTTTATCCACGTCCAAAAATACCTCAAAAATAATCATAGTGGTGTAAAATTCAAGAATGATCAAAACATGGATCTGATCAAAGCTAGTATCCGAATAGATATTTTGAACGAAAAGAAGAAATTTTATTTTTTAGATGAATAGTCTTGATATCGTGAAATAGTCTTGGTATCGTGAATAGTCTTGAGTATCGTGAATAGTAACTCAAACACCAAAAGATAAAAATTCCACAAAAAAAAACATTTTCACGCTTCATAAATAGTACTCGTGAATAATAACTCGTGAATAGTAACTCATGAATAGTAACTTCGTGAATAGTAACTCATGAATAGTAACCCCGAGCATGAAAAAAGTTCCAAATTTGATAAAACTTCAGATCAACATTTCAAAGATAATGATATTGAAGAAATAATATCATTACTGAAAAAAATAATATCCCTTACCTCGAAAGAATCGATTACTTCGGAAGGAAAGGTCGGGAAGTGATCTTTGAATGAAACTTATCTTGAATAAAGAACTCTCAAAGTATCTAAATACTCACAAAATACGCTCGATAATATAGAGAGAAGAGAAAAACTTTGTTTACGGTGTGATTTTCAATTCTAACTTAGCCCTCTATTTATAGGAAAATGTTAGCCGTAGAAGCAGACTTGACTTTTGCTACACGATGGCTTTACCTGCTACTATTGCCACCCACCACATTTGAAATAAAATTCAGCACATTTTTTTCACCAACCACAAGTGGGGCCCACTCAATTCTAGAATTTTCCACCAAAATCAATTATAAACCTAATTTCCGAATCCGACACCTCTTAAAATTCACAACAAATCATTCGTGCATTTTTAACGGTTCAAAATTTGTGGACATATACTCAACTTATGTATGTATAACATACCCAAAAATTACCACAATCCAACGGTCGGATTAAAAATTATAACCCCATGATATATCTCAAAACCCCGATTTGATTTTTAATACCTCGAATCCGATAAAATACTTGATAAAACACCTCAACATTAATTCCTTCATTAATAACCACATAAATAAATCCATCATTTATATTCATATAAAATAAATATTTCCTTATCATATGAATCGATAATTGATTATTCACAAATAATATTACAGAATCACATTTATGATAATGACGAGTATTTGTTCGAGGAAGGGGGCTTTCCAATAAGGATCTCTCCTTCTTGGCGCGCAATTAGGTGACCAAACCTCTCCTTAGAGATGTAACTTTCTAGACATTGCCAATAATGTTATCTAATAATATTATTCAAATAATATGAATTATTGATCGATAATGGGAAATCTTGTGCGTTGACAATTATTGAAACAATGAATAATATAAAATACCAACGCAAAGAATTATTGAATCAATAAAATAAACTATTGAGCGAGAACTCACCGTAATAATTATTGAGTAGTGCCTTCTTTCACGTAAGGATCAATAATTCAACAATCACATGCAATCTGGTGTCTTCTTGTCTGCGACCACGCGTATTCTTGTATTTTAACCAAGGGTATTCAACGGTCTTAATTGAGTAACAACTACGGTCTTAACTAAACAACTACGCCAATTATTTATAACCACCCAAACTTTGTCGTTTTCCTCATCCAATCGCTTTTCCGTTATGGGGCCCACACATGGGCATGCTTGTCAGTAAATGCGAATATTCCCAAACGATGCATTTAATATTCTACGACCAAACGAATATTCCCAACAAAAATGAATATTTTATAACCACTTGCTTATTTTGAAATATTTGCGTATTTAACCCTTAACTATCCACATTAATCAAATCAACCCTTACTATTTCAAAATAATAAATAAAGGAAATTCCTTTTTATTAAAAAAATTTCGGGGTCTTACATGCGGTCTATCGCATGCCTGGTAATTTCTTTTGTTATTCCATTCCTTATTATACTCAGTTGGTTAAAGTTTTAACTTCTATACTCCATAAAATTAGTGGAATATCCTTGATATTTGCGCTTCATCCAGTATTTTTTCATAGAAATATTCTTCTGAGCATTCTTGAATTTTACTCTACAAAGCAGTATCATGTTGACAATTTAGACGTTATTGGTTCCTAGAAAAATTAATTCGTGAACTTGTTTTATTGAATTCTTATATCATTATCATCATCCTCATGTTTATATTATGTTGAAAGTCATCTATGGCCTGTAGTGCATTGATGGACTTGGTATGATTATGACCAGGGATTATTCGGTATAATCATGACCGTAATGTTACAAATGATGTTGTAAAAGTCCTTTTGGCTGTAGTGCATTGATGGACAGTTGTTGGCATGATCATGACCATTGATGAATACATGAATGTCCTTGGCCCGTAGTGCATGGATAATTTGTGGTCATGATACTAAAGAATATCCTTGGCCGTAGTGCGGGGTAATTCGATGATGTGGATTATTTATTGTCGAGTCTCGTGATAAAAGTGATGAAAAACCTTTTAAATCATAAAAGATAATAGATTTTATTCTCTACTTGACTTTTTTAATGGATTGTTTGATCCGCTGCAGTTAAACTTGATGTTTGTTATATTGTATCAGTTTAATACTGTTTAAGGCAAATGATAATTTATTCTGCATTATCTTAGTCATAATATTTCTTACTGGGCTAGTTGAGCTCACCCTTTCTTTCACTGTTCTCTTCAGGAAATGAAAACGTAGCCTGGACGAGTCGGGGAACGGAGTGATGGTCCTAGATGGTGTATTAGTAGTCCTCACTATTCTGTTAAATAGTATGACAATAAATGTAATGAGGACTTATTCTGAGAGTGAATATTGTCTAGAAGATAATATTTGTATTAAAACTCACAGCTCTTGTTGTATATTCAAGATTGTATTTATATTCTGTACCATGTATTTGGCGACTCAGAATAGATGATGTATACCTATTTTGGGGGCGTCACAGTTGGTATCAAAGCTTTGGGATATGATCCCTGGCTAAGATGTGAGACAAGAACTAGGAGGGGAGAGACGGGGAATTCTTTCGCTAGTATGACATACCTAAGTTTATTTGGTATTTAATTGGTCGGTCAGAGTATAAGGATAATATGTGATATGTTAATTAACCCCTTTTTTTGTGGCAGTATTTAAAAATGGCATCTGAAAATGTTGAGATAAGCAATGGAGCACAGGAGACCGTTGAGTCTCCACAGATCAATAATCAGGACAATGTGCAACAGGATGGCGATAATCCTCCTGTAAACAACAACACTGATCAATTGACGAACGACGGTACGTTTAGGAGCTACTAATGAGTCCAATCTCCAATCTCAAATTTTTAAACATAGCTGAGAGTTTAAACAGGAATGTTGCCTTCTAGACAATATCCAATCTCAAAGGAGTCCTCATTACATTTATTATCACACTATTTAACAGAATAGTGAGGACTACTAATGTTATCATCTGGACCGTCACTCCGTTCCCCGACTCATCCCAGCTATATTCTCATTTCCTGAAGAGAAAAGGGAAAGAAAGGGTGAGCTCAACTAGCCCAGTAAGAAATATTATAACTAAGATAATGCAAAAAAATTATCATTAGTCTTCAATAATATTAAACTGATAAAATACAATAGACATCAAGTTTAACTACAGCGGAATAAGCAATCCATTAGAAGAGTCAAGTAAAACATGATATCTACTATCTTACATGATTTAAAATGTTTTCATCAATTTTATCACGAGACTCAAATTTTAATAAATAAACCACATCATCAAATCATCCCTGCACTACGGGCCAATGATATTCATTAAATCATCAATGGTCATGACTATACCGAATAATCCCTGGTCATAATCATACCAAAAGTTTTCCATCAATGCACTACAGGCCACTGAGGACTTTTACCACATCATTTACAACATTACAGGTCAAGATTATACCGAATGATCCCTGGTCATAATCATACCAAGTCCATCTATGCACGTAAGCCAAAGATGACTTTCATCACAATATAAACATGAGGATGATGACAATGATATAAGCGTTAATCAACGAAAACAAGGATAAATATTAAAGACTTTAAATTTATCCAAATATTATCAATCACTTAATAAACTCATCATCTAATATTATTAATATTATAACAATATTTTAATCATTTCTTAAACTTATAAACAATTTATTTCAATTGTTTATACTTTACCAAATAATGCATTTAATCATTCAAAAATACCATACTCATAAGATTTCATCACCAATGATCAAATCGCTCATCAAAAATCTGCATATACCCTATATAGGATTCTCAAGCCATAAAATTCTATTTTCCAATTTTGTTACTTCACATAACATATTTAATTCATTTACTCATAACTAGTTCATTTTTATGAAAAATATCAAATCAGTCCCAATAATATTTCTTTTCTGGGATTTAGCAGAATATAGTCCTATATTGAACATATATTTTTCTCGGAATTTTTAAAATTCATTTACTATTTTTTATATGGCCAGAACTACCGAATATTTATACATTTATCATAAATTGTACTTTTGTCCAAAAATTCCGAAATTTACAGGGTATACTCCTATTATATACATGTACTCCCAATAAAATTTTTACCAATTTTGGAGTTAACCACAAAGAGTTATAAGGGTTTACTTTTAAAAAAGTTTTTTCCCATAAAATCCATAACTCTTAATCTATACATCCAAAAATCGTCATTTGTGGACACAATCTAGAAAACTCATCAAATTATCATTTTAAATTTTTTCAGAATTTTTGAGGGTCAAAAAAATTACGAAACTGCCCCTGGAAGAAACCCCTTTTGAATGAAAATACTATTCATATGAATACAAAGGATCATTCACCATACATGCAGAATCCACATGTATGTTATTCCAATGTAATAATAAAGAATAGAATAATGTAAGAATTCACCATGCATGCGATAGAATCAGCATAAACAAAGTTATTCTCAATGAATAATAAAGAATGAAACCAGTCATGCCAAACCGCATGCATGTGATATTTCAATGAATAATAAAGAATGGAACCAGTGTCATGCGTAAACCGCATGCATAAGATATTCCAATGTAATAATAAAGAATAGAACCGGTCATGCGTAAATAAAGCTGCATGCACGTGATATTCCAAATGTAATAATAAAGAATGGAATAACAACAGAATTCACGTGCATGCGATAGGCCTTGCATACGAGTTATTCCAATGAATAATAAAGAATGGAATAAGAGAATAATTTCACCATGTATGCGGTATTTCGCATACACGGGTTATTCCAACATAATAATAAGGAATGTAATAACAATAGCTCTCTTCATGAATACGAAAGAAATAATACCCCTTACCTTAGAAAGAAACTGGATACTGGAGTAGAGAGGTAGCAGACTTCTCTTCTTCTTTCTCTCTATAATAATTGCTCTAAAGCTTTAGTGAATTGGTGAGAAATGAAGGAAGAATGAGCTTCTATTTATAGGAAAATATAGTTTTGATAATTGCACGTTTTGGGGTTCGAAATATTACAGTACAATACCTCCAACTTTTCTTTCATTTTTAATTTAGTCCTACAAGTATTATCAAACTTGCACCACCTCCTGTAATAGTAAATAATGTGAATCAATAGTTCAATCATGTGAATCAATAGTTATAATCATGTGAAAATACGAATTACAGTATAATACCTCTATCTATACCTCTATTTTTATCTTAGTCATGCAAGTATTATCAATCTTGCACCAACTCCATTAATAGTACAAGAATGTGATTCAATAGTACACACATGTGAATAAATAGTTATATAAGCATGTGAATTAGTAGCAATTAATTGCTTATTTATCCGATTAATTACCTGATTTATCAATATAACCCCCAGACATCAATTATCATCAGAATAAATGTCGATTTTCACCAACACTAATAATTCCAACACAATGGAACTATCAATTTCTTCTTTAATCAACACAATCTTATTCATCGTTAATATTATAATTCATAATATTTAACAACCAGGTCGTTCCCAGGAAAGAGGAGGCATTCCGATAAGGATTTCTTCTTATTGGCGCGCAATTAGGTGACCAAACCTCTCCTTGACAGAACTTTTAGACATTGTCAATATTGCAAATAATAATATGAATAGCTTTTTCGTCTCAATTATTGATTTAATAATATAACATATTATGCGGATGATACTGTGACAATAATTGAATCGAGAATATGAAAAGATATGATCGTGAATTATTGTAGCAATAATTGAGTAGAATCGAGTGACTTCTTACGTAAGATCAATAATCAATACCGCAAATGTTACTATGCAACCACGCCAGACATCGTATTTCTTTTACTATCGGGTAGTTCAACAGTTTTAACGGTAACACTTTCGCCGTTATTTTTATAAAAAGATAATTCTGTCATTTTCTAACTACGACAATATTTCCGTTGTGGGGTCCACCAATGATTGTGTCGTCGTAAGGATATTCCCCGATAAAAAGAATATTCCCCGTCCAATCGAATATTATATAACCACTTGCTTACTTTGAAAAATTTATAAATATTACCCACAACTATATTATATCAAATCCACATCATAAAAAATATTTCGAGAAATTTAAATCTTTATTTATAAAATTTGGGGTCTCACACGTACAGAGTCTGGAGTCATAAGGAGTTTAAATGGTTAAGGATTCTAGTCCTAACCATATTTGAATAAGGTAACTCCAAAGGTAATATTGGGATTGGATTCCACTTGTACCTTTTAAGGAGATTGTGTTGGACCCTAATAATGGTAAGTGTCATGTTTAGGAGTCCTAAACCGACTCGATGTGGATTTTAGGGTAGTGAGAATACTATAAATACAGTGCTTAGGTTTCAATTAAAAGGTAATACTTCATTAAGCACTAAACATTAAAAGCCTTCATTGTTAAACCTTGTGAACGACCTGTACTTATTCTCACACCGGAGCTATCCCCCGGCGGCACAAGCCGTCAAGCTTCATGTGTGATCTGTTATTGTGAAGGTTCAAGCGCGTGAATTCTATGATTGGACGCGCCGACAAAACTTGACGTTAACATATAGTATATATTTTTGGCAAAACTATGAATTTAGCCACTATAGTTTGCAAGTTTTACTTAATGCACAACTAAACTTTTAATTTTTTGAATTACCCCATTAAACTAACTATTATTTTACAATTGAATCATTCTGTTATCTTTGAGCTAACGGCTGTTAAATTACTTTAGCCATTATCCTACATGGACGTGCAAAATAAAAGAAAAAAGAAAGGAATATGACATAACATATTACTTAGCAACCAATTATTTAAAAATTTAAATCTGAATCCTAAAAATTCAACTTTGACTGACATTTTCTCTCCTTTATATTACCAAGAATCAACTACCGGAAAAATATAAATCTTCAATGACAATTTTTTTATAACATTCAAGAATTTAAACAAATCATCATTTTCTAAGCTCAATCAACAATTTTCTTATGAAACATGTAAATCTTGAGTCACTTGGGAATGAATATAAACGTCATTAAAAACATGAAAAACAAAGATTTTGGGCATATCAGGAAGCTCTCACCAAACATTTTAATCTCTGTTATTGTCGTGTTCTGCATCATCTTTGCCTGTTGCCATTTTTACTCGCGGTGGTTCCTCATCCGCCGCTCCCGCAACCTCCCCCACCACCGCCGGTGCCGCTTCTCGTTCATCTCCACCGACGCCACCACTAATCCCTCCGCCACTCCCAAAGCACTCGCCCCTTTCGTCCTCAAATCACTACCCACCTTCCTCTACTCCGCCGCTCACAATGACCCGTCGCTAGAATGCGCCTTGTGCTTATCAGAATTCGAAGATAACAAAACGGGTCAGATCTTACCCAAATGCAACCACGCTTTTCACGTGGAGTGCATCGATGTGGTTACTATCTCACTTTAGTTGTCCACTCTGCAGAGCCCCAACGATAGTCATCGCAGTGGTAACCCGCCGAAAACGATAGTCACTGAATCGAATCCGCCACGCCAAGTTAAGATATCTGGCGACGAAAAGTCACTTCAAGAAGACAATGAAGCAACCATCACCCACACAACAACTCAGATCCAGAATTCGACAACTACCCAGATCCAGATCCAAACTCCTCCAAACCAGATCCAACTCAGATCCAAAGCAATAAGGAGAATAGCAATTCGGTGAATCGAAGGAGGGTAGTCGGCGATCTTGGATTTGGGGGTGGGATAGGTTGGGAAATGAGGGATTTGAAGGAGGGGTGTTTTTGGGTGTTAATCTGTAGTGAATTTGACGGGGTTTGAGGAGGGAGAAGAAAGAGAGGATGAGTGGATGTGGTTTGAGGATGAGTGATCATTCGGTTATAACCGAATCAATGACTATTCCGGTTATAACCAATCTTTAATTATTGATAATTTTACTATCCGAAACACTAACCAAAATTCATAACTAACCGAATTACCGAATTTACAATTCGGTAATTGGGGTAATAATCGAATTTAAGAGAAGAAGCCAACCAGTCAACTAAAATTCAGCCCACATGAAAGCCCAACAATAGCAATAAGCGGCAATAAGCTGTCCACGTGGGAATCAATAACAAAAAAACAAACTCAGCCCACATGAAAGCCCAATAATAGCAAACGTGGGGATCAATAACAATAAAAACCAAGTGGGTCTTAAATCAACCATCAGCAGATCTGTTCCACCCATTTCCGTCGCCCTCTTCCTCATCTCATCCCCTTCTTTGGATACCATCAATCTCCTAACAGCTTTTTCAACACTTAAAGATGACACCATTTCATCTCTACGCTCCTATTCTCTCACGAGTGTACCAATTTTCAGTACATCCGTAATTAACATAGCTAGCATTCCTGGGCTGCTCCGAATGCATTGGCCACGCAGCCCATCGCCACTCCCATACAGCCATACTCATACTTTCCATGCACGAATTCCACCCGCAGTGAGATAAGGAATAAATTAAGAGGAGGGAGAATGGATCGAGTCGGTCTAATATGGGAGATGAGAAATCGAGATCTGACTTTTGTTAGATCAGATCTAGGTTGAGAGTTGAGACTTTGAGATAAGAGATAAAGAAAGATACGAAGAGACCAAAAGACTGAGAGAGTAAGGGGCAAAGGGAGAAGAGACCGAGAGAGTAAGGTCTCAGATAAGAGAATAGATAAGGATTAATTTCTTTAACAACTTAATTCGGTATTCGGGTAGACCGAATAATACAAAAATCCGAACCAATAACCGTAAACCAAAAAAAAATTCGGATATAACCGAATTGTAAAAAATACCCGAATTATTAAGAAATTTCGGTTAAATTATTTCGGTTTGGTTCGGTTATTCGGTTTTACCCATTTTTTGCTCAGTCCTAGTTATATCTGAGTCATTTTTCTTTTCTTTTAAAAAGTCACGTAGGAAAAAGTTAACTTTCATATTAACGGAACTGAGCTACAGTTAACAAAATGATCCAATTGTAAAATTTTAATTTGTTTAATGGGATAATTCAAAAAATTAAAAGTTCAGTTGTGCTTTAAGTAAAACTTGCCAACTATAATGGCTAAATTCATAATTTTGCCATATATTTTTTAGAGTTTGAATATGAGTAGAAATTAAAAGTCAAAACTTGGTGTTTAAAGATTTATATATGAAATATAATTGTTGTAAAATAATAAGTTTTCATCATGATTTTCAATTTTAAAAGATAAATAAATTTTTATAACTAATGTTGGGATGCAATTATTTTGGTCTAGCCAAGGTGTAGCCTAATTTATTTAATGTTTCGAATCTGGTGTTGGCCCATATTCATTTATATTTACAGCTTGCTCAAATAATGGGAGAGTCCTTAGTAAAGTAAGATTGTGTTTCCTTATTTGGTGGGATAAGGAGATGTAATTTAGGAAGGAATCGATCAGCCATTAATTAGAGTTATAAGGTGATTCTAAAAAGGACTTATACTCCTACTTGGATTCGGGTGGACATGATATTTATAAATATTATTATTTTATAGTGAATTTCTTATCTCTCTCCATGGTTTTTCTTAATTGGGTTTTCACGTAAATTATTGTGTCCATATTTTATATCTATTACAATTTACACAACAATACAATCAACTATTCTAATTTACACAACAATACAATCAACTATTTCAAAAAATTTGGCATTAACAACTAATATAAAAGTGAGCATTTTTTTTCTTTATTCAATAGTAATTATTATTTTCTCGTAATATTTTTTTATATTTTTAATATATAGTTATTTAAGAATATGTTTTTGTATAATAATAAGTTACTATTATGATTTTAGTTTTAAAAATAACTAAATTTTAGTTACTAATACATTAAGTCATAATTATTTTAAACATTAATTAAATAAACGTTTCCTATATGAAATAAAATTAGTAGTTCAAGTTTAATCATTAATGTATTTTATAATACATAATATATTTTAATATTAATTCAATTATAATATTTTTCTATATTTTTAATATTTAGTTATTTAGAATTTAAAATTAAGTAAAGTAAAAGCCTAGATATATTTATAATTAAAATTAAAATCTATTGTATGGCTAAGTAACTAAAGAATTATTTTATTAAATAAAATTATATGCAATGGAGCTCTAAGCCTCTAACCTATAACTATGTATGATGGAGGTGAGCAATTATCGTAAAGTACTTTTTCTCCTTTTTTGTTTGCACATTGAAAAACATTTTAATTATAGTTAAATTATAGGCTCATTTAAAATAAATAAATTAAAATTAAAGAGATTTTAAAAAATATTTTAATAATAATTAAATTATAGGTCTATAGTTTATAACAAAGACGAAAACCAAAAAAACTATGTTTTGTCTTATTATATATGTATATAAATATTTTTAATTGAACCATGAGAACAAGTTGGGAGTGATTATCATGAAGTTAACTTTGGTTAATTGATCAATACAGTATCGACATATAAGCCGGAAGATGATCTCTCTTTACGTGTTGGCACTGTATTGAGTAATTGATCAACTTTTAACTTCATAAAGGATCCGAACACGTTAGTTTAAAGTTGTTGATAATGACATAGCACTAGTTATGTTACGAAATTAAATATGTATTTAGCAAAAAATTTACATTCATTTTAAATTAAAGTTATAATTTTGACAGTATAAATAATGTTATGCCATTATTGTTTATCAACAGCCTAATTATTTCATAATTTATTTTTATACACTTAGGAAGTGAATTATAATTCACTTGGTGTGGTCATTATGCCTTTATTCCTCAAATTGTTTTTGAAAGATAGTTAAAGCACCCTTTTTTTTTCTTTTTTTTTTTCCGGGCATAATAATGTTATGGGTCCTATATGGGATTTCAAATTTTTTAATCGGAAAATATAATGAAATTATAAAAAATAAACATTATGATAATTGCTTGTTAATAACATAAGAAAATAAAAAAATATTTTAATAATTATGTGCACTCAGTGATTTACCAAATATACAATAAGATAAGCAATTACAAAACAAAAACACACAATTAATATGCCTATAAAATTTGAGATTTGAAAGCCCCACAAAACTCACAAATGTTTTTACTGATTAATATGCCTATAAAAACACACATTTGACATGCCTATGAAATTTGAAATTTAATATGGACTGTGAATTTTCAGATAGTTTTATGAAAATACGATTGTAAAATGAGCAAACAGTTCGGACTCAATTCGTATCCGTTCGACTTGAAATATAAATAAGTTAAATATGAGCAAATTTTAGAGTTCGATAAATTACTCGAACCACCTCAAATTGTAGTTTTATATCGATACTCGGATCATATTCGTTCGAAAAGTTCAAACTGCTCGGACTCAATTCGAGATAGTTCTCGACTCGGTAATTAAATGAGTCTCAATCAAACCTTATTTTATACTCAATAAATTTTGTGAATCAAATTTGAACAAATCAATATTCGACTCGACTCGGTTCATTTACATGGACACCCTTTTATTTTTAGTCGATACATGACCTTCATCTAGATTACGGGTTCGAGTCTCTTCCATGACATAACAAAATTTTTCTTGCACAAAAAAGAAAGAAGTAAATTTTTCTGGGTCGATTTGTGACGCCCCCAAAATAGGTATACATCACCCATTCTGAGTCGCCAAATACATGTGCAGATGTAATACAAATCTGCAAACTTAAATATCTGACGCTTAGCTATGAGTTTTAATACAAATATTGTCTTCTAGACAATATTCAAACTCAAAGTAAGTCTTCAATACATTATTATCACATTATTTCGCAGAATAGTGAGGACTACTAATGCAAACATCTGGATCGTCACTTTGTTCTCCGACTAGTCCCAGCTATATTCTCATTTCTTGAAGAGAACAATGAAAGCAAAGGGGTGAGCTCAACTAGCCCAGTAAGAAATATTATGACTAAGATAATGCAGAATAAATTATCGTTAGCCTTCAACAGTGTTAAACTTATAAAATATAATAAACATCAAGTTTAACTGCAGCGGAACAAGCAATCCATTAGAAGAGTCAAGTAGAGCATGATATCTACTATTTTCTATGATTTAAAAGGTTTATCATTAATTTTATCGCTGAGACTCAGCTTAATAAATAATTCACATAACTGAATTATCTATGCACTACGGGCTAAAGATATTCATTATTATCACAATTGGTCATGTTCATCTCAACAACTGTCCATCAATGCACTACGGGCCAATGAGGACTTTTACCACATCATTTGTAACATTACAGGTCATGATTATACCGAATGATTCCTGGTCATAACCATACCAATCAACAGTCCATCTATGCACTACGGGCCAAATATGACTTTCATAACCATATAAACATGAGGATGATGACAATGATATAAAAATTTAATAAAGTCCAAATTGTCAACATGATACTGCTTTGTGGAGTAAAATTCAAGAATAATATTGTATCAAAAATGATTTGGACATAAAAGAAATCAATTTTTGTCATGAATAAGTACTTTCGATGCGAAAGGTTAAAACTTATAAAGACCGCTTCGTAATAATATTTTCATGAAAAGATCTTTGGATGAAGCCTTGAATATCAAAAAATTTTTGATCATTTCAGAATTATAAAGCAATACTTACCATAGTAAGTTTAAAGTTAGAATCAAATGAACAATATCTGGCTCGCAAAATGGATTTTCAAGCGTCATGCAGAGTCCGTCCGTAAACAAATCATTTCCATAATTTAATACCAAATGAATACGAAAGGTTATTCACCGAGCAAAAGTGAGTAGTCAGGTGTGATGCATTATTCCTCACGTAATAATAAAGAATGAAATAACAACAGGAATTCACCATGCATGCGGTAGTCCACGTAAACAGGTTATTCTAACGGAATGATAAAGAATGGAATAACAACAGGATTTTACCATGCATGCGGTAGTCCGCGTAGACAGATTATTCCAACAGAATGATAAAGAATGGAATAACAATAGGATTTCACCATGCGTGCGGTAGATGCAAGCGTGAGATGATTATTCCAACAGAATGATAAAGAATGGAATAACGATACTTCACGGTATTGAAAGAAATAACTCTCTTCATGAATACTGAAAGAAATAATACCCTTACCTTAGTAGGAGATTGATATCTTTATAATAGTGTAGTAACATAATACTCTTCTTTTTCTCTCTATACTTTCTCTCTCTATAGCTTGAATGAATTGGTGAAAAATAATGAAGAACTAGGCTTCTATTTATAGAAGATTTCTAGCTTAGCCCTTGCAATGTGAAAAGGCAAGCGGCTTGACGACTCGTGATGTGAAAAGAAAAGTGGTTTGACGTCTGTAATGTGAAACAACAAGTGGTTTGACGCCTGTAATGTGAAACGACAATTAGTTCGACACCTGTAATGTGAAACGACAATTGGTTCGACGCGTGTAATGTGAAACGACAATTGGTTCGACGCCTGTAATGTGAAACGACAATTGATTCGATGCCTGTTATATGAAACGACAAGTGGTTTGACATCTGGTAAAGGCAACTACTATTGGCGAAAGTGACTCTTAGATGATGACATATAGGCCCCCATAGAATAAACTAAACTTACCACAAACGTCTCATAACAGACTTCTTATTATATCAAATATTGAATAAATATTACCACAAATCATTTTATCTTCAATCAACACATATTTAATCTTTCAACAATTATTCATCATTAATATTATAACTCACAATATTTAACAACCAAATCATTCACAGGAAAGAGGGGCTTTCCAATAAGGATTTCTCCCTATTGGCAGCGCTTGATTAGGTGACCAAACCTCTCCTCGATGTAACTTTCTGAACATCGTCAATATTGTAATTAATAATATGAATAATTGTATCGTCTCAATTATTGATTTAATAATATATAAAATATCGACAATAATTGAATCAAATAACGTGAGATCTTATCTGACAATTCTTAAAAATAATTAAACAAAACTGAGTGACTTCTTACGTAAGCATCAATAATTAATACCGTGTGCTACTATGCAACCACGCGTATTACTGTACTTTTATCACCGGGTATTTCAACAGTTAACGATAAAACTTTCACCGTTATTTTTATAAAAGATAATTTTGTTGTTTTATAACTCCGACAATAATTCTATTGTGGGATCCACCAATGATTGTGTCGTCGTACGAATATTCCCCGACAAAAAGAATATTCCCCGACCAATCGGATATTATATAACAACTTGCTTACTTTGAAAAATTTACAAATATTACTCATAACTATAACATTATAACAAATTAATATTTTAATATTCAAAAATAATATTTATAAAAAAATTCATCTTTATTCATAAAAGTTGGGATCTTACACGATACATATTATAAACAAATTAAGTTTAAATTTTGATATTTAATTAGGCTTAGAGCTTGGCCTTTACATAGAATAGATGATGAGCTTGAACAATTCAAAACTTTCCCCTTTTTAAACTCCTCCATTTCAATCCCTTTAAAACTTTTCCAACCTTACATATTATTTACTCATTCATATCCAAATATATACATCCATACACAATTACATATGTACATATATTAGTTAAACTACAACAATATGATTAGTTGTCCAAAACATAAAGAAATAACCAAATATAACTTTTTCATTAATAGTTCAAACTATCATTTAATCAAATTTGAGTGGTATTAAATAACAATTTATGTAGATATGTGTGACAGAAAAATAAAATAAAAATAAAAGAATGGATCCAGATATTATTGTTTTATCTTATTATTTTTAATTTTACGTTATAATTTTTAATTTTTTTATTTTAAAAATACATTTGTCAGTCAAATGGTAAAGAATTGAATCAAAGCTCTCATTTTATATGAAGACATGGAAGTTTATTTCATAAATGAAATCATAAATGTTGATTTTCTTTTCAATATTCTAAAAAGAAGGAAAAAAAATTGTAATTTTAAATTTGGGGAAAATGATAAAGAAATAGAAAAGGGAAGAAAAAAAAGGAAAGTATACAGTAGTACATCCCATTCATAGAATTTGCTGCACATCCCCCATTTGATTGTTGATTATCACCTTTACCATCCTCATTAAGAAACAGACTCTCTCACTCACCCTTCTCCCTTCCTACCCTTCCTTTTTCTCTCTCCGCTTTTTACATCAGCAAGCAAGGTTTTCCAGAATCATTCGCTAGGGTTTTCTGGCACGTTTTCCCCTACGAAATCTCTCTCTTTCGCTTTCTATTAATCTTCAATAAACACATAGATACACACAGATATATCTATAATATTCTCTCTATATATATAGTAATACGGCGTAATAGTGTAAAATACTCGCAGTTCGTTGCTTTAATGGTGTTTTTTTGAGGGTTTTTGCAGATTCTTCGATGCAATTCGCGTTCAATTTGAGTTTCAATTTCAATTCTACCATGTAATGAATTTTTTCATCGGCAATAAATGGCGACGATACCCTTTTACTCATTCCTTCGTTTCACCTTACTCACCATTACTCTTCTACTTACAAGACCTAGCTTTTTCTTCACTCCGGTTATCTGCGATGACGATTTCCCCATTTCCGACGACCTTGATATAAGCCTGTTTCACCAAGACTACTCCCCGCCGGCGCCACCTCCTCCACCGCCGCACCCACCATCGGTTTCATGCGAGGACGATCTCGGAGGAGTTGGGTCTTTGGACACCACATGTAAAATTGTATCGAGTTTGAATCTTACGCAAGACGTGTATATAGCAGGAAAGGGCAATTTTTATATCCTTTCCAATGTGAGTATTAGTTGTTTGGTTGCTGGATGTGAGATTGTTATTAATGTTACTGGTAATTTTAGTTTAGGGGAATGTTCGGCGGTTGTGGCTGGGACTTTTGACCTTACTGCTGATAATGCCACGTTTGGGAATGGTTCTGTGGTTAATACTACTGCATTGGCCGGTTCGCCTCCGGCTCAGACAAGTGGGACTCCTCAAGGGATTGATGGGGCGGGTGGGGGACATGGGGGAAGAGGGGCTTGTTGTTTGATTGATAAGGAGAAGCTACCGGAAGATGTTTGGGGCGGGGATGCTTATTCATGGAACTGTTTGCGGAAGCCATGTAGTTATGGGAGTAAAGGCGGGACATCGAGTAAGGAGGTGGATTACGGTGGAGGCGGAGGCGGAAGGATTAATTTGGTGGTGACCAATTTTGCTGAGGTGAATGGTAGTTTATTGGCTGATGGGGGTGATGGAAGTCCAAAGGGTGGAGGTGGGTCTGGAGGCAGCATCTTTATCAATGCTCATAAAATGTAATGCTCCTTTCGCCTTGTTTGTTAATTTATGAATGTGGTGATATTAATTTTTGAGTATTGTGATGCATTTTGCTTACTCAAATCAGCTTTGTTATTTAATTATTTTATGTTACATATTAAGTGGACACATTTGTTCTTTTCATTTTGGTTGTATAGTCATGTCTTGAATGAAATGTAGTGGCTGATAGGTTTTATGTGAACCTGGTTTTAATTTTTTTTACTTTCTTTGTAACCAAGTATAGGATGCTTATAATTTGGATATAAGGAATAAAATTTTAAGTTATCAGTTGTTATTTACTCGTAAGCATAGTATAATAAGCTTAAGATGCACATCTCTTTAGCTTTACAAATAAAAAGAAATTGTAGTAGTTTCAAATAAAATCAAATATTTTTCTAGCCAATTGTATGTGCACCTTACTTTCTCTTTTTGCATCTCCATCCGTCATTCTGTTCTCTCTCTTTCTAACTTTGCGAAAAGTGAGATTGCTGATGGCTTTAAACAGAAACCTCAGATCTCTCTTCTATAGTGATTTCTTCAATTTATATTTAGCTACCAAAAGTGCTAGGTCCTTTGTTGTCAGGTATGATGAGGAGGAAGGGAGAGATTGTTTGATATCATTGCTGAAGGTTTGCAGGCCTATTGTTATTGCATTATTGCATGTGTAGGAGAGCCATCAAATACCATATGAAAATATGAAGGTGTATACAAAAAGATTTCGCTGCTGGAGCTGCATTTATGTGCACAAGTTTACAGATATAAAACAACAGTCTTATTAGAAAAACTTAATTGCTTAATGTATTTGTTTGATATTTATTTTAATGATTTGTTGATTTACTGATTTGGTGAGATGTTTTTCCATCGAAATATTTATCTTTGTTTTTGAGATAAGATATTTAAGTTGTTTCTTAGTGTTGATAGTTATTGACTGATTTTAGTGCCATATTCTCAAAAAATTATAATATGCCACATCATACATCGCTTAATTGAAAAGTAAATCTTATCCATTTTCTACAAACTCCATGACAAAGAGAGAATATAGAGGATTGTATATGGGGATATAAAAAAGGGAATTGATGTTTCGACAAGCAAAAGTGATAGTTCCACAAGGTCCCTGAATAGTAAATGAGTACCACACATGTGAGAGATACCTTGTGAATATATCAATTTTTACTTGTGGAAATAACAATTCCCATAAAAATTTCTAAGCGTACATTGAATGTGTGTTTCCTTCTTCGTTCTTAAATCTTTTTACCCCCTTTTTGCTCACCCATTCTAGACCCTAAATCATTCCATATCATTATCAGACCCTAACCCTAACCCCGCACTATTGTCTTCCCGATCGTATTGGCATCATAGGCAAGTGGATTCACCCACCTTTAGCGCTTTTGTTGGATTTATTTACTTATAATTAAAAAAAGTTGTCCAAATCTCTTATTACGAAATGTCATTTCATTATTTAGGAATGCAAGCATGTAATTTCAAATACACTACGAATACAAAAGTTAATTTTTTCAATTTTGCTAGATTATTGGTAAATGGTAATTGTTGCAGACATTTCATTTCCCACATCTGTAGGTAGGAACACCATTTCATATAAATCAAGGATTTACCGTCCACAATTTTCTAATTGCATATGCATATTCTCTACGTCCAATACATATTGCAACTTATCTTATCGCACAAATTTTAAGACATTTTAAATTCTTATTTGATTTCCTAATTGACCCCTATGTAACGTGTGGTTGAGAATACTCCAATAATATGAACCACACAAGTCTTAGTTAGTTGAGAGACCCACTACGTATTCAAATAATGAAAGTGATATGACTATGGGTAAATTAGTCATTTAACATCACCAAATTTCCCCCCCAAAAAATTGTCGCAATTCTTGTGGGACTTCCGAAAAAGTAATGTGTTGCATTATTTGTGGGACGGAGGGAGTATTAGATATTCACACTTTTGTCTATTCTTACATAGTTACATGTTTAAAGATAATTTTTGGATGCAAGTATTCCTTGTACTGACGCAAAGGGGATTTCTTATTTGGTATTCAGTCTTGAGGACAAGTAGTTTCTTTGCTTGTGAACTTTATAAATTACCAAAGTTGAAGTTAATGAATTTTTAAAGGTATTTCTTTTACTTTTAAAATTACAAGTTCATCTAAACAGTAATAGTTTTATGTGCATTATTACAAATCGTTATTTTGTATTTACTACTAATCCTCTTCTCGTATGCACATCTAAAAGTAAGAAGTGATGATGCAATCTCGTTATGATACTATTATAGCTCTCTCATACCAAATTTTTACGTTGAGCTATGTATCATGGATAAGGATTCTAGCTTTATAAATTGAGAATTCTATTGGATTAAGAAGTTTGGGAGTAGGTACAGATTACAGAGAATAATAGTGCCAGTATATTGTTATGTCAAATATTAAATATTTTTATACTAAAACGTACTACAAAAATAATCATAGGACACGATCGTGTCATTAGATTTGGGGAGATGCCTGTATTACCTTCCTCACAAATATTGTCTCCTAATGGAATCATAACCAAATTCTCTATCCATAAGCTATCAATTTTTATTTGTCAAATACAATTTGTAACACAGATGTCTTTTCCATGAATTATCATTAGTTAATGTAAAAAATATTAGTATTAACTAACAATGATTATAGATCAGAATGAAGAAATTGCAATCTCTAATTTAACATAGAGAAACTATGTTGACTTGTACATTAGTAAGCTATCAACTATAATAGAAACTGACAAAGAAGCAGCATAAAGATAAAGTATAATGAAATACATCTACAAAGAGCCTTTAAACCCCCACTTAGATGACTCTGGAAATAACCTTTTCCAGTTATAAACATGTGGAAAGAGTGACAATAGATTCATATATTAGTGAAGAGAGGTTGGAGGTTCTTTATCTTTTGTTGCACGAAATCCTTGATTTTAGAAGTAAATGAATTTATTAACAGCGCTAAAAGGGAGTGAACCTAGTACACAAGCTGACATGCAGTATACAAAAGCTTAGGGGATATAAACGGCACTCCTGTACCCAAAGAAAACAAAAACCACCCTATCCAATGACCCTTTCAAAGAGATGTTCCCAAAGCAAGATCTCCCAAAAACAAAACCAGCGAAATTAAGCCAATTCTTCAAATGGCTAGGGAAAGGAACTAAATCCTCCTTAGCGATCCTCCTTTCTTTTAAATACCAGCTGTTTGGCTCCTTCCAGATCCACCAAATACTACGTGAAATCAAACTCCTCTTCCTGCATTCACTCCAAACCTTCACCCCGCGGCAAGCTGCAACATCATGCTTACTGATCGAGGTATTATCCAATAAATTTCACCCAAGGAAAACACGGCTGCCTATAGACTCCAAGCCACCTCACCGAAGAAGCAGTTGGTCAACTGTTTCCTCCTTGGTCCAGCACGTGGCACACCTACTTGCAAGATGATATCTTTTTGAACATTATTCTGTAAAAATTGCATCCAAAGCTCCGTCCAGAAGAAAAAGCCAGCTTCGTAGTAGCCCCAACCTTCCAAATGGGTGTACAAGGCAGCAGCGAACTACCCTTTTCACCTTGCTAAACTAGTAGACCCTGAAGTAAGATTGCACCATAAAGCACCAACTTCTATGCTTCTTCCATATAACTTTATCCTCCTGGCCTGCCCTCAACAACCTTGTCTAACTCCCAATCTTAAAGGTTCTGTACTTCTGCCTAAAGACCGACAGCCACAATGACCTCTCCTCGTCTCTAACGGTAATCTACAATATTTGTCCTCGGTAAACTGCATTACCTACCAGGTTAGGGAAATGGTCCCCAAAAAGCTCCATGTCCCCCAAAGATGCATGTAGAAGCATTGCAATATATCTTAGCAGAAATAAAATTGAAAAGCAAGAGGAAGATGGTGACTGTGCTTTATTTGAATCCAAGAGCCTCCTAATATAGTCTGGTGGCCTTGCTTTTTAAGACGATCGAAAGGAATAAAAATGGGAATATGAAATTGAGTGACTCCATTAATTCACATTGAATTAGTTAATCCGAGGTTGAATGGTTCAATGCTCTAATTGTGGAGAAATATGATACATGTTCATCATTTTCTGTTGTCCTTTTTTAATAATCAATCCTTAAAGTTGGATAGGAATGACCTGGGTTGTCATGCAGCTATTTTAGCTCATCAAATTGCAAGTAGGTGCTTCGTTGTTTACAAATTCGTCAATCATGTCTTCCTTTTTTTGTCCACGTGGATAAAGTGGCTGTTAGAAATATTAATCATGATACTTGTTAAAAAGTAAATAAAGAATGCATCAAAATATAATATTTGATATTTATGTCAATGGGCTTATGTTTGATACTTCTCTCGATTTGGCTAGTATTTGATAGTGAAGCTTGATGCTTATAATATGGATGTATATTTGCTCTGTTTGTTACACAAGTAATCTAAGACATGAATTCTTTATACTTTGTCTAGCTTCTCGTCTTTGAATTCTGTTTTGAGTCATGGACTTCATACTGAAAGATGTTGCTCCTCCTTGAGCATTGAGTTTTTAACAATTCATGACTAATTGAAAAATTGTCTTGAGTGAATGTGGGTGTAACTATCCTTCCCCCACCCCCCCCAAAAAAAAATCACACACACAATCTATCTCAATTTATGGATACATAATAATTGAAGTTCTATATTCTTCTCTACAGGACTGGAACTGGTATTATAACTGCTCGTGGAGGTAATGGATTCGGTGGTGGGGGCGGCGGAAGGGTTTCTGTTGACGTGTTTAGTAGGCACGAAGATCCCCAGATCTTGGCTCATGGTAGGACCCATCACAAATATTTAACTAGTGTTTCAATTTTGGTTTTTTGGAGTGATATCTTCTTTATTTCACCATTTTCTTCCCTTCTCTAGACGTGCTCGAAGTCTACCCTCGCATGGGGTGGGCCTAATTGTTTTCCTTTTTTAGGGGGTGAGGGGGAGGAGGGGAATGTTTCTCCCCAGCCTCAGTAATGTCACTGGGTGTGATGGGGTTGGTGTACGGTGAGGCTGGGCCTTGGGTTAACTAAAGCTAGACTGAAGGTACACGACTTGTTGAAATTTCCCACAAAAGAATATCATTAGAGCTTTAGAGTCCATATAGAAAATTCATTCGATATGAAGAAGCCAATTAAAATGAAGAAATTGAACCATCTGATATGTTTAAAGGCAGAAAATGAAGCCAATTTTTTTGTCATTTAACTTGTAGCTTCAGGCTTGATGGTTTCTTAGAACGTTCTTGAGCCCAAAAAGAGGGGATCAGTCATAAAGCTTCCTTGTTCCCTGCTGGTTATATATGGGTGGACTCTCCTAACCTAAGGGGTCAGGATTCAGGAGCTGGGAGAAAGGAAAGGATACAAATGGTGTTTTATATGTTTCAGTTTTATTTTGAAAATATATTGGTAAGTTGCTAAGCTTTTAGGAATAGATATTTTAAAAAGCTTGGCGGTCCACAGGATAACTCTCATAAGGTTTTAACTTCACTTCATACTAGATCATTCTCTAAATCTTCAACATGATGTGTTACAATTTTCAATTTGTTCAAGTTTAGACGCTGAGATGTTTCACTTTTATGTTTGCAGGTGGAAGCAGTCTTGGCTGCCCTGAAAACTCGGGTGCTGCAGGAACTTTTTATGATACTGTTCCTCGGAGCCTATTTATTAGCAATCACAACATGTCAACAGATACTGACACACTTCTTCTAGAGTTCCCATATCAGCCTCTAATGACGAATGTTTATATCGAAAACTGTGCCAAGGCTGCTGTTCCCTTGCTTTGGAGTCGTGTCCAGGTCAGTGAGATGTGGTTCCTTCTTGTCCATCAATTTGTCTGAACTGAAGAAAGGATTTTTGTTATTGTGCGTTCTAGGTTTTAAAATTCACGTGATATATCATAGCATTATTTGAAAAGTAACTTATTAAAGTGTCATATCTAGTATTTGGGATTATGATTGTATTCTCTTTTTTCTTCTAATAAACTTTATTCTTTTATATTAAAAAAAACTTGTAATAGGGGTTTTCTTTAATAGAGAAAAAAATCAAGGATAAATTGAGTTATTCGTGCACAATAGTACATTCTCACAGTAGTACATTCTTAGTTTCACCTCTTATCGGCTTATGGGAAGACAATAATCGGAAAGAATGAAAGGAGAAATATTTGAAGAAATGGGTCCCCCAATCAAAAGTTTGACATTTGTGGGTTGAGTTTTCCTAATGGGAAGTCTTCCTCCCCCACACCCCCGCGTAGCCGCATATAAATATGACTTTATTCTATTGTATAATTTTTTTTGCCGATATATTCTTCTTTGACATAAAATCCAATAAACGTTCATCTTCTTTGTTTTCAACATGTCAATTGGCTTTCACCTCCATCTTTTAGAATGCATTTCTTATTTAAAGACGTAAATTCTTTCACAAATTCTTTCACAGATCCTCATTTACCCACTCGATATTTAAGCAATGTTTTAAAATACGCTAGGCGGGAGACGAGCAGCCGGGGAACTAGCGCCTAGGCGGGATTTTTTATTTTAAGCCAATTTTAATATTTATCCAAACAAAACAATAATATAAAACAAAACAATCTATAATAAAGATAATAAATACCTTTGCATAAAGTTCAAACACATATCCATATTGCTAATGTCAAAGTTCAAACACAAAAAGGCAATTGTTCAAAGTTCAATCATATTTTTAACGTATTAATTTTATTCATAAACAAGATTGCTATTAAATAATAAAATTTAAAATTTCAAGAATTTAATTCAATATTAAAACTTAAGAAACTAAACATAAATTTAAGAATTATATTGAATTAAACTAAATATTACAAATGTATAATCATTTATATAATTTGAAGTTGGTATAAGTTCAAAAAATTACAACTATAATAAAATTATAATTATCCATTTCAACTTGATATTGTTCACTTGTTGTGATTTGATATACTACAATCTGTATTATGAATATAGTAAATCATTAGAAAAATAAATATATCAAGATCTGGTTCGGGTAGTTATTAAAATTAAAAAAAACCTCTCCGCCTAGACCTACCTAATTTCCTTGAGGTATTTTTTTGCCGCCTTGGGCCTAGGTGAGGCGCCAGGGGACCTAGCGCCTAGGCGGGGCACCGGGGGGCCTATCACCTAGGCGGGGCCTAGACGGACCTAGGCGGGGATTTTTTGAACACTGTATTTAAGTGTTTCTCTATCGGTTCTCTATCGGTGTTTGTTTTAGATATACTGTTAGGATCAAGCTGGATCGTACAAAGACGCGAACTGATAGAAAAGAAATATATTTCAGGAACAGAGTTGGGGAGAGAAAGAATGGGTAAAAAAAAAGAGGATTTGAGATGAGGAAGGGGATTCGGGAAAATACTTCTCTCAATTCAATGTTTCATTGAAATAATGCATGAGAAATGGAGTACGTCCCTTCCACATATCTATTCCACTCAATAGAACATTCTAGAAGCTACTAAATTCTCCTACCATTCTTATCCTAATAGCAATAAAATTATACGAAATAACAAAAATGTTATTACATAAAAACTAGTAGGTGAACCAATGTGAGACAAAAGCTATCTAAACATTATAATATTAAATTTTAAAACATCTTTAATATATATTGTTAATTAATTTATTCATGCGCTGGCCACAAAATTTATGAATAATCCGAAAGATCTCAATACTGAATATATGTAGATTTTTTGGTGCTGAATATGTATAAATAATGTCGAGGGAAAGATTCAGTTACATGAATTTGGAAATATGAATAATTATTTATATATTTTAAATTTCAATGTATACTATTAAAGCTTACATTATGTGCTGATGAAGTTGAAAGGTCTTATAGACGACTTTTGAGTTTTCTTATCCAATAAGAAAGTGAAAATGAAGAAAAAGAATTTGGTATTAAGAGAATAAAATAGAAAATGAAAGATCAACTCGTTTGTGTCAACTCGACAAACCAAATTATCTTGCTCAATTAAATGTCTATTGAATGTCGTGCTTCTAGATATAGGAATTGATTACTGAATCTACTTCTAGGATTGGGCCTATCAGATACTCTATTTTCTTGGTGATTCTGCTTGGCCATAATAAATATTTTATTATTTTATGTTTCAAGATTTGTGATAATCTCCTTCTTTGGTTCTTTTAAATAGATCTGTATTTATTTTTTCAATGTCTTATGCTATATTTATCTATACTTGTTTTATATAATAAAGCCATCTCCTTTGATGTATATCGCATAGGTACAAGGACAAATTAAGCTTATAAGCGGTGGAGTGTTGAGCTTTGGGCTAGCGCATTATTCTTTATCGGAATTCGAAGTATTGGCAGAGGAGCTGTTAATGAGTGATTCCGTAATTAAGGTAAGCATCAGATCTCCTTTTGGAACTGAGATTGCCCTGCCTCTGGGAGACTTCTAGTGTGTTGTTATTTTTTTTTTAATTTTTCCTTCACCATAGTATGTCTCAAAGTTGTGCATACTGATTCAGATGGTTTGAAGAACTCTGATTGTTTTTATTTGACAAGTTATAGACCTGATTACCAGGTCTGCACCGAGGTTTATGGGGGGTATTCTGACTTGCATCAATTACTAATTCTAGGATTATAATCAGTAGGATTGTTATCATTTGAAAATAGTTCTTGCCAACAAAATGTATGTCCTTAGTTTACTAATATTTTCTAATATACGACCTTTGCTTCCACATTTTGTTTGAAATGATGCATAACTTCACTCTTGCCTTCTCTTTTTAACTCACAAGTTGGTCTCTAAATACTTGTCTGAGAATTGGTTTAAACTATTTCAGGTTTATGGGGCACTCAGGATGTCCGTGAAAATATTTTTGATGTGGAATTCGGAACTGCTTATAGATGGTGGAGGAGATGAAAATGTTGAGACATCCTTGCTCGAGGCTAGTAATCTCATAGTTCTCAAGGTGTTCTGCAGTCCATGTTTTTATTACCTGTGTCATGCCGCCGATTAGGCGTTCCTATATGACTTGCTGTAGTTACTTTACTTTTTCAGGAATCATCTACCATACGTTCTAATGCAAATCTTGGAGTTCATGGACAAGGTTTATTAAATTTGTCTGGACCAGGAGATCGTATTGAAGCACAGCGTCTGGTTTTGTCGTTGTTTTACAGTATCCTTGTAAGTAGATGTCTCATTTACTGTTCCTTTTCATCCATCAAATTAAATTTCCTAACATGTGGTTGAGTATAGAATATCCAGAAGTTTGTTCCTTCGACTATTTTATGATCTATATTTCATTGTATTTCTTTTGTACTTTACATTATTGCATGTAACTGGCCCTTGCAGAAACTTGTTAGCTTTTGCTGTCAATTGTGAAATTAAAAAGGCAAGGGTTCGAGGCTGATTAGGATGGAGCTATAATAGTAGAGGCCCCCCTCCCCGCGGGGGTGGGGGATCTACGTTGCAGATTTTGATTTTTTATGCCTTTACGGTTTTGGTATTTTTACTTCACGCCCCTTGAGATCTATATGAAAAATTAAGTACTTTGAAAAAAGAAAAAAGTACCCTCTTAGTTCCACATATATGGTCCTTTCAAAATTCTCATGACAAATCCATAATTAAATAACTCTTCTCATTAATTATACAAGTATCACATTTTTGGTCTCTCTTTGCCCCGGATTGTTATAAAGGTCCATATATACGTTGAAATCCCATTTCAACCAAAAAGTATAGAATTGTCCACAAAATTCAGACCGGGCCCATTGCCCCCGACCCTCATTGATGGGGACTTCAAGAAGAGATTTTTTATATTTATTATTTGGAATTTTATAATGTTTAATATAAATGTAGTTGATGTGATTTATGTATTTTATTTATTAGTGGGGATTTAGGACATTAATTAGTGATTATGAATTATTAGTAAGGGTATTTTAGTTGTTTAGTACTTTATTATTGTCCAAATAATATTAGGGTTTTGTGTCTTCAAATAGTGATGTAATCCCCACAAGTCATTTAGACTACATACTACAGATATTGAAGTTGATTATTTTATTCATACCATAGAAGTATCCTACCGTAGATGCATTTTATCCATCTTGGTGTGCGATTCACTGTTCAAAAAAAGAAAAGAAGAAAGGTAGAAGAGAGAAATTGTCGCCATGTTTTGCCACCGTTTAGTATGATGAGTGGTAACTCCAATTTCTAACTTATAAATATCTTACCAAAATTATAGTTTGCTCCCCTATAATTTCATCTAATATTTTAGTTTTACCCCATAATTTATATACTTTTCACTTTTACCCTTTTATCATTTTAAATCAGTCCCTACACTTTCTGCATTCATACTTTAGGCCCAATTTTTTATTTTCTTTTCAGTTAGGCCCTTGAGTTATCAACAAAAAAAGATAAATTTTATAATCCATTGTCACAAACATCCAATGTCTTAAGCCACTAAAGAATTACTTGCGGAAGTAAAGGAGTATATTTGGTTTCTCGATGGTGAAAGTGATCGAATATGCTACCTTATTAATACATGTGGTCTTAAATATTTTTTTTAAAAAACTGTTCATCGTCAAAAGTTATTGTTCATCGTTGGCCTTGGTTACTGTTCACGCTGGAGTTATTGTTTATCGCGATTCATTGTTCAAAAAGAAGGAAGAAAGGTAGAAGAAAGAAATTGTTGTCGTGTTTTTCCACCGTCTAATATGATAGGAGTGGTAACCCTAATCTCTAACTTATAAATATCTTACCAAAATTACAGTTTGCTCCCCCATAGTTTCATCTAATATTTTAGTTTTAGCCCATAGTTTATATATACTTTTTACTTGTACCCTTTTATCATTTTAAATCATCCCCTACACTTTCTGCATTTATACTTTAGCCCCTTTTTTCTATTTTCTTTTCAGTTAGGCCCTTAAGTTATCAACAAAAAAAGGAAGTTTTCTTTTCTTTTATTTATTTTATAACTTATTGTCCCAAACACCCAATGTCTCGAGCCATTAAAGAATTGCTTCCTGAAGTAAATGAGTATATTTGGTTTCTTGATGGTGAAAGTGATCGAATACACTACCTTATTAATACATGTGGTCATAAATATTTGAAACCAAGCAGGAAGAGCTAGATGGGATATGGTTGATGCACAAGATTACATTGGAAAATTGCAACGTCAATATCAAGATGAACAAAGAATAGTTGAAGCAAGGAAATGTCAACAAGTTAAAGAAAAAAAACTTCAAAAGGTTACACATTATATGGTTTCTATATGTTCTTCTATAAAAGATAACATCTCTTTCATAAAAGATGACATCTCTTCTATAAAAGGCGGCCTTATTGACTTGCAGACACATATTCAAGCAGAGCGAGAGAAAGAAAAAGAGGATGTTCCAAATTTTTGGGCTACAAACCGTTGTGATGTGTCCATGAAAATTCTTGTAGTTCCAAAAGTTGAACCAGAGATTGTGTATGAGCAACAAATTGAGAAAAACTCCAAAGCTGCTTTTGAGTTGTTCTTTGCGACTATTTGAGAATTTGATCCAATCCAAGTTGACATTGTTGACTTCGTTGTTCTAGAAAAGTTCTTTTTAGCAGCTTTGAATACAAAAGCGATTTTCCAAATTTTTTTGAGCCTTACCACATGATGATGTTGTCAAAGGTGTTTCAAAATGTTCTTTCGTGCAGTGAAGTTTGTGGCTTATTCTAACATATTATAAAACTCAAGGTCGAGATTTCTCCAACAAGAGGAGAACGATGGGGACTCCAAGTCAAGAATAAAGAAGAGATTTTTTATATTTATTATTTGGAGTTTTTATTATATTTAATATAAAAGTAATTGATGTGATTTATGTATTTATTTATTAGTAGGGATTTAGGATATTAATTAGTGATTAAGAATTATTAATAAATGTATTTTAGTCGTTTAGTACTTTTATTATTCCCAAGTAATATTAGGTCTTAATCCCCACAATTCATTTAGACTACATATTATTGATATTGAAGTAGATTGTTTTATTTATACTGTAGAGGTATCCTATCGTAGAGGTATTTTATCTATCTTGGTGTTGATACGTGGAGTTGATACTTTTATTCATAGAGGTATCCTACCATAGAGATATTTTATTTATCTTGGCGTTGATACGTGGAGTTGTTACACTTGAGAGATTCTAGTTGTTTAAACGTGGAGTTTAAATTTTAGTTTATTTTTCATTAATTCTTCATCCTAAATCTGTCCTGCATCAACACGACTCCAAAGCAAGGGATAAACAGCCTCGACACAATTTGCGATATAAACATTCGTCATTAGAGGCTGATATGGGAGAAGAAGTGTGTCAGTATCTGTTGACATGTTGTGATTGCTAATAAATAGGCTCCGAGGCACAATATCATAGAAAGTCCTTGTAGCACCTGAGTTTTCAGGGCAACCAACGCTGCTTTCACCTGCAAACATAAAGTGAAGCATCTCATCCTCCAAACTTGCACAAATTGAAAATTGTAACGCATATTGTTGAAGATTTGGTTTAAACGTGGAGTTTAAACTCTAATTTATTTTCCATTAATTCTTCATCGTAAATTTGTCCTACATCAACACGACTCCAAAGCAAGGGAACAACCTTGGCACAATTTTCAGGATAAACATTCACCATTAAAGGCTGATACGGGAACTCTAGAAGAAGTGTGTCGGTATCTGTTGACATGTTGTGATTGCTAATAAATAGGCTCTGAGGAACAATATAATAGAAAGTTCCTGCAACACTCGAGTTTTTAGGGTAGCTAAGACTGCTTCCACCTGCAAACATAAAAGTGAAGCATCTCAGCATCTAAACTTGCACAAATTGAAAATTGTAACACATCCTGTTGAAGATTTAGAGATTGATCCGGTATGAAGTGAAGTTAAAACCTTATGAGAGTTATCTTGTGGACCGCCAAACTTTTTAAAATATTTATGCCTAAAAGCTTAGCAACTTATCAATACATTTTCAAAATAAAACCAAGTTAAAGCAAAAGAACTTCAAAAGGCTACACATGAAAAAGTGTTCCAAAATGTTCTTCCGTTGTAGAGGAGTTTGTGGCTAATTGTATCATATTATAAAACTCGAGGTCGAGTTTTCTCCAACAAGAGGAGAATAATGGGGACTTCAGGTCAAGAACAAGAAAGAAGAGATTTTTTTATATTTATTATTTGAAGTTTTTATTATGCTTAATATAAAAATAGTTGATATGATTTATGTATTTTATTTATTAGTAATTAATAAGGGTATTCACTCATCAAATTATTCATGGACTTAAATATTATGTTGCCTGCTTGAAAAAAATTTCTGGCTTCGAGTGGAATGTTAAAATTTTTGTGTCAGACGAGTATTGATTTGCTATGGGACAGAAACCAAAGTTGTTACGGTGTTGCCAAGGCATCACCTAGGTGACGCAAGGCGACAGGGTCACTTGCGCCTTAAGTCGAGTGGTCGCCTATCTGCATCAGAGAAAGTCGTGCGCCTAAAGGAACTAGTCTTGCTTTTTTGACTTGGCGATGCTATGGACGACTAATGGCCAAGGTGTACGACTTTCTGTGTGATTTTGTATCCCACCCAATTACTCAAACTCACTGGAACAAACAGATTTAAGTCGCGATAAGCCCTTTGGAAGATCAGAACAATGAAAGAAGAAGACTAAAGATGCCAGCTAAAGTCGTGGCCACCATCAACGCCATATGCAAAAGCCTTCGCCTCTGTTTTGTCGTTGTCGCAATGTTACTGTCTTCGCGGAGTTCATTTCTACTTGAAGCTGGTGAAATGTGCTTAACCTAACACTCTTTTGTTAAAAGTGAGTCTCAGTAAATGCTAGAAGGAAAAATAAAGGTGTAGTATGCATTTTGTCGAAATCTTGTTCATGCTGATTATGCAATTCTGTTTTAGTTTACACTGGCGTTGAATTTCTGGCATTACGCGTTCTTTTTTTCTATCCTTGTCAAGGCATAAATCATTTTATGGATGATTTTGTTATTATTTATGCAAAATTAGAATGTCATCTGATTTATGCTTATGCTTCATTCAGCCTGCGCATTAATATGTTTAGTCTAGACATCACCTTTGCTGTTTGTTGTGCCGAAGCTCACAATGGCTAAAAGCTTCTAATGTTATACTTGTAATTATAAAATGTAAAATACATGTTTAGCCCTGTGTGCTCTTGGTTCTCACCCCGTATGGCGTTTCTAGTATATTTATTTACCTATTAAAAAATCATTATATATTACTGCTAAATAGTATGTACCATATACAATATTGACAATAAGTTTTGCCTCTTTTGGCATGAAGGTTGGGCCTGGATCTGTTTTGCGTGGTCCTTTAGAAAATGCCACAACTGATGCTGTGTAAGTTTAGCTTTGTTGTTTGTCTTCTTATATACTCTTAAGAGCATTATCATTATATTTTTCTAAATTGTTTTTTTCCTAATGTATGCTAGGACCCCGAAGCTGAATTGTGAACTTCAGGGCTGTCCCATTGAGATGCTACATCCACCTGAAGATTGCAATGTGAACTCTTCTCTGTCCTTTACTCTTCAGGTGGTTACTATAAAATTGCTTTGTGACCATAGATTCTTTTGAGGATCTTTTTTTCTAATTTTCATGTATTATCTGCGTATTCAGATCTGTCGAGTTGAAGATATCCTTGTTGAAGGCCTCATAGAAGGATCTGTAGTTCATTTTCATAGGGCAACAACTATTGCTGTCCAGCCATCTGGAATAATTACCACCTCTGGGAAGGGTATGCTGTCTTTTACCCTCGCATTGAGTTCTCATCCTATCATGCATAACCATATATGCTCTCTCCTTCCCCCTTCCTCAGCACACACAAGCACCCACAAAATAGAAGGAAATGGAAAACTTCTGGATTCATAGATTATCTGAAAAACTTAATTGCATTGAGTTACCTTCTGGAGAAGAGAAGTTATGTTTTGATGAAAACTGAAAAGTGAGATGAAATAAGTTCTTTGCTGCATGTGCATTGTTATGGTTGAGTTATATTTCCAATAATATATATTTCTTTATCATGTTGACTTTGCAGGCTGCATAGGTGGTGTGGGCAGAGGACAAGTTGTAAGTGGTCTTGGTAGTGGAGGTGGGCACGGTGGTAAAGGTGGGATTGGTTGTTACAACGATAGCTGCATTGAGGGTGGTATTGCATATGGAGATGCTATTATGCCTTGTGAACTGGGCAGTGGAAGTGGAAATGATAGCATAATGGGTTCTACAGCTGGTGGCGGTATTTTAGGTAAGCTGAAATATTTCAGAATGATAGGTTTTTTATCACAGTACTTTCAATCTGGCAACACTAAAACTTGTGAAGCTTGTTTGTTTGTTTGCTGTATTTATTTATAATTTTTTACCGTTTACATTTTAAAGTAATCTTTTCAAGTAAACAGGTGTGAAAGCAAGAGGGAGGATTGTTTCAGTGGGTTCAATTTTTCATTAAATTAAAACGACAGCATGAATCGTAGTTTCGATACTCTAGGCATATTTTTTGAAGTGTCCATAGACATACCCTATCACAAATAGAACAAGAGAGTTTTATCACGGCATATTCCCAGTAAAAGTTGCTTATTTGTATTTATCAGTCATCAAGTCTAATAAACAATTAAACACATAAAAACAAGCTAGTAACTAAAACATTAAATATTGTCTACAGCAAGCATAGATTTACCATCAAATCCATGCTTTGCCGAGATTCTTTACAATGTGCCAGCAAATGGAAATAAAATATAAAACAAACACAAGAAGTATCCAAAGTAAGAAAATACCAAGAAACTGTTCATATCCAAAACTAACCAAATTTAACAATGATGTACCCTGCAGAGGAAGCTCTTAAAGTACTAGTGAATAATAAAATAGTAGTTTGAATTATAGTCATGAATCATGATTTTTTAAAATCATATAACGAATTTATGTATGCTAGTAAAAACACTCGTATTTTATTTAGTTTATGCTTGTCGTGCATGTAATGATTTTTTTCGACATTTAGTAGCTTAAAGTTGGGCTCTAGTAGTTTATTGGCCTGTTTTCTTAAAGTCGCAACTTTTTTTGAAAAAGAGGCAAAAGTTGCGCGGGAACTTCCACTCAGAAATTTTGAAGTGTTACATTTAAATCTGATTCTGAGTTTGAAAACGATATTGTGAAAGGCCGAGTCTACAATATCATTCTGAAGTTCAGGAAATGCTGGAACATAAATGACATTTTTTTAAAGCTCATGAGATAAGTTGTCATATGTACTATGGAATCATTCTCAAAAAAGAAATTTGGAGATAAAAGTCCTGGTGAATTTTTCACGCATATTAAGAAGAGGAATGAAATGACAAAACTGTCCATAAAAATCTGTCATTAATCATTTCCAATGTAGGTGAGAGAGTGACTTTCTAGCTTTTCAATTCAAAATATTTTCAACACATAACTAATTATACTTATTGAATATGGAGAGAGAATTAGAATAAGAAAAATATGAGATATTTAATGTTAAGGATATAATAGGAAAAATTGTGTAAAAGTTTGGTTATTAAAGGAAAGTGGACTTTTAACACGGGACTACCCAAAATAGTAATAAAGACTTTTATCCTGGGACGAAGGGAGTATATTGATAATCATGAAAGATATGAAAGCTTTGCACAACGAGAGATCTTTTGATGCAGAATAAGAATACGAGATGGAGAATTAAGGGATTATCAAGTAGTTTTATTATATTATTATCTAGAGATAAATCTATTTTAATTAATGTATATCTTTTGAGTATAATAGTAGTTTATACGTTCGGATACATAATTTAATATATTGATTGATTTGACATTGGTTTTATGCCATTCTACATTTCGGGCACTATTCTTATATTTTCTTTTCTTTCTTCCCCTTTATTCTTTCCCTTTAACTATTCAAGACCTTGTCCTTCATAAGTTAGTATCGTAGCCAATCTTGGTATCTTTTGATTCGACCTATCACTAATTAACAGCATTCAACCTTTTAACACCCATCCACAATCATACCTAATTTTCTTTGCCATCATAGTTGTCGAAGTTTGCTAGTGTCTGCATCAATATCAACAATAACAACCAAAAAAATTATTATCACTGCTACAGTACTTCTCGATCACACCAAATCACCTAACACTACCACCATCATCACCAGAAAAATTCATTCATCAAAACCATCCATCCCGATTTGAATCAACAGCCTCTGGAAAATGTTGCCTGAACCCCAAGTCCAGTCTGCTATCGTCAGAGCCATCTCATCCATTGCACTGCTGAAATCCATAATGTTCATCCATCTGAGCTCCATAACCATACACTTTACTGGGGAAAAAGGGAATGGAGAGATTCATCTCCATCGGGCTGCCAAGCAACAGTTTCCGACTTCATTGCAACAGGTAAACCTATCCTCATCGATCTATATAATCCAGTGGTTAAGCTTTGGATTCTGTTGCAAAACATACTCATTATGTTGTCGTTGTGGCTGTCCTTTGACCGAGAAACGCTGGTTCATCACTTCTAAGGAAAACTCAAATCCACTGGAACGTGTCATCGATGGTTCCTTTCATCTTTTCCATATTTTCTAAAATCATGGTGTTAACTTCTTTTTGAAGTTTCGGAAATTGAAAAAACAAAATTACAATTAAGATGCGCATGCTAGTCCTTATTCCTACCGAACTACTCTCAAAATTGAAGCTGAAATTATTCCTAGAGGTTGAGGACAGCCAATTACCCAATGACATACGAGCCAAGCATCTGTGAGGTTGACGAATTACTGGACATTAAATGTCGGTTTTTCTTATCTTTACAAATAGTTCATTTGTATCAGTATTATCTTGAAGTTCTTGATGTTGTCCTTTCTACGGTCCAAGGTTGTTTTCCTATAGATGAACACGGGATGAATGAACTTTATTTATGTCCTCTAATGCTACTTCAAACTCGAGGACGAGTTTTTCTCAATGAAGGCTAGAATGACGTGGAAAGAGTTGAAAATTAATATATTTGTAAGCAGTAATTTTGTATTATTTAGAGATAAATCCATTGTAATTGGTGTATGTCTTTTAGCAACAGTATTAGGTTTATTTAGAATTTAGATTAGTATTAGAATTGAATTTAGGTTTCCTATTATATTAGAATTAGAGTTTTATTATATGGCCTTTATAAGTGATGTAATCTCTAAGGTTGGTTTCCACTGTTTAATTTATTAATTATTTGACATTGGTTTTACGCCGTTGTTGTGTGTAGGCATTATTATCTCCTATTTTCTTATTAGATACCTTGTTCTGTTTGATATTCATGGATGTGTATGTGTGGCACGGCTATCTCTACATATATATGTATAAAACCAAATCATATTTTCTTGGGTTGTGATGGAAAAATATAAGAAAATAGCCATGAAATCTGTTATAATGCACTGTAATAAGTGCTTTTGCTTCCCAAGAATTTGAATCAGGGAGTTGCCATATAATTTACCTTTTTGATGTGTTGTTTCACCATGCAGTGATGGGTTCGTTCGAGCAGCCGGTATCAATTTTATCAATAGAAGGCTCAGTTAAGGCTGATGGAGAGAGTTTTGGAGAAAAGATTCAGAAGAAACAGTATGTTGTCTTGGATGATTTGAATAATGAAGCTCCTGGGGGTGCATCTGGTGGAACCATTCTTTTGTTTTTGCGCTCTCTGGCTCTTAGTGATGCTGGCATTCTCTCAAGTGTTGGGGGTTGGGGTAGTCCTAATGGCAGTGGTGGAGGTGGTGGTGGAAGGATTCACTTTCATTGGTCAGACATTCCCAGTGGAGATGTATACCAGCCAATAGCTAGTGTGAAGGGAATCATCCAGTCTGGGTTCGTATATATTATTAAATTTTTAAATTTATTTTTGAAAGTTGCTACCTAGTTCTATGAGTTTTTATGTGTGTCATGACGATGATCATTTCTCTTATTTGCCTAAAGTTAATGCTTTCCTCTAATTTTTCTTCTCATCGTAGTTGAATTAAGTTGTTTCTTTAGATAATCACCACCATCACGACAAATTTGATGTGAAGTAGTCACCTTTTTCCGTTCATTACATCCGCACTATGCAAAGGTTAAATTTTCTAGAGGATGTGATTGAATAGCATGAATGAATTAGTTGTCTTGTGCTAAGTGAAGATACTGTTTTGATTCCAAGCTGAAATGGGGGTTTTGATTTGCAATTCTCTCCCAAGTGGTCATCATAATATATATGTATATACATCTATATTAGTAAGGGAGAGGAAGAAAAATAACAAACTCCTGAAGCTGTGTAACATTTCAACTTCTCTCAAAAAAGTTATTTTCTCTCTGCACTTCTTATCAACCCCTAATTTTGCTCCCCTATATTTTTAACCGCACACACAGTATGTGTGCTTGGAACACTAGTATATGATAAATTGAGTGACTAGTTAAGTCATTAGTGTAGGACTCTACATGGTCACTTAACCTGATTATATGCATGTATTCACCTGTTTTTTTCCCTTTCCTTTTTCCTTTAAGTTGATATTAGGCTTTCTCTGCTGCAATTATATTTAAATGCGACTATTTTTCAGTTTTATTTTGTTCTTCATTCAGGAAGTTTTATAAAAGTAAGAACAAATCATTGAGTGCATGTAAGCCGAGGCACAATCTAATTTTGAACCTGATGAAAGCACTCGTGATTGTAAACGAAACTCCAACTTTCCTCTGATTCAAATTGAGTTGAGCTTTCCTTATTGAAACTTCTCAAAATGTCAGTCCATTTTCAAATTAATGTACATCTCATTCTCATCTTTGTGAAGTAACTTTAAATTATGGTGTTCAAGTATAAGAAAACAAGTGAAGTCCTTTTTTTTTAATTTGGTTTTTAGGTGATAAATAAAAGGAGTGCAGCCGTCTTATTGGATCACACATCATACGTGTTTGCATTGTTGATGATATTCCACAATGTCCTTATTTTTTTGTTCTCTTACAACTTGCAAGTTAAAATTGCTTTATCATACTGTTATGCTTTCCATGCCATGACACATTAACTTTATTTCAAGCCTAATTACTGTCAATTCATTAGAATTGTTTGTCCTTGTGGATTTTAGCAACTAGACAGTGAAAACGTTTGTCACACATCCTTTGGGTTCTTCAAGACCCCTCACTAATAATTTGGTATCTTTGGACATTTTAGCCCGCATAGAGTAGCCACATAATTGGAACACACAAAAGAAGGCTACACATTAGTAAAAAAAATAAATCTAGAGAAATTCATGAGTTAAGTCGCCCCACCAAGATGTGATGCAACTCAATATTGCGGATTTGTGACCAAGCTTTCAACATTAGAGGAAAGTACCTTACCGTCTTAGTAATTTATTTTTGCCTTTATGTATTCATGCTGGAAGGAAGGGGAGCAGCTTGTCGAACATGGTAATGAATGAGTGGTGATTTGGGAGTTTTGCGACTGAATGTTTTTTTATCTTAAACAATAGGCCCTTTGCTGAAGATGGTCATAGAGGAACCATAAAAGGGTAAACTGCACTGTGCTCTTTCTTATCTAAGTTTTGGTGGTTGGAATCATATCTGGAGATCCGAAGTGATTATTGCGGAAATTATTTATCAGGGGGAGTTATGTTTTCCTATAGAAAATAAGTGATTAATGTTTAAAATGAATCTAGAATTTACTTCAGCTAAGATTGTGGGAAAAGTGTATGTTCATGACTTCATCCTAATAAACCATAGTTATCAAGGCGCTAAGTCGAGGCGAGGTGACAGCCGGGAGCTTAAGCGCTTAGGCGACAAAGCGCCCGACTAGTCATCCACAAGTCGACAAGTCGTTAACAATATAAATTTTATACGTATAAATTCTATATATTTAACATTTATATGATATTTCTAATGATTTACCATATTCATAATGCAGGTTGTAGCATATCAAATCACAACAATAAATATTGTTACAACAATAAATATAGCAAATATCCACAACAAACAAATCAGCAATGCAAATAGCCAAATATCCATCACATGTTACACAACCGAGCCAAAGGAGTGGGAACAATTAAACAATAAATATTGTTACTGCTATATTATATATACTGCTATTATAAGCCAATAAACAATAAACAACCGAGCCAAAGCAGTGGCAACAGTTAAAGTGTTAAACAATAAATAGTCAATAGACATCCACATGACACAAGTCAGAACTCAGAACATAAAAGAATAGAAGAACCAAAAAAGAAAAAACAAAAGCATACTCTGAAGTAAGTAGATTTCCAGAAGAAGACGAGAGGAAGTCGGAACTCAGAAGACGAGAAGAAGATGAAGAGAAGAAGGAAGCATACTGCATACCTGCAAGTCGCCGAACTGAGTTGTCACTCGCCGAAGCTAGTCGCCGAAGCAAGTCAGAGATGGTAGGTACTTCTTCCCTCACTTCACTCGCCGAATCTAGTCGAACAACTGAGATCTCCCTGTTTGGTCTCGTTTCTCCCTCTCCAATCTTCCGAATCGATCGATTTCCCTAACTTCAGAGTTCAGACTGTTTAGTCGAACTTTAGGTTTTTTTTTTAACCCAGTCGACCGCTTAGCTACATAGGCGTCCAAGTCGCTCGCCAGTCGTCCAAGTCGCAGCCTAGTCGCTCGCCTCTCGAATCTGCACCCAAGTCGCCCCGACGCCTAGAAATTTTATACCGCTCGGACGACTAAGCGTCACCTAGTCGACGACTAGGCGACGACTTGATAAGCTTGTAATAAACATAAGAAAAGAGAGTTCCTAAGAAGAATTTGGTTGTATATAGTTTTAATTTTGTGTCCCTCTGTGCAAGAGTATGTGTTCTAGTAGTGAAAAAAACTTATATAACTTTGACTTGTGTATTGAGTCTCTTGACTATTGAACATATACAAGTTATGTGACTCATGCCAAGAGAGAAGTAGTTAGTTGGTCTCAGAAACTTAAGAACAGTTTAACGTTGTTATGAAAATGTAATTAAGCTGAGGTACACAGCGCCTCCTGCGCTAGGCTGCCTGAGCACTAGTCTTGTAAATTGGGTCTTCTCTTCAACCTTTATTCAAATTAGACTCAACAGAAACCTTGGTTTCACTCCTCTGTCATTTTTCTGCTTTTTTCGTTTGGATATGTGTTATGCTCAGTACCTACTTATCTTTCATGCATTTATTTGTATCTTTACATTCTACTACTAAGCTGAATACTTGAGCAAATAAAGGTGCTAAATATTTTGTAGCACATTATGATAACTATGACATGCTAAGCACTGTTTTTTTATCCTGTTGTCAATAACAAACTAATCTGCCATAAAACCCAATGTTTTGATCAGTTCATAATAGATATTATATATACTAGTTTGGACTTTGGAATCTAGTTACATTTCCAAATAATGCAAATTTTCTCTAAGATTATCCCATCCACTGGTTTCCAAAAGGCTGACTCTAGAATCATTCAGTCAGGTCTATAGATGAGGAGACACAATATCTCTTCCTTTAAGAGCCATAACTTGTCATGGATTATTATAGAAGTTCTGGTCTTTGTAGTAATTTTAGATGTTAACTAGTGTTTCTATTTCTTGTTTTTCTTGGCAATAATGATATGATCTTCACTACTATAGGGGAGGCCAGGGAGGGAAGCAGGGGGGCGCTGGGGAAAATGGAACGGTCACCGGAAGAGCTTGTCCGAAAGGCCTTTATGGGACATTCTGTGAGGTACACATTCTGATCAAATTTATTTAGGAAATATTCTTCCTTTTGGTTTCATAAATACCGTTTATTACCCATTAGCCACTACCAACTTCCCTTTTTTGGTAATTTATCGTGGTTCGGAAATTAATTGAATTTTAACTAGAGCAACTGCTTCCAGCTCAAATTGTTGTAAATTATATAATCAATTTATATGTATTGCCCGTCTTTCAACAGGAATGTCCAGCTGGCACTTATAAAAATGTAACAGGATCTGATAGAGCCCTTTGTTATTTGTGCCCATCTTATGATCTTCCCCGGCGTGCCTTTTACATCGCAGTTCGAGGTATCTGTAACTTAGTGGTGAACATGATTCTTTTAAGAGTTACCGTACTGTCAATGCATAGTTTACCTCTTCAAAAATAAATTAATCACACTGGGAATGTATATAGTACTATCTACATCATCTACTGCTTTCTTAGATGATATTACTGCTTTGGCATGTTGTAATAGGTACATAGGATTTGTTAGTTGCTACTGTGTCTGTAAAATATTTCTCTAATTTTGTTTTGTTTGTCTGTTAGGGAGTACCCTTTCCTGTCAGTTCTTCAGATGATTTGTTAGTTGCTACTTAGTCTTGTAAAGTATTTGGCTCTAAATTTCATTTTGTTTGGCTTTTAGGGAATACTCATTTCTTGTCAGTTGACTCAGTTGTTCCCAATGTTGCATGCTGTATGATTATCTCTTATTGGTACAATCTTTGAAAATTACCTTGTCCTTGTAACAGGTGGAATTTCTGAAACACCTTGTCCTTACAAATGCATTTCAGACAGATATCACATGCCACATTGTTACACAGCTCTCGAAGAGTTGATATACACATTCGGTGGGCCTTGGTTGTTTTGTCTCATTCTTTTAGGTCTCCTTGTGCTCTTAGCTCTGGTGCTCAGTGTTGCTCGAATGAAATTTGTTGGTGCTGATGAATTACCGGGCCCTGCCCCCCCACATCAGGGCTCACAAATAGATCACTCGTTCCCTTTTTTGGAGTCACTAAATGAGGTTAGTCTTCCATTTATCATTATCAAAATTTCTTTTCTACGCTAATTATCACAAAAAGAAGATATTATGCGTATCTATATTTGATTCAAGTCTTCTTTTTTTCCTTTATTGCTTTTTCCTGAATGTGGTCTGGTACTTTCTTTTTCAGGTTTTGGAAACAAACAGAGTTGAGGAGTCACAAGGCCATGTTCATAGAATGTACTTTATGGGTCCCAATACATTCAGCGAACCTTGGCATCTTCCTCATACACCTCCAGAGCAGATAAAAGAAATTGTGTAAGCAACCCCCACCTCCATCCCGCCCCTTTCAAATTCCGGCTTTCTTCTCTATGGTGGCACTTATGTTGTTTGTTAAAAATGCATGTAATAGGCGTGTCTACACGCGTCTTATGTCTATTATTTAAAAAAAGTCATTTCATGTGCGTCTGTCTTGTTTTGTCTTCTTGTAAATATATTTTTAAAATTGCATTAAATCTCTTAGTAATAGATTAGACTGAACTGGCAGATATGAGGGTGCATTCAATAGATTTGTGGATGAGATAAATGCTATATCCACTTATCAATGGTGGGAGGGATCAATATACAGTATTCTTTGTATTCTGGCATATCCTCTAGCATGGTCATGGCAACAATGGCGGCGTAGAATGAAGTTGCAAAGACTCCGTGAATTTGTCCGATCAGAATATGACCATGCTTGCTTACGCTCGTGTCGCTCACGTGCTCTTTATGAAGGGCTGAAGGTTAGTTTTAGCTAAATTTTGACTAATGTTGGTGCTTAAGAAACATTTATGATTAATAAATATGTCAAGCAATCAAAGCAGTTTTAGTCATGCAGCTCCTGAAGGAACCCCTTTAAATGTCTCTCTCATCTACTAAATTAGTTCACTCCACTTCGTGGGGAATTCACAGGTCACATTTTAGTCTAACCTGCTACCAAATTTTTGCGAAGAATGGACAACTAAGAAAAAATTGGCTTCTGTCTTCTGTTGCAGAATTACATGACACATGTTCCCCCATTTGGAAAGTTTTTTCGTTAAACCTATTTTTATAGATTATCACTGTATGAAATCATGTTCAAATATACAGTTTAAACAAACCGACCTTGTACCAAGGAAAATTAGGGAGCTTATTAGGAATTGAGTCCCAGATTAAAAATCAAGAACACTAATCATCAAGATGGCCCATATATCTTTATTGTCTACCCTCCATTTTATAAGTTATTGAGCAGTATCTCTGAACTAAAGCAATTTTTCCATGTCCAGCTGCAACACTGAGGGATTAGGCTGTTCCATTGATTAACTATTTTGATGCAAGAATTAATTTCTAAAATTTGGTATTGATGCTTTATACTTCTTATTGTATGGACCATCTCAACTATGTATAAACTTTTTCAGTGCATATTCTATTAGATATAGTTATTTATACTTGAATGGCTCAAGTACATTTTTTGTGCAAATTAAGAAACTTAACACTCTTTCTCTAATATTGATGCAAAAAAATTAAATCTGTATCTAATTATTTTAATGAGAGAAAGTACTTTTACATGCGATTCACAAACTCTATAACTTAGATTAACCTTTCTTTTGAGGACAATTTATTTTATTCTTTAACTTCAGTCATTATTTTGAGGACAGTAAAAAAAATCGATGTGTTTTTTTCTTTTTTTTTGGGTGACACCAGTGCTAATGAATTCAGAAGTGCTGCAGCTTACCATTGTTTATTGTAATATTGTAGGTAGCTGCAACCTCTGATCTAATGCTAGCATATGTGGATTTTTTTCTTGGTGGTGATGAAAAGAGATTAGATCTTCCTCCTCGCCTTGATCAAAGATTTCCATTGTCTTTGCTGTTTGGAGGTGATGGAAGTTACATGGCCCCTTTCTCCCTTCATAGTGATAATATCATCACTAGTCTCATGAGCCAGGTTTGATTCTTGTTATGTGAAACTTACTCTTTTGTTTAGGTAACACCAAAGCCATGTGTTCACAAAACACTTCTTACACATGGTTTGATTTATATTGTATCGTTCCACTTTGTCTTTGGCAGTCTGTTCCGCCTACCACTTGGTATCGGTTTGTGGCTGGTTTGAATGCACAGTTGCGTTTGGTACGTCGGGGATTCCTTAGAAAAACATTCCGACCTGTTCTAAGATGGCTCGACTCCTATGCCAATCCTGCATTAAGGGCCTATGGTATGCGTGTTGATCTTGGTTGGTTTCAAGCTACAAGAGGGGGCTATTATCAGTATGGACTTCTGGTTTATGCTGCGCAAGAAGAAGCTGAGTGTATACCCTATGAAAGTGCTGAGCACGTAAAACCAAATCAACAACACTCGCGGTAATAATTTATCATTTTGAGTGTGCATGCATTCAAAATTATGTTTCTATGACATCAAAGCATACATTATTTTTGTGTAATACAAGTGTGTACGCACGCGCGTGTATATATATATTACATGTATATTGTATAATGTCCCTGTCATCTTTAAAGTAAAAAGGAAAAAAGTATTTAGATTCTTGTTTAATTGTTCTTCAGTTTACTTTATGACTGTTGGCCCAGTCAAGTGTGTAGTACAGACTAGAATGTTAATTGACTAGATTGGATAAGCATAGTTTACCTTTTTCATTGAGAAGGATTTAACTGAGTAGCCACAGTGATGATGAGGCTTGGGACTTGGGAGAGTCCCAATTCCTCCACAGCTAGTTAGCCTTTGCCAACCGCATTGGGCACTGGTGTTGTCCTAGTATGTTTTGTTTTGTAGGCACAAAAGTGAGCATGAGTTATGGGAGGAGAGGTGCAGGATGTTGAGTGGTAGTTGGGACTTGGGTGCAAAAAGTGTAGACACATATTTACTTGTTTTTAGAGTAGAAAGTGAATAAATGATAGGTCATTCTGGTGGAACCTCAATGGTGACTGTTCAGGAGCAACTGCACTCCACTCACACACATTTGCCTCTAGTTGATTGACTGCTGACTTGAGTCTTGGGTCCCTTGGCTGTACTTAACGTTAACTTTTGTTATTGGCATCGATTTGTTTGTTGATCTATTTTTCTTTGAACCATTGTTGATCTACCACTGAATTAACTCTCCCTCTCTTCTGGCTGCCAGTGCTGGTGATATTCATAGAGAGAATCCATATATACATCTGAAAGAAGAGACACCCTTGATCCAAACTCTCAGAGGCAATGAAAATAGTGCAAGACCAAAGAAGATTTACGGTGGAGGTGGAGTTGTAGATGCTAATAGCATAAGTATGCTCAAGGAGAAGAGAGAAATATTATTCCCGCTTTCTTTCATAATTCATAACACTAAACCTGTTGGCCATCAGGTAGCTCTCTCTCTCTTTGGGGGTGTGATACTAAAATATATGAAAGGCGAACAATATCTAGGTGCTTAGCTTTTCTTGGGTGTAAATTCATGGTCTATTTTGTAACTTTTTTATTTGATTTGATGCAGGATCTTGTTGGTTTGATCATCTCAATGCTACTCCTAGGAGATTTTAGTTTAGTTTTGCTTACTTTGCTCCAGTTGTATTCGATCTCATTGGCAGATGATTTTCTGGTTTTGTTTATTTTACCCCTTGGGATTTTACTTCCGTTCCCTGCTGGAATCAATGCTTTATTTAGTCATGGACCCAGGCACTCTGCGGGGCTTGCACGTGTCTATGCTTTGTGGAATATCACATCCTTGATTAATGTGGTAAGTCGTTATGTCCATCCACTAATTTACCCTTGGTGATTTGAACAATTTTTTTTTTGACTTTTCTTCGCCACTGCTTATTGGGCTTTAAGTAGTGAGATTAAAAAAAATTGCAGCCTCTACACTTTTTTACTATATATGTATTGATATTTGGATTTGTTCAATGTCAGGCGGTTGCATTTATTTGTGGATATTATCACTATAGCACCCAGTCAAGTAAAAAAGCACCTAATGTTCAGGCATGGAGCATGTAAGATGATTTTTGGGCATCCTAACTAAATGTGCGTCTATTTAGGGTTGTGCACATGAACAATATTCTCAACCTCCTGTTCTTCTACTGTTATTGTGGTTGCAGGGATGAAAATGAATGGTGGATGTTTCCTGTTGCACTTGTTCTTTGTAAATTTATCCAATCCCAGCTTTTAAATTGGCATGTAGCAAATTTGGAGATTCAAGATCGATCCTTGTATAGTACTGACTTTGAGGTTTTCTGGCAATCATGATTTCTGTCGAGTTGGAAAGTCGATGAAATTTTTGTTTTCGAGGTCCACTTGGATTTTTGCCTGTTCTTAATCTCAGTAGTGTAGGGAGTGGGTGACACAGGAGTAGTAGGTTGGAAGATAAGGAGGGCAGTATTATGCAACCCCTCTGACCGACAGATAAAATTAGTAGTAGTGTTTTTTTCTCCCCCAATGTAAATATTAAGTGAGAAATGCCTACAACTTAGCAATTCATATAGGTTTCTTCTTCTTCTGTCAACTGGTTATATGATGTTATGCTTGTTCATTAATATTTTAAGGTGGTTGGTTGGTTGGTACTAAATGCAATTTTGAATTTTTTTTTTTTTTGCACTAGCAATAGCAATAGCAATAGCAATTGCAACTGCCTTCATTGCAGGTATTGGAGACCGACTGATGTTCTCTCAACTATTGTTATTAGAGGGAGAGCAGATCTTCCGTTCTTATTTTCAGCCTCTTACTTAATACTAATTAATTTTAAAATTAAATAAGTGATTAGATGTCAAAATTTAAGAGGGATACAAGGAGGAGAGGATTCTTTTACTTTTTCGCTTTTCAGTTTCCCTAGAATCTTGATTACTCTGAATTTATTTATTTATTTAATTTTTTCTTCCTGCTTAATATTAATTATTAGCTGACCACAATAATCTTTATCTTCATTAAACCACTTTCTTTTGGCTGATAAGGATTCCTCATAATTTGCCATTTTAAGTTTGCAAAATTCCTTCAATCTACTGTAACACAAATAAATAACAAATTTCCATATACATTACTTGAAAGTATTAATTAATCTGCCCACAACACTCTTAATTATATTGTTTTTGAAGTTTTTGAGGTGAAGGGAAGAGAAAATAATTAAAAAAAAAATTGAATTTATTTTTTGTGAGTTTTCTTTTTAAGGATTTGGAGGTGAAATTGATTTAATTTTTGGCTCAAAATTTTTTCCTCATAAGTGGGAGGAGGATTTGGAGGGATGGGAAAGTGATATATTTTATATTAATAAAAATAAATTTGTAAAATAAATAATATGACAATTTTGTCCTCACTATTATAACTCTCAATTATGTTTTGAAATTAAGGGTGTAAACCAGTCAAACTGAAGTATACATAGAGTTGTTCAAATTTGACTCGAAATATTAAATTCATATTCGAATTTGGCTCGAATTCGAATTGTATTTAAAAAATTCTATTTAGATTCTTCGAATTCGATTTGACTCGGGTCGAATTCACGAGCTTCAAATTCAAGAATTCGCATAATAATTAGTTTTATAATAAATATAATTATAAATTAAATTTATTAATTTACTTAAAAATAAAAATATATATTTATTATTACACTTTATAAATATAAAATCACAATTAAAAATAAAACAAAATAATAATAATTAATTTGATTTAATCATACTCTCGCTCGCCTTATTTGAAACTCTCATTTTCACTCCCTACACTTCTGCTGAAATTTTTCTCTCTACACTGCCGGGTTCAGCGCTTGCTCGCGGAGTTCGGCTTCCGCCGCCGCTGTGGTTCTCTTGTCCGCCATCAATTTTTCCTATCTGATTCTTTGTGTTGAAATATCTGGTAAGATCCCAAATCATGTACCCTAATTTTTGCAAATTGATAATACTCAGATTATGCATCTTTTCTTCTCTACATAAAATTCATCCGTTGATTTGATGAGTCATGAAGCTGAATAAGCGCAATAATTCAATTAAAAAATTAGGCTCAGTTCTCTATCATCTCACGGAAAACCAGTCACTTTTTTTTTCAATTTTTTTTTTTAATTTTTTCCCTTTTATTTTCATATGTGCGTGTTTATATGTGTTGTCTAGCTTTACATAACTTTCAGCAGTGGTGAGATTATAGCTACTCGAAAATTGAACACTAAGTGTTTGAAAAAATGCCCGACTGAGTTTTTCATTTTTTTTTTGTATACTAATCACTCAATTGAACATTTGAATGAAACCCATTTTGGTTTATATTTGAAAGCCATTATTTGGAGCAAGTCTTTTGCTATTGGTATGAATGATGAAATTATTTGAATTTGAAAGCCATTATTTGAATCTACATGGTAATAATATAGAAGCTACAAAACATTATGACCAAAAAAAGCACCCTTTTACATATAATCAAAAGAAATGCCAGTTTAGCATGATGTCAAGTAAGGCTGGCAGGACAAAACAGGTGATACAAAGAATTCTCGTCACCTTACAGTGAGAAAGATGGTCTAATTTAAGACTATAAATTGATGCTAAGGTGATCCACCACTCAGTCAATGATTCATCTGCCATGATTTTGTCTACTACTGTTATAATCAATTGGGTGTTGTTGATTTTAGTATTACTGCAAGTTTAGATTTCAATCTCAACACTGATGTCCATCGATTTGAAAAGTTCAATATATTATTCTGCCACATACACCTGCTAGTTCATAAAGAACTAAAACCAGAAGGGCTACAAAACAATGTTATATAGGAAGTAGTCTTTTTTCCTAAATTGGGATTGCATGAAGAAAGCTTTGTTCTAGTTGGGAATTCTTATTTGTTATATCACAATCTTCTTTTATGTAAGTCTAGCCACCGTAAACCTTATTTCATGTACTTTATCTATTTCAAAATATAAGATTATTATTGATTTATTGAAGTCAATTTAAAATATATTCAAACTCAACAATTAATATAAGTTCATTTACTTTATAATACAATGATTAAAGTGGTAAATTATCTCAAAAAATACTACTAATTATAAAATTTCTAATTTTATAATTTTTAATGAGTTATTAAATTTAAACTTAAAATATTTTAAATTTACTTTTAGAAATTAATAATAATGATAATATATTATGAAACAGAGGCGCTATTATAAAATCAATTTGATTCTTAAAATTCAATATAAAGCAAACAAATTAAGCAAGACTTAAAACATAATCAATAAATAAAGTAAAATGATATATATTACGAATGTTTATGTCGATTTTTTGATTGTCAATTACGTGGATAAATGTTAGTCATTACTTTTTTGGAGAAATGTGTAATAAGTGGAGACCTCCTATAATTCTTATTAATTTCATGTATTAATAAACTATAAACTTGACATAATTATAATTCGGCATAAATTTATTACAATACATATCATTCATCAATAAATAAAATTTTTTGGCACCCAAATTTACCCAAAAGTCTTATGGGTCTTTTTTGGACTGCGCCGTTTACAAATTTCTTATATTATTGCTAGTCTGCTAGTAATATCGTTCGGGTACCAATACATACGCAGAGTTCCTCGAGAGCACCTCCATTCTCTCTCGCTATTTCAAAGGAAAGAGGTAACACTCTCTTAAATACCCACAAAGTGTCCATTGTAAATGTTTACTTTTTTCTCCGGAAAGAGGGAGTATTATAAATAATTGAGGCAGGTAGAGTCATCTAAATGTTTGCATTTGGTAATTCTTTCTGGGTGCAACTAATATACCAGAAAGATTCATTTAGTTGGGTATCAAGTATGTAAAAAGTATTGTTTTGGGGAATTGTTTAACCCAGTATTGGATATTGTATATTAGATGTTCGACGTAATGTTTGAAAGAAATGTAGTTTTTCTTGTGTTTTGTTCTATATGTTACTTGATCAATATCATGTTTGGTTGTTCGTAGCATTCTCTTTGTTTAATACAATGTCAAATGATGAGATTTTTTGATATTTATTAGTACAATCATACTTCCTCTAGTTCCAAAATTAGAGTTATATTTTGACTTTTGGAGTCAATTTACAAAGTCTTAAATTCAAAATTCATATGAAAAGGATATGGTAATTACTAGTATTTTTTCTATCTCTATAACAATTTGTACTAAAATCAATTAAATTCCTATCGAATTTTGAATGTACTTGCAAATTGTCTGAAAAATTCAAAATGTATCTCTAATTTTGGAATGGAGGTAGTATTAACTGTGCCTTATGTTCTTCTGTACCGACTTACTGAATTTTTGTTTTTCATTTAAAGGAATCAGGTTTGTGGAATTATGTTGAAGCAAGTGTATCACAAATTATGTGCACATGGAGGTGATAAATATTGGCCTTCCTTGTATGTGTTAAGAAGTGGTTTCCACTGTGGACAGGTATGCGTTGGAATTTTGTCTACTACTTCAATTGTGATTAACTTGGGCCAGTAGCAATTTTGGACTTACTAAAAGGTTAAATATTACATTAAGAAGTTGAGCTACATAAACAATGTAGAAACAATTTCTAATGGTGCAGGAATCTAAAATGTTTATCCAAATCAGCAAATCACAAGCTGCATTGAAGTTGGGTCAGCACAATGTCTAGGAGTGGAGGCTATATTTGGGTTAGTTTAGGTAATTTAGAGACTTACCAGGAGAGAGCACTTCTCCTGTCAGAGGCTCACAGTTAAATGAGAAAATATTGCTAGGAAACTATCAGTCAACCACTTACCTAAAAGAAAAACATTTAGTCAAAAAGCAGATGACCTTTTCAATACTCGTAAGTGCTTTCTTCTATATATGAAAGCTAGGGAGACTGCAAGAGAAGCAAGAAGCAGCAAGCTAAAATTTCAAGTTAAAATGTTTTAAAGCCTCGTTTTATTTAGTGTATAAGAAAACCTATCATCCTTACACAGGAAAAGTTTGGTAAGATCATGGCCAGTCTTTAAGTCTTATCAACTGCTTGCTTATAACTTGGTTCAGGATGCTGATTATATAACCCCGGCAGATATCTTAAATGATCTGCGCCAAGAGTTATTGTAGTTGGTGGAACTGTTAAGCAACAGTTTTGTAGATGCTTTGGACCAACCGATAAATGGTTTAGCTTTTATGGTCAGGCTTTGAGGTGCTGATTAACTATTGCATTTAAGTAGCTCAAGATGTTTGTAGTTTCATTGAAGGAATAATGTGTTGATAATGTTATATTCCAAACTTTAAGAGGATCTACTTGAGGGAGATTCTAGGAGTCATCATTGCCATTCTTAATAGCTGTGTAAGCTCGAATGGTCTGGTTTATAGTGGCTCATTTTGTTAAACAGTGCTGGTTTGTTTGATGGCTGGATATTTTTGGCTTGTTTTTTTGTTAATTATCTGCAAGACTGGTATACACTACATCTTCAAAGCCAGTAAAGTTCTTTGGCTACAAGTTGTTAAGCTTTCTTGAGGGGTTCCATAACAACTAATGAATATACCACATCCTAATCCATAGACACCTATATCGTAACTCAGTTGTAATGGATGAAGGTTAATCACAGACATCTTACATCCAGCTTGTGGCTAACCTGCCATCAACTTAACCAAGGACTTGCTTGCAAATTAGATTCGGTTTTTCTCATAAACCAAATTGAAGGTACATTGAGTGAACATGTGCTTGGTTGACGAGGATATTGATTGGACGTGCAAGCCGTTCTACTTAAGGCCATCCTTACATTTCTTACTTACCATCTTTAACAATAAGGGCGTCAAAGTTTAATAGTAATTCCCTCTAAAACAAGGCAAAAAAAAAATTTGTATTAGTACAGAAGGCTAAGGGCCTTCTGTGAAAAGGTTATTTAGTATTTGAAAATTCATATCCCTAAAAGTCTAGAGGATCAATTTTTTCTTTCATCTGAAGGTAGATTGTTTGAAAAATTTACATTGTTATTACATTTTAATGATTTCTTTAGTAACTTCACAAACCTCGAGATTGCCTTTTCAGTTTTGGATTCAATATCCTATTCAAAGTCAAATAAATGTAAATTGATTACAAAATTCTTGCAGGATCTGCATATTTTTCCTTTGCCAAAGGAAAATCTGAAATTTGCAATAGCTCAATAACTAAACCTTTGTAAGGTGTGTTCTTAACTCTTTCTTTCCAAATTTTTGTAGCCCCGTTTCGCACCAAGAAGCTTTTTTGGAGTAGAGGATTTCCTTGACGATAACAATAGTCGGCCATACACTTACCAGAAAGAGAAAAAGTCTAAGAATCCAAATAAACATGTATCGTTTAAACAGCGCACAGTAGCTTATATGGAACCATTTACGCTAGATGTGTTCATTTCAAAGCGCTTTGTTTCTGCCTCGATCACCCACAGAGTAACAAGCAAGCAGGTTGCTGTTGCTGGTACGAATTCCAAAGACATTAAAGCTGCACTAAAATCACGATCAGATATCCCAGCATGCCTGGCTGTTGGCCGGATTTTGTCCGAGAGGGCTAGAGAAGCTGATGTCTACACAGCTTCTTACACCCCAAGAGATAGGGACAAGTTTGAAGGGAAGATTAGAGCAGTTGTCCAATCCTTGATTGATAATGGTATTGATGTAAAAATATACCTTGATTAACTCAGGTTTTTTCAGTTTTGCTTCCTTTTTTCTTTTAGAAAGAAATAGTGTCAGCAACCCATCTAACCCCCCCAAACCCATCTCCACCATTTACCAATACTTGTATTGTTTAGTATTTATAATATTTGTAGTTGGGTGTTGTGCTCAAAGAAATAGTGTCAGCAACAAGAAATTCCCTAATTTTCTGATACTAAGGTTTAAAGATAGACTATTTGGTTTATAATTGAAAACTAGATTTTTGTTTGCACTCTGCACCTTTGTGATGAGTCATGAAGTTGTGGTTGTTCTATTTGGATTTGGTTCTGTGTTCTGTCGTTAAATAGGCACATCAAATTTGGGCAAGGGAGTATGCTAATATTGACTAGATAACACAGATCTATCTTAATCAAAAGAAGCTGTTTGATCAAATGCTGGGAGGTAGATGATAGTTATGATTTTTAGCTTAATTAATCTATTAACTCCTTATAAATCTTAATTAAATATTTGTTTTCTCGAGTAATCTTTTCTAGGCAATATAAAGATTTACAAATTTCTTGTGTTGTATATGTGCATATAGAACCTACTTGTTATTTGTTCATTTTAAATAATAGATGACTATCGAAGTATGATCCGAGTATCAATAAAAAATTATAATTTGAAGAGGTTCTAGTAAATTATCGAACTTTAAAATTTGCTCATATTTGAATCATTTACATTTTGAGTCGAGCTCGAATCGAACTTTTAATCGAACGAGTACGAATTGAGCCCGAACTGTTTGCTCATTTTAATGTGAGAAACCGTAAGATTTGCTTCTTTTTTCGCTGGTCTAAGGAAACTAGTCATCATTTCTACATGGTCTTAAGAGCACTAATATCATTAGAAAGAAAATTCCTTAAACAACCAACTGGTTCAGAAGTTTGTCCCGAACAATCCAAGATTTTATCCATATTTCAATAATATGTAAAATAAAATTGATTGTATTTCTAAGCATTTTTAAGATGTTAAAATACTAATATATGACTATTTCAGAATTGTTTAGGGGCAATTGATGGAAAACATATTAGGGTGAGAGAGTCTCTGCAGCGAACACAAAATGTAATGGATTTGTGTACCTTTGATTTGAAGTTCACATATGTATTACCTGGTTGGGAAGGACTGCAATCGACTCTAGAATAATCAAGAATGCGCTGACGAGTGAGGATAAATTGAAAATTCCACATGATAATCATTTTAATTATTTACACATTATTTAATAATTATACTCATTCTACTATCTTGTTGACGCGGGATTTTCACATACTACTGGACTAATGACTCTTTATAGAGGTGTTCGTTACCACTTAAAAGAGTATTCAGTTCGAGGTCCTGAAGATGGATGTGAATTATTTAACCTTTGTCGTGCATCATTACGTAATGCAAATGAAAGTGCTTTCGGTGTTCTTAAAAAAAAAATCCCATAATTGGATCGACCGAGCCATATTACTCGGCGGAAACTCAATCTCAAATTGTGTTAGCATGTTGCATTTTACACAACTTGAAAATGCACGTTGATCCCGATGAACAACTTCTTGAGGAAGTTGACAATGAGATTCTAAACCAAACAAAAGAAACCCCTCTTAAAACTGACGAAAATGATGTAGCATATGCTAAATATTTGAGAAATTGTATTACATATGACATGTGTCAAGATTACTCAAAAGATAGATAATGATATTTGTATTGTTTAGTATTTATAATATTATAATCTTCTTATCACATAAAAATGATCGCATACACGCATTGCATCTTTGTGGGACCGCGGTATATGTGTGTGTATATGCTATAACATTATGTGACCCCTTTTTATGTGATAGTAGCATTATTTTTAAAATATTTGTAGTTGGGTATTATGTTTTTGAACTTCAAAACTTGTGTCAAGAGTGGACAGCTGAGGAAAGATTTGATATAAGTACACATCTGAATGAATCAATGGTCGTCTTACCCAACAAAATAACTACTATTAATGTTTTGTTGTAAAGTTAAATAATGATAATTGATATACATGTGAAATGCTCCAATCAAAGTATTGTACTATACCTAAACTGCTAAGTTTGGTCAGCTTGCTTGATTGCTGAGAATTTTTATAATATGATATGAACCTGATTTCAGATGTCTACGTTTGATGGTTAAGTATTGCAATAGGAGAATTAGTTATTCTTCTTTTATGTTTTCTGGTAGGGAGATACCAAGATAAAGAGGCTGGCTTGATAATGTTTATTCTGGAGAATTTATGCTTTTTGAATCATGCAAACCCAAAGGCATGAAAATGGAGGACAAATTGGAAGGCTTTTTGCCAAGGGAAATGGAGCTGAAACTCCATAGGATAAACTTTGTAAAAGATGGGCTAACTCGTTTGAGAAAGAAATGGATATAGATGATATTGATAAATTAGTATCTCATAATGAAAACTTTTTGGATTTGGATGAACTCAAGCACAATCTTCAAAGGCAAAGAAGAGCGTGTCTACACTTCGGATGAGATTTATAAGGAGTAGATGTTATTGGAGCTCTTTCTTGAAGAAGCTTACGAATGGCTTATAGAGAATAATAAGATGGTGAGAAATTTTTTTGGCTATCCACAAGAAAAGCGGAAGATTGGAGTTAGAAAAAATGATGAACATATCTAAAAGTTGAAGTTTATGCCAACCAACTTGAAATTATTTGTTTGAGTACACTTTAAATTAGACATGCTTCCTTTTTAAACTTGATTGGTGGAGTTTTCATTGTAGACGATTGCCTATGAATGTATTTATGGATTGTTAGTATTTCCTTTTAACAATGATAAGTAAGTTGATGAATATGATTTTGGTCCAAGATTAATTGTTAATGTTATTTTAATTTCATATATTCTTTTTAAAAAAAACTTTATGCTTATTTGTTTCTTGGTGTAAGAAGTTATTATTATTAAAAAAAAAATAGATCTATGTATTCTTCTAATTTCTTGTCGAAATGGATTTTTGTACTTATTCAAATTACAAGTATGTTTTTTTAACAAAAATAAATATAGTATAACTAAGTCAATATATGTGTGTAACAAAGCAAAAAAGGAAAAAAAAACTAAACAAAATAATTCTAATAGATAGACATTATTAAATCATATCATTTCTTATATTTATATATAAGGGTAATATAGTAATAGTGTAGTTTAAAAATAAGAATCTCATTCTTTCCATTCTCCTCTTCTAAACTCACAAACAAGAGAAAATTTAATTAAAATCCCATCACATCCATTCCTTTCTAAAGCTCACAAACATGACAAAAGAAAATTATAATCGCATCCCTCCAAACTCACAAAAGTTGGTTGGTTAAATTGCTTGTCAGAAGTGCCAAGGTCTCTTTCTTCCTTGTGTCATTGCATCTCATGTTACTGCATAATGATATATAATAAATGAGAAATCCTTGATGGGTGAGAAATTTGTAGCTATTTTAATTTAGAAACTATTGTGGTTTTCTTAAGGGTGTGAACCATGAAATTGCATAAATATTGGATTATTGCTAGGGATCTCAAATTTTGGGGTCTCACTCTCAAATGTGTCTCAACTATCATGTCCAAGAAAAATTAAAAACAAATGTCTCAACTTCTCGTCATTATTACATTGACAGCTCAACTCATGGTAGATTCTAAGCCATTATTACATCTCGATGTAACGATGACGTGTATTGGAGACGCATTTAAGACTACATTAACTAGACTTGCTTCTATATTATCAAATATCCCAGTGTCATTGTAAACAACTACTAACAACACATTGCATGGCTTTAAAAAATGTTAAGCTCTATCGTGATTGTTCAAATATATTGAAAATGGGGTATTTCTAGCTTCAGTCAAGACTACTCCAAAACAACATATCTAACTAGAAAGAAACAATCCACAAAAGAAAGTGAAGGACAACATACCTGAATCGTGTTACTCTTTGTTCAAGACTTTGGGAACTTTGATATATGGCTCCTCATAGTTTGGAACAGCAGCTATCATGGCCTCCCTATAAAGGACAAAGGTCAAGTAAACATTGATAGCATTATAATCTTGTCCATCAGATGGTTATATGCAGAGTATTTAATAATCATGGAAAGTAGATTACAGAAACTAGAAATTCTTGCCTGTTCTCAAATGTTTCAGGTAAATCATCACGCCAGTTGCCTCCTTCAGTATCTGAAGGCCCAATAGAATTTTTTTAGCTTGATTCTATACTTGTTTATTTAGCAACCTACTTCCGTGAAAATGTATTTGCTACCACTTAGTCTTGGGGCAGACTTGAATTCGGTGTATTTGTGTGTGCATGTTTGAGTGTGTATTGGGTGAGAGAGAAACCATTAAGTGATGAGACGTAATTCACAATATATCCTTCTCTTCTTCTTTCTTTCCTTAAATTAATACACAAGTTAGCCTTATCCCAACAAATAGTTAGCTATGAGAATTCTGCTACTCCATTCCCTTTGAATGAAGTCCCTAGTCCCTTTTTCACCTTTTTTTGGTGATAAGTAATAGAGGAACAAGAACTCCAAATGGGGCGAATCTACATACACGAGAAGCACAAGAAAAATAAGAGGCCATATCCTCTAATAAACAGCAATTTATCAATTCATTAATAGCACTCTTATAATTGATCAACTATGAGTGTATTCATTTATCTTGAATTCTACCACCAAAAATTTTCCAAAAATGTCCATCTTGACATTCATAATTCATTATGTCATCAATTTGTTTTTTTAATCCGCTTAGCATCTGTATTCATTATAGCTAATGAGAGCCATCTGCTTAGCAACTTTCTCTGACCCTTTTAGATGAACATAACTTTCTTCAGTCTCACCAGCATTACATCTTTTGTACCTGCCTTTTCCATTACTCGATTCAAAGAAAACTCTGCCTTGCAATATCATAATATAGCCTATTATATACATTCCAGCACCAAGATCCAAAAATTATAGATTTACGCACGTTGTGAGGTTAATATTCAATCAAATTAACGCCGCAATATTACAACTTATCTATCTATTTTCCACTTAATAAAATTCACCTGAACTTTGTCTGAATTTCTTTTAAAAGATTATCAACTAATGCCATAGTGAAACAAAGAACAACTTTGAGCATCAACAATATTCCCAATTTAGTATTACAGTGCACGTTTTCTTGCCACCACCCTCCAGGCCTCCACTATCTTTAGCTACATCACTTGTTATGTAATAGAACTCAACTAAAGCTTTATACCAGACTATCAGATGAATCCTAATGAACACGCGCGCACACACACACATATATACATGTATGCATACTTTCCTTCCCTAGGTTCCCCTTAAGTATAAACAGTTACATACTCAGAAATTTGCCTCAGTATACTCATCTACTCTTATTTGGGTGCACCGCATCTAGTATGTTAGTCACAATTCTCCTAATCTAAGTAATACAGCTTATATTCATCTCATATATCTTGATAATAGTTAGTTAAATCAGGCCCTGCTTCTAGTTGTTGGTACAAGAAAAAGGCCTTGAAGTTAAGTTTTGATATTCCATTCCAATTCGCACACAATCTATTGGAAAGTGTATTTTCGATGGCTTTATTAGAGAACAAATCATATATAATTAAAAAATGTGTAAATGGATTGAGTCAATAATCAATTATTCACAGAATAGACATTACAGCTTTATTAACAAAATGCAGCAAGCAAAAATGTTTTAAGATAAGAAAGATTAGTTGATAAGCAAAAGCAAGTTTCTGTGGGAGTGTCAAGCACCTGCCCTAATGGCTGGTTCAATGCTTTGAAGATCTACAGCTTGAAGTTGCCCAAACCTGTCGTGAAAAAATCAAAAACATAATGAACAACTTTTTTTCCAAAACAATGGGGAAACTTGAGACTTTGTGAGAGAGACTATGATACAAATATAACTCAAATTTGTGAGAGCGAGACATCAAATTTGTAGGAAAACTGTGAGGAAGTAACCCACTAATTAAAGTAGGATCCAAAGCAAGAAAAAGGAGTTTCGACTTATTCTGTAATACAAATAGTAGTAAATAGGATTAATAAATAAAATAAAATAAATAAAAGATTCTATATTCAGAATCAAAGTGAAACATAAGTAAGAGGATGAGCTCTATAAACCACCCCAACCAATTGTGAAGCACCCCTATTTCTAATAACTTAGGGGGTGTTTAATAAAACTAAATGAAATAATTCTGAATATTTAAGTAAATCTGAATGAGCTTAATGAAGCAGAATTCTGAATATTGAATTAAACAAATTGTTTAATAATTGACATATCTGAAAAATAACATATTTTTATTATTTTACCCCTCTAAAAAAATTCAAAATTGTTGTAAATTTATTTAATATTACTTAATATAATAGTTATTATTGTAAAAAAAATATAAATATAACCCATTCAGTCAAAAAAATTACACTTGTCCATTCAGCCCAAAAATATGACTGATACAGTCATTCAGACGATTTTTATTCAAAACAAATGCAATGAATAGCTGACTGATTCAGCCATACAGTTCCATTCAGCTCTAAACAAACACCTCCTTTGGTAGTGTTTGATAAAATTGAGCAATTAAGATTAAATTAAATCATCTGACTAAAATAACAACCGAACTTAAAAAATTGTTACAACTAAAAAGTATAAAAACATTTGAATGACTTTGGAATAGAGGGAGTACACTATTTATAGAGGCTTACCGATCAAGAGACGATAAAAGACAAACAAAATTTTACCAAATAACTTTAACCTCTTACCAAATTAGATGCAGAGTATTAAGAGGAAAACAAATAGTGTTATCCTATTACTGAATTTGTACCAAGTACATTAAGACTCGCATCAAATGAAGTTGATCAAGTAAGAGTATTCATAAAGTTCCACAAATAAAAATCCATAAAATTCATCACACAAATGAAAAGTAATTATTCATCAAACACCAATATCCCAACAAAGCTACAGAACACAGTATATCCATCAAAGAAAATGAGGAAAACAATGCATCACATGTAGATAATGGAGTATATAATTATTATAACATCACACGCACATAGACACACGCGCGCGCGCGCGCGCACACACACACACACACACATATATATATATATATATAGAGAGAGAGAGAGAGAGAGAGTTACCAATCCATCACTTGCTGAATTTTGGGAGCAAATTCTTCAACCTACACCAATTACAATAAAATTTTAAGAACAACGTGCGCACAAATATAGGTAAGAGAAAGGGAATTGAGTTGTACTACTACTTACTTCATCCTGAGTGAGAGATATACGAGCGGTTTCGGCCAAACGAGACAAATCAGGAGGCTCAAGACTAGACCTAGCAGCCGCGAAGCTTCGAGAACCTTCCTGCAGCTTCTGTATAAGCGCTTCTGAGAATGAAGAACTGCTTTTTGTGAAGCTGAAATGCCGAATTTGATTTCCCGGTGAAAATGGCGGTGTTAATTTTCCACCGAGCAGAAATAATCCTCTCCTTTGTATGATTAATCTAGTGGATGATGCAGTTACAGGGATTAACAGCAATTGACCTCCCATTTTTCTTCTGCTACTCTTCTTCTTCTTCTTCTTATTCACCTTTTAAAAGCACTTCTCCATTGGACTTTCAGGCAGGCCCATTATCCTATACAAAGTGAAAGGAAATTTTTATATTTTTATTATTTATCTGCCTCTTGTTTTCAATAAATTAACTTAATTAATTAAAAAAATTGTAAGACTCCATATATTAAAAGCTATGAAATCAATCCATTAATATATTACTCCATCCGTCCCATGATAAAAGTCTTTATTATTATTTTGAATAGTCCCATATTAAATGTTCATTTTTCTTTAATAACCAAACTTTTACATATTTTTTCCTATTATACTCGTAGCATTAAATATCTCATATTTTTCTTATTCTAATTCTCTCTCCATATTTAATAAGTATAATTAGTTATGTGATCAAAATATTTTGAATTGAAAAGTTAGAAAGTCACTCTCTCACCTACATTGAAAATAATTAATGACATATTATTATGGGCAATTTTATCATTTCATTCTTCTTCTTAATATGCGTAAAAAGTCCACCAAGACTTTTATCCAGGAACGGAGGGAGTATTAGATAGTATTTCAAGGTTCTAAAGCACTTCTCTTAAATTGCACCCTTTCTTAAATAATATTTTTTTATTAAAATTACGCCGTTTTGAAGATTCTTTTAAAAAATAAGTGGGTCGCGGGTGATATTTTTATAAATAAAAAAAAATAAGTGGGACCACTCTATTTTAATATTATTTTATATTTTAAAAAATGTCCAAAATAACGTAATTTTAATAAAAAAATATTATTTAAGAGAAAATATTATTTAAAATGAGTGTTTTAGATCCGTTCAGTTCAAGGTATCAAGGTTAATTACCAAGTTATGTACCTTTTTGGCACATATATTTAGATAGTTCTGTTTTATTTCTATGTTTATTACTTAGGAATCAATATTTTACAAGTAAAAACTTAAAAATTATAAAGTTTTCTCTCACATAGGAATAGGTCCCACTTATTATTTATGTCAAAAGTAATTTGTGAAATTATCATTTTTACTTATGAATATATTAATTTTTTAAATTTATTCTCAAACTAATAAAATAGGAGTCAAATTAATAATTAGGAAGGTCAACATAAAATAAAATTACAACTAAAATATATTTTTCTACAATACAATAAGTTCAATTGTAAGTAGGATAAAAAAATAAGAATACATTTGGTTTAATTGATATATACAAGTAGGGGTTAACCGGTAAAAAATCCAAATTTGAAACCTGATCGATGAAAAATAGGTCAAATCTTAATCTGAAATCTGGGGTTGGGCCTGAGATCTCTAAAACCAATGATCTTAGGTTTAGTCTGGATTTTTACCAAAAATTAATATAATTATTATTTTTATTATTATTTATTATTTTTATTATTATTTTTTAATATTATTATTATTATTATTTTATTATTATAATCATTATTTTATTATAAGTATTATTATTATTATTAAATTATTAATAATAAAAAAAATTAAAAAACTGGTATATCTTTAATCCGGTTCGGTAAAACCCGAGCAACCATAAAATCATGGAGATCGAAACCCAGTGCAAAAACCGATATATCTGGATTTTTTTGTCTTTGAAGCTGGGCCGGGATTCTTTTTTATATCGAACCGACCGGTTCGATCCGGTCCGGAAAACCGAAATTCAGTTGTACAATTCTAACTTATTTGCTCAGTGTAGTTAAGCTGCTCCGCTTACCGATTCAGAGCCTGATTTGTTCTTAACAAAAGTCCCTGAATGACTTGGCCAATTAGATATTGATTGTTCAACTCAATTAAGCTGTTATCAAACAGCCTCAGTCTGAAATTTGATGTATGTACCCGTGTTTGGCACGACTGCACGAGCAAGTATATATGCAAAATAGTTTGCTGAAAGTATGAATTTATTTGGCAACAATTTAATGCATATACCCTGTGTATATAATATCACACAATCATAATTTAGCTTATTATTGTTTAGAGAACATAACACCAATTTTCAATATTGAATTTGTCATCGTACATTAAAATAAATTTAAAATTAATATTAATTTTAATTAATGAAATAATTAATATTGTGAACAACTTACTAAATAATATCAAGTATAAAATTCTTATTTTAAAATTATGAATAAATTTATATTTAAAAATTTCACAAATAAATTTAATAAAAGTTATAACATAGTCTTCTTCAAAACAAAAGGAGTATTTATCTATATTAAAATATTAAAAAACAAAAAAAAAAGAAAAAAAATACGGAAGTGGTTAGCATGAAATTCATTTTGGTCAATTGATCAGTACAGTATTGACACGTAGTCCAAAAGGTAATCTCCCTATGCGTATCAGCACTTTATTGATCAATTGACCAACTTATCATGAAATTAACTTTATGATATCTATCTCCACGTCACAACCAACTCAATAGCGTATCAAACTATAACTAAAACAAAATCTATTATTGAATTAGTATAGATCTTAATCGAGTAAACCAATTTATACTTTGTAATTTATTGATACTTTGTATGTACCTAATTCATACCATAATTTCTAAAGGCTAATCCAATGGCATATTAACAAGTACTCTGTCCTGTTTTAAAATTAGAGATACAATTTAATTTTTGAGGTCAAACGCGACAAATTAAACTGTATGACTCATAAAAATTATTTAAAACGAAATAAATTTTGTTATTAATAATTTTTGTTATACACTTTACGATTATAATAATTGTTTCACCTGTCGTTGGAACGTCCAAACTCTCGAGTCAATTTATAAAATCTTAAAATTCAAAATGTGTATTCCAAAACAAATAAATTTGATATCAGTTTTGAATTTTAAGATCCACAAGCAGAATATGGGAATAGGAATCAAGAATATGGACTACTGCAATCAAAAACCTTGAAATTATACCACTGATTTGTCGACCCGAAAGACGACTATACGGAATTGATATTTCTACAAATAAAATTTAATATTTCTACAAGATTCCTATCACATAATATGATTATGGGATGCATTTACTATTTCCGAAACTCGATTTTGCTCGTGAAAATATCAATTCCTTCATAGAATGAAATCCCAACATATTTTTGCAACTCTTTTTTCTACACATCTCAAACAGTTTTACAGATTCACATTTTTACAGCATTTATTCAAATACACAAGAATGGGTATGAATGCACCTAATTACAGGGGGGGAAATTTCTCAGTTAATCAAGTAGAAGCAATTCGGTGCCATACAAGAGAGTCAGTTATTGCCAGGATCTGCTCCATCCATCACATTGTCGTTGTTACTTTCTGCAGCATTACTGTTGCAGTGAACAAGATGTGAAGTTGCTGATAAAATCTTTTGGCTTTCAATCGAAGAAGTTATATTTGGCGCACGATCATTTTTTACTTCAGCTAGAGAAGCAGATGCTACATTATAGGCGCGCTCAGTTTCATTTATAGAAAAAGAATCCAAATTACATGACCTTTCAGTTTCGGGCAAAGAAGATGTCCCTTTTCCTGCAGACTTGGTTTCGGACAAAGAAGTTGAGGCAATGGTATGCGCAGTCTCAGTTTCGGGTAGAGAAGTTACCACATTTGTTGATGGGGCAGATTCTGGTTCACTGCATTTATTGGCTCCATCTTTTCCACCACCTACATTATAGAATTACAACTAATATCAGGAGAAATAAATCATCATAATCATATAGTATCGGGCACACAATTGTAGGGTTCTTGAGCATATAAAAGAAATGTAGCCTAGAAGTATCGTCCTTGGCAAATAGAGTATCTGCAGTGACTGCACTTGCCGAAGGTCACAGTGTCTTTCAATTTCTGATTTAAACAGATATTAAAAAGAAAAGAAACAAAATAACATCCGAAATATCAATAAGACCTGAATGAGAAGCAATAGATGAGCTTCCAGCTCCTTTCTTCGTCTTTGACTGCAATAAACATTTAGAACCCATGATACATTAGTTCCTCGGACCAGTGAAGCACTCTCATTTGAGCAAATCACAGACGTCTTGCTACAGCACATGCTTCATGCCAGTGTTTGTATGGTGGGCCATATAGCAGTCAAAATTGTTAGCAACAGGCCTACCATGCATTATAATGCATATAGCATAAAACCTAAACCCCAAGATTTTATTTCAAATCATTGGGAGTGGTGATCAGATATAATTTGATAATTATTAAATATCCAATATCTTTGTAGTTAGATTTAATCATTAATTCCTGACCATGGACCATCCCATGCATACATCGGTCAATAATACAAAATGAATATATCAGGTGCACTCGTGTACTTAGTCTGTACATGTTTATTCATTAAATAGTTCTACAGTTTATAGTGTTTATGAGGGATGCGTACATAGAGCCATAGTTTTCTCTCTTTTTCTTTTTGTATTTTCTTTGTGTTGCTGATTTGATGGGCTTCTGAATGCCACAGGTTTAGTTGGGAAGGTATTTCCTTGGTTAAGTTGGTAGAATACTTGAGCATTATTTTTATTTCATAAATTTTTCTTGTAACTATTTTACTCTGGTGAATAGAAGTAGATAGATAATAACAAGTAGCTCTCCTTTCACATTAATCTACAAATGCAATCTGACATGTGAACCAACGACGTTTAACTGAGGCTAGACTACATACCTTAGCATGTTCTTCACAATACTTGATAACAGCAGAAATATGTGTGCAATGACCATGCAACAGCGTGTAAGCCCACAAGATGAGCTTTCGTGAAGTGCTCATATCAAGAATGTCAACCCCATCAATACCCGGCTGGATATATGTTTCTGTCGCTAACTGAGATGGCACCGTGTAGAGGTTTATACCTGATGGAAGCATTGCACAAGACGTGTCCTTATAGAAGTTGTAAGAAGATCTAAGCAATGAGGTGGCGGTTTCCAAATCTTCCTCTGAAGCTTTCTTGATTATAACATTCTTAATCTTGGACACCAGAGGATTCCACTGTGTTTCAAGATTTCTCAGATGGTTCGGGTCCTCGAGCGATGATGTCCATAATTCATCTGTTTGCAGATCAACACACAGCAGTTGGGAGTTCTCGGAACCACCATCTGACAAATTAGAGACTTGGATCTCACTTGAGATCCTGGAATGCAGCGGCGTTATCAAGACCATGCTAATTACAAGAGAACGACACCAAGCAACAGAAACATGCTTATAAACTTTAGCAATGTTACTACTTGACAATTTCGGGTTCTTCAGACGCTTACGTATTTTCTCATTTATTCCTTCCAGTGTTTCTAACCTAACATATCTCTCTAGTGTCTGGATATACTGATAGAGATATCTGTAACAAGAGAGTAAATGTGAATATTTGCACAATCAGGAGACCACAAACAGCCAAACAATTTCAGGATTAATCATGTAAATGAGCATTGTAACAAATTTAACATTTTAAAACAAGATTATAGCTTAGCTTACTTGCAATATTAATTTTCTCAGCATGACTTACCCATATAAACTGCTTTCTGATAATTCAGAGCACTTGATCTCTGGCAAACTGCATATATCTGACCATAAATTCACCTGTTCCATGAACAAAGAGAACATTTTCTCCAATAGATGTTCCATTAGGCTGCCTTTAGCACCAGAGCTCTCAGGATTACGCAACGACGAAATTAAAGCCTTAACGTATCTAGCAAGAGCCACTGGAACAAGATCTTCAAGGCACAAAGAAAACTGCAGTATAATTGAAGTTAGGAGAACAGAATAAAGAACGGAAAATACCCATGAGATAAATAAATTGAAACAGTAAAGACATAGATAGCATATTTATCACAATCAATATAAGATTGAACCATTTAGCATTTATTTGTTATAAGGAAAAAAAAAGGATCATATAAGCTTGACAGATGTATGAGCATCCAGATTTCGTAAAAATAAATTTTTACAAAAGAAAATGTCAACCAAAATACTCAGGACATATATGCAAGAAAAAATATGAAAAGTGGAAAATATGAACATAGGAATTGCCATTAATTAAAGTAAATTTTTCCAGTCGAGATTGTTGAAAACCTTCATTTGGATCAAGGAGTGTTTGAATTGATTGAACTAGAATCAATCTCTTTCAACTATGAATTCCATGGTAATGAGTTATTCTTCAAAATCTCAACTCCAAGATATTACTGATAAATCATCTGTAATGTTGTTTACATATATGACATCAAGCAACAACTAAAAAACAAAATTGACATGTATACCCTCTTATCTGCCCGGATAGAGATATAAGCCCGCTCAAGAGTAGAGATGTCTCCTGTCTCGTCCAACAGTTTCAGGTAGAACAACATGTACTTCCTAATGCAAGTGATAAATTTACGAGAACTTTCTGGCAAGTTAACTTCAAGGGCTTTCCTGTTCCCAGAAACAGCTGGTGTTTTGCGCCTGAAATCGAAGAAAGAAAAACGAGAGTGATTAACACGTAATAAACAAACACAAAAATATTATTAGGGATTTTTAATACCCATGAGAATAACATATACTCCCTATGTTTTCAAAAACAATGTCACTTTTTGGGTGTGTTCGAGTTTGGCAAGTATTTTAAGATGTAAACATATTAAATAATACATTATTCTTTCACATGTCATAAGGATACCTAAATAATAATGTATAAAATGTGTTTCTGGAATGTCTTAACATCTGTACAAAACACACCCCAAAAGGTATGATGTTCTATTGGAAAGGAGGGAATACAACTTCTTCTTTTTATATTTTATATTGCAATTTGAATTGTTCTATTTGCCTCGGAACAGTTAAGATGAGTCCCCATTAGTTGCATGCAGTGGAGTTTGATTTCAAGTAATTATGCATATCAATGTTTTGTAATTGGAGATGATAAGCCAAATTTTCTTGCGACAATACCTTGACCAGCTTTTCTTCTAGATTAGCATGCTCATAATTACTACAGAAAATAAACAAATAATATTCATATCATTGTTGTGTCCTAAGTCTGTAATTATGCATATCAATGTTTTGTAATTGTAGATGGTAAGCCAATTTTTCTTGCGAAAATACCTTGACCAGCTTTCTTCCAAATTAGCATGCTCATAATTACTATGGAAACTAAACAAATAATATTCATATCATTGTTGTGTCCTAACATATCACATGAATTGCTTGAAAAGACAAAGTACATATAAGGTTCATACCTTCCTTTTTTTACCATACCATCAATCTCCCACATATTATATGTAAAGGAAGAACGAGAAGATTTAAAGCAAAATGAAAGTTCATCCTTTGCCTTTTCTAGATCCCCCCTGTCACCCCTTCTGTACAGCCCTTGAGCAAGCATATATCTGGCCTTATGAAAATGTTTGAGATCCCCTTCTACACAAATCTCAAGGGCAGAAAGGCAATCACTGTAAAGCATATGCCACACCTCCTCCAACTGCTGGGAATTCACTTGCTTTTTGTGGTCAGAACTACCTACAGTGCTTCTGTCCTCAATATCCAGTGCCATCTCTCGATTTTCAGGATTCGTGTTTCCAAAGATAGTCATGACAGTTTCCTTTGTTGATTGAACGAATGAATATGCAGCAACAGCCTAAGACAGATCCAGTTATACTTTAGATGGATGAGATGAAGGCATCTATAGTCATAATTTTTGCAAGTTCAACAGTGATCAGCCTTAAAGATGATAATGAATTTAGTGGGGAAAATCCAGTATACAAAATATTATGGGTCTGTGCATGTCTATTGCTTGTTTCTGCTCTAATACTAGAATATTAGACATTTTCCATGTTCTTATAGAAACAAATATATTTAAAACATTATGCAATATAAGATGTTAGATGAAAAGATAAATTTTACAGAGAAGAAAACCTTTAAAGCCTCTATATTTTGTTTCCCGCATGTAAAGAGTAACTTCAAGCGTGAAGCATGCATTCTATAGAAAGGATCTACAGCGTTCTGATTCAATGAAATAGACTTATCATAAAATGAGAATGATATCTCATGCGAGTATCCAAGCTTTTCGCACAATTTCCCCAGATAAAATACATAAGACCAATCTTCCCTGTGACCAGAAAATATTAAATTGTTGATTTAGTCGGCGATAAAGCTAAAAAGAAAATAAAAAGGGAGATACTTATTGGGTAACACAAAACTACTTGTATGTAAATGCCTTCTTGAAATGTCTCATTGAATTTTGACAAAACATCAACCATTCTGCATCCTTCGAGGGTATAACTGATCTTTGATCGTATAATGGGACCACATTTTGAATGGCGTCGTAATACACCAATGCCAACAACTCATGTATCTCACCCTGAAACAAACACAGTTGGTCATGGTGGTAGACAAGGTATTACAGAAAATAAATACATCTAAGAAACAACACCAGCATCCTGAATGCTTGTTCTGCGGCAAAATCATCCAACTAAAAAAGTTCAGTTTTATAATTCATAACAACTAAGCTATAGTTAACAATTAGATTTGGCACCCATAATAACGATTACAGATTATCCTTTAACAATACAACTAACAAAAAATAATTTAGGGTACCACATATATAATGGAGTCACAGCTTAGTAAGATCAGATGATCCAAGTAAGTTATCATACAGTATATTTCATTTTTCATTTTGATAAATAATTGCATTCGAGTTATTGTACTGTAACTTCAGCTTAGTGGAGCCTGCATATTGTTGCATCCACATTCTTCTATTTGCAAGACTCGAGTATGTCAAGAGGGATAAATGAAAATAAACCCTGCAAAATTCAAGAAAGTTATTGAATGGTTTCTGAACAAGTAATTAAAACCTGCTGAACAGCTGTCTTTGCTAAAGCCAAAGTCATTAACAAACACCGCCGACTCCTCCTTCGACTTGTCTCAACTCTCAGAGGTAAAGTGGCATGCTTTCTCCATGCAGCAACATTTATCTGTTTACTGCCATCATTTAGCAACAAGTCCACCTCCTGCACAAATAAAGCCAGAGAAATTCCTAAAGTATTCAAAACTACCACCAGAACTAGTTGTAATTTACTTGCATGTTTTAGATTTTGTTATCAATATGCATATTTTATACAGTTTCCATAGATGATCTCACCTCGTCATATATGTTTGCAAGTCGTTGCCAACTCTCAAAGTGTAGTGGGTTATATAGTAAGTCATTTTTGAAGAGGACTGCATTTTGCTCCACAAATTCTTCCCCTTCCTTGGTGAGTACAAAGCCAGGCCACTTATCAGTAGCACTCATTTCCTCAGAATGAGCGAGGAGATAATATAAGTTTCTGTAAACCTCCAAATATGGCTCAGAGCTGTAATTAGTTAATCATGCTTTAAGCATTCATTCCAAGAAAAATAATGAGGTCCATGGACATGACCATATAAACAAACAAATCAAAAGATACACACAGAATGATTGTGTACAAATTAATACCTCCCTACCGATGAAGAAGTCTGTTGCTTGAGGCTTCCGGCATCAGGAAATATTACTTGCATGATGGAACCAAGAAACCCATCAGATACGGCCTCCTCTGATAGTTTATCTTCACATAAATCAGGATCATCTAAAAATTTATCTATTGCATTCTGAGCCAATACGTTTTCAGGTGGCTGTGTAAAGTGCTTGCGTATAGCTCTTAATACTCTCCGCAGTTTAACTAACCCAGTTCTCTAAAAAACATTCAAATGTGGACTAAAAATTACAAATAAAGGTCTGAAAGTAATATTACCATATGAGATCCTTTGTAAAGTAGAATAAGAGCTCATACAGAAGAGATGAAAGAGAGAGAGAGAGAGAGAGAGAGAGAGAGAGAGAGAGAGAGAGAGAAGAGGAAGTGAGGGAGGGAAAGAGAGAGGGTTGAGTTTCTACTCACAGATGAAGCCTTAGCATATGGCAGTATATACTGGAAAACATCAGCACACTGTTCCTTCGTCTGATAATCTCCACGGCTTGTATTTTTGTGCATGGCTAGATCATCTTCATAGGATGAATCAGATCTAAGATGCAAACCATATAAACAGAAAAAACACTGGTCCAAAGCATTGTCAATTCCCAACTCAAGTTCTTCCATTTCATCTTCAGTTAGTTCATTGCCAAATTCGTTATATTGATCGCTTGCTATTTCTCCTTTATGGAACATGATATCAGCTCCTTGACCAGCATGGTCACCACCATCAACATCTGTATTCTCTTTATCTATACCTTTATGAGATTGAATCCCATTCGAAGTCATCCATTGAACCGTCTCCTTCTCCAAATTGTTGGTTTCATCTATCCCAGCATGGCCCACCTCCACAGATGATGTATCAACATCGGTTATGTTCAGAGATCTTTTGCCATGATCATCTTGTGAAAGCTGCTCATCGCATTGAGTCATTTCCACTCCCTTGTTGAAGGAGTTTAAGTTTGATTTAAGCTTCATATCTAAGGCCAATAGATGCTTTATTGCAAGTTTAAGAAATGTTCCTTCCTCCTCTTCACCATCTCCACTCGCACAGCAGAGTCCATACTCCGCGAGCATATCATGGATTGCCACAATCAATTCAATCTATGATAAAAATTACAGTCAAATGACATATGCATACACACTGACAAACTAAATGAGAAAGAAAAAAACACAGTATAAACCAAGAAAAGCTATTTCATCAGAAGGTGAAATAAATTACTTGTGTTTTTAAAGGAATATTGGGGATCAACTGTTGAAGTTTGAAGAATGTGATAGCTGCATCAACAAAAAAGCCCTTTTGCATTTGTTCATTTTGCTCTGAAACTCCAATCCCAGAAGACCTCCTAGAGAAGTATATGTTCACAATATTGCACATGAGTGTTACCAGCAAAGATTGAATATCACCAACTATTCTCATTGCAACAACTAAGCCATTCTGTTCGTGCAACAAAAAAACAAAGTAGTTCAATCAAATGAAAAACACTGAAGAGAGCAGTTAAATCATTAACTAATTGACATCCACAGATAATGTTTTGTAACGGTACTTCGTAACTTTTGGAGCTCTGTTTAGTGCTCTCATATTCCTTTAAGATTAGTATTATTTTTTTAAAATTTGGGGGTGGGGAGGGAATCATTGCTATAGGAACACCTAATTCTGAAGAACCATTCGCTTACAGAATTTCCATGACTAATGAAGTTCTTTATGTGTGATGCACATGAAGAGATTGCCTTCACTTCTTCAGCAACCAAGTGATTCCACTGCTTGTTTGAGCTTTCTTTTGATTCTTCCAAAATAGTAACAGAGTTTATTCCTGACATCTTGAGAGCTGAGTTTTGAGAGGCAGGACTTAATTCCATACCATCTTCAATCATTAGTATTTGCAGCTTCCGATGGTGACAATTCAAATTAACCTCAACGTCCATTGGCTTTACCTTTTCACAAGCTTTAATAAGAACTTCCAGCGCCGCTAGTTCAACTGAAGTAATCCATTCACCTTTCTTATTGTCGATACATGAGACACCCATATGGACATCTTTTGTAGAAAATAGAAGGGGAGCCAGCAAAGTGACACACTCAAGATACTTCTCTTTCTCAACCATCTCGTCTACAACCTTCTTCAACAAGAAATCAATCTCCAATAAATTAATTTCATGGAGGACCTTATCACCAGTTAACTTTTCTATAACTTTGCTATGTGGCAAGCACACAGCACCAAGAAGACTATTCTCATTTTTTTCATCAGTCAGAAGTGAGAAGGAAATGCCAAATTCTTTCTGAGCTTTTGCCTTGACGCCATCCAGAATCGATAATTGCCCACTTAACCAGAAAAAGCGAACCCAGAAAGAACTTTTATTGCTCAACAGAGAACCAAGTTGACAACTGCTTTCAGAACTCTCTGTGGATGAGCAACGTTCATCCCCAGACAAGCCACTTAGATGTAATGGATACTCCAAAGCTACAGACTCAATGACTTTACAAAGATGATAAGATGCCTCAGACATTAAGTCAAACTTCATGGACGAGTCTGAACAACGACACCCAAAGTCGTAACAAAGCTCAGCAAGAAAAAGACTGCATTCGGGTGTCCTATCCTGTCCATAGTGCCTTGTCAATTTCTCCAACTCCAGAAATTTGGTAAAAGCATCCTGATAGAAAATGGTTCTACAAGAAACCTCTTCTAAAAGCAAGTGGCCCACATGATAAGCGCCATAATTTTTTGAAGCTTTTTGGGTAAATCTGGTAACATCATCACATTCATTATCAACTGGATTGGCCGAAACCTCAGTGCATGGGGAAGAACAACTTGTATCACCAGTGAAATTTTTAGTTCCTGATCCGCTCACGATGAAAGTTTCAAGAGATTGAATGACAACTTTAGCCAGATCCTTAGTGGTAGAAATATCTAACTCGTCCTTATCTGGTTTACGACTTCTAAGCCTTTCAAGACGACTACTGCGCCTCTCTTGAGGTTGTTCCTCAGACATAAATGCTTCTTTTACCCTAGAACCATTACCTTTCTCAATATTACAATCAGTACGAGACATATTTTCATTATGTTGGGTGACTAGAGATCCTCTCCTTTCAGCGAACCCATTAATATTTTCTGAGCTTTGAGGAAGATGTATAATCAATCTAATATCCCCAGTTCTGCATGATTCTTCAGCCACTAGTTTAGAGCCAAATCCATTTGACGGGAGCAGTATTTCTAGGAGTGTGCCAGCAAGAGCTGTCCAGGTAGCTTCTTTAAGGTGCATGTCCAAGTTCTGATTCAGCTTTTTAGCTGAAACACCCTCATCTAAATCATCACTTATTGCTTTTCTCTTGTCCAGAAATTTCAGTCGGACATGTTTTGGTTCCAGCTTATCAATACCTCTTGGAGCAAATGGAATTGGTTCAGACTCTTCAATGGTATTTTTCACATGCAGAGCACGAGAATGGGAAGGCCAATGTCTCAGAATCAACTCCGCAACAGAAAGACAAGCAATCTCATCACCGATAGCAATAAGAACTTCCAATAGTTTCTCCATGCAGTTCCCTAAATGCATTGCCCAGGAAAGAATATAAAGCATGAGTGTGATACACAATCTATAAAGAAAACGATGGTCATCTTGTACAACATTGAATGGGAAGAAAGAACACTTCACCCAAAAAACATTGTATTGCCCCTCAGAGAGCCAAATAAAGAAAAATTGTATCAAGAATAATAAATATAAAATGAAAAAAATGAATATCCCTATAAAAGAAAGGAAAATTAAAAAACAAATTATAGAATATTACAGTTGTTGGGACTGCAAACAAGCCCTTGTTCAAATGCCCAACGAGAGATGCTCAGTAAGCCCATTGAGCATGACAGTGTACCCAGCTGGTTCCAGACAACAGAATCTTTGGAATCAATCTCCACAGCTTGAAGATAGCAATTTAGAGCACTCTCATGATAGGTACAACCTTGTTGAAGGAAAACAGTAGCAAGGTTCTTAAGAGCCAAAAATCTGCAGAAAGGTAAACATACTAAGGCTGACTATATATTCATAAAACAACATACAGTCAAATTTCACTGGTGTTTAAATAACTATTTGTAAATACCAGAAGTAGTAAAGTAATCAAACTTGATCAGAACTCATCAGTATTTGAGTAACCTTTAATAAAGCTCTAAAAATTTCCCACATGCTTTCGGACAATGCAATATCTAAATGAAAACCAATCACAAAATCAACATGATCCTGGCCAACCTATCTGAATAGATTTCTTCAAGTTACAGCAAGAAGTCCAAGCATTAGTATATGTAGGCACATGTTGTAACCATTTGATCACTGTTGCAACTCCACTAGATATAGATTATAGACCTTCAAGATATTATCTTAGCAACAGAAACCTTCCGTACTAGGTGATTCTCCAACTCAAGGACTGGGGTTTACATGTATTTTGGACAGTATACCCATTCAAATCTCAGAGAATCTCAGAGACAGAATGCATTATAGACGTATGATCATTATGCTTTAACCGGGTTAGATTATTCCACCATTTAGAAACAAAAGGACTTTATTCAAAATACTTAAATGCATGGCGATATATTTATACAAAACTTCTACCCCAAGCAAAGGAAGAAGAAAAGCAACATCAGTTTAACAATACAACAGTTCAGAACCATAATAAATTGTAGTCCTACTTTTTGTTAACCTAATAGGAGCTCAATATCTCAATACCAAAAAGGCAATAGCTTACTTTTTATGACATCAAAACATACAAAGGTTTGTCCCTTACCATAAAGGTGATTATGTGTGCTATCCCAAAGTACCCTTGGATATTACTTTAATCGGGAGTAGAGTACTGGAAACTACCCCTTACACATAAAATTTCATGAAGAAAATCCACAGCCAGTAGAGATCTAATCGGAAAGAATTAGTGTATAATCTCTAAAACAGATAGTTCAACAAACTTGTAAGTAAATAAAGAATATGGAGATTAAATCTGAACCTGAGCTGTAAAAGATGGCCATCACTAGCACTAACATCTGCCTGCAACAGAGAAAAACACCAGTAAGAAAAAGATATCGCAAAAAGAATTGCTCAGGGATAAAGAATCAGTCAGACGCTTCGTGCACCTGAACACTTAACAAAATAGGATCTTTTAACACTGCTTCTAAGAGTTCGCGAGCCTTTTCATACTCTTTAGCTTGTAACATCCGAAGTCCTTCATGATAAGTTTGTGAAAGATGAAATTCCTGATAATATCAAATACATATGAGATCATGAGAGGCAGGAGAAGAATACTAAAATCATTGATATACAGTTAGTGAGAAAAAACAAAATGAAGGACAACAATAAACAACAAAATTTTACCATGCTTATTTTTATGTGAGAATTTCTTTTTACCTTGCTCATATAAACTTAGAGTGGACTCAAAACATCTATCATTCTATATACATCAAATTTTGCAATAAATACAGCATGGATAACTCGGGACGGGAAAGCAACTAACATGGAATATCTCTAATTCAATTTAAACCAGAAGAATACATTTTAACATTCTTTGAGAAAACAAAACAGTGAAAGGTAAATCTTTCTAGTTAAAACATATGTTGAATATTACATGGTGGAAGAATCATTTGCATTGATCCAATAAACCGCTCACAAATGTTGCATTTGCCTAGCTTGACTGACAAGTAAACACTCTTACGAGTTTAAATTAGGATTAACGTCCTGATAGTCAGCTGCCACCACTAAAAAATTGCACCAATATTGCTTAAATTGGGCAGCTCGGATAATAACTAATCTTCTACTTATTTCAATCACAAGTAGAAAATTAAAAAGATTGGGCAAACCCTAGTATTTAAGCCGACTTCAATACTTATACTATAATAATGTAAACAAAATAGGGAGAATTGATATGTTATTTTAATATCATAATTCTCTATATTTCTCAGCAAACCAACCACCAAATACCCAATACTGAATATAACTAGTACTACTCCTCTAAAATCCCTAAAATACAATGTAACACTGAAATTACTTAACCCCAAAACTAAAACCAACACAATTACTGTGAACATAAATATATTCACATATACATATAACCATATAGAGAGAGAAAAAAAAATACCTGGGCTTCTTTGGTGGGAGCTAAAGGTTCCCACTGGCCTTTAGAATCTGTGTCATTAATTGCTGCAATTGAGAACTGCAAAACAAACAAATGAAGAGAAAATTCATCAGAGACCCATCTGACTACTAACTTAAAGTGGAATAAATTTGGGGAAATTGAGACAAATAATTGAAAATTACCATTCTTCGATCTTTCGTTTGAGCTCGAAGCGGTTCCCAGAAGTTCTGGGACTTCTCTTGTACGGAGTGTTAATATTCCTGAAATTTACTACTACAATATTGAGCGGCAACCAGATCCATTTAACAATAATATACTTCTATTTATTTATACTCTTATAGTCCTAATAATAGTGAAAAAAAAATCATTAGAATTGGATTTGAAAAGTTAAATTTATACTCGATTTAAATTACATTTGAAAAAATGTTACTCGTGAATCCTATTCAAAAAATAATTGTTAATATGAAAATGAAAACTTCAATTAAATACGAGTATTATTTTAGAAAAAAATCAATTAATTTTTTAGTAGAAGTATTATTTTGAAAATAAATCAATTTATAGTATAAATTTTATTTGGAAGTGTTATGTTTTGAATAGGGGAGGAAAATTATGGGTATTATGTAAATAAAGTATTATGTTGAGGAGTTGAAATGTAACACGGTCATAAATAATGTATTATCTTAAGAGTTGAAAAAAAGAGTGTGAATGGGTTTTATGTTTGTGTGGGGAATAGGGTTTTTGGAGAATTAATTTGCAGTTTTTAATCCTAGCAAAAAGTTGCGTTGCGAAATTGTGAAACTTCAAGTTTTAGGGTGTAAAACTTGGGAGAATTATTGTAAACTCATTATTTTGATAGTGTGGATATTTGAAGTTTGGCCCGTTGTTTTTTCCTTTTAATAATTTTTCACATTAAATCTTTTGTTGTTTTATCTCTATTTATTTTATTGTGTGGTTTGAGTAACTTAATTCCCAACAAGTTGTATCAGAACTAAATTGATTGGATCCAAGGTAAAAGGGAATTAGTTGCATTGGTGTGACAAATAAAAAAAATGAAAATTGAAGGAGTTGGTGTTCATGATGTTGATGAATAATAGATTTTGCGATTATAAAAGATCGTCATTATAGTCGCTCGATGATGAAGATAATGGAAATGTTAATGAAGATGAAGACAATGATGTTGATGATGTTATTGAAGAAGGTGATAATATTAAAAAAAGAAGATGATAGTGGTAACTATAATGCAAGCAATGTCAATGACATGAATGATGTGGATGATGCGGATTACAAAGATGATGCAGATGGTGCGGATGACACGAATGACGCAGATAATGCGTATATTGCGAAAAACGAGAATAATGCAGACAATGCAAATTATAATAATGACTACAATAACAGTGAAAGTGATGAAGTTTAAGTGTTTGCGGATTCGAGTCGAGTGATGGATTGCTAGGTTACTCCTTAAATCTTATTCAAAAAATAACTGTTAATATGGAAAAGAATAACTCCTATTTTTAATAGGAGTATTATTTTTGGAAATAAATCAATTTGAAGTAGAAATTTTATTTTAGAATTGTCATGTTTTGAATACTTTATTTTATAAATAGAGCATTATGTTGAATTGTTGAAATGTATCACAATTAAAAGTTATGTAGCATCCTAAGAGTTGAAAGAGAGTGTGAGTGAGTTTTGTGTTTGTGTGTGGGAGAGAGTTTTTGCATTTTTTATATTATGTACAAAAAAAGTTGTATTGTGGATGAGAGAGTTTTGCAGCTTTTAGTCCGAACAAAAGTTGTGTCGTGGAATTGTGAAACCTTAAGTTAGGTTGTAAAACTTGAGAAGATTATTGTAAACTCATTATTTTGATATAGTAGAGATTCGGAGTTTGGCTTTTGATTTTTTTCTTTAAGGATTTTTCACATAATTTTTTGTGTTGTTTTATCTCTCTTTATTTTATTGTGTGGTTTGCGTTGACTTAATTCCAAATAAAAACTCTACTCAAATTCAACTTGGCTTGAAAATTCATTACTCAAATTCGACTTGGATCAAATTATATTCAAATTACTCAGAAACTTCGAATTCAAGCTCAAATACGAGTCTCTAAATAATGACACTTTATAATACATATAATTATATAGATTGTAGTTTACATAGAAATGAAAATAAATTTACAATTATACTTTACAAATATAAAATATGACGCCCTCAAAATAGGTATACACAACCCATTTTGAGTCGCCAAATGCATGGTATATAATTCAAATACAAACTTAATTTACCTAATATAACTAACGTAAGCTAAGAGTTTTAACACGAATATTGTGTAAACAATATCCAAACTCAAATGAAATCCTCATCACAATTATTATCATACTATTTCATAAAATAGTGAGGACTACTATAACCACCATCTTGGACCATCACTCCATTCCCCGACTAGTCCCAGCTATATTCTCATTTCCTGAAGAGAACAATAAAAGAAAAATGTGAGCTCAACTAGCCCAATAAAGAATATTATGACTAAGATAATGTAGAATAAATTATCCTTAGCCTTCAACAGTGTAAAATTGATAGAATACAATAGACAACAAGTTTAACTGTAGCGAAACAAATAATCCATTAAAAGAGTCAAGTAGAACATGATGTCTACTATCTTCTATGATTTAAAAGTTCATCATCAATATTTTATCTCTGAAACACATCTCAATAATTAATCCACATCACCGAATTATCCATGCACTACGTGTGAGATCCCGAATTTTATGAAATGAAAGTATTCGATTTTCTTATAATTATTATTTTATTTAGTAAATGGTTAAATTGAGAAAAGGTTAAAGTTAAGGGTGATATGTGAAAATTTTGCAAAGTAAGCAAGTTGATATAAAATATTCGTTGTGTCGGGAAATATTCGATTGGTCGGGAAATATTCGTTTTAACAGGGAATATTCGTACGACGGCATAATCATTGGTGGACCCCACAACGGAAGTATTGTCGTAGTTATAAAACGACAGAAATATCTTTTTATAAAAATAACGGTGAAAGTTTTACCGTTAAACTGTTGAACTACCCGGTAGTAAAAGTACAGTAATATGCGTGGTTTCCTAGTAGCACACGGTATTAATTATTGATACTTATGTGAGAAGTCACTCAGTTATACTCAATTATTACTACAGTAATTGCTGCATAATATCTCTCATATTATTGATTCAATTATTGTCACAGTATCATCTGCACAATATTTTGTATTATTAAATCAATAATTGAGACGACAAAGTTATTCATATTATTATTTATAAATATTGACGATGTCTATAAAGTTCTGTCGAGGAAAGAGGTTTGGTCACCTAATTGCGCGCCAATAGGGAGAAATCATTATCGGAAAGTCCCCTTGTGACGCCCCTAAAATAGGTCCACACGACCCATTCTGAGTCGCCAGATATCACACTATAAAAATTATTTACAAACTTCATTTATACATTTATTAAACCGTAAATGCGAGAATACAACCACGAGCTTAAACCGTGAGTTTTAATACAAATGTATGTAACTCTCATGGTGCCTCGACCACAACCTTACAATGGTACTTTACATAAAAGTACAGTCAATAACTATTTTAGAAATTAAAATCTTTGGAAAATACTCAAGGAAACCTTCGTACATGGAGGCCATGCGTCTAGGTTATGATAGATATCATATGTCCACAGAATTATCCTTGATTGACCCATTAGTCCCCAAAGAAAAATAAGAAGATTGCTATCATCTTCTTTTCTAATGGTGAGTCTTCTCTTGACTTATAATTATCTCCATTGTCTCCAATTGAGAATCATATTTCAAACAAACTCCAAGATTATATAGGTAGTGCTCGTAGATATACTCGGCAAGTGGATGTGCACAACCTGTCTTATGATAACACGAGGTTGTATGTCATTAGACATCTTGTATGATAGTGGCAAAACACTCTTCCAAAGTTGGGTTCACCTCACCCTATTCGGTTTACCAAAATTAAATATCAAATGACGATATCTGATATGACACACTTATCTAAAGTTCTCAATAAAATTATTTTTATACTATTTAGGGAGAACCTCAACGATTTATAGACCACCATTCTATTCTCCTGTTACCCCCGCTCGACCCAGCTACACTCTTATTACCTGAAAGGAATTGTAAAGCAAAAGGATGAGCACAACTAGCCAGTAAAGAATATCATGACTAAAGATAATTTACATCATCAATAGCCTTCATCAGTAATAAATCAGAGATTTAGAACATATGGTAGATGATAAAACTTTTCAACCATAGTTGCAGCGGAACAAGCAATCCATTAGAAGAGTCAAATAGACCATCAGATCTATTATCTTCTCCATGTTAAAAGTTCACCAATAATGTTTTATCCCTGTAACATCAATCAACAATTCCTGTCCACAATCACATGAATAACTCATAATCATAATTGTGATTCTAACTTCCTCTTCGCACCCATGACGAAGATAATTTTCATCACCTATCTTCACCTGAAACATCAAAATTCATGGTTATACCAAATCAAAATTTATGCTCATAATCATACTAATAAATTCATCTTTGCACTACGGCCAAAGATATTCATTAACAATTCATCTTTGCATTACAGGCCAAAGACATACAACTATATTTTAGAAGAGTCAAGTAGAGCATGATATCTACTATCTTTTACGAATTAAAAGTGTATAATAAATATTTTATTGCTGAGACTCAGATTAATAAATAATCCACATCATCGAATCATCCCTACACTACGGCCAAGGATATTCATGTAATCATCGATGGTCATGATTATCTTAGAATAATCCTCAGTTATAATCATACCAATAATCGTCCATCAATGCACTACAGTGCCAATGAGGACTTTTAGCACATTCTCTATAACATTACGGTCATGATTATACCGAATGATCCTAGTCATAATCATACCAATAAACAGGTTCATCTATCGTATAAGCAAAAGATACTCATCAATCAATAGTTCATCTTTGCACGTAAGCCAAAGATATACAAGCATAAAACTAATAATCAACAAACCCATCCTTGCACGTAAGCTAAAGATATACAACCGTAAAACGATAATCAACGGTCCATCTTTGCACGTAAGCGAAGATATCTGATTGTAAAATCAATAATCAACAATCCATCTTTGCACGTAAGCGAAAGATATATAATTGTAAAATCAATAATCAACGATCCATCTTCGCACGTAAGCGAAGATGACTTTTATCACAATATAAGCATAAAGATGATGACAATGATATAAGCGTTAATTAAACGCGAAAATAAGGATAAATATTAAAGACTTTAAATTTATCCAAATATTATCAATCACTTAATAAACTCATAATCTAATATTATTAATATTATAACAATATTTTAATCACTTCTTAAACTTATAAACAATTTATTTCAATTGTTTACATTTTACCAAATAATGCATTTAATCATCCAAAAATGTCATACTCATAAGATTTTATCACCAATGATCAAATCCCTCATCAAAAATCTGTATATACCCTATATAGGATTCCCAAGCCATAAAATCCTATTTTTCAATTTTGTTACTTCACATAACATATTTAATTCATTTACTCATAACTAGTTCATTTTCATGAAAAATACCAAATCAGTCCCAAAAATATTTCTTTTATGGGATTTAACAGAATATAGTCCCATATTGAACATATATTTTTCTCGGAATTTTTAAAATTCATTTACTATTTTTCATATGGCCTAAACTGCCAAATATTTAGACATTTATCATAAATTGTACTTTTGTTCAAAAATTCCAAAATTTACAGGGTATACTTCTGTTATATACATGTACTCCCAATAAAAATTTTACCAATTTTGGAGTTAACCACAAGGAGTTATAAGGGTTTACTTTTAAAATAGTATTTTTCCATAAAATTCATAACTCCTAATCTATACATCCAAAAATAGCCATTTTTGGACACATTCTTGAAAAATCAACAAATTATCATTTCAAATTTTTCCAAAATTTTTGAGGGTCAGAAAAATTACGAAACTGCAAATGGATTTTCGCCCGCCATGCGGTAATCCACGTAGACAGATCATTTCCACAATTTAATAAGGAATGAATACAAGGGATCATTCATCGTGCATGCGGTAATCCACATAGACAAGTTATTCCAACAGAATAATAAAGAATGGAATAACATAATAATTCACCACGTGCGATAGGCCATGCAGACGAGTTATTCCCAAAATAATAATAAAAGAATGAAACCAGTCAAATGCGAATCCGTACAAAATGGATATTCCAACGTAATAATAAAGAATGAAACCAGTCTCTTGCGTAATCCGCATGCAGACGTGATATTCCAACATAATAATAAAGAATGGAATAACAATGAAATTCACCGAGGCATGCGATAGGCCGCAATGCAGACGAGTTATTCCAATGCGAATAATAAAGAATGGAACCGGTGTCACGCGTAATCCTTGCAGAATGATATATTCCAACAATAATAATAAAGAATGGAACCGAATCATCACGTAATCCATGACAGACATGATATTCCAACAAAATAATAAAGAATGGAATAATAACAAAATTCACGAGGCGTGTGATACAAGCGCAGACGGAGTTATTCCAACGAATAATAAAGAATAGAATAATAGAAGAATTTCATCATGTATACGGTACTTCACATGACAGGTTATTCGATATAATAATAAAGAATGGAATAACAACCACTTACAGTATTGAAAGAAAATAACTCTCTTAATGAATCTGAAAGAATAATACCTTTACCTTAGAAAAAAGCTGATGGATCTTTGGAATAGTGAGGGTAGCAGACTTCTCTTCTTCTCTTTATAATTTAATTTCTCTCTATAATAATTGCTTCTATAGCTTTAGTGAATTGGTGAGAAATGAAGGAAGAATGAGCTTATTTATAGGAAAATATAGTTTCGATAATTGCACGTTTTGGGGCTCGAAATATTACAGTATAATACCTTCAACTTTTCTTTCATTTTTAATTTAGTCTTGCAAGTATTATCAAACTTGCACCACTTCACGTAATTTACTATACTGTAATTATTTTTTTCACATGTATAGAACTATTGAGTCACATGATGTACTATTAGGGGAGGTGGTGCAAGTTTGATAATACTTGCAGGACTAAATTAAAAATGAAGGAAAAGATGAAGGTATTATATTGTAATATTTCGATCCCCAAAACGTGCAATTATCAAAACTATGTTTTCCTATAAATAGAAACTCATTTTTTCTTCATTCTCACCAATTCACTAAGACTCACAAGAGCAATTATAGAGAGAGAAGCTATAGAGAGAAAGAAGAAGAGAAGTCTACTACTTCACTATTCCAGTAACTAGTCTTCTTCTGAGGTAAGGGGTATTATTTCTTTTGTATTCATGAAGAGAGTTATTTTTTTTCAATACTCGAAAGGGTTGTTATTCCAATCTTTATTATTATGTTGGAATAACCTGTCTACGCGGACTACCGCATGCATGATGAAATTTTTTTGTTGTTCCATTCTTTATTATTCTCATTGAATAACTGCGTCTCACGCGACTACCGCATTTACGGTGAAATTCTTCTATTATTCCATTCTTTATTATTATGTTGGAATAACTGCGCTCACGCGACTATCCCATGCATGGTGAAACTCTTCATTATTCCATTCTTTATTATTATGTTGAATAACTCGCTTCACGCTGCGACCAATGCATTTACGGTGAATGACCTTTCAGATTCATTCTTTATTAAATTGTGGAAATGATCTGTCTACGTGGATTACCGCATGGCGGGTGAAAATCCATTTGCAATTTCGTATATTCTATTATACTCGTATGAGATATCATTTCTTTTGTACTTGTCATGGAATACCGTTTTATTTTGTATTTTCCTTTTATGAGTACTATTTACGGAGTACTATTCATGAGTTACTATTTACGGGTTACTATTTACCCGGTTACTATTCACTCGAATATTATTCACTTAGGTATTCAGGACACTTTTCATGCCGGAGTACTATTCATGAGTTACTATTCATGGGTTACTATTCACCTGATTACTATTCACTCAAATATTATTCACTCGGGTATTTGGGGCACTTGTCATGCCAGGGTACTATTCACGAGGTACTATTCTCGAAGTACTATTCATAGGGCACTATTCACGGGGTACTATTCACCCAAAAAATATATTTCTTTTTTGTCCAAATTATTTTTGATACATGAATATTATTCTTAAATTTTACTCCACAAAGCAGTATCATGTTGATAATTTGGATATTTTTAAACTCTAGATAAATTTAAAGTCTTTAATATTTATCCTTGATTTCGTTTGATTAATGCTTATATCATTGTCATCATCCTTATGCTTATATTGTAATGAAAGTCATCTGTGGCTTACGTGCATAAATGGACTTGGTATGATTATGACCAGGGATTATTCGGTGTAATCATGACCGTAATGTTACAAATGATGTGGTAAAAGTCTTCATTGGCCCGTAGTGCATTGAAGGACAGTTTTTGGTATGATCATGACCATGGGTTCTCTTCGGCCAAGGGTGTAAAGATGAATTGTAGTTTGGCATGATCATGACCATTGGTGAAAACACGAATATCCTTGGCTCGTAGTGCATGGATAATTCGTGGTCGTGATATTATTGAATATACTTGACCCGTAGTGTATGGATAATTCAGTGATGTATTGAGCTAAGTCTCATCGATAAAATATTGAGAATAAACTTTTAATTCGTAGAAGATAGTAGATGTGACGCCCCCAAAATAGGTCCACACGACCCATTCTGAGTCGCCAGATATCACTTTATAAAAATCAAATACAAACTTCATTTATATTTGTTGAATCGCGTAAATGCGAGTACGACAACAGATAAGCTGTGAGTTTTAATACAATATTGTCTCGTAGACAGTATCCAAACTCAAATTATTACAATGCCATATAAAATACAACAACAAATATTTTAAGACCCCAAAGAAGAACGAGAAGATTACTATCATATTCATTCTAATGAGGTGCACTTTTGACGCTTTCAAAGTCGGGTTCTCATCACCCTATTGTTGTTCGCCAAAATCAATTATTAAGTGATGTATAAAATACGACACACACATCTTAGATCCTCAATACAATTATCTATTGCATGTCATGCCGTTTTATAATGTATTGAGAAACTTGACAGTCTCGGACCATCACACTATTTCCCTGTTATCCCTTTCGACCCAAATTACACTCTTATTACACGAAAGGAATTGTGAAGCAAAGGGGTGAGCACAAATAACCCAATAAAGGATATCATGACTAAAGATAATTAAATTATCAATAGCCTTCGTCGATAATAAATCGAGATTTAGAACATATAGTAGATGATAAAACTTTTCAATCATAGTTGCGTGAATGAATGAGCAATCCATTAGAAGAGTCGAATAAACCATCGTGTCTATTATCTTCTCCATGTTAAAAGTCCACCAATAATGTTTTATCCTCGTAACATCAATCAATAATTCACGCCCACAATCATATGAATAACTCATAATCATAATTGTGATTCTAAATTCCTCTTCGCACCCAGGACGAAGATAATTTTCATCGCCTATCTTCACCTGAAACATCAAAAATCATGGTTATACCAAATCAAAATTCCTGTTCATAATCATACTAATAAATTTATCTTTACACTACGGGCCAAAGATATTCATCAACGATTCAGCTTTGTTCTACAAGCCAAAGATATACAACTGTATATAGAAGAGTCAAGTAGAGCATGATATATATTATCTTTTACGAATTAAAAGTGAATTATCAATATGTTATCGCTGAGACTCAGCTTAATAATTAATCCACATCATCGAATCATTCCTGCACTACGGCCAAGGATATTCATTAGTATTACGACCATGAATTATCCATGCACTATGGGCTAAGGATATTTGTATTTTTAACAATGGTCATGATTATACCGAATAATCCCTGATTATAATCATACCAACAACTGTCCATCAATACACGTAAGCCAAAGATATACAACCAATAATCAACGGTCCATCTTTGCACGTAAGCCAAAGATATACAACTATAAAACCAATAATCAACAGTCCATCTTTGCACGTAAGCCAAAAATGACTTTCATCACAATATAAGCATGAGGATGATGACCATGATATAAGTGAAAACAAGGATAAATATTAAAGACTTTAAATTTATCCAAATATTATCAATCACTTAATAAACTCATAATCTAATATTATTAATATTATAACAGTATTTTAATCACTTCTTAAACTTGTAAATAATTTATTTTAATTGTTTACACTTTACTAATTAATGCATTTAATCATCCTAAAATGCCAAACTCATAAGATTTCATCACCAATGATCAAATCCCTCATCAAAAATCTGCATATACCCTATATATGATTCCCAAGCCATAAAATCCTATCTTCCAATTTTGTTAATTCACATAACATATTTAATTCATTTACTCATAACTAATTCATTTTTATGAAAAATACCAAATCAGTCCCAAAAATATTTTTTTTCTGGGATTTAGCAGAATATAGTCCCATATTGAACATATATTTTTCTCGGAATTTTTAAAATTCATTTACTATTTTTCATATGGCCAAAACTGCCGAATATTTAGACATTTATCATAAATTGTACTTTTGTCCAAAAATTCTGAAATTTACAGGCTATACTCCAGTTATATACATGTACTCCCAAAAATTTCACCAATTTTGGAGTTAACCACAAGGAGTTATAAGGGTTTACTTTTAAAATAGTCTTTTCCCATAAAATCCATAACTCTTAATCTATACATCTAAAAATCGCCATCTTTGGACACAATATAGAAAACTCATCAAATTATCATTTCAAATTTTCCCAGAATTTTTGAGGGTCAGAAAAATTACGAAACTATAAATGGATTTTCACCCGCCATGCGGTAATCCACATAGACAGATCATTTCTACAATTTAATAAGGAATGAATACAAAGAATCATTCACCATGCATGCGGTAATCCACATGTAGGCGAGTTATTCCAACAAAATAATAAAGAATAGAATAACGTAAGAATTCACCTTGCATGCGATAGATCGCATGACGAGTTATTCCCAATGAATAATAAAGAATGGAACTAGGTCACGCCAGTAACTTGCATGCATGCATGACGTTATTCCAACGTAATAATAAAGAATGGAATAACAACAGAATTCACCAGGCATGCGATAGACAGCACAGACAGGATATTCCAACATAATAATAAAGAATGGAATAACAAAAGAATTTCACCATGTATGCGGTACTTCGCATAGACATGTTATTCCAACATAATAATAAAGAATAAAATAATGTAAGAATTTCACCATGTATGCGGTACTGTGATGAGGCAGTTATTCCAACATAATAATAAAGAATGGAGTAATGAAGAATTTCACCATGTGTATGGGTACTTGACAGATGCAAGGTTATTCAAACATAATAATAAAGGATGGAATAACGTAAGCTTTCTTTCATGAATACGAAAGAAATAATACCCCTTTACCTTAAGAAACCGGATAATTTGGAATAGTGAGGTAGCAGACTTCTCTTCTTCTTTCTCTCTATAATTTCTCTATAATAATTGCTCTTGTGAGACTTAGTGAATTGGTGATAAATGAAGGAACAATGAGCTTCTATTTATTTATAGGAAAATATAGTTTCAATAATTGCACATTTTGGGGCTCGAATATTACAGTATAATACTTTCCTCTTTTTCTTCATTTTTAATTTAGTCCTGCAAGTGTAAGACCCCGAATTTTATGAATAAAAGTATTCAATTTTTTTATAATTATTCTATTTAGTAAATGGTTAAATGGATAAAAGGTTAAAGTTAAGGGTGATATTTAAAAAGTTTGCAAAAGTAAGCAAGTTGTTATAAAATAATCGATGGTAAAATACACGTGGTTGCATAGTAGCACACGGTATTGATTATTGATGCTTATGTGAGATGCCACTCAGTTATACTCAATTATTGCTACAGTAATTGCTGCATCATATTTCTCATATTATTGATTCGATTATTGTCACAGTATCATCTGTATAATATGATATATTATTAAATCAATAATTGAGACGACAAAGTTATTCATATTATTAAATTGCAATATTTATAATATCTAGAAGTTCTGTCAAGGAGAGGTTTGGTCACCTAATTGTGCGCTAATAAGGAGAAATCCTTATCGGAAAGCTCCCTCTTTCCTAAGAACGACTTGCTTGTTAAATATTGTGAAATATAATATTAATGATGAATAAGTTCGTGTTGATTAAAGATGAATTTATAGTTCCATTATGTGAGAATTATTAGTGTTAGTAGAAATTGATATTTATTTCGATAATAATTGATGTCTGGAGGTTATATTGTTCAATCGAGTATTCGGGGCACTTTTTGTGTCGAAGTACTATTCACGAGTTACTATTCACCCAATTATTATTCACTCTAGTATTATTCACTCGGGTATTTGAGACACTTTTTCGTGTCGGGGTACTATTCACGGGGTTACTATTTCCGAAGTACTATTCACGGGGTACTATTCACCCAAAAAATATATTTCTTTTCGGTCCAAATTATTTTTGGGTACAATATTATTCCATTAGGAGATGTGATAATTTTTCAGACAGTTGGTTGAAATTATAATAGTAAATCAATATGGATCGTTGGTTTAAAGTTTTAATAGTAACTTGTCCTTTCGGTTTTCCAAGAGTTATTTGTCTCTTCGGTTTTCCAAGAGTTACTTGTTCCTTCGGTTTTCCAAGAGTTACTTGTCTCTTCGGTGTTCCAAGAGTTAATTGCCCCTTCGCAAATAGTAGTTGTATCTTCAATATTATCATGAGTCATTTTGACCCTTCGTTAAGACCAAGAACTACTTTCAGTTCTTCTATAAATAGAAGCTCATTCCTTCATTATTTCTTACGAATTCACTGAAACTCTAGAGAGAGAAATTATAGAGAGAAAGAAGAAGAGAAGTCTGATACCTCTCTATTCCAGTATCCAGCTTTATTCTAAGGTAAGGAATATTATTATTATAGTAAGGGGTATTATTTCTTTCGTATTCATGAAGAGAGATGTTATTATTCCATTCCTTATTATTCTGTTGGAATAATCTGTATACGTGGACTACCATATACATGGTGAAATTCTGTTGTTATTCCATTCTTTATTATTTTGCTGGAAAATCTATTTATGCGAAGTACCGCATACATGGTGAAATTTTGTTGTTATTCCATTCTTTATTATTCTACTGGAATAACCTGTTTATGCGAAGTACCGCATACATGGTAAAATTCTGTTGTTATTCCATTTTTTATTATTCTGTTGGAATATCCCGCTTCGTGCAATTTTTGCCCGACACGGTACCTTTCTTTTTTTATTCTCTTTAATATCACATCTCATACGTTCCACGCATGACCGGTTCCATTATTTATTATTCAGCCGGAATATCATGTTTGTGCGTTTACGCATTTACTTGAATTACATTCTTTATTATTCTCGTTGGAATAACCTCGTCATGCAAGCGGTATCGCATCGCGCGCATGGTGAATCCTTCATTATTCTATTTTTATTATTTTGTTGGAATAACTCGCCTATTTGGATTACCACATGCATGGTGAATGATCCTTTGTATTCATTCCTTATTAAATTGTGGAAATGATCTGTTTACGTGGATTATAATAAAAGTCATAATATAAGCATTAAACTGTTGATTATGATAAAAGTCATAATAAAAGTATTGGACTGATGAAAATCATGGGTATATGTAGTATTAGTAAGTGTTATGATGAGTTATGTTGGTTATTTTGTGAAAATATGAAAGTTTCTTGGAAATCACAAAGGGTTGAAAATCGATTTTTTAAAGTGAAAATGGAACATGAAATTCAATCACCATATCTCCTATTATATTTCGAATTTTTGAGTGTGGTCAAGTTCTAGAGTTAGATCTATGAGTTTTCTATCTTATCTAAGTGGAATTACTGGAAAATGTGTTGTATATTTTCGTGTGGACTAATTTTAGCAAAGGAGTAAAAAACTGCAAAGTACCAAAAAGTTACTGCCCAAAAATTTAAAAAGGCATTTTCGTCCACTTAGTTTGTGAAATAAATTTTGGCCTTTTAGGACATGAAAATTTATGGTATAAAGTACATACTGTCCAAAAATGAGCTCATTCTGTCTTAAAATGAGCAAGTTATGACTATTTCAATATTTAAGTTTTTTCGACAAAAAATGCTATAACCGGAGTTCTATAACTCCGATGATCATGAAATTTAAACTGGAAGCTCACGTTAACATGTGTAAGATCCTGCGAAGATTTGGGAATTTTTGGAGTTAACCTTGAGGTAGCTAATTTCTTAAGGAATTAATTAGAAATTGATTTTTGAAAAATACTTAAGGTAGTTTAAAAATTATAAAAAAATACTTGTTATGTATGAAATATATGTATATATGTTTGGACAAAGGATAGAAAAATAATAAGTTAATTTGTTAATTTTTTATGAAAATGGTTTAATTACTTAATATATGAGTTAAATATGTTATGTGAAGTTGAAAAATTGGTAAATATGATTTTATGGCTTTAAAATCCTATATATAGTATATATATATATATATATATATATATATATATATATATAGATTTTTATGAGGATTTTGATCATTGGTGATGATATCTTATGAGTATGGCATTTTGAATGATTAAATGCATTATTTGGTAAAGTGTAAACAAATAAAATAAATTGTTTATAAGTTTAAGAAAAAATTAAAATATTGTTAGAATATTAATGATATTAGATTATGAGATTATTAAATGATTGATAACATTTGGATATTCTTGAACCCTGGATAAATTATATTATAAATGTTTAATATTTATCCTTTATCTCATTTGATTGATTCTTTATATCATTGTCATGATCCTCATGCTTATATTGTGTTGAAAGTCATCTGTGACTTACGTGCATAGATGGACTTGGTATGATTATGACCCGGGATTATTCGGTATAATCATGACCGTAATGTGGTAAAAGTCATCTTTGGCCCGTAGTGCATAGATGAACTTGGTATGATTATGACCAGGCATTATTCGGTATAATCATGACCGTAATTGAAAACACGAATATCCTTGGCCCGTAGTGCATGAATAATTCGTGGTCGTGATACTATTAAGCTAAGTCTCAGCATTATTGGTTTTACAGTTGTATATCTTTGGCATGTAGTGCAAAGATGAACTGTTGGTTATTGGTTATACATTTGTATGTCTTTGGCCTGTAGTGCAAAGATGAAATGTTAATGAATATCTTTTGTCGTAGTGCAAAGATGAATTTATTAGTATGATTATGAATAAGAATTGTGATTTGGTATAACCATGATTTTTGATGTTTCAGGTGAAGATAGATGATGAAAATTATCTTCGTCCTGGGTGCGAAGAGGAATTTAGAATCACAATTATGATTAAGAGTTATTCATATGATTGTGAACAGGAATTGTTGATTGATGTTACAGGGATAAAACATTATTGGTGGACTTTTAACATGGAGAAGATAATAGATCTGATGGTCTATTTGACTCTTCTAATGGATTGTTCATTCCGCTGTAACCATGGTTGAAAAGTTTTATCATCTACCATATGTTCTAAATCTCTGATTTATTTCTGATGAAGGCTATTCATAATTTAATTATCTTTAGTCATGATATTCTTTACTGGGCTGGTTGTGCTCACCCTTTTTGCTTTACAATTTCTTTCAGGTAATAAGAGTGTAGCTGGGTCGAGTGGGGGTAACAGGAGAATAGAACGGTGGTCTATAGTTGTTGAGGTTCTCCCTAAATAGTATGGAAGTAATTTTATTGAGAATTTTAGATAAGTGTGTCGTATTATATACGTCATTTGATATTTAATTTTGGTGAATCGAATAGGGTGAGGTGAACCCAACTTTGGAAGGGTGTTTTGCCACTATCATACAAGATGTCTAATGACATACAACCTCTTGTTATCATAAGACGGGGTTGTGCACATCCACTTGCTGAGTATATCTACGAGCACTACCTATATGATCTTGGAGTATATTTGAAATATAATTCTCACTTGGAGACAACGGAGATAATTATATGTCAAGAGAAGACTCACTATTGGAAAAAAGATGATTGCAATCTTCTTATTTTTCTTTGGGGTCTATTGGGTCAACCAAGGATAATTCTGTGGACATATGATATCTATCATAACCTAGACGCATGGCTACCCATGTACGAAGGTTTCCTTGAGCACTTCCCAAAGATTTTAATTTCTAAAGCAGTTATTGACTGTTTTTTAATGTAAAGTACCTTTGTAAGGTGTTGTGGTCGAGGCACCATGAGAGTTACATAGATTTTGTATTGAAACTCAAAGCTTATCTTTTGTCATACTCTGCACGACAGTTCAACAGTTGTATAAATGAAGTTTGTATTTAATTTTTAAAGAGTGATATCTGGCGACTCAGAATGGGTCGTGTGGACCTATTTTGGGGGCGTCACAAATGGTATCAGAGCTTAGGGATATGGTCGCTGGCGGAGATAAGAGTCTAGAACTAGGAGGGGAGAGACGAGTTATATACTTCGCTAGTGTGTGACTTACCTAAGCTGAAATTGTTTACTTGATAAGTTGACAAATTGTGATATGTTAATTAACCTTTGTTTTGAAGATATATTCTAGAATGATATCTGAAATACAGGAGATGAGCAATATAAAAATCATGATACAGAGGATATAACCGGGAAGGTACAATCCGGAAAGAAAGCAAGGTATTCTCATCTCTTCGAACTACCAGGTACTTAAATTTCGAGGGCAAAATTTCATAAGGAGGGGAGATTGTGAGACCCCGAATTTTATGAAATGAAAGTATTCAATTTTCTTATAATTATTCTATTTAGTAAATGGTTCAATGGATAAAAGGTTAAAGTTAAGGGTGATATGTGAAAATTTTGCAAAAGTAAGCAAGTTGTTATAAAATAATCGGTGGTAAAATACGCCGCGGTCGCATTGCAGAGTAGCACACAAGATTTGATTATTGATGCTTATGTGAGAAGTCACTCAGCTTATACTCAATTATTGCTACAAATAATTGCTTGCATCATATCTCTCATATTATTGATTCAATTATTGTCACAATATCATCTTCATAATATGATATATTATTAAATCAATAATTGAGACGACAAAATTATTCATATTATTAAATTGCAATATTTACAATGTCTAGAAGTTCTGTCAAGGAGAGGTTTGATCACCTAATTGCGCGTCAATAAGGAGAAATCCTTATCGGAAAGCCCCCTCTTTCCTGGGAACGACCTGGTTGTTAAATATTGTGAAATATAATATTAATGATGAATAAGTTTCTGTTGATTAAAGATGAATTTATAGTTCCATTGTGCGGGAATTATTAGTGTTAGTAGAAATCGATATTTATTTTGATAATAATTGATGTCTGGAGGTTATATTGTCCAATCGGGTATTCGGGGCACTTTTTGTGTCGGAGTACTATTCACGAGTTACTAATCACCCAATTACTATTCACTATAGTATTATTCACTCGGATATTTGGGATATTTTTTGTGTCGGGGTACTATTCACGGGGTTACTATTCCTGAAGTACTATTCACGGGGTATTATTCACCCAAAAAATATATTTCTTTTCGGTCCAAATTATTTTTAGGTACAATATTATTCCATTAGAGATGTGATAATTTTTCGCATACTGGTTGAAATTATAATAAGTAAATCAATATGGATCGTTGGTTTAAAGTTTTAATAGTAACTTGTCCTTTCGGTTTTCCAAGAGTTATTTATCTCTTCTTGGTTTTCCAAGAGTTACTTGTCCCTTCTTGTTTTCCAAGAGTTACTTGTCTCTTGATGTTCCAAGAGTTAATTGCCCCTTCGCAAATAATAGTTGTCTCTTCAATATTACCAAGAGTCATTTTGACCATTCGTTAAGACCAAGAGCTACTTTCAGTTCTTCTATAAATAGAAGCTCATTCTTTCACTATTTCTTACGAATTCACTGAAACTCTAGAGAGAGAAATTATAGAGAGAAAGAAGAAGAAAAGTCTGCTACCTCGCTATTCCAGTATCCAACTTTAATCTAAGGTAAGGGATATTATTATTATAGTAAGGGGTATTATTTCTTTCGTATTCGTGAAGAAAGCTGTTGTTATTACATTCCTTATTATTCTGTTAGAATAATCTGTATACGCGGACTACCGTATACATGGTGAAATTCTGTTGTTATTCCATTCTTTATTATTCTACTAGAATAACCTGTTTATGCGAAGTACCGCATACATGGTGAAATTCTGTTGTTATTCCATTCTCTGTTGTTATTCCATTCTTTATTATTACGCCGTAATATCCGCTTCATTTGCGCTTACGCACGACCGTTTCCATTATTTATTATTTTGTCGAATATCACGCCGTGCAAGCGCTTACGCGTGACATGGTTCCATTATTTATTATTACGTCGTAATATCCTCGTCTCGTGCGTTTACGCATAACACTTACGTTACATTCTTTATTATTCTCGCTGGGAATAACTTATACATGCGATCTATCGCATTACATGGTGAATCCTTCATTATTCCATTCTTTATTATTCTTGGAATAACTGCCTATGGATTACCACATGCATAGTGAATGATTTTTTGTATTCATTCCTTATTAAATTGTGAAAATAATCTGTTTACGTGGAATATAATGAAAGTCATAATATAAGCATTGGACTGTTGATTATGATGAAAGTCATAATAAAAGCATTGGACTGATGAAAATCATGGGTATATGTAGTATTAGTAAGTGTTATGATGAGTTATGTTGGTTATTATGTAAAAACATGAAAGTTTCATAGAAATCACAAAGGGTTGAAAAATCAGATTTTGGTGAAAATGGAATATGAAATTCAATTGACCATATCTCCTATTATATTTCGAATTTTTTGAGTGTGGTCATGTTTTAGAGTTAGATCTATGAGTTTTCTAACTTATTTAAGTTGAATCACTGGAAAAGGTGTTGTAGATTTTCGTGTGGACTGCTTTTAGCAAAGGAGTCAAAAACTGTAAATTACCAAAAAGCTACTGCCTAGAAATTTAAAAGGGCATTTTTGGCCACTTAGTTTGTGAAATAAATTCCGGCCTTTTGGGACATAAAAATATATGGTATAAATTACCTACTGTCCAAAAATGAGCTCATTCTGACTTAAAATGAGCAAGTTATGACTATTTCAATATTTAGGTTTTTTGACGAAAAAAGCTATAACTGGAGTTCTATAACTCCGATGACCATGAAATTTAAACTTGAAGCTCAGGTTAACATGTGTAAGATCCTGCCAAGATTTGGGAATTTCTGGAGTTAACCTTGAGGTAGCTAATTTCTTAAGGAATTAATTAGAAATTGATTTTTGAAAAATACTTAAGGGAGTTGATAAATTATAAAAAAATACTTGTTGTGTATGAAATATATGTATATATGTTTGGATAAAGAATAGAAAAATAATAAGTTGATTTGGTAATTTTTCATGAAAATGATTTAGTTACTTAACATATGAGTTAAATATGTTATGTGAAGTTGAAAAATTGGTAAATATGATTTTATGGCATGAAAATCCTATATAAGGTATATATACGATTTTTTTATGAGGATTTGATTTATTAAATGCATTATTTGATAAAGTGTAAACAATTAAAATAAATTATTTATAAGTTTAAGAAAAAATTAAAATATTGTTATAATATTAATGATATTAGATTATGAGAATATTAAGTGATTGATAACATTGGGATATTCTTGAACCCTGGATAAATTATATTATAAATGTTTAATATTTATCCTTTATCTCATTTGATTGATTCTTTATATCATTGTCATGATCCTCATGCTTATATTGTGTTGAAAGTCATCTGTGACTTACGTGCATAGATGGACTTGGTATGATTATGATCCGGGATTATTCGGTATAATTATGGTCGTAATTGAAAACACGAATATCCTTGGCCTGTAGTGCATGGATAATTCGTGGTTTTGATACTATTAAGCTGAGTCTCAGCATTATTGGTTTTACAGTTGTATATCTTTGGCTGTGTAGTGCAAATTGAATCGTTGTTATTAAGTTATACATTTGTATGTCTTTGGCCAGTAGTGCAAAGATGAATTGTTAATGAATATCTTTGGTAGTAGTAAAAGATGAATTTATTAGTATGATTATGAACAAGAATTGTGATTTGGTATAACCATGATTTTTGATGTTTCAGGTGAAGATAGGTGATGAAAATTATCTTCGTCCTGGGTGCGAAGAGGAATTTTGAATCACAATTATGATTATGAGTTATTCATATGATTGTGAACAGGAATTTTTGATTGATGTTACAGGGATAAAACATTATTGTTGGACTTTTAACATGGAGAAGATAATAGATCTGATGGTCTATTTGACTCTTCTAATGGATTGCTCGTTCCGCTGCAACTATGGTTGAAAAGTTTTATCATCTACCATATGTTCTAAATCTCTGATTTATTTCTGATGAAGGCTATTGATAATTTAATTACCTTTAGTCATGATATTCTTTACTGGGCTGGTTGTGCTCACCCTTTTTGCTTCACAATTCCTTTAAGGTAATAAGAGTGTAGCTGGGTCGAGCGGGGTAACAGGAGAAGAATAATCTATGGTCTATAGCCGCTTGAGGTTCTCCTTAAATAGTATGAAAATAATTTTATTGAGAATTTTAGATAAGTGTGTCGATTATTATATCGCTATTTGATATTTAATTTTGGTGAACCAAATAGGGTGAGGTGAACCCAACTTTGGAAGGGTGTTTTGCCACTATCATACAAGATGTCTAATGACATACAACCTCATGTTATCATAAGACAGGGTTGTGCACATCCACTTGCTGAGTATATCTACGAGCACTACCTATATGATCTTGGAGTATATTTGAAATATAATTCTCACTTGGAGATAACGGAGATAATTATATATCAAGAGAAGACTCACCATTGGAAAAAAGATGATAGCAATCTTCTTGTTTTTCTTTGGAGTCTATTGGGTCAATCAAGGATAATTCTGTGGACATATGATATCTATCATAACCTGACGCACGGGCCTCCCATGCATCGAAGGTTTCTTGAGCACTTCCCAAATATTTTAATTTCTAAAATAGCTTATTGATCGTACTTTTATGTAAAGTACCTTTGTAAGGAGTTGTGGTCGAGGCACCATAGAGAGTTACATAGATTTTGTATTGAAACTTCATGACTTATCTCGTTGTCGTACTCTGCATACTACAATTCAACAGTTGTATAAATGAAGTTTGTATTTGATTTTTAAAGAGTGATATCTAGCGACTCAGAATGGGTCGTGTGGACCTATTTTGGGGGTGTCACATCAAGTATTATCAAACTTGCACCACCTCCCATAATAGTAAATAATGTGAATCAATAGTTCAATCATGTGAATCAATAGTTATAATCATGTGAAAATACGAATTACAGTATAGTACCTCCATCTATACCTCCATTTTTAACTTAGTCATGCAAGTATTATCAATCTTTCACCAACTCCCCTAATAGTACGAGAATGTGAATCAATAGTACACACATGTGAACAAATAGTTATAATCATGTGAATTAATAGCAATTAATTGCTCATTTATCCAATTAATTACCCGACTGGTCAGTATAACTTCCAGACATCAATTAATATCGAAATAAATGTCGATTTCTACTAACACTAATAATTCCAACACAATGGAACTATCAATTTCATCTTTAATCAACACATACTCATTCATCATTAATATTATAACGCACAATATTTTACAACCAGGTTGTTCCCAGGAAAGAGGGGGCTTTTCGATAAGGATTTCTCCTTATTGGCGCGCAATTAGATGACCAAACCTCTCCTTGACAGAACTTCTAGACATTGTAAATATTGCAATTTAATAATACAAATAACTTTGTCGCCTCAATTATTGATTTAATAATATATCATATTATGCGATGATAATCGCGACAATAATTGAATCAATAATATGAGAGATATGATGCGTGAATTATCGTAGCAATAATTGAGTATAACTGAGTGATTTCTCACGTAAGATCAATAACCAATACCGTGTGCTACTATGCAACCACGCGCCAGACATTATACTATACTTTACTAATGGGTAGTTCAACGCTTTTAACGGTAACACTTTCATTTGTTATTTTTAATAAAAGATAATTACGTCGTTTTTCTTACTACGACAATACTTCCGTTATTAGGGTCCACTAATGATTGTGTAAAAATCGCATTTAATATTCCATGTTAAAACAAATATTCCCCGACCAATCGAATATTATATAACCACTTGCTTACTTTGCAACATTTATAAATATTACCCACAACTATAACATTATATCAAATCCACACCATAATATTCAAAACTATATTTCGAGAAAATTATTCTTTATTCATAAAAGTTGGGGTCTTACAACCTCCCCTTCTTATAAAATTTTGTCCTCAAAATTAGGGTACGTACCTGGTATATCGAAGAGGTGAGGATACCTTGAATACCTTTATCGTCGAAAACATTACACGTTGCATACGTGCATGCCCGATGTCCTCCAATTGCCTCTGAATGCACATCAGTCTCTAAAATAGCCATTTTAGGCCTTGATACCGATCTCAAATCTCAAAATATAAAGAATAAAAGTTTTAGGTCTACTCGTTATCTTTCCGAATCATCCTGAATCACCTTAATCGGAGTTTGTATGAAAAAGTTATGCCTAATTTACTAAAGAACGTCTGGACAGATTTTGGCTTAACACTTGACCAGCGCCTAGGCGCCCAAATTTGGCCTTAGGCAAGAGCCTAGGCGCCCAAGAACAGATTCTAAGCGCCGAGCCTAGTGCCTAGGCGCTCGACCTTTGGCACTTAACTCTAATTTTCCAGATTTTGCAACTTTTGACACACATACTTCAAATCTTCATAACTTCTTCATCCATTATCAGAATTAGTCCGTTTTCGAGGCTATGGAAAGCTTGTAATGTAAGACCCCAACTTATTATTAATGAAATTTAATTTTTTCTATTTATTATTTTGAAATAGTAAGGGTAGATTTGATTAATGTGGATAGTTATGGGTAAAATACGCAAATATTTCAAAATAAGCAAGTGGTTATAAAATATTCATTGTTGTCGGGGAATATTCGTTTGGTCATGGAATATTCTTGCTATCGGGAATATTCGTATGACTAGCGCCAGACTTTTGTGGGCCTCATAACTGAAAAAAGCGATTGGATGAAAAAACGACAAATATAAGTTGTTTAAAAATAACTAGGTAGTAGTTGTTACAAGTATTAATCTTTAAAAATACTTTGGGTAAAAACACGAAGTAATACACTGTATTGCACTTATAATTGATTCCTACTGAAGGCACTACTCAATAATGGTTACAGAATTATCGCTCAAAGATTTTTATTGATTTAATAATTGTTGCGTTGATATTTTATATTGTTGTCGTTTCAATAATTGTCTTTACACAAGATTTTCATTATCGAAGAAATAATTCATATTATCTGAATAATATTATTAGATAACATTATTGGCAATGTCTAGAAAGTTCTCATCAAGGAGAGGTTTGGTCACCTAATTGCGCTACCAAAGAAGGAGAAATTCTTATTGGAAAGCCCCTCTTCCTGGGAACTGCCTGGTTGTCAATATTGTGATTCTGTAATATTATTTGTGAATAATTAATTATTGATTCATATGATGAGGAAAATATTGATTTTATATAGATATAGATGGAGAAAATTTTAATGTGATAATTGTTGAAAATTGAAATTTTATCTTTTTTGATAAAATAATTCATTTAAATATATTATTATATTTTAATAATATAATAATGATGATATTTTTATGATGAATGTGGGATATATGAGTATATGTGGAGGAGGAGTATTTTTGTTACCAAAAATATTTAAAGCATGTTTTATGTGTTGGTGGACCCCATTTCTTGACTGAAATTTGATTATAGCCTGTAAAATCGTCCGTTTGTGGATTTCGGTCAATTTTTGTTTGGAATTTGGAAAAAATTTCTTCTGTAAAGTTGTAGAGAATTGAATTTTCTATAAAAAGTCGCGAGTTTCGAATTTTCTGACAAAAGAGCTATTTATTGTGAATTATTGAAGTTCCGAAGCTCCTAAATAATTGATTTTTGGAAGTTTAAAATATTTTAAATAACAAAAACGTTTTTTTCATTATGGTGTGTTACACATGTGTGTTGAATGAGCTGAATTCAGTTCTTGGAAGGTTGGCATAGGAAAATTTAATTTATATATTAATATTATATTAAATTTTCTTTTTTTTGTTTCTAAAGATTTTCCTATAAATAGGGTGCTTAGGTTAGAATTGAAAATTATACTTAAACCAAGTTTTCTCTCTATATTATCGAGCGTATTCTTGTGAGTATTTTGAGTATATTTTGAGTATTGTTATACGGTCTGCAAGTTCAAGTCATACTTTATATTCGATTGTTTCAAATTTAGAAGACTTGATCTTTCGAGGTAAGGGATATTATTTTTTTAATGATATTATTTATTCTAATATCATTATCTTTGAAGTATTGATCCGAACTTTTAATCAAATTTGGAACTTTTAGTGTTGGGGTTACTATTCACGTATCGACACTTATTCACGATATCTGATTATTTACTTAATACAAACCTTTATTCATCGAAAATGAAAATTTTCCTTTTCGTCCAAAATATCTATTCGGATACTAGCTTTGATTGTATCCATGTTTTGATCATTCTTGAATTTTACACCACTATGATTATTTTTGAGGTATTTTTGGACATGGATAAAACAAAGTACGAATCCTTAATCCTTAATCCTTGTCATTTTTTTTCACTGGATTCGTTTCTTTAAAAATATTTTTCATCATCCTCAGTCCTAAATGATGATATAATTGAATATCTTTGGCCTGTAGTGCAAAGATTAAGGATGTTATGAGGAATATCTCTGGCCCGTAGTGCAAAGATGAACAGGTGTTGAGATGAACATGACCGATTGATGAATATCTTTGGCCTGTAGAGCAAAGATGAATATTTGATTCATGATGAATATTGATTGATGTTACAGGGATAAATTATTGATGATGAATTTTTAAATTCATAGATAATAGTAGATTTAATTCTCTACGTAACTCTTCTAATGAATTATCATTTCCGCTGCGAATATTGATTTAAAACTTGTTGTCTATTGTATTCTATTAGATTTTTCCCTGTTGAAGACTAATGATAATTTGTTGTATATTATCTTAGTCATAATATTCTTTACTGGGCTAGTTGAGCTCACCCTTTTCCTTTTTGTTCCATTTTTCTTCTCGAGGCGAGAATATAATGAGTACAAGCCTGGTATGGAATGAAGGTTCTAGAGAGAGTTGTTTAGTAGTCCTCACCATTTTTGTAAAATAATGTATCAATAAATGTGATGAGGATTTATTTGAGCGTAAATATTATCTAGAAGATAATATTTGTATTCAAACTCACAGTTTTACTGTTGTAATAATAAAGTTGTAGTTGTTTCTGTACCATGTATTGACAACTCAGAATGGGTGATGTATACCTATTTTGGGAGCGTCACATGTAACATGCTCTATAAAAACCCCATGATTTCATAATTTTTTAGATTCATTAATTATTCCAAAATTTGGCTCCAAAGTCCCCCAAGACTAAGTTTTTACTAACAACGATACGTGAAAAACGTTATGAACACGCGACATACTTGGCGGTAAAACGAGTCTATAGGCCACAGTTCTTACTCGATCGAGGATTTCAAATGGGCCAATTAAATCGAGGGTTGATATAACGCCTTCTTGAACCTTCTTCTTCACATTCATCAGATTCGGGTGTGTAGCTTGAGCGACTTTAACTTTATCGATTAAAGTCGATTCTACTCATATATTCGTTATCTTCACGTGGGTCCCTAGAGTCTTTAACTCTATCTTCATCATTTGTAAGTTATACGAAATGGGTCTTTGTGTTAACAACATTGCCCTCATAAACGCATACGATCTTCTACTCAATGCGTCAGCTACCATGTTCTCTCTTCCACAATGATATTGAATGGTATAGTCGTAATCTTCAACAACTCGAGCCAACGTCTTTGGCGCATAATAAGTTCGTTCTAGGTGAAGAAATATTTAAGGGTTTTAGAAATGGGTTTTGTACTGAGGTCAATACAAAATTCGATTTCACGCTCTAGGGGTAGGCTAGGAAGTTATTCAAGAATACGTCCGAAAATTTATTAACAATAGAAATATCATTCAAAACTGTGACTCTCATCCAAAACTTGGATAGTACGTCACATTGATACCTATCAACTTGCCATCGTCATTCACAACGTTCCCTACGGATAGTCTGGATTCGGTGCCTTCCACACAAGGAAGTCACCAGCGAAAGGCTCAGGGCTCTCTACTTATGGCTTGATATGACAGTGATTGACTTTAGTGGTTTGGTTGCTTGAATTCGCATAACAGGTTGGTTAGGAATATAAAAGCTAACAACCTTACGAAAAGCTTGATGAGTAGTTAACCAATCAATCCCTAAAATCACATCAAATGCAAGTATTTTCAAAGAGATAAGATCGTCAGGTAACATGAAAGTGTCGATTTGAATCAATAAGATTTATAAATAGTGGAGGTAACGAAGGTTTCTACTAACGAAGTTTCAACCAATAAGTCAAATTCTAACTTCTCTAGGGTCAAATTTAAACATTGAGCGCAAACAAGAGAGATAAAAGAATGGGTAGAACCGATATCTAATAAGGTATAGACTTCGCAAGAATTTATAATTAACTAACCCGTGCTAACTTCGTTCGGGTTACTCGCTTTTTGAGAAGTCACGAAAAACGCTCTTCTTGAAACCACCGACTATGTTTTGTCCGTATCTGCCTTTGGTGCCACCGTCCCAGCTGGACTTGACTTTGGTGCACGACAAAATTGGGCTAGGTGACCTTCTTTTCCACAATTGTAACATTCTTTGGATTGCATCGTGCAGCCTGGACTGATATGTCCCTCCCCTCCACACTTGTAACATACGACTGACGGTCGTTCTCCTTCCTTAACAACAGGTGTTGGTGCTGACGTCTTTCCCTCATTATTGAATTTCCTTTTCTTTAAACTTCCAATTCTATTATCTTGGCCATGATTACCACCGAACTGGTTACCATTCTTGGCATGATAATTTCCTCCACGATGGTTATCGTTGTTCCGATGGCCGTTGCCACCATACGATTATTATCGTGTTGTTAGTGATTGCCTTTTGGTTGTGCTGACTCATTATCGCGCTCCAATAACTGAGCCCTATTCACAACATCTGAATATAAACAAATTTATGAGAAATGAGGTATTGACGTATATCGGGTTTCAAACCTCTTAGAAACATTCGCGTCATTTGCTCCTCATTATCGACCAAATGGGAAGCAAACCGGGATAACTCCGCAAATTTAACCTCGTATTGCGACACAGTCATATTGTTTTGCTGCAACTTGATAAACTCACCTCCTTCATGTGACAAATACTTTCGGGAAAGTACTTGTTGTTGAACAGCTCTTCGAACTTCTCCCAAAACATCTTGAGTCAGTCGGTATGCTTTTTCTGATTCCCACCAATGTCGCCTCTTCACGCAATATAAAGGTGGAAAAGGGAACCTTTTGCTCCTCGGAGCATCCCAAGATATCAAACATCTTGGTGATCTGCTTTAACCACGTCTCTACCTTAAGTGGTTCGGGCTTTCCCAAAAACTCCGGTGGTCCCAGCTCCTTGAGCTGCTTAGCGGTGACCACTCAAGAGTTGCCAGTGTTTTCACCTGCATTTTGAACAGGAGTCTCTCTCTCCTGATGTTACATGAATTGCATAAAGCCTCTGAACATCCCATCGTTCACCATTTCATCGGTGTTATTGTTTACCTGAGGATTATTGTCTTCCTGTTGCACATTATCCTGGGTATTGATCGTTGGTGACTTAACGGTCTCATGTGCTTCATTGCTAATCTCAACATTTTCAGATGCCATTTTCAAACAATGTCACAAAACAAGGGTTAATTAACATATCATATATTATCCCTATACTCTGACCGAACAATTAAATACCAAATAAACTTAGGTAGGTCATACTAGCGAAGGAATTCCCCGTCTCTCCCCTCCTAGTTCTTGTCTCACATCTCAGTCAGGGATCATATCCTTAAGCTTTGATACCAACTGTGACCCACATCCAAGACTTGGATAGCACCTCATAATGATACCTATCAACTTGCCACCGTTACTCATGGCGTCCCCTACGGAAAGTCTGGCTTCGGTGCATCCCAAGACTTGAAAGTCACCAGATAAAGGCTCGGGGATCTTTTCTATGGCTTTGATACCAACTTGTAACGCTCCCAAAACAGGTATACATCACACATCTTAGGTCGCCACTTACATGCTACATAAATTCAAATACAACTTAATTATACAATAATCGTGTAATATACGATAAAAAATAGCTGAGAATTTAAACAGGAATATTGCCTTCTAGACAATATCCACTCTCAAATAGAGTCCTCATTACATTTATTGTCACACTATTTTATAGAATAGTGAGGACTACTAATACATCATCTCGGACCATCACTCCGATCCCCGACTAGTCCCGACTACGTTCTCATTTCCTGAAGAGAACAATGAAAGCAAAAGGGTGAGCTCAATTAGCCCAGTAAGAAATATTATGACTAAGATAATGCAAAATAAATTATCATTAGTCTTCAACAATGTTAAACTGATAAAATACAATAGACATCAAGTTTAACTGCAGCGGAATAAACAAGCCATTAGAAGAGTCAAGTAGAGCATGATATCTACTATCTTCTATGATTTAAAATGTTTTCATCCATTTTTATTGCTAAGACTCAGCTTAATAAATAAACTATATCATCGAATCTTCCCTGCACTACGGGCCAAGGATATTCATTAAATCATCAATGGTCATGACTATACCGAATAATCCCTGGTCATAATCATACAAAAAACTGTCCATCAATGCACTACAGGCCACTGAGGACTTTCACCACATCATTCGTTATATTACGGTCATGATTATACCGAATAATCCTTGGTCATAATCATACCAAGTCCATCTATGCACGTAAGCCAAAGATGACTTTCATCACAATATAAGCATGAGGATGATGAAAATGACATAATAATTCAATAAAACAAGTTCAAGGATAAATTTTAAAGATTTATAATTTAATTTATCCAGAAATCAATAACGTCCAAATTGCCAACATAATATTGCTTTGTGGAGTAAAATTCAAGAATGCTCAGAAGAATATTTTCATGAAAAGATACTGGATGAAGCGCAAATATCTAGGATATTCTACTAATTTCATGGAGTATAGAAGCCAAAACTTTAACCAACTGAGTATAATAGAATATATGAAGCTCGCAAATGGATTTTCGCTTGCGATGCGAAGAATCCACGTAATGGATCATTTCCACAATTTAATAAAGAATGAATACGAAGGATCATTCACCATGCATGCAGTAATCCACATAGACAGGTTATTCCAACAGGATAGTAAAGAATGGAATAACAGAAGAATTCACCAGGCGTGCGTAATCCGCATAAACAGGTTATTCCAACAGAATAATAAAGAATGGAATAACAGAAGAATTCACCAAGCGTGCGTAATCCGCATGCATGTTTATTCCAACAAAATAATAAATAATGGAACCGTGCAAATAGTACCACATGCATGTGATATTCCAACAGAAATAATAAAGAATGAAACCAGTCATCACGTAATCCGCGCGATGCAAAGATATTCCAACGTAATAATAAAGAATGGAATAACAACAGAATCACCGGGCATGCGATAGACCACACGCATGTGTTATTCCAACGTAATAATAAAGAATGGAATAACGTAAGAATTTCACCATGTATGCGATACTTCTCATGTATGCGTTATTCCAACATAATAATAAAGAATGGAATAACGTAAAAAATCATGTATGCGGTACTTTGCATGTATGCAAAGGTTATTCCAACATAATAATAAAGAATAGAATAACAGAAGAATTTTACCATGTATGCGATACTTTGCATGTAGGCGTGTTATTCCAACATAATAATAAAGAATGGAATAACAAAGCTCTCTTCATGAATAATGAAAGAAATAATACCCTTTACCTTAAAAGAAACTGGATCTTTGTAATAGTGAGGTAAAGAAACTTCTCTTCTTCTTTCTCTCTATAATTTCTCTATAATAATTGCTCTTGTGAGACTTAGTGAATTGGTGAGAAATGAAGGAAGAATGAGCTTCTATTTGTAGGAAAATATAGTTTCAATAATTTTACATTTTGGGGTTCGAAATATTACAGTATATATAATACCTTCCTCTTTTTCTTCATTTTTAATTTAGTCCTGCAAGTATTATCAAACTTGCATCACCTCCCCTAATAGTAAATAATGTGAATCAATAGTTCAATCATGTGAATCAATAGTTATAATCATGTGAAAATACGAATTACAGTGTAGTACCTCCATTTTTAACTTAGTCATACAAGTATTATCAATCTTGCACCAACTCCCCTAATAGTACAAGAATGTGAATCAATAGTACACACATGTGAACAAATTGTTATAATCATGTGAATTAATAGCAATTAATTGCTCATTTATCCGATTATTAATTACATCGGTCAAGATAACTTCCAAACATCAATTAATATCGAAATAAATGTCAATTTCAACTAACACTAATAATTCTAACACAATGGAACTATCAATTTCATCTTTAATCAACACGAACTAATTCATCATTAATATTATAACTAACAATATTTAACAACCAGGTCGTTCCCAAGAAAGAGGGCTTTTCGATAAGGATTTCTCCTTATCAAGCGTGCAATTAGAAGACCAAACTCTCCTCGCGTAACTTCTAGACATTGTAAATATTATAATTTAATAATATGAATAACTTTGTCATCTCAATTATTGATTTAATAATATATCATATTATGCAGATGATCTTGTGACAATAATCGAATCGATAATATAGAGAGATATGATCGCAAATTATTGTAGCAATAATTGAGTATAATCGAGTGACTTCTCACTTAAGCATCAATAACCAATCTGGTAATACTACTTGTCAACCACAGCATTATTCTTTGTACTTTACTACTAGGGTAGTTCAGCGGTTTTAACTGTAACACTTTCGCCGTTATTTTTTAATAAAAGATAATTACATGGTTTTCTTACTACGACAATACTTATTATAGGGTCCACTTAATGATTGTGCCATCGTCACGAATATTCCTTGTTAAAACGAATATTCCTCAGGCAATCGAATATTATATAACCATTTGCTTACTTTGCAAAATTTTTAAATACCCCACAACAATAACATTATATCAAATCCACACCATAATATTCAAAAATATATTTTGAGAAAATTATTCTTCATTCATAAAAGTTGGGGTCTTACAACAAGGTATTCTCATTTCTTCGAACTACCAGGTACTTAAATTTCGAGGGCGAAATTTCATAAGGAGGGGAGATTGTGAGATCCCGAATTTTATGAAATGAAAGTATTCGATTTTCTTATAATTATTATTTTATTTAGTAAATGGTTAAATTGAGAAAGGGTTAAAGTTAAGGGTGATATGTGAAAATTTTGCAAAATAAGCAAGTTGATATAAAATATTCGTTGTGTGAGGAATATTCGCTTAACAGAGAAATATTCATAATGACGACATAATCATCAGTGGACCCATTAACTAAGTATTGTCGTAGTTAGAAAAACGATTAAATATCTTGTTATAAAAATAATTACGTAAGTTTTACCGTTAAACCGCTGAACTACCCTTAGTAAAAGTACAAGAATACGCGTGGTTTCATAGAAATACATTAATTAATTATCGATGCTTATGCGAGAAGTCACTCAGTTATACTCAATTATTGCTACAGTAATTGCTGCATAATATCTCTTATATTATTGATTCAATTATTGTCACAGTATTATCTGCACAATATTTTATATTATTAAATCAATAATATGAGTAGAATCTCATATTATCGATTTGGGCTTGACTCGAAAAAATACGAGCGAGACTCGGATTCGTTAATAATATGATCCAAATTTGAGCATTAAAAATAGTTCGAATAAAAATATGAGTAGAATCTGAGCAAGGTTATACTCGACTCGTTTAAGATTCAAACTACTCGAATTTTTTATTGTGATTCGATTCATACTCGGTTAATACACATTCGATTACATGTTCGATACATTCTCTTATAATATATAAAAATTTAAATCAAATTAGAATAATTAGTTATTATTTTGTTTTGTTTTAAATTTTAATTGTTATTTTATATTTCTAAAGTGTAATAATAAATATATTTTCTCGTTTTTAAGTAAAATAATAAATTCAATTTATAATTATATTTATTATAAAACTAGTTATTATGTGGAGATTCGAATTTGAGTTTGAATTTGAAGCTCGCGAGTAGTTTGAATAAATATTCGAGTCGAGTCGAATCTGAGTAGAAATTTTCAATATAATAATTGAATTAAATAGAATTCAAGTATGAATTTATCATTTCGAATTCGAATTGAGTAGCTCTCTGTTATTCCTTAGAACTCATTTACACCCTTACGCCCGGGAATACGTGTGGCCCCCAAAAACAGGTATACATCACCCATCTTGAGTCGCAAGATACATGGTACATAAATTCAAATACAACTTAATTATACAACTGTCGTGTACAATACGACAAAATATAATCTAAAAGTTTCAATAAGAATATTGTCATCTAGACAATATCCACACTCAATGGAGTCCTCATTACATTTATTATCACACTATTTTATAGAATAGTGAGGACTACTAAAACAACTATCTGGATTGTCAATCCGTTCCCCAACTCGTCCCAGCTATATTCTCATTTCCTGAAAAGAACAGTGAAAGAAAGGGTGAGCTTAACTAGCCCAGTAAAAAATATTATGACTAAGATAATGCATAATAAATTATCCTTAGCCTTCAACAGTATAACAACTGATAGAATACAATAGACAATAAGTTTTAGAACAACAATCACGGAATAAGCAATCCATTAGAAGAGTCAAGTAGAGCATGATATCTACTATCTTCTATGATTTAAAAGTTTATCATCAATTTTATCCCTGCAATACTCATCAACAGTTCTTTATTATACCCAAGACAAATAGAACTTTCATCACTTGTCTTCACCTGAACCACCAAAGATGTTAGTTAAATTAAGAATTCATATTTATAATAATGTGAATCAACAATTTCTCCTTGCACAAAGGCTTAATAGAACATTTACTCAATATCCTTACCCCAAAGGCTAAAGATATTCAAATGTAATAACAATGATCATACCAATCAGTTGTCTATCTATGCACTACTGGCCAAAGATATTCAACTATAAAACCAATGGTCATGATCATACCAATCAATTGTCTGTAAGTGCACTACGGTCAAAGACATTCAACTGTTAACTAATGGTCATGATCCTACCAATCACATCATCGAAATATCCCTGCACTACGACCAAGGATATTCATTAGTATCACAAGTGGTCATGATCAAGTCATACACCTGTCCATCTTTGCACTACGGGCCAAAACTATCAATTAACAGTTCATCTTTGCACTACGACCAAAGATATCAATCAACAGTTCATCTTAGCACGTAAGCGAAAATATATACTATCGTAAAACAAATAATCAACAGTCAATCTTTGCACGTAAGCCAAAGATATACAACTATAAAACCAATAATCAACAGTACATCTATGCACGTAGGCCAAAGATGACTTTCATCACAATATAAGCATAAGGATGATGACAATGATGTAAGCATTAATCAAACGAAATCAAGGATAAATATTAAAGACTTTAAATTTATACAGAGTTTAAAAATATCAAAATTATCAACATGATACTGCTTTGTGGAGTAAAATTCAAGAATAATATTTTTGTATCAAAAATAATTTGGACAAAAAAATATATTTTTTGGGTGAATAGTACCCCGTGAATAGTACCCTGTGAATAGTACTTCTCATGAATAGTACCCCGACATGAAAAGTACCCCAAATACCCGAGTGAATAATATTCGGGTGAATAGTAATTTGGGTGAATAGTAACCCGTGAATAGTAATTTGACACGAAAAGTGTCCTGAATACCCGAGTGAATAATACTAGAGTGAATAGTAATTTGGGTGAATAGTAACTCGTGAATAGTACCCGACACGAAAAGTGCCCCGAATACCCGAGTATAATAGAATATACGAAACTGCAAATAGATTTTCACCCGCCATGCGGTAATCCACGTAGGCAGATCATTTCCAAAATTTAATAAAGAATGAATACAAAGGATCATTCACCATGCATGCAGTAATCCACATGATGTGTTATTCCAACGAGAATAATAAAGAATGGAATAACGAAGAATTCACCGTGCATGCGATAAACCACATAGTATGTGTTATTCTCAACGAATAATAAAAAGAATGGAACCAGTCACGTGCGTAATTAAATGCAGACGGGATATTCCAATAGAATAATAAAAAATGGAATAACAACGAAATCACCGGGTATCGATAGGCCATCACATGCACGAGTTATTCCAATGAATAATAAATAATGGAACCAGAATTCAATGCGTAATTACACGCAGATAGGATATTCCAACAGAATAATAAAGAACGGAACCAGGTCATGCGTAATTCACACAGACAGGATATTCCAACAGAATAATAAAGAATGGAATAATTAATTATAGTATAGTACCTTCAACTATACCTCCATTTTTAACTTAGTTATGCAAGTATTATCAATCTTGCACCACCTCCCCTAATAGTACCAAAATGTGAATCAATAGTACACACATGTAAACAAATAGTTAATAGCATTGAATTAATAGCAATTAATTGCTCATTTACCCGATTAATTACCCGGTTGGTCAATATAACTTCCAAACATCAATTACTATCGAAATAAATGTCGATTTCCACTAACACCAATAATCCCAACACAATGAAAATATTTTTCTCAACAATTTCATTTTTTAAAATTTTGAAGTTTGACTTTTTCTGAAAAAGTCAACTATTGACTTTTTGAGCAAAAAGTCAACTGTTGACTTTTTGACAAAGTCAACCCCAAAAAATTTTGTGTTTATAGTTTATTCTTATTAATTTCATCGCTTCGAACTCAAATTCAATTTTTAATAACATTTATTCACTATTATTATAACTCGCAATATTAACAAACAGTTCGTTCCCATGAAAGAGGGGGCTTTCCAATAAAGATTTATACTTATTGGCACGCAATTAGGTGACAAAACCTCTCCTTGACAAAACTTCTAGACATTGTTAATTCTGCAAATAATAATATGAATAATTGTATCATCTCAATTATTGATTTAATAATATATAAAATATCGATAATAATTGAATCAAACTGGGTGACTTCTCACGTAAGCATTAATAATCAATACCGCGTGCTACTATGCAACCACGCGTATTTTACCACCGATTATTTTATGACAACTTGCTTACTTTGAAAAAAAAATTCAAATGTCACCCTTAACTTTAAACTTTTATCAATTTAACTATTTATCAAAATAGAAAAATTGAATATTTTTATTTCATAAAATTCGGGGTCTCACACCCCGCCTAGGCCCCCTAGGCGCTAGGCCCCCTTCGGCCTTCCGCCTAGCGCCTTTTAAAAATTGTACCCGATTGAATAGCACCCCGTGAATAGTACCTCGTGAATAATACCATATGTATGAATAGTAATCATGAATAGTACTCGGGCATGAAAAGATTAAAATTTAACGAGAATGTCAAGAAAAATATTTCAGTGAAATGATACTAGATGAAGCGTAAATTTCAAGGATATTCTACTAATTTCAAGGAGTATAGAAGCAATACTTATTAAATAAGTGTAGAATTAGGAATATGAAATGAAATAATATTACTTACATACTACAGAGTATGGAAGAAAATATTACTTTTTACGAATATTGAACAAAAATAATATCCCTTACATGACGCTCCCAAAATAGGTATACATCACCAATCTTGGGTCGCCAAATACATGGTACTGAATACAAATACAAACTTAATTATACAATATGAGCTGAGAGTTTTTACACGAATATTGTCTCATAGACAATATCCAAACTCAAATTCAATCATCATTACATTTATTATCACACTAAATAATGAGGACTAATAAAATAATCATCTCGGACCATCACTCCGTTCCCCGACTAGTCCCGACTACGTTCTCATTTCCTTAAGAGAACAATGGAAGTAAAAGGGTGAGCTCAACTAGCCCAGTAAGAAATATTATGACTAAGATAATTCATTTATCAATAGCCTTCATCAGAATAAATCAAAGATTTAGAACATATGGTAGATAATAAAAGTTTTCACCCATAATTGCATCGGAATCAGCAATCCATTAGAAGAGTAGAGTAGAACATAATGTTTACTATCTCATCCAAATTAAAAGTCCATCGTTAATATTTCATTCATGTAATACTCATCAACAGTTATTTGTTGTACCCAAGACAAAAAGAACTTGCATCACTTGTCTTCAGCTGAACCATTAAAGATTATAGTTAAACTTGCAATTCATATTTATAATCATGTAAATCGACAGTTTCTCCTTGATACAAAGGCTTAATAGAACGTTTACTCAATATTCTTACCCCAAAGGCTAAAGATATTCAAATGTAATAACAATGATCATACCAATCAGTTGTCTATCTTTGCACTACGGGCCAAAGATATTCAACTATAAAACCAATGGTCATGATCATACCAATCAATTGTATGTCAGTACACTACGGCCAAAGACATATAATTGTTAACTAATGGTCATGATCCTGCCAATCACATCATCGAATTATCCATGCACTACGGGCTAAGGATATTCGTTAGTATCACCAGTGGTCATTATCATGTCATACACCTATCCATCTTTGCACTACGGGACAAAGCTATCAATCAATAGTTCGTCTTTGCACGTAAGCTAAAGATATACAACTGTAAAACTAATAATCAACAGTCCATCTTTGCACGTAAGCCACAGATATACAATTATAAAACCAATAATCAACAGTCCATCTATGCACTACGAGCCAAAGATGACTTTCGTTACATTATAAGGATGAGGATGATGACAATGATATAATTATCAATAAACGGAATCAAGGATAAATATTAAAGATTATAAATTTATCTAGAGTTTAAAAATATCTAAATTGTCTTTGTGGGGTAAAATTTAAGAAACAATATTCATGTATCAAAAATAATTTTGGAGAGAAAAGAAATCAATTTTTGTCATGAATAGTACCCGTGAATAATACTCCGTGAATAGTACCCCGACATGAAAAGTGCCCCGAATACCCGAGTGAATAATATTTGAGTAAATAGTAACCGGGTGAATAATAACTCGTGAATAGTAATCCATGAATAGTAACTCATGAATAGTATCCCGACATGAAAAGTGTCCCAAATTCCCGAGTGAATAATATTCGAATAAATAGTATTCGGGTGAATAGTAACCCGTGAATAGTACCCTAGGAAAAATATTGATATTTAATAAGAAAGTTCAGATCAATATTCCAATGAAACGATACTGGATGAAACACAAAACTAAAGGATATTCCGCTAATTTCAGGGATTATAGAAGTAATACTTACCATAGTAAGTTTAGATTTAAGAATATAAAAAGAAATAATACCCCTTACCATACGAAAAATAACATCTCTTATGAATACAACAAATAATATCTCTTACGAATGCAACAAATAATATCCCTTACGAATACAACAAATAATACCCCTTACGAATACAACAAATAATATCCCTTACAAATATAACAAATAATATCCCTTACCTTAGTAGAAGACTGGATACTGCAATAGTGAAGTAGCAAAATACTCTTCTTCTTTCTCTCTATAATTTCTTTCTCTATAGCTTCTCTTGTGAATCTCAGTGATTTGGTGAGAATGAAAGAAGAATTAAGCTTCTATTTATAGGAGAATGGACTAAATAGTAACTGATTTATGAACGGTCCAGATTGATTTAGTTTTAAAACCACCACCGACGGTCCAGATTGATTTACTTTTAAAACCACCACCGACGGTCCATATTGATTTACTTTTAAAACCATCACCAATGGTACATATTGATTTAACTTATTACACTTTAGTACCACTAAAGTTTTCCAAGTTTGCATTATTCCCCTCTAACTTTTGTAATTCACTTATCTTCAATAAACACATTCTTAATACTTCAACAATTATTCATCATTAATATAATAACCAGATCATTTCTAGGTAAAGAGGGATTTCTGATAAAGATTTCTCCTTATTGGCGGACAATTAGGTGACCAAACCTGTAACATCCCCAAAATAGGTCCATTCCATCCAACCCATTCTGAGTCGCCAAATATATGGTACGGAAAATAACTACAACTTTATTACAACAATTGTCGTGCAAAATACAACAACACATATCTTTGTGAGTTTGGATACAAATATATACCAACCAGAAGACGTCACAATGACACCTTACATAAAGGTATAGTCAAAAACTGCTTTTAGAAATTAGAATCTTTGAGAAGTGCTCAAGAAACCTTCGTATGCATGGGAGGCCATGCTTTTAGGTTATGGTAGATATCATATGGCCACGAAATTATCCTTGGTTGACCTAATAGACCCCAAAGAAAAGCGAGAAGATTACTATCGTATTCTTCCCAATGGTGAGTCTTCTCTTGACATATCATTATCTCCATCGCCTCTAATTGGGTATTATACTCCAAACAAACACCAAGATTATATAGGTAGTGCTTATAAATATACTCGAAAGAAGTGGATGTACACAACCTTGTCTTATGATAACACGAGTTTGTATGTCATTAGACATCTTGTATGATAATGGCAAAAAACCCTTCCAAAGTTAAATTCACCTCACCCTCAACATCTATAGACCACCACTCTATTCCTCGCTATCCCCGCTCGACCCCAATACTACACTTTTATTACACGAAAGGAATTGTGAAACAAAAGGGTGAGCACCTGACTAGCTCAAGAAAGAATATTATAACTAAAGATAAATAAATTATCAATAGTCTTTCATCGATAATAAATCGAGATTTAGAACATATGGTAGATGATAAAATTTTTTCAACCATAGTTAAGCGAATGAAGCGATCCATTAGAAGAGTCAAATAGACCATAAAATCTATTATCTTCTCCATGTTAAAAGTCCACCAACAATGTTTTATCCTCAGTAACATCAACCAACAATTCACATCCCCACATCACGTGTATAACTTCATAATCGTAATTGTAGTTCTAAATTCCTTTCCTCATCCAAGACAAAGATAATTTTCATCACTTGTCTTTACACCGAAACATCAAAGATCATGGTTATACCAAATCATAGTTCCTGCTCATAATCATACTAATAAATTCATCTTTTACTTTTCGGGCCAAAGATATTCATCAACAGCTTCATCTTTACACTACAAAGCTAAAGATATTCAACAACGGGTCATCTTTGCATTACAAGCCAAAGATATTCATCAATAATTCATCTTTGCACTACAAAGCAAAGATATTCAACAACAAAATCATCTTTGCATTACGAGCAAAAGATATTCATCAATAATTCATCTTTGTCTACTGGTTTAAGATATTCATCAACAAGTCATCTTTGCCTTCTGAGCCAAAGATATTCATATATCAAAGAAATACATAATCATCTCGGAAGTTATATAACAATAATTATAACCATGTTGATCAATTCACCTTTGCACTTAAGCTAAAAATATTCAATTGTAAATTCAATGGTCAATGATCATACCAAATAACAATTCAACTTTTGCACCTTCTTGGCCAAAGAGAACCTATGGTCACGATCATACCAATAATCTACCCATCTTTACACTCAAGTCAAAGAGAAATATCATCATTAGGGTTATAAGAATGTTATATAAAAACAATATAATCAAAACATGGTTTTAATTTCAAAAGTAAGATTCATAAATCAACGATAATTTGGTCAGAAAAAGAAACCAATTTTATTGTGAATAGTACCCGTGAATAGTAACTCGTGAATAGTAACTCATGAATAGTAACTTCGTGAATAGTAACTCATGAATAGTAACTCGTGAATAGTAACTTCATGAATAGTACTCCTATTTGTACGTAATCTTAGTATCGTAAATAATTTCATATACATAAATACCGCCACATCATAAATAGTGATGTATACGTGAATAGTACCATATACGTGAATAGTAACTCCAACACAAAAAGGTAGAAATTCCACAATAAAATCCATACCAATATTTCAGTATAATGATATTGAAAGAATAACATTTCTTAAACTTATAAACAATTTATTTTAATTGTTTACACTTTACTAAATAATTCATTTAATCATCATAAAATGCCAAACTTATAAGATTTCATAACCAATAACTAAAACCCTCATCAAAAATCTGCATATACCACATATATGATTCTCAAGCCATAAAATCATATTTTTCAATTTTCTTCCTTCACATAACATATTTAACTCATTTATTCATAACTAGTCCATTTTCATGAAAATACCAAATCAGTTCCAAAAATATTTCTTTTACTGGGATTTATCAAAATATAGTCTCATATTGAACATATCTTTTTCTCGAATTTTTTAAAATCATTTACTATTTTCATATGGCCAAAACCGCCGAATATTTAGACATTTATCATAAATTGTACTTTTATCCAAAAATTCCAAAATTCACAGAGTACACTGATATTATATAGATGTACTCCCAATAAAAATTTCATCAATTTTAGAGTTAACCACAAGGAGTTATAAGCGGTTACTTTTAAAATAGTCTTTTCCCGTAAAATTCATAACTCTGAATCTATACATCCAAAAATCACCATTTTTGGACACAATCAATAAAACTCATCAAAATATCATTTCAAATTTTTCCAGAATTTTTGAAGGTTCAGAAAAATTTCGAAACTAAAAACATAATAACCCTTAAAATCCCTTACTATCCCTTACTATCCCTTACCATCCCTTACCATCCCTTACTATCCCTTACCTCAAAAGAGCAGCACTTCTGACTGGATATCGGATATGACGCTGAAGAAAACTTGCACTGATGAATATCAACTCACCAAGTATCTAAATACTCACAAAATACACTCAATGATCTAGAGAGAGAAAGAGAGAAAACTTGTTTCTGGTGTGATTTTCAATTCTAACTTAAATTTCTATTTATAGGAAAATTTTAGCGAGACTTGACTTCAACCTGATGGCTTTTACTATACTATTCCCACCCACCACATTTGAAATAAAATTCAGCACATTTCTTCACCAACCACAAGTGGGGCCCACTCAATTCTAGAATTTTCCACCAAAATTATTTATAAACCTAATTTACGATCAGTCACCTCTTAAAATTCATAACAAATCATCGTTAATTTTAACGGTTCAAAATTTGTGGACATATACTCAACTTATATATGTATAACATATGCAAAAATTACAACGATCCAACTATTTGGATTAAAATTATAACTCACATAATATATCTCAAAAATAATTTGGTTTAATTTTTAATACCTTCATTCCGATAAAAATCTTGATAAAATACCTCAACATTAATTCCTTCATTTATAACCACATAAATAAATCCATCATTTATATCCACATCAAATAAATATTTCCTTATCATATAAATCAATAATTAATTATTCACAAATAATATTACGAGAATCACAATTATGATAACCAGCCGTTCCTGTGAAAGAGGGGCTTTCCAATAAGGATTTCTCCTTCGACGCCGCAATTAGGTGACCAAACCTCTCCTTGTGAACTTTCTAGACATTGCCAATAATGCTATCTCATAATATTATTCAAATAATATGAATTATTGATCCGAGATAATGGGAAATATCAGCGTTGACAATTATCAAACCACAATAATATAAAATATCAACGCAACAATTATTGAATCAATAAAATAAAATATTGAATAAGAACTCATCAGTAACAATTATTGAGTATTGCGCTTTCACGTAAGAATCAATAATTCAAAAATCTTGTCTTGATCTGCGTAGCATTCTTGTTTAATAACGCATTATTCAGATTTTAACCACCGAGTATTCAACAACGATTAATTCGTAGCAATGACCATTTACACCGCTATTTATAAAACTCAAATTTTATCATTTTCTTCATCCGACGGTTATTAGTTATGGGGCCCACAAATGGTCAAGCGGCTGCCGCATTTAATATTCCCTAACGTAAAGAATATTCCACGATCAAACGAATATTCCCGACAACAATGAATATTTTATAACCACTTGTGTATTTTAAAAAAATTCATATATCACCCTTAACTTTTAACTTTTATCAATTTAACCATTTACTGAATAGTAATTATAAGAAAAATTGAATACTTTTATTTCATAAATTTCGGGGTCTTACAAAACCCCTTTCCTCGATAGAACTTTCTAGACATTGTCAATAATGTAAGTAATCATATGAATAAATGTGTTGTCTCAATTATTAATTTAATAATATAAAAAATTATGCAGATGATACTGTGACAATAATTGAATCAAATAACGTGAAATACTATGCGACAATTACTATAACAATAATTGAGTAAACTGAGTGGCTTCTTACGTAAGCATCAATAATCAATACCATGTCTTCTTATCGCAACCACGCCATTACTATTTTTTATCACATGTATATTTCAATAGTTTAACGATAAAAGTTTTGCCGTTATTTTTATAAAAAGTTATTTCTGTCGTTTTCTAACTTCGACAATTATTCCGTTGTGGGGTCCACCAATGATAGTGTCGTCGAATGAATATTCCCCGACACAACGAATATTTTATATCAACTTGCTTACTTTGCAAAATTTTCAAATATCACCCTTAACTTTAACCTTTTATCAATTTAACCATTTACTAAATAGAATAATAATTATAAAAAAATTGAATACTTTCATTTCATAAAATTCGGGGTCTTACACCTTACCTTAAACGGAGAGTATTTCTGACTGGTATGGACTGGTATATCGGAGATATTCTTGAAGAAAACTTGCACTATTTGCAACACTCAAAATTTTCTTAAACTCAAATGAAATACACTCAATATTATAAAAGAAGAATTCTCTGATTCTTGTGTGATTTTTATTTCTAAACTAAGCATCCTATTTATAGGAGAATGACAGGGTACTGTTTGAATAATATCGCGGGTGAACAGGAGGAAAAATTCACGGGCGCAACTCATCCGTATTCAATTTAAAACCATCAACCAATAAGGGAAGAATATTTGGATAAATGGACCAATGAGGGAACACCCTCATTCACAAGTCAGTGAATAGTAGTTGAATTAATTGAAAAGTTGGACAATAATCTCATATCCCACCAATCAAAAGATTACCTTCTGTTAGGAATAAGCATGTGAATGATATTCCTATTTTTATAAGATTTGATTATGATGTTAATGAATGAATATGCAAATATGTCTGATTTAAAATAAGTTGTAAAGTCCTTGAATAGACAACAGGAACATATGTACAAGGACTTAGACTAAAATGATCAAATATGTTAGGTTGATTCTGCATGAACAAAATAGCTTGTGTAAAGTCCTTAAAAAGAATATGATGTATAAGGACTAAATATAGAAAGAACAAGCTTGTTAGGTTGATCTTATATGATGTAATAGATAGGTATGCCTGATCGTCGAGTATTGCACAAGCTTTTGAAGTCTGCCAGGGGAAACAAGGAACTCGGAGACTATGAAGGTATAATTATAGTCTGTCGAAACCAGCCAAGAGATTGCAGAAGCCAAGGCAGAATCGTAGAGTATTGAGAATCGTAGTATGTCTGCCTTGAAAGGCTTCACTCAGAATCATATAATTGATCCAAGCATCTGCCAAGCTAAGTCAAGAATCGTAGATCACACGTGAAGTCGTAGAGTCTATCGATCATATCAGAGGCAGAAATCGTAGTTAAGCTAGATCAGACAAGAACAACAAATGTTAAGGCAGAAATCGTAGTCTAATGTATAATCTACACTCGGAGTCGCCAGATAGCGTTCACCTAATGGCTTGCAAGCAAAACAAGAAGATCGAAGCACCAATTCAATCAGCATCCTGATTGAGTTGTGAAGCCATTTAAGGGAAGTCTTCCACAAGCAATAAGTAAGAAGACTTCAGATGATATGATTGACTAATGGAAGTTAGCAATGTAGTAGCTGTCAAGATAAACAAAAGATGACTATCTTGAGAATGCCTATGATCGTAGTGCTAGCCAGATTAGAAGTAAAAACTGATGGGATCTATAACAGAGACATTGGCCAACCTATACAGAACAGACAAAGAAGATGAAGCATGGTGTAAGATCCCAACTTTTAGGAATAAAAATGAATTTTCTATAAATATCATTTTTTTAATATTATGGAGTGAATTTGATATAATATTATAGTTGTGGGTAATATTTATAAATTTTACAAAGTACGTAAGTTGTTATATAATATTCGATTGGTCGGGGAATATTCGTTTTAACATGGAATATTCCTATGATGACACAATCATTGGTGGACCCCACAACGGAATTATTGTCGGATTGAGAAAACGATAAAAATATTTTTTATAAAAATATCGGCGGAAGTTTTACCATTAACCGTTGAAACACCCTTGTTAAAAGTACGATGTACTGGCGTGGTTGCATAGTAGACACAATATTGATTATTGATGCTTTACGTGAGAAGTCACTCGGTTTTGTTCAATTATTACTCACAGAATTGTTGCAGATAAGATCTCACACGTTATTTGATTCAATTATTGTGATATTTTATATATTATTAAATCAATAATTGAGATAATAAAGTTTTTAATATTATTATTTGCAATATTAACGATGTCTAGAAGTTACATCAAGGAGATGTTTGGTCACCTAATCATACCTAATAGGGAGAAATCCTTATTGAAAGCCCCTCTTTCCTCGAGAACGACACAATCGATTAATAGTGTTAATTATAATAATAATGATGAATTTTGTTTTATTATTATTATAAATGTAATAAAATAGAAAACTTTTATATATAAAATGAATACTTTTTATAAAGTTTTGTTTTATTTGATTATAAATAGAATATAATATATTTTTTATGCGTAGTGTTTGCAGATAAAAAATCTTTTTATATAAAATGTAATACTTTTATAAAGTTATTTGTTTTATTATAAATAGAATATATTATATTTTATTATGCATAGTGTTTACATAAGTGCTGCGATAGTGTTTTGCATAGTAAAATCTTTTTATATAAAACAAAATACTTTTATAAAGTTTTTTGTTTTATTAGATTTTAAATAAAACATATATATATATATATTTTATAAATAGAATATATTATATTTTATTGCATAGTATCCTTTCCATTCTCCTATAAATAGGATGCTTAGTTAGAATTGAAAACACACCAAAATGTATGTCGAAGATCACGATACATTTTAGTACTTCCAGGATGGATTGCAAATGGTGTATTGTGTGCCTCCATCATAATCTTGTACTTCAAATCAGAGTCGTTAGTGTAAGACCCCGAAATTTATGAAATAAAAGTATTCAATTTTTCTTATAATTACTATTCAGTAAATGGTTAAATTGATAAAAGTTAAAGTTAAGGGTGATATATGAATTTTTTTTCAAAATACACAAGTGGTTATAAAATATTCATTGTTGTCGGGGAATATTCGTTTCGGTGCGTGGAATATTCTTTACGTCGGGGAATATTAAATGCGACCAGTAGCGACCATTTGTGGGCCCCATAACAAACTATCGGATGAAGAAAACGACAAAATTAAGTTTTTATAAATAACGACGTAATCGCTATCAAATTAACACCGCTTGGAATACCCTAATGGATAAAATACAACAATACGCGTGGTTGCACAAGAATAATACCTGTATTGCACAAAGATTGTTAAATTATTGACCCTTACGTAAGAAGGCACTTTACTCAATAATTGTTACGATAATTACTGCTCAATATTTTATTTTATTGATTCAATAATTGCTCGTTGATATTTTATATTATTGTTGTTTTAATAATCGACATCGCACAAGATTTTCCATTATATATCGATCAATAATTCATATTATTTCTAATAATATTATTAGATAGCATTATTGGCAATGTCTAGAAAGTTCACAAGGAGAGGTTTGGTCACCTAATTGCGCCGCCAATGGAGAAATCCTTATCTGAAAGCCCCTCTTCCTGGAACTACCTCCGTTGTCATTATTGTGATTCTATAATATTATTTATGAATAATTAATTATTGATTTATATGACAATGAAATATTTATTTGATGTGGATATAAATGATGGATTTATTTATGTGGTTATAAATGAAGGAATTAATGTTGAGGTATTTTATCGATAATTTTGTTTGGAATGGAGGTATTAAAATCAAATCAAGATTTTTACGATATATTATGTGAGTTATAATTTTTAATCCGACCGTTGGATCGTTATAATTTTGGATATGTTATACATACATAAGTTGAGTATATGTCCACAAATTTTGAACCGTTAAAATGAACGAATGATTTGTTATGAATTTTAAGAGGTGGTGATTCAAAAATTAGGTTATAAATGATTTTTTGGTGGAAAATTCTAGAATTGAGTGGGCCCCACTTGTGGTTGGTGAAGAAATGTGCTGAATTTTATTTCAAATGTGGTGGGTGGGAATAGTAGCGTGTAAAGCCATCATCAAAGTTGCTGGTCAAGTCTGCTAAAATTTCCTATAAATAGAGGGCTAAGTTAGAATTGAAAATCACACCGTAAACATAAATTTTCTCTTTTTCTCTCTAGATTATTGAGTGTATTTTGTGAGTATTTAGATACTTGGTGAGTTGATAATTCATCGCTGCAAGTTTCCTTCAACAATATCCCATATCCAAATGGAAGTCTTTCTTTTTTTGAGGTAAGTGGATAGTAAGGGATTTTAAGGGTTATCATGTTTTTAGTTTCAAATTTTTCTGAACCTTCAAAAATTCTGGAAAAATTTGAAATGATATTTTGATGAGTTTTATTGATTGTGTCCAAAATGGTGATTTTTGGATGTATAGATTAAGAGTTATGAATTTTACGGAAAAAAATATTTTTTAAAAGTAACCGCTTATAACTCCTCAGGGTGGTTAACTCTAAAATTGATGAAATTTTTATTGGGAGTACATCTATATAATATCAATGTGTACTCTGTGAATTTTGGAATTTTGGATAAAAGTACAATTTATGATAAATGTCTAAATATTCTGGGTTTTGGCCATATGAAAAAATAGTAAATGATTTTTAAAAATTCGAGAAAAATATATGTTCAATATGAGACTATATTTTGATAAATCTCGAAAAAGAAATATTTTTGGAACCCGATTTGGTATTTTTCATGAAAAGGGACTAATTATAATAAATAAGTTAAATAAAAGGAAGAAAATTGAAAAATGATTTTATGGCTTGTTAAATATGTTATGTGAAGGAAGAAAAATTGAAAATGTATGTAGCGTGTTATATGATTTTATATAACGTGGTATATGATACTCTTTGACTTGAGTGTAAAGATGGGTAGATTATTGGTATGATGGTATTGACGGTTTCTTTGAGAATCATATATTGGTATATGCATTTTTGATGAGGGTTTTAGCTTAAGTCTGTTAAATATGATTATATTTCGATTTGATATGAATATCTTTATGTAAAGATGACATTTGTTGATGAATATCTTAGCTTTATGAGTCTGAATGAATTAAATATCTTATAAGTTTGTGGTGCAAAGATGCATTATTAAGCATGTAAACAATTTAAATACATTATTTATTCTTTTACGTCGGGGATAAGTGTAAAATAATTAAAATAAATTTGTTATTCTTTATAAGTTTAAGAAATGTTATTCTTTCAATTATCATTATATTATATACGGTATGGATTTTATCAATCGATTATTTTTACGATATATTGGAATTTTATCTACCTTTTGTGCCTGAAGCGAATGATGATGAATTTTTAAGGGTGGTAGAGTTCATTAGGTTATAAATTAAAATTTCTATTGAGTGGGCCCCACTTGTGGTTGGTGAAGAAATGTGCTGAATTTTATTTCAAATGTAATTGAGTGGGAATAGTAGCGAGTAAAAAGCCACGATATATTTTATCGGATATTTAGATCTTGGTACTATTCACGATACAAAACCAGACTATTTACGATGCCGTGATTTTTATTTATGATATTTATTTTGGAATTTTGGATATTATTTACGATATTATACTATTCATGAGTTACTATTCACGAATTCACGAATTACTATTCATGAGTTACTATTCACGAGTTACTATTCACGGTACTATTCACAATAAAATTGGTTTCTTTTTTCCACCAAATTATCGTTGATTTATGAATCTTACTCTTGAAATTAAAACCATGTTTTGATTATATTATTTTTATATAACATTCTTATAACCCTAATGATGATATTTCTCTTTGACTTGAGTGTAAAGATGGGTAGATTATTGGTATGATCGTAACCATAGGTTCTCTTTGGCCAAGAAGGTGCAAAAGTTGAATTGTTGACCGGTATGATCATGACCATTGAATTTACAATTGAATATTTTTAGCTTAAGTGCAAAGGTGAATCGATCAACATGGTTATAATTATTGTTATATAACTTCGAGATGATTATGTATTTCTTTGATATATGAATATCTTTGGCTCGTAGTCTGCAAAGACGACTTGTTGATGAATATCTTGCCCACAGTAGTGCAAAGATGAATTATTGATGAATATCTTTTGCTCGTAATGCAAAGATGACTGTTGTTGAATATCTTTAAATTTGTAGTGCAAAGATGAATTATTGATGAATATCTTTGGCTTGTAAATGCAAAGATGACCGTTGTTGAATATCTTTAGCTTTGTAGTGTAAAGATGAACTATTGATGAATATCTTTGGCCCGTGGTGCAAAGATGAATTTATTAGTATGATTATGAATGAGAACTCGTGATTTGGTATAACCATAATCTTTGATGTTTCGTAAAGACAAGTGATGAAAATTATCTTTGTCTTCTTGATGAGGAAAGGAATTTAGAACTACAATTACGATTATGAAGTTATACACGTGATTGTGGATGTGAATTGTTGATTGATGTTACGAGGATAAAACATTGTTGGTGGACTTTTAACATGGAGAAGATAATAGATTTTATGGTCTATTTGACTCTTCTAATGGATTGCTTCATTCACGCAACTATGGTTGAAAAGTTTTATCATCTACCATATGTTCTAAATCTCGATTTATTCTTGATGAAGACTATTGATAATTTATTTATCTTTAGTCATAATATTCTTTATCGAGCTAGTTGTGCTTCACCCTTTTGTTTCACAATTCCTTTCGTGTAATAAAGGTATATTTGGGTCGAGCGGGATAGCGAGGAATAGAGTGGTGGTCTATAGATGTTGAGGGTGAGGTGAATTTAACTTGGAAGGGTGTTTTGTCACTATCATACAAGATGTCTAAACGACATACAACCTTGTGTTATCATAAGACATGGTTGTGCACATCCATCTTCTTGAGTATATTTACAAGCACTACCTATATAATCTTGGTGTTTGTTTGGAGTATAATACCCAATTAGAGACAAGTGGAGATAATGATATGTCAAGAAAAGACTCACCATTGGGAAGAATATGATAGTAATCTTCTCGCTTTTCTTTGGGGTCTTTTGGGTCAACCAAGGATAATTCTTGCGTGGCCATATGATATCTACCATAACCTTAAAAGCATGGCCTCCCATGTACGAAGGTTTCTTGAGCACTTCCCAAAGATTCTAATTTCTAAAACAGCTTTTGACTATACCTTTATGTAAGGTGTCATTGTGACGTCTTCACGGTTGGTATATATTTGCATTCCAAACTCACAAAGATACGTGTTGTTGTATTTTGCATTTACAATTGTTGTAATAAAGTTGTAGTTATTTTCGTACCATATATTTGGCGACTCGGAATGGGTTGGATGGAATGGACCTATTTTGGGGTCGTTACATTTGGTATCGAGCTTAGGAATATGATCTCCATGAGATCGGGGAATAGAAACTAGAGAGGGAGAGACGAGTAAATCCTTCGCTAGTAAGTGTGTCCTACCTAAGCTTATTTGTTGGTCACCATAATATCGGGATATTATGTGATATGTTAATTTGTTAAATTAATCCTTGTTTTGAAGTCAGATTCTAGAATGATATCCTAAAATACGGGAGATGAGCAATGGAGAAATCATGATGACAGGGAGATAGAATTTGAAATGAAAACAAGGTATTCTCAACTCTTTGAAATACTGTGCACGTAAATTTTGGATCTAAATTTCATAAGAGGGAGATTGTAAGACCTCAAATTTATGAAATAAAAGTATTCAATTTTTCTTATAACTACTATTCAAGAAATGGTTAAATTGATAAAAGTTAAAGTTAAGGGTGATATATGAATTTTTTTTTCAAAATACACAAGTGGTTATAAAATATTCATTGTTGCTTGAATATTCGTTTGGTCGTGGAATATTCTTTCCGCTCGGGAATATTCGTATTTACTACGCGCAAGCAGCCATTTGTGGGCCCCATAACAAACTATCGGATGAAGAAAACGACAAAATTAAGTTTTTATAAATAACGACGTAATCGTTACTGCTAACACCGCTTGGAATACCCGATGGATAAAATACAACAATACGCGCGGTCGCATAAAGAATAACACCAGATTGCATGATTGTTAAATTATTGACCCTTACGTAAGAAGCCACTACTCAATAATTGTTACGATATTATCGCTCAATATTTTATTTTATTGATTCAATAATTGCTTTGCGTTGATATTTTATATTATTGTTGTTTCAATAATCGACACCGCATGTGATATTTTCCATTATATATCGATCAATAATTCATATTATTTGAAATAATATTATTAGATAGCATTATTGGCAATGTCTAGAAAGTTCTCACAAGGAGAGGTTTGGTCACCTAATTGCGGCGCAACCAAGAAGAGAAATCCTTATCTGAAAGCCCCTTCTTCGAAACCGCTGGTTGTCATTATCATGGATTCTATAATATTATTTATGAATAATTAATTATTGATTTATATGACAATGAAATATTTATTTGATGTGGATATAAATGATGGATTTATTTATGTGGTTATAAATGAAGGAATTAATGTTGAGGTATTTTATCGGAATTTTGTCTGAATGGAGGTATTAAAAATCAAATCAAACTTATTTTTACGATATATTATGTGAGTTATAATTTTTAATCCGACCGCTGGATCGTTGTAATTTTTGGATATGTTATACATACATAAGTTGAGTATATGTCCACAAATTTTGAACCATTAAAATGAAACGAATGATTTGTTATGAATTTTAAGAGGTGACCATTCAAAAATTAGGTTATAAATGATTTTGGTGGAAAATTCTAGAATTGAGTGGGCCCCACTTGTGGTTGGTGAAGAAATGTGCTGAATTTTATTTCAAATGTGGTGGGTGGGAATAGTAGCGTGTAAAGCCATCAAAGTTCATGCAGTCAAGTCTGCTAAAAATTTCCTATAAATAGAGGGCTAAGTTAGAATTGAAAATCACACCAGAAACATAAATTTTCTCTCTTTTTCTCTCTAGATTATTGAGTATATTTTGTGAGTATTTAGATACTTGGTGAGTTGATAATTCATCGATTAGCAAGTTTCCTTCAAATATATATCCGATATCCCAAATGGAAGTCTCGCTTTTTGAGGTAAGGGATAGTAAGGATTTTAAGGGTTATCATGTTTTTAGTTTCGAAATTTTTCTGAACCTTCAAAAATTCTGGAAAAATTTGAAATGATATTTTGATGAGTTTTATTGATTGTGTCCAAAAATGGTGATTTTTGGATGTATAGATTAAGAGTTATGAATTTTACGGGAAAAGACTATTTTAAAAGTAACTGCTTATAACTCCTTGTGGTTAACTCTAAAATTGATGAAATTTTTATTGGGAGTACATCTATATAATATCAGTGTACTCTGTGAATTTTGGAATTTTTGGATAAAAGTACAATTTATGATAAATGTCTAAATATTCGGCGGTTTTGGCCATATGAAAAATAGTAAATGATTTTTAAAAATTCTGAGAAAAATATATGTTCAATATGAGACTATATTTTGATAAATCCCAGAAAATAAATATTTTTGGAACTGATTTGGTATTTTTTATGAAAATGGACTAGTTATGAATAAATGAGTTAAATATGTTATGTGAAGGAAGAAAATTGAAAAATATGATTTTATGACTTGAGAATCATATATGTGGTATATGCAGATTTTTGATGAGGGTTTTAGTTATTGGTGATGAAATCTTATAAGTTTGGCATTTTATGATGATTAAATGCATTATTTAGTAAAGTGTAAACAATTAAAATAAATTGTTTATAAGTTCAAGAAATGTTATTCTTTCAATATCATTATACTGAAATATTGGTATGGATTTTATTGTGGAATTTCTACCTTTTTGTGTCGGAGTTACTATTCACGATATGGTACTATTCACGATATCTGACTATTTATTTATGTATGTGGCGATTTATGTATATGACATTATTTACGATACCTGCGACTACTATAAATACAAATCGAGTACTATTCATGAGTTACTATTCACGAATTACTATTCATGAGTTACTATTCACGAGTTACTATTCACGGGTACTATTCACAATAAAATTGGTTTCTTTTTCTGACCAAATTATCGTTGATTTATGAATCTTACTCTTGAAATTAAAACCATGTTTTGATTATATTATTTTTATATAACATTCTTATAACCCTAATGATGATATTTCTCTTTGACTTGAGTGTAAAGATGGGTAGATTATTGGTACGATCGTAACCATAGGTTCTCTTCGGGCGATGAGTGCAAAAAGTTGAATTGTTGATTGGTATGATCACGACCATTGAATTTACAATTGAATATTTTTAGCTTAAGTGCAAAAGGTGAATCGATCAACATGGTTATAATTATTGTTATATAACTTCCGAGATGATTATGTATTTCTTTGATATATGAATATCTTTGGCTCGTAGTGCAAAGATGACTTGTTGATGAATATCTTAGCACATAAGGCAAAGATGAATTATTGATGAATATCTTTTGCTCAGTAATGCAAAGATGACTTGTTGTTGAATATCTTTAGCACATGTAGCAAAAAAGATGAATTATTGATGAATATCTTTGGCTTGTAATGCAAAGATGACCCGTTGTTGAATATCTTTAGCTTTGTAGTGTAAAGATGAACTGTTGATGAATATCTTTGGCCTGTGGTGCAAAGATGAATTTATTAATATGATTATGAATGAGAACTGTGATTTGGTATAACCATAATCTTTGATGTTTCGGTAAAGACAAGTGATGAAAATTATCTTTGTCTTGGATGAGGAAAGAATTTAGAACTACAATTACGATTATGAAGTTATACACGTGATTGATTGGGATGTGAATTGTTGATTGATGTTACAGGATAAAACATTGTTGGTGGACTTTTAACATGGAGAAGATAATAGATTTTATGGTCTATTTGACTCTTCTAATGGATTGCTTCATTCCACGCAACTATGGTTGAAAAGTTTTATCATCTACCATATGTTCTAAATCTCGATTTATTACATGATGAAGACTATTGATAATTTATTTATCTTTAGTCATAATATTCTTTTTCGAAGCTAGTTGTGCTCACCCTTTTGTTTCACAATTCCTTTCGTGTAATAAAGGTGTAGCTTTGGGTCGAGCGGGGATAATGAGGGAATAGAGTGGTGGTCTATAGATGTTGAGGTGAGGTGAATTTAACTTGGAAGGGTGTTTTGTCACTATCATACAAGATGTCTAATGACATACAACCTCAGTGTTATCATAAGACATGGTTGTGCACATCCATTCTTTGAGTATATTTACAAGCACTACCTATATAATCTTGGTGTTTGTTTGGAGTATAATACCCAATTAGAGGACAAATGGAGATAATGATATGTCAAAAAAGACTCAACATTGGGAAGAATATGATAGTAATCTTCTCGCTTTTCTTTGGGGTCTTTTAGGGTCAACCAAGGATAATTACGTGGACATATGATATCTACCATAACCGAAAAAGCATGGCCTCCCATGTATGCGAAGGTTTCCTTGAGCACTTCCCAAAGATTCTAATTTCTAAAACAGCTTTTGACTATACCTTTATGTAAGGTGTCATTGTGACGTCTTCTGATTGGTATATATTTGCATCCAAACTCACAAAGATATGTGTTGTTGTATTTTGCACGACAATTGTTGTAATAAAGTTGTAGTTATTTTACGTACCATATATTTGGCGACTTCGAGAATGGGTTGGATGGAATGGACCTATTTTGGGGTCGTTCTGATTAGGAACACAAAGTGCAGAGTGGACTCAAGTATTCCTTCTTCATCAATTCTCGCTTAGGAATAGCTCCTTCTTGTACTTTCTTCTTCATACGCGCGCTCACTCAAAGGCTCGGTGGCTTAACTTTTTTATTAAAGTTGGCTCTGTCGTATACTTGACATCATCGCACTCGTTCTCGCATATGATCTTTCTTTCTCAACGCGTCGACTCCGTCCGCTTTTCCGGGATGGTATTAAATAGTGTGGTCGTAGTCTTTCAATAGCTCGAGCCAACGTCATTTGCCAGCATGTTGAGTTCTTTTTGAGTGAAGAAATATTTAAGGCTTTTATGGTGCGAATATATCTCCACTTTCTCCCCATATAGATAGTGCCTCCATATCTTTAAGCGAAAATGCCGCTGACTCTAGATCATGAGTAGGATAATTCCTCTCATACTCTTTAAGTTGTCATGAGGCATAAAGCATGACTTTCCCACGTTGCATGAGAACACATCCTAACCCTTTGCACAAGCATCATTTGTGAATAACAAATCCATCCGAACGGATGGTATTGTTTGAACAGTCTTAAAATAAGTCTCCTCTTAAGCTCTTGGAAACTCTTCTCGCATTCTTCGCTCCAATCGAATTTTGTATCCTTCCGAGTTAGGCGAGTTAATGGAGTAGCGATTCGAGAAAACCCTTCCACGAATCTCCGATAATAACCAAATAAGCCCAAAAAGCTACGTACTTGATCCACCGACTTGATTGTTGCTCCAACTTTGTATTGCTTCAATCTTCACGGATCCACGGATACTCCAAGTGTTTTGACACCACGTGCCCAAGAAATGCTACTTTCTCAAGCCGAACTCGCATTTCTTCAATTTGGCATATAGTTGGTTTTCACGAAGCCTTTGGAGTACCGACTTCAAATGGTGCTCATGATCTTCACGACTTTTGGAATATATAAGGATGTCATCAATAAAGACAACAACGAACGATCCAAATATTCCTTGAATACTCGGTTCATCATATCCATGAAAGCCATTGAGGAGCATTAGTCGATCCGAAAGACATGACTAAAAATTCATAATGCCCATCTGGAGTTCGAAGGCGGTCTTTGGAATATCCTCGATTCTAATCTTGGTGATGATATCCGAGCGAAGATCGATTTTTGAAAAGAATTGTGCCCCTTGCGGTTGGTCAAACAAGTCATCAATACGAGGTGAGGATACCTATTCTTGATGGTGACATGGTTCAATTCCGATAGTCGTACAAAATCGCATACTCCGTCTTTCTTCTTTACTGAATAAAACAGGAGCACCCCGAGGAGATGTCTTGGGGCCAGATGAAACCGAGATGTCCAACAATTCCTGTAGTTGAACCTTTAACTCCACGAAGTTCAATAGGAGCCATTCGATATGGGGTTTTAGAAATGGGCTTTGTGCGGGTTCAAGATCAATAAAGAATTCAACTTCACGTTAAAGGGGTGAGCGGGAAGTTCTTGAAATACGTCGGAAAAGTCGATAACAACAGAATATTATTCAAATTGGCGTGTCTTTATTCAAATCCATAACATGGGCTAAGAAAGCTTGACATCCGTTTTTCAATAAGCGAATAGCTTTATGATTAGATATGATGGTGATTGATTTTAATGGTTTAGTTGCTTGAATCGGTACAACATGTCAGTTGGTTAGGAATATGAAAACTAACAACCTTACGAAAACAATCAATTTTGGCGTGATGAGTAGTTAACCAATCAATCCCTAAAATCACATCAAAAGCAAGTATCTTTAAAGAGATAAGGTCAACGGGTAAGGTAATGGTGCCAACTTGAATCAAACAAGATTTATAAGCAATTGGATGTGATGAAAGTTTCTCTAGCGGAGTTTCCACGAGATAAATCAAAGTCTAATTTCTCCGAGTCAAGTTTAAGCGTTGAGCACAAGCGGAGAGATAAATGAATGGGTAAAGACCGTGATTGGCAGTAAGGTATAAACTTCGCAAGAATTTATAAATAGCTTACCCGTGATCACCTCGTTTGGGTTCTCGCATTATGACCGATCCAACAAACGCTCTTCCGGAATCGTTGACTTTGACTTTTCTCGACGATCTTTTTTGATCACCGTCCCCCATTGAACTAGGTTTCGCTCTCTGCGTCTGATCTCGAAAGCGATATGTCCTTCTTTTCCACAATTATAGCATACCTTGAACTGTTGTGGGCGGTTTGGTGATATGTCCTCTCTTTCCGCATTTATAGCATATAATGAGATGGTCGTTTTCCTCCCTTAGAACCGATTCTTCACGCAAGACCGCTGTCGTCTTACATGGTCATTGTTAAATCTCCTCTTTTAAAATCTCCTCCCCACTCGCTTCTTCTATTTTCATGGCCATGATTACCACGAGAGTGGTTACCATTTTGTCTGTCTGTTTCTTTCTCCATTGGTTATCATTATTACATTGATCGCTATCTCAGTACGATCCTGGTTGTGGTCCTCGGTTGGCCGTACTTCTCGTTATCTCGCTCTAATAATTGAGCCACATTTACAACATCCTGAATAGAGAAAATTTATGAGAAATGAGATCTTGGCGTATCTTACGGGTTTCAAACCTCTAAGAAACATCCGCGTCATCGTTCCTCATTCTCCACCAAATGAGGTCTGAAACACGGATAACTCTGCAAACTTTGCCTCGTCTTTGAGACAACGTCGTGTTGTTACTGCTCGGTCCTAATAAACTCCACTTCCTTCATATAGCGAACACTTTCGAGAAAGTATTTGTCATTAAATAGTTTCTGAAACGTCTCCCAAGACATCTTTGAATGCTGGTTTGGATGGAGTACGCTTCACGAGACTCCCACCGATGAGTCTGCCTTTCGCCACGGAACATAAAGGTGGCGAATGGAACCTTCTGTTCCTCCGTGCATCCCAAGACATCGAATATCTTGGTAATTTGTTTGACTCATGTTTACTGCCATGATCGGATCGCTTTCCACTTAAATTCAGTGGTCCCAACTCTTTGAACCTTGCATTTGTGACAACCCGTGAATTGCTATCATTTCCTCCTATATTTTGAACACGAGTCTCCTCGTGCGATTTTGCATGAACTACGCAAAAGCTTCTAAACATTCCCTCGTTCATCATCTCGCTTTCAATGGTGTTGTTCACGGGAGGAACATTGCCCGACTGTTGCACGTTCTCCTCGTTGGTGAGTACTGAGGCGTCTCCACGGTCTCATTTCCATTGTTAATATTCTCGATCGACATTCTCAAATCTTTGCCATAAAACAAGGGTTAATTAAGAAATCAATATATCACATAATATCCTTATATCTTGACCAACTAAAAAAATAAGCTTAGGTAGGACACACTAGCGAAGGATTTACTCGTCTCTCCCCTCCTAGTTCTATTCCCGATCTCATGGAGATCATATCCTAAGCTCGATACCAACCGTGGCGCCCCCCAAAATAGGTATACATCACCCATTACGAGTTGTCGATACGTGATACGTAAACAACTACTGACTTTATTATTACAATAGTAAAGCTGTGAGTTTGAATACAAATATTATCTTCTGACAATATCTATACTCAAATAAATCCTCATCACATTTATTGATACATTATTTTACAAAATGGTGAGAACTACTAAACAATTCTTTCTAAAACCTTCATTCCATACCCACTGCGTACTCGCTTATATTCTCGCCTCCAGAGAAAAAAAATGGAACAAAAGGAAAAATGGTGAGCTCAACTAGCCCATAAAAGAATATTATGACTAAGATAATATACAACAAATTTATCGTTAGTCTTCAACGGGGAAAAATCTAATAGAATACAATAGACAACAAATTTTAAATCAATATTCGCATGAAATAATAATTCATTAGAAGAGTTAAGTAGAGAATGCAAACTACTATCTTCCATGTATGAATTTAAAAGTTCATCGCTCTATCTTTTATCCTCAGTAACATCAATCAATATAAATCTGGAATCAAATATTCATCTTTGCACTACTGGGCCAAAGATATTTATCGATTAATTCATGTTAATCTAAACACTGTTCATCTTTGCCTATACAGCCAAAGATATTCTTCGAAAATCATTCATCTTTGCTTACGAAGCCAAAGATATTCCATAATATCATCATTTAAGGTAGAGAATGATGAAAATATTTTAAAAAACGAATCCGGTGAAACAAAATGACAAGGATTAAGGATTAAGGATTAAGTACTTTGTTTTATCCATATTCAAAAGATACCTCAAAAATAATCATAGTGGTGTAAAATTCAAGAATGATCAAAACATGGATCTGATCAAAGCTAGTATCCGGAATAGATATTTTGGACAAAAAGAAGAAATTTTATTTTTCTAATGAATAGTCTTAGTATCGTGAATAGTGACTCAGACACGAAAGATAGAAATTCCACAAAAACATCTTCACGCTTACATGAATAGTACTTTCGTGAATAAGTAATTCGCTAATAGTAACTCATGAATAATAACTTCGTGAATAAGAACTTCGTGAATAAGTAACCCTACATGAAAAAGTTCTAAATTTGATAAAAGTTCCAACCAATATTTCAAAGACAATGATATTGAAGAAATAATATCATTTGAGAAGAAAATAACATCCCTTACCTCGAAAGATCGATCTTCTAAATTTGAAACAGGATATAGGCTATGACTTGAACTTGCACCATATAGCAATACTCAAACTATACTCAAAATACTCACAAGAATACGCCGATAATATAGAGAGAAAACTTCGAGTTTACGGTGTGATTTTCAATTCTAACCTAAGCACCTATTTATAGAAATTGCTTAGAACACCAAAGCGAAAATTTAATAAATTAATATTATAATTTTTTCTACATCCTCCTACGCATCAAGCATCTGAATTCAGCAACATGACATGTGTTAAAGATGCCCACCAAACACAAAAAACGTTTTGTGAATATAAATATTTAAAACTTCCAAAAATCAATTATTTCGGAGCTTCGGAACTTCAATAATTCATAATAAATAGCCCTTTCATCAGAAAATTCAAATCTCGCGAGTTTTTATAGGAAATTCAATTCTCTACAACTTTGCAGAATAAACTTTTTCCAAATTCCAATCAGAAATTTACATGAAATCCACAAACGGGCAATTTTACATTTATAATCAAATTTCGATCGATAAATGGGGTCCAATTTACATGTTTAACATGTTTTAAACATTTATTGCAACAAAAATACTCTTCCTCCTCGTATACTCATATATCCCACATTCGTTGTAAAAAATATCACCATTATTATATTATTAAAATATAATAATATATTTAAATAAATTATTTTATCGAAAAAGATAAAATTTTAATTTTCAACAATTGTCACATTAAAATTTTTCTCCATCTATATCCACATAAAATTAATATTTTCCTCATCATATGAATCAATAATTAATTATTCACAAATAATATTACAGAATCACAATATTGATGACCGTGCGGTTCAGGGAAGAGGGCTTTCCAATAAGAATTTCTCCTTACTTGGCGCATGATTAGGTGACCAAACCTCTCCTTAGATGTAACTTTCTAGACATTGCCAATAATGTTATCTAATAATATTATTCGGATAATATGAATTATTGCTTCGATAATGAAAAATCTTCTTGTGTAATGACAATTATTGAAACAACAAAGAATATAAAATATCAACGCAAAGAATTATTAAATCAATAAAATCTTGAGCAGAATTATTGTAACCATTATTGAGTAGTGCCTTCTTACGTAAGAATCAATAATTGGTGCAATCAGGTGTCTTCTTCGCAACAACGCGTATTCTTTGTGTTTTAACCAACGGGTATTCCAATGGTGTTTAGCGGTAACAACTACTGTAGTTATTTTTTAAACAACTTATATTTGTCGTTTTCTTCATCCAATCGCTTTTCAGTTATGGGGCCCACATGGTCATTTGCTAGCGCATTTACGAATATTCCCCGAAGCGATCTGAATATTCCACGACCAAAACGAATATTCCCAAGACAACAATGAATATTTTATAACCACTTGCTTATTTTGAAGTATTTGCGTATTTTACCCTTAACTATCCACATTAATCAAATCAACCCTTACTATTTCAAAATAATAAATAGAAAAATTAAATTTCATTAATAATAAGTTGGGGTCTTACAAAGATCAACACATATAATACCAAATTACCAACTGTGGCCTAGTGGTCGCAGTCGCAGTCACAACATCACAGGTCACGGTGGCCTGGTGAGTGGTGAACGATGGTCACAGTCACAGTGGTCGCAGCGTTGCGGTGGCCTGGTGGACGGTGGTTGAAGCTTGAAGCCTTGTATGGTCAGATGCGATGGTATGGCGTAATCTGCATTTTAGCGATAGCCTTTGCCATTTGGCTCTTTAGTTGCTTTGAACTTTGAAGAATTAGATATTTAGATTGGAATGTGTGTTTTTTGTTTTGCCCCACCAAGTTAAACTTGTTTATTAATCTGGCCCTTTGACTTTACTAACTTATAAATTCTGCCCCTATTGAGTTTACCTATTAAAAAAAATGAGCATAAGCTTCCCTTGTACTCGATCCGCCCCTTCACACATACATACAAACATATGGTGCGGTTTCGGTTTTATGGGTGCAGTTTTGGCTAGTAACAAACCGGAACCATAAATTTAGTTATTCAACCAACCAAAAACCGCAACATACGCCAGAACTGTTGGTGCGGTTTTTGGTGCGGTTTCGGTTTCGATTTGGTTACTTATCGACCTACTGCATTTGCAATGAAAAAATCCATTCATAGCTTTCATATATTCTATTATACTCGGTTGGTTAAAGTTTTGGCTTCTATACTCCATGAAATTAGTAGAATATCTCTTGGATATTTAAGCTTCATCCAATGATCTTTCATGGAAATATTCTTCGATCATTCTTGAATTTTACTCCTGGCGATGATCGTGTTGACAATTTGGACATTATTGAGTTTAGGATAAATTAACTTATAAATCTTTAAAATTTATTCTTGAACTTATTTTATTGAATTATTATGTCATTGCCATCATCTTCATGTTTATATTATGTTGAAAGTCATCTGTGGCCTGTAGTGCATAGATAGACTTGGTATGATTATGACCAGGGATTATTCGGTATAATTATGACCGTAAAGTTACAAATGATGTGGTAAAAATTTTCATTGGCCCGTAGTGCATTGATGGACAGTTGTTGGCATGATCATGACCATTGATGAAAACACTAATATCCTTGGCCCGTAGTGCATGGATAATTTGTGGTCGTGATACTAATGAATATCCTTGGCCGTAGAACAGGGATGATGTGGATTATTTATTAAGCCGAGTCTCAACGATAAAAGTGATGAAAAACCTTTTAAATCATAAAAGATAGTAGATTTTATTCTCTACTTGACTCTTCTAATGGATTGCTTATTCCGCTGCAGTTAAACTTGATGTTTGTTATATTTTATCAGTTTAACACTGTTGAAGACTAAAGATAAATTATTTTGCATTATCTTAGATATAATATTTCTTATTGGGCTAGTTGAGCTCACCCTTTTTACTTTCATTTTTCTTTTCAGGAAATGAGAACGTAGGACTAGTCGGGGAACAGAGTGACGGTCCAGATGATAGTATTAGTAGTCCTCACTATTCTATAAAATAGTGTGATAATAAATGTATTGAGGACTTATTTTGAGTTTGAATACATATCTGAAAGACAATATTTGTATTAAAACTCATGACTTTCATGTTGTATATTTAATGTTGTATTTGTATTCTGTACCATGTATTTGGCGACTCAGAATAAGTGATGTATACCTATTTTGGGGGCGTCACACATGGGTCAGACCATTGATGATATGTGAACGGGAGATCACAAGGAGAAAGAGACTAAGTATGACAAATTTGATAAGTCTTGAAGTTAAGGAGGACCAGAGTAATCAGACAAGTTGTCAGTACCTAATGTAAGTCAAGGCAAACAGAAGTGGTAAAGCACTGCACGAATGAAGGAAGAAAAGTTCTAATTGCACGCTCAAATAATATTCTCTGAATCGTAGAGTTCAACCATCTGCATCAGAATCGTAGAGTTCAGTTATCTGAGTATTGAAACCTTGACTATGTTTTAATACAAAGACTGACATTCAAACATTGGATATTGAAAGCATCGACGCAGAAGGACAACTCTCGATGTTCTGATCAAGGAATCAGAAAGAATAAATAAAGGTGACTACCTGCCTGACACACTAAAGTGACATTTCTAATAGGGTAGGTGAAATAGTAGACTGCAGTGTCAAAAAAGTGAAAAAGGGGATGTCATGTCACATCTGTAGTCTGCACCAAATAACTAGAGATCTGCGAATTGATTTGAATAACTTCCAACGGCTATAATCCAACGGAAACCTTATGAAAGGTTATTTAACAACAGAAGCTCAAAAAGAAGAAGTGTTGGTTGAAGTAAGGTTGTTGACTCTACAAGTTCTATAAAGTAAAAACAGAATATGTCTCAGTGGCAGTGAGACTATGAAAGTAGAAGTGAAGAAAGTTAAAAGAAGAGCTTTAATAGAAGAAGGCTTCACTCAACAACTATGAGAATGCCATTAAGAATGTCAGCCAAGCTGAGAGCCGAGAAGGCCAAAATAATAGCATTCAAGAGATCGGCAGATTAGAAAAAAGATTCAAAGAGCCAGTCTATGAAACACCATGAACCATCAAGAGCTAAAGAATAAAATATACAAAACCAAATTTGTACATAAGCCAACCAAGGTTCAGGGGATGCTAAGTGCCAGACGAAGTCTACCAAAGATGCAAAGACTTAGCAAACCTCGTGTGGTGAAAAAGTGCAAGCTGGGATTAGAAAAGGACCAACCACAAGATCAGCTGCACCAAGGAAGAAACGACAAGCTGCTAAGTACTCAAAGAGATCTAGCTTCATGAACAACTTAGCAGTATGTCCAATGGTGATCCAGTCTCGATGCAGAATCAAAAGAGGATCACAACAAGCTGCCAAGAATTAAGGATGAACAAGCTTAAAGTCATCTTGGCAGTTTAACACCAACAACAACGACAATAAGAAGCCAGGGCCAGAAGGGTCCTTGTCCAAGGGACTAAGCTAAGTTCCAAGGCTGCAGGCCTTGAAGAGTTCTTAGTGAACTGAAGTTCCAAGTCTGCTGGACTTGAAGAGTTCTTAGTGAACTAGAGTTCAAAGGCTGCTGGCCTTGAAGGAATCTTAGTGATTCGGTGATATAAAAACTTCCTTAGTGGAATCCCTACTTGTTGAAGCAGAAGAGTGGATTAGGAGCTTGAGTCTCTGAACCACTTAAAATCCCTTGTGTTTTTAACATTCTGTCATTTATATTATAACTGCTATAAGTGCTAAACATGATAACTACTTACAACTAAACTAACTCTAGATAAATGGCCAACATAACATCTATGAAGGGGAACATTAACTTATTCCGCTGTGCTTAAAATAATTCTTAAATTTTTCATCAGCTATTTACTCAACAATGTAAACTAATATGGAAGAGCTTTTTGAAATAAAAAGGATCTATTCGACCACCCCTTCTAAATCTATTGTGTGCTTTCTGGGAACTAACACCTTCTTTGAAAGTAATTAGCCATACGGAAAAAATTATGTAACCTTTAAAAAACTAAATGAACAAACACCAATTTAAAAGGATAATTGAACAAACATCTTCCACTCATCAATTATTATTCTTACCTTTAATCAACACGAACTTGTTCATCATTAATATTAGAACTCACAATATTAACAACCGTATCATTTCCATGAAAGATGGAGTTTTTCGATAAGGACTTCTCCTTATTGGCGCACAATTAGATGACCAAACCCCTTTTCTCGACAGAACTTTCTAGACATTGTCAATAATACAAATAATAATATGAATAACGACGTCGTCTCAATTATTAATTTAATAATATAAAATTTTATGCAGATGATACTGTGACAATAATTAAATCAATAATATGAGATCTGATGCATCAACTCTCGTTGCGATAATTGAATAAAATTGAGTGACTTCTCACGTAAGCATCAATAATCAAAGATATTATGCAATACTGGTGTCTACTACTTGTCCAATGCCAGCGTATTATAGTACTTTTATCACCGAGTATTTCAATAGTTAACGGTAAAAGTTTCGCCGTTATTTTTATAAAAATATTATTTCTGTCACTTTCTAAATTCGACAGTAATTCCATTGTGGGGTCCACTTAATGATTGTCTTAGTCGTCTGAAATATTCCCGATAAAACGAATATTTCCTACCAAAACGAATATTTTATGACAACTTGCTTACTTTGCAAAATTTATAAATATTACCCACAACTATAACATCATATAAAATCCACACCTTATTATTCAAGATAATATTTAGAGAAAATTAAATCTTTATTCATAAAAGTTGGGGTCTTACATAAAATCACAATAAAAAAAATTTAATTATCCTAATTTTATTAAACTTTGTAAATATTATATATCTATTCGAATATGTATCAACACCGAGTATGTATTGAGTTTAAAAAATTTGAGTAGTTTGAATTATAAATGAGTCGAGTATAACCATGATAAGATTATACTCTTGTTTTTATTCGAACTATTTTTTGTACTCAGATTTGAATCATATTATTAACGAATCCGAATTTCACTTGTTTTTTTTTTTGAGTTGAGCCCGAATCAAATCAAAACTGTTTGGTTCAATTTACAGCCTTATAAAAACCTAAGGGGCTATATAATTTTTGGTATCCAAATGTGATAAATATGAATATATTCTAATAATTTTTCTAAATAATTTTAATTGTACATATGAAAACACTTCAAATAAGATATACAAAATTGTAAATTTTTATGTTTTAAGGTGTGAAAGTCATAAATTTCAGATGCTAAGTTGTTTTAGCACAATTATAAAATCCTCAACAATAGCATAATAAAGCAAGAGATTACTAATAAAATTGATAAGAAATATATTAGGTTCAAAATACATATACTTCTTAAGATGTTGTATATCACACAATAAATATTTTTCGGTTTCAAAATTAAAATTTTATTAAAATGACGATTTTTAAAAATAAATATTTAAAAAATATACCTTTAATATTGAATGAGAATTTAGTGGTTGTATGATGCTACGTAGTATAATAAGTAGGGGGGGGGAGTTTATATATAATTTTCAAATAGGTTAAAATAAAAATATTATTTCAATTTTAAAAAATATTTTAAAATATGACCAAATTGAATATAGCATCTTATTTCCCCCTATCTCGTTTTTTTCTCAACCTATTTCCTATTTATATATCATTTTATCTCACTTAAATGTAAAGTCTTTATGACAATATATCAGTGATTGTGACAATAATATATAGGATTGGCATTTCGAACGAGCTGGTATTAAAAGACGATGAACAATAGTTTAAATTTAGGAAATTGATATTTTTACAATATTTTTTAATATTTTTACATGAAAAGTATCGTTATAAATGTATAGTGACTGCGAAAACCGTTGTTATAGGATCTATAGCGACGATTTTTATATAAAAATATCATTTTTGGATTTATTGGTTTCCTAAATTTAATTGAGATCTACTTGTGAAAATGGCAATAATACCTTGACCTAAAAGACATTAATCACTTTTGCACTACTAATAGGAAAGTTTTGCTAAAATGGTAAGTTAGAGGAACATGTTTGCAAATATACAAATTGGAGGGTCAATTTTGTTTTTTGTAGTCTACATCATACAGTACTTTTTAGAGTTTGTTCGTGGGTGAAATATAAGTTGTAACTTATAAGTCATTTGTCACTATTCATCTTTTTGGCAATTACTTATTTTTTTACTTATAAGTTAATTTCTCAAGTCAAAAAAATAAGTAAGTATTTATAACTTATTTTAAAATAACTTATAAGTCATTTTAGAATAAGTTAGTTTGACTAAATGTAATATCTATTTTGCCCATCTTCTATTTTGTCTCTCTTTTTATTAATGTCATTTTTAATATTTTTTATATTTAATTTTAGCGTAAAAATCATTATGAGTCGAATAACTTCGTAACTTATTTTAACTTAATTTCTAATTTATAAGTCAAATTAATACCGAATATTTTTACTTATAAGTCACAATTTAAAATCAACTTTTAAAAATACTGTTTTTTTTTTTTTCTCTTTTCAGTTTTCGGTGTTTGTTGGACTCGGGCGGATGGATAGCAAGGGGAGGAGCATAGGCAGCTCTTTTTTTGTTTTTTTTATAGGTAAATTTAAGGACCAGAATTTATAAGTTAGTAAATTAAAGGAGCAGATTAATAAAAAAATTAACCTCAAGGGGCCATATTTGACGTAAGAGTGAGTTAGACAAAAGAGAGGGACAGAAGGACAAACCGGACGAGAGCTGAGAGTGAGTTAGACAAGAGAGGGACAACCGGACGAGAGCTCAGAGCTCTTCTTCTGCACTTCTGCTTCACTATTTGGCCAACGATTTATCCTCTTCTCAGCCGCGACCTCGTCTCCTCTTCTCATTCAGTCTCTCCCTCGCCCTTTGGCCTTTGCGCATATGAGATTTTGAAGGTAACAAATTTAGGGCTTTTTATTTGATAATTTAAAATTTGTAATTTGTTTGAATTTGTTGTTGGTTGTGGACTTGGGGAGTTGGGGTTAAACCCAATTCAATTTATTTCATTCATTTGTTGTATTGGACTTGAGGTAGCTAATTAAGGTATTTTTGTTTGATAATTTTTTAATTTTTAGGGCTTTCTTTCTTTTTTCTTTTTTTTTTAATTTTTCTGTCGTTATATATATATATATATATATATATATATATAGACACACACACATAGTTCTGATCTCGTGCTTCATATGTATTTGTGCTGCTTTTATGGGTATATTCATGAAGTTTTTGCAATTGGGTGAATTAGAAATTGCTTTAATTTTATGTACAGGGCTTATGGATCTTTTGATATTTGATGATTGCGGAATTTAGTGATGCACCAGCACACCATTATCTTAATGTTATATTATACTCTTCTTTGGTTTGAGAGCTCAAGCATAAATGGTATTCTAGATGCATAGGTTTATCGTGTTCTATTAAATTTTGGAAGCTTTTTGGGTGTGTATGTTTATATGTTGAGTGGAAGACCCGGAACTAGATAGTTCATTTGTTTTATGAATTGTAGACTGTATTTTTTTTTAATATGTGCCTCATTGATGTAATTTAAAGGAAGACCATAACTGCAACAACTTGAGCACATTATAATTTAATTTTTTTGAATGTGTTGTTTTTTTGAATTGTGAGTTGATTTAGCTATTAGGGCTTGATTTTGTTTGAATATAGAAAACAAATTTGGTATGAGGCTTTGTGCATACGGTTGAAATTGTAAGTGTTTGGAGAATCATTAAAATTGAACTATGACAAGTAATCGAAGTAAGTTTCTAAATTATATCTAAGTATTTATTTATTTTGAAATTTCTTTTTTATTTTGGGTTATGATTTATGAATATTTATTTGTTGATGTTGCAGTATCCATTTTCTTCAGCACACTGTAGAGAGATGGTGAAGAGAGAGAAATGGTGAAAGCTCCAAGAAAGCGGAGGTAATCTTCCAATGGCCCTAGTCTCCTACTACTTTCAGATTGATTGTGTTTGCCTATAAGGTGTTTGTTGAAACTCCTCAGCCAAGGTCATACCCAAATTGAAATGGATCTCTCTCTTTTTTTCTTAAATTTTGTTATTATCAACTCTATTAAAACTCGATATGGGTATTGTTTGGAGAAGTCGTTCTGACCACTGATAATAATTTTAGCCCATAATTCTTGATCAAAAGTAATTCTACCTGTAGTTACTTGCATAATCCTTTTACAATATCATGCATTTGGGTGACTTTACTTATATTCATGTTGTATGGTACTTTTTTATTTTATTTTAAGGTATAGTGTTTTTTGATCTATAAAACGTATTTTCTATAATTATTTCTTATGCTGGCCATTTAAGACCTGAAAAAGTATGGAAAATCAAGTGTGGATGTGTGCTTACCATGAAACTCTTATTGTCTTGCGTTCCACGTACTGGTATCATTCCGTATTGTAGATTCGTAGTACGATAACTAAATGCCTTGTGCATTCTGCCATAGTTAGTGTTCCTGCTGTCAGAATGTACCCAGTGGATCAACGTTTCTGGTAATCATAGGTGTGTTATGTGGGAGTTTATAGTTAAAGCCAGTGCAGTAGATTCTTATTTAGTTTTCCATTTGTATAATCATCATTCACCTATCTACGAACTTATTTACTACAAGTTATATAGTTAAGGATCCTTGTGAGTTATGACCACATGGTTAAGAACCAAAATACTTGGACAAGAGGCTTTTCATAGTTGATTCAGTATCAATATTTAGTTTTTTAGATGAATTGGTAATTTGGTATTTTTTACTTAGGCATTTGTGATAATAGTATCTTTTTTGCATTTCCCTCCATCCCATCATGCTACGACAGAATTTTGGATTGGTCTCATATTGTAATACTCTGTCATCCAGTCAATTATTTAAATAAAGAACTGTTGTGTAACTAATTTGCACATGTTTAGCTGGTTTCATGTTTGTGTATAACTGTATATCTGTTTGTGTTTTCCATTACCAATTTTTTCATTCTTTAATTTTTTTATGACTGTATTGCCTGGGGTTCAGTCAATTACGTTCTTGCAGTACAGATTACTTGCCAAGTAAGAAGACAAATGCATTTGACTAAACTACATGATTCTGGATTTTCAGGTAAAAAAAAAAAGGTCGAGGAGAACAGAGTGTTCTGTTGATCTAAAATGCATCATGCAAGCACTTTCACTTTATTGGTTTGCATTGTCAGTTTCACCATCAGCTTCCTGTCATTCAGTAATGGGAACGTGTAAGTCTAATTGAGAGATTGTGTGCTGCGTCTGCTTTGTCATCATCTTTTTAATACAAAAACATGTCATACATGTAGTTCTCTTTATTCACCTCAAATAAATACTTATGCTAAAGAAATTTGCAGGATCAGTAGCAAAATTTTGAATGTTGGGGAGGAGCTACGGAAGGAAACTCTACCACTGAAAACGGGTTCCTGTTTTTACCAGATTCAGGGGCTTAAATCACAGATGTGGTATGAAGTGAAGATATCATATCCAGCTTCTGTATGTCTGTGATATTTTGTTCTTTTTTTTTTCAACATTTTCTAGGTGAAAGCTTACTTCATTTCTGTACGTTAACAGATTCCTGCTAGCTTTTCTTTACAACTACAGAGAGATAATTCAGATTTGAGACGCACGCAACAAAGAAAGTTACTCAATACTGAAAAGCTAATTTTCAAGACTGATGACATGGACTCGTTTAATTACCAGGTTTGCTTGCGCATAGGATTGTCCTAATTGTTTTCCTTTTATTATGAATAATTTTAACTAAATTTTTACTTAGGGTGGAATGTTTGTCCTGGTTACTGTGGAGCCTGAAGGGGTTGTTGCAATACCAAATGGGCAGGAGAGGGAAGACATCATCTTTAATATAGGTAAGTTTTACATTTGAATTTCTTTGAAGTACGTAATTTGATGCTTCAGAAGAACACCAGTGCCTAAATTTGTTAATGCATTAGATTAAATTTCAAACATGTTTATAAAAATACCTACTGTTCTTTCATGGTGCAATTTCATAATGGTTCTGCAAGTTTAGTTTTTCTCGGCATTTCTTTCTCATATTCAGAATTTTATCAGGTGTTTGAGACATTTTTCTATGTATCTCCTATGTGCGACATGTGCTGATTTATTTTTAGAATAAACAAACCAAGATGAGATATGTATAACAGTTTTCAGTTTTTACAGGGATCATTTTTTTTCCTGAAAAAAACAATTTGACTTTGAAAAAGAAGTCTTTCTGTTTAGGTTTTAACCCTATTTTCTTTTGCCTCTATTTGTTCCTGTTATATTTGCTTTGCCTTTTCTTTTTCTATTTATTTGTGTGTAGGATTGTTGAGAAGTTGTAGTAATGGTGGGTAGGGTGGTTCTAGAAAACCCTAGCACAAATTCAGTGGCCTGGATAAATCCAATGCCAAATTGGGAATGCTTAATAGTCTTTAAACAGAAATTGATGTGCCTCAATTAACATCATTGCCCAAGTGTAAAAATTATTGATTCCTTTTACACGTTAAAGTTTTATCTGAATGCCGGGGTATGGAAATATGGATAGAGAGCCCATAACCATACTTTAACAGGCCACTCGTTAACTGTGTCAAGAAGTTAATTAATTTGGAAGTGCCTACATAAGTGATGGAGGCTTAGCACATTACTCGCCTTCTTGTCAAGAAGTTATTTTAGCGGTATATATATGTGTAGGCTATGTTTGTTTGGAGGGATTCACTTGGGATTGGACTAATAGTCCTTAGGCTATGTTTGTTTGGAGGATTATACTTGAGATTGGACTAATAGTCCCTTAACGTTTTTTTGTTTTAAAAATTGGATTATGGACCATTAATCCTATGCCATGTTTGTTTACAAAGATTATAATAATTTCAAGACTATTAATCTTAGGATTAAATAGTCCTAGTCACATGTTTGTTTTTTATGGGATTATTCATGAGATAACTTAAAATTAATCCCATGTTATGTTTGTTTTTTCCATAATTAATTAAAGGATTGGATAAAAAAATATCGTTTGGACTATTATACCCTTACCACTAATAACATATTTTAAACTATAATTTAAACTTTTTTATACATCAAAAAATGATAATCTCATGAATTTGTTGTATTAGAATCACCCGTAGAAACACTTTAAGCTTCCTCTTTATCCAACTCTTCCACTACATCACTAGAAGCCTCAACATGTTACCCCGTAGCTCTATCCTTAACAAAAATTTGTTGTCAGTCCTCATACCATGTCAATGGCTTGTTCCGCAACTTAATTATATCAGGATCTTTCTACACAAATAAATAAAATCAAAATAAAGTCAATTTCAAATATTTTCAAACTCAAAATTTACATGAATTACATATGTAATTTATGTCAATACAAATATGAATAACATAAACTACTTACTACTATTCAAAGCTGATCCAAGCTTACTGTGTTATATAGAAGGTACCGTGAATATTTTTGAGCAAATGCTATACTGTGAATATTTACTATTTTGAAACTAAATTGTTGTCGTTCTATGTTTTAAGCAAGTATAGTCTGCCTACTGGAATTTGTTAAGCTGCACCAGGAAGCAGGTAGCTGGACATAACCCCTGGTACCCTAAGCATTAATACATATATATATATATATATATATATATATATTGATGTTCTTTACTATATTAAAAACATTGATATTTAAGGTAATGGTATTTGCAGCAATAATATGGATTAAAAACATCATGCCAAAGCAATACAATATAAATAATCCCAACTGCAGTAAATCGGCATCCTCTTAACTCAATTTAACTAACAACATAAATATTTAATGAGAAGTTTGGTTTAGTCACTTTTTAGTATAGATAAATTTACAGCAAGAGTCGTCTTCTAATAAAATTAGAATTTTATTGAACCTTATACCCTTCAACCTATGGTTTCTCAAATCACCAAATTCAGCATATAGCTTATCAGCGATTTGTTATTTTAACATACAGGTAGCATGCTGCATCAAAAATATTGATACCAATTACCAAATATAGGTGCAGAGAAAATTGATCACATACAAAACTCTGAATAAGAAAACAGTAGATTAAACAGAAGGAAAAATTCATCATCAGAAAAACTTGACTCAACCCTGTGACAATGAAATATGGAACAGCTTCAATTTACTGAAGGTGCAACTATGAAGCAACAACAACAATAAACTTGACTCACCCCTGTTATTTTTTTTTTGGTAAATTCATTTATATTGAATTAAACTAAATATTACAAATGTATCATAATTTATATAATTTGAAGTTGGTACAAGTTCAAAAAATTACAACTATAATAAAATTATCCACTTTGACTTGATATTGTTCACTTTTTGTTGTGATTTGATATGCTACAACATGTATTATGAATATGGTAAATCATTAGAAAAATAAATATATCAAGATCTGGTTTGGGTAGTTATTAAAAAAAAAAACTCTCCACTTAGGCCCGCTTAATTTTTTTTGCCGCCTTATGCCTAGGTGAGGCGCCAGGGAGGGCCTAGCGCCTAGGCGGGGCGCCAAGGGGGGCCTAGCGCCAATGTTCGAAAAAGCTAAAATCGGTACAAGGCGTTTTTCTCTAGGCTATGCAAGGCGTAAGCCTCGAAGCGGAGCGAGGCGGAAGCCTTGATTTAAAGACCTAAAAGTCCCCAAAAAATTATGAAAAAATACTAATAAAACCATAAAATAATTCATTATTACAATTAAGGTCATAGCAGACATAAATAACCAACGTCACAGTAATGTATCATTACAAAACATCAAAACAACATAATATCATCAAGTACTTATATAGTGATTGTATCATCCATCACTATGTAAGTATTGTATCATTTGTATGTAGCGGCTTGAATAATGGATCAAATCCTAGATCATCATCCCCATCACCATCATCATCATCACTAAGAGGATCCTCCATGGAATCATTGTATCTAATAGCTCCGTCATCCTCCTCATTGTCAGTGCTAAGATCCTCAAACTCAGGTTCTTCATCAACCAATTGCAATCCCTTTCCTTTATCTATAAATAAACAAGTTAATATATATTTAATCCAAATGAATGTTTTTTTAAAGAACACTTTAAAGGCAACTTAAGTAATGACACTAACCTTTTGACATAGTTTTTGACGGCAAAGTGTTTCTCTTTCTCTTTTGACTTTCTTGTTTACTATTTGTTCCCCGAGTCCCTTGCCCTCCAAGTGTAATCTCCCTCACATTAGTCTCTTCTTCCCCAACTATCTTCTCATTCCCACGAGTCCTTTCACCATCCTCCATATCATCATTCCCAGAAGTCGGTCCTGAGATATTTTCATCATTTCCCCCCGCAATCCACTCATTATCAGATGTCACATTTTCAACAACTAATGGGTCTTTTTCTTCCGTTAGTGCCTTTTTCTTGATATGCCGATCTTTCAATTTTTTATTGTACGTAATGTAAGCCAATGAGTTAAGCCTTGATGCAAACAGTCGATTCCTTCTCTTTGTATGTATCTATATTACAAGTAATTTAGCATTAGTGACAATGTCAGATCTCATAAAATCTTAATAAATGATTTATATCTAATAAATACCTGACTGAAAGTACTCCAATTACGCTCACACCCCGAAGATGAGCAAGTTAAACTCATAATCTTCACTGCAAAGTTTCTTAATTCCGGAGCTTTATCCCCATATGCGATCCATCAATCAGCTGGATCAATATTAAAACATATATCAATCTTACCGGTACACGTTTAATCAAAATGAAAACATAACCAGACATTAATCAATCCAGTGCCTTACCGGAGCACGTTTCTTACACTTGTTTTTGGCATTTGTGTAGCCAAATAACCCTTGCCTCAATCGGAATGCATCCATTTGCAAATCAGCTTTCTCTCTTCCCACAGCGTTAGGAATAAACTTGTCCATACAAGAGTACAATCCCACCTTAACTTCCGCATTGGCATAGAAATTGTCTTCATATTGAAAAATGAGGATTCAAATAATATGCAACAACGTGCAAATGCCGATGCAACTGATTATCCCACTTAGCATCTATTATGCTCCATATCTCTTTATAGGCCCCCTCCTCATTATCCAGATTTTTTGCAATTTCTTCTTTTGCATTGTCCATGGCACCATATAAAAATCCCATTCCCGGCACCTTCTCTGAATTTGCCATCCTCAATACACTTCCTAGAGGTTTTGTGTTCTTAATTGCATATCCCACGCTACCCCAAAAATTTCTATCACTCGGTATGATTTTCTCGCCTCCTTACCTTTAGGTTTTTTTGATCAAGCACAATTTGCCCACTCCCTAGATGTAAACACGGCCTCCAAAGGCTGTCTCAAACTATGCATATTCTGCAAAGTTAAATAAGCAGTGACAAATCTAGTGGCGGCTGGCCGAACAATGTCTTTATTAGTGTTTGTCCTCATCAATGCCAAAACCCATCCATGATTATATATGAAGTTGCTTACCTACATAATGACATTCATAAAAAAAAAAAAAATAATTCAAGTATTCATTGAATAAAAAAATTATAACCAAATAATAATAATAGTAATTACATTCTTTGCCTTTGTCAAAGCATTTTTATGTTGAGGCAACTCTCCAAGCTTCTCAAGCATCAAATCAATGCAATGTGCGGCACACGGTGTCCACCACATACGTGGCCTCTTCTCCATTAACATCCTCCCCGCCGCCTTATAATTAGATGCATTGTCAGTAACTACTTGAATGACAAGATCTTTTTCCACTTCCTCAACAACCTCATCAAGTAGTTTAAACATTAAATTAGCATCTTTAATTGCATCAGATGCATCAACAGATTTCAAAAATACAGTTCCATGGGGATTATTTACAAGAAAGTTTATTAGCTGTCTTCCCCTAATATCTTTCCAACCATTCGACAAGATTGACACCCCCGTATGTGCCCAAGTCTTCTTTACCTCCTCAACAAAGGCCTTTGTAGTCTTCTCTTCCTCCAATATCCAAGAGCTAAGCTCGTATGGGGTAGGGGTTTCAAAGCACGACCATAGTTCCTAATAGACCGACACATATTTATAAATGAAGGACTATCTGCAACATTGAAGGGAATCCCGTTTTCAAAAAAGAATCTACCTATATCAAGACAGACTACATTACGAGCCTCCTTTGAAAATACGGTACGCCTTGTAGTAGCATCATCATCACCAGCATCAACATACACAACAAATCTGTCCATGGGCCCCCGAACTCCCTTCTCATAGGCACTACCCACACTTAAACCTCCCAAGGATGGATGACCACCATAATAAGACCCACTTTGTATTTTTTCAACTTCATTTCTTTGTCTTTCCTCCTTGGAGTCCATATTTTTCTTCATATATGAAGCAAGCTCTTCCTTCACTTCACTTATACTTTCTTGCAAGCCTCAACGTTACTATGATTACCTACAAGATATTTTTTAGCCTTGTAATCCCTCCTTTACAAATTTTCTTACAAAAATTGCATTCCACGTATAAATGAGCTTTATTAACTCCCGGAGTTGCGGTGCCATATTTTCAAGCTGGATCTTTTCTACCCATAATAATAATTCACTGTAATAATAATAAAAAATTGTTATTATATTTTGATAAAATTATGGACAACACTAGTCATGTACTATGTTAACACTAAACATTGATAGAATTTAATACTGTTCAAAAACTGAATATAAATGGAATTATCATGTACACAAATAATGATATTGTTATTGACAGTCTAAAACACCAAATGGAATTATCATGTACAGAAACTGTTTGCTATCTTTGTTCAAAAAGAAAATCATCAAGCTATCAATACAAGCAGAATCAGTCGAGCACTATTTTGTTACATATGAGATTAGTAAAATTATTAAAAGTTAAAATCACCTGCAGCAACAAAAAAAACAGAGACAAAAACAGAGACTACTTTATTGGAAAAAGACAAAAACAGAGGTAGTCACTAGCATTTTTAGAAGTCAGAAGACTCAGAACTCAGAATAAAACAAAATACAAGAAAACAGAAAAGATAAAGAAAAAGAAAACAGAGACGCCACTCAGGAAAGAAAGAGAAGGAGAAGAAAGAGGAAAAGGAGAAGAAATAGAGCAGCAGACGCGACGAAGAAGAAAGAGGAGAAGGAGCAAGAGAAGGAAGATACCTGTTGAAGAGGAGAGTAGCAGACGTGAAGAGGAGAACAGTCGATGCAGCCAAATCGGTAAGCTCAAATCTAATATTAGGCCAAATTTGATACTTAGGATTTTTTTTTAAGCCAAATTGAGGTGTACGTCTCGCGACGCCTTGAGGCGCGACGTAACGAGGCTTAAGCCTCAGCTGAAAAAGGCGCAAATCTCACCAATACCTGAAAAAGCGGCCGCCTCGCACCAGCCTTCTTCCGCCTCGCTACGAGGCGCGCCTCGAGGCGTACGCCTCGAGCGCTATTTCGAACATTGCCTAGCGCCTAGGCGGGGCGCCAAGGGGGGCCTAGGCGGGAATTTTTAGAACATTGCTTATTACAATTGGTTAAGTTTTTGTTGTCAAACTTTGATATGGTCATGTTGTTGTACAAAATCACACATGCACAAAATCACACACCAATCTGACATGTTTAAGCAAGTTTCAGACATAAAATATAAGATTTGATCCATCCCATTATATATGCTTAATAAGAGAGCATAAGAATCTATAGTAAAGTTCCTGATTCCCCTCAAATTCCTCCTAACAGTTTTATCTTACCCGGCAGGCAGTGCCCAAAAAAGCAAAATGCTAAATTAAACAATGTTTAAAAATCTTGTTAAAGAATCCGTAATGCCTTCCTAAAAGGTGAAGCAAAATTCTTAAACAATTTAAATCAGATTCTTCGATAAGTACATGTGAATAAAGTCCCCCCTCAATCATGCATTCCATTAACCAATAACCATATATTCCCCTCAAATCCCAAGCAAAGTATCACAACTAGCTTCCATCAAAACAAACTCTCTTTAATTTTCCACAGCAACACAGCCACACAGCCAGCCATGGCTCAATTCCTCTTCACCATTATTGTAACAATTATTATATTATTTACTCCACTAGCTTTAAGCTATGGCCATTCCAATACTTGCTGATCCTATTGCAGCTTTGCCTTTTAAAAGCATCAATCAATTTTAACATGAAAACAGAGTGTACAAAAATTGACTAGCAAATTCAAAAAAACTATTAACATAAGTTCATATAAAATCTGAAACAAAACCAAAACTTGAGTGTCAAAATTGAAGTTGAATTAGAAACCTAAATTGGTCATTAAAACCCTAAACTTAAACTTCAGAATAAAAAGTTGAAATCAGAAAATTTTAATATATGATTTCTTAATAAAAGGTTCAAATCGGTGTATTCAGAAGGAGAGAGAAAGAGTGACAACTATATAGATCTTAATTCCACACAATTTAATTTCAAATCTTAAATTAAACGAATACAAAATAAAATTATACAAACCTAGTTGAAGAATGCATATTAGAAGAAAGAGAGATGAAGGATTCTCACCAGAAAAATTAATTTGAACAAAAGAATCCTTCGAGGGTTGTTGCTGCTGCCTAGGGAGAAGAGACGAGGAGAGGACAAAAAGAGATCGACCGATAAATGGATAGAATATGATAATATGTTCATTTTAGAAAAAAATTGAGGTTAATTTTGTGTAAAATTTTTTTGTTTCAAATGGTAGGGATTATAATACCTGGTAGAATATAGTATTAAATAATCCCCATATTAAGCCATTTTATAATCCTTGGACTAATAATCTCAAGTTCAAATTTTTAAAAACAAATAAGACACCTGAGATTAATAGTCATATCCCAAGTGTAATTCTTATAAACAAACATACCCCTAGGATTTAAAAAGGACTTGGGATGAGGTACTATTTAATACCCATCCTTACCGCGTATTGTAGTCCCATCATTTGGGACTAACCATATTTGGACGAAAATAACCCTAGCCTTTTTAAAATACGTCCAACCAGTCCTTTTTTGTATTAACCTATACCAACACTTCTATTCCCCGGTAACTTGTTCTCTCTGCTCTCTCCCCGGTAACTTCTCTCTCTCTCTGGTAACTTCTAGTAATGTTTCGTTAACTTCTCGTTTTCAGTTATTGAATTTATTTCCATATTTTATACTTTCAAAGAGTAATTAATAAATTTCTTTTTCAAATATATGAAAATAATATTTTCCTCCTTAATATATAATTAAATTCTAAAATAATTGATTACAACAACAATAGCTATTTGAGAATTAATAACTTTGTAACAGTTATGTTATATTGGCAAGGATATAATATTCTAATCATAGGATTATTTTAAGTTATTTCATATTTAATCCCTTCCAAACAAACATGTGATAAATGATTAAATAGTTGTAGGATTAATAGTCTTGGATTACAGTCGATGGGTATATATTCTTGCAAACAAACATGGTCGGAATGTATTTTGAAGTTTAGGGATTTAAGGGGGTCGACAGGTTTCAATCAAATTTGACTTTTGTCATTAATTCGTGTTAAGCTACTTGCTCCAGAATCATAGTACATTTTTGCTTCAAATGATGTAATAATTTTTGTATCAACCTTTTCATATAATCTTCTAATAATTTTTGGTTCATCTTCTTGACAGTTTGTGATGAACTATTGCTTGGAATCCCCCACAAAGCTTGGTGGGTAGTAATCCTGGTAATTATTTGCTTGGGATTGGCACTAGTGATGCCATCTTTTCTTCCATCATATCTGCTGCAATCGGATCGAAGCTCAGGGTTAACCGAAGAGATTACTTCCAAGGATTCTTGAGTGGATTATAGTTTTCAGATTTCATTTGGCAATTAAGATTGGGGCTGTGAGTAGATGTTGAAGCTCAAACTAGCATTAGAGGCTTCTGTGAACAATTTGATAGCTAGCCATTCACAGTTAAACTTTTTTTCTTCTTCTCTTATTTGATTTTTGAACCTTTTTTTTTTTTTTTTTAAACGTATATAGACTTTTAAGCTTTCGTGCTGGATTTATTTTTAGCCTACCCCAACTATAGTTTGGGATAAAAGAAGTCGTTGAGTTGAGTTGAGTATTCTTTCTGCACTCTCAATATTCTATGAGAGATTTTTTAGGGACAGGGAATAATTTTTTTGTTTTCCTTTGCCTAAAATGCAAAATTTCCTTCTGTTCATCTATTTGTGACATTTTTGCCCATGAATTCTAGTATTAGACAAGAGACTCCCTCAAGGTATAATTAGTAGTTTAAATGTGTCTTATTGAGTCAATTTTACAGTACTAATTATACCTTAAAAAACTTAAAAAAGGACAGATTTTATACTAATAATTGCAACTTGAGAGAGGGGTCTGTTAATTAACTAGATTCATACACTAGATTCATACCCTTCCATTACATTTATAATTAAAATCGATACCGGTCAATTAATTTATTATATTAAATAATATAATTTTTATTCGACACATGTTGATTTTTCATTAAAATTTCAATGGATGGACGGTAAAAATGTTTTTTATAATTCTATTTTATTTTATAGAATTGATCATAATACCATTAATTATCTATTAATATATTTTGATCATTACTAACAAAATTATTAAGATAAAATAATTAATATAGGATAAAATTTGAGAAAATGTGTAATGAAGAAGGGGAGTCAAATCCTTAAGCGAAAACGTGACACACGGACACAATCATAGGAGACAATTTAGCATCTTTGTCTTTCCCTTTCATAAAGCAAAAACCTGCAGGCTTCAATTATGTCAAAGACTCCCTCAATGTATATAATTAGTAGTGCAAAAGTGTCTTACTGGGTCAATTTTGCACTAATAATTGTAACTTAACAGAGGAGTCTGCTATCTAAATTCATAAATGAAAACGACAAGCAAATCAACCAAAATCCTGCAATAGGGTTAAATCACTTTTTCCCACTATACTCGACCTCAATTTATAAATGTATCGCTGACTGTCAACACGTTGAACTACTTGTTTTTCACAAAACGTCATAAATTCCATCTAAATAAGTTGACTTTTAACTGAAAAGAGTAGGAGAATCAAAATCAAATGGCATTAAATAAAAGATGAAGCAAAAATAATTATTTTCAAATTGCCTTCTGGTAAGACTAATGACTGTAATACAATTGAATATGGCCACCAGGCCCACCAACCAACCAGTAACTTATGAAGAGCCACAAATTATGATTGCTAGAGATCTATATCAAATAATTGTAAGGAAAACTAGAACATTACAAGGATTCCTACTGGTAAGTACTAGTAAGGATGAGAGTAAAATTAATAGCTATAACTCTAAATTTCTTCTACGAACCTGAAACAATCGACTGGTAAGATACATTTCACAAATTCAAGGTCTAGCTAATATCTCTGGGAACCAATGACGGCATGACGCAAACTAGGTTGTCATGAAGCTCAGGAAGCCATCAAAATCACAGTATCATATAGAACCTTCGGCGAGTGGTGTGACACTTGACTAAATCCAAGCAAATAAATATATGATAATTGGCAGGACACCTCCACTTGAAGTCCATATATGTACAATATAACAGGCTGAACATCTAACAACCGAGAGATAAAAAAAAGTTCATGGTTTCGATAGGGTAAAACTCGACTCCTTAATAATGACTTTGCAGTCATGCACTTGTAGGAGAAGCCTGATATTGATCTGTCACCGCATTGTTGAATTTTCCACTAGACCGCCCAACTTTGAAACTGCCATACCTTACAGGTTTTGGTTGAAAAAGAGAATTGAGTGTCTGCTCCAATGACTGAGCTGTGTACTTGGCATATTTGCTAGCACTTGCATCTTGTTCAACTAGTGGTCCATAGTTCTGCATGTAGCTTCGGTAAACAGGCACAATTGCCTGCACAATAAGCTGGCATGTCTTCTCCCGAATTTCTTTTTCTGACAAAACCCAGTTCGAGTGCTTCTTATACATGTCATCAAAAGCTTCATTGAAGGCTTTTAGTCTTTTCTTAACAAGATCACGAGCAGTAGCACGCCCCCCAGAGAAGAGAATCAATCCTTCCCTACTTAACAGTGCCGGAAGCTTCTGCCAGCTATCCTTCAAGTAGATAGCAGAAAAGTACTCCTTGTATTGTTCATGTTCCCTTAACCAAGAATCTCCCAATAGGCTCCCCAGCTTTGTGCCTTTTAAATGCTTGTATAGGTGCCAATGATTGTTCATCATGAAAAGATACGACAAAAAAACATCGTTATATGCCTTTGACCATGTCTCCAAATTCAGCTCAATGGATTTGATTAGATTGAGAAGTTCATCAATAAGGAGTCTCTCTTGAAACTGTTCATGCTTCCAACTCCGTTCAATAGCCAGTGCTTGTGTCAGTATTGGCTTATAATCATCCCCAAGAAGCCTATTACAGTAATCAGTGATGAAACTCACCAGTCTCGGAACACTACCATCCGCAGGAGGTGGACTTTGCCTCTGCAATTCCACCTGAACTGAGAGTTCCCAGAATATTTCACAAGCTCCTTCAATCACCCTCTTGATGAGATCTCTAGTAAGATTTTGAATTTCAGCACACGCTTCACCACCAAAAAGCCGGTTGAAATCCAACCTTAGCTTATTCAAAGATGCAAAAATGTCTAACAGCTTCAATAGCTTTATAGGATCCTTCTTACTCTCTGTAACTGTTTTGCCGAATTGAAGGAAAGCGAGAATACCTGCCTGGGCAGCTATCTTAGCAAAACAGCCCCTCCACACATCTAATCCCATTCTCTCAAAGACATCATTACAAAGTTTGTATTCAGCCTCAAATAGATGCTTCACGGCAAACTCCAAATGCTTACTCCACTGAGCTATATAACCCTCTATACTCTGCACATTATTAAACTCGGAAATCGATATCTCAAGGTAATCCAAATTGAGTGCCTGCAAACTTGCTCGAACATTTGAGCTACGAACTTCAACATAAATAGAAATGCAGTTCTCAAGTCTGTCGTTAGCAATTAATCTCCCAAGAATAGCCTGCAGCTTGTGAATAACAGGAACTGGTAATGGGGAGGGTGCAATGCAGGCTTGTTCTCCAAGAGCAGATGGTGAGGACATAGGCAGAGGAACACTGTTTTCTGTTAATAGCCGACGAAATTCTTTCTCCAATCTGTTCAACGCAGCCTCAAGTAGCCCACCATCAAGACGGCCCTTTTCCTCATTACTCTGCAATTCCCTAAGATACTTCAGAGCCTTCTTCAAATTCGATATGTACCTCTCGTCTGCAACCATATAGTCCTCCAAGTACTCCACAATATCATCCAACCACTGAATCGCCATCCCACAATTATCCCCCAAAAACCTCAATGCCTCTTCGAGCCTCTTAAGTACAGAAAGATATCCAGAAAGATCTGATTGGGGATCAGATAACGACTTCTCAAGCCCATGAATGGCATCAAAAACCTTAAGAACTGCCGCTGCAGGAACAACGGCTTGATTTATGTGACCCCCAACATCATCAAGTGCTTCCTTTTGTGCACGAATTGGCCGAACTGCGGCTTCCAAATAAGGTAGCCTCTGCTTGATGTCATCTAACCTAGGCCCAGCTTTCGCAAGAGATGCCCCTAAACCTTTTGATTTCTCTAAGCTAATCTTCAACAATTTCCTTGCAGATACCAAATTCTCAGTACCTTTCTCCACTGAATCCATTCTTATATCAAAGCCCCAATGCCAGAAATCACAAAATAGGTCAAAAAACTTCTTGATTCACAAAACCCACAAATTTTCTCACTTCATAAAGCACCAAAAACAACACCTTTAAATTCAAAGTTATCTTTTTTCTTAATTGGTAAGCAATCTGGGTTCCTACATCAAAACCCTGATCCTAAAAATCACAAAACAACTCAACCCACTCCTTAATTCACAATACCCACAAATTTTCTCACTCCAAAAGCTTAAAATTATCATTTTTAACTGGGTTCTTGTAGAAATGGATCTCCATTTTTTCTTAACTAAACTTCACCCAATTGCAACTACCAGATTGAATACCAAAAGTAAATAGAAAAACAACGATAAAGCACAACAACAAGTCAACTAAGAGAAAATTAAAGAGAAAGAGTGATGCTTAACACTGAGCAAATCAGAAAGCTTTAAGCCAAAAGTTGAATACTCACCTCGTATATACTGAATCAGGGCTTAGATATCAAATGGGGGATATACTCCAGAGAGAGGAGAGAGGAGAGAGGAGAGAGGAGAGAGGAGAAAACACAAACGCTCTGTCTGTGTATAAAAAACTGAATAAAAATAAAAAAGAGAAAATTAGGAAGTTGCTTAGTACCCTAAATATTAAAGAACTGATGGTATAGTATTAAATATTTATATTGAAAAAAAATATTATTATTTATAGAGCAAAAAATAATGACAAAATTAAAGTTATATTTAATATTTAAAATAATATTAAAAATTAATAATTAATGTTTACTTAAAATTTTAAAACGCCATATATTAAAAAAACAAAAAATTTCTTTAAAATATCTTTAATTAAAGGACGGAGGAGCACATAAAGGATAGAAAAAAAAGAAGGTGAAAATGATAGGAAATACAAATACTACCACTTTATTCTTATAAAACTTTTCATTTTAAAATGAGAAAATTCGATTGAAAAAGAAAAATGAGAACTAAAATTTATTTAATTTAAATATTATTTTAAAAACAAATATAATATTTAATTTATTCTTTTAGCTGAACGTGGATAAATTTACTACAGTCCTTCTACATGGACATGTTTATTGGACCGGAATATTGGACTTTTTTTTTTCTCGTGACTAAAAAAATATATAGTATTTATTTTAATTAGAATTTTTACAAACTATAATGTTTTAGGTGTAATTTGGATACATATACAAAAACAGGGTTATATTTACAATCGTGTTATATTTAAAAATAGGGTTGTACAAGATTATAGTGTTTTAGACTGTACAACCCTGTTCTTGTATATGTATCTAAATTATACCTAAAATACTATATTTTATAAAAATTTCTGTTAGAATAAATACTATATATTTTTTGGGAGTCACAAACAAAAAAAAAATAAAAAATAAAAAATCCAATATTCCGGTCCAATATTCATGTCTGCCAATACTTATTGAATTTACTACTCCCTCCGTCCTTCTAACACTCGGATACTGAGTTTTAAAATTGACAAAAGGGAAGAAAAAAAATTGATATAAACCCAAGTTTTTTGTCTAATTTTTTTATTATTGAGTTTTTTAATGAACGAAAAAAATAGACAAAAAAATTGGTCATTTTACTTGTCAAACTTTTTCGTCTAAAAATAAACAAATTTATACAGAATTAAATAACAGATGGTCATCTTTTATAATCCTTATTATATCTTTTAGTTTATAAACATAATAAAATTAATTTAAGGACATGTGAAACTTCTGTTATATATATATATATATATATATATATATATAGAGAGAGAGAGAGAGAGAGAGAGAGAGGTTCTAAAACGGACTTATAACACGGATCAGTGGACGGACTCAACAAAAAAAAGGCACGCGGGTCATTTGAGAGATGCGGGTCGTAAAAATTGGCACATGCGAGTCATGGACATAACAGATGCAAAATCCCTCTTTCTCTTCCAATTGCTACAGAACGACTGAACAAGGACTCCCTGCCGATTCTCTTAGCACTTTCGCTCCCTGTCGATTCTCTACCCCAGATTCTTGCTTCCCATTTGAAAAGAAACGATTCTCGTGTCAACGAATCGGAAGGTAAAGATCTGAAGCAAACTTAAACTTCATTGTGTTAAACAGATTCTCATAAAGAAGGTAAAATTTCAAAGGGCACCAAACTTCTTTCGTGTTAAACAGAGTTTTTCTCCATATTTTTTTAATTAGAGTTTTTAAACAGAGTCAGTGAGTATCTGTAATTTATTTATTTTTGCATTTTGGGCGTCTGCTATGAAGCAAGTTAATATACATATCAATCTTTTTTTTGACCAAATCTGGATGTACGAATTTCTTAACTTTAATTTTTTTTATGTTTTTTTTTTATAAATATATTAGTTTTAAGATGGGTATTACTAATTGTTTTAGATGGGTATTCACAATTTGCTCATATTCTGAAAAGGTAATTACCATATTTGATCATTATAGGTTTTAATCTCTCATGGATAACGTGGAAGCAGAGTATGGGATGGGAGAAAATTTAGAGCGGGAAGAAGGGGGAAATGTAGACTTTGAATTAGAGAGTGGGCTAAATGAGGAACCTAGTGTGTTAGGTCCTAATTTTTCAGATAATTTATATAATCCTCAAGTAGCACAAGAGCTGAAACCAAAAATAGGTCAAGAATTTCAAACAATAGATGATGCTTTTAGTTTCTACAATGCATATGCAAAAGAGAGTGGCTTTAGTGTTCGACATTGGTCTGCAAAAAAGAGACGGGGAAGTAATGAGTTCACAAGAAAAGAGTTTGTTTGTTGGAAACAGGGGAATGCTACAACAGTAGCGAACATTGAGGCAACAAGGTGAAGGGGATCAATTAAAGAGGGTTATAAAGCAAAACTTGCTATTGTGATGACACCTTCAGGCTTATATGTTGTTAGTATATTTGTTGAGGGTCATTGTCACCCATTAACAACTCCACGAAAAACACATTTTTTGCGATCTCACCGCAATATATCAACTGCCCAAAAGGCCCTGACTCAACAACTTCAGATGGTAAATATACCATCGCATCAACAATTCAATTTGCTTGGAGTGCAATCGGGGGGGTTTGAGAATATTGGTTGTACGCAAAGAGATTTGTATAATCTCGAAAGAGATAAGCGCAATGAGATAAGAGGACATGATGGACATATGTTACACGAGTTTTTAATGGGGGAACAAGGAAAGAATCCATCTTTTTATTTCAAAATTGAGTCAAATGATGAGAACATGATTACTCATTGTTTTTGGGCTGATTCAACCTCTAGACGGGCTTACAATTTTTATGGTGATGTAGTGATATTTGATACTACGTACAACACTAATCGGTATGGATTAATTTTTGCGCCACTAATGGCGGTTAACAATCATGGTCAAACAATAATATTTGCATGTGCATTCTTGAGTAATGAGACCATAGATTCATTTGTTTGGCTTTTCAACCAATTTTTGGAAGCCATGTCAAGTGATGCCCCTAAGATGATCATTACTGATCAAGATACTGCTATGACAAATGCAATTTCACAAACTCTACCAACAACATTTCATAGATATTGTAGTTGGCACATTTTAACTAAATTTTCTGAGAAGATAGATTCAGTTAAATACAATGCTTACTATAAGGAGTTTTCAAATTGCATATGGAAATAAGAGATTAAGGAAGAGTTTGATTTGAAATGGATAGAGTTGGTTGAGAAGAGTGGGTTAAATGATAACAAATGGCTACAATCAATGTATCAAATTCGTGCTAAATGGGTGCCGGCATATATGAATCATGTTTTCTCGGCTGGAATGTCAAGTAGCCAACGAGCTGAAAGCTCTCACTCATTCTTCAAAAAATATGTTTCAAAAAATAATTCATTGGTGGATTTTATGATTCAGTTTGGTAGGGGACTTGAGCGTCAACGTCATGAAGAATTATTGGCGGATCACAAAGACATGATTGAGAAGCCTAAAATAAAAATGCTTCACGAGTTTTTGGTGCATATGGTTGATATCTATACACATGAATTATTTTTAAATTTCGTGGATGAGATGTGGGAGAGCTTGACTTTTAAATTTGAGCTTATAGATGAGGATGAAGATCACCGTGTGTACAACATTGCAAGAAAAAAGTGGCGGTAATTATCCATTCGCGACAAATTCATTATAATGAGGTTAAGGATTTTGCTTCATGTACTTGCAAAAAATTTGAGAGCATGAGAATTCCTTGTAGACACGTGTTGGGATATTTGCACAAAATGCATGATTATGAAAGATTGCCAAGTCAGTACATTTTGAGTAGATGGACAAAAACAGTAAAATTTGGGGTAGTCATTGATGGTAGTGGCATTGAGATAACTGATAATAGGTCATATCTACTGAAGCGGAGTCAATTAATGCAACTAGCCTTAGATATAGTTGATGAGGCCCTTACTAGCAACGAAGCAACTAAGGTATATATTGATGCTTTGAGTGGTGCACATGATAAAATTAATCAAATGATTAGTTGTGGTAAAAGTTTTGTTGATAGTGTAAAAGAAGTCAAATTCCAAATGTAGTTGCTTGTGTAGTGGGGGTAAGAACTACTACAAACGAACCGAGTCAAGTCGCGTGCAAAGGGTTGTGGTAAAAGGCTCAAGGAGGAAAGAGAAAGCATTAGGGGACCAAAAAATCTAACGCTAGACGCGATTGTAATGGGTGTGGTTTGGTTGGCACAAACACACGACAAAAAAGAAATTGTCCCATGCTTACAAATCGGTAAGAAATTTGTAAATTTTGCATGTGTTTTCATATTTTGAAGTTGATGGTAATTTTGCTTATGAGATGTTATTTTTTACGTGTATTCACCTTGTCACGCACGGTCGACTCCCAATCCAAGTGTAGATAATGATAGTTATTCATCTCTAGGTGATTGTAAAAATCATATTATCAAGGATATTTTCATTGTAGATTTTTCAACTAACATTTTGTTTTGCATTTCAGGAATATCACTATAACTTTCATTAACATGTTGGGCTTGTCTATTACACTATGGTAGACTGCAATTATGATAAAAGTAAGTAAGATCATTGTTTTCTACAATGTTAATGTAAGTGCAATTATAGTTGAAGTATACTGCAATTGTGATCAGGATAACAGTAGACTGCAACTTCTTGTGTACAACTTCTTGTTATGGACTGCTGTCTAACAATTGTGATCATCATTTTATTTCATTGTAGGATGAGATTTTGGAATGGACTGCTAAGATGTTGATATGGACTGCATTTTGCTGAGATTTTGGAATGGACTGCTGAGATGTTGATATGGACTACATTTTGCTGAGATTTTGGAATGGACTGCTGAGATGTTGATATGGACTACATTTTGCTGAGATGTTGATATGGACTGCATTTTGCTGAGATGTTGGAATAGACTGCTGATATGTTGGAATGGACTGCTGTGTTTTCTTATGTATAATTTCATCAAGTACTTTTGGCTTGTAGGGATCCTGCTATGACTCTCTGTTAGGATTTCTTATGTTAGGATCAAGTACTTTTGATATGGAAATGTTGTTATATATTGTAGGTGTTTTGAGATGTAATGGTAATTGTTTTGAGATGTAATGGTAATTGTTTTGAGAAGTAATGTTGTTATATATTGTAGGGATCCTGCTATGACTCTCTGTTAGATATCATTCTCCTCTGTTTCCTCTCATTGATCAGGCTTAGTTGTTGCTCATCTGCTTCATCAAAAGTTGAATTACTGCTGAAACATGTTTGTTGTGGGTGTATTATTCTAGGTGAAGCCAAAATGTGGGTATGAGCAGGGTGTATTATTCTGGGTGAAGCCAAAATGAGCAGGGTATGAAGTTGGATTAACAGTACTTATGTAGCATCAGATATATGTACACATGTAAACATTCAACACATAAGTCTATACAGAGATGTCCTAAATGCAAACATAGTTTCATTACAAACAACATCTTTCATTACAATAGTACACCACTTTTTTCTTCACTCTTTCATTCTTCAATGTCATTACAACACAACTCGACTACATTACACTCCACGAAAAACACAACATGAAAGTAAAAATAAAAATCCAGTAGTACACCACTTTTTTTTCTTCATCTTTCATTCTTCAATGTCATCTCCTCAATTTTTTCCACCAACTCTTGATTTTTCTTTTCTACAATAGTCACTTCGTTAATCCCGCAATTCAAAATTTCTATTTCACCTTTCAATTCATTGTTTTCGCGATAATCTTGAGCAATTCTTGCGCCTTGGTGACATTGGTGGATCAATCCATTCAAACGAAGTTACACGGTAATCGCTTTTTTATAATTTGTCTGACCAACAAATCGCCTCCCGGATTTGTTTTGGTCCATGAAACCTTCACAAGTGAAGGAACTCCACATTTGCTATGCGTGATGAACTCCCTGATGAATTTGTGCTCATCGGTACTGCAATATTAATACAAACAAATTTCAATAGACAATACCCTTTGCAATAAACTTATTGAGACATTTTACAAACAAAAGAAAAGCGAGATATGCATCAAGCCCCGAAAATTTGGTTACTCTGTATTTACGATGATAATAGAACCAAGCAGATAAAATAAGGTCACAATATTGGTTCCAGATAGAGACACAATATTGGGTCCAGATAGTTCACATAGTTCACATAGGCCACAATATTGGAAGTGCATTTGTGTTTGTATTCATTATGATAGCACACAGGTTATCAATATGCACCGATGCACCTTAGCATATGTTAGCGAGGACTGAACTCCTTTCACCTCACACGCCATTTGCGTCATTGTAGATGAACCAAGAATCTACTATTCATATTACATTTGACCCAAGTCATCCAACTAGGTTAGCACACATATTACATTTAATAGGATTTTGTTTATATTTGAAAGTTGTTATACTCCCTCCGGCCTAATTCAAGAATCGGGTAAGGGTTTGATCAGCAAATAGTTTAAGGATGAGCTTTGTTATTACTTTACTTTGAATTATAACTCTGTATAGAGAAAGAGAATGGTTTGGATCTAACAAATCACTTATTTTGATAAATTCTAACATATAAACTATAAACCCAACGACCCATTTACTTAATTTAGGATGGACTATAAATATCGGTAGAGTTCAATTTATCAAACAAAATTGATCAAATTCAAATTATTTGGAGTAAAACCCCTACAGGTCTATAGTGACACACTATTGTTTGCATTCGGGTGACCTAGAAGTGGTCATGCTTTTCCTTATTAACAAATACATTCCAAACCTTTGAAGTGCAAAATGAATGAGGAGTAAAATGCAATCAAAATCGTCTCTTATCGGGGTTAATCGACACGTTCATACTCATGATAAATTGGTGAAATTATAACCGCAATTTAATTTCATCCTTTACTTTTTAGAGTTTCCAATCTTACGAAGTTTGCGGTTGGTTGATCTGTTGGCGATTATTATTGTTATACCGCACCTTCCATCAACTTGGAGCATCGACAACATATATAAGGTAATTACTGTTCTAAAGTTTTTGCTTTATATTGTGTTTTAGGCTTTTAGCTTCTTGAGATACGATTGAAGGTGCGAACCTTTGTATGATGATGTAGATTTTTGCCTTAGAATATTTATTCAAATCAAAGACGTCATACCTAAAATTCCAAAGAAATTAGAATTAAATCTAAGATATAATATACCCTGTACAAGCAAGGCATTGACATTGGCACTTGCTGTGCTAGGTGGGTGGAGTCAGTAAAAACCTAATCTTTGTCAAATTTGTACAAAGTAATTGCTCGTACATAGAATAACCACTGGTTCATAAGAAAGAAAGCTCAAATTCAACAAAATGAGAACCAACCAAGCACCAACATATGAAATTCCGCAATTAACAGAAATTTTAATTTGAACAGGACAACAGACCCAAAGATAAAACAAGAAATAGTTGTAGCTATTTGGTTTGTTTCGTTACCTTAGAAAGAGAGGAGAAGGCAGAAAATCTGGGGTAGAGAATCGGTAGGGAGCGAAGAGGGAGCTTTTGTTCGGGTCTTAGTTTTGCATCTGTCAAACCTATGTCCATGACCCACGTGTTAATTTTACGACCCGCATCTCTCAAATGACCAGCGTGCCTTTTTTTTGTTGAGTCCGTCCACTGGTCCGTGTTATAAGTCCGTTTTAGAACCTTTCTCTCTCTCTCTCTCTCTCTATATATATATATATATATATATATATATATATATATATATATATATAGAGAGAGAGAGAGAGAGGGGCCGGTTTTCCAACGAACTAGTATGTTGGCGAATTCCTATTATATCGACGATTTTTGATATATAACAATCAGTATGAATCGGCTTAAGATAACATGGATCAAGCATGGAGACGGTTTATATCGTCAGTCAGAGTGCCAATCAACAATCTAACCAGCCTCATTAGAGATCCTCTCCGTATATATGTAAACTCACTAATATGAAAGAAAGCTTTTTAATTTTCTATTCTTTTTTTTTTTTTGCTATACACTAAATTTTTTATTATTTTTTTTTTCGTCCCAAACTCAGAAACTGAGTGTAAAGAATAGTTTAAGGTACGAACTCTTTTTTTCAAAAGGATGACAATAAGTATATAAAGTAAAGACAAATACATCATTTAGTGGGGTCCACTAGTATAAAAAAAGAAATAATAATTATGTAAAATTGTGAGACAACTAAGGATAGACTTGAATTTTTTTTAGAGTAAAGTTCAGATCACTACCTGGGGTTTGGGATCTTTCTCACTTAACCACCTGTAGTAAGTAAAGCTACATTTAAACTCCCGATTTTTTGAATTAAAATAAAAAAGTCACATTTTCCATTCAACTTAACTGTGCGTGTATGTCAGACACTAAAAACGCGTGAGAAGAGACTGTAACGGTAAAAAAAGACTGGTAAATATCCGAAATACCCCCTTCTTCTTCCTCAAACCACAATCCTCTTTCTCATTTCTCACTCCTCAAACCACAATCCACAATTCTCTCCTCTATAATTTTCTCATCTTTTAAGGAGTTTTTAATCCACAACTCAAAAGATCAAATTCTAATTTAATTTGTTGGAACCCTAACTGATTTTGATCCCAAAGAGCTATACGAAATGTAACGCTATCAATCCGCTCTTCAATCGCGATTTTGTAAGCTCAATTTTGTTAAATCTAGGTTTTTGTAGTCATGTTTATATGTGAATTCGTTTATCTGAAATGATATGGATGATTTTGATGCAGATATGCTCACGGGTTTTGAAGAAATTGATGCAGATGATGACATTAGGGAAGAGTTCCCATACCCATTTTGTTCGGAGTATTTCGATATTGTCGATTGCGTTAGTGAAACTTAGGATCCAAACATGTAAAGGGTTTGTTGTCGAAATGTTGGATATTTCAGGCAATGGATAACCGAGAAAGGGAAAGGTTTTGTTGACCTTGGGGAGATTGAACTTGTATGTGAGGGCGAGAAGCTTGATGACCAGATACTCAGTGATGATATTTCTAAGAATAGATATGCTTTGATTCACTTGGTTGTCCAGAATTCTGCAAAAGTTCAGACCACCTTTGTTGAGAAAGATGTTGAGCTCTTGGTTGTGGCAGCAAATTGGAACGAAAAGAAAAATGAAGGTGAGAAAATATCCAAGGAGCGCCAACTTGTAGGGATTTCCTTGTTGAAACCAGTTACTGTTAACCCAGAGGTTGAGTGGCCTTTAGTTGTATGGGATATGATTAAATACACAATTGATGGGTTAGAGAAAGGTAAACGAGATGTAAGTCATTTAAACTAAACTATTAATTTGAGCTTAATTTAATTTAAGCTTTAATCAAGATGCAAGTAATTTAAACTTCAATTAAAGTTTTGAAGTATTTTTATTCAAGGAATTAGTTTTGTTTCAAATTTCCAGTTAATTAATATATGAATTGTGACTGAAATTGGTTTTCCAAGTTATCTTCCTGTACAGGTCTGATAAGTAATTATGTGCACAAAATAATAATGAAAATTTTCACTAATTCAGTTGCAATTATGTTGTTGGGCAAAGTCAAATTCCTCTAAGAATCAGCAGCAGCAGTAGAAGCAGATTACATACATGTTAAATTGAGTATCCCTGTCTTTTTTATATATACACGCTCTATTTCTTTGGTAGGATCATTGAAAAACATTTATTCACTTCAACTCAAAAAGTCGGGAGTTTAAATGTAATTTTATTGACTACGGGTGGTTAAGTGGGAAAGACCCCAAACTCCAGGTGATGATATAAACTTTACTTTTTATTTTTTATCTTTTCTTTATTTTACTTTTATTAACATTTTTTAGAAGACGGAAGGAATATTATTTTTAATTTACTCTCTCCTTTCTTTTCGTCATATTTTAACTCACTTTCTTTATTTTAACAATTTTAATCCTTTTATGTCTTTCCCACAAAAACATAGCATAGAAGGTAAAAATAAAACACGCCCTCAACTAATTATTGTTATACGGGATGGGGAAATAGGTAAATTAAAGCATTAGAAATGGAAAGAAAATAAAACACAATCAATTTACAATATTTTGATTTTATTTATTTATTCTCTCTTCTTATTAATTTCATTTTATCTTAAGCTGTATAAATATATACAAAATATCTTTTATGAAATAGGTGGTATATATATATATATATATATACACACACACATTTATAATGATGTTTTTATTGTGAAAATATTAAAAATATTGTAGAAATATCAATTTTATTTAGAAAACATGGTTACGAAAATCATAAAAATGTGTATAAAATGCAAATATAAATGTAGATATAATAAAGTGCTAATATTATAGGCCTAGATTCATTGAACATGTAGTATATATGGATATTGATTCAAGATAGTAATATATGAACATTTTGTTTGAATTGTGTATAAAAATAAGTTATGTAAGATCTCGGTCTCACGTCATAACATGTTAAATACTTTGATGCGTATATAAGACTCAAATTATTATTATTATTACATTTAGTGATGATATTTTGAGTAAGTTTATGACGGGTTAAGATAATTCAAGAATATATTGAGGAAAAAATAATGGGATTTGGGCTTTATTATACTATGAATTGATTAAGACCTTTTATTTGATCCGAGTAACATATGGTATCAGAGTCGACTTCCGAAAAATCGGATCGAATCATCCGATTAGGCCTAGTAGATCACAATAGTTAGAGGGACAGAAGTTTTGGAACTCACGGATAAAGAATCAGAAAATGAACAAACAATGAGAAATTCCGATCCGTCTTCATTTCCGACTAAAAAGTTTAATTCGAGCTTTCTACAAAATATAAATAATTCAAATATAAGCAAATTTTAAAGTTAGATAAATTACTCGAACTTTCTCAAATTATAATTTTCTATTGATACTCGAATAATATTCGTTCGAAAAGTTCAAACTGCTCGGGCTCGATTCGAGATCGATCGTACTCGACTCGATAGCTAAACAAGCCTCAATCAAATCTTATTTTATACTCGTTAAATTTTGTGAACCAAATTTGAACAACTCAATATTTGGCTCGACTCGATTCATTTATCATGACCTTTTGGTTGAATTTCTGATAGAGTTAATATAACCCAAAAAATACTATTAGTACTATAATTTAATTCGAACTCCAAATTCAACTGAGGTCATTACAAGTTACATTTCGTATAGCAAGATATGAATTTATAACTTTATGCTATATAAATGTTACACCTTATTTTTATAAATGGTCAATAAACTATTCATTTGCAATTGTCTGAAATTCAGATTCAATATATGTGCAATAGGTAGTAATATTGTAACAGCTATCTACACAGTATAAAAGAGGCATATTTTTGAAAAAAAATTAATGAACCTGTGAATCACCCGACCCGTTAGTATGTGGGAAAGGGTCTAGGAAAACATGACCGGTTAAAGAACAGATATTTGACCCGATATGTACTGATATAGTAATGTTAGGGGTGTTTGATAAAAATTGAATGAATTTGAATCTGAATGAGCTGAATGTCAAATATGAATTCTTTCTTTCAAATGAGAAGTTATTATGTATATTTATGCGTTATTATTTGAAAATATAAATTTACTTAAAACGACACAATTATTAATTTTAAAATTATTACTATATATATATATATATATATAATTGTAATAATATTTTGAAAATTAAAATTATTATAAAAATGAGATGTTAAAATAATGTTTCAAATTATAATTGATTAATAACATTTTTCTTTAATCACTAAATCCACCCATGACGAAATATTAATTAATAATGGTTCGACATATTATGTTACGTCTGTATTTTTATAGTCATGTTTTGTAATATTACTTGATAAAGAATTAATTAATAATAATTTAGCACATTATTTTATATTTACTAGTCTATGTAGCACACACTGTGTGCGCGCAATTATAAAAAAAAAATTAAAAATATGGAAGAAAAAAGATGGGAGAAAAAATAGGATTAATAAATAAAAGAGAAAAATTAAGGTAATTTTTAATATATTATGACAGAGATTCAATAAATAACCCACCCTCCCCCTCCCCCTCCCCCTCTCCCTCTCCCTCTCCCTTTGTAATGTAGATTATTTTGTAGGGAACTGATATTTCTGCAGTAATTTTTGATATTTTTATATGTGGAATCCATTTTTTGTAATTATATTTTGTGCATTACTCACATCTATTGCCATTGATGTACTTTTAAGTTAAAGTTCCAAAAAAAAATTAATCTAAACATAATTAATATGGTAAAACAAATTTGGTTTCATTTCATTTCTAGAGACTATAATAATGCAATGTAAATAAAAAATATACTATATAAAAAATATAAATATATATATATATATATATATACATGAGAAAAATATATATACACATCTCATGTAATACACATCCATATGGCAGTATTCCGTCGTCATAAATAATATATATATTGATCGTAGAATACACAAATGCATTTGTGTATATACATATAATCCCATGTATATGAGAATTGTTAAATCTACAACACTTTTTTGTTATTTTCACAACAAAAGTGTCGCTGTAAATGTATAGCAACGGTAAAAACCATCGCTATAGGATCTATAACGATACTTTTATTGTGAAAATAATATTTTATGTTGTGCATTTAACAATTTTCTATATATAATTATCAATTTTAATGGTCAACGACAGCCGCTCCTAAAATAATTAAACATAAAAAATAAAAATAAAAATTTGAAAAGAGAAGCAGGGCGGGATCGGAGATTGGACCACGTGGCTGACTCAACAAATGTGACCGTTGCAGAAAGGCAAAGGAAGGAAAGTATTCAATTAGAATTATTCATACCAAACATTTTTATCATTTCTTCATTTGCTCCTCTCTCTCTCTCTCTCTCTATTTTCTCTCTCTAAAATTCTTCATTTCTCTTTCGGAAGTCATGGGGGTCGCAGCAGAGACGCAGCCGGAACGGAAGGTAAAGAATTCAAGCCTGAATCTTTGATCTTATTTCGTTCCGGATTTTCAAATTTTGGAGGATTTTACACCTGTTATTTGTTAGGGTTTCGATTTTCATATTGCAGCTATTTTTTAACAGTGCTATTCTATTAATGTAGTTTGTTTGGGATTTTTGAAACTTAGGGTTTTGATTTCCCTAGATGAGAGGGGTATTAGGTTTGATTGCTAAGAAATTGATATATCTAAGAAACTGTATAAAGAAAGTGATTTTTTTTTGGAACTTTGGCATTGATTTGGAGTCTAGTAAAAAGTTTGATAAAGTTCTGTTTTCTGGTCTACGGGGGTTTTTTGTATGTTTGTCTGCATATTTTGCATGTTCAGTCCCAAAAGCCCTTTCTTTGTATTGGTTAAGCTTTTAGGGCTGGAATTTGGTGTTAACATGAGCATAATTTATCAGTACGTCTGTTGGAACTTAGGGTTTGTTGTAAGGTTTTATTTCCTATCAACTTTTACTTGCATTTGTTGAAATGTAAAGCCTGTTGAGAAAGAATTTTTGTAGCTCACAAAAAAAATAATAATACAATTCTAGGAACTGCTTTTCAAAATTAGAGTTGGGAGATTGGATTTCTCTGATCAAGTAAATTGGCTATAAGCATTCTTTTGACTTGGCAAATGTTAAGAAAAACTTTTCTGGGGAAAAAATGTTTTTTCCAGATGCTAAGATTATTTTTTGTGTTGGATTACATGTTATGAACCATTCTCGGAATGTACTTTGTATCTAGAGAGGCAAAGAAGTAATTTGAATTGGAGTAGATGTGAGTCCATAGCTTGATTCTCATAAGGGTCTGATTGGTATTTGTTCTGTAACAATATCCATAACTGGTATTTGGTGTACTTGGATGACTTGGTTCAAGTTGTTGTCATGTTATTGTATAGTTCTGCTATAACTGATGTTTTTAAATTTGATTATAGGCCACTTCAGAGGTTGCAGATGTGGAAAAAAGAAGGTGGACACTAAATGATTTTGACATCGGAAAGCCTCTTGGAAGGGGAAAGTTTGGTCATGTCTATCTAGCGAGGGAAAAGAGGGTCAGTTATCTTGATTTTTTAGTTTCTGTTTTCTAGCTCTCTTACTGTGATCTATCATTGTATTTATGTCAGAATTCATCTTTAAATGTTTTGTTGATTAATCTTAAACATACTCATCAATATCTGGAACAATTGAATTAGGTACCTGGTTTTCGAAGTACAATAGGTTCAATTTCATGTAGACGCGATCTTTTGTTGGTTATAAACAGATTTGCCTTTTCCATTTTATAGTAAGCCTGTGGAAATTTGCCGTCTCAAGTTTTCCCACATTGACTAATAGTCTCAGCTTTTCCATATTTGTTGTCTTTTTCTTTATATTAAGCTAAACATGGTATAAGAGATTGTGTGATGCTTGTGGTTGTTGAATGTGATTGAATTCTGAGTTGGGGTTAACATATAAATAATCTACAAGTCTAGTAACCGAAAATATGTTTACCACAATATGCTTAATGAAATTAATTTATAAAATGGCCAATTAAGATTCCAATGTTTTTCTTGTAACAGAGCAATCATATAGTCGCGCTGAAGGTTCTTTTTAAGAGCCAACTGAAACAGTCTCAGGTAGAACATCAGCTTCGCCGAGAAGTTGAGATACAAAGCCATCTTCGACACCCTAATATTTTACGGCTATATGGATACTTCTACGATCAGGTACGCAGCAATAGTTTAATCTCACTATAGAAGGCAATTTCATAGCCAACTAACCTATCTTTTTATTTGCAGAAACGAGTTTATTTGATTTTGGAGTATGCTGCCAAGGGCGAGCTCTACAAGGAGCTGCAGAAGTGCAAATACTTCAGTGAAAGGCGTGCTGCTACGGTGAGCCTTCATCATATTGTAGCTCTAATATTTTTGCTTTTGGCTCGTTATAATTATCATGCTTGGATGTGTGTAACAGTATGTCGCATCATTAGCTCGGGCCCTTGTATATTGTCATGGAAAGCACGTTATTCATAGAGATATTAAACCAGAGAACCTTTTGGTTGGGGCACAGGTAATAAGCAGCAATTATTCTTGCTCCTGTTTTCTGTTGTAATGCATTATAGCTACTTTTAGTGCTTATTGTACCAAACTTGTTTTCTTATTGTTTCAGGGTGAACTTAAGATTGCAGATTTTGGGTGGTCAGTTCACACATTTAACCGTAGGCAGACCATGTGTGGAACTCTTGATTATCTCCCACCTGAGATGGGTATGTACATTCATAGAGATCAAAATATTAGAATTTCATCCAAATATTATGTTCAGTTCTGGAGTTGGGCATGTCTTCTTGGCTAAAAGAAAATGTTTGCTTTTTCACTAGAAGGACACCTATTCTATTCATCTTCTGGTTAATTTAAGCTTACTGACACTTGTGTTCATTATGTGCTTTACAGTGGAGAGTGTGGAGCACGACGCAAGTGTGGACATTTGGAGTCTTGGTGTCCTGTGCTATGAGTTTCTTTATGGTGTCCCTCCATTTGAAGCAAAGGAACATTCAGACACATACAGAAGGTAAGCAAACTGAATAAATGTGAATCAGGACTTCTTCCCTTCAATTGGATGACTTCTCTTTCTTGATGACCTTCTATTCCTTTTCTTTTATTCTCTTGTCAAGACAATTTGGGCATACTTGAAGTTGGGGCTCTGTTGCCATTTACTTGTTACTAATATTGAATTTTGCAATTGAACATCTCAACTAATGGTGGGGGTCATCGAGGGTATTGGATCTGTCATTAATATTGAATATTGGTAACTTAGTAGAATCTCCTCTTCTTCTTTTTTTGCAGGATTGTACAAGTGGATTTAAAGTTCCCTTCAAAACCTATCGTCTCTTCAGCCGCGAAAGATCTCATCAGTCAGGTTTTTGTTTTTCTACTCTGCCCTACCCAAATTCAGATAACTGATTTCACACATCGAATCCAGGTTTAGGAGAAAGTTCCACTAATTCTTCTAATATTCTTTGCTATTTCTCAAAATGCAGATGCTTGTCAAGGAAACTTCACAACGCTTGCCATTACACAAGCTCCTTGAGCATCCTTGGATCATTCAGAATGCAGATCCTACCGGAGTTTATAAGGTTTGATTATATATAACAGTGTCAAGCCAAGCCCTTTATTGGTCTGCAGTTGTTATTAGGCCTAAAAAAGTCTTGGGTTTGGTATTTTCTCTGGGTGAATTTGTAATGCTTGTAAAATAACCATTTGAGGTGGTATGCCAAAGAAGGTAAGCTGTGTGTCACTAGTGCCCTGGAGATATCTATTATACATTCTTTGATTTCTTTCTAGTCAATTGCCCTGCAACTATATATATTAAATGAATATCAAGTCCTATTAACAGTTAAACTCTTAAGCATCCAATGCAAACCAAACTTTATTTTTTTGGATTATTAATAAAAACAACTTGTAACTGAAACTGACCAAACAAATAACTTTATTTTAATTAAGCTTTTGTTGCAAATCAAATTTTGAAAAAGAATGTTATTTAACAAACTAACTTGTAAAAAACTTGACACAAATTATTTTCCTTAACATTATATTCATTTGTTGAATTTTGACTTTTAATTAAATTATGAATTCATCATATAATTTTAATGACCCAAAAATATAATTTGCATAGCAAAGTTTTTTTTGGAATTTTCAAAAATAGAAACAATTTTTTTTTTTGAATATTTTTTTTATCGAAACCTGACCGTTATAGAGCTGCACCATGTTCATGCGTAAATGTTGGAGTATAATATTTGTCCAAATAATTAAAAAAAAAAAGGAGAAAAAAATGGTTCTGGGTAAAAAGTTGGAAGTGTCCCAAGATTTTTTATTTTTATATTTTTTGGAAAAGTTCATTTAAAATTCAGATAAATGAAAATAATTTATTTAAAATTTCAAATAAATTAAAAATTAAGAGGTAAAATGAGTTTGTAATGCAACTTTTTAAACCGTTTGAAATATTTGTTGAAGGCTTCCTACTCCCACTAAAATTGCCCTGAAGAAACTCACTAGGCAACTGCTTTTGCATTAGATATCTCTTTATAAAGCACAAGTGGCCTCCCACTAAATGAGATTTTAAAGGCTTCGGAAGGACTGATCATTTAAAGCTATTTTTGAAACTTCGAAAACCTTCCCAAGGGGGACCCAAAAAGCATATATTTTTAAAGTTTATTGTTAGATTTATTAACCTTCCATGATTGAGAGCAGATCCTCAGTCCATAATTTTCCTATCCCCTTGTATCCCTCCACTTAAATTTTGACACCTAGTCTCTTAACATTAATTAATTCTAAAATTAAATAAAAGAACATGTGTCAAAATTTAAGTGAGAGGACACAAGGAAGACAGAAAATTTGAGAATAGGGGATCTGCTCTCTCCATGATGAACTTTTAATATATTGTACTTGATTTTATTTTATTTTATTTCTTGGAAATGCAAAAAATAATCAATTGTTAGCTTCTTTTTGTCCTCATCCTTTTGCTTTCTGTTTTCCTTTCTTCATTCTTTACTTTACCCTGCATTGTTTTTAGGTTCTTTCCAAAAATATAAGCCTGTTAAAGAATGACCCCATTCTAATCTATTCTATTGTATCTTATAGCTTGCTTAGAGTTCATCCCAATTCAACTTTGTGATAAATTTGTCAACATATAAATTATTTCCCTTTTCTTATTTTCCCCCTAATTGATCAGAAACTAACCAAAACACATTCAAACACCAAAAACAGAACTCTCATATCATATTGACATTCCCACAGTTCAAAAAATCATACATCCCGATCGAACTTGTTTGATATGATAGTAAATAATACTATAAAGTCAGTGACCGCAGCCGAGGCATCCTAAAAGATCGAAAACCTTGAAACTTGTTCCTACATGACCCGATCAATTCGATTATAGTTTTTCTGGTACATATCAATCACAGATTTTGATCAATTGCAGTTGATAAATAAGAAGTCAAAAGTGTCTAGTGCTCTGGTTTTGTGCATGCTGGTTCTGTGTCTTTAGTTACCTGTACTGTCATCTTGACCGTTCTCCCCCTCCAACAACTGGGTGGGTGGTTCTTCCTCCTTTTTTGCTTCATGGACTTCTTTTGGCCCCAAGAAGCTCGGCTGACTGGTTGAAGAATGAAGCCTCGCCCACATCCTATCCGTTATCACAACCCGATTCTGCATCTCAGTTATGCGCTGCACATAGAATATCCAATTAAAATTCCGACTTTATTGAACGAGGAAAAAAAGAACCAGCTTTATGTAATTATTTATTCTTCTTTTTTACCTTCCTCTTACAGAGAAGTAAACAAATGAGATGCGGAGAATTGGGAGTGAAGGAGGGTGGAGAGGGATTGTAGATTTTTCTAAACAGCCCATCTTACACCTACGTTTATGCTAATATCATGTGGTAAACGATAAAATGTCTTGACATCACTGAAAAAATAGTGAAAAACTAGTTGCATTTCTAGTGAGCAAAGTGCAGCATAAATGGTGAAAACTAATTTACATTTCCCTATTTTCTGTTGCATGGTATCTATTAACCAAGAATGTATTTGCGTAACTGCTATCGGTTGAACAATATGTGATAACCCAAGCAGCAAAAGCTTCTCCTTCCCATACTGAATCCCGGTAAAAGAAGCAACAAGGACAGATCAGTGATAAAAATTATTATTTCATTTCACTTTCTCACAGATAGCAGAACCTGTATGGATTGTTTTTTAGGAGTCTAGACTTATTTGGTCCAAATAATCATATTTTGACAAAATCTGGAAATTGAGGGACGGAGGGGGGGGATGCTTTTATAGATTTTCAGTCCAAATTATTTGGTTCAACTTTTCAGCGGGCAAAAATTTCCCAGATAAGTGAATCCTCATAGATAACTCAGCAATTTTACATAAGCAAATCCGACCATTTTTCAAGATCACCTCAGCAATCAAAATATTCAATTACTTTCAAAATCAGAGTAATCTAATTAACCAAGATACATATATGAATCAAAACAGGCCCGGTGTTAAGTATTATTATTATTATTATTTAATTGTTTTTATAATGCGTCCTTCAAGTCATTTTTGAACTCAATATGTGACAGTCCTACAGCAATAGTAATATTACGGACTAACAATGGCATTGAGTAGGTCATGCTTCACAATCGATGCTTGGGTTTGAACCTTAAATTCAGCTTTAAAGGTATTGAAAGGAAAGGCACATTACTTAAAAGCTCAAAGAATTAGCAAATAAATGGCATTTCTTTCAAATCAACTGAATGTTTCACATGTTAACAAAAATGGTTTATTCAGGCACATTAGAGTAGAAATGAGTGACTTTAGTTCACAATTGAGTTGTAAGTTAGATTTAAGAGATAAGGAGCAACAAAGGCCTGCCATTGAAATTAATATCAACATAACTTAAACGCAAAAATCTGGTGGTCTTGGATTAGTGTGTACTTACATTGAAAGGAATGTACGTCTGCCTCCCGTTGACCAGCCCACTTGTGTAGCCTGTGTACCCAGCCATTGCTCCATGAACACAACTTTGAGCAAGGAGCGTGCAGTACACATTGTCAGATGCATTACTTGGAATGGCACGGATCATGTAAGTAGGATCTGTCAGACAACAATGTCAACTCTAATAGTATTGTGTAAGTTCCTATGCCCAAATTACACAGTATCACAGATGGAGTAAAAGCTTACTTACCAATATATTTAAGAGTAATTGACATCTTATGTCTTGCAAAATGATCCTACAACAGATGAAAAGGGTGATTCAGTCACCCAAGAGAACCATCCTATCATAATATAAAGAAAAAATTGCATTGCAACTATTCTCTGAATGAGGATAAGATTTATATACTGAACTCCAAGCCAAATGTATCTATCTCAGACACTCAGTCACAGCAATACTTTTGGGGGTTTGTTATGCTAGTCAAATGTAAACAAATGAAACTTCAACATTGAGTCGCTAACTGGATTGCTTCTCCCTGATCAGGTATTCTCTATTCATTAATGATTTATAACAAAGAGATGTAAATTCAAGTTATAAAACTAGAAGGATTATAGATGCCAGAATACTGACAGTTTGATCGATTAAAGGTTTCCGTTAAACAAAAAAAAAGAATTCGATTTATATCAAAAAACAAAAGTTCGTATGCAAATGGACGGATAATAAGATCGTGTTTTTTGAAACCCGAAACTTAACTAACATGTATATAATATTTTTAAATAAGACATGACTATTAGAAAAATAACATAGTATCATCAATACCTTGATCCTATGAGAAATCCACAACCCAACATCTTGGAGTGCCTTGTTCCCTGAAGCATCTTGCTCATTTGCGGATTCCAAGCTCTTTGAAAGAAGCTCCTGACCTGCTCCTTCAGCAATAACAATAACCATGTGTCCATCTTCTTTAAGCCGTTTCTCCACATACTCAAAAAGTCCACCTTCTCCTTCAAGATAGAATGGTGACTCTGGAATCAAACACAAATCCACATCTCGGCTGGCAAGAGTGGCATACATTGCAATGAAACCTGCACCAGTAATTTGTTATTGAGAAAAATATCATTACAGAATCAATTGATGAGCATGGATAATCCTCAATAGAGTAGCCTTAGTAATGGCTGCTGCAAGTTTTATCTCACGGCGTAAGTAAATAATTACACACCAGAGCTTTCTGTGTTAGATTTTGCAAAAGGAAGTTGCGCAAAATGAAGTACAGAAGAAGCTTGAAGCAATTATGGACATGAAAAACTACAGAAAAAAAGCTTAAAACCATGAAGTTCATAATTTGGTATCATAAAAAACAAGTCTTTGTATTGTGGTTACATTATCAATTTTTCATATCAGTTCTTGTAGTAGAAATTCAGAATTTGCCCAATTCTAAAACTCGAAAGAATGTTCGGGAGTCCATAGGTTTATTGTTATGACAATTACGATTATTACTCAAAACAAATAATGAAAGCTGAAAAACAAAATAGATAAGAACATAAGAATTTTGTGGTTCGGCTTTTGGCCTACGTCCGGGACGAGAATTATTCCACTATGCTCATACGCTGAAACTGTTAGAATTTGAACTTAAGGGTTTTATTAATCATTTGAGATTAATCACATATCAATGTGTTCTATTCCATGAGTAGATTAAAATCAAGTATTTGAAAGCTCAAATCCATGGCATAATGAATGAGAAATTTACTCTTAAAAGATCAACATTAAAAATGATAATAAATACTTGTGGAAAGCTAAAGTCCCACATTGGTTAAGAACTAAAAATCAATTGAGTATATATACAATTAGTTAGCTCTTGGGTTTGGGCCCCAAGGGACACTCCACTTTTGTGGAGGGGAGATAACATAGTCAAGGCTTGGTTTGACCGCGTGCGCCGCCGACCTGCCAAGCTCGTGGGTCTGGGTCACTGTTAATATCTTTTTGGGCAAAATTTCTTTAAATTTTGTTTCGCTTAGTTCCGTTAATTTTATTTATTATCAAGTGAATGAAACTGTGTCGTTTGGGACCCAGCACCACAGCGCTAACTTTCTGGCTGATCTAGCGCCGCAATGCTGAGTCTCAAGATTGGTCTACTATACTTTGGAATTTAGAATTAAACCCGTTTGACAAGAGTGAATGTCGAATAGTAGACCCCATATTCAAATAATAGTTTTCATAAACTAAGTAGCATTTACTTAGTTTTCAATTGGTAAAATAAACTAAGTAGCATTTGCTTAGTTTGCCAGAATCTTCAATAAACTCGATCAATATTTACATGTGCATGTAGTATATATGCTGATGAGCTTAGAAATCCGTTTGAAATTCACTCAGTAGGAGTGAATGTCGAATAGTCCCTAGTTTGGGATTGTTACTGTGTAGACACTCGAAATTTTGCATTCCTATTACTAACCATACAGGAGGACAGAATTAGACAACCCTGGAAGTCACACCAGTTTTCAACCCCGGAGATAACCCCGGGAGATCAGTTTATCACCCCGGCGCTGATAGTATTTGCAGCATACGGACACACCTGTTTAGCCATGCCTTTTCGTTCATACCTTTTCGTTCATACCTTTTCATTCGTGTCCAGTCAATTCGCAAGGGTCGTGTCCTATCTGAAGGGTCACTACATCCTCCTATGGATACCGCATGGGAGGGAGCCATTTTAGGCATTCAAATTGAATTCAAGTCATTCATTTCTTCAGCCATATTCATAATATATTTGAGACAGTTCAGATCATTTAATTGGTTCGTTGTATGTGTTACTTGTAGTGTTGTCATAACACACGTTGTCATTGTGTCCTGTAAAACAAGTGTCGATAACTCTAAGCACCAATAAAGAGGACATAATTATCTTAAAGACATAGTACCAACTACTAGCTTAAGAACATAGCACCAACTACTAGTCTTGACATATATATATATATATATATATATATATATATATATATATATATATATATATATATATATATATAATTTATATTTGCAACAATTGGCTCCGAAGTGCAGAATTATGTTTCAAAAGTGTCCTTGACGTTATAAAATCAGCTCAACTACGCCCATCCTGTTAACAAACATGTCAGCTAGACAAACGAGTCTTAGTGGTAACTGACACACGGTAAAAATAAAATTAATAAAAAAAATAATATTTTCACTTTCTTCTCCCTCTTTTCTCTCTCTCCCATCTCCTTCCTCTATTCTCTCACTCCTTCAGTTGCGAGTTCTAAATGACCCTATAGTGTATAAACCCTAATTTCAAAATCTTCAATTTCACTCCAAATCCTCATCTTTCAATCTACTAGAAAGAAAAGAATGGCTCCGAATCAATGACATCTAACATTAAAATAATCAAAACTAATATATATAAGTAATATACAAAAGCAATAACAAAGATTACATCTACTCTTCAATTCATATCGATGTTTATCTGAAACTCCAAATGATAATAGAAAAAGAAAATTATCTATATCACAAACCCAAAAATAATTCATATCAGTTCATATTAAGCAAATCATAAGAAAGCAACACGTATTCAGGGACAACAAGGTTGCACCAACTGCTCTGCCGGTCACCAAAAAGCCATTGAAGATGAATCTAGATCTAAATCAGATTCTTATTCTAACTCACCCATCGGGAAATCTCTCAAAGCTGCCGTCAAACCCATCGCTATCATGCCCATGTCGGACCAGTCAAGCATTCCGTCTAGAGGCCCAGATCGAACCCCAACTTACCCACTTCCCTAACTCCAGCAAAATAAATCCAGAAATTCTACAAAATCGTGAAACTCCAAAAAAAACCTAAAAGCTTGCTTTAAATCTAAGATTGTAAAATGAGCAAACAGTTCAGGCTCGATTCGTACTCGCTCGACTAAAAATCGATTCGAACTCTATTCGAAATATAAATGATTCAAATATGAGCAAATTTTAAAGTTCGACAAATTACTCAAATCTACTAAAATTACAATTTTCTATTGATACTTGGATCATATTCGTTCGAAAAGTTCAAACTTCTCGAGCTCGATTTGAGATCGTGCTCAAGTTTGTAGCTAAACGAGCCTCAATCAAACCTTATTTTATAATCCATTAATTTTGTGAACCAAATCTAAGCAATTCAATACTCGGCTCGACTCAACTCGGTTCATTTACACCCTTATTCAAATCCCATCAGATCATTCCATTAGAGCTTGCAAATGATTGGGCTTTGTTCCCCCAACAAATTTCGAGTAGAAATAGACCAAAATCAGCAACAAAAAGTTTAAATAATGATCAAATCTCACCTCAAAAGTATGATAGCAAACTTCTTATCGCGGAGGTAATTTTTAGCAAATTTCTTCGTCAATTCAAGTACAAATCTGATGAGGAGTAAGCGGGGAAGAAGGCTTATGTGGCTTTGATTTGTATACAGATCTTAATTGGTGGGGTTTTGATCATGAAGGTTTCGTATCCCATGGCGGCGATTAGTTTATGGTTTTTTTATATGGCGAGGGTAGAATCTGAGAAAAAATGGAGGCAGGGGATGGGAGAGAGAAAAGAGGGAGAAGAAAGAGAAAATAATATTTTTTTATTAAATTTTATTTTTGCAACGTGTCAGTCGCCACTAAGGCTCTTTTGTTTAGCTGACATGTCTGTTAACGGGAGAGACGTAGTTGAACTGGGATTTATAACGTCAAGGGAACTTTTGAAAAAAAAAATCATGGACTAACGGGGACTTCAGCCAAAACCACAGGGGCAATTTTGCACTTTTGTTCAAATAATTTTAGTGCAAAATAAATAAATAAAAATAATATGCTGACATGAATTTTGGTTGAATTATTTCCACCTCAATAAAAGATACAACTACCAGTGCTGTTAGAAATCTGTTACTTTAGTAGATAAGGTTTTCATCAAAATAGAATGCAATACAAGAGAAGACATACACTGTATAGTTATTACAGAATGAAAGATAGTTTTATAATAGTAGAAAATTCATAAACAGACATGTACAAAGGCCAAAGAGCAAAGGGTACCCTAGCTATCATCTATCATCATCTTAGCTATAATATCTCAAGTCTTAAGAAGGTTAATTACCGCTGTAACGACCCATTAGCTTCACTACACCAATACCATTCTCAGTACTTTCAGCTTCAACATGTGCAGCATTGATGGCCCGTTGAGCCTCCTCTACAGCAGTATCAAAGCCGAATGACTTGTCAATGACCTGAGCCAAAATGCAATCCACCACTGAATAGTTAACAAATTACAAAAGGGGCTCCATAGAGAAATTACTGGGGATAAAGTCGGTGTAAAGAAGAGGAGGGCATAATATTGCAAACGTATCTACGTAATCTAACATAGAAAAATTATGAGCATTAAAGCCTGGTTTACGTTGACCCCCCCAAGTGTCAGGATAAGGTTGATGAGATGAGTTAAGTTTCTAATGCAAGAGTTTACAAAAAACATGAAACTTATAAATGGAGATTAGGAAATGACCAATACAGGAATATCATTATCAATAGTTTTTGGGATCCCTGCAACTGCAACTTTCAGACCACGCCGTCTAATTTCCTGCAAGATGAGAATGAGACTTTACTGAGAAAATCTAACATGCATAAAATATTAAAATATAACCAATTTTACTACTCCCTCCATCCCCATTATATCATAGAAAAGTTCCTTTTTGGGAAGTCCCAAAAAGACTCAAAGTTTCACAATAAATGTTGAAATAATACTCCCTCCACTCCAAAATATAAGAGCAATTTTGACTTTTGAAGAAATTTTGAGACGATTTCAAATTCAAAATTGATATGATTCATATAAATCTTTAAAACAATAAATCTTGTAATCAACAGAAACTTTAGTCAGTTCACAATATTCATACTAGTATAGTAGTATTGGCTAAAAGTAAATGTTACACTATGCAATCCATATTATGAAATTTATTAGTCAAATAGTCCAGGCCTAGCAATCTGTTCTCTCCCAATAATCCAATAGTATACCTCTCCAAACTCCAACAATCTACCTTCTCTTTTCCCTCGATCAATCTTCTTTACGTCCAATGAGTACATGCATAATTCAAATCTATTACACCAGCTCCTACTAGCATGAGATCTCCTTCTATTCTCTATCTATCTGCTCTCTCCAACTAAATCTTCATCATCATTTACTGGCATAAAAGATTTTGCTGCGGAAATGAGGAAAACTAGAAGAGACAAAAGTTTGGGTTTAGAATTTGCTGAAACCTAAACTTCTCTCTGTGTTCTTTACATTTTCAAGTGTTTAAACTTTCTCTCTGTGTTAAGATTAAATTCCTAAAATTTATTTATATTGTTGTTACTTTTGTGTAGTTTTGCATATTGATTATTAATATATTTTGGTATTAATTTTGTTTAATCTCTCCCCTTCTATTTCACAAACCAAAAACCGACCGAAATCGATGAAAGAACAATCCAACAAAAACCACATATCATGGTCAACTCCGGCGGAAGCTAACTGAAAATTTACATAATTAGTTTTGGTTTTATAGAACTCGTAAACCAACCAAAACAGGCCATGTTCACCCCTACTGTTAGGAAATAAAATTACCTCGTAAATGACAGCTGCACCTCTCTGAGTTCCATCTCCTCCAATTATATAAACCTGAACCACCAAAGAATAAATCAGTACCATTTAATAATTGATGAAGCATATAGTAACAGATATTAAAATCAATGAACCCTGGCAAATATGGGAATGATTCTATACTCGTTTCAAGTAGATAAAATTATAAAAGAAGAAATGTGAAGGAGTACTGCCATTATGCGCTATTATTTGAATCCGAAGGAATTCTATTTCCCCCACCTGATTAATTCCTCGGTCCTGAATGCTGTCAACTATTTTTGCGGTATCATGGCCCCCTCGAGAAGTTCCAATGATTGTACCACCACGTTTATGGATGTCATTTACTACCTTTGGTGTTAAAGGAATGGTGTTTTTTGCATAGAAACCTCTATATCCTCCCTGCATCATATAGATGTCTAAAAATTATTAGATGATCAGATAATAAACAAAGTGTAATTTAAAGTAACATTTTTGCTTTCAAAATATCTTTATAAAGACTCTAAAACAAAACAATGCTACGAAAACAAATATTCCTGCCAACATCTAGACTTGTCATGATACTCTTTAGGACAAGCCAATGAAGACCCTCACCAAATGCTGCTCTGATTATCCTGGGTCACTGGGTGTACAAATCTAGCCTCTATCATACTTGGAAAAGACTTTAAAATATCACAAGATGCTTCCTTGTAAATCATGCAAAAAGCTTCTCCTAGTGCCAAACTTTTTTAGGGTGACAAGTTTGAAGTCCATGGACCCCTAAAACTTGACATCCATGCACCGGTTTTTTCTCTTTGGAAAAGAAATTATTTAGAAAGTGCAAAATGGGGGTGCACCATCCATGCTGAGTATTGAATTAAGAGATCAATAACTAGCAACTTAATAACAGAAGTTTTTTGTAAATCACAAAAATCTATCAATGTAGACGTAACTATTTTTGAGCAAACAATGATTACTATTTGTAATTTATACCTCAAATTCAATGGTCATCGTAGTATACTCGGTCATTATATTACAAGAAAACTTGTATTGAAATAATTAAAAATTGAAACAGTAATTCAAACTGATATAAACAGGTAACAAATCATGTGCTAAAGAGACAGTAGACTAAACATCATAATCATATAACGTTGTGTACCATGGACATTGATTAAACAATATCCACAACATGAACCGAACAAAACTGTGGTGTCTAAACTATTTACAAGGAAAACAAAACCTATTGAATTTTTTAGCCAAAGAGATATAAGCCACGGAGCAATGAAGCTTGTGTACCAGTGAATATTCACATAACATCCCACAAGTGAACACTCCAGCTATTTTCCCATCAATTTGAATAGGAGGAAAAATTCCACCAGCTTAATTAATTGAACTACTTTTAGGATCAAGTCAACAGATGCAAGGATTTCCAATTTGATTAAGTGATCTCTTCTTTAACGAGTAACTGATTCATAATAATGGCTACTAGTACAATGACAAATATCACTGAAAATATATACCCTAAAAATATCAGCAGATAACCTGGAGGCTCAACTAAATGAGCTATCCTAAAATCTGTTCCTAAATTATTGGCTGTAATTCCTCTTGTGCATATCACAAAGTATATAATTGGAGGTAATCATACGAGCTGTAGTAAATAGATCTCCCATTTGTGTTAATTCATACGCAGGGGATGGTGACTTGGCATTTAAAAGCTGTAAAAAATCTATGTTGTTAAATTATCAAAAAGAAAGGATATCGGACAAAAGTCCTTTTGCAGTAGCAGGAAATTACAAAAGTAGCATATTTCTGCTACAAATATGAGCAACACACACACAGGAATATGTATAAATTCGAGCCGCATCAATCAACATGCAAGCTACCACTACGATTCGGAAATGCATATAAAGACTACAGAGTAATTAGAATTCTAAAGTCATGATGATCTTCATATGGGCACATAAACTGTTCGGGGAGATTAAGAGCACAGGGAATGGAAACAAAAGAATCATTTTTCGTCAATGCCTTCAAAGATAAAGTTTACTCAACACAATATTGATGTTAAGGAATCCACCCACTCACATCTATTCCAAGGACTTTGGTGACGCCATACATGTGGTAGAGGGCACACACAATTTCCCTGATCACTGTATTTAGCCCAGGACACAAACCACCACATGTCACAATACAAGCATGCACCTCATCTGAATCAAAATACACCTGTGGCATTGAAGATTGTCTTAACAAAACCATATATATCAAATCATTCATGCTGGTAGGTCTCTTATGAAAAATGGTGACATACCTTCTGGCGAGGTCCAGCACGTCGAAAATGTGTTCCCCTTGGACTAGTCTTGTGAACAATAATCTATAAAATGTAAACAACCAAAAAAATTGTAGAGCTGTCACTAATATGCATGTGAAATACTATGAAATTTGCTAGCCTAAATGGGATAGCATAGTGGTAACAACTATAGTTAAACTTATTCAGACAGTACACTAGGTGGCCTGGCCATGCAAGACCATATAACAAACAGTAAAAATATATAGGAGATGACTGCAAGATAGAAAGTTGCAGTACAAAAAACAATAGTAAAACCTGACCATACAAGCAAGAACTAGTCTATAATCAACTCCCGTGCTCAAACTAATAAGCAGGATGCAATTGCGCATGTTAGATATTATTTCTTAATTTTGTGGTTACTTCTGCTTTCACTTTTCTATAAAATCTGCTTTATTTCATTTGATATAATTTATGTGAGGGGGCAGAGAGGGAAAGAGATGAAAGATGGAGTAGGATCAAAATGACAGACATAAAACCTTTTTATATATACTACTACCTCCGTTTCAAAATATAAGATCACTTGCCTTTGAATCAAGTGATCTTATATTTTGGAATGGAGGGAGTAATATATTTGACGAAACAGAGCAAATTAAAAGGTAAAATTAACCTTTTGGGGTACAGTATCATCAGCATGAACAAAGTACTGCCTGAAATCAAAAGGACATCAAAATATATTTAAATCAAACAAAATCACAAGCAAAGTATGTGAGCACGAAACATCTTGGGGAACAGAAAAAGGAAATTTCACACACTTTACAACTGAATATGCAGGGTTGAATTGCAATGGATTGGGATAGGTCTGCGACAACAACAAAATAAGATTAATGTTAGACACAGAACATATGATTCATATAGGATACACTAGCTTGTTGGAGAAACAGAAATAGGTGTGTGTAATGTGTGTGTATTTCTTGCCATTCAATAGTTTTCAAATCCAAAACTGATATGAATCTATTTACTTTTGGTTAATATACTATGATTCTTATAACTATCTAAATAGTAGTAGGAATTATGAAATTTATTGTCTTCAAAACTTACACAAATCATGCCAAATCTAAATGTGAAATTGTCTCAAATTGACTTTTAAAAAGCTAATAACCTTTAAACAGAAATGAGAAATGATTTGCTGAAGATTTAAGCAATTTCCAACTTTGTTTACACACCAATTCAATAAAAGTTATATCAATCGCACACTGGTCATTCAAAACCAAACTAAGGAATTTTCTAACCAATTCCGTCCATCAAGTTCAAACTACAATGCAATGAGTGCATCAAGTGCTATATAATAAATAAATCAATCAAATAAGATATTCTAATACCCGCCTACCCCAATTAGCTTTGGATAAAATGTGTTATTGATTTGAGCTGAGTATATATTATAATACCCCTTAAGCACATGTAGAAGCTAGATTGTCTGCGAAGAACATTCAAGCACAATATAATCATTATTTACCACATTAACCGGATCAGCTTCCTTTTAGCATAAAATCATCAAATCGACAAAAATGGAATCACATTAAAGACAGTATTACACACATGATAATGCATGTATAGAAGCAAGATATAAAATGTATAAATAATTTTACTTTATTTTTAAATAGTAAGAGAGAGAACTCTTACAGGAAGATCATCAATGTAATCGGTTATGTGAGGAACATCTTCGAGCAAATATCCATATTCACCTCTTTCCACTTTCATCTGTTTATTGCACTCCTCCGTCGCCATTATAATTTCTTCTGTTTCTCTATCCTTAATACCTCCCTATAAATACAATGAATGCAAAATTCCCAATTCAAATGACAGGGTAATATAATTATGAATGTATGTATTATATATCTATAAATATTGTCGAGTATAATGACGGTAAGAAAAATATTGAGCAAGTGCGAGTATATACATATATATACATACAGATTATAAGTAAAATATGGATCCCAGGTTTTCCCCCAAATTTCTAGGGCTAATTGTTTCCAAGACAAATGGCGCCAATGTAGCCTTTAACTTTCGTTTCCTACCTTTTCTTTCTATTTTTTTCTATACAGAAAATAAAGGAAAGGAGTTTAAATAACGGAAACTACTCCCTTCATTTCTTAATATAAGTCGTTTTAGAAAAATATTTTTATTTTTTAATATAAGTCGTTTAAGAATTTCAAGTAAGCATTAATTGCTTAGTTTTTAATATTACCCCAAATATTAAATGTAACTTTAGTTCTCTCACTGTTTTATGTCCAATAAATAACAATCTCTTTTTCGGCAATATAGATAACTGATATTATAGTTAATATTATATAATTATTACTTTAATACTTGTGCACAACCCTAAAATGACCTATATTAACGGAGGGAGTAATATTTAGACATGATTTTTTTGATATTTTTACGTAGAAATCGTTGCTGTAGATCGACAGATTTAAAGTGACACTTTTTATGTATAAATATTAAAAAATTAGGTAAAAATATCAATTTTTAAATTTAAAATCATTGTTTGTTTGGTGAGTTTTAAAAGGGAAATTTAATTAAATCATATATTATTATTTTATTCATATAAAATTATTATTTTTAATAAATCATTATAAAGTTTTTTTTTTTAGAACCTACTTTATAATATATGTGTTTAATTTAGTCAAAACACCCCTATCCCCAATCATTAGATTATCATATTTGATTTGTTTTAAAATATTTTATAATTATCTGATCAATTACCTCTATATTTTCAAGAGTAATTTTTTTTTTAAATTCCCCTCTTTCTCCTTTCTAAGTTCTCTTTATATTCTTGAAAAAATCAAAAACAAAGCATGGATCCCCATAAAAAGTCCTTTTTCTCACAATGTAGATGTTTTGATTGTCAATGTTTCAGTTCATTGATGGTCAATTATTTATACTTTTCAGCAATCCTTAGTTCAAATTTCCTTTGAAATCATTCCACCGTAAAATGATATACATATTGATAAATATTTGACGAAATTAAACGTGAAAATATATGTGATGAGATAAAATAAACCCTTTCTTAATTGTTATCATGCAAACATGATAAAAATTACCATTCTAATATAAATATATCCGACTCTAACCGCTATCAAACTCATTTATTCTTATATATATAAAGGGAGAATTGTCTATTCATATTAGAAAAAAACTTTTAAATAATTAAGTCATTTTAGTTGGAATTTTAGAAATTGATTTGTTTGATATTATAATTTAGTGACAGTTGGTTTGCCATTTATAATTTAAGAATAGGTTGGTCAGCTTGACTTAGTCTTGAGTTGTCTCAAATTAGTAGGTGGGTCAACTCAAATAATCTACTTATTCATTAAGATGGTGCTTGATTGAATATTAACGGCTCACCTTTTAATGCATCTTAACGGAATGGTTGAATCAGTCACTCATTGAGTGTGTTTGTTTTGAATAAAAATCGTCTAAATGGTTGAATCGGTCATAATTTTGGGATGAATGACCAAGTGTAATTTTTTTTTCTGAATGAAGTATTTATATTTAATTATTTTTTGACGCCTTTGAAATTAGGTATATACATCACCCATCTTGGGTCGCCACTTATATATAGTGATGTAATTTAAATACAACTTATTAACATAAGCATGTCGTATACAATAATGACATAAACCGTGAGTTTAAATACAAATATCGCCTACTAGATATTATACAAACTCAAACAAAAGTCCTCATTACTGATTATTATCACACTATTTTACGTAATAGTGAGGACTACTAATGCTATCTTCGGACCATCACTGCTTCCCAGACTCGTCCCAAATATATTATCATTTCACGAAGAATAAAGGAAAAAAAGAAAGGGTGAGCTCAACTAGCCCGATAAGAAATATTATGACTAAGATAATGCGTAATAAATTATCAATAGTCTTCAACAATGTTAAACCGATAAAATACAATAGACAACCAGTTTAATCTGCGGTGAATATCTGATCCATTAAAAGAGTCAAGTAGAAAATAAAGTCTACTATCTTTTAGGTTTTAAAAGGTTTTTCATCATTTGTTATAAATTGAGACTCAAATTTTAATAAATATTCCACATCATCGAATCACCTTCACTACTACTGCCGAGGATATTCTTTAAGATCACGACCCACAATTATTCATGCACTACGGCCAAGAATATTTGTGTATTCATTAATGGTCATGATCATGCCAACAATCGTCCCATCAATGCACTACTACTAATCGAGGATTTTTACCACATCATTTGTAACATTACGGTCATGATTACAATCAATAGTCTCTCGTGTCATAATCATACCAAGTCCATCTATGCACTACAGTGCCACGTATGACTTTAAAAAAAATATAAACATGAGGATGATGACAATGATATAAGAATTCAATAAAACAAGTTCAAGAATTATTTTATCCGGAATTATTAACGTCCCAAATTATCAATACGACAATCTTTGTTTTGTAGAGTAAAATTCAAGAATGATCGGAAGAATATTTTCATGAAAGATACTAGATGAAACGCAAATATCGAGGATATTCCACTAATTTCATGGAGTATAGAAGTCAAAGTTTTAACCAACCGGGTATAATAAAGAATGGAATAACAAAAGAAATCACCACGCACGCGATAGATCACATGACATGTTATTCCAACGTAATAATAAATAACGGAACCGTGTCGTGAAATTCACAATCGCATGTGATGTTCCAACAGAATAATAAAGATGGAACCCGGATCCGGTGTAAAACACATGATATAGGATGTTCCAACGAAATAATAAAGATTTTAACCAGTCCTGTAAAAAACACATGCATGTGATGTTCCAATGTAATAATAAAGATTTTAACCAGTCCTGTAAAACACACAGCATGGATGTTCCAATGTAATCATAGAAGAATGTCACCAAGTATAGGGTAAATCACATTATAAAGAGTTATTCCAATAGAATAATAAGCAATGGAATAACAACAGTTCTCTTCATGAATAAGAAAGAATAACACCCCTTACATTTGGTAGGAGATTGAATATCGCAGAAGTGTAGTAACAAAATACTCTTCTTCTTTCTCTCTTATTCTCTATACTTTCTCTCTCTAGCTTGAATGAATTCGTGAAAAATAATGAAGCCCTAGGCCTCTATTTATAGAAGATTTCTAGCTTAAAGACCGCCGTGAAAATGCAAGTGGCTTGATTTAATCGGGTTTGGCGCTTTTAATGTGAAAGCGACAAGTGGTTCGACCTTCAGTAATGTGAAACGACAAGTGGTTCGACGTCTGTAAAGGTAATTACTATTAATGAAGGTAAATACTATCGACGAAGGTAAATACTATTCACAAGGGTAATTACTATCGACGAAAGGTAATTACTATATCGACGAAGGTAAATACTATCGACGAAGAGACTCTTAGATGATGACATATGAGCCCCCATAAAATAATCAAACTTACCACAAATCATTTTTTTCATCAACACATATTTAATCTTTCAACAATTATAAATCATTTATAACTTGTCGTCTCAATTATTGATTTAATACTATAACATATTATACGGATGATACTTTGTGACAATAATTGAATCAATAATATAAGAGATATGATGCAAAGCAATTCTCAGAGTAATAATTGAGCATATAATGAGTGACTTCTCACGTAAGCATCAATAATCAATACCGCAGTGCTACTACGCAACCACGCCAGACATCGTATTCTTTTTACCACCTAGGTAGTTCAACAGCTTTTAACGGTAACACCTCCGCCAAGTTATTTTTAAAATATTTTTGTCGTTTTCTCGATCCGATAATAATTCATTATGGGGTCCACCAATGATTGAGCCATTGTATGCGAATATTCCCTAACAAAAAGAATATTCCCGACTAAACGAATATTTTATAACAACTTGCATACTCTCGCAAAATTTATAAATATTACTCACAACTATAACATTATATCAAATTTATTCCATAATATTCAAAAATAATATTTATAGAAAATTCATCTTTATTTATAAAAGCTAGGTCTTACAACCTCCCTTCTTATGAAATTTCGCCTCGAAATTAGGGTGCGTACTGTATATGTCGAAGAGGTAAGGATACCTTGATTTCATTTCGATTCTAACTCCCAAGTCATTTCCTCAACATCGTGGTTCCTCCACAAAACTTTGACTTGAGGTATAACCTTGGAGCGTAGAATATGTTCCTTCTTATCCAAAATTTGAACAGAACCTCTTCATACGCCAAATCTTCCGCTATTTCGTCCGGCTCTAACTCAATAATATGGTTCGTGTCTTTCACATATTTACGTAACATAGATATGTGAAAAACGTTATGAACACGAGACATATTTCAAGCAGAAAAGCGAGTCTATAGGCCACGCTTCCTACTCGATCGAGGATTAAAATGGACCGATGAATCGAGGGTTAAGTTTTTCCTCTTTCCAAATCTTGTAACTCCTTTCCATGGAGCAACTCTAACAACACACGATCTCCTATATCGAATTCCACGCCCTTTCGATGAAGATCGGTATAACTCTTTTATCGATTTTGTGAGGTTTTTATACGTTGTCGGATCGTTTGAATCTTTTCCGTAGTCATACGTACCAACTCTGGTCCCAACAACGTTGCTTCACCCACCTCATCCCAGCATACTGGAGAACGACACTTTCTTCCATACAACGCTCGAATGGAGCCATGCCAATACTTGCTTGATAACTGCTGTTGTAGGAAAACTCCACCAATGGTAAGAACTTGTCCCAACTCCCTTGAAATCAAGGACACAGAGTCTTAATAGATCTTCAAGAGTTTGAATAGTCCTCTCCGATCGTCCGTCCGGTCGAGGATGATATCTTAGAAGCTAAATCGTAAGTCCGTGCCCATAGCTTTTTGCAAACTAACCCAAAATCGTGAAGTGAATCTTGGGTCTCGATCGAAACTATGGATACTGCAGCATACCATGCGCCTTACAATCTCGTTTATGTACATAATGAGCAAGAAGACGTTCAAGTGTATAAGTTTCTCAGATCGGTAGAAGAAATGAGCGGAGACTTGGTCAACCTATCAACAATGACCCAAATCGCATCAATGCCTTGAGAAACCTTAGGAAGACCGAGAACTTGAAATCCATGGTAATGTGCTCCCACTTCCATTCGGAATTTCAAGTGGTTGCAATGGACCTTTTGGTACTTGATGCTCCGCTTTTAACTCGTTGACAAGTTAGACACCTTGAGATAAATAAATATATCTCTCTCTCTTCATATTGCTCCACCAAAATGTATGATTTAATATCATGATACATTTTGGTACTCCCGAGATGGATTGCAAATGGTGTGTTGTGCGCCTCCATCATGATATTATACTTTAAATCGTGGTCGTTAGGAACACAAAAGTCTGGAGTTGACTCAAGTATTCCTTCTTCATCGATTCTTGCTTCCGCGATAGCACCTTCTTGCACTTTCTTCCTCATACGCGATCGGCTCACCGTGTCCAGTAGCTTGAGCAAATTTTAACTTTATCAATTAAAGTCGGTTCTACTCAGATACTCGCTTATCATCACACGCGTCCCCTCGAGTCTTTAATTCTATCTCCATCCTTTGCAAGTCACACAAAATGGGCCTTTGCGTTGACAATATCGCACTCGTGCTTGCATATGATTTTCTACTCAATCGTCACCTACCACGCTCGCTTTTCCAGGATGGTATTGGATGGTATGATCATAATCTTTCAATGAGCTCAAGCCAACGTCGTTGTCGCATGTTGAGTTCCTTTTGAGTGAAGAAATATTTGAGGCTTTTATGATCCGTAAAGATCTCCACTTTCTCCCCATATACAAGTAATGCCTCCAAATTTTAAGTGCAGAAGACAACAATTTGCTAACTCTAGATCATGAGTAGGATAATTCCTCTCATATTCTTTGAGTTGTCGCGAGGCATAAAGCTATAACTTTTCCATGTCAGATAAGAACACATCCCAACCCTTTGCTCAAGCATCATCAGAGATGACAAATCCCTCCGAGCCGATGATGGTATTGCCGAACAGTCTTTGAAATAAGTCTCCTCTTGAGTTCTTGAAAACTCTTCTCACATTCTTCGCTTCAACCGAACTTTGTATCTTTCCGAGTCACCGAAAGTCGATGGAATAGCGATTCGAGAAAATCCTTCCACGAATCTCCGATAATAACCAAATTAAACCGAAAAAGCTACGTGCTTGATCACATCGATTTAGTTGTTCCCACTTTGAATAGCTTCAATCTTTCTTTGGGTCAACAGATATTCCATGACTTGATACCACGTGCCCAAGGAATGCTACTTCTTCAAGCCGAACTCGCATTTCTTCAACTCGCTTAAAGCTTATATTCACGAAGCTTTTGGAGTGTCGACCTCAAGTGTTGCTTTCATGATCTTCACGGCTTTTGGAATAAATAAGGATGTCATCAATAAAGACGACCACAAAGTGATCTAAATATTCCTTGAATACTCGGCTTCATCATATCCATGAAGGCGGCGAGAGCATTAGTCAATCCAAAGGACATGACTAGGAATTCATAATGCCCGTCACTCGAGTTCGAAAGCCGCCTTTGGAATGTCACGGTTCTAATCTTCAATTGGTGATATCCTAACGAAGATCAATCTTTGAAAAGAATTTGGCTCCTTGCAATCGGGTCAAACAGTCATCAATACGTGGCAATGGATACCTATTTTTGATGGTGACATGATTTAACTCCCGATAATCAATACAAAGTCGCATACTCCCATCTTTCTTCTTCACGAATGTAACAGAGAGCACCCAAGGAGAAGTACTAGGACAAATAAAGCCAATGTCTAACAATTCCTCAGAGTTGGGTCTTTAACTCCTCGAAGTTCAATAGAGCCATTCGATATGGGGCTTTGAAATAGGTTTTGTCTGGGTTCAAGGTCGATACAAAATTCAATTTCACGCCTGGGGTAGGCAGAAGTTCTTCTGGGAATACGTCAGAAATTTATTAACAATAGGAATATCGCTTTAAAACCGACGTATTTTTATTTAAATCATGACATGAGCTAAGAAAGCTTGACATCCGCTTTTCAATAAATGAATAAATTTTATGGCTTGAGATGACCGTGATTGATTTTAATGGTTTTGGTCGTTTGAATTAAGCATAATAGGTTGATTAGGAATATGAAAGCTAACAATCTTACGAAAAACAATCAATTTTTGCATGATAAGTAGTTAACCAATCAATCCTAGAATCACGCTAAATGCAAGTATTTTTAATGAAATAAGATCGACAGTAATGTGAGGGTACCGATTTGAACCAAACAAGACTTATAAACAGTGGATGTAATGAAGGTTTCTCTCCCAACTGAGTTTCCACAGATAAGTCAAAGTCTAATTTCTCCTGAGTCAAATTTAATCGATGAGCGCAAGTAGGAGAAATAAAAGAATGGGTAGAACCGGATCAAATAAAGTATAGACTTCATTAGAATTTATGATAAACTTACCCGTGATGACCTCATTCGGTTCCTTTCTCGCTTTTGGGAGGTCACAACAAATGCTCTCCTCAGACTACCGGGGTTTGAATTTTCCGGGATGGCCTTTGGTGCCTCCATCCTAGTGAATTTGTCTTCTGTGAACGACAAAAATCGAGCTAAGTGACCTTTTCTTCCACAATTATAACATGCTTTTGACTCGGCATGACGCAGCTTTGATCGATGTGTCCTCTCCTCCGCATTTGAAGCATACGATAGGTGGTCTTTCTCCTTCCTTAACAATGGGTGCCAGTCTTTGACGCTCTTTCCATCATTGTTGAATCTCCTTTTCTTGAAATGTCCATTCTTATTGTTTTGGCCACATTACCACCAAGTGGTTACCATATCCGCCTGCTTGATTCCTCCACGCTTGTTGTCACCGCCTCGATGACTATTCTCGCCGGTATTATAATTTCTGCTTACCGCTTCTCTTTTAGTTCATTGACTCATTATCGCGCTCCCACTTAATCGAGCCCTATTTACAACATCCTAATACAAACACACGCTTATGAGAAATAAGATGTTGACGTATCTCCCGCTTCAAACCTCTTAAAAACATTCGCCCATTCTCTCTTCATTATCCACCAAGTGGGGATTTGAACCGTGATAACTCCGCAAATTTTGCCTCGTATCATGACACGGTCATATTGTTTTGTTCCAACTTGATAAACTCCACCTCCTTCATGCATGTGGCGAATACTTTCGGAAAGTATTTGTCGTTGAAACGACTTCTGAACTTCTCCCAAGATATCTTCATGACAAATTGGTTGAGTACGCTTTACCGATTCCCACCAAGAATCCGCCTCTCACAAGAACATAAAAGGCGTGAGGGAACCTTTTGCTTCCTCGGAGCATCCCAAGACATTAAATATCTTGGTAATCTGCTTTATCCATGCTTCCGCCGTGGGTTTGGCTCTCCCTTAAACTCCGGTGGTCCCAGCTCCTTAAATTGTTTAATGCAATGATGACCTTGAGAGTTTTCCGTGTTTCCACCTACGTTTTGGATGAGAGTCGCTCTACTTTGTTGTTGCATAAATTGCATAAAGCCTCCGAACATTTGATCATTCGTCATTTGGTCAAGGTGTTGTTGTTGTTTGCATGAGGATTGTCGCCTTCCCGATGCACATTATCCTCGATTATTGATATGTGGTGAATCAACGATCGTCAAGGCTCCATTCTTATTCTCAACATTCTCGGATGTCATTTTCGACATCGCCACAAAAACAAAAGGTTAATTGACATGTAACAAATTATCCCTATCTTCCGACCAACCAATAAAATAAAGACATAAACTTAGGTAGGTCATACTAACAAGGTATTCCCCGCCTCCCTCCTAGTACTATTCTCACATCTTAGCCAGGATCATATCCTAAGCTTTGATACTGAATCGTGACGCCCCCAAAATTAGGTATACATCACCCATCTTGGGTCGCCACTTATATGGTATGTAATTTAAATACAACTTATTAACATAACTGCCGTGGTACAATATCGACATAAATCATGAGTTTAAATACAAATATCGCCTACTAGATATTATACAAACTCAAACAAAAAGTCCTCATTACTGATTATTATCACACTATTTTACGTAATAGTGAGGACTACTAATGCTATCTTCAGACCATCACTCGCTTCCCAGACTCGTCCCAATTTATATTATCATTTCAAGAGAATAATTGTGAAAGAAAGGGTGAGCTCAACTAGCCCAAGAAGAAATATTATGACTAAGATAATGCGAGAATAAATTATCAATAGTCTTCAACAATGTTAAACCGATAAAATACAATGAGAAACCCGTTTAATCGCAATGAATATGCGATCCATTAAAAGAGTCAAGTAGAAAATAAAGTCTACTATCTTTTAGGTTTTAAAGGTTTTTCATCATCATTATAGGCGAGACTCGACTTTAATAAATATTCCACATCATCGAATCACCCCCACTACTACTACGAAGGATATTCTTTAAGATCACGACCATAATTATTCATGCACTACACGGGCCAAGAATATTTGTGTATTCATTAATGGTCATGATCATGCCAACAACTCGTCCATCAATGCACTACTACTACTAATCGAGGATTTTACCACATCATTTGTAACATTACTACCCATGATTACACCGAATAGTCTCTAATCATAATCATACCAAGTCCATCTATGCACTACAAAGATACATGTATGACTTTTTAAAAATATAAACATGAGGATGATGACAATGATATAAGAATTCAATAAAACAAGTTCAAGAATTATTTTATCCAGAATTATTAACGTCCAAATTATCAATATGATATTTGTTTTATAGAGTAAAATTCAAGAATGATCGTAAGAATATTTTCATGAAAAGATCTTTGGATGAAACGCAAATATCGAGGATATTTCACTAATTTCATGGAGTATAGAAGTCAAAGTTTTAACTTAACGGGTATAATAAAGAATGGAATAACAAAAGAAATCACCATGCATGCGATAGATCGCATGCATGTGTTATTCCAACGTAATAATAAATAACGGAACTGTGTCGTGAAATTCACAATCGCGGGATGTTCCAACAGTAATAATAAAGATGGAACCCGATCCTGTAAAACACACGAGATAGGATATTCCAACAGAATAATAAAGATTTTAACCAGTCCTGTAAAACACACGTGCATGGATGTTCCAATGTAATAATAAAGATTTTAACCAGTCCTGTAAAACACACGAGCGTGATGTTCCAACAGAATAATAAAGACGGAACCAGTCCTGTAAAACACATGTATGTGGATGTTCCAATGTAATCATAGAAGAATGTCACCAAGTATAGGTAAATCACAGATATCTGAGTTATTCCAATGTAATAATAAACAATGGAATAACAACAGTTCTTTCATGAATAAGAAAGAATAACACCCCTTACATTTGGTAGGAGATTGAATATCGCAAAGGTGTAGTAACAAAATACTCTTCTTCTTTCTCTCTTATTCTCTCTATACTTTCTCTCTCTATAGCTTGAATGAATTGTGAAAATAATGAAGCCCTAGCCTCTATTTATAGAAGATTTCTAGATTAAAGACCGTCGTATGAAAAAAGGCAAGTGGCTCGACGAATTGGTTTGACGCTTTTATAATGTGAAACGACAAGTGGTTCGACGCTTGTAATGTGAAACGACAAGTGGTTCGACGTCTGTAAAGGTAATTACTATTAACGAAGGTAAATACTATTGGACGAAGGTAAATACTATTCACAAGGGTAATTACTATTTGAAGGTAATTACTATCGACGAAGGTAAATACTATCGACGAAGAGACTCTTAGATGATGACATATACGAGCCCCCCATAAAATAATCAAACTTACCACAAATCATTTTTTTTCATCAACACATATTTAATCTTTCAACAATTATTAATCATTTATAACTTGTCGTCTCAATTATTGATTTAATACTATAACATATTATACGATGATGATCTTTGTGACAATAATTGAATCAATAATATAAGAGATATGATGCGTGAATTATCAGTAGAATAATTGAGCATAAATGAGTGACTTCTCACGTAAGATCAATAATCAATACTGCAGTCTACTTACGCAACCACGCCAGACATCGCATTTTTCCACCTTAGTAGTTCAATGATTTTAATTCGGTAATACCTCCGCCGTTATTTTTAAAATATTTTTTGTCGCTTTCAATCCGATGATAATTTCATTAGGGGTCCACCAATGATTGAGCCATTGTATTTAATATTCCTAACAAAAAGAATATTCACCCCACCAAACGAATATTTTATAACAACTTGCATACTCGCAAAATTTATAAATATTACCCACAACTATAACATTATATCAAATTTATTCCATAATATTCAAAATAATATTTATAGAAAAATTCATCTTTATTTATAAAAGTTAGGGTCTTACATTTTTTTCACAATATTACCTATTATATTAAATAAATTGACAACAATTTTAAATTTTTTCAAAACTATTTCATTCAACTCATTCAGATTACTTAAACATTCAAAACTATTTCATTCAGTTTTATCAAACATCTATTTAGATTCATATTTGTATCTTAATTATTCAGAGTACCTCATAATATAAAGATATGGACTGTTAAAATATATTACTCCCTCCGTTCCTAAATAAGTGTCGTTTAAGATTTTTGCACATGGATTAAGAAAGTCATTTAATACTATCATTTAATTATTAAAATCTGCGTGAAATTCCATCACTGCCTCTTTATGGGAAGTTGAAAACTATTAATACTAAATGTGATAATTTATTGGGATAATGAGAGAATGTAAGAGTGATATAGGAATGGAGGGAGTAATGGGTAATAAGTTCATTGCTAAACCACTAAACACAAATACTAAACCCTTTTTTTTTTTTGGGGGATACTCTCGGTCATTCTAAAATTAGAGATATATTTGTAAAACACCGATTTTTAAGAATAAATTTATGTTATCAAATATAATATTAATATTAGGTAGAAATTCAGTTGTGATGGTTTAATATTAAAAATGATAGTAAAAAATAGTGGCAAATTAAGAATATCATGTAATTTATAGTCTTGAAATAGAAATATATTTAATTTTAGAATAGAGTAAAAAATATATATATTTTAAATTTTAGAACAGACTTAATTAGATAGCTCAGGAGTAATAGTTTATTTATTTGTCTATAACTTTTCAAACAACTTTATATACTAATTAACCAATTTTATTTGAACTCAAGGAACTTATATTTCTTTTTTAAGGAATTCATACAAATTGTTGTTATAATATACAAGGCAAGGCATAAAAAAATTATAGATAGGCAGGGTATATAAGTTGAGAATAAATTCTAAAAGGATTTTTGTAAATTGATATTTTCAACTATAATTTGAGAGAAAATCAAAAGTTTTGATTGTGTTAAAATTATTAAATGGATTTTACCATAGTAAAAATATTACATAATATGTTAAAAGTCTAAAATACAAAATTAGTTTTATAAAATTGATTTATCATATAAGTTATATTCCCTAATTTCATAAAATAATGTTTATCTTAATCTTTTAACAAAATTTAACATTGTAAAATAAATATATGTTTTTACGACCTACATTTATTGAATTTTAATTTCATCAATATAAAGTAGTTGATAGACGTTACTGAATCAAATGAAAATTCACACATTTTCACTTATAACAAAAGACTCTTATTAAAATTTATTTTTTATTTTTTTGAGTAATGATATGAGAGCAAATCCTCTGTCCTTAAATTATCTGTCCTCTTGTGTCCCTCCACTTAAATTTTGACTCCTAGTCTCTTACTTAACACTAATTAATTCAAAAATTAAATAAAAAGATATGTGTCAAAATTTAAGTGGGAGGACAAAAAATTTAAGGACAGAAGATCAGGTGACATCCAAACATGGCCTTAAGAGCAGTGGGAGCACTCTCCTACCAAATATTTACCCAATCAAATCAAGCATATTCAGACACTGGGTGGGTCCACACGGTCAGGGAATATTCTCTCTCTCTCTCTCTCTCTCTCCTCCTTCAGTTACATTACGCTACTCTGCTTAATTTTTACGCTTCCAGTAGTTATCCATACCACACAAAATCCCCAAATCGAACAGGAGAAGAACTGAAGAAGGTATTCCTATTTTAGTTTTTGTATAAACCCTAATTTCAAGATGTCGTGGCAAGTTTACGTTGACGATCACTTGTTGTACCAAACCGAAGAAGGCAATCAGCTCACTTCTGCTGCTATTCTCGGCCAGGACGGCTCCGTTTGGGCCCAGAGCCCCAACTTTCCTCAGGTGCTCTTACAATTTAGAAAGAAAATATTTTTTTTTATAGATCAATTGAATTGGATTGTTAGGCTCTGATTACCTTGGTTATGCTGTTTTTTTTTTAAATATAAATTATAGGTAGTGTTGTTCTATTCTATTAAAAAACTGATTTGATTGGTAGTGTAATTCTAAATGGTTTTAATTTTGACCGGCAAATAATATTTACAATCTTATTTATACTTCACTTCAAATAGTGTAAATAGTGTAATACTCGACCATTCCATTCCAAAATTAGAGATACATTTAGTTTTAATTGATAAAACAATTGTAATTGTATATTATATAACAAAAACTATCTATCACAAAAAAAAATTCATTATAAATTTTGATGAGTCATACCAGTTTGAAATTTAATATGAATTTCAAATTTTATTTTGGGACGGTGAGGAGTATGATTTAACCTTATAGTTTTAGTTATAGCACTATAATGGTTATAGTTGTAGCTCTTTATATTTTGAATCATAGTAATATTTATTTGAATTTGAATTCATGTTTTAGGATGGAGGAGTTGAGATCTAGTCGGATAGAAGAGTTGGAGGATAGTTTGAGGTAAAGTAGGACAGAGGATGTTAGTTTGGCTATTTTGGATTTTGAAAAAATGTTAGAAAATAGGAATTGATGGGAGTGGTTAGCATAAAATTAACTTCATGGTAAGTTCACTTCATGCCCAATATAGTGCTGCCCTCCCGCCTGTGTGTCTGCACTGTATTGGGTATGAAGTGAACTTCATGCTAATCGGATCTGGAATTGATAATCCATGTGTCCTAGGGAACATACTCTTATATAGCCCTTAGCCATACAACTATTAACAAGATCAAATCTAATGGAAGTCAAGGATCCACTAAGAATGCTCATCCTTATGATTTTTTTTGGCATGCATTTAAATGCTTGAGTAACCACATTGTGTTATATGTACTAATTTGTACTAACACAACTATTCCTCTTATTTCAAAATGCAACTGCAGTTTAAGCCAGAAGAAATAACTGCAATTATAAATGACTTTGATCAACCTGGATCACTTGCTCCTACTGGCTTATACCTCGGCGGCACAAAGTATATGGTGATTCAAGGCGAACCAGGTGCTGTCATACGAGGAAAGAAGGTATGAGTTGACTTTCATGTTTCTTTAGAATTCAGATGTTGTACAAAGTGCACTTGTTTGATGACTTAATTTCTTGCTTGAGCAACATATGAGAAGAGCGGTAGTAAAGTAGTTGCAAACTTGGGTTTAAGGTTCAACCTTGCTCCTAATATTGCAAACATTTTGGTTGTGAAGACAAGCAAAGTCTGATTTTGACAATTGGTTCATTTGTTTGTAAATGTTATATAAATTTGTATGATCTTATCTTATCATATCATTATATTGATCCTGGTTTTCTTTCCTTGTTCAATTTGACTTCATGCGACTAATTTCAGGGCTCTGGCGGTATTACTGTCAAGAAGACCAGTGGAGCTTTACTGATTGGCATATACGACGAGCCTATGACCCCGGGTCAGTGCAACGTTATTGTTGAAAAGTTGGGCGATTATCTCATTGAGCAGGGTATCTAATTGCAGTGGTAAGTAATCGGCTTTCATTTCCTGACCATTTTTATTATCTTCTCGAATATTTATATTCCAACAGAAAGCTGATGCATTTATGTATATACAGATGGAAATTGTTGCCATATGGAGATTAGTGTGTGGATTGCTACTTTGATGAAAGAGTGGATTGCTACTTTGATGAAAGAGTGGGATTTGATCTCTTTTTGTTCAACTCTTTTCAATTGTATTCTCTCTCCTCCCCCAAACAACACTACCTACTTTTTCTCTCTTTTGTTTTGATCTGGGGCATGTATGTTGGTTGATATGAACTGGGATTTAATCAACTTTGGGTATGTGTGTTTTTATTTATTTTTACACTAGAAATTTGTTTTTTTTTCTATGATTAAGAAAATAGTTTGACAGATTCAGACTAAATAAGACATAGAAGAAATAGGTTAACCACATCCTCTTTTTGTCTTTCTATTTGTCTACCTATAAGAAAGTTATTCATCACTACTACTAGCATTTTGTTTGATTCTAACCTCTCCTCACTTGTTCAGTAGTTTTTTTAATTAATTAATGAGAATTATATGCTCTAAATCAATACTGCATTAATCAATGTTTTGACATTTCATTTTTTTTTATATCAAAATGAATAAAGTTTATTTTTAAAATTCAAATATGATGTAATTCATTTAACCTTTTAAAACAATAAACTTAGTATTTAATAGTACTATTTTAGGTATCTACAACATTTATTAATTACATTGTCTAAAATTAAATAAATTATATAATATTTAAATTTAAAATATTTTAAATTTTTTTGTGTTTGTTCTTTACAGTCCATTTTTGCATACTTCGTTACAGCAGATAAAAGTAATTTTAGCAACAGCTATGAAAAATACACAGTTTAAAGTTCCAAAATTCTTCCCATGTAGCTTGATTTGTTGCATATTTTGAATTTTATCTATATAAACTGGTTTATGTTATAAAACTTTAGCAAAGTATAGAAATATACTCTTATAATTGCTGCATAAATTTAGAGAGAATAAGTAAGAGAAAAAGAGAGAGAAACCATTCAGAGAAATTCTTATATTTCTTTTCCTTCAGCATCCTTCCCTTTATATAGGGAAAGAAGAGGAGTCACGGGGGAGGGGGAGGGGAGGGGAGGGGAGGGAAGGATTCACGGGTGAGGAACAGAACAAGGGAAAAGGGAAGAATCACGGGGAGGAGAAAAAGGAGAAGAAGAAGGTTCCCTCCTGAGTAGGGAATCACGTTCATAATAGTTTATATGTTTATTGTATATTTTGAATTGAGGAGTGAAAATTATTTTCACATGAGTTGATATTTTCAAATGGTCCTTCCCACATGAAAGTGACTCATTTTTTTCTCAGTATACTTTTGAATTTTATCCATATAAACCGATTTATATGTAAAATAAATAGTAAATTTCAATGTTTAAGATGGGCTGATGGGTTTATTCCTTTCTTTTCTCTTACCTTTGGACATGTGATGGGCTTATTCCTTATTTTCTACAATTATGAGCTTTGGGTTCAAAACTATTTGGGTTGTTCAAATAAAATGCCATTATCACAATAACAAGCCCAACCCAAGATATTCTGTCCATTCCAAAGGTGGGTGAAAAAGAAGCCACAAAGCTTTTTCAGGGACTGTTTTGATAGAAATGATGATATAACAAGCAGTAAAAGATAAAAATACTAATGCTATGTTTGTTTGCAGAGATTATAATCCCAAAATTAAGACTATTAATCCTCTCAAGACTATTAAGCCATTTTATGATCCTAGACTAATAGTCCCAAATTTAAATTTAAAAACAAACAAGACTCCTGAAATTAATAATAACATAATTCTTGCAAACAAACATAATCTAAGAATATTATTGGTAGTGTTTTCTTGAGGGGAAAAATGTGATGTTCTTGTGTTAGCAACAGCCGTTCAATTTCATTTTTTTCATATGAGAAATCAAAAGACAAATCACACTTTCAGTGTCTTAAATCCCACAAAAGTTGTAGGAGCAACCAAACAGATTATTAAGAAACAATTATCATAAATATTCAGCCAAAATATCATGTAGAAACATTCGGATTGGTCAATTTTCCACAGAATGCAGAAAAATACATTTTAAATATGGAAAACATAAAACAAGATCCACCTACAAAATATCACAGGACCGTTCAAAGTCGATAAGAAACTACCGTAGTTAACAGCTCAATTACATTTTGAGGTCCAAAGCTTAGTTAATGGAGCAAATCTTAAAACTAAAGCAACAAGATTATTTTCATAGAGCAGTCGAGAGAACCTGGAGCTGACAAGCATGTCATCATTCTCTCCCGCTGTCATCCTCGGGAGCACCTGCCTCTTTTATATCGACACTAAAGCTATACTCCTGGTCACAACCCATGTAAGAGTCACACATGAAATATAGTGTATAGCTATGCTTCCCAGTTTCTGCAGCAGCAGCAAAGTCGAGCTTCACCTTAGATTTCCTCTGCAAGGGTACCCTTTTGATGGCAAGCAACAGATTACTTTCGGTATCACCAACCACAAGCCACCATCCTTCTTCTTTGGCTTTGGGGTATTTAGGGGCATCGACAGGTCCCACCTCTGCCCTACCCTCGAGATCCCGTTCAAGAGTTACCTGCAAACTGATTTCTTCGCCAGCCCTTATGTCATCGCTGTCCAGTATATCGTATGTCAAATCAATGTTTGGGAAGCGGTTGCAGAATTTTGCAATTTCAATCAACTGTGAACCTGACATTTGCAACAGATCCCGCCTCTCATCGTCCTCCATCTCCACCAAATCGAACACTGTTTCTATACGTCTTCCAGGATTCTCTTGGCATCTCTTAACCAAATCCTTTGTGAAGTAAGGAAGCTGTAGAAGCATCGAGTCCCGCTCCCACATACCCTGCGTCACCATCTGGCTCACTTCCATAGCAAGAAGAGCTAGGCTAAGCCATCCATTGCTGGAGATAACATCAACCATTGCTTGAAGTAGCCTACTGGCGGAGAGAAGCACCTCTTTCTGGTCAGAAGCCAAGTTCCCACCCACCACATGCCTCGAGAAGTGGGCTTGCAGCAGGGCATTTGCCTTGACATGGGGGTCAGTGCATTTGGGATTATCAAAGGAGAATCGCTGGTGATTTATCAACCTCCGTATCAACTCTTCTTCTCCAGGTCGTATTGGAATTTGCTCATACTCTGAAGCTGAAGCCAGAATCTCTAGAAGGCCCTTCAGCTTTGTTTTTGCAGTTATAGAAGAACTGAAACGTTCTATTGTCGTGTAGCTGATATAATAATATGATGCTATCATGCCAAGATTCAGAGGAGAGAGATAAAAATCATCCTCTATAGCAACGCATTTACTTGTTTCCAAATCGCTAAGTGTGTTCTCTACAAGCTCCGAGAGGTGATCAGAGAGATGCCTTTGACTAACACCCTGAAGATTGTAGTAGTTTGGATTCTGAGTGAGCCTCCTGTACATGAATGTCCAGGTGAGGTAATCCACAGCATCTTGCTTGCTCGCAATGACTTGAACCACCACCTCTGCATTCAAATTATCATGTAGAAAGTGGTGCAAATGGCTTTCAACTGGGAATGCTTCGTATAAGAACTTCTTGTAGTATTCCTTACGAGGGGCATGGCAAAAGATAACACACTTTCCAGAGTTATCCACAAGAGGCCGACTGGCCTGACCCATCATCTGCAAAAGATCAGTGACTGGGTAATCAGTGTGAGCATTTTCCCTCCCATCATAATACTGTGTTCCCATAATGATCACCAAATGGGCACGTAGTGGCACTCCCCAACACATTGAGCTGCTCATTACACAAACTTGAATCCAGCCAGTTTCGAAAAGTGTTCTCACTATGTCTTGATCTGTGGAAGTTAAGCCCTCGTGCAAATAGCCCACCCCATATTGCAGTGTCTCTCTCAACATAGGTTCCTTAATTTTTGAAATAAAAGGCTCCAGCTCTTTCACAGACTGTAGAATGAACAAAGGATTCTCTCCACTCTCTACATTAGAGTATGTCATCAGATCCACAGCAGTTAGGCGGGAATGCTTCCTTGTAGGAACAAACACAATGGCAGGTTTCCCATTTTTCGCATGTTGGACGATTGCAGTATATGTTGGCTTTGTCATTGCTTGCATCCTGGCTTCAAAGTTCGCAATATCAATGCCTTGAATATGTATTTCCAAAGGTATGGGCCTGACGCCAGGTGGAAAATTGAAAAGACCGTGAGAGGTAGCCCCAATCCATTCGCCCAGATCCTTGGCATTTGCAAGGGAAGTCGATAAAGCTACTATACGGATCTTATTCTCACCTTGACTTGCTATATATCTCATCCTAGAGACTATCACCTCTAAGATTGGACCACCTTGACCCCCAATTAGATGAAGTTCATCAACCATGAAAAGGCTAACTTGTTGAATGTGCTTCCGCTGCTTCCAGCGGCGGGATAAAGCATCCCATTTATCAGGAGTGCTGATAATTACTTGACCTTTCTCAAGCAGTTTCAGGTCCATTGCCGTTTCCCCAGTTAATTCAACCACTCTCATGCCAAGACCCTCCCCAAATTTTCTCTTCCAATCATTATAACGTTCCTTAGCAAGAGCTTCAATAGGAGCAATATACACAGCCCGCATAACACTATCAGGGCCTTTCTGATGGTTCCTCAATATTGCAAATTCAGCACATATAGTTTTCCCACTACCAGTTGGTGCAGCAACCAATACATTGTCATCTGTGTTGTACAAGACAGTGAACACCTGAGTCTGCACAGGGTTGAAGTGCTTAAATTCTTGGTAAAGTGACTCATAAGATGGATTCCTTAATGCAGTTACAGGAAGTGGCTGCAAGTCCAGTAACTCAGTTGGCGGAGGATATTTTTCTGGTAAAATAAGATGTCTGAAAGAAACAGGCAAGACAGACTGTGACCCGAGCCATTTATCTGACACCACACGGATGAAGTACTGAGGAGGCAATGGCTCATAGATTGGGACTGTGAAACTCAAAGTGTGGTCCTCGTCAATGTATTGCTTCTTCAGCAAGAAATATTCATGATGAAGAATATGCTCCCCATCATTATCCTCCACAAACACCCAAAACGGCTCAACATATCCATGAACTTTGTCCTCCCACTGGAAGTCTGGTGTAATCGTGAGTTCAACCCTCAAAACAGTGCGGGTAATAGGCTGAACATGAGCCGCCAGGATAAGTTTTGGGAACTGGTGAACAAACTTGTGCAATGTTCTTCCCATCTTAGAAAATCGAATGAGTTCTCCTAGCTCTTGTGAAGAAAGATCATAATACCTTTCCCAAGCCAAATCTTTCTTCTCTAACTTCATCAAGATCTCATTTGGAATCCCATTGAATTGGCGAAGAGGCGTTTGGACACTCCACATCCTTTTGTTAACCATTTTGCACAAGTTTAATGCCTTTTCAGTCAACTGAGCCCATCCTCTTTTCAAAACAATCTCAAAAAGAGCTCGCATAAGACGTCCAGCACTCTTCAATATGAATCAAACAAAACAACTTGTTTTAGCCTTTTAGATTCAACAACAAATGTCTACCATTTAACTAAAATAAAGAGGGGCATTTTAATAACAGTGATTATGTGAAAAACAAACCTGAGTAATAAACACCATGTCAGACGTTAGAGAAAGTCCTTCAAGCTTCAACTGCGAGATATAAGCTTGCAGCAACACATTGATCTTTGCGCTAGGCTCTTCCAGGCTTTCCTTGATGGGAATGGGAACACGATCTAAAAGCTTTGCCAGCTCCATCTTCTCATCTTGTCTCACTGTTACATATTTGAATTCTTCACTGAGGGAGAACAGCCGACAGAGCTCGATATCACCCATTGTTGGCTTCAAATGCTCATTGTAAGTGGTTATTGTCCCATGAGAAATGTAATAGTAACTTGCAATGCGACCCAAATCAGTGACCTGGAAATATCCACTCTTCCTGTCATACTTGACCAGATTATTCTTGTCTAATATTGTCGCAGCAGAATGAACCTGCAAAACCATTAGGTCATATATAAGGAGCGCAGGAAGATTCGAAAGGCAGCTACAGATATAAGGGAAAAGGGAATATGTGGCTTGCCACCAAGCGTAGCTAGAGATACACTCATACATTAATGACATCGTTGTCTTTCATCATTTTCTTTAATGGCATTACAGACATTTAACAGAATAAAGATAAGGCAATTATAATCACAGACCTGAAGACATCAACTTCACATAACTGTAAAGTAAAACAAAACAAATTAAATGAACTAATAAATTTCGTGACACCTAAAGAAGGTATTGGGCTAACAATTTAACATTGGAAACTGAAGAAAACAGTAGCCATGAGAAGAGTAATAAAACTAAACAAGCCAGACAAGTATCAAGAATCACCTAAGTGAAGAATGTGTGTCAAAACATGAGAATAAAATGTTATTTATTATAACTATATCCAGGCTTATATATTGCTGTCATTCAAAGATCCCTATATCTTACATTTTAACACAATAGATAATATCACAGTTATCAAGGACACTGTCCACAGCTACTTATTGGACACATACCTTTAGTACCAGAAAATAAACAACACAGAATTGAAAAATGGTTGAGTGGTAATAAACTGCTTTTTACCGGTTATAAACTGATGCTTATTTCAATAGGCCTGCAGAGCAAGAATAAGCGGAACAGTGTAGATTAATTACTCCTAGGCGTGCATTATCATAAAGCAAACATGTAACTGAACACATTGAAGAGTCAATTTGCAACTTAGATAAGTGACATGGACTGCACTGAGGTATTCTAAAGCATATCCCTTTTATTAGGATCCAAGGTATGTTCAAAACCATGAAAGAAGTTTTTGCTTCCCCAATTAACGGTTATTTGGATTAACCGTTTAACTATCCCGCTTCTCTTCCTCCTTTTATCCATCCCCACATCCCCGGTGGCAATAACAAACCTTTATGCATATAAGCCATTTGTCACTACTTCCGTACATATCGAATTAAACAAAGTTTTTTATGTCATATTGAGTCTGCATATTTTCTTCATCTCTCTTTAAGTTTCCTTTGGTCTTTGTGTGATATTAGTGATTGCATACAAGAGAAATTGCATGTGTGAGAGAGACATAGTATTATGCGTTAGATGAGATGTATCACGAAAGAAGTTGAAAACTAAAAAATTGGCAAAACTAAGCATTTCACCATTGTAGTTGGCACTTTTTACTTTTTAACCCATTGAACTTTAAAAAAATGCAATTACCTAACTAAACTAATTTAAAATTATGCCATTCAGTTAAAAAGATTAGACTGCCGTTAAATTGATTCAATTCTTTTCATACGTGGCAGGAGAAAGAAAAGGAAAAAACAATGAAAAATGGCGTGGCAAATCCGATTGGGGAAAAAATACATAATTTTATCTTCTCTTTTCGGTCTCCTCCTCCGCCCAACTTCACCATTGTCATCTTTCATGGACACCATCACCTTTGACTACCTCCACCATCATCCGTCGTCACCAAAAATTTCAGGTAACTTCATTTTTCAGACCAAATCCAATTGATAGGACACATCTGGCCTCAAACCTCTCAAATATAAAGGTCATTTAACAAAATGAAATTGGGGGGGTTCTTAGGGTTTCATCTTGCCTGTAATTGGAAATTCTGCAATTCATATTACAAGAAGCATGAAACTGATGAAGATTATAAGAAATTGAGTTGTACAATCCTTCTCCATTGCCCTCATAACTTCCAATTGCGCAACAAACAGGAACCACCATTTACCACCAGCTCCCGCGGCACCATTGCTGCTGCTACCGAGCCCCGCCTCGTGCCACCTCTCGAACTCAGTTCTCTCACTACAACTCCCACATTCTCCTTTCTACCACACAAAACGAAAATACACCATGGGTATTCAAGCTCTTGGAAACTTTTCATAAGTAACCTCCTTAGTAAAGCTAAGAACGGAGATTGGCTTGGTTGGCCACGGCTATTGACGTGACGGCCATGGGTTTTCAGAAGACAGATTAGAAAACATGTAATTTTGTCTCCTTTCCATTTCATTTAAGTTTTTCTTTTCATTTATTTTTCACACAGCCACGTTGGAAAAAACAGATGCCCATCATTTTTATTAGTTTCACATTTTTTTCACATCGCCACGTTCGAAAAAATAATAATTTCCATCCAATTAATTTAACAGAATGGTGTAATCTTAAAATTTTAATTAGTTCAATCGGGTAATTGCATTTTTTAAGAGTTTAGTGGGTTAATGAGTAAAAGGTGACAACTACAATAGGGTAATCCTTAGTTTAGCCCTATAAAATTTTTCTTATAAAGGATCAAGTATTAAGTCACCACAAAGCAATCATATTTAAAAGAGTATATACTAAACTTATGCAAGATATGCAGAAAGAGAGATTCTAAAAATTGAAAAATAGAGGTTGGAATGCTTACCAGATCAGCTCTTCTCTCTTCCAATAATATATCTCTGCTCAGAGCATCGGGAGCTAAGCCATAAAGAGTAGGGTTCCGCAACATGCGAACATACAAGTAAGTGTAGCCGAGCCAAGTGCATGCTTCTTTAGCATTCTGAACAGTTCCAAGCACAATTTCCGCATTTAACTGATCAGCTAATTTGGACACAAACTGACTTTCAATAGGAAGTTGCTGATTCATTAACGAGAGATAATATTGTAGTTCACTATGACCAGTTATTATTATTCCTTCCCCATAAGTGTCATACTGAGGCCTTCCTGCTCGGCCCAGCATCTGCATAACATCCAGAGGACTCAGTTCTGTCCATGCTCCTTTTTCAGGATTGTATATCTGGGTACCTTTAATGATTACCGTGTGAGCTGGCAAATTGACACCCCAAGCAAGAGTTGCTGTAGAAACCAACACTTGTACATGTCCGTCACCAAAGAGCTCCTCAACAAGTTGACGATCAGCCCTGGCCATCCCTGCATGATGAATTGCAAAGCCATATGGAAGCAGGTCCTTGAGATCATTACTCTTTACCAGTTCAGTATGCTCATGCAGAATTTCACGGGTTGCGCTTTCCTCTTTTAAGAATCTACTAACAGTGTCATTGGTTAGTGCTGTATCTCGTATTGCACGGGCAGTCTTTGCTGTTTCTTTCCTTGAGTGGACAAAAATAAGAACCTGATGCTTACCAGCTATGCTTATTACCTTCTCATAACAGACATCATTCATTAACTGGAATCTCTGCAACGGCTTCTTTACATTGATCCCAATATACTGTTGAGCAAGAGGGCAAGGACGGTAACTATTGTCGAAATGAAAGAGGCCTTTATTTAAATCAACGCGAAGAAACAATGCCACGTCTTCATAATTAGGGAGTGTAGCAGATAGTCCAACTAGCCGAATATGCTCTTTTGTGGACTCAATTTGCCTAACAGTCCTTGCAACAATACTTTCCAGTACAGGCCCTCTGTTATCATGTAAAAGATGTATCTCATCAATGATCAGAAGTTTCACTAGCTGAGTGTAGGTCCGATCTCCAGATTTTCTTGTTATGATATCCCACTTCTCTGGGGTTGTGACAATAATCTGAGTTTCTTCAATTTGTTGGCGAGTCAGCGTCTGATCTCCACTCAATTCTTTCACGTTGACATCATAATGCTTCAAACGGTTAGACAAATTCCCAACAACTTCAGCAACAAGTGCCTTCATTGGTGCCACATAAACAATCTTGTAATTGCTGTGGTTGAATGATCCATCTTCATTCCTATTCAAGGCAATTTGCTGAAGTATTGTAAGCATTGCAACATTAGTCTTCCCTGCCCCAGTGGGTGCACACAGTAGAAGATTTTCAGCTGAAAAAAGAGCAGTTTCATAAACTTTGCTTTGGACCCTGTTCAACTGTGCCATTCCTTCAAAAGCAGGTTGAGCCCAGTTTGGCATTGTAGATACCTTGATAAGCTCTTCACCAGCAGCAAGTGGTTTTGGCTTCAAAGCTGGCACGTGAACTTCTTCATATCCCTTGTGATGGTTTCTATAGGACCCCAGTGGAAGCTCACACTTTCTATTCGCCATTAAAAGACCACCTTGGTTAAATGCAAGGTTTTCAAGATCAAGCAACTGGCGTTGCCCCTTCAACCACCCATTATCTGCATCTCTATCTAAGATACCCCTTCGACCCCGGTCCCCATCTCCACCACTCTCATCCTTCAATCTGCGAGCCTCTTCTCTGATGCTTTTCTCCAAGTTCTTTTGCCTCTCTTTTGCAGTAGCCCTTGTGGCATGCAGCTGCTCCAGAATGGCAGCCAATTCAGGCCCCTGCCCCGTCATTTCCTCTTCAATATTTTTCCTTTTCTCTTGGTCTTCTGCCCTTGCCAGACGGGTACACCACACTATCTTCAGCCGATTTCTCAACAAATACTTGATAAGATTAAACTTATCGAATTGCAGATGCACCAATAATTTTGTCTCTACTTCCCTGTCATCACCTTCAGCAAGAATTTTCAATACCTCTTCTGCAAGTTTCTGGCTCTGCTGTGGATCAATCTGCTGGTCATAAGCCTGAGAAATCTTCCTCTGAAGCCAATAAGCATCAATATCCTGAACATTCAGTGTCATCCCCTCATTTGCTTCCTGTGCTTCATCATCATCAATCCCACCCATCTGCATAGCTCCTGAACCGTGCCCATCTATTACATCATCATCATCCTCTTCATCTTCCTGTACCATATCAAGATCACTCTCTTCTTCCTCCTCTTCATTCTCCTCAAACTCAACCGCCACACCCACGTCATCATCAAGAGCATCATCCACATTAGTGGCCGCACCAGACCCACCAGCGTCACCGCCATCCTGATAATCAGTAATAAGCCTCCCAATTGCAACCAACTGATCAAACATATGATTCGGTATCTGATTCAACAACTTCTCAATCTCCTTCTTCTTTTCCGGATTCTTAAAAGTATCATTCTTAAGCACCGCCAAAATCTCATCTGCAGCCCCACTAACTATATTCAAAGGCTGCCCACCTAACTGTTGCTGAATAACACTGAGCATGGCCTCGTAAGCAGCCCTAGTTTCCTTTGTTTTCGGCTGGTAAACCCCTTCATCTGTTGAAGTCAAAACACTTTCTTCTTGAAGCCGGCGCCTCTTGCTCTGTCGACTAGGCAAAGGCTCAGAATCTAAGGGCTCCCGCTCCTTCTTCTTCTTCTTAGACTTCTTAAGCTTCTCATCTAATTCAGTCGGTCTCCCCCTAAAAGCACGATCACCAAAAGTTCTAGGGTCAATTTTACCATACAGAGACTCCGGTTCCCCTGTCGGCTCGTGGGTATCGCGAGGGCGAGAGTCTGTTGTCAAAACCAAACTCGAGTTCGCTCTGTATTCATACTGCTTGAACCGTGCGTGTGCTTCGGCACCACCACCCAGATGTGCCATGATTCTAAATCACACAAATAAAAAGGTCCCCTCTCAGGAAATTTATCCAACAGATAGCGGGTATAACCTAATACTCTTATCTAACAACCTGGGTGTGAATCTGCACGCATCATCAAAATAATGGCAATTAATTAGAATTGTTAAATGAATAGTACTGATATTGTAGAATTTAGGATTAAGAATAAAGAGTATATACACATATATGCATATATAGATAGATAGAGATAAATAGAGAGAATTACCTACGTTAAATTTTGTTGCCGCCTTACACCACCGCCATTGTTTCTCTTCTGCTCTGCCACCGGATTCAAAGAGAGTGAGATTTACGAAAACCCTAGAAAAATAATAGAGACGAGTGATTTGGTTTATTCGTATCAGCGGGTTATAAAATTGAAAAATACAAGTTTGTAAAGCTTTTAAAATTATATTTTTATAATAAAATATCTATATAATAAAACAGAGCGCCTTCAACAAACAACGGACGCGATTAAAATTTCATCATCCAATGGCTCAAATTTAATCTCAATTATTTCATTTCACAAAAACAATTCTCATACCTTTGCCCAATTCAAAAATGCCCAATTCAAAATTTCTCCCATTTTGAGGAGAGGGAAAATTGTTTAAATCAAATACAAAGATTCCCCCAAAATCAAGTCTTTTTCGGATCACTATTGCATGTTCGATCACTATCGCATCAAGCAGCAAGGTTATGAGAGACCAAACACCAAAAACTGATTTCGATTGGGGAAAATCAATGTTTGAGAGCAAATTAATTTCGATTATAAGGAGGAACAGATCCTTGAATCAAATATGTTCATCACCATCTTCTGCCGAAAATTCAGAGATGTTCATCGACTAGGGTTGTCAATTATTCTTCGTTGGTACAACCTTCCAAATTCTTTTCTTCTTCAGCTACATCTGAACTTATTCCTTCAAGTGATATTGGCGGTATAACTGCAAGAAATTCTGTAATCATTAATGGGTTTAGATCATTACTCCATTATCAGAAGGTTCGAGCCTTTTCCCCAATATAGATAGTGCCAGAAGACTAGAAGTAATAGGATTTTATTCATTTCTATTGCGTCTGGTTCCACAATACAGATACTTGTTTGTTTTTTTGAAAATGCAACCAGTATTAATACTCATATGACTAACTATGTATAAATGTGATTGTTAGTAGACTTCTCTTTCCCTTTTCTCTACTTCTTTACATGTACAAACTTGATTTATATTATAGATTGCTTTTAATTTTTTAAATGATTTGCCTAATTTTTTTTATTTTGATGAATTGTTTATCTGGTTGAGTATGTATAGTCATGACCTTTTAGAAAATAACTCAATTCCGTTCATTTCTTGTCATACTTCTAAGGGGTTTGTTGTTAATTGTCTGGCTAGGGGAAAGATACATTTTTGATGTTTAACTAGATGTATACTCCGTGTTCTTGGCAAAAAATAATATTGTTTTGATGATGGCAAAACAAACAGGTATAGGATGACAATATAAGTGAGACTATAGATGGTCCAATGCCACTGTAGATGGTCTAATTGACACGATCGAGAAGAATATCAAGGTATCTATATCTATATCTATATCTATATCTCTGCACCCATTATTCCAACTAAAACAGACATTATTAGTATGTATTGTTATTTCACTCATAAATTCATAATATACCCTCTTTCCCTAATAGATAATAAATAGGCATACCAAGTTCAGAAATAAGAGAAATGCAACCATAATAAGCTAATGGAATCAATTGTTCGGATTCCATTGATTTGATTATCGAAAGTTACCATCAGTAGTAATAACATTGGTTTGTTGTTTGTGTGTGGCATGCATATATCGTTTGTGGGTTTTGTTTTAGTAGATAAGGGCTATGACACTGCCAGCCCACACTTTTGGTACTCTATTTGTTCCATAAAAAGATTACTATTTGCAAAAAAAAGAATTGATATTTTCACAAGTAAAATTTGATATTTTCACAAGATCTCTCTCACATGATTATTCATGTGAGATGAACCTTGTGAAAATATCATACCTGTCAATGTTTTGTCCCACATATTAAAGAAATAATATTTATTTTTGAGATTCCTGAAATAATATAAATCATCCCCTGAAAATTATTCTAACAATTCTAAGCTATTTCTCATAGTTGAAAATAGATTCAATATCCTGACTTCAAAATATGGTTTATTCTGTCCAATTCAATTAAAAGAGGTCCTTTTTGTACATGGAAGCATGTCCCAGTTAATACTTAATAGTATCATCTTTTGTGGCTTAAATATTTTATATTCCCCTCCTTTTCTCTCTCACGGTATGGTTTTGCTTAACTGACATTATACTATTATACTTGGATTCTTTCACCCAGATTTCTCAAGTTTATGTAGTTACTTATGCTATTAGATAGTCTCAAGTTTATGCAAATATGCTTTGAATGCAATGCTCGATGATCATTTTGGCTTCTAGCCAGTGCTCGAGAACTTCAGTGTCATGGGTTTAACATTCCTTCCTAGACTTCTATGGAATCTACTTAAAAGCTTGTATTGCAAGATTGGGTTTACAATGTTGGGGGTCATTACTGGGGTAGTGGTGTCATGTTATGATTTTCATTATCCTCCACCTCTCAACTTAGTTTCTTAATTTCATTTATTCTGTTGCAGAAATACTGGTGAGGGAGTTATGGGCTTTGGTTTGCAGAAGCTTTGCTTGTGGAAAATCAGTGTTCAGTTAACTACAAGATTTTATATTTCTTTTACAGGATTTTGTTTTCTCACAAGTGCATTGTTTTAGTAACAACATATCTGTCAATGTTTTGTCTAAATGTGTGCTTAATCAATTACATATGGATAAGGTAACGCTACTGGTATTGTTAAAAAAATTCATTTTGATATTAGTTTGCATTTTTTGACTAATGTCTTATTTTGTACTTCCTAGTAGAATTCACATGTGAATCACTTGAACAACCTACATGTTATTCCATCTTCAACGAAGGGGAAAGAAAATTGGTTTAATCAGTCGGTATGTTGTACTAATAATTGTTTATTTGTTAATTAAAATCAATTAACACAACATATCGGTTAGAGCATTATACACTAATTGTCGGTGAAATTTTTGAGTTCCTCACCCCTCAATCTCACTCTCACTCTTACACTTCCATCTCACGCACACACAACTCCATACCATCATTGAGTAGAATTGTTGTGTTGTGGTATTATTATGAAAGCGATATTTATTATGAATTTGATTTTAAAAAGTTATGCTTTTTGGACATGCTAACCTAATGCCTTATTTTGTACTTCCTAGGCGAATTCAAATGTGAATCACTTGAACAACCTAAGTATTGCTCCATCTTCGACGAAGGGGAAACAAAAAATTGGCAGCTCAACTGGAAAAGAAATTTGATTTACTCAATCGGTATGTTGCACTGATTGTTCTTTAAGTATTGATAACAATTATTTAACACATCATATCTAATAGCTATCTAACGTGTTGGTATTTCGGTTAGAAGCGATATACACTATATTATTTGATATTTTGAGTTCCTCACCCCTCACTTTCACTCTTACACATCTCTCTCACGCACACACGACTCTATTCTTACATGAATTTTGCAGCTCTACATGAATTTGATTTTGGACTTGCTAACATATTGTCCAAATTATGAATTGGTTTCCTTAACCATTCTTACGTATTATAGATTCTTAGTTAATTTTCTTAATTGGTTTGAAGGGATGAAGAAGACATTTAAGAGAGTTAAATGATATGCAATCCAGTACCGTCCTGTCCACCTTTGACGATTGTCCTATAATTGACCAAACAATTGTCTAGGTATGAAAGTCTCTCTGACTAAGACTATATTTCTCTACTTCTCATGCAGACACACAACACACACAATACATTCAAAAACACACACACATAATTGTAACCAATCAAACACTCGCAAATCAAACTCACACACCATTATACTGCCATCGATACAGATTTATGAGTTAAATCATCAAGCAAATGAACCGTTTGTTGAAATGGTACTAAGAATACTTTATATGATCAGACGCGTCACATTCATCCATATCTTTTCTTAAATAAATTGATAATTTGTTACAATCTAAATTCTTACTTATATCAATCTAAATCATTTCTCCCACTACATACAAATGTGTGTGCTCATTTGTTTTTTAGATAATTCAGGGTAAAGTAAGGGTTCTTATGTTTCGAATTTACAATTATTTTATTTTGACTCACTTCTTCCGATAATTTTTATATTTCAAATATTTTCAGGTATACATTGAAGGATACTTGGTGTAAGCCGTAAAGAATCATTGGTGTACGCTGTAAAGTAATGGGTCTTATGCAACATGTTATTTCTCTATTTTCTGCACATTTATATTTTTTGTGTTCCGTCTTTTGTAAAGTTAACTAATTATACATGGTTATGATGATTTTTGGGTATGAAATAATGGTTTTTTTGATGGTTTGCATATGTATTGATGATTGTAAGTTTTGTAGACAGGTTTAGAATTTTTTGATATCTATTTTTAAAGGAAACTCTGTCGAAATTTCTTGTAATTAGTACCGACTAACTCGATGTTTTGGTGATTTGATATGTATTGATGATTGAGTATGTATTAATTGTTGTGGTGGTATGTGTCTTTAGATAGTGCAATATTTTTTTTATTTTAATTTAATTTTTCGTTACGTCGTGCCTTCAGGCACAGGTTATCGCTAGTTTATCTAACAAAATATAACTGATTTTGAATTTTTCGCTAATCCTAATAAATCGTTTGAGCCATCTAAAATTTTAGATGAAATGACAAACTTAACCAATTTTTTAGCCAAAGTCTTTTTATTAATATTTAGAATTTAGACAAAAAATAAATAACTATTATTATTTATATTAATATTAATATTTAGAATTTAGAATTTAGCCAAAGTCTTTTTCTTAATATTAATATTTAGGTAAATTTATAAAGTTTATGTTATAAAACAAATCTGTCTTCTATAATTAGGTGTTTGAAACTATTAATGATTAACTAAATTACTAGTTAGTATGTGATTTCAAATTAATAATATGTTTTGTTAGATTTTTATGTTAAGTTGTTAACAAAACTATATTTAACCAAAATATTTTGACGAATTATTGTTAATTTTTAAAATTTTGAAGTCACCAAATTAAATACCCGGTGTTAACGACCGAACTTTTACCGTTAACTGTTGAAATACCCGGTGTTAAAAGTATAGTATAAGGTATTACACATTATTTATGATTATTAATTCAATAATTGTTACAGTAGAAGCCACTCAGTATTTCATAATTGTCACAGTAGTTACTGCATAGTATCTCATACTATTGATTTAATAACTGTTATAGTAACATCTGCATAATATTTTACAATATTAAATCAATAATACGACACAATAACTCATATTATTTGATATGATATTATTAAATCGGTTAACATTATTAACAATGTAAGACCCCAACTTATTATAAATAAAATTGAATTTTTCCTCTATTTATTATTTTAAAATAGTAAGGGTTGATTTGATTAATGTGGTTAGTTATGGTAAAATCTTGTAAATATTTTAAATAAGCAAGTGGTTATAAAATATTCATTGTTGTTGGGAATATTCGTTTGGTCGTGAAATATTCTTACCGTCGGGGAATATTAAATTTACGGCCACCGCCTTTGTGTGGGCCCCATAACTTGAAAGCGATTGGATGAAGAAAATGACAAATATAAGTTGTTTATAAATAATCTACGTAGTTATTCATCAATTAATCTTGTTGAAATACTCGGTGGTTAAATCACAAGAAGACAAAAGTATTGCACCAATTATTGATTCTTACGTGAAGAAGGCACTACTCAATAATTGTTACGAAGAATTAATGTTCGATATTTTATTTTATTGGTTCAATAATTGTTGCGTTGATATTTTATATTCTTTGTTGTTTTAATAATTGTCACTACACAAGATTTTCCATTATCGAGCAATAATTCATATTATCTGAATAATATTATTGGATAACATTATTGGCAATGTCTAGAAAGTTCGCCTAAGGAGAGGTTTTGGTCATCTAATTGGCGCCAAAGAAGAGAGATCCTTATTGAAAGCCCCTCTTTCCTGAACCTGCCTGGATGTCGATATTGATTCTCGTAATATTATTTGTGAATAATTAATTATTGATTTATATGATGAGGAAAATATTAATTTTATGTGGATATAGATGGAGAAAATTTTTAATGTGACAATTGTTGAAAATTAATATTTTATTTTTTTCTGATAAAATAATTCATTTAAATATATTATTATAATTTAATAATATAATAATGGTAATATTTTTACAATGAATGTGGGATATATGAGTATATGAGGAGGAGTATTTTTGTTGCATTAAATGATTAACACATGTTTTGTGTGTCGGTGGACCCCATTTCTTGGTGAAATTTGATTATAAACAGAAAATCGCCTTGCATGGATTTCAGTCAATTTCTGTTTGGAATTTGGAAAAACTTAAACTTACAAAGTTGTAGAGAATTGAATTTCCTATGGAAAGGACATGAGGTTTGAATTTTTCTGATAAAAAGGGCTATTTATTATAAATTATAGAAGTTCTTAAGGTCCGAAATAATTAATTTTTGGAAGTTTTAATTATGTTTATTAAGAAAAACGTTTTTTGTATTTTGTGGACATCATTAACATGTGCAAAGTGCTGAAATCAAATGTCTAGAGGTGGGCTAAGGAAAATTTTATAAATATATTAATATTATATTAAATTTTCTGCTTTGGTGTTCTAAGCATTTTCCTATAAATAGGGTGCTTAGGTTAGAATTGAAAATCACACTAGAAATTGAAATCTTCTCTCTCTTTCTCTCTCGATATATTGAGCGTATTCTTGTGAGTATTTTGATACTTTGAGTGTTGTTATACGGTGGAAGTTCCCTTCAGCACTATATTCAGTATTCCAGCCAGAAGCACTATTCTTTCGAGGTAAGGGATTTTTTTTTAAAAAAAATGATATTATTTCTTTCAATATCATTATGCCGGAGTATTGGTAAGATTTTTCTTGTGAAATTCTTGTCTTTTAGTGTCGGGGTTATTATTCACGTATACGGCACTATTCACGTATACGACACTATACGGGTAAGCTAATTGTAAATTCTTGTGAAGTTTATACATTACTAGATACCGGTGCTACCCATTCATTTATCTCTCCTGCTTGTGCTCAACGTTTAAAATTGACTCCGGAGAAATTAGACTTTGACCTATCTGTGGAGACTCCGTTAGGAGAAACTTTCACCACATCCACTGTTTATAAATCTTGTTTGATCCAAGTTGGCACCATCACATTACCTGTTGACCTTATCTCTTTAAAGATATTTGCTTTTGATGTGATTTTAGGGATTGATCGGTTAACTACTCATCATGCCAAAATTGATTATTTTTGTAAGGTTGTTAGTTTTCGTATTCCTAAACAACCTGTTGTTCGAATTCAAGCAACTAAACCATTAAAATCAATCACTGTTATATCAAGCCATAAAGCCATTCGTTTATTAAAAAACGGATGTCAAGCTTTCTTAGCCCATGTTATGGATTTGAATAAAGAAACGTCAGATTTAAATAATATTCCTGTTGTTATTGACTTTCCGACGATTTCTGAAGAACTTCCCGGTCCTACCCCGTAACGTGAAGTTGAATTCTTTATTGATCTTAAACCCGGTACAAAGCCCATTTCTAAAACCCCATATCGAATGGCTCCTATTGAACTTCGTGAGTTAAAGGTCCAACTACGAGGAGTTGTTGGACATCAGTTTCATTCGTCCCAAGTACATCTCCTCGGGGTGCTCTGTTTTATTCAGTAAAGAAGAAAGACGGAGTATACGACTTTGTATTGACTATTGGGAATTGAACCATGTTACCATCAAGAATAGGTATCCGCTACCTCGAATTGATGACCTGTTTAACCAGTTGCAAGGAGCACAATTCTTTTCAAAAATCGATCTTCGTTCTGGATATCATCAATTGAAGATTATAACTGAGGATATTCCAAAGACTGCCTTCAGAACTCGGCATAGGAATTATGAATTCTTAGTCATGTCTTTCGGATTGACTAATGCTCCTGCGGCTTTCATGGATATGATGAACTGAGTATTCAAGGAATATTTGGATCAATTCGTTGTTGTCTTTATTGATGACATCCTCATATATTCCAAAAGTCGTGAAGATCATGAGCACCAATTGAAGCTGGTACTCCAAAGGCTTCGTGAAATCAAGCTATATGCCAAGTTGAAGAAATGCGAGTTCTGGCTTGAGAAAGTAGCATTCCTTGGGCACGTGGTGTCAAAACATGGAGTATCTGTTGACCCAACGAAGATTGAAGCAATACAAAGTTGGGAGCAACCGAAGACGGTGACTGAAGTACGTAGCTTTCTGGGTTTAGCTGGTTATTATCGGAGATTTGTGGAAGGATTTTCTCGAATTGCTACTCCGTTACTCAGCTGACTCGAAAAGATACAAAATTCGTATGGAGCGAGGGATGCGAAAAGAGTTTCCAAGAGCTTAAGAGGAGACTTATTTCGGCACCTGTTCTGACAATACCATCTGGTTCGGATGAATTTGTTATCTACAGCGATGCTTCAGGCAAAGGGTTAGGATGTGTTCTCATGCAACGTGGGAAAGTCATAGCCTATGCCTCGCGAAAACTTAAAGAATATGAGAGGAATTATCCTACTAATGATCTAGAGTTGGCAGCAGTTGTTTTTGCGCTAAAGATCTGGAGGCACTATCTATATGGGGAGAAAGTGGAGATATATTCCGACCATAAAAGCCTCAAATATTTCTTCACCCAAAAAGAACTCAATATGCGGCAACGACGTTGGCTCGAACTGTTGAAAGACTACGACCATACCATTCAATACCATCCTGGAAAAGCGAACGTGGTAGCCGACGCATTGAGTAGAAGATCATATCGAACGAAAGCAGTGCGATGTTGTCAACACAAAGGCCCATTTTGTGTCATTTACAAAAGATGAAGATAGAATTCAAGACTCGGGGGACCCATGCAATGATGTCAAGTATCGTATAGAACCAACTTTAATTGAAAAGTTAAAGTTGCTTGAGCCACAAACCCGAAATGATGCATATGAAGAAGAAAGTGCAAGAAGGTGTTATTCCAGAGGCAAGAATCGATGAAGAAGGAATACTTCGAGTCCACTCCAGACTTTGTGTTCCTAACGATTCTGATTTGAAGTATAAGATCATGATGGAGGCACACAATACACCATTTGCAATCCATCCTGGAAGTACCAAAATGTATCGTGATCTTCGACATACATTTTGGTGGAACAATATGAAGAGAGATATTGCAAAGTTTATCTCGACGTGTTTAACTTGTCAACGTGTAAAGGCAGAGCATCAAGTGCCTAAGGGTCCATTGCAACCACTTGAGATTCCGAAATGGAAGTAGGGAACATATTACCATGGATTTCATACAGGGTCTTCCCACGGTTTCTTAAGGCATAAATGCTATTTGGGTTATTGTTGATAGATTAACCAAGTCTGCTCATTTCTTGCCGATACGGGAGACTTATTCCCTTGAAAATGAGATTGTGAGGTTTCATGGTATGCCAGTATCCATAGTTTCGGATCGTGATGCAAGATTCACTTCAAGATTTTGGGTTAGCTTGCAAAAAGCTATGGGCACGGATTTACGGTTCAGTTCGGCATACCATCCTCAAACGGACGAACAATCAGAGAGGACTATTCAAACTCTTAAAGATCTATTAAGACTCTGTGTCCTAGACTTCAAAGGGAGTTGGGATAAGTATTTACCATTGGTGGAATTCTCTTACAACAACAGTTACCAGGAAAGTATAGGTGTGGCTCCATTTGAAGCATTATATGGACGAAAGTGTCGCTCTCCAATATGTTGGGATGAGGTGGGTGAAACAACATTGATGGGACCCGAGTTGGTACGTATGACTACGAAAAAGATCCAAATGATTCGACAACGTATACAAACGGCACAGGATCGACAAAAGAGTTATGCGGATCTTCATCGAAAGGACGTGGAATTTAGTATTGGGGATCATATATTGTAGCGTGTGGCTCCATGGAAGGGAGTTACAAGATTTGGAAAGAGAGGAAAGCCCAATCCATGATTTATTGGTCCATTTTAGATTCTTGACCGAGTAGGAAATGTAGCCTATAGACTCGCGATACCTCCAAGTATGTCTCGTGTTCATAATTTTTTCACATATTCGTGCTTCGTAAGTATGTGAAAGACCCGAACCACGTTATTGAGTTAGAACCGGACGAGATAGCCGAAGACTTAACGTACGAGGAGGTACCTGTCAAGATCTTGGATAGGAAAGAGCATGTCCTACGCACAAAGGTCATACCACAAGTTAAAGTTTTGTGGAGGAACCATGCTATAAAGGAAATGACACAGGAGTTGAAACGGAAATGAAAGTGAGGTATGCTCACCTTTTGAAACACCAGTCGTCGTCGCCAATTTGGAGGACGAAATTACATAAGGAGGGGAGGTTGTAAGACCCCAACTTATTATAAATAAAATTGAATTTTTCCTCTATTTATTATTTTGAAATAGTAAGGGTTGCTTTGATTAATATGGTTAGTTATGGGTAAAATGCGCAAATATTTTAAATAAACAAGTGGTTATAAAATATTCATTGTTGTTGGGAATATTCGTTTGGTCGTGAAATATTCTTACCGCTTCGGGAATATTCGTGCGGCGACTATGAGCAGCCCTTATGTAAATGGCCCCCATAACGGAAAGCGATTAGATGAAGAAAACGACAAATATAAGTTGTTTATAAATAACAGCGTAGTTGTTACCGTTAATACTGTTGAAATACTCGGTGGTTAAAACACAGTAGCACACGGTATTGCACCAATTATTGATTCTTACGTAAGAAGACACTACTCAATAATTGTTAGAGTAATTATTGTTCAGTATTTTATTTTATTGATTCAATAATTGCTGCGTTGATATTTTATATTACTGTTGTTTCAATAATTGTCACTACACAGTATTTTTTATTATCGGAGCAATAATTCATATTATTTGAATAATATTATTGGATAACATTATTGGCAATGTCTAGAAAGTTCTATCTAAGGAGAGGTTTGGTCATCTAATCATTGCGCCAAGAGAGTGAGAGATCCTTATTGAAAGCCCTTTTTCCTGAGAGCCTCACGGTTTACAAGATGTGTGATTCTCGTAATATTATTTGTGAATAATTAATTATTAATTTATATGATGAGAAAAATATTGATTTTATGTGGATATAGATGGAGAAAATTTTTAATGTGACAATTGTTGAAAATTAATATTTTATCTTTTTCTGATAAAATAATTCATTTAAATATATTAATATATTTTAATAATATAATAATGGTAATATTTTTACAATGAATGTGGGATATATGAGTATATGAGGAGGAGGAGTATTTTTGTTGCATTAAATGATTAACACATGTTTTGTGTGTCGGTGGACCCCATTTCTTGACTGAAAATTGATTATAGCTTGTAAAATCGTCCGTTTATGGATTTTGTTCAATTTCTATTTGGAATTTGGAAAAACTTAAACTTACAAAGTTGTAGAGAATTGAATTTCCTATGGAAAGGACATGAGGTTTGAATTTTTCTGATAAAAAGGGCTATTTATTATGAATTATAGAAGTTCTGAAGTTCCGAAATAATTGATTTTTAGAAGTTTTAATTATGTTTATTAAGAAAAACATTTTTTGTATTTTGTGGACATCATTAACATGTGCAAAGTGCTGAAATCAAATGTCTAGAGGTGGGCTAAGGAAAATTTTATAAATATATTAATATTATATTAAATTTTCTGCTTTGGTGTTCAAAGCATTTTCCTATAAATAGGGTGCTTAGGTTAGAATTGAAAATCACACCAGAAACTGAAATCTTCTCTCTCTTTCTCTCTCGATATATTGAGCGTATTCTTGTGAGTATTTTGATACTTTGAGTGTTGTTATATGGTGCAAGTTCTCTTCAGCACTATATTCAGTATTCCAGCTAGAAGCACTATTCTTTCGAGGTAAGGGATATTTTTTTTAAAAATGATATTATTTCTTTCAATATCATTATGCCGGAGTATTGGTAAGATTTTTCTTGTGAAATTCTTGTCTTTTAGTGTCGGGGTTACTATTCACGTATACGGCACTATTCACAAATACGGCACTATTCATAGAAAAATTAAATTTTCGTTTTTCATCCAAAATATCTATTATGGATACTAGCTTTGATTGAATCCATGTATTGATTATTCTTGAATTTTACTCCACTATGATTATTTATGAGCTATTTTTGGACATGGATAATCCGAAATATGAATCCTTAATATTTATTCTTTTGTTTCACTGGATTCGTTTTCTTTAAAATATTTTTTATCATCCTCAGTCCTAAATGATGATATTATTGAATATCTTTGGCCTGTAGTGCAGAGATTTATGATTTTATGATGAATATCTTTGGCCTGTAGTGCAAAGATGAATAGGTGTTGAGATGAACATGCCGACTGATAAATATCTTTGGCCTGTAATGCAAAGATGAATATTTGATTCAACATGTATATTGATTGATGTTACATGGATAAAATATTGATGATGGACTTTTAAATTCATAGATAACAGTAGATTTCATTCTCTACGTAACTCTTCTATGAATTATTATTTTCATTTGCAAATATTGATCCGAAACTTGTTGTACATTGTATTTTATCGATTTTTCCTGTTGAAGACTAACGATAATTTGTTCTATATTATCTTAGTCATAATGTTCTTCTTTGGGCTAGTTGAGCTCACCCTTTTCCTTTTTGTTCCATTTTTCTTCTCGGGAGGCGAGAATGTAATGTAAATGAGTACTAGGGGTATGGAATGATGGTTCTAGAAGTTGTTTTAGTAGTCCTCACCATTTTTATAAAATAATGTACCAATAATTATAACGAGGACTTATTTGGGTGTGGATATTGTCTAGGTGGCAATATTTGTATTTAAACTCATAGTTTTTACGTTGTATTAATAAAGTTGTAGTTGTTTCTGTACCATGTTATTGACGACTCAAAATGGTTGATGTATACCTATTTTGGGGGCGTCACAAATAATGTCTAGATGTTCTGTCGAAAAAAAGGATTAGTTAATTGTGCGCTGTTTATATGGAAGGTCCCCCTCTTTCCTGAGAATGATCTGATTGTTAATATTGTGAGTTTATAATATTAATAGTGAATAATTGTTAAAATAGTGTGTTGATTAAAGATATGTATAATAATTGATGTGGTTTAAATGTAATACCCGTGAATTTTATAAATTATATTAGTAATTTTATATATATATATATATATATATATATACTAGCGATAACCCGTGCCTGAAGGCACGACGTAACGAAAAATTAAATTAAAATTCAAAAAATATTGCACTATCTAAAGACACATACCACCACAACAATTAATACATACTCAATCATCAATACATATCAAATCACCAAAACATCGAGTTAGTCGGTACTAATTACAAGAAATTTCGACAGAGTTTCCTTTAAAAATAGATATCCAAAAATTCTAAACCTGTCTACAAAACTTACAATCATCAATACATATCCAAACCATCAAAAAAACTATTATTTCATACCCAAAAATCATCATAACCATGTATAATTTGTTAACTTTACAAAAGAAGGAACACAAAAAATATAAATGTGCAGAAAATAGAGAAACAACATGTTGCATAAGACCCATTACTTTACAGCATACACCAATGATTCTTTACGGCTTACACCAAGTATACTTCAATGTATACCTGAAAATATTTGAAATATAAAAATTATCTAAGAAGTGAGTCAAAATAAAATAATCAGAATCCAAACATAAGAACCCTTACTTTACCCTGAATTATCTAAAAAACAAATGAGCACACACATTTGTATGTAGTGGGAGAAATGATTTAGATTGATATAAGTAAGAATTTAGATTGTAACAAATTATCAATTTATTTAAGAAAAGATATGGATGAATGTAGACGTACAATCATATAAAGTATTCTTAGTACCATTTCAACAAACGGTTCATTTGCTTGATGATTTAACTCATAAATCTGTATTGATGGCAGTATAATGGTGTGAGAGTTTGATTTGCGAGTGTTTGATTGGTTACAATTATGTGTGTGTGTTTTTGAATGTATTGTGTGTGTTGTGTGTCTGCATGAGAAGTAGAGAAATATAGTCTTAGTCAGAGAGACTTTCATACCTAGACAATTGTTTGGTCAATTATGGGACAATCGTCAAAGGTGGACAGGACGGTACTGGATTGCATATCATTTAACTCTCTTAAATGTCTTCTTCATCCCTTCAAACCAATTAAGAAAATTAACTAAGAATCTATAATACGTAAGAATGGCTAAGGAAACCAATTCATAATTTGGACAATATGTTAGCAAGTCCAAAATCAAATTCATGTAGAGCTGCGAAATTCATGTAAGAATAGAGTCGTGTGTGCGTGAGAGAGATGTGTAAGAGTGAAAGTGAGGGGTGAGGAACTCAAAAATATCACCGACAATATAGTGTATATCGCTCTAACCGAAATACCAACACGTTAGATAGCTATTAGATATGATGTGTTAAATAATTGTTATCAATACTTAAAGAACAATCATTACAACATACCGATTGAGTAAACCAAATTTCTTTTCTAGTTGAGCTGCCAATTTTTTGTTTCCCCTTCTTCGAAGATGGAGCGATACTTAGGTTGTCCAAGTGATTCACATTTGAATTCGCCTAGGAAGTACAAAATAAGGCATTAGGTTAGCATGTCCAAAAAGCATAACTTTTTAAAATCAAATTCATAATAAATATCGCTTTCATAATAATACCACAACACAACAATTCTACTCAATGATGGTATGGAGTTGTGTGTGCGTGAGATGGAAGTGTAAGAGTGAGAGTGAGATTGAGGGGTGAGGAACTCAAAAATTTCACCGACAATTAGTGTATAATGCTCTAACCGATATGTTGTGTTAATTGATTTTAATCAACAAATAAACAATTATTAGTACAACATACCGACTGATTAAACCAATTTTCTTTCCCCTTCGTTGAAGATGGAATAACATGTAGGTTGTTCAAGTGATTCACATGTGAATTCTCCTAGGAAGTACAAAATAAGACATTAGTCAAAAAATGCAAACTAATATCAAAATGAAATTTTTTAACAATACCAGTAGCGTTACCTTATCCATATGTAATTGATTAAGCACACATTTAGACAAAACATTGACAGATATGTTGTTACTAAAACAATGCACTTGTGAGAAAACAAAATCCTGCAAAAGAAATATAAAATCTTGTAGTCAACTGAACACTGATTTTCCACAAGCAAAGCTTCTGCAAACCAAAGCCCATAACTCCTCACCAAGATTTCGCAAATGTAATAAATGAAATTAAGAAACTAAGTTGAGAGGTGGAGGATAATGAAATTCATAACATGACACCACTACCCCAAAGAATGACCCCAACATTGTAAACCCAATCTTGCAATACAAGCTTTTAAGTAGATTCCATAGAGTCTAGGAAGGAATGTTAAACCCATGACCTGAGTTCCTGAGCCTGGCTAGAAGTCAGAATGATCATCTGAGCATTGCTCTAGCATATCTGCATAAACTTGAGACTATCTAATAGCATAAGTAACTACATAAACTTGAGAAGTACCAGTGAAAGAATCCAAGTATAATAGTATAATGCCCGTTAAACAAACCATACCGTGAGAGAAAAAAGGAGGGGGAATATAAAATATTTAAGCCACAAAAGATGATACTATTAAGTATTAACTAGGACATGCTTCCATGTACAAAAAGGACCTCTTTTAATTGAATTGGACAGAATAAACCATATTTTAACCATATTTTGAAGTCAGGATATTGAATCAATTTTCAACTATGAGAAATAGCTTAGAATTGTTAGAATAATTTTCAGGGGATGATTTATATTATTTCAGGAATCTCAAAAATAAATATTATTTCTTTAATATGTGGGACAAAACATTGACAGGTATGATATTTCCACAAGGTTCATCTCACATGAGTAATCATGTGAGAGAGATTTTGTGAAAATATCAAATTTTACTTGTGAAAATATCAATTCTTTTTTTTTGCAAATAGTAATCTTTTTATGGAACAAATAGAGTACCAAAAGTGTGGGCTGGTAGTGTCATAGCCCTTATCTACTAAAACAAAACCCACAAACGATATATGCATACCACACACAAACAACAAACCAGTGTTATTACTACAATGGTAACTTTCAATAACCAAATCAATGAAATCCAGAGTAGTGATTCCATTAGCTTATTATGGTTGCATTTCTCTTATTTCTGAACTTGGTATGCCTATTTATTATCTATTAGGGAAAGAGGGTATATTATAAATTTATGAGTGAAATAACAATACATACTAATAATGTCTGTTTTAGTTGGAATAATGGGTGCAGAGATATATATATAGATATAGATATAGATACCTTGATATTCTTCTCGATCGTGTCAATTAGACCATCTACAGTGGCATTAGACCATCTATAGTCTCACTTATATTGTCATCCCATACCTGTTTGTTTTGCCATCATCAAAACAATATTATTTTTTGCCAAGAACACGGAGTAAACATCTAGTTAAAGATCTAGTTAAACATCAAAAATGTATCTTTCCCCTAGCCAGACAATTAACAACAAACCCCTTAAAAGTATGACAAGAAATGAACGGAATTGAGTTGTTTTCTAAAAGGTCATGACTATACATACTCAACCAGATAAACAATTCATCAAAATCAAAAAAATTAGGCAAATCATTTAAAAAATTAAAAGCAATCTATAATATAAATCAAGCTTGTACATGTATAGAAGTAGAGAAAGGGGAAAGAGAAGTCTGCTAACAATCACATTTATACATAGTTAGTCATATGAGTATTAATACTGGTTGCATTTTCAAAAAACAAAACAAAGTATCTCAGATGCGGAACCGGACGCCTTGATAGAAATGAATAAAATCCTATTACTTCTAGTCTTCTGGCACTATACTTATTATATAGATATAACCAGAATAACCCAGCAAAATGGGGAAAAGGCTCGAACCTTCTGATAATGGAGTAATGATCTAAACCCATTAATGATTACAGAATTTCTTGCAGTTATGCCGCCAATATCACTTGAAGGAATAAGTTCAGATGTAGCTGAAGAAGAAAAGAATTTGGAAGGTTGTACCAACGAAGAATAATTGACAACCCTAGTCGATGAACACCTCTAAATTTTTGGCAGAAGATGGTGATGAACATATTTGATTCAAGGATCTGTTCCTCCTTATAATCGAAATCAATTTGCTCTCAAACATTGATTTTCCCCAATCGAAATTAGTTTTTGGTGTTTGGTCTCTCATAACCTTGCTGCTTGATGCTATAGTGATCGAACATGCAATAGTGATCCGAAAAAGACTTGATTTTGGGGGAATCTTTGTATTTGATTTAAACAATTTTCTCTCTCCTCAAAATGGGAGAAATTTTGAATTGGGCATTTTTGAATTGGGCAAAGGTACGAGAATTGTTTTTGTGAAATGAAATAATTGAGATTAAATTTGAGCCATTGGATGATGAAATTTTAATCGCGTCCGTTGTTTGTTGAAGGCGCTCTGTTTTATTATATAGATATGTGTGTGTGTGTGTGTGTGTCATGAAACTTAATAATTTAATTTGAATTGAATTGAGTTTGAAATGATTGAGAAGTATAGTGATGCTACTGATAAGCTTGATTAAAAATTAATTAAGCTCAAGTGTTAAGCCTTGTGGCATAATTAATTACTTAATTTGATTAATTGAGACACTATTTAATAATATATTGGACTAAGGGATAAACCCAAGCCCAATGTGAATAAATTTCAAGTGTAAGGTGATATGGTCCAAGTAATTGATGTGTTGGATTGGATTGAGCCCATTTGTATAGTTATAAGTGTGCACAACCTAAGTAAATTAAGTTAGGAGTCCAATAGATATTAATTGGTCTAATCCAAGGTATGGTGAAAATAAATAAAGTGTAAGTATATATATATATATATATATATATATATATATATATATATATATAAAAACCAGGATCCTATCAGGGATCCCGGATTTTAGTAAAAGATGGACCTTTTTTTTTTGCTTTTTTTTATACAACTAATTTTTTTTATGGAACTTGAATTTTTACATAATACAGTATTTTGGGTGTGATTTGGATACATATAACAAAACATGTCTGTACAGTCTGTATTATGTAAAAATTCAAGTTCCATAAATATTTTTTTTTAGTTGTATAAAAAAAATCAAAAAAAAAGAAGGGTCCAGACGCTACTAAAATACGGGCGTCTGGACCAGAACCGGACTCTCTCTCTCTCTCTTTATATATATATATATATATATATATGCTTAGGAAGCAAGTATGATAACATTATGTACAAAAAGGCAAATTAAAAATGTAACATAGGTGTAATACCCCTCCATGACTGACCACCCCATCCCCTTTGTAAAAGTGCTAAAAAATTTGAGCTTAATTAAGCTAGCAAGTAAAAGGGAAAATCATAGAAAAGGACTAGGTTTAGTAGGAGTTAGTAATCTTTTTACCAAATTCATTTTTACCCTTGATTAATAACCTAATTATTGGATAATATTTATCTTATAAATAGGAAACCCTAAATTTGTTGGAAGAAATTTATTTGCTAAGTGTTAGTAATATAGAAAGAGTTAGAGAAAAATAGAGAAAAAATAGAGAAAAAAGAAGAGAGTTATAAAAATCATTGCTATTTGATAACTCAAGAAGAAATATCAAGGTGGAGAGCTATTTGAAGTTTTTAACCAAGAGAAATAAAGCATTGAAGAGGTAGGTTCACACTAGTTTTAATTTTTGTAAGTTAAAGTTACTATATATGTTATTCTAGGTAGAAATGCATGTTTTGTGAGACCCCAGATTTTACGAATAAAGATTTAATTTTCTTGAAATATTTTTTTCAAAATTATGGAATGAATTTGATAGAATATTATAGTTGGGGGTAATATTTATAAATTTTGCAAAGTACGGAAGTTGTTATATAATATTCAATTGGTCGGGAAATATTCGTTTTAACAGGAAATATTCGTACGACGACACAATTATTGGTGGACCCCACAACGGAATTATTGTCGGATTAAGAAAATGACAAAAATATTTTTATGAAAATAACGGCGAAAGTTTTACCGTTAAAACTGTTGAACTACTCATTAGTAAAGAAATACGGTTGTGGCGCCCCAAAATAGGTATACATCACCTATTCTCGAGTCACAAATCGAATCATGGTACAAAATCAAAATACAAACTTAAATATACAACATAAGTTGTGAGTTTTAATACAAACATTGTCTTCTAGACAATATTAAAACTCAAAATAAGTCCTCAATACATTTATTAACACACTATTTCACAGAATAGTGAGGACTACTAATGCTATCCTCTGGACCATCATTCCGTTCCCGACTCGTCCCAAATTTATATTCTCACTTCGGAGAACGGTGAAAGAAAGGGTGAGCTCAACTAGCCCGATGAAATATTATGACTAAGATAATGCGAGAATAAATTATCATTAGCCTTAAATTAAGTGTTAAACCGATCTGATATAACAAACAACAAGTTTAACTGCGGTGAATAAGCAATCCATTAAAAGAGTCAAGTAGAGAATAAAATCTACTATCTTTTATGATTTAAAAGGTTTTTCATCACTTTTATCATTTGAGACTCGACTTAATAAATAATCCGCATCATTGAATCACCCCCCTATTACTGCCAGGATATTCTTTTGTATCATGACCACAAATTATCCATGCACTACGGGCGAGGATATTCGTGTATTCATTAATGGTCATGATCATGCAAACAATCATCCATCAATCAATACTACTACCAATAAGGACTTTTACCACATCATTTGTAACATTACGGACATGATTATACTAGAATAATCCCCAGTCATAATCATACCAAGTCCATCTATGCACTACAGAATACATATACGACTTTCAACATAATATAAACATGAGGATGATGACAATGACATAAGAATTCAATAAAACAAGTTCAAGAATTAATTTATCCAGGAACCAATAACGTCCAAATTGTCAACATGATACTTCTTTGTAGAGTAAAATTCAAGAATGCTCAGAAGAATATTTTCATGAAAAGATACTGGATGAAGCGCAAATATCAAAGATATTCCACTAATTTCATGGAGTATAGAAGTCAAAACTTTAACCAACTGATGTATAATAAAGAATATATGAAACTGCAGATGGATTTTCGTCCGCCATGTAGTAATCCATATGCATAGTGTTGCATAGTGCCTGCATAGTATTTTGCATAGTAAAATCTTTTTATATAAAACAGAATACTTTTATAAAGTTATTTGTTTTATTAGATTATAAATAGAATATATTATATTTTATTATGCATAGTGTTGCATAGTGCCTGCATAGTAAAATCTTTTTATATAAAACAAAATACTTTTATAAAGTTATTTGTTTTATTAAATTATAAATATAATATATTATATTTTATTTATAAGATTTTGTTTTATTAGAATATTTTATTAAATCAATGTGGACCGTCCGATTAAAAGTAAATCAATCTGGACCGTTCATGAATTAGTTATTATTCAGTCCATTCTCCTATAAATAGAAGCTAATTCCTTCATTGTTTCTTACGAATTCATTGAAACCTTAGAGAGAGAAACTATAGAGAGAGTTCTTCTTCTATAATCTTGAGCATATTTCTTTAGAGTTTAAGAAAACTTTGAGCGTAGTGCAAGTTTTTTTTGAGTATATCATCGCCCTACCAGTCGGAGTACTCTTCTTTCAAAGGTAAGGGATATTATTTGTTGTACTCGTAAGGGGTATTATTCTTTCGTATTCATGAAGAGAATTATTTTCTTTCAATACTCGTTAGAGCTGTTATTCCATTTTTTATTATTATGTTGGAATAACCTATTTATCTGCAATCTACGGATCATGGTGAAATTCTTACATTATTCCATTCTCTATTATTATGTTGGAATAACTTTGTTTATCTGCAATCTGCGCATACATGGTGAAATTCTTCTATTATTCCATTCTTTATTATTCATTGAATATCTTGTAAATGCGTTTATACATGACTTTGGTTCCATTCTTTATTATTATGTCGAATATCCCATGCATGCGTTGCTGGCATGATCTAGTTCCATTATTTATTATTACATTTTGGAATAACTTTTATGCATGCGGTTCTATCGCGTGCATGGTGATTTTTGTTGTTATTCCATTCTTTATTATTCTACTGGAATATCCTGTCGGTGCGTATTACGCCTGACCTGGTTCCATTATTTATTATTTTGTTGGAATAACCTGTCTATGTGGATTACCACATGCATGGTGAATGACCTTTCGTATTCATTTCTTATTAAATTGTGGAAATGATGCATCTCACGTGGATTCTGCATGGCGGGTGAAAATCCATCTTGATTTTCATATATTCTATTATACACAGGTGGTTAAAGCTTTGGCTTCTATATTCCTTGAAATTAGTGGAATATCCTGGATATTTGCACTTCATCCAATATCTTTTCATGGAAATATTCTTCTAAGCATTCTTGAATTTTACTCTATAAAGAAGTATCCTGTTGACAATTTGGACGTTATTGTATCCCAGATAAATTAATTCTTGAACTTGTTTTATTAAATTATTATGTCATTGTCATCATCCTCATGTTTATATTATGTTGAAAGTCATATGTGGCCTGTAGTGCATAGATGGACTTGGTATGATTATGACCAGGGATTATTCAGTATAATCATGACCGTAATGTTACAAATGATGTGGAAAAAGTCCTCATTGGCCCGTAGTGCATTGATGGACAGTTTTTGGTATGATTATGGCTATGGATTCTCTTTGGCCAAGGGTGCAAAGATGAATTATTTTATGGCATGATCAGGACCGTTGATGAAAACACGATTATCTTTGGCCTGTAGTGTATGGATAATTAGTGGTCGTGATACTAAAGAATATCCTTGGCCTGTAGTGCAGGGATGATTTGATGATGTGGATTATTTCTTTAGCTGAGTCTCAGCGATAAAAATTGATGATAAACTTTTTAAATCATAGAAGATAGTAGATTTTATTCTCTACTTAACTCTTCTAATGGATTGCTTGTTCCGCTGCAGTTAAACTTGATGTTTGTTATATTGTATCAGTTTAACATTGTTGAAGGCTAACGATAATTTATTATGCATTATCTTAGTTATAATATTTCTTACTGGGCTAGTTGAGCTCACCCTTTCTTTCACTGTTCTCTTCAGGAAATGAGAAAGTTGCCGGGACTAGTCGGGGAAAGGAGTGACGGTCCAGATGATAACATTAGTAGTTCTCATTATTCTGTTAAATAAGGTGATAATAAATGTAATAAGATTGAATTTGAGTGTGGATATTGTCTCGATGACAATGTTCGTATTAAAACTCTCAAATTTTGTTTTGTCGTATTTTACACGACAGTTGTATTATTATGTTGTATTTGAATTATGTACCATGTATCTGGCGACTCAGAGTGGGTGATGTATACCTATTCTGGGGGCGTCACAGTTTGTATCAAAGCTTAGGGATATGATCCTTGGCTGAAATGTGAGACAAGAACTAGGAGCGAAGAGACGGGGAACTCCTTCGCTAGTATGACCTACCTCAGTTTATTTGGTATTTAATTTGTCAGTCAGAGTATAGGGATAATATGTGATATGTTAATTAACCCTTGTTTTGTGACAGTATTTGCGAATGACATCTGAAAATATTGAGATAAGCAATGAAGCACATGAGACCGTTGAGTCAGCTCAACCAAAAGGTAACGACCAACAATACGATAATAATCATCTGCAAATGTGTACGGCCATCGAACAATGATAACCATCATGGCGGAAATTATCATGCCAAGAATGGTAACCACTTCGGTGGTAATCATGGCCAAGATAATAGAAGTGAAAATTTCAAGAAGAGAAGGTCATTTAGCTCGATTTTGTCGTGTACCGAAATCAAGTTCAGCTGGGATAGTGACGCCAAAGGATGTCCTAGATAAATCAAAGTCGGTAGTTTAAGTGAAAGCGTTTATTGAGGAACCCGAACGAGGTTATTACGGGTAAGTTAATTATAAATTCTTGCGAAGTCTATACCTTATTAGATACCGGTTCTACCCATTCTTTTATCTCTCTTGCTTGCGCTCAACGTTTAAATTTAACCCCAGAGAAGTTAGACTTTGACTTATTGGTTGAAACTTCGTTAGTAGAAGCCTTCGTTACCTCTACCGTTTATAAATCTTATTTGATTCAAATAGACACTTTCACATTACCTGTCGATCTTATCTCTTTGAAAATACTTGCCTTAGATGTGATTTTAGGAATCGATTGGTTAACTACTCATTATGCTTTTTTAAGGTTGTTAGCTTTCATACTCCTAACCAACCTGTTATGCGAATTCAAAGTAACCAAACCACTAAAGTCAATCATTGTCATATCAAGCCATAAGTAAAGAGCCCCGAGCCTTTCGCTGGTGACTACCTTGTGTGGAATGCACCGAAGCCAGACTTTCTGTAGGGGAAGCCGTGTATAACGATGGAAAGTTAATAGGTATCAATCTGACGTGCTATCCAAGTCTTGGATGAGAGTCACAGTTTTGAATAATATTTCTATTATTAATAAATTTCCTGACGTATTCTTGAAGACTTCTTAGCCTACCCTAGAGCGTGAAATCGAATTTTGTATTGACCCCAGTACAAAACTCATTTCTTCAACCCTCAAATATTTCTTCAACTAAAATGAACGTAACATACGCCAAAGACGTTGACTCGAGCTGTTGAAGATTACGATCGTACCATTCAATATCATCGTGGAAGAACAAATGTGGTAGCTGACGAGTTGAGTAGAAGATCGTATGCGTTTACGAGTGCGATATTGTTAACATAAAGACCCATTTCGTATGACTTACAAATGATAAAGATAGAGTTATAGACTCTAAGGACCCACGTGAAGATAACGAATATGCGAGTAGAATCGACTTTAATCGATAAAGTTAAAGCCGTGCAAGCTACATACCCAGAGCTGATGAATGTGAAGAAGAAGAAGATTCAAGAGGGCGTTATTCTAGAAGCAAGAATCGACGAAGAGAGGAAATCTCAAACCTCGATTTAATTGGCCCATTTGAAATTCTCGATTGAGTAGGAACTGTTGTGACGCCCCCAAAATAGGTATACATCACCTATTCTGAGTCGCCAAATATATGGTACAGAACACAAATACAATCTTAATTATACAACAAGAGAGCTGTGAGTTTTAATACAAATACTATCTTCTAGACAATATCCACACTCAATTGTGTCCTCATTACATTTATTGTCACACTATTTAACAGAATAGTGAGGACTACTAATGCACCATCTAGGACCATCACTCCGCTTCCCGACTGGCTAAATCCCGACTACGTTCTCATTTCACGAAGAAAACGGGTTAAAGAAAAGGTGAGTTCAACTAGCCCAAGAAAAATATTATGACTAAGATAATGCAGAATAAATTATCATTAGCCTTAAACAGTGTTAAACTGATATAATATAACAAACATCAAGTTTAACTGTAGCGGATCAAGAAATCCATTAAAAGAGTCAAGTAGTATAAGACCCCAACTTATTATAAATAAAATGGAATTTCCTCTATTTATTTATTTTGAAATAGTAAGGGTTAATTTGATTAATATGGTTAATTATGAGTAAAATGCGCAAATATCTTAAATAAACAGGTGGTTATAAAATATTTATTTTTGTCGGGGAATATTTGTTTGGTCGTGGAATATTCGTACGACAAGACGACCTTATGTGTGGGCCCCATAAGCGAAAGCGATTAGATGAAGAAAAGCGACAAATATAAGTTGTTTATAAATAATTCAGGCGTAGTTATGCAAGATTATCTTGTTGAAATACTCGGTGGTTAAAACAAACACGAAGCACGGTATTGCACCAATTATTGATTCTTACGTGAAGAAGGCACTTACTCAATAATTGTTACGATAAAGTACTATTCAATATTTTATCTTATTGATTCAATAATTGCTATGTTGATATTTTATATTATCTTTGTTTTTGATAATTGTCACTACTGCGTATTTTCCATTATCTGACAATAATTCATATTATCTAAATAATATTATTGGATAACATTATTGGCAATGTCTAGAAAGTTACATCTAAGGAGAGTTTTGGTCATCTAATTTAGCGGCAAGAAGAGAGAGATCCTTATTGAAAGCCCCTCTTTTCACAGGATCCTACTCGTTGTCGATTATTGTGATTACGTAATATTATTTGTGAATAATTAATTATTGATTTATATGATGAAGAAAATATTGATTTATGTGGATATAGATGGAGAAAATTTTTAATGTGACAATTGTTGAAAATTAAAATTTTATTTTTTTCTGATAAAATAATTCATATTATTATATTTTAATAATATAATAATGGTGATATTTTTACAATGAATGTGGGATATATGAGTATATGAGGAGGAAGAGTATTTTTGTTGCAATAAATGTTAAAAACATCTTAAACATGTCGATGGACCCCATTTCTTGACTGAAATTTGATTATAGCTTGTAAAATCGTCCGTTTATGGATTTCGGTCAATTTCTGTTTGGAATTTGGAAAAACTTTCTTCTGCAAAGTTGTAGAGAATGAAATTTCCTATGGAAAAAATATGAGGTTTGAATTTTTCTAATAAAAGGGCTATTTATCATGAATTATTGAAGTTCTGAAGTTCCGAAATAATTGATTTTTGGAAGTTTTAATTATTTTTATTAAGAAAAATGTTTTTTCCATTTGAGTGGCACATGTTAATGGTTGAATCAGCTGGTGAGGTGTGCTAAGGAAATTAAGAAAAGTATATTATTATTTTATTAAATTTTCAGCTTTGGTGTTCTAAGCATTTTTCTATACATAGGGTGCTTAGGTTAGAATTGAAATCACACCAGAAACTGAAGTTTTCTCTCTCTTTCTCTCTCGACATATTGAGTGTATTCTTGTGAGTATTTTAATACTTTGAGTGTTGCTATACGGTGCAAGTTCAAGTCATAGCCTATATCAGGTTTTTACTTAAGTAATCTTTTTACGAGGTAAGGGATATTATTTTTTTAAATGATATTATTTCTTTCAATATCATTACTGTTTAATATTGGGAGTATTTTTCTTGTGAAATTCTTGTCTTTTAGTGTCGGGGTTACTATTCACGTATAATGGCCTTTATTCACGTATACTGATCTTATTCACGAATACGACACTATTCACAGAAAAATTAAAATTTTGTTTTTCGTCCAAAATATCTATTATGGATACTAGCTTTGATTGTATCCATGTTTTGATCATTCTTGAATTTTACACCACTATGATTATTTATGAGGTATTTTTGGACATGAATAAACTGAAATACGAATCCTTAATATTTATTCTTTTGTTTCACTAGATTCGTTTTCTTTAAAATATTTTTCATCATCCTCAGTCCTAAATGATGATACTATTGAATATCTTTGGCCTGTAGTGCAAAGATGAATATTTGATTCAAGATGTACATTGATTGATGTTACAGGGATAAAATATTAATGATGGACTTTTAAATTCATAGATAATAGTAGATTTCATTCTCTACGTAACTCTTCTATGAATTATTATTTTCGCTGTGAATATTGATCTGAAACTTGTTGTTTATTATATTCTCTTAGATTTTTCCCTGTTGTAGACTAACGATAATTTGTTTTATATTATCTTAGTCATAATATTCTTTATTGGGCTAGTTGAGTTCACCATTTTCCTTTTTATTCCATTTTTTTCTCAGGAGGCGAGAATGTAGCGAGTACTAGTCGGGGTATGGAATGAAGGTTCTAGGAAGTTGTTTTAGTAGTCCTCACCATTTTTGTAAAATAATGTATCAATAAATTGTAATGAGGACTTATTGGGGTGTGAATATTTTTAGATGGCAAATTTCCGTATTTAAACTCATAGTTTATATGTTGTATTAATAAAGTTGTAGTTTTTTCTGTACCATGTTATTGACGACTCAAAATGGGTGATGTATTTTGGGGGAGTTACAGTTGGTATCAGAGCTTAAGGATATGATCTCTGGCGGAGATCGGGGAATAGAACTAGGAGGGGAGAGACGAGTAAATTCTACGCTAGTGTGTCCTACCTAAGCTTATTTGTTGGTCGGTCATAATATTGGGATATTATGTGATATGTTAATTGGTTTAATTAACCCTTGTTTTATGGCAGTATTTAAGAATGGCAACTGAGAATGTTAAAAGTGGAGTAAATGAGACCGTGGAGACGCCTGTACTCACCAATGAGGAAAATGTGCAACAGTAGACAATGTTCCTCCCCAGAACAACACCACCGATCGACGACGATGAATGACGAATGTTTAGAAGCTTTTTGCGGTTTATGCAAAAATCGATTTAGGAGACTCGTGTTCAAAATACGAGGAGAAAAATGATAACAACGCATACGGTTTGTCACGCCGGAAGCAATTCAAAGAGCGGGGACCACCGAATTCTGGGAAAGCGGGATCCGATTAAGCGGAGACGTGGGTCAACAGATTACCAAGATATTCGATGTCTTGGGATGCACGAAAAAAACGAAGGTTCCATTCGCCACCTTTATGTTTAGAATGAGGCGATTCTTGGTGGGAATCATGAAGAGTACCCATCCACCCGCTTCAAAGCATATCTTGGGAGACGTTTCAGAAACTGTTCAACGACAAGTACTTTCCTAAAAGTATTCGTCATATGAAGGAAGTAGAGTTTATTAGACTGGGACGAATAAAGCCAATGTCTAACAATTCCTGCAGTTGGGTCTTTAACTCTTGAAGTTCAATAGGAGCCATTCGATATGGGGCTTTGGAAATGGGTTTTGTACCGGGTTCAAGGTCAATACAAAATTCAATTTCACGCTCTGGGGGTAGGCTAGGAAGTTCTTCAAGGAATACGTCAGGAAATTCATTAACAATAGAAATATCATTTAAAATTGACGTATTTTTGTTTAGATCCGTGACATGAGCTAAAAAAGCTTGACATCCATTTTTTAATAAACGAATAACTTTAAGGCTTGAAATAACAGTGATTGATTTTAATGGTTTGGTTGCTTGAATTCGTATAATAGGTTGGTTAGGAATATGAAAATTAACAACCTTACGAAGATAATCAATTTTTGCATGATGAGTAGTTAACCAATCAATCCTCAGAATTACGTCAAATACAAGTATTTTCAATGAAATAAGATCGACAGGTAATGTGAGGGTACCGATTTGAACCAAACAAGACTTATAAACCATGGATGTAATGAAGGTTTCTCCCAATGGAGTTTCAACAGATAAGTCAAAGTCCAATTTCTCCGGAGTCAAATTTAAATGTTGAGCACAAATAGGAGAAATAAAAGAATGGGTAGAACCGGTATCAAATAAGGTATAAACTTCGCTAGAGTTTATGATAAGCTTACCCGTGATGACCACGTTCAGGTTCCTTGCTTTCTGGGAGGTCACAAAAAAGGCTCTCCCTTGCACTACCGACTTTGTCTTCAGTGAACGACAAAATCGGCCTAGGTGACCTTCTCTTCCACAATTATAACATGCTTTGGACGGTATCGTGCAGTTTGGACTGATGTGTCCTTCCCCTCCACATTTGAACCTTCTCTTCCAAAATAAATATACATCACCTATTCTGAGTCGCCAAATATATGGTACAGAACACAAATACAATCTTAATTATACAACAAGAGAGCTGTGAGTTTTAATACAAATACTGTCTTCTAGACAATATCCACACTCAATTGAGTCCTCATTACATTTATTGTCACACTATTTAACAAAATAGTGAGGACTACTAATGCACCATCTAGGACCATCACTCCGTTCCCTGACTCGTCCCAGCTACGTTCTCATTTCCTGAAGAGAACAGTGAAAGAAAGGGTGAGCTCAACTAGCCCAGTAAGAAATATTATGACTAAGATAATGCAGAATAAATTATCATTAGCCATAAACAATGTTAAACCGATATAATATAACAAACATCAAGTTTAATCATGGTGGATCAAGCGAATCCATTAAAAATTCGTCAGTAGAGAATAAAATCTACTATCTTTTATGATTTAAAGGTTTTCATCACTTTTATCGGAGACTCGACAATAAATAACCCACATCATCGAATCACCCTCGCACTACTACTGGCCGAGGATATTCTTTAGTATCACGACCATAAATTATCCATGCACTACGGGCGAGGATATTTGTGTATTCATTAATGGTCATGATCATGCCAACAACTGTCCATCAATGCACTACGGCCAAAAGGACTTTTACCACATCAGTTGTAACATTACGGTTATGATTATACCGAATAATCCCTGGTCATAATCATACTAAGTCCATCTATGCACTACAGACCACAAATGACTTTCAACATAATATAAACATGAGGATGATGACAATGATATAAGAATTCAATAAAACAAGTTCACGAATTAATTTGTCCAGGAACCAATAACGTCCAAATTGTCAACATGATACTTCTTTGTAGAGTAAAATTCAAGAATGCTCAGAAGAATATTTCCATGAAAAGATACTGGATGAAGCTCAAATATCAAGGATATTCCACTAATTTCATGGAGTATAGAAGTCAAAACTTTAACAACTGAGTATAATAAAGAATGAAATAACAAAAGAAATCACCATGCATGCGGTACCTCGCATGACAAAGTTATTCAAAGAATAATAAATAATGAACCGTGTCAAAGAAATTACAAGCAAGCGGGATGTTCCAACCAGAATAATAAAGAATGGAATAACAACGAAAATCACCATGCATGCGCAGATTGCCCATATGAGCGAGTTATTCCAACAAAATACTAAATAACGAAATCGGGTTCGGCAGAAAAGCGCATGCAGACGAGATATTTCAATAGAATAATAAAAAAGACGGAACCGGTCCGGCAGTAAAACAGCGCACAAAAACGAGGATATTCCAACGAATAATAAAGATTTTAACCGAATCCCAAGAAAAAAGCATACATGACAAGATATTCCAATGTAATAATAAGGAATGGAATAACGTAAGAATTTCACCAAGTATAGGGTAGCAGCGTATATAGGTTATTCAATGATTAATAAAGAATGGAATAACGAAGTTATCTTCATGAATACAAAAGAAATAATACCCTACACCGTAAAAAAGAAACTTGATATCGGAGTAGTGAAGTAACAGAATACTTTTCTTCTTTCTCTCTATAGTTTATCTCTCTAGAGTTTTAGTGAATTCATAAGAAAATAATGAAGGAATGAGCTTCTATTTATAGAAGAATGGACTGCATAGTAACTAACTCATGAACGGTCCAGATTGATTTACTTTAATCTGACGGTCCATATTTAAAGCAAAATCTTTTAAATAAAATATAATATATTCTATTTATAATCTAATCGAATAACTTTATAAAAGATTTTACTATGCAAATACTATGCAGGCACTATGCAAACACTATCCATAATAAAATATAATATATTCTAATTATTGTCTAATAAAATAGATAACTTTATAAAGTATTTTGTTTTATATAAATAGATTTTACTATTAGCCTAATAAAACGAATAACTTTATAAAAGTATTCTATTTTATATAAAAAGTTTTTCCATTTTATTACAATAATAATACCAATAAAATAAAAGCGAGTGACTTATCACATAAGCATCAATAATCGATGCCATGTCTTCTTATGCAACGCCAGATTCATCGTACTTTTACTACTGAGAGTAGTTCAACAAGATAATAGCAGTAAAACTTCCGCCGTTATTTTCATAAAATATTTTTGTCATTTTCTCGATCCGATGATAATTCCGTTGTGGGGTCCACCATGATGATTGTCTTAGTCGTCACGGATATTCCCTGACAAAAAGAATATTTTTCGACCAATCGAATATAATATGACAACTTGCATACTTTGCAAAATTTGTAAATATTACCCACAACTATAACATTATATTCCATAATATTCAAAAATGATAATTATAGTAAAATCATCTTTATTCATAAAAACTGGGGTCTTACAACCTCCCTTTCTTAAGAAATTTTGCCCTTGAAATTAGGGTACGTACCTGGTATGTCAAAGAGGTAAGGATACCTTGATTTCATTTCAGATTCTAACTCCCAAGTCATTTCCTCAACATCGTGGTTCCTCCATAAAACTTTGACTTGAGGTCTAACCTTGGAGCGTAGAATATGTTCCTTCTTATCCAAGATTTGAACATGAACCTCTTTATACGTTAAATCTTCTGCTATTTCGTCCGGTTCTAACTCAATAATGTGGTTCGAGTCTTTCACATATTTACGTAACATGGATACGTGAAAAACGTTATGAACACGAGACATACTTGGCGGTAAAGCGAGTCTATAGGCCACAGTTCCTACTCGATAGAGGATTAAAAATGGGCCAATGAATCGAGGATTGAGCTTTCCTCTCTTTCCAAATCTTGTAACTCCTTTCCATGGAGCAACACGTAACAACACATGATCTTCAATATCGAATTCCACGTCCTTTCAATGAAGATCAACATAACTCTTTTGTCGATCTTGTGAGGTTTTTATACGTTGCCGGATCGTTTTAATCTTTTCCGTAGTCATACGCACCAACTCCGGTCCCAACAACGTTGCTTCACCCACCTCATCCCAGCATACTGGAGAATGACACTTTCTTCCATATAACGCCTCAAATGGAGCCATGCTAATACTTGCCTGATAACTGTTGTTGTAGGAAAACTCCACCAATGGTAAGAACTTGTCCCAACTTCCCTTGAAGTCAAGGACATAGAGTCTTAATAAATCTTCAAGAGTTTGAATAGTCCTCTCCATTTGCCTTCAAAAATACGAGGATAATACGCCAAACTAAATCGTAAATCTGTGCCCATAGCTTTTTACAAACTAACCCAAAACCTTAAAGTGAATCTTGGGTCTCGATCCGAAACTATGGATACTGGCATAACATGCAGTCTTACAATCTCGTTTATGTACATACGAGCAAGACGTTCAAGTGTATAAGTTTCTCGTATTGGTAAGAAGTGAGCAGACTTGGTCAATCTATCAACAATGACCCAAATTGCATTAATGCCTTGAGAAACCTTGGGAAGACCAGTAACGAAATCCATGGTAATGTGCTCCCACTTCCATTCTGGAATTTCAAGTGGTTGCCATGGACCTTTTGGTACTTGATGCTCTGCCTTGACTCGTTGACAAGTTAGACACCTTGAGATAAACAACGCTATCTCTCTCTTCATATTGCTCCACCAAAATGTATGACGAAGATCACGATACATTTTGGTACTCCCAGGATGGATTTCAAACGGTGTGTTGTGCACCTCCATCATGATTTTATACTTTAACTCAGGATCGTTAGGAACACAAAGTCTGGAGTTGACTCGAAGAATTCCTTCATCATCGATTCTTGGTTCCGGCATAGCACATTCTTGCACTTTCTTCCTCATACGCATCAGCTCTAGGTCTGTAGTTTGAGTAGCTTTAACTTTATCAATTAAAGTCGGTTCTACTCGTATGTTCGCCATCATCACATGGGTCCCTGGAGTCTTTAACTCTATCTCCATCCTTTGCAAGTCACACAAAATGGGCCTTTGCGTTGACAATATCGCACTCGTACTTGCATATGATCTTCTACTCAATGCGTCAGCTACCACGTTCGTTTTTCTAGGATGGTATTGGATGGTATGATCATAATCTTTCAACAGTTCAAGCCAACGTCGTTATCGCATGTTGAGTTCCTTTTGAGTGAAGAAATATTTGAGACTTTTATGATCCGTAAAGATCTTCACTTTCTCCCCATACAAGTAATGCCTCCAAATCTTTAGTGCAAAAACAACAGCTGCCAACTCTAGATCATGAGTAGGATAATTCCTCTCATATTCTTTGAGTTGTCGTGAGGCATAGGCTATGACTTTCCCATGTTGCATAAGAACACATCCTAACCCTTTGCCCGAAGCATCATTGTAGATGACAAATCCCTCCGAACCAGATGGTATTGTCAGAACAGGTGCTGAAATGAGTCTCCTCTTGAGTTCTTGAAAACTCTTCTCACATTCCTCGCTCCAACCGAACTTTGTATCTTTCAAGAGTCACCGAGTTAGTGGAGTAGCGATTCGAGAAAATCCTTCTACGAATCTCCGATAATAACCAAACTAAGCCGAGAAAGCTACGTGCTTTTGGATCATCGATTTAGGTTGCTCCCAGCTTTGAATAGCTTCAATCTTTGTTGGGTCAACAGATATTCCATGACTTGATACCACGTGCCCAAGGAATGCTACTTCCTCAAGCCAGAACTCGCATTTCTTCAACTTGGCATAAAGCTTATATTCACGAAGCTTTTGGAGTATCAGCCTCAAGTGTTGCTCATGATCTTTATGGCTTTTGGAATAAATAAAGATGTCATCAATAAAGACGACCATAAAGTGATCAAAATATTCCTTGAATACTCGGTTCATCATATCCATGAAGGCAGCAGGAGCATTAGTCAATCCAAAATACATGACTAGGAATTCATAATGCCCGTACCGAGTTCTGAAAGCCGTCTTTGGAATGTCATCGGTTCTAATCTTCAACTGGTGATATCCGGAACGAAGATCAATCTTTGAAAAGAATTTAGCTCCTTGCAACTGGTTAAACAGGTCATCAATACGTGGCAATGGGTACCTATTTTTGATGGTGACATGATTCAACTCCCGATAATCAATACAAAGTCGCATACTCCCATCTTTCTTCTTCACGAATAGAACAGGAGCACCCCAAGGAGAAGTACTAGGACGAATAAAGCCAATGTCTAACAATTCCTGAAGTTCAATAGGAGCCATTCGATATAAGACTTTGGAAATGGGTTTTGTACCGGGTTCAAGGTCAATACAAAATTCAATTTCACGCTCTAGGGGTAGGCCATGAAGTTCTTCAGGGAATACATCAGGAAATTCATTAACAATATAAATATCATTTAAAACTGACGTATTTTTGTTTAGATCCGTGACTTGAGCTAAGAAAGCTTGACATCCATTTTTTAATAAACGAATAGCTTTATGGCTTGAGATAACAGTGATTGATTTTAATGGTTTGGTTGCTAGAATTCGCATAATAGGTTGGTTAGGAATATGAAAATTAACATCCTTACGAAAATAATCATTTTTTGCATGATGAGTAGTTAACAAATCAATCCCTAGAATTACGTCAAATACAAGTATTTTCAATGAAATAAGATCGACAGGTAATGTAAGGGTACCGATTTGAACCAAACAAGACTTATAAACCGTGGATGTAATGAAGGTTTCTCCCAATGGAGTTTCAACAGATAAGTCAAAGTTCAATTTCTCCGGAGTCAAATTTAAACGTTGAGCACAAGTAGGAGAAATAAAAGAATGGGTAGAACCGGTATCAAATAAGGTATAAACTTCGCTAGAGTTTATGATAAGCTTACCCGTGATGACCACGTTCAGGTTCCTTGCTTTCTGGGAGGTCACAACAAATGCTCTGCCTTGCACTACCGGCTTTGACTTTTCTGGGACGGCCTTTGGTGCCTTCATCCTAGCTGAAATTGTCTTCAGTGAACGACAAAATTGGGCTAGGTGACCTTTTCTTCCACAATTATAACATGCTTTGACAAAGACATCAGCAGCGCTTGATTTGATGATGTCCCTCCCTCCACATTTGAACCTTCTCTTCAAAAATAGGTATACATCACCTATTCTCGAATGCGCCAAATATATGGTACAGAACACAAATACAATCTTAATTATACAACAAGAGAGCTGTGAGTTTTAATACAAATACTGTCTTCTAGACAATATCCACACTCAATTGAGTCCTCATTACATTTATTGTCACACTATTTAACAGAATAGTGAGGACTACTAATGCACCATCTAGGACCATCACTCGCTTCCACGACTGATCGTCCACTCGTTCTCATTTCCTAAAGAGAACGATGAAAGAAAGGGTGAGCTCAATTTGCCCAGTAAGAAATATTATGACTAAGATAATGCAGAATAAATTATCATTAGACTTAAACAGTGTTAAACTAATATAATATAACAAACATCAAGTTTAACTACAGCGGATCAAACAATCCATTAAAAGAGTCAAGTAGAGAATAAAATCTACTATCTTTTATGATTTAAAAGGTTTTTCATCACTTTTATCATTTGAGACTCGACAATAAATAACCCACATCATCGAATCACCCATGCACTACGGCCAAGGATATTCTTTAGTATCACGACCATAAATTATCCATGCACTACGGGCCAAGGATATTTGTGTATTCATTAATGGTCATGATCATGCCAACAACTGTCCATTAATGCACTACGGCCAAAAGGACTTTTACCACATCAGTTGTAACATTACGGTCATGATTATACCGAATAATCCACTCATGTAATCATACCAAGTCCATCTATGCACTACTGAGCCACAAATGACTTTCAACATAATATAAACATGAGGATGATGACAATGATATAAGAATTCAATAAAACAAGTTCACGAATTAATTTGTCCAGGAACCAATAACGTCCAAATTGTCAACATGATACTTCTTTGTAGAGTAAAATTCAAGAATGCTCAGAAGAATATTTCCATGAAAAGATACTGGATGAAGCGCAAATATCAAGGATATTCCACTAATTTCATGGAGTATAGAAGTCAAAACTTTAACAACTGAGTATAATAAAGAATGGAATAACAAAAGAAATCACCATGCATGCGGTACCTCGCATAGACAGGTTATTCCAACAGAATAATAATAAATATCGGAACCCGGTCGGTGCGAAATTCATTGCCGAGCGGGATGTTCCAACGTAATAATAAAGAATGGAATAACAACGAAATCACCATGCATGCGGTGCCCATTATAGAGCAAGTTATTCCAACGAGAATACTAAATAACGGAATCGGGTTGGCGTAAAAACGCACGACGAGATATTTCAATAGAATAATAAAAATTTTAAACCAGTCCGGCGTAAAAGCCTTGACATGTGGATATTCAAATGTAATAATAAAGATTTTAAACCAGTCCCACAAAAACGCATGATGAACAAGATATTCCAAATGCGGAATAATAAGGAATGGAATAACGAAGAATTTCACCAAGTATAGGGTAGCAGCGTATATAGGTTATTCCAATGATTAATAAAGAATGGAATAACGAAGTTATCTTCATGAATACTGAAAGAAATAATACCCTCTACCGTAAAAGAAACTTGATATCGAGATGGTGAAGTAATGAATATTTTTCTTTTTCTCTATATAGTTTATCTCTCAGAGTTTTAGTGAATTCATAAGAAAATAATGAAGGAATGAGCTTCTATTTATAGAAGAATGGGATCTGCGTAGTAACTAACTTCATGAACGGTCCAGTTTGATTTACTTTAATCTGACGGTCCATATTTAAAGCAAAATCTTTTAAATAAAATATAATATATTCTATTTATAATCTAATAAAACGAATAACTTTATAAAAGATTTTACTATCTGAAATACTATCTTGAGTTATCATGCAAACACTATCGTAATAAAATATAATATATTCTAATTATTATCTAATAAAAGATAACTTTATAAAGTATTTTGTTTTTTATATAAAAAGATTTTACTATTAGCTTAATAAAACGAATAACTTTATAAAAGTATTACATTTTATATAAAAAAGATTTTCTGTTTTATTACAATAATAATACCAATAAAACAAAAATCGAGTGACTTATCACATAAGCATCAATAATCAATGCCATGTCTTCTTATGCAACCACGCGTATTCTTGTACTTTTACTACTGAAGTAGTTCAACAATGATAATTGTAAAACTTCCGCCGTTATTTTCATAAAATATTTTTGTCATTTTCTCAATCCGACAATAATTCCGTTGTGGGGTCCACCAATGATTGTACCGTTGTACAAATATTCCCCGACAAAAAGAGTATTATATAACAATTTGCATACTTTGCAAAATTTATAAATACTACCCATAACTATAACATTATATCAAATCCACACCATAATATTAAAAAAATTATTTCGAGAAAATTAAATATTTATTCATAAAATCTGGGGTCTCACAACGTAGCCGGGACTAGTCGGGGAAAGGAGTGACGGTCTAGATGATAGCATTAGTAGTCCTCACTATTCTGTTAAATAGTGTGATAATAAATGTAATAAGATTAAATTTGAGTGTGGATATTGTCTAAATGATAATGTTCGTATTAAAACTCTCAAATTTTGTTTTGTCGTATTTTACACGACAATTGTATTATTATGTTGTATTTGAATTATGTACCATGTATCTGGCGACTCATAGTGGGTGATGTATACTATTTTGGGGGTGTCATATGTTTGGTTGTGGAAGAATTATGTGTTGTGGCATTATGATGGATCCGAAAATATAAGGATGATTATTGGAAGGAGAATTAACACTAATATGATTTATAAGTCATTTTAAATTTTAATTTATAAGTCATTTCAGTTCAGAATAGGTGTTTATTAATTCTTTCAATTTTTTTATAGACTCAAAAAGTTACATATACTATATTGAATTAAAACACAAAAAACTCTACTAAAATATCAGTTGCACTATTACTAGCATTTTTTTATTTGTTTATCTAAATATGTAAAAACACATACATTTCAATTAATTGATTTAGACTAAAAGACAAAATGCACCCCAAACTTCACTTCTTATTTACCTGTGCACCCCAAACTTAAAAAGGTGTCTAAGTACACCCCAAACTTAATTATGCGTTACAAAAAGCACACTTTTACCAATTAGTCGATCAAAAGTGACCGGTTGTGACCGGCTAAGGCTTGAATGTTTATTACAGAGGGGGTAATATTGGTAATATACATAATTAAGAGTTAAGAAGGTATTTTGACACCGGTTATGTACTTATGTTGGTTATTAGACCAAAATCCCCAAATAGATTTGCTTAGGGTTCGCAATTCGTGAATGAAAAGATGGATGATTCTCGATTCTCGAGGGATTCGGTCGACAATGACGTTTATGGAGGGAAGGGAGTCCCAGAATACAGTAAGTGATTCTCGATTCGGTCTGGTGTTTTTTAGTGTGCACTTTTTGTAGTTTAGTGACTTCCTTTTCTTTGTTTATTGTGTTCTGGTAGTAGTTTGAATAGGATTGTTGCTTTTTGTAGTATTTGTTTTGTAGTGGTCCTTTTTATGCTTTGTTCTCCCGATTATGGGTAGTGGTCCCGATAGTGGGTAGTGGTCCACACATTTAACTGGTAGTGGTCCCTTTGTGTTTGTGGTTGTGCAGGCAATAAGGAATTTTTTTCAGTTAAAATTTTCCATGGTGGACACTTTGAAGATAGCCCACATAAGCAGTAGGTGAGAGGTACATTCAACTATTTTGATTTCTGTCATCCTGATTACATCTCTTTACTTGATATAGTCGAAATGGGGAAGCGGTTGGGATATAAAGTTTTGACACTTGAAGTTCGATCTGAGACACCACAAACTAGTATGGATAAGGGATTATGGGAGTTAGAAGTCGATGATGATATCTTGACAATGTGTATGCTTATCCCGATAGTAAGCTAATTGAAATATATTTGGAGGTGATTAGACTGTTGGAGCATCAATTGACTTAGATTATGAAAGAGAGTCAATGATGAAGATTATGTGGATAGTTAAGGGAAGAGTCAACTGAGGATGAAGAGGATTATGACTTAGATGAGGATGATAATGATAGGGCAGAGGGTGATCAAGCTGGTGGTGAATCTGATGCTGGGGCAACTGAGGCTGGGCCAAGGGACAAAGGGAAGGGAAAATAAAGGGAAGGGAAGGGTGTAAGACAGAAAGGGAAAAGAAAACAAACTTCAGAAACCCAAAGTACACAAGAAGAACCACATGAACCAGGATTTTCATCCTCTAACTATGATGAATCTGATGTGGAAAGGATGCCTAGAAGAGATGAATTTGATTCTGAAATACATGACTTACATGAAGAGCTGCAAACAGAATTTAGGGAAGGTGTCACAGAGGATCCTGAGTTTGAGTTGGGAATGATATTTAACAATGTCACTGAAGTGAGGGCAGCAATCAGAAGTCATGGCATCAAACAAGGAAGGAAGATTTATTTCAAGAAAAACCTGTCAAATGAGATCCAAGTAAGGTGTGTGGAGCCATATACATGGTACTTCTACTATCTTTAGTAAGGTCTGAAAGAGAGCATACATTTAAAATAACTAGGTTACAAAAAGTGCATACTTGTTGCAGAGAATGGGATAATTATTGTATAAATGCAGAATACATTGCCAAAAAATATGAAAATGATCTTCGAATGAATCCAACATGGGGATTAGATCAGTTTTATAATAAAGTGGTTGCAGATTTGGATATTGGGGTATCAAGGAGCCTAGCATCTGAGCTAAGAAGAAAGCAATGAAAATATTGAAGGGAATCTTTGAGGAGGAGTATGGATGGTCTTGCCTTTTCTGTTGAAGCTTAGAAGAGCCATGCCTGGTAGTACTTGTATTTTGAAGAGAGCAGAACCAGAGCAAGGACAAGACTTGGGCAAATTTTTGAGGTTTTATGTTTGTCTCCAACCACTGAAAGAAGGATTCAAATTGGGGTGTAGACCACTGGGAGTTTTTGGCATCTTTTTGTTGTTTTTTGATGTATATGATGCTTTTTTGGGCCTACTGCTTTTGATGTATATGATGCTTGGACATGGAATTGGTTACATAGTTTGCAACTTATGTTTTGAATTGCAGCTCCTTTGGGAAATGTACTGACAATTAAGTACTTAAATGAATGGCCTCTATTTTTTGTTCATATGTTTGTGTGGTTTATGCATTTTGCCTCTGTTTTTTTGTTCACTGAATGACATAAAGGTTCTATGGTTTTGGTATGTGCATACTTGTTGTAGCAGATATCATAAGTGCAACACCATTTTACTGTCAACCAACTAGCATACCATCTTCATTCAAACATACATGAGTTAAAGCTTACATGGTTGGTGTGCAAGTGATTTGCAACAGATATCTTAATTTGCACACTATACCAATTTACAAGCCAGTTTGCACATCAACCATTAATTTTACTTTGTCAACTAAAGACACCACCGTATCCTCACAACATCTTCATTCACACATGCACAAAAAATAATTTAAATCTTACACCATCTTCATTCATCTAAATTGCCCGTGAATTACAACCAAAAACTTCCTCTCTACAACCAATACATACATGATTTCAAATTACTACCTGGAGCATGATATAGAAATTACAATCCCAGTAGTACTACCAATACATTGCTTAGAAAATTACTTGTGGGGAATTTCATCTTTGTTGAGTTGAACATGAAATAAAAATCACATTGAAGTCACAAGCAAAAAGACCCTTTGCAAACCTTGCCCTAATTTTGCACTCCTTCAGTTCATCTTCCACAGCTTTGATTTGAGCATCCAAATTCTCTAATCTTCTAATTAATCCAGGTATTACTTCCCTAGAACGCTCACACATTGGAGGATCAACCCAGAAGAAGAAATTACAACCACCATGCCCAGCTAAACCCCAATCTGGACAACCAAGGAATCTTCTACCGGCATTGTTTGAGCTTCTCCAAGCCGTCTTCATCACTGATTTCTTCATGCACCAGCAATTACGATCCATGAGCCCTAATTTCCCTTGATTTTCTTGCTCGAATTTCTTGGATTTACTTCCCAAATCGAGCTTGCACGAATGGGGCAACTAAATGACTGGCTTGTGAATCTGTCTGCTGGTAGTAGAATAAGATATGGAAAAGACTTACATACCCTTTCATATCCACACGTGGATCACAACCGGTCACTTTTGACCGACTAATTGGTAAAAGTGTGCTTTTTGTAACGCATAATTAAATTTGGGGTGTACTTAAACACTTTTTTAAGTTTGGGGTGCACAGATAACTAAGAAGTAAAATTTGGGGTGCATTTTGTCTTTTAGTTATTGATTTATAGTTTCTGGTTAATAATAATAATAATAATAAAGCAAAAAAGAACAAATAAAGAAACCTCCATCACTCATCAGTTCTCCCCTACTCCCCTAGCTCATACAACAACACTGTCCATGGCTCTGCTTCTTCGTCCTCCTCCATCTTCTTCTTCTTCTTCTTCTTCTTCGTTATCCCCTTCAAAGTTCATAGGCATAAAATCCCAAAATGTTTGTCCAAATCTCACCAACCCTTTTACTCGCTTCAAAGCTTCCTGGCAAGAGGTATCCAGAATACCAATTGCCCTCTCTCTATATCTATATCTATATCTATATTCTATTGATGTAGTTTTTGTTTTTGTTTTTTTGAAATTGAAGCTTGCGGGGGTTTTGATATTCTCAGCGATTCCATTCAGTGCGGTAAAAGCCATAGCCAACAGTCCCCTTGGAGAAGCGCTACAGAGGCGAATGGAGGAGAGGAAGAAGATTGAAGTGGGTAATTCTTCAAAGTTCAAGGCACTTGCTCAAAAGGCAAGAAAGGATAGGTAATATTATGGTAGGTAAGGGGATTTTGGAAATTCATTCACCCCATTTCCTATTTTTTCCCCTTCTTTTATAACCAAAGAACTTTAGATTTGGGTTTTGGATATAGTGATCAATAATAGGAATTAACTGCATTTTTGTATTGTCAATTAATGATGGATCATCAATTTTAATTACAAATGGGTTGCAGTGAGAGGATTTTAATAAGGTAAACTTGGATTGGTACTTGGATTTTTCCCTCAGTTGAATGACCTCATTAACTTTCAAATGGAATACTTGGCTAGAATTTTATATTGTTGAACCAGCAAGATATTTGGAAGATTGGTAGGTACTCATTACAAGCTTTCATTCTCATATTATCTGATCACTATTGATCGTGTTTGATGGTTTGCACTTTGTGCAAGAGATGATAATGAGAAGTTTAGTTTTTTTATGTACCTAATGAACGACAAATATTACTTGGATAATTAACTCATTTTCTTGATGCAACAATTATCCAAAATAATTCGTTAGTATCTGAGGCAATTTTCTTCTTATATATTATTATACTACTATATATTAAATTTGCAGCATGTGGTATGGAGAGGAGCGCCCTCTATGGTTTGGTCCAATTCCATACGAGTATCCTGATTATCTTATCGGAGAACTACCTGGAGATTATGGCTTTGATGTTGCAGGTTTGAGCAAGGATCCAGTGGCTCTTCAGAAATTCTTTAAGTATGTACTATTTTCTTCAATCTGTGCATTTATATGTGAATCATTCCTGTTTAGTATAACTTTTATGTAGCTCTTATAGATATCTCCTCAATAATGGTAGGAAGACATAAACCTTGATAATACTACGTGAGTGAACATGGATGAAGGTGTTATTTATGAAAGGCCATTTTGTTTGAACTTTGTAAAGATATTGGGCTGCTAAGTGATAACTATGTAATTTCTATAATGGAGGTCATAACAATAATAATATGTTAGTACAAAAATATTTGTTTGTAATGCTTGGTGTACAGAGTTCCTCATATATAATGATAATATAGTGGCACGAAAATGTATAATAGGCAATTTGGAAATGTCATTATAATTTGGAATTTGGAAATTATAGTTTGTCAACTGGGAAATGACATGGTTGGCTCAGCATTGCTTATTATGAAGTTGAACTGACTACTGTTAAAGTTTTAAGCCAATTGATTTGCTTGGTCTTTGTATTTGCAGTTTTGAAATATTGCATGCTCGCTGGGCTATGCTTGCTGCCCTTGGCGCTTTAATTCCAGAATTAATACACCTGCTAGGAGCCTTTAACTTCGTTGAACCTGTCTGGTGGAGAGTAGGCTATTCAAAACTTCAGGTAGCATCTTCAATCCTAGTGTCTCATATGAGGTATTCTGATCAGACTTATGAATAAAAAAGTTCTGATTGGTAAAATATTTTATAAAACTTGTCTCTTTTAACTTGCTGTTGTTCCACTATTATGTGTAGCTATAACAATACTACCTCCATACAAAGATTGCCACCTTTTTCTCGGTGTTGTCAACCGGATATCAATACATGCCGAAAAAAGATTTTAATTTGCAATATGTTCAATATAGTTGGAAGTTGATAGATAACATAAAATATGTTGTGAATGCTATTATAATCTAATGTATAAGTATGTTTTCATAATGTCAACTGTGCATAACCGCCTAATCCCCTTTTACCTTTTTACATAAAACAATTATGACAATCTTTGCATGGTTGTGCCTGTTTGGATTTGCTCCTGATTATTGCTTATTTGGATTTGCTCCTGATTATTGCTTATTTGGATTATTCTGATTCTCAAAAATCTAGAATCTAGATTCTAAAATTCAACCCTGTTTTTTTTATATTGGCAAAATCTCATTATTTTGTTGCAAAAAGTCAATCGAAATGTCTGAAGGCTATTTTTTTTTAAAAAAAAAAGAAAAGAAAATCTGCAAAACAATAGATTCAAAAAAATCAATCCAGTAGGCTCACTATGTGCCTTGACTAGTTACAGAAGTGGACCTAACTCCTAAGCCTTTAATATTATCTCTTTCCCTTTCCTTTTGGGTTGTGTGTGATCGGGGTGGTTTAGGAAGTTTAGCTTAGCTGCCTCAAGCTTCTGGTCTTTTTTGTCTAAGTTTTCATATCAGAATTTTAACTTGCTGCTCATACAATTAATATCCCCTCTCTTTGTTATCGTCTTCTGACAGATGGAATAACTAAGAGACTCTTCAGTAAGGCTGTAAACGAGCCAACACAGTTCGGGCTCGATTCGAAAAAATACGAGCGAGACTCGGATTCGTTAATAATGTGATCTAAATTTGAGCATTAAAAATAGTTCGAATAAAAATATGAGTAGAATCTGAGCAAGGTTATACTCGACTCGTTTAAGATTCAAACTACTCGAATATTTTATTGTGATTCGATACATACTCGGTTAATACATATTCGATTAGATGTTCGATACATTCTCTTATAATATATACAAATTTAAATCAAATTGAGATAATTAGTTACTCCCTCCGTCCCTAATTATTTGACGTTTTAGAGGTGGACACAAGAATTAAGATAATGATTGGAAAGCATTAAAATATAGGACTCAATTGTCTATAATACCCTTAAATCTTTTGTTGGGATAAAGAGAGAGAAAGAGAGAAAGAGTTTAAAGTATAAAAAAAATAGGAAGAGTAATGAGGTGTAATTTTGGAAAAATTGTCATTAATTCTCTTAGATTTGAACAAACGTCAAATAATTAGGGACAAATAAAAAACTCTAAAACGTCAAATAATTAGGAACGGTGGGAGTATTATTTTGTTTTGTTTTTAATTTTAATTGTGATTTTATATTTGTAAAGTGTAATAATAAATATATTTTCTCATTTTTAAGTAAAATAACAAATTTAATTTATAATTATATTTATTATAAAACTAGTTATTATGTGGAGATTCGAATTCAAGCTTGAATTTGAAGCTCGCGAGTAGTTTGAATAAATATTCGAGTCGAGTCGGATCGAATTCTAGTAATAAATATTCGAGTCGAGTCGAATCTGAGTAGGAATTTTTAAATATAATTCGAATTCTAGCCGAATTCGAGTACGAATTTATCATTTCGAGTCGAATTTGAGTAGCTCTATGTTCGCTCCGGTTCGACTCGTTTAGACCCTTACTCTTCAGTAACCAAACAGAGTTGTAAACTCAAGATATTTTTAGTGTTCTAAAAGGCGGCCGCCTAGGCGCCAGGCCCCCCGGCGCCTCACCTAGGCCAAAAAATTCCTCCAGAAAATTAGGCAGGGCCTAGGCGGATAGTTTTTTTTATTATAAAAATTAATAACTATCCAAACCAGATCTTGATATATTTATTTTTCTAATGATTTATCATATTCATAATGTAGGTTGTAGAATATCAAATCACAACAAGAAGTGAACAAGATCAAGTCAAAATGGATAATTTTATTATAGTTGTAATTTTTTGAACTTGTACCAACTTCAAATTATATAAATGATGATACATTTATAATATTTAGTTTAATTCAATATAATTCTTAAATTTATGTTTGGTTTCTTAAGTTTTAATATTGAATTGAATTCTTGAAATTTTAAATTTTATTATTTAATAGCAATCTTGTTTATGAATAAAACTAATACGTTAAAGATATGTGTTTGAACTTTAAGCAAAGGCCTTTATTATCTTTACTATAGATTATTTTGCTTTATATTATTGTTTTGTTTGGATAAATGTAAGATAAAATATTAAAATTGGCTTAGAATCAAAAATCCCGCCTAGGCGTCCGCCAGCCTCCCGCTATGCCTTTTAGAACATTGGATATTTTGCCCTTTAGGCCGTTTATACGTTGTTGATTCAAGATAACACTCTAAAAGAAAACAAATGAGAACAAGAAAAGAAAATAGGAATTCAGTTTGCGTTGTTGATATGTTGATCCACTTGTTAGCCAATAAACATAATAAACAAACAGAATATATTCTGAAAGAAAAGGGAAAGCCTAGAGTTAAAAGGGGTAAAGCTTACTACAACGAGATAAAGTTCTTGAACATGGGAAACAGTGAAGCATTTTTTCTACGACCGTCTAGTAGCAACTTTCTATTAGCCCAAGTTAGTACCTGATTATGACATTTTGATTAGAATATTCTTCCTGATATCTTTATATGCGGTCTTAAATTTGGTAACATAACTTATTGCAGCTTGCCTTAACTTTATAAAGAATTTAAATGGTCTAATTGATACATATAGGCCACAAGGTAGTAAGGTACATGATTAATCCTAAAAGCGATTCCCAAGGTTCAAACTTGGCAAGTTCATATGGGGGTGTGGCTATATCTACATTTTGGGGGTGTACGTGTATATCATTTATATGCACAAAGTTTGCCTAAGTTCAGTGGGGCCATTTAAATTGTAGGCTCTTGCATGCAAGTGTCAGTTAGGCATTCTTCCTTCATGCATCCATCAGCATTAGTTTGATATGCTGGCTTGACAAGTTGCTACATGGTCGGTCTGCCTTGTTATTGCGGATAATTTCTTGCACAAACTTTGCATCTTGCATTATGTTCTTTATATTCCAACATTATTCACATGAAGAGAGATGGAGATTGGAGAGTGTAAATGAGAATTCAGAAAGTGTGATGAGGGGGTTAGTGCTAACTCAATTTATCTTTCCTTTCATTAATCTTTTGACAGGGGGAGACACTAGACTACCTTGGTATCCCTGGACTCCACTTAGCTGGAAATCAAGGCGTGATCGTAATAGCAATCTGCCAAGTGCTTCTGATGGTAATGCTCCCAGGCTTTGGTCTATCATGACTTTATGAATATTTTCAGTTATATAAATCTCACATAATGTGTCAAACTTTTGGGACATTAATCCTCTTGCACAGTATAACATATGCACTGATGAAATACTTTGGGGTGATAGTAAAAGTTGAAGACTTCAAGAATAACTTGTTGAAAATGCATCCACATCCTCCACAAAACGTTATGTTTGGAGACTTTACATCCTAATATTCCTCATACACCAATAAGTTTCGCATAGTCTAAAAATCCCTTTAAAGAAATACAAACACATACCACGTGACATTCAATCTTGTTTTAATATTGCAGACAGTCTTAGAGGTATGCATTCAATGTTTAATGAACATTAGGATATGACTATTTACAAATATATTTTATTGATTTCTAATAGTTTTTAGTTGCTCGTGCTTTCTCTTAATGAACTTTGATATTTTTTGATTCTAATGACATTATGTGAGATATTTTATGGAGTGCTATCTGTTAACATGTTCTCTGAAACTAGTCTTATTTTGTCCAAAAATACACAGTAGGATCATGTTAGCATCAGCTTTAGTAAGCAAAAACATTTTAGAATGGCCAGTAATTTTGGCGGTTCAAACCCTGATGATTAATTAAAAGGAGAAGATAATTACATGGAATTGTATTTTGAACTATGAGAATACTTGCCTATAAAAGAAGTCCTCTTGTTACTCCTATTCATAGGTTAACTAACTGACGGCGGCATTCTAACAGGAAAGATCGTTTACATGTAAACATTACACTTCATTTTGTCCCACGAGTAATTTGTTTCATGAAACTTGCTGTTTTTCGTGTCTAGGTTGGACCAGAATACGCGAGATACTGTGGGATTGAAGCTCTCGAGCCTTTAGGAATATACTTGCCCGGTGACATTAATTACCCCGGAGGTGCCCTTTTTGATCCCTTGGGTCTTTCTAAAGATCCTATAGCTTTCGAGGAGCTGAAGGTGAAAGAGATTAAAAATGGGCGCTTAGCTATGGTTGCCTGGCTAGGTTTTTATGCCCAAGCAGCTCTAACTGGTAAAGGTCCTGTTCAGAACCTTCTTGAGCACATAGCTGATCCCATCCATAATAATCTGCTTTCCAATCTATTGCCCATGTAATATTTCCCTCTGATTTGCACATAAAGAGCTCTCTTAAGCTCTCTGATATTCTTGTATATGAAAATTGTACAAAACCCCCCACTCCCCACCCCCCACCCCAAAAAAATTTAAAAAAATTTGTAATGTTTTGATTTTATATCACTGAATGCTTAAATTTACATGTTTAGAAATGACATTCCCAAATAATATGAAAACATTCAAAAATATAAGGTAAGCACAAGTGGGAATACTCTACCATCTTCTATATATTAGATAAATATTTAATTAAGATTTTGAAAAGATAATTGTAGCAGTTAAATTATTAAATATTTATTTAAATAATAAATTATTGAATTATATGTTGTATATTTTTCCAATCAATTATTAAGCTAAACATTTGAATAGGATGTAGATTTATTTAGTTATGATTATGAGAAAATAATTATGTTACTTTTATTTAAATTTGTATTGGAATTCTATATCAGTGTTGATATCGACAAAATTTGCTTGAAATTGCTATCCGAATGTATGAAATTCAAGATTTATTACTTTCTAATTTAATTATGATAATTAGTTAATAATAATTTCACTATAATTTCTCAATTAATATTATAGTTATTATGTTTAAAAAATCACAATATTATTAATATAATTGATTGTGTGATTTGGTAAAGTTTTAATGAATTTAATTTAGCTTGGGCATTAATTTAATAATGAAATTCATGACTAACATTAATATTATTAAATCACATAATATGTTAATAGAATTTTTTGATATCTTAATATTTTAATAAAATTATCTCATATAAAATTTCTTAAGATATATTGTCTAAAGTATATAAAATTGTGATAAAAGAATCTTGTAATAAAATTTGTAGGACCAAGAATAAAAATTTATTTTAGAAGTTTCTTTTTCCTAACAAGTTGGAGTTTTTTTTTTTTTTTAATACTTTATAAATTTGTATAGTTTACATTACTACAAATTTGTAGAGGTGCACAAAAAGTTCGCAGTCTGACCTTGATCCGACCTGGTTATCTATGTCTGGTTAAAGTCTGTGCCAGTCAAATCCGACCTATAGACTTATAATTATACTTGATACATTAAGGTTGATTATACAATCTTAATTTTGTTTTTGAATTGCGCATAAAAATTAAGGAAATAATTGTATAATATTAAATATAATATTAATTATCTATAATACACTTAAATTTTCATAATTATCATGCTTATCTCATATTCTCTCTTATCTGTAATATATTTCTATGAAATATAATTTTAGAAAAATTATAATTAATTCTTTTAAATTATATAAAACGATAAATAATTAAAGAAAAATAAATTATTATATCACAATAATAATATTTATTTTATAATTTTAATTTTAATATTTAATTTTAGCATTAAAAGTTATAGACAGACCACTTCGGTCCCTAATTTAAGGCGCTAAACCTGATCTGACTCGATAATAATAATAATAAGTTAAATATATTTAATTTATTGATAGAATAAATTAAAAGTAATTGACTTAATAATATTAAGTTAAATACATTTAATTTATTGATGGAATAAATTAAATAACTTAATATTATAATTAAGTATTTTAGAAATATTAATTATAAATTAATAAGAGAAATCTTATTATTATTATTATAAATTATTTAGTTTATTTATAAATTAAATTAAAATCCTAAGTTCTAAATAGTTTATGATGATAAAAAATTTATATAAGGAGAACCCTTGCTATAGATTTAGGGTTAATTAGATATAAACCCGCGCGTTGCAGTGGAATTATTCATTTTGTTAATAATAAATTTATACGTGCAATTACTAAATTAAAATATAATAAGAAGATAGTAGATTGTTGTGCGATAATCAAATTTTGGTAGCATATGTTGCATAGAGTTGGGTAAAAGTTTTATGCGTAAATACATATCCAAGTATAGAATCAATCTGATCACTAAACCCCAACATTATATAACAGTTGTGTGTGTATGTGTGTGTGAGTGTATATATATATATATATATATATATATATATATATATATATATTAATTTTTTGATAAAAATGTTTATAATGTAACTAATAGAGTTAAAAATGGGCATCTCTTTCATTCTAAAGCACTAATAAATATTTAAAAAGTGTAATGCACAATGTCATCGAGTTGTTATACTGATACGGTTGTTAGTGGCATATTTGAAGTCTGTTACACATTAGACAAACCTCACAAGCCTCAAATATCTGACACAGGTACTTGATGCATTTTAAAGAGTCCATGTCTCATATACACTTACTTGCACCAGAATTCAAACATCCAAACGAAAGGAGAAACAGATAAAGAATGTCCTAGTTTCGGTCCTCAGACCTTAAGGAAAATTACACGTTAAACAAACATTGTGTCCAAAAATATAGCAGTATAACACTTTGTCATACATAACACAATGAAATAGTTAAAAAACGAATACATTGTCTCATTAATTTTTTATCCATCCATTTTTGACAATTGTCACAGTATTACCATAATGCCAAAAAAAAAACTATTAATGATAATGAAAATGATTTACCGGATGCTAGTACTTAACAAATCATGCAATGCTACAATCCAGATAATAGAATACAATAGATGAAGAGGTTATAAATATAAACACCGTGAGATATAGTCCACAAAATGAAGTCATAGCCCTTCCCATTGAATGCACTGTCACCACAATCTGAAGGTCTCCATATAAGTCATTTGCACTTTCAAAAGTATTTAGAATTGTTTGTAGCATGAGATGTTGCATAATAATTGGTATGTATTTATATGGAGAAATTAGGTTAATTAACGGAGAATAATGATAATAGCTCAATTTCGGTTAATTGACACTTCTGTCCCTTCAAATTGCCACCCATTTAAGTCGTCCCTAAAGTTTAATTTTCGTCAGTTAGGTCCTTAAAGTGACATTTTATTGGCGTTACCGTTCCGTCAGCCCAATTTGACCTCAACTCGATAATTATTATTTTAAACTTATTTTAAAAATAATTTTATATTTTAAAATATTAAAATTTTGAGTTGGGTCAAACTGGATCGGGTTGGTTTAAAATTGGTCAAAATGGGTCGAGTTGAGGTTAAATTGGGCTGAATGAACGAAAAACGCCAATAAAATGTCATTTTAAGGACCTAACTAACAATAATTGAACTTTAAAGACGACTTTAAAAATGGGTGGAAACTTGGAGGGACAGAAGTGTTATTCAGCAGTAACGATAATATCACAAAGTAGTGCTTTTAAAAGATAATAATTAAATTAAAAAGAATAATATCAGAACAGATGACATTATCAAAACAGTTTAGATTTGTAGTGATTTAAGAGATTATAAATTCAAAATATTAAATTTGAGATTAAAAAATTAGTGATTTTAAGAGATAATAATTAAATTAGTAATGATAATTTTAAAACGCTTAACATTATCAAAACAGTTTTAGATTTATAGCGATTTATGGGATTATAAAATTAAAATATTAACGTGAGATTAAAAAGTAGTGATTTTTAAGTAACGATAATATAAAAATCGTTTAGATTGAAAATGTAGTAATTTAGGGATTATAAAATCAAAATATTAATGTAGGATTCAAAAGTAGTGATTTTAAAGTAATGATTTTGGGGATTATAAAATCAACATAGTAAGTTATAAATGATATTATTTGTTATTTTAATTTTGTTTTAAATATTTTAAATCGTATAATGTTATGTTGTAAAATAATTATAAATGGTATAATATTATGTTGTAATATAATTTAATTAGTAAATATCCGCATAGTTTAGATAGATAGTAATTTTATTATTTTGTTATATACATGTATTATAATATTATATCATACGTATATTATAATATTATATCATACATGTATGATATAATTTATAGTATAATTATGAATGATATAATATTAGAAAAATAGTGATTTTAGAATATAATAATTATGTTTAGAAAAATAGTAGATTTTGGGGATTATAAAATCAACATAGTAAGTTATGATTGATATTATTTGTTATTTAAATTTTATTTTAGATGCCATATTTGAATAGTTGATTCAGTTTTTAGGGAATGAATTTAGGTTTGTTTTAACCTCATGTGTTATGTTAGTTAGACGCTTTTGTTAAAGTGCTTAAGAAACATTAATTAGACAGGACATGTGTTAAATTTTGAGGATTACATGTGTCAAACTATTATATCATGTATCTTGTGTTTTAGTATAATTAATAGATAAATTCAAAATATTAAATTTGGGATTAAAAAGTAGTGATTTTAAGAGATAATAATTAAATTAGTAATGATAATATTAAAAGCAGTTAACATTATCAAAATGTTTAGATTTGTAGCGATTTATGGGATTATAAAATTAAAATATTAACGTGAGATTAAAAAGTAGTGATTTTTAAGTGTAACGAAAATATAAAAATCGTTTAGATTGAAAATGTAGTAATTTAAGGGATTGTAAAATTAAAATATTAATGTAGGATTCAAAAGTAGTGATTTAGGGATTATAAAATCAACATAGTAAGTTATGAATGATATTATTTGTTATTTTAATTTTGTTTTAAATATTTTAAATCAGTATAATATTATGTTGTAATATAATTATAAATGGTATAATATTATGTTGTAATATAATTTAATTAGTAAATATCCGCATAGTTTAGATAAGTAGTAATTTTATTATTTTGTTATATACGTGTATTATAATATTATATCATACGTGTATTATAATATTATATCATACATGTATGATATAATGTATAGTATAATTATGAATCTATATAATAAAATAGAACTTATTTTAAATCTTTCATTCGACAAAGCACAAAATCGATTCAGATTCATTCTAACTTAATCCTTCCAACTTAATCTAAAGGCTCATATTTCTTCCCGCCTAAATCAAATTCATCCTTACACCTCACCCTCTCTCATGTTCACACACAAAATCTTTTGCTTTCTTCTCTTCTTCACACACAAACAAATAATAATTATAATAGTACTACTAATAATAATAGTAATAATAATTATAAATATAATTATATTAATATTAATTATAATAGTAGTAGTACTACTACTACTAATAATAATAATTATTATTATTTTTATAATAATTATAATAATAGTAGTAGTAATAGTAATAGTAATAGTAACAGTAATCTATATAATAAAAATTCAGATTCATTTTAATTGAATTGGGCGGGAAAGCACAAGTACGATTCAGATTCATTCTAATTTTAATTCAACAACAACAAAAACAATAATAATAATAACTATAATAATAATAATAATTATTATTATTATTATTATTATAATAATATAATAAAAATAACAACAACAATAATAATAAAAATAATTATTATTATTATTATGGCGGTGTGGTGAATTATAATAATTGTTATTGATGATTATATGTTTTGTGGACAAGTTTATATTTTTCTTGATATCTATTTTTAAATGAATCTTTTTCTCTCCCTCTTCTTCACACACAAACAAATAATAATAATACTAATAATAATTATAATAGTACTACTACTAATAATAGTAATAATAATTATAAATATAATTATATTAATATTAATTATAATAGTAGTACTACTACTACTACTACTACTAATAATAATAATAATTATTTTTATAATAATTATAATAATAGTAATAGTAATAATAGTGAAAGAATCTATATAATAAAGATTGATTCATTTTAATTGAATTGGTATGGAAAACACAAGATCTCTTGATTGATTCATTCTAATTTTAATTCAACAACAACAATAATAATAACTATAATAATAATAATAATAATAATAATAATAATAATAATAATAATAATAATAATAATAATAATAATAATAATAATAATAATAATAATAATAATTATTATGGTGGTGTGGTGAATTATAATAATTGTTATTGATGATTATATGTTTTGTGGACAAGTTTATATTTTTCTTGATATCTATTTTTAAAGAAAATTAATTATTATGTAGTAGTGTGGTAAATTATGATAATTGTTATATACGATTGTAAGTTATTTTAAGTTGAAAAGAGTATTTAGGTAATATAGTAATTTTTAATTTTAATTTATTTTTTATACGCTCTTCTCAAATAGCGAGTAATTACTAGTGATATAATATTAGAAAAATAGTGATTTTAGGATATAATAATTATGTTTAGAAAAATAGTAGATTTTGGGGATTATAAAATCAACATAGTAAGTTTTAATTGATATTATTTGTTATTTAAATTTTATTTTAGATGTCATATTTGAATAGTTGATTCCATATTTAGGGGAATGAATTTAGGTTTGTTTTAACTTCATTTGTTATGTTAGTTGAACATTTTGGTTAAGGGTCTTAAGAAAATATTAATTAAATTTTGAGGATGACATGTGTCAAACTATTGTGTCATGTATTGTGTTTTAGTATAATTAATAGATTTGAGGAGTTAGAAGAGAGAATCAGGTCTTAATTTGCGTGGAGAATCAAAAAATTGAAACTCGAAGATAATATCAAATAGGCGTGAATAAGGTATTTTATCAATCCTCAATTAATAATATCGCCGCATACAGTGATTTTTGAAATTATATAAAAATTTAAATTTATTTTATGCCATACTTGCGAAAACAAGTTTCTAGTTAAATATGGGCGGCAAACCAGTAGCAGGGGAGAGAGAGGAGAGCATAATTACTGTAACTGGTAAGAATGAGGAGGGAGAAAAAGGGGATAGCTTGAGAACCATTAGAATCATATGCTCTGACCCAGATGCCACCGATGATTCTTCTTCCGATGAAAAAAATCCTTCATCGAAACGTATTGTCCGTGAAATTCATCTGAATCTCAAGAAAATAACCTCAAAAAAATCAAATCCATACCCAGGGGCTCACCGGAGAAAGTCTGGCAGGTGGAGTTCTGAGATTAAGGATAGACCCAACAGTCGCCGCATTTGGCTGGGCACTTTCCGAACTCCTGAGGAAGCCTCCGAGGTTTATATTGCCAAGAAGAAGGAATTGGATGCTGCCAAGAAGAATGAATTGGATGCAAGTAAAAGAGGTATGGTTTCTTCTTCCCACAAAAAAAGAAACAAACCCATTGAATTTTTTATTGAAGAAATTAAAAATCCTGTTTATAATGAAGAAATTGTCTGTGCTTATGAGAATTGGGTTAAAACTCGTTTAGAAGGAGGTATGGTTATGGTTGCTTCCCACAGAAAAAGAATCAAACCCATTAATGTTTTTGGTGAAGAAATTGAAATCCAGTTAAAGAAAAATCCTGTTTACAGTAAAGAAATTGTGGGTGATTATGAGAATGGGGTTAAAACCCAGATGGGTATTAGGGCTAAGGAGTCGAAAAGAGAATCACTGAATGAGTCTCCTTCTTCAGTACTGCCTGATGTTTATGATGAACTAGCCACTTGCAAATCTGTTTTTTTGTGAGGAAATTGACCCCCAAATTAGGAAGCCTGTTTACAGCGAAGAACTTGCGTCTGCCTCTAAGAATTTACTGAAAACCCAACTGGGTATTGGTGGTGCCAATGAATCTGGAAGTGAATCAGTGACCGAGTCTTTTTCCTCTGTGCTTGGAAAAAGGGCTGAAGCTGTGAATGAGGAAGGAAACAATAGTGCAGGTTCCTTAATTGGGGAAACTTTGCCATCTTCAAGTTGTAAAGATGATAATTTTCTACTGAGAGTTGGTCCGGTGATTATTGATAACCACGGGTATATCTTGGGTGAATTCAGCTGGTTGGATGACCTTCGGATTTGCAATGAGGATGGAAATTAGGACGCTGTATGTTAAAAGTAATAGGGGAAGTTTATGTCTCAATACGTGGCCCTATGGCAGATTAAGGTCAACACTGTTGTTGATATTAACATGACAGTGTAACAGTTACATGCATGATATTTGTAAATTCTTTGCCAGATTTCTTCAGGATTCTTAATTGATGGTTCAATTTACTTTCTTGATTTTTTTGTTGAAAATTATTACACCTCTGCATTTTTTTACAAATCTTATTTACTACCAAGTTTGGCACCCTTCTTTTTCACATGAATATGGTAGTATTCTATATAGATTCTCTTTATTGATTAGCGCTATACAATTGGGGCATGAATATGGTTATGGGATTGACATCATACCATAAACCCATGGAACATTGTTGAGCGGAGAGCTGAAATGTTGAAACCTGATAGGAGCTATGTCTTCATTGATTGTATCTCATGGTATGTGAGATTTGGTTCTACAATGCTGAAGCAATTTGAGGTTTGGGCTTTTGTATGTGATGAAAACTGTTTAGACCTGCTTTTATCTTTTTCTTTTGTTTTTACGTTCTTGGTTCTCCAAATCCTCTTGAAGTATGTCTTAAATGTTTTTACAAGTAGAAGCTTTTGTACGATGATATCGAATGTGCTTTATGAAAGTAGGTTGACAGCAGGAATGTACAATATTGCTCGTTGTGAGTGCGTTCGAGCTTTGTTTTTGTTATCCCTAATTAGCTGTGATTGTTAATGCTTGGTGTACGTGTTGATTTGGTGGAGGAGTTCTATCCTTTGCAATTTGCAAGGTATGTGGAATTTAAGGCTTTCCTTTGGTTTTTGAACTTTTGATATAAAAAAATTCAGCTCCTAATTATTTTTATGCATGCATCAGCTTTGATGATTACTAAAGGTCCGTAGAACTTTACATTTTTTAACCTTTTGATAGAAAGCAAATGCATAAGGGAAATGAAGTACCTTTACATATTATCTTTGGTATTGTATAGACCCCTAATGTCGGCATGTGTAATATTAGTTTTATAAACTTGGTAAAAAGCATGAATAATAAGAACTTCTGCTTGGATTCTTCTTTGGTTTCTAATTTATCCGCACATTGATTCTCATGACTTAAACGGTGAGAGATCTTAGTTGTCTATGTAGTTAGGAACCACTTGCAATAATAAATTTTGTAGTTGTAGTTCTTTGTGAAGAATTTTGCTATTAAGATCAAAACAATAACTTGGGCATCTAGACTGAAATTCCAATAATGAAGCCAATTTTATAAGAAAGCAAATGGCATCTTGGAGACTCGACTTCCCATATTTTCTTTCTCTAGCATAATAGATGCCCAACTTATCAAAAAAGAAAATTATTGAAGCCAATGTACCCATTTTAAGACATTCCTAACACAATCAGCATATTGGAGATTTGGAGCGGAAAACCTATTATAAACTCCAAAACAAATCTTTTGAAGGTACTTATAGAAAATTAATAGATTCAAAAGAAACATATTATCATGTGTGTCATACGGAGTAGAGTATTGAATGAATGATTTATATTCCCCTCACCTTTCCATTGTTCTCTGACAAATTGAACAACTACCAGCCTCTTTAATAGCCCTTCAGAGCTGCAAGCTCGAGATTTCTTTTGCCTTTTAGGCCATTAATACCTTGTTGATTCAATATACCACTCCTAAAGAAAACAAACAGGGGTAAAGATTACTACAATGGGGAAAAGTCATTTTGTAATCCTCTTACCTCCATTTAGTAGGAACATCCTATTTGCCCAAGTTATTTTCTGGCTATGACATTTGATAAGTAAATTGTATTCCAGATATCCTTTGTATGAAGTATGCCTATGCAGTCTTGATTTTGTAACATGACTTATGGTGTATTGCCTTAACTGTGGAAAGTAATTTAAATAATCTAATCTATATATATATAAGCCACAGGGTAAAAGATGAACCCTTAAAACCTCATTTGGAGGATCCCCAAGGTTCAAACTTGGCTGTTCTACATGGGGTTGAGGGATATCCTCATTTTTTTTAAAAAATAAGATGGCTGTGGGTTTATCTATATTTTGGAATTTACATGTATATCATGTACATGCATAGGATGCCTAAGTCCAGTGGGGCCATATTAATAGTAGATTCTTGCCTGCAACTGTTTGTTAGGCATTCTTCCTAAATGCATCTATCGATATTAATTTGATACGGTACTTGAACACGTTGGTTATTTTGTTTGGTCTGTCTTGTTGCTGGCGGATAATTTATTGCACAGCTTTGCATCTTGCATTATGTTCTTTAGTTTTTAACATCATTCGCATGAAGAATGTGAATGAGAATTTGGAAAAGAGTGTGGCGAGGAGGGTTATATTACCAACACATTTTATCTTCATTCCTTTCTTTTATCTCTTACCAGGGAGAGACACTGGACTACCTTGGCATCCCTGTACTCCACTTAGCTGGGACTCAAGGTGTGATCGTCATCATAGCAATCTGGCAAACCCTTTTGCTGGTAATAATCCCAAGTTTTTTGGTCTACTATCTTTGATGTATCTTGTTTTGATAAGTTGACATAGACTACATAATGTGTCAAACTTTTGGGACACTCATTTTGTTGCACAATATATCATACACACTATGTGACATTCTTTTATTTTGTTAGAGCATAGCAGACATTCTTAGAGGTATCTTTTTAATGTTTAGTAAGCATTAAAATATGATTTTATTAAGTTATTTTTTTGGTTTCTTAGTTTTAGTTTTAGTTTCTTGTGTTTTTCCTTGATGAACTTTGATGATTTTGGATTATAACAAGATTATGGGAGATATTTGTGGGATTTTATTTGTTACCATGTTCTCTGAAGCTAAACGATACTTGTTCTGTCCCAAAACACAAGAAGGTCGTGTTAGAGTCGGTTTCAGTAAGCATAACATATTAGGATGGCCCCGATATTGGTCAAGTCTTGTATTTTGAACCGCAAGAATGTTAAACGTATAAAAGAATTAAAGAATTCCTTGAGTTACTTGTACAAATAGGTTAACTAAATGAGCGCCACAATATAATAGGAAATATAATTTACATGGCTACACAATATTTAAGTTTGGCCTAGAGCAAAATGTTTCTTGGAACTTGCTGTTTTTCATGTGAGATACTGCAGGACTGAAGCTCTTGAACCTTTGTTAGGAATATAGGAATATACTTGCCAGGTGACATTAATTATCAAGGAGGTGCCCTTTTTGATCTCTCGAGTCTTTCTAAAAACCCTATAGCTTTTGAAGAACCGAAAGTGAATGAATTCAAAAATGAGCACTTTGCTATGATTGTCTGGCTTGGTTTTTACGCCCAAGCGGCTCTAACTGGTAAATGACCTGTTCAGAACTTTCTTGAGCACACATCTGATCCCAAACATAATAATTTCTTTTCACTGTATTGTTCATGTAATTATTTCCTCTGATTTCAAATAAATAGCTTTCTTGAGTGCTCTGATATGCATGTATATTCTGTCAACTGCAGGGTTTTAAGCTGCAAAAGCTTCAAGATTGTAGGATACTTTCTGAAATGTGTTAGATTCCAAATGAACAAATTCAAACTTGAAAAACATCTTTCTCATTCTCGAAGAACGAGGGGCTGAAGCTGTCTTTTTTAATTTTTATTTTTCACTAGTAGCAAAGGTATTTCCAGTTAAACATCACCCCCATGCCTGTTACACGGACTCTTAACCTTACCCCTAAAGTACTCGAGTTTGACACTTTACATATGGGTAATGGACACTTTATTTTAGTGTAAAAAATGACAAAATTGAGGATTATCCAACATTGAGAATTATCTGTGTCGGACTCGCGTCCAACCAGACACTATCCGAGTCCGTGTAGCCCCCTGAACTTCAATTCTACATATAAAAGCAGATTTTTATGAATATGAAAGGTGAAAGACATTGATGGGGATTAATGCAGGGATTCTCCTGTAATTTTGTTCATTTATTTTTATATATTTAATTTGTTGAATTAATTAATGTAATAAACTTATAGTTTTGGAGATAATTATCATGTTAATGAGATTTAAATTCAAGATAATTCAAAACTAAAATGGTCATAATCGTTGAATCACTGATTATCGATTCTGGATAAATTAGTACATATCATAATTGTTTTGTTGAAGAGGATGATTAATCTCATAATCATTTGTGTAGAAACATTAAAACAAGTATATATGTGTTTATTAAAGAATAAATTCACTGAACGCGACTCATTTAAGAAACATCTAATAAAGTTTTACTTATCTGTCAATAATAGGAGTTCTTATACTGCTAGTAGTACAAGTGATCGTTGAATTTGAGATAATCATAATATATTATGAGTTATATTTTTTAAGACTAGTTGGGTATATATAAAAAGGTATGTTCGAGTATATAAAGTGTATATGAAGGTAAAGATAAATGATAAATATATGATCTATCACTTACAATAAAGGGAGATAATGTCATATGTGATTCGATAATTGATAACTCGGAAATCCTGTTAGGGTGAATGAAAATTAGAAATGAGTTTCTAATTTACATTAACTAGAGTTGTGCATTTTAAATTCGAAATGCATATGATCAAATTAATAAAATTTGACAGAAAATTCATATTTTATATTTGATCGGGACATTGTATGGTATAAGAATTAAATTATATGGTAATTATTTACTGTATAGGTTCTTTGTGATTAAACGTTGATTTCATATTATACAAATAGTCATGGTAAGCTGAGAGGTGTCACTCATGATCTAAAATAAATATTATTTATTTATAGTTGAATTAAAGAAGTTTAATTCATTATAAATAATATTAGAATGATTCAAATTAATTTTTTCTACTACCGATATAATATTGAACTTAAATGGTCACACCATGAAAAGATAAATATAATTTTAGAAATAATTGACTTAATAATAATAAGTTAAATATATTTAATTTTTGGTGAAATAAATTAAATAATTTAACATTTATAATTAAGTATTTTAGAAATATTAATTATAAATTAATAAGAGTAATCTTATTATTATTATAAATTATTTAGTTTCTAAATACTTTAGAACCCTAAATCTTAAAAGAGTTTAAGAAGAAAAATATTTATATAAGGAGAACCCTTATCATAGATTTAGGGTTAATGCTAATATAAATCTTGCCAGTATTCTCTAAAATTTGAGAGGTTAGAAGAGAAAATTAAGGTCTTAATTTATGAATTATATTCGGATGAGGAATCAAATGATTGAAACTTGAAGATAATATGATTATATGAAAAAGTTATTATCGCTCTTCAATTAATAATACAGAAATTTCAGGGAGACATTTTTTTGGGGACATTTTAGCGACTTTTTTTTTTTGGTGTACCTTTTAAAAAATGTATAGTATTTATTTCAACTGAAATTTTTGTAAAAATTAGTATTTGAAGTATAATTTGGATACATACAAAAAAACAAGGTCCATGCAAATGCATATAACCCCTGTTTCTTGTATGTATCCAATTTACACCTAAAATACTATTTTTTACAAAAATTTCAGTTGAAATAAATATTATATATTTTTTAAAAGGTACTACAAAAAAAAAACCAAAAAAAATAAAAAATTATCCCTAGAATGTCCACAAAAAAATGTCCCCCTAGAATTACTCTTAATAATATGGGGGCATATATTGATTCTTGAAATTATATAAAAAATTTAAATTTATTTTTTTTGCCATACTTCCCATTTATTATACTTTAATTGGGTAAAATGCAAGGTTGACCCCAGAACTTTAGGTGTTTTTGGGTATTTAGTCATTTTCTTTTGGTCAACGCATTTTGAACCCTTTTCTATTAAAAAATTTGGACTTTGAGCCCCTGTTGCCAGATATGCGTTGACTACTCACGTGGCGTCTACGTGGAACATATGACGTGGATATTTTAATTTTTATTTTACACCTGGCATGTATGACGTGGCGAATATTGGAGTTTGAGCTAAAAAATTTGTTGCCGCTCAGGTTCGATCTCCAAACCTCCAACTCGCAATATAATCTCAATGACCACCTGAGCACCACGGGTTAGCTATTTTATTTTTGCAAGGAATATGGTTTATAACTGAACAATTAATTTCCTCCAAATTAAAACAAAACCCTTTTCTCAGATCTGCTGAGTCTCAGTCGCTCATTTCGTTCGATCGATCTTCTGTCGCTTTCTCTGAACCTCTCACATGCACAAACGAAAACCTAGGGTTTCTTACTTTCGTCAAATTGGGGGTTTGTACCGGTCATTCTTTAGCTAATTAAAGGGTCTGAAAGTACTCTGTGGTGGGGAAATGGTGTAAGTGTCTCGACATATGACTTTATTCCTCTTTTATCTGTCGCCTCTTTATGCCCCTTTATGTGTCTATTGTGCACCCTTTATTTACCTTCACATGTCTATTGTCGTTGATTTAATCCCTTTCCCTTGTCTGTTGTCTAATGTTGTTTGTTATTAACTTGTTGTGGTCCTTATGTTGTCTGTGGATTGTCTTTTTGTTCCCTAGTCAAACATATTATATTACTGTAGATTATTGGTAGTGGAACTCCACCCATACTGAGCTAAATTTTATTCTATTTTGCTTTTTAGTTTGAAGTTTTCTTCAAAGAAATTTGATATAAAATTGTTTATAGGCCATAGCAGGTAGTACAATTATTGTATATCCGGTTATAAATAATAATAAAGAATATATTTTTTAATTCATGTAAATGGTTTTTTTATTGTAGATACTTGGAAGTGGAACTCCACCATGGGGGTTTATTTGGGTTACATCCTGTTTTTCATTATGATTATGGGAGAATTGATAACTTTCAAATCCCTTATTTTGAATTGAATTTTGAGAAACTGAAGACAATGTGTGAGGGTTTTGGGTACAATGATGTAATTGGTTTATATTACAGAATGCCTGGAACTTTCAAATGTGGAGAATTTAAAAATCTTACAAATGATGATGACCTAAATATGATGTTAGATGAAGTTGTAGATTATAAACATGTTGAGATTTATCTTGAGCATGATTGTGAAGGGGGTAAACAGGGTAAACAAACTAAACAGGCACGTTGAGGGTGGTTAGAGGGGAGAGATTTTGGCCAAAAGTTAATGTGACCCCACCATTACCTCCTCCATTAAAGACACCAAGAGGAAGGCCACAAAAGATGAGGAGGAGGGAGATGCACGAGGAGTCAACTGCTGCAAGTCAAAACAACCACAAAAATAGCAAGTCATACAAATTGTCTAGGAAAGGTACAATCATGGTATGTAGTACCTGCAAGACAGCTGGTCACAATCGTCTTACATGCAAGTTACCTGCACAAACAACTCATACAAATGTAAGTATGAGTACATAAACAACTCATACAAACAATTTTTCAAATGACTATAATGTACAATGATTGTCTAGGAAATGAATATTTTTTTGGTATAATTTTGTAGGAACAAGTTGAACAAGATAAGGGAGAAAGTGGCAAGAAGAGAAAACAAAGAATGAAAGGGGAAAAAGACATGGTAATAAATATTTCAACTGTCAACTGGTTATTGATTTCAACTGGTTTTATAGTTAAATGTGGCAGACAAAAATATCAAAGGTGCAGTTGTTAAAGAAAAACTACCAATTAGGAGAAATCCTGCACGAAGAGAAGTGGTACCTCTTGGTTTTGGCTGTTTCATTTCCCCAAAAGATGGCAACACTTACATTTCAGTAAGATGATGTTTTATGTTGATTTACATTTTTTCAGTACAAAGAATAAGAAGTATCATTGATTTATGGTTTTAGCTGTTTGAATGATGTTCTATGTTGTTTTATGTAGAGCACACCTGGGAAGTGCTTCTTAGCTGGAGCTGGCCCAAAGACTGTACCAGTTCCACTTAATAGAAATGAGAAAGAAAAAGAAAGGGCAAAGACAACTACACATAATCCACCATGGGGAAAGACAAGTACTGCACATAAGGCGACAAAATTGATGTCTGGAGCTATGAGGGTGACAGCTGCACTTGATGGAATTTCTGAAACAGAGGATCGTTTGATGGCTCAAGCCTTGTATAACAGCTTTAAGGAGACTAGAGGGGTGAGAAGACCAGAGGACGAGGGCTAGTCAAGTGGAGTGACAAATAAGTTGAACAAGATTGGTGGAACTCAAGAAAGTGTGAACAAGGATTAGAAAATGAAGATCTAGTAATTTATATCATCCTTTTGTATTTGACTTTTTATGGTATTTTGGTGTGTGTATCATCGCAAACACAAAGTTGGATAATTATGTTGATATTTTGGGTGTTTGTAAACCTGTCTAAGAAGGTATTTTTGGTGTTTGGTATCCTAGGTGTAGTTGTTCTGGGGATGTTTGTAATTATGTTGATTTAAATGTTTAGATGAATCAAATGATTTCACATGGCAGTTGATAATATTGTTGTTGCAGGAACTCTGTTATTTTTTTAAGTGTAATCAAGCAATCTATTTCTGTCTATGGTGTTTGGTATCCTAGGTGTGTTTGATTTCAAGTAATCATTGGCTTTATAAAATTGTATTATTTCTAGCAGTGTGTGGTGGCAAACACTTTGCACCCTTTTTAACTTGTCTCAGAATAGACTTTGCACCCTTTTTAACTTGTCTCAGAATAGTGGGATGAAATGGATTAGAAAATGAATGGCAACTGTGTTTACCACACTTCAATTCACCACCATGCTCGGACAGAACATACAACAAACAAAACAGAACAGAGCAAACAAGTTGAACAGAGATTCCAAACAGAACATACAACAAACAAAACAGAACATAGCTTTCTCCAAACATCATTAGTGTATATTACACAAACATAGCTTTCTCCATACATCATTAGTCTATATATATCAATTTTTCCAGACATCAAAACAAGTTGAACAGAGATTCCTCCAATTACACAAATTACTAAAACAGAGTTTTTAACATGCTCAAACACAAAACAAAAAACACCCCAATTACAAGTATCAACCACTTCTCCCTAGTTTGTAAATTTTTTATTTCTTCTTTTGAACACTTCAAATCATTCTTCAATTTGACTTTCTTTTTTTCCATTTTCGATAATTTCACTTCCAAGTCATGAGCTTTCTCTTCATCATCATCGTGAAATCAATTTCAACGCCCCTCAAATTTAATAGACTGAAGAATTCTCAAAGATCTTCTAACATGTGGATGGAGTCAATAAAAAGCCACAAAATGTTTGCATCTGTAGAAAATTAAATTAATAATTACCACGATTGTATGTAAAAATTCTTCAATTTTATATGAGAGTAAATACAAGTACTTACACCATAATTTGAACAACCATAAAACTTCCTCCCTACATTGTTGCCCTTTGACGATGTACAAATTCTTGCTCGTATCCCACAGCCACGATACCTTGGTGATGAAATCCCACTGACTTCAGTGGATATTGAACTGTTCCCAACCTTTTGGTAGCTACATTCTTTAAGTTGCTTTCCCCTTTTCATTACTCACAAATTTCTGAGATGAAAGGCAACTAGATGCGAAATATGAGAGCGAGTGAGATAGAGAGAGACAAGGTAGTGAAGATCGATCGAACGAAATGAGAGACTCATCAGATCTAAGAAAAGAGTTTTATTTTAATTTGGGGAAAATTAATTGTTCAGTTATAAATCATATTCCTTGCGAAAATAAAACAGCTAACCCGTAGTGCTCAGGTGGTCATTGAGATTATGTTGCGAGTTGGAGGTCTGGAGATCGAATCTGAGCGACAACAATTTTTTTAATATCCACGTCATATATTCCACGTAGACTCCATGTGAGTAGTCAACGCATATCTGGCAATAGGGGCTCAAAGTCCAAATTTTTTAATAGAAAAAGGCTCAAAATGCGTTGACCAAAAGAAAAGGACTAAATACCCAAAAACACCTAAAATTCGAGGTTCAACCTTGCATTTTACCCCTTCTTTTTTAATATGTGATGTAAACTCATTTTAGGAAGCATTAAGCCATTAACTATCCATCGGTACTTTTGTTTTGCAAATTTAGCATGAACCTACATAATAATTTTTCTTAATTTATGCAATTGTAACAATAATATCAATCTTAATGGTAAAATAAGATAAAATTAGAGTAACAAATATATTTTTTTTTGCAAATTTGGCATGACCCTACATAATAATTTTTCTTAATTTATGCAGTTGTAACAATAATATCAATCTAAATGGTAAAATAAGATAAAATTAGAGTAATAAATAATTTTTTTTTGCAAATTTAGCATGACCCTACATAATTATTTTTCTTAATTTATGCAGTTGTAACAATAATATCAATCTTAATGGTAAAATTAGAGTAATAAATAATTTCTTTAATAAACGTACAACACTTTAAAATATCAAATAAATAAAAATAAATACCTATAAAGGAAATAAATACCTTCTAAATAAATAAAAATATGTACCTTTAAAGGAAATGATAATTGAATGAGAGTGTTGGACTATATATATATATATATATGCTAATCACCTAATGACTATAAATAAGTGCAGCACTCTGTGGAACTAGTGGAACTAGTAACTAGTCTAGCTCCCTACAAGAGACTTTTCAATTAGGATTTTAAATATCACCTTTTCTATTTTGGGGTTGAGAGTTTTCTTTTTGTAGCTATTTCATTTTGGGGTCAATTTGCTTAATTTCTCAAGTATATATATACACACACACACATATATATATATATATATATATAGAGAGAGAGAGAGAGAGAGAGAGAGAGAGAGAGAGAGAGAGAATGGTGAGTGATTTTAATGAACATCTTTACTAAGAGGGGTTTAAATCTGGCTTGGACATTCAACGGGTGATAAATGGAGAGTTGGATGATGACCTGAAACCTAGAAGAACTGGTATGTTGAACTTGCTTAATAGTAATACAATATTCCCCATATATTCACATTAGATTTTTGTAAAATATAATTAATTTTACTTTTATGACTGCAGCATGAGTGTACATATATATACGAAGCATGACTCTGCAGCATGAGTGTATATATATAGGACCTACCGGGCCTGCCGTTGACCAGGCCAAGTCTGGCCATGACTTTGGGTCTTTCAAGCCAGGCTAGGCTAGGCCAGGCTTTGGCCCCTAAGAAGCGACCTGTTGTGGCCTACCGGCAGGCCAGGGAAGACCCAGCCAAGGCCAGTCCACCTTTTTTTTTTTTTAATTTTAATTTTAAATCTGAGAATTTCTTCTTTTCTTGATGAGACTTCAAAAAAGCCAGTAAGTTTTTGGACCAAACCCATGAACTCAGGGGCTTGGGTGTGGATGATAATATTAACAGATGGTTTTGAAAGTGGGCCGAAATGAATAGTACTTTTTGGATGACATTAGAGTACTTGTTGATCCTCAAAGGAGATGACCAACACAAAAAATGGCCAACTTGACATATTGCTATGTATGTATATATAGGAAGGTTAGTAATTCAGAAAGAGAAATTAATTAATTAATTGGCCCGAGTAAAAAACTAATTTTAATGGTGAAAAAAATTAACCAGGGATGAGTGGATGATAAATAGGAAGGTTGGTTGTGTTTTATTTTGGGGGGAGGGGGCGGGGTGGGGGGAAAGGAGATATGGATCAAAAAGCATGCATTTCGATATCCAACCATTCTGACCGGTGATATATTTTAGAAATTTCTTGTTTAATTATGATTGCATAGACTTAAAAGCAGACTTGGACATGTTACCAAGTTAAATTACCACTATGTTACATTTGTATGTAGGAACTCAATGGACTGCAAGTGCCCACATAATAACAGCAGTTATAGGCTCTGGAGTTCTCTCTTTAGCCTGGGCTGTGGCTCAGCTCGGATGGATCCTCGGAGTCACCACTCTTGTCATCTTTTCCGCCATCACTTTATACACTTCCGGTCTCTTAGCCGATTGTTATCGATTCCAGGATCCTGTCTCCGGCAAGAGAAATTATACTTACATGGAAGCCGTCAAAGTCCACTTAGGTATTTCAAACGTTTGTATTTGACTTTCGCGCGCATTTTAAAAAAATATTAACAAACTGTAAATATTTTATTGATGTGTATTTAAGTGTTTTTTTTTGCTGATGCTAATTAATTTTTCTTGGATGATTAAATTTAGATGGAAAAATGTACATGCTTTGTGGTGTTGCTCAATATACAAACTTCATCGGGACGACAATTGGCTATACGATCACTGCATCAAGAAGCATGGAGTATGTAATCTATTTCATGGCCATTGTATTTATTCTGTCACAAAATAAATGTCAGTTTTGACTTTTTTTCAATCTAATTGATCATTTTTAACTAAGAAACTACTATATACAATTTACTATTCAAAAATGTATATTTATATATACTTGCTTATTAATTATAAAAATAATCAATTTGACCCCAAAAAAGTCAAAACTTGGCAGTTATTTTGGGACGGAGGGAGTACCATTTAGAAAATTAAACAGGAAAATTTACTTGTATGATTTTTTTTATAATTAAATGACTTTAGTTTATGATTATATTAATTTCAGGGCTATATTTAGGTCAAATTGCTTCCACAAAGAAGGACATGAAGCTCCATGCAGTTATTCTGTAAATCGTTACATGATTGGAATGGGGATTCTTGAAATTTTTCTGTCACAAATTCCAAATTTACACAAACTTTCATTAGTCTAAGTTGTTGCGGCAGTCATGTCCTTTGGGTACTCATCCATAGGAATGGGATTAGCTTTTGCACAAGTTGTTTCTGGTGAGTTTTTAAGCACTTTAGTAATGTTGATAAAATGCGTAAATGTTTTACTACCAAGTAGTGATTTGTGACAAACATAAAAATAAAAATTGGGACTTGACAGGGAATGGGAAAAGGACCACCTAGTGAAAGTTTCTGGTAATGTAACACCAGCTGAAAAGACCTGGAGAATGTTCCAAGCATTTGGCAACATCGCATTTGCTTACTCATATTCTCAAGTCCTCATTGAAATTCAAGTAAGATATATGTATTTATATATGTGTGTGCGCGTTTGTTTATCGACATAAAAACACATCTCCTTAAACTCAAGGTCTGCGGCTGTTTAACAGTTCTCAGTCAAAGACATTTAAAAGTTGTGCATTGTAGGTTGTACTTTGTGCGTACAACTATGTATGCACTGGTAGAGTAGATGGCAGGGGTGGGTCTAGCCCATTGGTTAAGTGTGGTCAAATTTGAAAAAAGATTCTTAATTAAAAATAAAAATATAATACAATAAATCACAAAATTAAATAATGCTCATATATTGTGTACAATAACATTTTTTGAGACTCCATAACTTGAAATTGTTGTATGATAGTTATTTTTTCAATAGCTACAAAAATATCATGTTCAATAATGTAAGTTACTAAACAATCATTTATCTTTGAATTTTTATTTTTTTTATGGGTCGACGTTGTTGGAAAAATATCATGATAGCCTCATTTTAAACAAATACAAAAATTCACAAACAATTACTAAATTTATAAAAAAAAATAAATTACAATATATGCTTTAAAGAATTTTTCTTTGATGAGTTAACGTTGTGGCTAGATGACTAAAAAAGAAAAAGAGTAAAGTGGGTACACATTTGAGACGATCATTAATTTTTTAAGTAAACACTTTATATAGAGGGTGGGGAGAGGACAAATTGACCCCCTGAAAATTCAGTCCCTAAGGTGGATCCACCACTGTTTGTTAGAAACTGTTAAACTCTCGTTTTCTCAAGTTTTTGCTCATGTATATGTTTATTTATCTACATAGAAATATCTCTTTAAACTCAAGTAAGTGTTTAGGGTTTGCATGTGCTCAATAGTTCCTAACCAGAAAAGGTCAGCAGTGTGCATTGCAGGTTGAACTTTGTGTGTACTCCAAAATCGGGACCATTTCCTTCCCCTTATTCGATCTTGTTGCATTTCATAAGTTAAAATCTTACTACACCAAAAAAGTGTGTTATAGCTTTAAAACATTATTTAATGTTAAAATAGCTAAAAAATGCGAATCATTTTTTTTTCTTTCCTCTTCCATTCATTCATTCCCTAATCGCAACCTTTACGATTCTTCTTTATATTAAATGTTAAATCATATCTATTATATGATTTATTTAACCGTAGTTATATACATATATTTATACAACTCAATCCTCAACACGAATTCTTTCTTATATAGTAATGTTACTATATCACTTTATTTTTATAAAATATTCATTACAATTCATCTAGAGCAAATATTCTTCGTAGAATATTTTAAACTATACTTAACTGCCAGTTATAAATAACAAAACCATCAATCATAGCTTTATACAATTTCTAATTCAAGAAAATGTATTCATTTCGTCAGTTGTTCAATCTTCATCATCCGTAAAGCAAGTAATATTGCATAACGTCATTAACCTGCAAAAAGTTTGTGTTTGCAAGATTGAGCTCGACAGCCCAGCAAATTTAACACTCTATCATGTTTCACATAGCACACAATTCCATATGCACTACATTTTCTTTGATATGCATATCCGCATGCAACATATATTCTTTTTACTATGCATCTCTACATGCATCAATAATTCCTTACAAAGCATACATTCATGCATATATATTTTCTAATTTATCGAGTTACATCATACAACATGTGTTTTTCACAAATCACATATAAATTGAGTTCCATAACCCAATTAACTCAGTCCATATTTTGACTTTAACAATTCATAGAGCATGATATGTAATTTAGCACATAACCACATTCCATCCACAAACATAACAGAACTGAAAAACTTGCCTTAATTGAGGATTACCGCTATAGTTTACTTTAACTTCTCCTTACGAATCCTACATAATCGTGTTCACATACATGCATATTAGATAACCAATTATGTCACATGTCCTCGCATATATATAAATAATCATATAAGTCATGATCATTAGTTACCATAACCTATAATCTTTTATTCTTGTCTTATAACTATTCTCGCTTTTTTTAAAACTTTATTTGTTTAAACCTTTTTATACATAATAAGGTTCTCACATGACTTTAGTGTATAAATACTTTACATCTCGAAACATAAACCACTTATATTCTATTTTAAGAATATTCCTCTCTTTTATAGTAAATTTGGAACCATATGGTTTATGAATAGTTTTTACTGCACAAACATGGCTTACTACATCATTTCTTTAATTTCGGTAATTTTCATACCTTTTCAATAGATCATGTGTTAAATCACGTTATCACCACATACGCTGAATGCTTCGCTTTATTTAGCTTAGCTTTTTATTCCCGCTGAATAACTTACATTTTCGCTTCGCTTGTACTTTAACTTCATACATATAACATTATGTAATTTTGTGTTCAAAATCTCCGTTTCGAACTTCAGACACTTTCGTTTTAACACTTTTATGTCCTATATAATTTTAAACGGTTTCGTGCATTTCATTTAGCTTTATACTCATTTTGCATATTATTTCTACTTACGTTTACATAAACATGTAAACTTATGTTTACATTACATGTTTATTGTTTTCTCTTACGCTTTCAAAATGAGTTTTCATGACATAAAGTTGTTATATTACATTTTTACTTCAATTCTGGTGTCTTGCTACATGCCAAATCATTAACGCCAACCAAGAATCGCATCGTGGAATCAATCGCCAAACAAAGACAACGTTGCTAGTAAATTTGGGCCTCGTGTGGCCTCATCGTGTGGCTTAGCCGCCTCTCTACGTTACTGTCAATCCTTGCTTTGACACTCGCTTTGTGATGTTATATCTTTTAAACCACTCGCTCATATGCTTTTGAATTTTGGATATGTTTTAGGTAGTATATCCATCTAATTATAAACATTATAATCCAAGCATTACAAGAAACCCAAATTGCCGTAACCACAAGCCAAAAATCAGTTGGGTGAATTACATAGCATAACACCGACGACGGCGTCTTGCGTCTTGGTCTGGTCTGCAACAAGCATGCTCAAATTGGTTGTTTGCCCTCCATAACGAAATGCTTAGTTTATGATTTTTAACTTTTCGCAGTAGTTCGGATTGCAACCAATTTTTGATATATTGAAAACACCCTAGTAGACTATATTTAGAAAATATAAGCCACCCATTTCAGAAACTTTAAACAGTCCAAACAAAGTTCCAAAAATGCTCTGTCATAACAGTTTTTAATTGTTTTCCAGCTTGACCATGTTGCGCTAAAACAGTCATAACTTCTTCGTTTCAAAACATTTTTGAGCGATTCTTGAGCCCACACGAAGCTAACTTCCGGGACTACAACTTTTATTCTTTGACCATTTTCAAATTCTAAACACAGAATTCCAGAAAATTCGTCCAAGGGCTGCTTCGAATCTGTTTTCCAGAATTTTGGCAGATTCGACACGACTACTTTGAACTGTCATAACTCCTTGCTCCGAAGTCGGAATCAGTCCGTTCCGGAGTCTATGGAAAGCTTATTCAGTGTACTACATATCCCCAAAAGCCCAGATTTTTCTGGAAAGTCTAGGTAGTCCCGAATTTGTCCTTAGGGTCAGCAGTCCAATTTTTCGGTTTCTACCATTTTTAAAAATTCTTAATATAATTTTAGCTCCCTTTTGATTCATTCCAATTGGATTATTTCCATAACTCGTAGGAGAACAACCCACCATTACAAAACTTAAATTTTCAGTTCTATACCCTCGTAATTTTGGCTCAAGAACTGCCCCCCAAAAACAGTTTTAATTAGTTCGTTTTACATGTTTTACTAGGAAATCCGTCATGATTTCATTACAACAGATTTTTCCCTTGTTCCAATTGGGTTGTGTTCATAACTCATAAGAGTACCACAGATCATCCCGGAACTTAATTTTTCAGTTTCAAAGCACAACACAATTTGGTCCAAAACAGTCCACTAATTGTCCAATTGGAGCTTATTAGTCTTTAAGAGGCCTTAAATCAAACACCTCATATGCAATTCATATAAGAACAGAGTTTATATAAACTTTTATACAAGTTTAGCCCAAAATCTCCTCCCTTATTGCTCCTCACAGTCCAACCTAAACTCCTTTTACTAATTCTCAATCCCAAACACAAAACACATCTAATTATAGCACTTTTATTATCAAATTTTTAATACAACAACTAAAATATTGAACATACCTTTAAAGTTTAGTTTTACCGAATTGCTAGCTTATTTGATAAGCTTATAAGCTTCGTTCACATCGCCACAGATTCCATTCCAATTTCCATCCCAATTCAAATTTCACAATTTCAATTTTCCACCGAAACTGTTGGGTTTTAGCCGATCCTTGAAGGAGTTTAACAGATAAAGAGAAAAGGAAAATGGGACGGATGAGGTATGAGAGTACAAGGCACTTGTTAAGCTTTCTTAGCAAATTTTTTTTTTTTCTTACGAAAGTGAGGAGTAGGGGAAAAAGTGATTCCTCTCTTCTTTTCTTTTTACTAGCTTAGTGTCATTTACTACCTTAAACAGCCCCCACCTCATGCTTGCTTCCCTGACTCATCTTATCCCACTTACTAACTTAGGTGCTTTAATGACACACATATAATATATACAACTCTTATAACATATATACATTTATTTAATTACATAACAAACACATTATTCAATATTCCCATATGTTTCATTTAAGTTCTAGCATATGTATATACCTTCACATAATACACATATATTTATTTTAAATAATAGATATATAATAATATATCCAAATAAACTGCTATCCCACAATTTATTTTTTTTAATCAAACCAAATATATATAATATATATTTGCTTATTTCATTTTTCCTCTTATATAAATTGTTTTCAACAATTATAATAATAACATCATCTTTTCTTATTCTACAAATTGCAATCACTAATTTATTTACATATAATAATAAATAATAATATATTTATTATTATACTAAATATCACATCATTTACAAATATAATTTCACTTGTAAAATCAAATATCACATAATAAGAATTTTGTTTAATTAAATTCTTATTTTAATAATTCCCGAAAACCCGGATCGTCACATTCTTCCCTCCTTATAAGGATTCCGTCCTCGGAATCACAATACTGAATAGTCCTTAATCGGTTTAAATCTTATTTTGTCTCATAACCTTACCGTTGAATCATGTCAACATATTCCTTAGGTTTTATATCACCTATCTTCTTCCCTTCCTTAATCAATTCTTATAGATTCCAATTCGTGATTGCTGTTTAAACTCGATTATGCTACGAGTATTATTTATTTCTCAGTCTTTTTTTTTTCTAAGGATATTTCTGAACCACCACATCCTTCATATTCTTCCAGAAGTCCTATAATTCTTGGACTTACTTTTTCATTCTTTCACGTGACTAATCCTCACGTGATTATTCCCTATTAATTTCATTATGCAAAAATCATTATTCTCATACCTCTACATGTTTCCTTCTTCAAGGATTCATGTACCATTGTCGTATTCTACAACCTACTTCCTTTTAAGGAAGTTCTTTCATTCTATACCCAATCTTCAGAATAGAAATTCCCCACAATTGATTAATAATTGTGAAGCAATATGAATAATTCAAGAATTAAAAAAAATCGCTTAAAAAGAGATTTCTGTACCATGACAAAAAAAAAATCATAAAGTTCATAAACATTGTTTCAAAAGGTTTCAATGTAAGTTCATCTCAGAAACCGACATATCTTACTTTATATATAGGTGATCACTGTTATATGCCTGTGTTGATCAATAATATCTTTGTCATTATTTCGCATGAAAATGTAATTCCTAATTCAAGGGTATTCTGCTTTGATCGATCAACACTATCTTCGACGAACAATTTCTTTCGCCTCCTCTTTCATTCCCCGTAACGCAATATAAAATAATCCCATTATAGGAAAATTCTTACTCAATCTGGAGTCCATACTAAATCAATTTAGTTGGAAAATTCAAAAGCTTAATATAAACAATATTTGAATCTGTGTCTAGCCGATGCTAATGGCTTTTAACACTTCTTTATTTATTTAAAATACTGAAAATCATTTTATGACTTTGTCATACTACATCATACCATAGTGGGTTGACGATCCTTACATCACCTCCAACACTTGGTTAAGTTGCATTGATGACTCCATCATTTGTCATATCTACATCATATTAATGATGGATTGATGACTATATAAAATACATTTTGATATTTTCAACTTTGTCTAGCCAAGTCAATTAGCATAGACATAAGAATCAACCGAACTTTTTTAAAACTTATTGGTTCAAAAACTTGACCCAATATATTTTTTCAAAACACAATAATGCGATTGTCAGCCCGATTCCAATAAATTTCAAAATCTAGCATAGCTAGATGATTTGGGAATATCCATTTCTTCTTCATCCACTTTAACTATTTCCAAATCTTCAAAACACAATTCTGTTCATCTCTAACTCCATTAACTTCCACTATAATAAAAACAATTAGTTCTAAACATACCCTGAAATAGTTCATCAAACTTTCCACACATTATGTGTTTAGGAACTTGCCATAAAAATATGAGTTTAGAAACTTGTCCTAGCAATATGTAGTCCAAGAACTAATCAGGGACTGTCCATACGCTTAGGGGCTTAAAAACCTACCATATGATTATGAGTCACAAACTTATCATAAGCATGAGTTTTAAGAACTCGCACCTACTCTTAACATTTTCTAACTATCAAATATAAATATGAGAAAAGAATCACCTTCTCACCATATATACACCGATAGCGCGACACCAACATTTCAACGATTATCAATGTGATAACTAAGTAGTCGTTAAACCAAGCACAAAACTCCTGCCCATACAAAAGTTTGTACAACTCAAATTACCACACGAGTCCTCAATTGAAATCCCACTTAATCTCATCAAATCTTATCTTGTTCTTTACTCAATACAAATTTTATTTAATTTGTATCTCATCATTCATAACTCTTTCCGAGTTTTATTCTTTGTACAATCTCATAGTACCCTTTCCATATAGCCATTCTCATATAACTTTCAATCATTCGATTGATTACATATTCTTCTTTTCGATTTGATCGATCACGTCGTGATCTTATCTTATAATCGTGCTATATTACGATTCTTTCTCATTCTATGATCATTTCATTTTTACGATTTTCTATATCTTCTTCCCAATCATATTGGTTTATATGATTATTAGAATCGTGTCCCCCGATCCTTTTACTTCTTGCCTTCTAAGATTCTTTTTTGAATCTTTGCATATTATCTTAACTCATTCTTTATGAATCTCTAACTTTATTTCAAGATCATTTAAACCTCATTCAAGTTTTAATATCTTCTTTTTCTTTTTCATCTACCTTGCTTACTATTATAATCTAGGTACACTTACCTAAGATTTATAACCCTTAGCTCGATACTTAATCATGATTTATCCCAAAATCGGACCATTTCCTTCCCGATCTTGTTAGTTAATACTACCTCATATAGCTTTTTAAAACATTATTTAATGTTAAAATAGCTAAAATGCGAATAAATTTTTTTTTTTTTTTCCATTCATTCATTCCCCTAATCGCAACCTTTACGATTCTTCTTTATAATCAAAATCATATCTATTATATGATTTATTTAACCGTAGTTATATATATATATTTATACAACTCAATCCTCAACACGAATTCTTTCTTATATATATAATGTTACTATATCACTTTATTTTTATAAAATATTCATTACAATTCATCTAGAGCAAATATTCTTCGTAGAATATTTTAAACTATACTTAATCGCCAGTTATAAATAACAAAACCATCAATCATAGCTTTATACAATTTCTAATTCAAGAAAATGTATTCATTTCGCTCCATTGTTCAATCTTCATCATCCGTAGAAAGCAATAATATTGCATAACGTCATTAACTCCGCAAAAAGTTTGTGTTTGCAAGATTGAGCTCGATGTTTCAAAGAAATTTAATACCTATCATGTTTCACATAAAGACACAATTCCATATACACTACATTTTCTTTTTATATGCATATCCGCATTTAACATATATTCTTTACTACGCATATCTTACATGCATCAATAATTCCTTACAAAGCATACATTCATGTATTATATATATTTCTAATTTATCGAGTTACATCATACAACATGTGTTTTCATAAATCACATATAAATTGAGTTCCATAACCCAATTAACTTAGTCATATTTTGACTTTAACAATTCATAGAGCATGATATGTAATTTAGCACATAACCACATTCCATCCACAAACATAATGTAATCCGAAAAACTTGCCTTAATTGAGGATTACCGCTATAGTTTACTTTAACTTCTCCTCACGAATCCTACATAATCGTGTTCACATACACGCATATTAGATAACCAATTATGTCACATGTCCTGCATATATTAAATAATCATATAAGTCATGATCATTAGTTACCATAACCTATAATCTTTTATTCTTGTCTTATAACTATTCTCGCTTTTTAGAAACTTTATTTGTTTAAACCTTTTATACATAATAAAGTTCTCACATGACTTTAGTGTATAAATACTTTACATCCCGAAACATAAACCACTTATATTCTAATTTAAGAATATTCCTCTCTTTTATAGTAAATTTGGAACCATATGGTTTATGAATAGTTTTTACTGCACAAACATGGCTTACTACATCATTTCTTTAATTTTAGTAATTTTCATACCTTTCCAATAGTTCGTGTTAAATCACGTTATCACCACATCACACGCCTGAATGCTTCGCTTTTATTTGTAATCGCATTTATTCCATGCTAATAACTTACATTTTCGCTTCGCTTGTACTTTAAAATTCATACATATAACATTATGTAATTTTGTGTTCAAAATCTCCGCTTTAACTTCTGTACACCTTCGCTTTTAACACTTTTATGTCCAATATAATTTTAAAACGGTTTCGTGCATTTCATTTAGCTTTATACCCGCTTTGCATATTATTTCTATTTACGTTTATGTAAACATGTAAACTTATGTTTACATTACATGTTTATTGTTTTCCTTACGCTCAAAATGAGTTTTCATGACATAAAGTTGTTATATTACATTTTTACTTCAATTCTGGTGTCTTGCTACATGCCAAATCATTAACGCCAACCAAGAATCGCATCGTGGAATCAATGGCCAAACAGCACAACGTTGCTAGCAGCTGGGCCTCGCGTGGCCTCTCAAAGGGCTTTAGCTTGCTCGGCGTTCGTCAATCCTTGCTTTGACACTCGCTTTTGTGATGTTATATCTTTTAAACCACTCGTTCATATGCTTTGAATTTTGGATATGTTTTAGGTAGTATATCCATCTAATTATAAAAATTATAATCCAAGCATTACAAGAAACCCAAATTGCCAGAACCACAAGCCAAAACCAGCTGGGTGAATTACCATAGCATAGCAACGATCGGACGGCGTATTGGCGCTTGTTGGTGCAAATCAGATGCCAAATGGGTTGCTGCTTCTCCATAACGAAATGCTTAGTTTGCGCATTTTTAACTTTTCGCTCGTAGTTCGAATTGCAACCAATTTTTGATATATTGAAAACACCCTAGTAGACTATATTTAGAAAATATAAGCCACCCATTTCAGAAACTTTAAACAGTCCAAACAAAGTTCCAAAAATGCTCTGTCATAACAGTTTTTAATTGTTTTCCAGCTTGACCATGTTGCGCTAAAACAGTCATAACTTCTTCGTTTCAAAACATTTTTGAGCGATTCTTGAGCCCACACGAAGCTAACTTCCGGGACTACAACTTTTATTCTTTGACCATTTTCAAATTCTAAACACAGAATTCCAGAAAATTCGTCCAAGGGCTGCTTCGAATCTGTTTTCCAGAATTTTGACAGATTCGACACGACTACTTTGAACTGTCATAACTCCTTGCTCCGAAATCGGAATCAGTCCGTTCCGGAGTCTATGGAAAGCTTATTCAGTGTACTACATATCCCCAAAAGCCCAGATTTTTCTGGAAAGTCTAGGTAGTCCCGAATTTGTCCTTAGGGTCAGCAGTCCACAACCCACCATTACAAAACTTTTATAAAATTTTATAATTAGCTTTAGCTTTTTGATTCATTCCAATTGGATTATTTCCATAACTCGTAGGAGAACAACCCACCATTACAAAACTTAAATTTTCAGTTCTATACCCTCGTAATTTTGGCTCAAGAACTGCCCCCCAAAAACAGTTTTAATTAGTTCGTTTTACATGTTTTACTAGGAAATCCGTCATGATTTCATTACAACAGATTTTTCCCTTGTTCCAATTGGGTTGTGTTCATAACTCATAAGAGTACCACAGATCATCCCGGAACTTAATTTTTCAGTTTCAAAGCACAACACAATTTGGTCCAAAACAGTCCACTAATTGTCCAATTGGAGCTTATTAGTCTTTAAGAGGCCTTAAATCAAACACCTCATATGCAATTCATATAAGAACAGAGTTTATATAAACTTTTATACAAGTTTAGCCCAAAATCTCCTCCCTTATTGCTCCTCACAGTCCAACCTAAACTCCTTTTACTAATTCTCAATCCCAAACACAAAACACATCTAATTATAGCACTTTTATTATCAAATTTCTAATACAACAACTAAAATATTGAACATACCTTTAAAGTTTAGTTTTACCGAATTGCTAGCTTATTTGATAAGCTTATAAGCTTCGTTTACTGCTGCAGATCCCAATTTCCATCCCAATTCAGCTCACAATTTCAATTTTTCCACCGAAACTGTTGGGTTTTAGCCGATCCTTGAAGGAGTTTAACAGATAAAGAGAAAAGGAAAATGGGACGGATGAGGTATGAGAGTACAAGGCACTTGTTAAGCTTTCTTAGCATTTTTTTTTTTTTACGAAAGTGAGGAGTAGGGGAAAAAGTGATTCCTCTCTTCTTTTCTTTTTACTAGCTTAGTGTCATTTACTACCTTAAATGTTCCCCACCTCATGCTTTCCTTCCTGACTCATCTTATCCCACTTACTAACTTAGGTGCTTTAATGACACACATATATATATACAACTCTTATAACATATATACATTTATTTAATTACATAACAAACACATTATTCAATATTCCCATATGTTTCATTTAAGTTCTAGCATATGTATATACCTTCACATAATACATATATATTTATTTTAAATAATAGATATATAATAATATATCCAAATAAACTGCTATCCCACAATTTATTTTTTTCGATCAAACCAAATATATATAATATATATTTGCTTATTTCATTTTTTTTTCTCATATAAATTGTTTTCAACAATTATAATAATAACATCATCTTTTCTTATTCTACAAATTGCAATCACTAATTTATTTACATATAATAATAAATAATAATATATTTATTATTATACGAATTATCACATTGCACAACATAATTTCACTTGTAAAATCAAATATCACATAATAAGAATTTTGTTTAATTAAATTCTTATTTTAATAATTTTAATAATTCACACTAAAATCCACGGATCGTCATCAGGTATTGCCCTTTTCAACGACGTTCTGGCGCTGCTTGGAGCCCTTGTATTCTGGCCACTAACAGTTTTTTTCCCCACACAAATGTACATTACCAAGAAGAATATCAGCAAGTGGAGTTCAAAATGGTTACTACTTAATTCAATGAACTTGCTCTGTTTCGTTGTTGCAGTGGCTGCAACCTGTGGCTCGCTCCAAGGTCTAAGTAAGGCTCTCAGTACTTACAAGCCTTTCAAGTTTTAAGAACAATATGGTTACATTATGTAGAATGTCTAAGCAAGTAGAAGCTTGTTATGGAACATATTTATATTTCAATTTTTGGTATTACAATTATGTAGAGTCCAAATCCTCTGTCTCATCCTCCATCTCATGACTCATCATTTGTATTGTGTTATGCTTTATGGAGATCATTAAAAAATTGTTCAATATTTGCAGTCTTAGGCCCCATTTGTTGCAGACTTGTAATTAAAATCCATAAATATATTACCTGTATACATATATGATATACCTTGAACTAGTATGTTAAATTATGATTATAGGAAGGGATTAAGGCTTAAAAGTGATGCTTATTTAATTAATAAATTATTTGTTCTTATGAGATTGTCTTCTCAAACTATTAGGGATTTAGGAGTAATTATTTGCGTGCTGATTCAGGGACTCGAACTAACTTCTAGTTTTGAGTTGATTAGACTTCAAAAAATAATTTTTTTTAACAAAAATTATTACTAGAAAAGGAGATTAGAAACTTTGAAGAGTACAAATTAAGATGTTTGTATTGTTCATTATTGACTCTGCATAATTTATATGCTCGTCCCCAGTAACTGCTGCTCTTATCGTTCTTGTTGTCAACTCCAAGGGGACTACTCCAAAGCTATAGATATCGTTCTTCACATTCACTTTCATTGTGGAAGCATACTCTGCAAAGGAAACGAACAAAAAGTCATTCTATTTCTCAAAATCCAAAAAATCATAGTGAATACTCGTGTTTCAGCACCAAATCAATCCATCACTATGAAACAACATAATCCTTGGTAGAATATGACAGGATACATTTAAAGCTATCCCCTCTACATATTATATGAAATTGAAGTTCCCAATAGCAAGTGGAATATAGGAAGTCAAGGGTGATGAGAAAGTAGCTAGAAGCTGCTACTTTGAAGCACAATCGTGCTGGATGGAAAGTCTTGTCTATTAATTCTTTAGGTCATGTGAGGGATGAGGATAAAGAGTAAAGAGGTAATCTGTAAAGGAGCTAGTCTTAATTTTATTGAAAGATGCAGATTTTGAGAAAATTACTTTGAAAGAGAACATTAAAAACAAACTCGTCCAATTTCTTAGGAACAATAAGAATGTGTTTGCTTGGACAACAACGGATATGTTAGTATTGATACCCAATTTATACGTTATCATTCACAAGTTGAATATAGATCAGAGAAGGAGACCCATAAAACAAAAGAAGAAGACCTTTGCATGGAAGCCCAAAATTAATGCCATGAAGGTCGAAATCTAGGCCATAGAACCTATAATTAAAGTTATGGAGGCCAGAATTAAAGCCATAGAGACTCATAATTAAGGCTATGGAGACCCATAATTAAGGTTATTTAGGTCATAATCAAGGCCGTGAAGGCCCAAAATTAAGGTTATAGAGGCTAGAATTAAAGCCATGGTGGCTAGAATCAAGACCATTAAGGTCTAGAATTAAAGCCATGGAGGTCCTGAATCAAGGTCACGGCGGCCTAGAATTAAGGCCATTGAGGGCCAAAATTAGCACCATGGGCGCCAAGAATTAAAGACATAAAGAGAAAGCAGAATCTAAGTCATGAAGGTTCATAATCAAGGACATGGAGCCCAAAATTAAGGCCATGGTGACCTTGTATTAAGGTCATGGAGGCCAAAAAATAGCTCCATGGGCGCCAAGAATCAAGACTATGGAGGCCATAATTAGGGGTGTAAACGAGTCGAATATCAGCGAACACCTTAATGTTCATATTCGGCTTGACTCGAAAAAATTGAGCTCGAATTCGACTCAGATTTGATAAGGGATTTCTATTTTTGCGCCAGATTCGACTCAGATCATTACTCGGACCTACTCGGCTCTTAAGTACTCGACTCGTTTACAAAGCGAGTTACTCATGAGCCTTCAAATCGAGTTTCGAATATTAACAATTTCACTTAAAACTGAACCACTACATACTAAATTGGTTACTTAACTAATATTTATATATAATTTTTTTTCACTTTTATTTATGTATAGAAATTATAAAGAATGTAATATAAATTGACATTCAATTCATTGATTTATTCAAGTACAAGTTTTCACAATTTCATACTACACTTTATAAATTATAAAGATTGATACAAATATTACATATTTAGCTTACTAGCATGGATCAGACCAATATTCGAATATGATCCATCGAGTAGGTATCGAGTATGGTTCGAGAAAAAAAATGAAATACTCGAACCCTAATATGAGCGAACATTGGTATGCTCGAATTCGACTCGTGTATCATTAAACAGAAAACGAGTATAGATCACATTCGACTCGGATCGACTTCGAATTCGAGCTTTGGATCATATTTTTGAGCCGATCTCGAGTCGAGTACTGAGCTACCTAGTTCGGCTTACACCCCTAGCCATAATTAAGGCTATGGGGCTTTGAATTAATGCCATGGGCGTGAAAAAAAACTCTATTATTATTTATCTACTCCTTTAAAAATTTATTTTTAAAGAAGTAGGAGAAAAATAATGTAGGTAAAAATAGCCCACTAATGGCGAGTTCTCACATGTTATTTTCTAGAACTTTGTTAGTGAAGGGTAATATAATAATTGTGCTCATTGAGTATTAAAGAAGTATATTAAATCCAGATATAATTCCCAAAATGTTTAACCAACTAATGATTGACAACCTAGAAGGTCTCTAAACCCAATTAGAATTCTAATTCCTAACTCCCGAAGTAGATGATTTTCATGTTATAAATAAGAGATGTTCCAACATAATTAAGGTACAAAATCTTGACTCCCACAATAAGTCTCTCCGTCCATATTAGTGTTCTAACTTAATTAAGCATCGAAGAGTCCTCCCGGAGCCCTCCAATTTTGGTTGACTTTTTGCAGGTTTTCCGACGAAGTCAGGGCGGTCAAGCGATGGTCAAAGTCAAAGTTCGAGAGTTAACCAAAATTCTAATTTGGAATTGCTGATTATTGCATCAAATATCTAAATATATAATTCTAAAAATTAATTAAATCTCATTATCATATAGTTTGATTATTACTAGTTTGTTACCTTAAACAATAATTTAATCATCATTAATGAAATTATGACAATCTATAATTTCGATAAACAATAGTATGACTATAACCTCTCTATTACTTTTTGAAGGTTTTTTAAGAGAATTTTTACTTGATTTTCATATTAGTAATTTTTTATACTCTCTATGTTCTAAAATTAAAGATACATTTATAAAACGACGATTTTTAAGATTAATTATATGTTCTCAAATATAACCTAAAATTACCAAAACCTAGGTACTCCAGATATAGATCATGTTTGAAAGATTAATTATATGTCCTCTTTCATGTTTGCACTGCCGCCACTACCTACCATTGCTCCTCCACACCACCATCCTCCTTTATGTTTGTTCAATTTCTTAACACACATAGAGAGAGGGTTTATTTCCTCAATATTATTTTTTTCCCTCTTTTCTAATTTCCCAGGGATCTATGCTCTATCTATAGTTTCAAAAATAAAATTAACACCCATAACGATAACAATGCGTACCATTGTGGAGTTTTTCACATAAATCATCGAAGAACACTAATTAGTAGGTGTTGGCTTTTCACAGTAGTGGTAGAATCAATAGTGGTGTTGGAAGATGATGATGTTTTGGATTGCCGGTGGCACCAAATTTGGAGAAGATGGTGCCATCGATGGTGAGATCTTTGCACGCAGATGATAGGTGGGGATTGCAGATAGTGTCGGCGAGTATTATTTTCCAACTGGTGCAACTGACATATGTGTTGAGTATCTACAATGCCGGGGTCTATCTTCAATCATGGAGTAGGAGATGTGGAAGAGATTCTAATATAGGGCAAGGGGAAAAGAATGAACAAGTGTATCTATCCCAACTGAGAATTGCTAGAGAAACACATAAAAGCATGAAGTTTTAATTAAATGCGTTATTACTGCACAATAGTCCTAGAAATGCCTCGATCAATTTTCTAGATGACTTTATATAATCATTTATGACTTGAGATAGTTTTGGGATGCAGTTTGGATGTTATTTACTTTTCTTTGTATATGTTTTTTAAATGTTTTCTATATATATTGGTATCTATATATATTGGTATTTGTTGCAGAATGGGAATGCTGCTCCTGGATCAAAGTCACGCATTCCTCAAATGGTTGTTAATATCCTGGGTTTTGGCCAAAAACATGATGCAACTGTGGATATACCATTGGATGCCATGAATGTAATAACATTGCTATTTCTAATTCATTTACTTGTCTTAAATATTGTTGGCAGTCTAAGTATATTTTTGGATAATTTTGCAGGATCCGAAGAAAAAAGAGAAAGAACTCGCAGCTTGGGACGCAGATCTAAGGAGGAGGGAAAGAGTTTGTTCTATTACCTTTATAGTTTCTACTTGAGTACTTGGTCCTAAATGTATCACAACAATAATTCATTTATACGTCATCACTCATCAGTGTTTTGTTATTTACTCAAATTTTCGGTATCACATGAATGAATGTTATTTGTTGCCTTGTCATTTGTTTTTTAGATAATTCAGGGTAAAGTAAGGGTTTTTATGTTTCGAATTTACTGTTGTTTTATTTTGGCTCACATATTTTGATAAATTTTATATTTCAAATATTTTCAGGTATACATTGAAGGATACTTGGTGTAAGCTCTAAAATAATGGGTCTTATGCAACATGTTTCTCTATTTTCTATACGTTTGTATTTTTTGTGTTCCGTCTTTTGTAAAGTTAACTAATTATACATGGTTATGATGATTTTTGGGTATGGAATGATGGTTTTTTTGGTGGTTTGGATATGTATTGATGATTGTAATTTTTGTAGACATGTTTAGAATTTTTTGGATATTTATTTTTAAAGGAAACTTTGCCGAAATTTCTTAAAATTAGTACCGACTAGCTCGATGTTTAGGTAGTTGGATATGTATTGATGATTGAGTATGTATTAATTGTTGTGGTGGTATGTGTCTTTAGATAATGTAATATTTTTCAAATTTTAATTTAATTTTTTATTACGCCGTGCCTTCATGCACGAGTTATCGCTAGTTTTCTTATATATGTGATGTAAACACATTTTAGGAGGCATTAACTATATATTTTTGTTCATATTGCTTTCGTAATTTCTCTCATCTATTCATCACAACTTTTTTTGCAAATTTAGCACGACCCTACATAATAATTTTTCTTTAATAATTTATGCAGTTGTAACAATAATATCAATATAATGATAAAATTAAAGTAATAAATAATTACTTTAATAAATGTGCAATACTCTAAAATGTCAAATAAATAAAATATATACCTATAAAGAAAATGTGTACTTTTTAATTAATTTGGCCAATGATATAGTACCCTTAAAATGATATTACCTGTCTAGTCATTTTAGGGAGTAATATCGTTTCTTATATATGTGATGTAAACACATTTTTGGAGGCATTAAGTATATATTTTTGTTTATATTGCTTTCATAATTTCTCTCTCATCTATTCATCGCAACTTTTTTGCAAATCTAGCATGACCCTACATAATTATTTTTCTTAATTTATGGCGTTGTAACAATAATATCAATCTTAGTGGTAAAATTAGACTAATAATTTTTTTTTCTCCAAATTTAGCATGACCCTACATAATTATTTTTCTTAATTTATGCAGTTGTAACAATAATATCAATCTTAACGGTAAAATTAAATAAAATTACAGTAATAAATAATTTCTTTAATAAATGTGCAATACTCTAAAATGTCAAATAAATAAAAATATGTACCTATAAAGGAAATGAGTACCTTCTAATTAATTTTTTCATTGATATAGTTGTAACATCCTAGTCCCACATCAAGAAGATACTATTGGGTCAGTGGTTTAAGACCTTGTTTGGATGAATTTGATTCGATTCAGAGTTGAGATTTGTACCGGACTCGGCTCGAAAGCTTGGGTGAGATCATCCAATTTGGTTGTCGGAGGTGGGGACACGAAGGCTGGTGGTATATTAACCCACAATGGAAAGAAGGAGGTCCGGAGGTAGGGGCAAGAAGCCAACCGGTATTATTCCAAAATGGCTAAACAGGCAAAGATCTGTGAATTGTATGTGTGATCGGTTCTGACAGGGACGTCAAAAATTTAAGCGGGGAGTTTGTAACACCCCAGTCCCACATCAAAAGATATGAAAAAAATTCGTCTGTATATAAAAAATTAATTTACTAACAATAATACTTTTAAGTCATGACATTTTGGACTTGAGATTTGACCCAAAATTTATTATGAACTCGGGATTTGACCTGAATTGTTTCACTAGTACTCTTAAAATGATATTGCCCGTCCCCCTCCATTACCATTTAGTAATTTTAGGGAGTAATATCTTTTCTTATATATTTGATGTGACGCCCCCAAAATAGGTCTTCACAACCCATCCTTAGTCGCTAAATACATGGTTCAGAATTCAAATACAAACTTCATTTATACAACTATTAACTGTCGTGAAAAATACGACATAACATAAGCTGTGAGTTTTAAAACAAATATTGTCTCGTAGACAATATCCAAACTCAAATAAAGTTATCATTATAATTATTATCGCACTATTCTATAGAATAGTGAGGACTACTATAACAACCATCTTGGACATATCACTCCATTCCATGACTAGTCCCAGCTATATTCTCATTTTCTGAATAAAACAATGAAAGAAAAGGGTGAGCTCAACTAGCCTGGTAAAGAATATTATGACTAAGATAATGCATAATAAATTATCCTTAGTCCTCAACAGAGAAAAATCTGATAGAATACAATAGACAACAAGTTTTAGATCAATAACTGCAGCGGAATAAGCAATCCATTAGAAGAGTCAAGTAGAGCGTAAAGTCTACTATCTTCTATGATTTAAAAGTCATCATCAATATTTTATCTCTGCAACAACAATCAATAAATATTTCAAATCAATAATTATCCATGCACTACGGGCCAAGGATATTCGTTTGTATCATCAGTGGTCATGATCATGACAATCATCTGTCCATCTATGCACTACGGGCCAACGAGGACTTTCACCACATCATTTGTCTATAACATTACAGCTCATGATTATACCAATACACAATTTTTGGTCATAATCATACTAATCAACAGTCCATCTTTGCACTACGGGCCAAAGATGACTTTCATCACAATATAAGTATGATGATGATGACAATGATATAAAGAATCAATGAAGTGAGATCAAAGATAAATATTAGAGATTTCTAATTCAATTTATCCAGAGTTCAAAAATGTCCAAATTTTCAACATGATAACTAATTGTGGAGTAAAATTTAAGAAGGATATTCATGTATTAAAAATAATTTGAATGTAAAAGAATTAAATTACATTGTGAAATACTTACTTAACAAAGATCTTATTATAATAAGACCCATGAATAAGACTTCAACATGAAAAGATTAAAATTTAATAAGAATGTTCAGATCAATATTCCAACAAAATAATATTAGATGAAGCGCAAAACTTAAGAAATTTTAAATCATTTCAGGAATTGTAGAAGCAATACTTACCATCGTAAGTTTAAATTTAGGAATATGAAATGAAATAATATCACTTGCATAATATGGAGTATGAAAGAAAATAATATTTCTTACGAGTATTGAAATAAAATAATATCTGTTACTGAAAAAAATAATATCTTTTACCTTAGTAGAAACTAATTTTGACTGGAATATCAGATATTATCCTAGAAAAATCTTGCACAAAAAGCCACACTCAAAGTATTCTTATACTCAAAAGAAATATTCACAATATTATAGTAGGAAAACTTGAGATTTTTTGGTGTGTTTAGGAAGGAGGTTGCTCCTCTTTTTGTAGTGCAACGGAGGGAGAAAAATTAAATAAATATACCTATCTTTTCTTTGAAATTCCAGATTTACCCTTAGTCATCAGAGTAATGCCCAAATCGTCCTGCCCTTTTAGCCACCAATCCAATTCCTCAATTAATTCTCAAAATGAGTCGCCTCCACGTGTCTTCTGTCTCGGGATACGTAGAAGATTCTCTCAGGTCTTGCTTCTTTATTTTCGGCTCTTCCGTCTTTTCATTTAATCATAATGCGAACTTTAATTTGTGCATTTAATTCAATTAGGTTAAGTGAACCCTAATTTGCGCTTGGGCCCACATATATCATATCAAATATGATTAGCTTGTGTGCATACTACTTTTTGCGAGACCAGTGGTTTGGATAAAAACGACCTATTCAATGCAGTTTGATCTGTTTCGGATCGGTTTTGATTTAAGTTGCCATCCCTAATTGCATGACCTGCAAATTCTGTAAATAATAATAATTTATAAATCTCATAAATAATAACAAATTGTAAAATTTGTAAATAATTACAATTTTAAAGGCATATTAATTATCATTCTGTCTGCTCGACACAATTTTTTTTTCCATTAATAACTATATACAACATGCATTAAGAAATTTTATCACAATAATTTTATAATTTTATCGAGTCATTTTGGTTGGTAGTCTACCAAGTTAATCGTTCAAAACTCTCCATTTTTTTTACTTTTAATTTTAAATTTGAGAATTTCTTTTTTTCATGATGAGACTTCAAAAAAGCCTGCAAGTTTTTGGACCAAACCCATGAACTCAGGGGCTTGGGTGTGGATGATAATATTAACAAATGGTTTTGAAAGTGGGACGAAATTGAATAGTAATTTTTGGATGACATTAGAGTGCTTGTTGATCCTCAAAGGAGATGACCAACACAAAAAATGGCCAACTTAACTTAAATGGTTGTAGTAATTCAGAAAGAGAAATTAATTAATTAATTAATTGGACCGAGTACAAAACTAATTTTAAAGGTGAAAAAAATTAACTAGGGAAGAGTGGATGATATATAGGAAGGTTGGTTGTGTTTTATTGTTGGGAAGGGGGGAAGGGGAGAAGGGGGGTGGGGATGAGAGATATGGATCAAAAAGCATGCATTTTGGATAGCCAACCATTCTGACCGGTGATATATTTTAGAAATTTCTTGTTTAATTATGATTACATAGCCATATGGGTGTTAAAAGCAGACTTGGACATTTAGCTTAAAAAAAAAAGGTCAGACTTGGACAGTTGCTGAGTTGAGCCTTTGTCGGGAGTTGACCAGCCTAGACTCGGGCCGGACTAAGGCCAAGTCGTAGGACTTTTGTGTACCTCTAAAACAAACGCATAGGTTACCAATCTAGTATATATAATTATCCTTTAGTTAAATTACCACACTGTGTTACATTTGTATGTAAGAACTTAATTGACTGCAAGTGCCCACATAATAACAGCCGTTATAGGCTCTGGAGTTCTCTCTTTAGCCTCTTGGGGTGTAGCTCAGCTCAGATGGATTCTAGCTCGGAGTCACCAGCCACTCTTGTCATCTTTTCTGCCATCACTTTATATGCTTCCGGTCTCTTAGCCGATTGTTATCGATTCCCGGATCCTGTCTCTGACGTATGAGAGAAATTATACTTGCATGGAAGTGATAAAAGCCCACTTAGGTATTTCAATCAATTCAAATGTATGCATTTGACTTTGGCACATTTTAAAAAAAATATTAATAGACTGTAAATATTTTATTGACGTGTATTTCAAGTGTTTTTTGCTGATGCTAATTAATTTTTCTTGGATGATTAAATTTAGATGAGAAAATGTCTTTTGCTTTGTGGTGTTGTTCAAAATAAGATCAATATATTTATTTGCATGAAAATGATGATGTAACAAGTGTAAGATTAAAATGACAACTCAACATTACTAGTAATGAATAACAACAACATTAAATTGAGCAACAATATCACCAGATGTGACATTCGATGAAATGGTTTGTGTGGAAACAATTCCCCTTGCTAGCCGGAAAACCCCCGAACCACCAAGTATGGCCATTTCGCGGTACTGATTCGATATCGGATTGCGGCCATGAACACTGAGGGTGCTACCGTTGTACTTCCCATTTGTGAAGAACAAGTTCATGGTCATTAGTACAGAAAATTCCTCTAAGCTGGATGCTGCAGTCAACCCTTGGACTCGACCCACGATTGTCGAATTGGGTTCAGGCCCTACTTTCATCAGGTCATCAATAATGGAGACTAGACCGAACAAGGTGGGTGACGTAGACGAGATATTGGACCTGGCCACCGGATACGCAGTTTGGTTCAGCCCACTTCCAGTTTCATGAAGAAAGAACTGAAGCTTGGTTACCTTTTCTTTCTTGTTGCCAAGTGTTTGGACCCAATTTTGAACAGCTTCTGGGCTGTTGTCAATGCCATGAACCACCCTCATGGATATAACTATCGACAAAAGCACAAGAAATGATATCATACATAGCTTCCCCATCTCTCTTAATTCCCTAGCTAGCCTCTTCTCGTGGAGAATGATGATATATAATTTAGCAAACTAGCCGTCCAAATTAACAACTGTGTACAGCTAGCTAGCTAGCTGCTTTGAAGATTAATTATACTAGCAAGCCATATGTAGCCTTCACAAAGATAATGCATGCAGACATCAAATACGTACAAAGACAAGAGTACCAACCAGCAACTGGAAGAAGTACGTACGTACGTACATGACATTATCAATGTGTACCTATATAGAGTTAATTTTTAATGACGCCAATTGCCGTCCTTGTAATATTGATTAATTAGTTAGGACTATATATATAATTGTATCGAGATACATATTATATTAATTACCTGTACATGATATTCTTCTCTTCCGCAAGACTCTCAATTGCAAAATAAATAAACTTAATACAACACATCTAGAACATCAATGCACCTCTCCGGGGTAGTAGACTGAGACTTGGGACACTATTTCCTTTGTCACCAGATGACCCAGCTACGGTGTTACTAGCCCTTGAGGACGCCTAAGAAGTGGGAAAAGGCTTACTTTGCAATAAATTTCCACAATTTACAAATGTCGGATCTTGTTTGGGGAATATTTGTGAATTTTATTTCTAAATAATTATACCAAACTTTTCATACCTCATCGGAACGGTGATTGGCTATACGATCACTACATCAATAAGCATGGAGTATGTAATCTATTTCATAGCGACAGTGATTGTATTTATTCTCTCAGTCACAAAATAAAATTAATGTTTAGTTTTGACTTTTTTTAAGTCTAATTGATCATTTTTAACGTTAAGAAACTATTATATACAATTTACTATCAACCCTAATTTTTATAATTAAAAAATGTATATTTATATATACTTGCTTATTAATTATAAAAACAATCAATTTGACCGTAAAAAAAGTCAAAATTGGACAATTATTTTGGGACGGAGGGAGTACCGTTTAGAAAATTAAACAAGAAAATTTAGTTGTATGAATTTATTTTTTTAATTAAATGACTTTAGTTTATGATTATATGCATTTCAGGGCTATATTTAGGTCAAATTGCTTCCACAAAGAAGGACATGAAGCTCCATGCAGTTATTCAGTAAATCGTTACATGATTGGAATGGGGATTCTTGAAATTTTTCTGTCACAAATTCCAAATTTACACAAACTTTCATTAGTCTCAGTTGTTGCGGCAGTCATGTCCTTTGGGTACTCATCCATAAGAATGGGATTAGCTTTTGCACAAGTTGTTTCTGGTGAGTTTTTAAGCACTTTATAGTAATGTTGATAAAACGCACAAATGTTTTACTAGTAAGTAGTGATTTGTGACAAACATAAAAATAAAAATTGGGACTTAACATGGCATGGGAAAAGGACCACCTTAACGGGAGTGGAAGTTTCTGATAGACCTGGCAAATGGGCGGGCCCGGCCCAAACTGGCCAGGCGAGTGGCGTGCCGGGCTGAAAATGGGTGGGCCAAAAAGGCCCGATTTTTTCTGCCAAAAACTTCATTGGGCCGTGCCATGGTAGAGACTTCTGTCCTACTTTTTTGTTATTTTTGGGTTTGGCCCAAACGAGTTGGGCCGATGACGGGTTTGGCCAAAAACAGGCGGGCCAAATAGGCCCGAAATTTACTTGGCTACAAAACTGCCGCCCAAAGCTCGGCCCGCGGGTTTGCTTGAGCCTCTTTTGCCGGGTCTAGTTTCTGTAATGTAACACCAGCTGAAAAGACCTGGAGAATGTTCCAAGCATTTGGCAACGTTGCATTTGGTCATATATGAAACTTATCTCCTTAAACTCAAGGTCTGCGGGAGTTTAATAGTTCTTAGCCAAAGACGCTCAAAAGCTGTGCATTGCAGGTTGTAATTTGTGCGTACAACTATGTATGCACTGGTAGAGTAGATGTTTTTTGTTAGAAACTGTTGAACTCTAATTTATACTCATGTATATGTTTATTTATGTACATAGAAATATCTATTTAAACTCGAGTAAGTGTTTAGGGTTCGCAAGAGCTCAACAGTTCATAACCAGAAAAGGTCACCAGTTGCAGGTTGTACTTTGCGCGTACTTTTGATTATTTATTTTTGGGAAAAAGAACTTTTACCCCATTGTGGTTGTAGTGTTTTAAGCAATTAGCTACTGTGCTTTTAAAATATTCAATTAGCCCACTATACTTTTTTAAAATGTTCAATCAAGCAATTTCGTCTAATTTTTCTCACGGACGTTAAAAATTGGAGGGAAAAAACACCTTTACCCCACTGTGCTTTTAAAATATTCAATTAGCCCACTGTACTTTTTAAAAATATTCAATCAAGCAAGTAATACTAAAGACCCATCATCCTGTCCATTCACAATAAGCTAAATTCAATTTTTGTAGATCAATTTGATCAATTTTAGGATCAAATTGGAATATTAGATCAATTTTTGTCAGTATAATGTTTCTTGTTACATACTGGTAGGCTGTTCCATTGATACCAGGAGTCTTATGCCATATTACACGGATACAGTTGGGGAATTGATAAATTGAGTAGTTAGAGTTTGGTTTATTGAGTTCAGATATTACTATAGTATTGCATGCACGCTGGTCGAGAGCACTTTTGTGCCTATTTTTTTTGTTATTTTTTGTTTTTGGCCCAAACGGGCGCTACCGATGATACGGGTCAAGGCCAAAACGGGGTGGCCAATAGGCCGAATTTATCGGGCTACAAGATCGCCACTAAAGCCAAAATGGCGTCTATGAAACCACCTGACCATGCTGCTTGTCCACACCAAATTTAAAAGACACTACAAAAAAATAGGGCTTCAGCAACAACTAATTTTCGTTGCTAAAGGTGCCAAATTTCGTTGCTAAAGGGTTTTGGCAACGACTTTACTATCGTTGCGTCTTTCGTTGCGCAATGAGCGTTGCTAATTGTTCCGCAGCGAAAGTATTTTTTTCGTTGCCAAAAGTAATACATTTTGCAACGAAATTTGGCTTTCGTACAGAGACATCGATCCTTTAGCAACAAAATGTATTGTTGCAGAATAATTAAAATGTCGTTGCTAAAAACCCCATTTCGTTGCAATAGCCTGCTAATTGGCAACGAAATGAAATCTTTTTTTTTTGCAATGACCATGCATTTTCGTTGCAATTGACACCATTTTGTAACGACATTTTTTCGTTGTAGTAAATTATGAAAATTGTTGCCTAAGCTTGCTTTCGTTGCGAAATGTAAACTTTTTAGAAACGATTTTTGTTGCTGATTATATTATTTGGCAACGACATTATGCTGAATCAACAACGAAAATGTTTGTTGCTGGTTATTTTTCAATAGCAACGAAAATCGTCGATTAGCAACGACATTATATGTTGTCGTTTCTGAGTTCAGATATTACTATAGTATTGCATGCACTTGCCAGTGAAGCCAATCTTCTTCTAACAGCTGAAAATTTAAAAATTGTTGGAAAATAGGTAAATTTATTAATTTATGATCCACTACAAAAAAATGGGGTTTTAACAACAACCGATTTTCGTTGCTAAAGGTGCCAAATTTCGTTGCTAAAGGGTTTTGGCAACTTTTTATCGTCGTTAACGTCTTTCGTTCTTGAATGAGCGTTGCTAATTGTTCAAGAATCGAACGATTTTTTTCGTTGCCAAAAGTAATACTTTTTGCAACGAAATTTGGCTTTCGTGGAGAGACATCGATCCTTTAGCAAAAAATGTATTGTTGCAGAATAATTAACATTTCGTTGCTAAAAAGCCCATTTCGTTGCAAAAGCCTTCTAATTGGCAACGAAATGAACTCTTTTTTTTTGCAATGACCATGCATTTTCGTTGCAATTGACACCATTTTGCAACGACATTTTTCGTTACAGTAAATTATGAAAATTGTTGCCTAAGCTTGCTTTCGTTGCAGAATGTAAACTTTTTAGCAACGATTTTCGTTGTTAATTTAGATTATTTGGCAACGACATTATCTTTGAATTAAAGAACGAAAATATTTGTTCTTGGTTATTTTTCAATAAATCTAAAAAGTCGCCGATTAGCAACGACATTATATGTTGCTTGCTTTTATATGCTTATATAATCTAAAGTTGATATGATTTGCAACGATAAAAATATTGCCTTTTATGTTAGTATTAGCAACAATATCCTCTCCGTTGTTATTAGGTTAATTTTTCGTTTCTTAAAATATTATATTTTTAATGCCATTAGCAACGAAAATTTGTTGCTAAATGTATAAAAATTCTTTATATTAAAACTTGTTCAATGCCTTGCAAGTAATTAATTATATTGTTGTCAAATCAAAAACTAAAGCTACCACATAATATTAAATATTATAATGACAAAAATACAAAAAGTTAAAATATTATTAACTTAATAAAATCATCCACTACATAATCATTCATTATCTTTACAATTAACCATCTAAAGCTACCACAGTTCTTCAATCAAAGTATATATCTACATATATAGAAAGAGTACACTTCATAATTTAATAAAACATTCTTCAGTAGAACAAATTTTTTATCCATGACAAAGCATTGACATTGGGTTAACCAACTTCCGCTGAGTATCTAAGAATCTGAAATGCTCTTCTCTGCCAGAATGCTTCCCAGTAGTGATTCACAAGCATCTTCAAGTAAATCTAAAACCTACCAACCAATATATTCGATAGGATCAAGCGTTATCTAGAAAGTAAAAGGCTTCTCAGCAGTAGCTTCATGCATATAGAGTATTTTGAAATTAATGTGGACGAAGCTAAAAGTAGGATACTAACAAATAGTTTATGTTAACTGAACCAAATAAACATGGGCACATAATCAGCTTGGACTTTGTCACTTAAAAAAACAAAGTCAGACGGGAAGACTACTATCAATAACATCATTGCTCATCTAGTAGAACTTCAAAGAAAGCCAGAGAACCATATTGGCCTTAAAAATTTGCTAAATTTATGATGTTCAAGAATCACGATTGATGACATTCAGGAAAGAACGTTAACAAAGGAGAAGATTAACATCAATCGAAAAAAATAACTTTTCTGCAAGACTAGGCTCAGATGCAGCCTTGCTAGGTGCCTTCTCTGATGGAGCTACATGTGTAACACCTTCACCAGACTTTGAAATGATTGCTATCTTGGTACCTGGTTCCACAGTGTCACCTTCTTTGGCTACAAACTGAAAAACATTGGTGTCAATAACCAATACTTGCACTCCTCAGAAATGAAAAATAATTGTGCTGCTTAAAATACTATAATTAGTAAAACATTCAGTGAGACTGACAATAGTAAAGTCCATAACCAACTTGTCTGTCATCATGGCATAATCACATGTGATGGATTCTTGTTACCTAAACTCCCCTCAACACTTCTCTGTACCAATCTCCTCTCAAAATTTATAGGTCCCAAGACCAACATGTATACTTTTAGAAAATGACATGAAATCTCACGTGTTGAATAATATAGACTATATCAACGGATATGCATATATTTGCTATAACTGGATAGTACATCTGCTGAAATGGTGAATTTACCTTCCCAAAATTTGAACAAAATAAAAATAAAGAACCACCACTGCATATATCAAGACGCAAGAAAAACGATTGTATAAGAAGTCAATGACATCATGTAGATTTAACATTGATGATGACAAACATTTCTAATTAATAAATCATGTTAAATAATTACATATACAGACTGTAAAATAGATTAAAAGTTTAGGATAAACTTACAGCAAATGGTTCACATTCATTCCATTGTCTAGCCAAATCAATTTCCTTCAAACCATGGAGACCAAGACGGCGTAGTCCAGGCTCGCTAAACTTCTTAAAAAGTAAATATTTCTCAGCATATGTAGTCTTCTCAACTCCAATAATTGGATTTAAAGAAACTCCGTGTAAGGCATCACTGTGTACGGCAGTGTGTGTGATGGTAGAGATGATATCAAAAAAATACCAATTCTTTGAATAAAGGAGCGGGTGTCCCAATTATATGACCAGCAGGTAAGAGATCCCAGGGCTTAATTGCTCTGCCTAAATCTCCGTTCTCATCACAAAGCGATAGTATATTCTCAGGAGGCAAGTTGAGTTGCTTTAGTACCTTGATTAGCATAACAACAGAAGAAAATCAGTGAAAGATCAATTTAAACGCGGCTTGTGCTTGTAAAATTATGCAATGCATACCTCAATAGTAAATGATGGCATGAAAGGTTCTAACAAGCAAGCTATTAAATAAACCAGCCCAACTGAAGTTCTTATAACAATAGAGCAGGAAGCTTCATCTTCCTTGTACAGCTTCCAAAATTTGGTATTCTACATTTAAAAGTGGAATATTTAACAAACAGAAATGTGAAGTCAAGTTCCAAAAGTCAATATATTTACAATATAAAGACTTACTTACAGATATGCATTTCCTTCACTTGAGATACTCATTCCGATTTTAAGTCCTTGCTTTAGTTTAATCTATGTCACATAATATGAAATGTAGTATAGAACAATTAAGTTCAACTTAGTTGTGACAACAAAATTTCTGTCAGAGTTGCATCATTACCTTCTCCATGTCCTCTAAATACTGTTCCACATATTTACCAATCTTTTCCGCCAACGACTTTGTCAAGAAATGAGTTTCTGCCCGGGAGCATCCGGGATTACAGATCCATATCCTAGTCCTATGAAGGAACCATAGAAGGTAGAGAGAAATGTAACAAAGATAAGGCATGTGGGGTGAGACGTAAGGTTTCGCATGACCCAGGAACAACTGGGTTTAATTCTAGATTACAGCTCATTATCCTTCGAGTTTTTTAAGTTCCAATGATAACCCAAGGAAATAGATAAATGAACAATCAACCTTTAAAAAAAGCATGTAGTAGCAGAACTTAACCACAAAATGGTGACTAACCTTGGGGTTTAGCGATGAATGACAAGACCCGATTAACATAATTGCCCAAATTATTCAGCAACTCGGTGTTTAATTTTTCCTGCAAGTCCTTCCATGTGAATAGTGTGTCTGATGCCTAAATAAGATGTATGAACATAAAAATTCTCTTTGTAATAAGATATAATAATGGAGTTGGCAAAATGTTAAGAAAATATAGAGTTAAACAACAAATTCTATATTAACAAAAACACACCTCAGGCCTGTTAGTTAGCAAGTAATATCGTAAGACCTCCGCAGGAATTTTTGTATCTTTAGCATCATTGCCAAACACTCCTACTCCTTTACTCTTGGAAAACTTTCCTGCATAACCAAGAATTTATCAAGAAATATATGAGGGGACATCCTAAAAGTTTTTTTTTTTTTTTTGCACTTACCTCCCACAAGTCAGGGTGTCAAAATAATCACTAGTCAGGTTCAATGGCCATATATTAATATCCATATCAGAAAGCACACCTGATTTATAGTTCAAATATTCTATCACGCTAATGCTCTTCATCAACGTCCACTTTTCTCCAGTTCCAAGAAGTGTAGAAGGAAACATCACCTGAAATAAGAGGACAATATGTTGATACAAAAAGCATACTTTATAATCAACTTGAAATATTCCCAAAGTATGCTAGCCTCTTTTTAAAAGAAAAACCAACATACAATTAACATCAAGAGTTTAGGCATAAATAGTGTAAAGCCTTTCCTAGAAATTGAGGATCAAAGTAAAATCAGGTAAAATAATTCTTATGTTGGTGTTTGGGTGAAAAGTTTTATCTTCTAATAGAAATTGGAAATCCATACGCAATTAAGAGCTGGGCTCTAGCTATAAAGATGAAATGTTGTACATATCAAGTGTGGGTGGGTTGTTATTTTCTGATATTGCTGCAAACAAAGAAGATGAATAACAACTGAACATAAAGACTAAGCTGGCATGGACACCCCTGATGACACTTCACTATTAACAGCATAACTATTTATTTCCCACCTCTTCCTACTTCATCAAGCACATGAAAGCTGCAAATTGAAAAAAGAGTAAGTATCAAGACAACAATATTATCGAATAGTGTACAAGTCTAGCACGACTATAAATTCCAAATACTTATAAATAATTAAAGAGTAAATATAGTTGGACTTTGCCAAAAAAGTAAATGCAATACAACCAGAAATGTAATACAGCTTTGATAGGGAAAAAAAAGCATCTGAGCCACAAGACCCTATAAATATAATTAAAGTTGTCCACCCCATGATTGAGAAAATTGCAGTCAAAGTAGTGTCCACACTCCACCTTATTCATATAATCTAAAAATATTTAGAAAATAGGCCATTATTGGGAAAAATGATGCCCAAAACCGTCTTTGGCGGTTTTAGACATATAGATCTCAAAAAGATACCCAATTTCAAAAAAAAAAACACCTCAATCGGACATCCGAGCGCAAAGTTATGACAGTTTAAAGTTTTTGCATTATGACACACAATTTCAAAACGCTTTTTTCTTATATATCCGTTTTCATGACATCCTTTTTAACTATTTCATCTTCAAGATCTCGAAAAGAACTATGAAAATGGCTACTCATAATGGTCAAACGCATTACTGAGCATTGATTTATGCCAATTTTAAAAAACTTTCCCAGCATACAACCTTTACCTTCATTTGTGTATTACTCGCTGCCTTCATTTGTTCTGCCAACAATCTAATTTGATCGGATAACAAAAACCACAAGCAAAAAAGGAAGTAAAAAAACAAAAACCATATAAACAAAAACCACAAGCAAAAAAAAAAGCCCTAACAAAGTAATAAGTAACAGTGTAACACTCATATGTCATATATAGACTAATCGACATAAATAGGGAGAAATCAATTAACTAAATCTCAAAATAAACTCAAAATTACCTAAGAAAAAGGAAGATTCTGGAATCTAGAGACTAGAGTTGGAGAGGCGACTGCGATGCGGCGACTGGCGAGTCGGAGGTTGGCCGGTGGGAGAAGAATTGATGGAGATTGTCGAGGTGGAGACTTCGAGAATTGAGATGGATGGACTGGGTTTGTTCGACTGTTCGAGAAGGAGAGGACTGGGTCTGGGTTCGCGACTTCGCGTTCGACTGGTCTGTTCGAGATGGGTCTGGGAGAGAATCTGTGAAGAAGAACCCCAAACTTATGTATGTATGCTATGAGAAGATTACAGAGCGATGATTTTGTTTTGATCGGCTGAAAAAAGATGTTTACATGGAGTGAAGATTATAGGGTGTGATGACTTTTTTTATGTTTTTATCTTATTATTTTAAGTTTATACATATTTTAACTTTTTTTTATTATTTTAATATTATACATATTATAAATATTTCGAACTCATTTTTTTAAAGTACATTTTTAAAAAATAATAAAATTAAAATAAATATTTTAATTCATTTTCTATATAATTTTTTTCCTTACTTTTAATAATTTTTTTTTTTTTTAAAATTAATTCCAAATAATACAAATAATATTAAAACTTTTTAATAACTAAACATAAAAACAAAAACAAAATAAAATAAAAAGGATAAGCCAAAGATGAATATTTTGATTATTTGTATTATTTAGAATTAAAATAATTAAAAGAAATGAAAAGAGAGAAAGGAAAAAAATTAAAAAAAAAAAATAATGAGGTTTTGATTGTATAATTAATTTTAATTTTTATGTCATTTGTTTAACTAATTTTTTGCTAATTGTATCAAATTTTCTATTTGATGTTAATTATGTACTTACTTTTTTTATATCATTAAAATATATATTAGTATTAATTTTTAAAATAAAAATAATTATTAAAAGAAAGGAAAAGAGATAAGGAAAAGAATACAAATAAAGAAAATGAATTAAAATATTTATTTTAATTTTATTATTAGTTTAATTATTTTTTGCCACATAATTAATAATTTTTTATTTTAATTTTGTAGACATTAATATAATGTTGTAATAGATCTCATTGATACAAAAATTTTTGATATATTATTTGTATTATTTAGAAAAGAGATAAAAGGAAAAGAAAAAGCCACATAATCAATGATTTTATTTTAGTATTTTTTTTGTGTTGCCACATCAGAAAATAATGATTTTTTGAATTTTTTTTAATGCCACGTGTGTAATTATTTGACTTCCGTCCAAGAAATTGGACGGAATGGCTTGATTAAATATTTTTAAAAAGTACAGTGGGCTAATTGAATATTTTAAAAGCACAATGACTAATTGCTTAAAACACTACAACCACAGTGGTGTACAAGTACTTTTTGCCTTTTTTAATATTATTAAATAAATCGGTACGTTCAGTTCGACATATACCGATGAAGCCAAATTGTAAGACCCCGAAATTTTTAAATAAAAAGGAATTTCCTTTATTTATTATTTTGAAATAAGAAGGGGTTGATTTGATTAATGTGGATATAGTTAAGGTTAAATACGCAAATATTTCAAAATAAGCAAGTGGTTATAAAATATTCATTATCGCTTGGAATATTGGTTTTGTCGTGGAATATTCAGATCGTTTCGGGAATATTCGTGACGACTACAGCAATGCCAATGTGGGCCCCATAACCCGAAAAGCGATTGGATGAAGAAAACAACAAATATAAGTTGTTTTTAAATAATCTACAGAATAGTTATTACCAAGTATTATCGCTGGAATACCCGTTGGTTAAAACACACACTACGCCGTTGTTGAACAAGAAGCACACCAGATTGCACCAATTATTGATTCTTACGTAGAAGGCACTACTCAATAATGGTTACGAGAATTACTGCTCAAAGATTTTATCGAGTTAATAATTGTCATTGATATTTTATATCATTGTTGTTTCAATAATTGTCATTACACAAGATTTTTCATTATCGAAGCAATAATTCATATTATCCGAATAATATTATTAGATAACATTGTTGGCAATGTCTAGAAAGTTCTGTCTAAGGAGAGGTTTGGTCACCTAATCACGGCCAAGAAGAAGAAATTCTTATCGAAAGCCCCTCTTTCCTGAACCGCTTAGTCATCAATATTGTGATTCTCGTAATATTATTTGTGAATAATTAATTATTGATTCATATGATGAGAAAAATATTGATTTTATGTGGATATAGATGGAGAAAATTTTATAAATGACAATTGTTGAAAATTGAAATTTTATCTTTTTCGATAAAATAATTCATTTAAATATATTATTATATTTTAATAATATAATAATGGTGATATTTTACAACGAATGTGGGATATATGAGTATACGAGGAGGAAGAAGAGTTTTTGTTGCAATAAATGTTTAAAACATGTTAAACATGCTCATGGACCTCATTTATCGATCGAAATTTGATTATACCAGAAAATCGCCTTCGCTTGTGGATTTCGATCGATTTCTATTTGGAATTTGGAAAACTTTCTTCTCGCAGTTGTAGAGAATTGAATTTTCTATAAAAACTCACGAGATTCAATTTTCTGATGAAAGGGCTATTAACTATGAATTTTTGAAGCTCAAGTTCAAATAATTAATTTTTGAAGTTTTAATTGTTTTATTTAAGAAAAACATTTTTTGCAATCCCACATGTGATATAAATGTGCTGAATTCAGTTGGTCTAAGGTGGGCTTGAATTTGTTTAATTATATTATTATTTTATTAAATTTTCTCTCTTTGGTGTTCTAAGCATTTTCCTATAAATAGGTGCTTAGGTTAGAATTGAAAATCACACCGTAAATCAAGTTTTCTCTCTATATATATCGAGCGTATTCTTGTGAGTATTTTGAGTATACTTTGAGTATTGCTATACTGCAGTAAGTCCAAGTCATAGCCTATATCCTGTTTCAAATTTAAAAGACCGATCTTTCGAGGTAAGTGATGTTATTTTCTTCTCAAATGATATTATTTCTTCAATATCATTATCTTTGAAATATCGGTTGAACTTTTTATCAAATTTGGAACTTTTTCATGCTCGGGTTACTATTCATGGGTTACTATTCATGGGTTACTATTCATGAGTTACTATTCACGAGTTACTATTCATGAGTTACTATTCACGAAAGTTACTATTCACGAGTACTATTCACGAAGCGTGAAGATGTTTTTTGTGGAATTTCTATCTTTGGTGTCTGAGTTACTATTCACGATATTGCACTATTCACGATACTAAGACTATTCATTCACGATACTGCAGACTATTCAATTCAGAAAAATAAAATTTCTTCTTTTTGTCCAAAACATCTATTCCGGATACTAACTCGATCAGATCCATATTTTGATCATTCTTGAATTTTACACCACTATGATTATTTTTGAGGTATTTTTGACGGATAAAACCAAGTACGAATCCTTAATCCTTAATCCTTGTCATTTTGTTTCACCGGATTCGCTTTTTTAAAAAAATATTTTTCATCATCCTCGCCTTAAATGATGATATTATGGAATATCTTTGGCCCAGAAGTGCAAAAGATGAATGATTTCTTAAGAATATCTTTGGCCCAGTAGTGCAAAGATGAATGATTTCTCAAGAATATCTTTGGCCCGTAGTCTGCAAAGATGAACAGTGTTTAAATGAACACGACTTAATCGATGAATATCTTTGGCCTCAGAGTAAAAGATGAATATTTGATTCCGTATGTATATCGATTGATGTTACAGGATAAAAGATAGACGATGAACTTTTAAATTCATATATAGAAGATAGTAGTTTGCATTCTCTACTTAACTCTTCTAATGAATTATTATTTCATTGCGAATATTGATTTAAAATTTGTTGTCTATCAGATTCTATTAGATTTTTCCTCGTGAAGACTAACGATAATTTGTTGTATATTATCTTAGTCATAATATTCTTTACTTGAGCTAGTTGAGCTCACCCTTTTCCTTTTTGTTCCATTTTTCTCGTGAGGCGAGAATATAAATGAGTACGAAGCCTCTGGGTAATGGAATGAAGGTTTTAGAAAGGATTGTTTAGTAGTCCTCACCATTTTGTAAAATAATGTATCAATAAATGTGATGAGGATTTATTTGAGTATAGATATTGTTTGTAAGATAATATTTGTATTCAAACTCACAGCTTTACTTGTTGTAATAATAAAGTTGTAGTTGTTTCGCATCTATGATTGACAACTCGTAATGTGTGATGTATACCTATTTTGGGGGGCGCCACAGCTTGGTATCGTAGCTTAGGATATGATCTCCATGAGATCTGGAATAGAACTAGAGGGGAGAGACGAGTAAATCCTTCGCTAGTGTGTCCTACCTAAGCTTATTTGTTAGTTGGTCAAGATATAGGATATTATGTGATATATTGATTTCCTTAATTAACCCTTGTTTTACGACAAAGATTTGAGAATGTCGATCGAGAATATTAACAATGGAAATGAGACCGTGGAGATGCTCAGACTCACCAACGAGGAGAACGCGTAACAGTCGGGCAATGTTCCTCCCGTGAACAACACCATCGAAAGCGATGATGAACGAGGGATGTTTAGAAGTTTTTGTAGTTCATGCAAAATCGCATTTAGGAGACTCGTGTTCAAAATACAGAGAGAAATGATAGCAATTCACTTCAGTTGTCACAAATGCAAGTAGTTCAAAGAGTCGGGACCACCGAAATTAAGGAAAGCCGATCCGATCATGGCGGAAACATGGGTCAAACAAATTACCAAGATATTCGATGTCTTGGGATGCACGAGAATGAAGGTTCCATTCGCCACCTTTATGTTCCGCATGGCGAGGCGACTCATCGGTGGGAGTCTCGTGAAGCGCACCCATCCACCGCATCTCAAAGATGTCTTGGGAGACGTTTGAGAAGCTATTTAATGACAAATACTTTCCGAAAGTGTTCATATATGAAGGAAGTGGAGTTCATCGATTGAACAAAACAACACGACGGTTGTCTCAAAGACGAGGCAAAGTTTGCAGAGTTATCCAGTGCTCAGCACCTCATTTGGTGGAGAATGAGGAACGATGACGCGATGTTTCTTAGAGGTTTGAAACCCCAGATACGCCAAGATCTCATTTCTCATAAATTTTCTTTATTCAGATGTTGTAAAATGGGGCTCAATTATTAGAGCGAGATAACGAGTACGGCCAACCGAGGACCACAACCGTGGATCGTATCGTAGATAGCAATCATGTAATAATGATAACTCATGGAGAAAGAAACAGAGGACGAAAATGGTAACCACTCCGTGGTAATCATGGCCATGAAAATAGAAGAAGCGAAATCGAGGAGATTTTAAAAAGAGGAGATTTAACAACGACCATGTGAAGATGACAAAGGTTTAAGAAGAATCCGGTTCTAAGGGAGGAGAACGACCACCCATTATATATGCTACAAATGCGAAAAGAGGGACATATCACCAAACCGCCCACAACAGCTCAAGGTATGCTATAATTGTGGAAAGGAAGGACATATCGCCGAGATCAGACAAAGAATAAAAACCTAGTTCAATGGGACGGTGACTCAAAAGATCGTCCCGTAAAAGTCAAAGTCAACGATTCCGGAAGAGCGTTTGTTGTGATCGGTCATAATGCGAGGAACCCAAACGAGGTGATCACGGTAAGCTATTTATAAATTCTTGCGAAGTTTATACCTTACTTGATACCGGTGCTACCCATTCATTTATCTCTCCCGCATGTGCTCAACGCTTAAACTTGACCGAGAAATTAGACTTTCGACCTATCTGTGGAAACTCCGCTAGAGAAACTTTCATCACATCCACTCGCTTTATAAATCTTGTTTGATTCAAGTTGGCACCATTACCTTACCTCGCCGACCTTATCTCTTTAAAGATACTTGCTTTTGATGTGATTTTAGGGATTGATTGGTTAACTACTCATCATGCCAAAATTGATTGTTTTCGTAAGGTCATTAGTTTTCATATTCCTAACCAACCCGTTGTATTTAATTCAAGCAACTAAACCATTAAAATCGATCATCACCATATCTAATCATAAAGCTATTCGCTTATTAAAAAACGGATGTCAAGCTTTCTTAGCCCATGTTATGGATTTGAATAAAGACACGCCAAATTTGAATAATATTCCCGTTGTTATCGACTTTCCCGACGATTTCAAGAACTTCCTTGCCTCACCCCGTAACGTGAAGTTGAATTCTTTATTGATCTTGAACTCGCACAAAGCCCATTTCTAAAACCCCATATCGAATGGCTCCTATTGAACTTCAGAGTTAAAGGTCCAACTACGTGAATTGTTGGACATCGCTTTCATTCTGCCCCAAGACATCTCCTCGGGGTGCTCCTGCTTTTATTTGTAAAGAAGAAAGACGGAGTATGCGACTTTGTATTGACTATCGAATTGAACCATGTCACCATCAAGAATAGGTATCCTCTACCTCGTATTGATGACTTGTTTGACCAAATCTGTAAGGGCACAATTCTTTTCAAAATCGATCTTCGCTCGGATATCATCAATTTGAAGATTAGAATCGAGGATATTCCAAAGACCGCCTTCGTAACTCCCTAGATGGGCATTATGAATTCTTAGTCATGTCTTTCTGACTAACTAATGCTCCTCGCGGCTTTCATGGATATGATGAACCGAGTATTCAAGGAATATTTGGATCAATTCGTTGTTGTCTTTATCGATGACATCCTCATATATTCCAAAAGCCGTGAAGATCATGAGCACCATTTGAAGTCGGTACTCCAAAGGCTTCGTGAAAACCAACTATATGCCAAATTGAAGAAATGCGAGTTCGCTTGAGGAAGTAGCATTCCTTGGGCACGCGGTGTCGAAACATGGAGTATCTCGCCGATCCCACCAAGATCAAGCAATACAAAGTTGGAGCAACCGAAGTCGGTGATCAAGTACGAAGCTTTTTGGCTTAGTCCGGGTTATTATCGGAGATTCGTGGAAGGGTTTTCTCGAATCGCTACTCCATTAACTCAAACTCCTAAGGATACAAAATTCGCTTGGAGCGAAGAATGCGAGAAAAGTTTCCAAGAGCTTAAGAGGAGACTTATTTCTAAGACTGTTCTAACAATACCATCCGGTTCGGATGGATTTGTTATCTACAAATGATGCTTCGTGCAAAGGGTTAGGATGTGTTCTCATGCAACGTGGGAAAGTCATAGCCTATGCCTCGCGACAACTTAAAGAGTATGAGAGGAATTATCCTACTCATGATCTAGAGTCAAGCGCAATGCCTGCTAAAAATATGGAGGCACTATCTATATGGGGAGAAAGTGGAGATATATTCGCACCATAAAAGCCTTAAATATTTCTTCACTCAAAAGAACTCAACACGCGGCAATGACGCTGGCTCGAGCTATTGAAAGACTACGACCACACTATTTAATACCATCCCGTAAAGCGAACGCGTGGTAGTGACGCATCGAGTAGAAGATCATATGCGGAACGAAAAGCGATGATGTCAAGTATACGACAGAGCCAACTTTAATAGAAAAGTTAAGGTCGCTCAAGCCACCCGGCGATCGGAAATGCGTATATGAAGAAGAAAAAGTACAAGAAGGAGCTATTCCTAAGCGAGAATTGATGAAGAAGGAATACTTGAGTTCCACTCTAGACTTTGTGTTCCTAACGACTCTGATTTGAAGTACAAGATTATGATGGAGGCACACAATACGCCATTTGCAATCCATCATGGAAGTACTAAAATGTATCGTGATCTTCGACATACATTTTGGTGGAACAATATGAAGAGAGAGATTGCAAAGTTTATCTCGATGTGTTTAACTTGCCAACGTGTAAAGGCGAGCATCTTGTACCTAAGGGTCCATTGCAACCACTTGAGATTCCTAAATGGAAGTGGGAACACATTACTATGGATTTCATTACGTCTTCCTACTACGGCTTCTCAAGGCATCAATGCTATTTGGGTTATTGTTGATAGATTAACCAAGTCTCGCTTTTCATTTCTTTCCGATACGGAGACTTATTCCTCGAACGCCTTGCTAGTATGTACGTGAATGAGATTGTGAGGTTGCATGGCATGCCCAGATCCATAGTTTCGGATCGCGACCCAAGATTCACTTCAAGATTTTGGGTTAGCTTGCAAAAAGCTATGGGCACGATTTGCGATTTAGTTCTAAGATACCATCCCCAAACCGACGGACAATCGAGAGAGACTATTCAAACTCTTGAAGATCTATTAAGACTCGTGTCCTGTACTTCAAGGGTAGTTGGGATAAGTATTTACCATCAGTGGAATTCTCCTACAACAACAGCTTATCGTGCAAGTATAGTGTGGCTCCATTCAAGCATTATATGGACGAAAATGTCGCTTCTCCAATATGTTGGGATGAGGTGGGTGAAGCAACATTGTTGGGACCCGAAGTTAAGACGTATGACTCACCGAAAAGATCCAAATGATTCGACAACGATATAAAACGGACAAGATCGACAAAAGAGTTATGCGATCTTCATCGAAAGGACGTGGAATTTAATGTAGGGATCATGTATTGTCATGAAGTTGCTCCATGGAAGGAGTTACAAGATTTGGGAAGAGAGGAAAGCTCAATCCACGATTTATCGGTCCATTTCAAATTCTCGACCGAGTAGGAAATGTAGCCTATAGACTTGCAAGCACCTCCGAGTATGTCTCGTGTTCATAATGTGTTTCATATATCTCAGATTTCAGAATATGTGAAAGACACGAACCACGCTATCGAAGTTAGAACCAAACGAGATAAATCAAGACTTAACGTATGAGGAGGTACCGCCAAGATCTTGGATAGAAGGAGCATGTCCCACGCCAAGAAAGGTCATACCACACAGTTAAAGTTTTGTGGAGGAATCATGCTATAGAGGAAATGACCGAATTGAAACGAAATGAAAGCGAGGTATCCTCATCTTTTCAAACACCAGTATCGTGACGTCCAATTTCGAGGACTAAATTTCATAAGGAGGGAGGTTGTAAGACCTCAAATTTTTAAATAAAAGGAATTTCCTTTATTTATTATTTTGAAATAGTAAGGGTTGATTTGATTAATGTGGATAGTTAAGGGTTAAATACGCAAATATTTCAAAATAAGCAAGTGGTTATAAAATATTCATTATCGTCGAGAATATTGGTTTGGTCGTGGAATATTCAGATCGCTTGTGGAATATTCGTATTTACCGCACAAGCAGCCCATGTGTGGGCCCCATAACTAAAAAAGCGATTGGATGAAGAAAACAACAAATATAAGTTGTTTTTAAATAACTACAGTAGTTGTTACCAAGTAATACCGTTGAATACCCGTGGGTTAAAACACACTAATACGCTGTTGTTGAACAAGAAGACACCAGATTGCACCAATTATTGATTCTTACGTAAGAAGGCACTACTCAATAATGGTTACAGAATTACCGCTCAAAGATTTTATCGAGTTAATAATTGTCATGCGTTGATATTTTATATTGTCATTGTTTCAATAATTGTCATTACACAAGATTTTTCATTATCGGCAATAATTCATATTATCCTAATAATATTATTAGATAACATTGTTGGCAATGTCTAGAAAGTTCTGCTCTAAGGAGAGGTTTGGTCACCTAATCAATGCCGCCAAGAAGAAAGAAATTCTTATCGAAAGCCCCTCTTCCTGAAACCGCCTAATTGTCAATATCAGGATTCTCGTAATATTATTTGTGAATAATTAATTATTGATTCATATGATGAGAAAATATTGATTTTATGTGGATATAGATGGAGAAAATTTTTATAGTGACAATTGTTGAAAATTGAAATTTTATCTTTTTCTCGATAAAATAATTATTTAAATATATTATTATATTTTAATAATATAATAATGGTGATATTTTACAACTAATGTGGGATATATGAGTATACGAGGAAGAAGAGTATTTTTGTTGCAATAAATGTTTAAAACATGTTAAACATGCTCTGGGACCCCATTTATCGATCGAAATTTGATTATACCGTAAAATCGCCTGCTTGTGGATTTCGATCAATTTCTATTTAGAATTTGGAAAACTTTCTTCTGCAAAGTTGTAGAGAATTGAATTTCCTATAAAACTCGCGAGATTCAATTTTCTGATGAAAGGGCTATTAATTATGAATTTTTGAAGCTCAAGTTCAAATAATTAATTTTGGAAGTTTTAATTGTTTTATTTAAGAAAACGTTTTTTGCAATCCCACATGTGATATAAATGTGCTGAATTCAGTTGGTCTAAGGTGGGGCTTGAATTTGTTTAATTATATTATTATTTTATTAAATTTTCGCGCTTTGTGTTCTAAACATTTTCTTATAAATAGGGTGCTTAGGTTAGAATTGAAAATCACACCGTAAATCAAGTTTTCTCTCTATATTATCGAAATATTCTTGTGAGTATTTTGAGTATACTTTGAGTATTGCTATACTGATGTAAGTCCAAGTCATAGCCTATATCCTGTTTCAAATAAAGACGATCTTTCGAGGTAAGGGATGTTATTTTCTTCTCAAATGATATTATTTCTTCAATATCATTATCTCAAATATTGGTTGAACTTTTTATCAAATTTGGAACTTTTTCATGCTCTGAGTTACTATTCATGGGTTACTATTCATGGGTTACTATTCATGAGTTACTATTCACGAAGTTACTATTCATGAGTTACTATTCACGAAGTTACTATTCACGAGTACTATTCATGAAGCGTGAAGATGTTTTTTGTGGAATTTCTATCTTTTGGTGTCGAGTTACTTATTCACG